>CP126890.1:64320000-65690000 GCA_030440675.1 Furcifer pardalis | reverse complement strand
CCTGTATTTGCACTCCTGTTTCCTAGGAAGTGAATTTTGATCCACAAAAGCTTACACCAAAAGAAAAATTATTAAAATGCCACTACAGTATATTTATTTAAATGTAGTGGCATTTTAATATTCTTTGTTTTGGTGTGAGCTTTTGTGGCTCAAAAAAAGCTCTTTGCCGAAGAGTTTTTGCCTTCCCCCATTTTGCAGTATATATAACACAATAGGGCATAAAATAATGAAATAATATTGTATTAATTGTCACAGGGCAATCCTTACAAACCTTTGCTGATCACTGAAGTGGGTTATAATCCACAAAAGCTCACAGTATATCTGTAGCATTTATATTATTGTTATTTTCCAGATGGGAATGAAGCTCACAGGCCAGTGGTGGGATGTCAAAAAATTTACTACCCCCACCGTGATGTCATCACAGTGTGGGCAGAGCTAACATCATGATGTCATGTCATGGGCAGGGCCAAAGGAAAAAAAAATACAAAATAATAAAAATTGGGAGCTTCCGGCTATAGGGAGCTTCAGGCTAGCAGCTTCTCTTCCTCCTCCCCATTTGGGAGGACAGCAAGGAGGCCGTGCATATCTGCCAAGCATTAGGCATGCATGCACACCAAGTGCTTGGCATGCATGCGCAGTGGGGGAACCAGTGAAAAGGTAAGCCCCGAAGGTGGTTCCCCCCCAAAAGCTGCTACAGGTTCTCTGGGACACTGGGGAAAGTTACTACCGGTTCTGGAGAACTGGTGAGAACCTGTTACATCCCATCACTGTCACAGGCGTTGAGTTTTCATGTTTATAGTAGAAAAAAGGCAATAGGTTAGTAAAATATATGCAATATCACTTAAAATGACGGGATCTCTACAGTCCAGATCCCACTGTATATTCACTGGGCTATAAATGGATAAACCACAATATCATAAAAACTAGCAAAATAAGCATAACACCTAGGGGAATCAATAACATGTTTTCCATTTGCATAAATGTGAAATAACGTAGGCTATAGCCAACAGATTATTTTAATAACCAGGCCCATAGCCAGAAGTTTCAGGGTGGTGTGGCCAGAATATAATGAGGCGGGCCAGCACAGTTAAAGGAAACATAGTTGAAGCAAGATATTTTAAATACATTATTACATTGGGTTCACAACCTCCATCCAGGAAATAAATATGTGCATAGCCACAAGTGCAACCCACTAAGACTAGTGGCCAATCTGCCTCTGGATTGGCAAGGACCTTTCTGCCTACCTTCTGCCTACAGGCCTAATAACAAATAATTTTTCCCCATAACAATGTATTGGATGGTACACCTCAATAATACACTTTTCAGCTTCATGGTTGTGCTTTGGTTTGCTTAATTAATGCAGGGGTTCTCAACCTTTCCAAGTTGTGGGCCAGGTCATGCTCCCTCAAACAGCTGAGTGGGGTGGACTGATTGTCCCTCCCTTGCCATTTATGGCTGCAGACTCATTTACGGCTGTCCTAAGCATGTTTATGATGGCCATAAATTAGTCCACGGCTGATTCCCATGGTGGTGGTGATGGCTGGAGGGAGGGCAGGGGCTGGATTATTTGGTGCCTTAGGCCGGATCTGGCTCATGGGCCATAGGTTGAGAACCCCTGGCTTAGTGTATCCCTTGCTGTCTTACTCCTCCTCAAAATGCCCGCACGCCCGGAGCGCTTCTCCGGGCGCGCGCTTTGCCTCCCGCCCCCCCCCCCATTTGGGCGGGACAGACGAGTGGCATCTTGTGATTGGGCGCCGCTGGCCTATTTAAGGCCAGGGCGGGCTCGGGCGCGGCCTCTTTGCCTGCGCCGCAACGGAGCTTCGAGCTGTTTGCTCTCTCGCTCCACTTGGCCTTGCTGAAGCCTTTATCGCTATTACTCGCGATTTTACTGTTTATTGTTGTCTCTGTCTTGTCTTAGTGTGGTGTAGTTTGTTTTAGTCGACCGTTCCGAGCCTCGTTTTCGTGGCCGCGCGGCTGAGTCGCGTTCTAACGGTTCTGACTTTGATACTGTGGCACATTTTACCGGTATTAATTCCTTGTTACTGCAATGGCACCCAAGCGTACACCAGCCCGCCGCACTACTGGTGCCGGGCCCCGTCGTGCTTCAGGGGCAACTTCTCGTGGTACCCGCGTGGTTGCCCGTGTGCCTTTGGCTCGCCCTGCAGGGGTGCCCAGGCCACGTGCCGCCCCTCGGGCCGGCGCGCCTAGCGCTGCGACCGGTTCCGACATTTTGGCTCGTATTGAGGCCTTGGAGGGGGGTTCCGTCGCTCCAGTCCAGCAGTTGGGGGTGGTTCCACCTGCTCAACGGGGTCCCAGGCTTCGCCGCAATGCGGTACAAATTGATGAGCTTCCCTCTATTCTTCGCAGGCTTGATGAGCTGGAGGCTGCTTATCGGCAGCGCTAGGACCAGCCTGCCCCCGAGGCGTCAATTTCTGATCCCTCAGCAGCTGAGGAGACCCCTCTCGTTCAGGATGATCCAGATCGCCCCGTTCCGGCACCACATGCGTACGTTCATCAACAGCCCCCACCTCCTTGGTTGTATGGGGAGAGTGGTCCTGGTGAGTATGCTGTACAAAGCATGCCTGCGGCAATTCCCAGTACATCTCAGGGTTCTTTTCTTTCTTCACCCCCTGCACGATTGCCATGGCCAATAGGACCGCAATACTCCACGCCCATGGGGGCATTTCCTCCCACAGGTGTTCCTTCACCTTGGCGCCCACCTTACCCACAATGGGGTTTGTGTTCTAATCCCCAGGTTCCGGCTTATGCTCCACCTGGTTGGCCAGCGTATTCTATGGGGAATACTGGTTATAATTCAGTTCCTTTGTCTGCCATGCCATTCGGTGACCCGTCTCTACCTCTGGGTGACCATTTATTGCCCGCGACCAGGGATAAAATTTGGAGACGTGAATATGTAGATATTTTCTCTCTACTTAATCGCGATTCTGACAAGCGCGATAAGGAGAAAAATGATGATAGGGATAAGGAACTGGCTAAGCGTAAAAAACCACCTAGGACCTGGGCTAATTGGCTCCCTGCATATTTAATCTACGCGGGGGTGTCCATTAAAGGTCCACCGGAACTGGCTGTTCCGCTCATTCAATATTTGGACATAATTTATAGAGCCTATGTGGACTTTCCGGGTGGCGCATGGCTTCTTTATGACGAGGCTTTTCGTATGAGGGCCGCGGTTCATCAAGACATGCGTTGGGACGTCACCCATCAGCAACTTTGGCTGATCTTCATGACCCCATCACGACCTGTGCTTGGTGACCATTACGTTTGCGGTCATCTTGTTCAGCGTCCCCAGCAGTCACAGTTACCCCGCACGGTAGCGGGGCAGGCAGTTCAACCCCGCTTGCTCTGCTGGGATTATGCCTCCAGCGGCAAGTGCTCCCGTAAGCAATGCCGTTTCAAACATGAGTGTTCCATTTGTGCAGGGGCACACCCGGCCCCGTCATGCCCCAAGGTCGGGGCCTCCAAGCAGCGGGGGCAGCCCGGCCAGTCCAGGCGGGCGTCCGATGGCTCCGGCACTTCAAAAGGAGCCCAGCCCAGTTTGCCTTGAGGCTCTTCGTTCCCGCCTTCGTTTTTACCCTAAACGTGCAGATGCACGTTACTTGTTAGATGGTTTTACCCTGGGTTTTTGTATTCCTGCATATGGCCCACGTTTTCCTCTGTTTGCGCCTAATTTGCGCTCCACTGTCGGGATGGAGGAGATTGTCCCCCAACATATCTATAAAGAAGTTAGCCTTGGCAGGGTTGCTGGTCCTTTTCCGTTCCCTCCATTTCATAATTTACGAGTGTCTCCCTTGGGTTTGGTGCCAAAAAAGACGGGTGGTGAATTTCGATTGATTCATCACTTGTCTTTCCCCGATGGAACGTCCGTTAACGATGCTATTCTGCATGAATTATGTTCTGTGCGTTATACATCTTTTGATGAGGCTGTTCGTATGGTTAGATCCTGTGGTCCGGGCGCTCTTCTGGCGAAATGCGACATTAAGTCAGCCTTTCGCTTGTTGCTGGTCCACCCTGATGATTTTGAACTTTTGGGTTTTCAATTTGAGGGTCTTTATTTCGTTGACCGTGCCATGCCCTTTGGTTGTTCTATTTCTTGCTCAGCGTTTGAGCGTTTTAGTACATTCCTACAATGGGCACTAGAGGTTGAGGCAGGGTCTACCCAGGTAGCTCATTATTTAGATGACTTCCTGTTTTGTGGTTCACCTTCATCAGGTATCTGCCATCACCTTTTACACTGTTTTACAAAGTTAATGGCCCGACTGGGTGTTCCCCTCGCACCGGAGAAAACGGAGGGACCATCGGTTTCCCTCACTTTCCTGGGTATAGAGTTAGACACTGTTGCCCAATTGTCCCGCTTGCCAGGGGACAAGGTTGAACGTCTTGTCACCTTGCTTCGTTCTGCACTCTCACGTAATAAAATCACCTTGCGGGAGCTACAGTCTTTGCATGGTCACTTAAACTTTGCTTGCAAAGTGATCGCTCCTGGGCGGGCATTTGCTCGCCGTATTTGTGATGCCATGGTCGGGTTGTCTAAACCTTTCCATCGCACCAGGGTGACACGTGGTATTAGGGAAGACTTAAACACGTGGTTGATGTTTTTTCAAGAATTTAACGGGGTATCATTTTGGCGCTCACCTTTGCCCCTTTGTTCCCAATTCCAAGTGCAATCAGATGCCTCTGGTGCCTTTGGTTTTGGCATTTTTTGCCAGGGCCAGTGGTGTGCGGGCTTGTGGCCCGAGTCATGGCGGGGAACGGGAATACTCAGGGACCTTACTTTTTTGGAGTTTTTCCCCATTTTGGGGGCACTCCTGATATGGGGCCACCTCTGGGCCAATTCTGAGGTTACTTTTTGGTCCGATAACATGTCAGTGGTCCATATACTAAGGTCTTTGACTTCCCGCTCCCCTCACGTCATGCGGCTGGTCCGTCCATTTGTTTTGAAGGCCCTTCGCCTTAACATCGTTTTTAGGACCAGACATATCCCGGGACTTGATAACAGTATTGCCGATGCTTTGTCCCGTTCACAGATGGACAGGTTTCGGGCCCTCGCACCAGCTGCCAGCGCATTGCCATCCCAGCTCCCTCCGCTTATCTGGACCATTGGACTGGGGAAGTGAGCCGGGCAATTGCCCATTCCCTTGCACCTGGGACCCGATCGGCGTATTTGGCGGCTTGGCATGGTTTTTGTATTTTTCGCAGGGATTCAGCCTTACAGGATACCTTGCCCATTCCTGTGCAGCATTTGCTAGCTTTTATGGTTGCCTTACATAATCAGGGTCTTGCACCATCTACCATTAGGGGCCGGCTATCCGCTTTGGCCTTTGTTGCTAAGGCTTCAGGATACGCCGATTCAATGCAGGACTTTCGGATTAGGCGAGTGTTGGAAGGATGGTCGTGGGAACGCGGCCCCCGCCCAGACACCCACCAGCCTATATCTCTCACGGTCTTGCACCGTGTGGCTGCGGCCTGGCCTGAATACTGTAGAGATGGGTATGAAACCTGTCTTTTTCATGCGGCCTCTGCGGTGGCATTTTTTGGTGCCTTCCGCATTGGTGAGCTTGTAGCCTACAGTTCTAGGGACCACTCCTTGTGGTCATTGCAGCTCTCCGACTTGACCATGCATTCGACTTCGGCCTCTTTAAAGGTACGTTTCTCCAAAACTGACCCTTCGGCCAGGGGGACCACGGTGCGGCTGCTCCGTTGTAGTTGGCAATCGATCTGCCCTGTGCGTGCTTTGACACGTTATTTGGCATTTAGGGGGGGCACCCCTGGCCACCTTTTTTGTCATAGTGACGGTTCCCCACTTACTTGTTACCAGTTTGGCACGTAACGGGTTCTGTATTGTCTGCGGTTGGCCTTCCTGGGGTTCGGTACTGTTCCCACTCATTTCGAATTGGCGCGGCATCCACTGCAGCATCTTTGGGATACTCTGACGCTGACATTAAATGTCTGGGTAGGTGGTCGTCTGACTGCTTCCAGTTGTATGTACGCCCTGTTTAACTCTATTATGACCTGTTCTATTTCTTTTCTTTCAGGTTTCACTTTTTCTCCCGCGTGGCCACGCGTTTGGATTGTTGGCCACAGTTATGTCTACTGGGCTGGCAGGCAGGCTTCCCGAGCCCCATGTGGCCCCCACTTGGGCTTACAGGGGGAAGCATTTATTTTTTGGCGTGGTCAGCGTGGCATGCACTGGCGGCATCTCATGCCATTTATTGCTGCCAACTCTGACTGCCCCCCACCTGAGGTACTGGTCCTTCACCTGGGTGGAAATGATTTGGGGGTTACATCTGGTTTGGAATTGGCGCAGGCGATATGCCGTGATTTGACCCAACTGCATAGTTGGTGGTCACAGACCCGCTTTGTGTGGTCTGCAATTATACCACAGGCCAATTATTTATCCCAGGTCGATGCTGTTTGCATTGAATGAGCGAGGTGCCGTGTTAACCGTTGTGTATCTCGCTTTTTCGCCCGTATGGCTCTGGGAACGGTGGTTGAACATCCATCTATTGTTGTGGATGACCACCATTTGTATTGTCATGATCGGGTCCATCTTTCTGAGTTTGGTACCCAGATGTTCTTATTTGGTTTGTGTGGTGGTGTCCAGGCCGAATTGCCGGCCGTGGGTGGGTCGGGGAGCATGTAAAAGTTGCTCCGCATGTGGCGGGTTAGCACGGGTGAGCCATTGCTTAGTCCAGCCATTTCAGGCAAGGAGTGCATTTGACGGACCAATGGGTAGCGAGGCAAGGAGAGGTCAGTGCGGGTCGGTCAAATGCGTTCCACGAACAGGGGTAACCAAGTGTGAGGTCTTGGAAGCCCCAAGCATGTTCACCTGAAACAAGGGCAGAAGTGTTATCATCAGGCCACTTCTGTTATGGACTAACTTAATTGGTTGTATTATCTTATCAATTCTAATTGGTTTGCTCACCTGTGCTACTCCCACCACGCAGACTGTTATGCCACAGTTTATGGTTGGTTATCAATAAAGTGGCCCAATTTTTAACCCAGCACGCTTGTCTGTCTCGTCATTTGGGTCGGGGGGCAATGCCACATTTTAACATGTTGCACTTGGATCACTTACTCAACTTCATGCCAGACATTTGGTGTCAAATCGATGCCGTGAATCCCACTGCAAGGGTTCATCTATAAAATTAAACTCAGGGTTGTTGCTATTTGGTTTATTTCTTACATTTCAGGGATTGTTGCTTAACAGTGTTAACTTCCATGCTCTGTAAATGCTATTAAAACAAATAGTCAACAATTTTTGGTTATAATATTATGGCACAGCTTCACCCCTTTGAAACTGTTTGTGAATGTCTGGACAAAAAACACTGTGGCACCTTAAAAACCAACTGTTGTATTTTAATGTTAGCTTTTGTGGATCAAGTTCACTTTGTCGGACATAAGAGTGTATGTCTGGGTCTCTGTGTTCAATTCCAGTAGTATATGTCCCAATTAGATCTCAAAATGTGCCACCAAAATTCAAGGGAACCTTTCATGATATATAGAAGAATGCTTTGCATGACAAAATCTTACTGCTTCTGTATATTGAGAAGCTATGCAGTGGGGGTCTGTGTGAAACCAATTAGCACTGCCATCTGAGGTTCAATTGCTGCTGACTTGTAAGTCAGGAGAAAGCACTGTAAAGCTACTGTTCTCTGTAGTCACAGAGGGGCCCTATTTTGCAAACATGTCTTTAAGCCATCAGATTTTTTTTTATAAAAAGGGGGATATACAGTATTATCTGTGATGGCAGCTGGGTGGGGGAGATAATAAACCCTGCTAATGTGTAGTGGGTCTGGGCTTTTGTCCCAGAGAATCTCCTTGAATTGCACTCAAGAGAAGACCCAGGGTATGTCATGGTTCTTCTTAGGCTTGCTTTTTCTCTGCTTCCCCTGCAGAGGTAAGGAGGTACCAGATTTGGGAAATACAGTACTGCATTTGTTTGGTCATGGAGTCTCCAATTCAAAGACAGAAGTGAACAAAGTGAGGCCATACAGGTGCTCTTGGTCTGCAACTCCATCAAGCCTTGCCAGAACAGCCAATGATGAGGAATCATAGAATCTTAGAACAACTGAGTTGAAAATGCTGTTGTAGTGCGTTCATACCCAGTGTTAGGGCATTTTTATGGGTATTGTAGCAAGATTCCTGCCCACTGTGTGAATGTACCTTTAAGACACTTGCAGAGCTCCAGGCACAGGTGTTTGCTGTTGAGGCATAGATTGATTACACAGCTGTGTCTCCTTGGTGTACATGACTCAGTGTTGAGCACAGCTGTGACTACTTAGTGCTACTGTGACTACTTAGTGGGTGATACAGAAACAGCACAGTATAACTATGGCCCACCTGAGATGGGCTACTCTGAGGAGGAACTGCTGAGAAACTGTGACAGACTGACAACTGACTTGCGAGGAAGAAGATGTACTGCTTGAAGCTCTGCTTCTACGAAGAACTCTCAGGTACTCAACACTGCTGAGGAGAGCATACTAACTTTGGCAAAATGCAGTCAGTGTTTTGCTGGCAGGACTCTGTGCATGATCATTGGACTTGAGCCTTTGGGATTCCAAGCTCTAACCCAACTGTGGGGGTTGAAGACAGACTGGTACCTGTGTATATAGTTCTGTGTTTATTGTCTTTCCCTTACCCAGAAGTAAACTGCACTATTCACTGAAACTGTATGTGTGTGTCTTTGCACCAGAACCTTTCAATGCGCAATAGCTAACTGCTAGTCTGCTACGCTACCACACATACCGCCAGAAATCCTTGACACCCAGCAGACCACACTTTGCCCAGCTTGAGATCAATTTCATTTTATGTGTGTAGATTATGTTCTCTTGGGTCACAAGAAGCTTGCATTCAAATAAACCTGGGACTGACTGGTTCAAGTGGTACCTGTTTTCTAAACCACTAGCAGAGAACCTGCTGCCACAATCTACAAACAGCCCATATAAAGTGATGTCACCACAGTAGCTTTCTCTATTTGTGTTAATGTCAATATTGATGGACAAATGAAATGAAACGTAGTCCAGGCAAATAGTTGGTATTGTGGATATGAGCTCTTTGGAGCCAAGATGAAACACAAAACTTGTTTTTTGATGGAACTGCATCCAAGAAGAGATTAAGAGCCTTCTAGGATTATGTCCTTAGACCTGAATGGCAAAGTAGCAGTAGTCTGACAAATAACCTCTTTTTCTACAAAGATCAGACTGGCAAGGAGTTAGCAGATGCAGAAGAAATTAAGAAAAGATGGAAAGAGTACACAGAGGAACTATACAAAAAGGACCTCAACACCCCTGATAATCACAATGATGAGAACATTGAACATGAGCCAGACATTCTAGAGAGTGAAGTCAGAAAGGCCCTAAAAAACACGGCAAACAACAAGGCCAGTGGAGTTGATGGGATCCAAGTTGAACTGTTCAAAGCCCTACAAGATGATGGAATCAAATTATTGCATTCTATATGCCAGCAGATTTGGAAAACACAACAATGGCCACAGGATTGGAAAAGATCTGTATACGTTCCACTTCCCAAAAAGGGTAATGCCAAAGAATGTTCAAATTATCGAACAATTGCGCTCATCCCTCACGCTAGCAAGGTGATGCTGAAGATAATACAGGATAGACTGCAACAGCATGTGGGGAGAGAATTACCAGAAGTGCAGGCGGGGTTCAGAAGAGGCAGGGGGACTAGAGACCACATCGCCAACATAAGATGGATCATGGAAAAAACAAAGGAATACCAGAAACAAGTCTACTTCTGTTTCATTGATTACACTAAGGCTTTTGACTGTGTGGACCACAACAAAATGTGGCAAGTAATTAAAGAGATGGGAATTCCGGAACACCTTATATACCTCATGAGAAATCTGTACATGAATCAACAGGCAACAGTTAGGACAGAAAATGGAATGACTGAGTGGTTTGGAATAGGAAAAGGAGTAAGACAAGGCTGCATTTTGTCACCCTGCTTGTTCAACTTATACACAGAACACATAATGCGCAATGCAGAAATGGAGGAATCACAATTTGGAATCAAAATTGCTGGGAGAAACATCAACAACTTGAGATATGAAGATGATACCACCCTAATGGCGGAAAGTGAGGAGGACCTAAAGAAGCTCCTGATTAGGTTAAAAGAAGAGAGTGAAAAAGCTGGCTTGAGACTAAATATCAAGAAAACCAAGATAATGGCAACAGGCCCTATCAGTCCCTGGAAAATAGATGGGGAAGTAGTAGAGGCAGTTACAGACTTTACTTTCCTAGGATCAAAGCTCACTGCAGATGGTGATTGCAGCCATGAAATAAAAAGGCGACTGATTCTCGGGAGGCAAGCGATGAGAAACCTGGGGAGCATAGTGAAAAGTAGAGACATTAAATTGCAAAGAAAGATTCGCATAGTTAGGGCAATGGTATTCCCTGTGGCAATGTATGGTTGTGAGAGCTGGACCATTAGGAAAGCGGAGCGCAGAAAAATAGACGCCTTTGAGATGTGGTGTTGGAGGAGAGTTTTGAGAGTACCCTGGACAGCAAGGAGAGCAAATAGGTCAATCTTAGAAGAAATCAAACCTGACTGCTCCTTAGAAGGTCAAATAGTAAAGATGAAGCTAAGGTACTTTGGACATCAAATGAGAAGAGAGGACTCACTTGAGAAAGCCTTGATGCTTGGAAGGGTGGAGGGCAAAAGAAGAAGGGGACGGCCCAAGATGAGATGGCTGGATGATATTGTGGAGATAATGGGCACAGAGCTTAGCGAGTTGAGGGGGATGGTGGAGGACAGGAGTGCCTGGAGGACAGTGATCAATGGGGTCGCAGAGGGTCGGAATCGACTGTGCGACTGAACAACAAAAGCATCCCTTTCCCTGAGGTTGAAGGGCCAAAACCTGAGAGGAGTTTGTAATGTCACAGAAGTGGAGAAGGTAAGGGCTGAGAAGGACACAGGACTACTTCTATGCCAACTAATTGGGAAAATGGTCATGAGGACAAGCTGAGTAAAAATGAGTCAGGATCCAGGTGAAGCCTAGTGAACAGGTTATATGGTAAGATAACTTTTGGCTCCTCATTCCTGAAGTTCTGGGGTGCTAATTTTAAGTGAGCAGAATACATATGCAGGCATCTTTACACAGAGCCAGTGTTGATAATGTTTGGAAATGGCTAGAGATTGGTGCACAGGTATAAAGCCACAGGTGCATAGGTATAAAGCCACCCTCCCATCCCAACAGGATGACACTTACTCATCCTCCCACACCACTTCTCCTGCCATTTTTCTCCATGTGTGGAAATCTGGGGAAGCACAGCAATTCCTTGAGACTCTGGAAACCTGGCAACCATGTTAGTGCTCCATGCCTTGCTCATATCTATATTTCATGAATGTCATGTACAGTGGTACCTTACTACCGTGGTACCTTGCTTAAAGAGTATAATGTGTTCCACGGGATTGCTCTTTTAGCGAGTTTGCTCTTTAAGTGAAACACCATTTTAAGTGACCAATTGTGACTTCTGGCGGAGGGGCCGGATTGCAAACCCTGATTTAGTTGTTAAGCGAGTTTTTGGTTGGTTTTAGTTGTTAAGTGAGGTGACCATTCAGAGAATATTCTGCTCTTTAAGCAAGTTACTCTTTAAGCGAGGTACTCTTTATGCGAGGTTTGACCTTAATTTTGTAAGGAGCTGCCTTTGAAGGTAGTTCTGAGACTTTGACTTCTTGAAATGTGGCTGCTAGTCTTACTAGATGAGGTTGGGATCTTAGGTCACAATCCTTCTAATATGCCAATCCATCTTCCTTTGTAGCTGGTTTGTTTCCAGGCAAACAAACAAACTTTCACAACAGCTTCCACGTAGCATTACCAGCAGTGGTGGGATGTCAAAAATTTTACTACCCCACCATGACATCATCACAGTGTGGGTGGAGCTAACATCATGGGTGGAGCCAATGTCATGACATCATGATGTTGTGGGCGGGGCCAAATAAAACAAATTTAAAAATAATAAAAAATAAAATATAAATAAGTACACACACACCTCAACCCACCCACCCACCCACCCACAACACAAACCTGTAAATAAATTAAATAAATAAATAAATAATACATTAAAATACACCCACCCACTCAAACACCCACCCACCCACAACACAAATCAACCAGAGCTTTTAAACCAAACCTTAAAGCTATTCTGGCTAATCTTTCTCACACTAGGTCAGATGGAAGGAACTACAGAATGAACTCACCACAAGATGGCTTCATTTTGGCACTTTTCAACTTTTGGTACTAAGTCTTTGCCTAACCAGTTCTCTAGGATATCTAGGGGAGCAGGCTATAGGGAGCTTCAGGTTAGCAGCTTCTCTTCCTCCTCCCCGCTTGGGAGGACAGCAAGGAGGCCGTGCATACACGCCAAGCACTATAGGCGTGCATGCATACCAAGTGCTTGGCGCACATGTGCAGTGGAGGAACCAGTGAAAAGGTAAGCCCCGAAGGTGGTTCCCCCCAAAAGCTGCAACCGGTTCTCTGGGACACTGGGAAAAGTTACTACCGGTTCTGGAGAACTGGTGAGAACCTGTTACATCCCATCACTGATTACCAGTATCCATGTTAGGGCGGGGGCTAATAGGAACAGTAGGCCCAGATCTGAAAGACCAAAAGTTGTCTAACCAGAAGGCAGAACACTAGAAAAGAAAGGAGTAATTTTTTCCTCTTCAGCCACATAGCAGACTCTGCAGTTAAGTTTCTGAAGGCAGGTTAAGCTAACAGGATTGACATTCAGTCAGAGAGATGGAATTTGCTTCAGGAGCTAACAGGATTAGTCAAGGAATGGGCCTTAGCACATCAGTTCTGCAGATAAGGCAACCGGTGGCTGTTTCAAGCCCTGTCAACTTTGCAGAAATATAGATTTAAAATAAATAATTAGGAAGCCTTATTTTTTTCTGAAAGCATATGCAGTATAACCTTGACAAATATTGGAAACAAAGATGAGTTTCTCATCTGAAAGATACCCCCTTTTTTTACATCAAAATATTGCACTAATTAAAAACCATTTGAATGAACAGGTGGTTGCTATGTTTGTTTTAATAATATGGGTGTCGTTATTTCATTTAAAAGCAGTCACACACAACTATAGCAGTTATGGAATTATTTTATAATACTATAAAACTGCAAGGAGAATGCCATCCATTCTGCTTTGCCATCTTTATTAACAGTCATTACAGCCATGTTTTGGAGCTTTCACATACACTTTCCATTACATATGAAAACATTATGTGAAAACCTTATCCTGTTCAGAACTGGGTCTCCTTTCCTTTACTCTTCAACAGTTGCCTTATAAAGAGTTTATTCTTGTGGAATTATTCCATTTCAACACATGGTCACCCTCCCCCCTTTCTTCCATGTGATAAATATAGTGTATGGTTTAGTAAATGGCTAACAATGTTTTGTTTGTGTATAACCACCACTAGGTGAACCTTATGTTTCCTCTAATATTTTCCAGAAATTTTCCTCTCATATAACAGTGGCTTATGTTATTTGTTGCCAATATTGCCTGACCATAGATTTTTTTTCTTCCATAGTTCTTGAGAGCCAGTGTACTGTAGCAGATAGAGTGCCAGACTAAGACTCAAAAAACCTGAGTTCAAATCACACTCAGCCATGGAAACCCATGAGGGAGGGATGGCAATGGACAAAACCACAACTTAAATATCTCACATAACTTGAAAACCCTCTTAGGATTGTCTAAGTCAGATGTGACTTGACAGCATGAATTCTTGGACTCAAGAGGGGCCATCTTGCTGCACATTCGACCATAGGATTTTTGTACTGGTGGTGCACTAGCGATGAGTACTGTTTGAGATTTCATTGAGCAATCATAAATTTGAGGGACGTTACATTCATTTTTAAGCTTAATAGATGGACATAATTATAAGTGCTAACCATGTTTTAACTTCCAATTCAGGAATAGAGAGAATAAACCAAACAAACATTAAAAGTTCTCTTAAACACATTGGTATTCCTACATATGTGTCATTCTTCTTCTGATGAGACACCCACTCCCCACCCCCAAGATTATAGACTCACTTCTCCCATTTGCTTTCTTGGAAGAAATTAATCTGAAAGAAAACTAAGAGTGGGTGCAATGAACTGAGAGGTGGCCATGTAGAAGTTTTATTTCCCAAGGATTTGCTGCCTGTCTGTCTATCTGTCTATCAACTGATCAATCAATCAATCAGTCCTACTTTTGTGGCAGAACATGGCCATTTGGAATGAAAAATGTGTCCCTAATTGATGAGCATTTGTTTATTACCAATCTGTTACTTCATCTGCTGTGAGATTTTCTGGAAAAGGTTGGAATGTGGGATGAGAAATCCATCAGTGGCTCACAAATTAAATAATCCCCTCCCCCTCCCTTGGAGGTAGATGTGTTAGTCTCTTCAAGCAAAAAAGCACAAGGTACCCCCAGTGGTGGGATTCAATTTTTTTAAACTATCCACTCTAAGGGGGTGGCCAGAGGGAAAGCTCTGCATTGCACCTAAATTAGGATTACTTTATTTCAAAACTTGGATGGGTGGGGCCAGCCAGAATTTCTGCTACTGGTTCTGGTGAACTGGTGCGAACCTGCTGAATCCCACCACTGGGTGCCCCCCTCCACTCTGAAATGAGTCATTTCTAGGCAAATGTGTTGTAAGAATTTGGCAGATGTAGGGAGAGGAAGATATTTATTAAAAAGAACATTTTTTTCACAACGCAGTCCAGTACATACAAAATTGTACTTCATGTCTCGTTGCTTCATGGCACCTCTTCTCTAGCAAATACTCTTAGGATTGTGACTGAATGCATGATTTGGCACAAACTGAATGGTATGTGCCAATGGTATTTCCTCTGTTCTGGGGGGGGGGAAGGGAGGAAGCTCTCCCATTGGGCTGCTGGGCAGAGGGGCAGGGCAAACTCTGTGTTGGGGCAATGGCACATGTGCACACAAAATGGGCTCTGAGTGCCCCCTCAGAGCCCATAGGTTCATCACCACTGGGATAGGCTATGTGGCCCAGGGCCATCTGCACATTCTAGGAATGCCACCTTCAGAAGGGAATAATAAGCTACTTCTGGATACTCTTACACTATAAGAAAAACCTTGAAACGATCATCTTGTTAGTATTGACGTGGCAAGATGTAATTATTTAAGGAAGTAGCTTTAAAGACTTTAGTGGAGATTACCATAGGAGCCAGTTTTTTTTTTCTTGTACAGAAAGGTTTATAGAATAAAATAAAACTTAGGCTACTCCTGATTTCTCCTTGTTTGTGAATCCTCAAATGTTGTAGTAACTAATAGAAGAGAACAAAAGAAAGAACCACCTGTTTCTTCATAATATTGGTGGAGTTATTGAGAAGAACTGATTTTTTTTTTTAACCAACCATGACTCCATCATCAAGTAGGTCACACTGTCATGGTCCTCATGGTTGGAAGAGCCAAACAGTTAAATGTGCTCAGCCTTTGTAATTCTGGATGAGTGCCTGTAGGTTGCTTTCCCCATACCTGTATCATAGAAAAACTCACTAAAACCCTTCTCTAAATAACCCTTCTTACAGAGGCAAAGCTCACCCCAACAAGGGGGAAAGGCATGTTTTTGTACTAATGACATTCCAGCTTTGTCCTCTCCAAGGAAACACTCCTGCAATCAGCTTTGTTGCCTTTCTAGTATTAGGGGAAAATATTTGATTTAGGTTTTGTTGTTGTTCAGTCGCACAGTCGATTCCGACCCTCTGCGACTCCACATGGACCACTGTCTGCCAGGCACTCCTGTCCTCCACCATCCTCCTCAACTCGCTCAGTTCTGCGCCCATTGTCTCTACAATACCATCTAGCCATCTCATTTTTGGCCGCCCCCTTCTTCTTTTGCCCTCCACCTTTCCCAGCATCAAGGCCTTCTCAAGTGAATCTTCTCTTCTCATTTGATGTCCAAAGTACTTTAGCTTCATCTCCACTACTTGCCCTTCTAAGGAGCAGTCAGGGTTGATTTCTTCTAAGATTGATCTATTTGTTCTCCTCGCTGTCCAGGGGACTCTCAAAACTCTCCTCCAACACCACATCTCAAAGGCATCTATTCTTCTGCACTCAGCTTTCCTAATGGTCCAGCTCTCACAACCATACATTGCCACAGGGAATACCATTGCTTTGACTATACAAATTTTTTTTTGCAATGTGATGTCTCTACTTTTCACTATGCTCCCCAGGTTTCTCATCGCTTGCCTCCCAAGAATCAGTTGCCTTTTTATTTTATTTAGGTACCCAGGCTTTAAAAACATTTCGTATTTTAAGTATTTTAAACTTTTGCATACAGTACTTAAAGAGTCCTTGTGGTGCAGTGGTGAAAAAGCTGTAGTGCAGCAAAAAACTGCTGACTTTGTGAGTTCAATCCTGATGGGCATTAAGTTTGACTCTGCCTTCCATTCCTCTGAGATCGGTAAAATGAGTACCCAGCATGTAAAGGGCAAAATGCTAATTACCTTGTGAACCAGCCAGAGAGTGCTCTAAATGTAATGGGGCAGTATAGAAGTGTAATTTTGTTTTGCACTTTAATAGTGGTATTAGGGGACTCTGTGAGCCACTCTGAGTTGGTTGCTACCAAGGAGAGTGGGATACAAATCTATAAATAAATGAATAAACAAACAAATAAATAAAAAAGAAATAATTGCTATTGCTTCTTTTAGACAGGCAGCTTGTATCAAATAGTTGTATCAATCAAAAAACATTGTACAGTACAGTAATTCCACTTCTCTCTTGCTTTTTCTCTCTCTCTCCTCTCTGTGTAAATACAAAATTCTTCTTCCATATCTAGGTCAGACTGGAAACTGCCAAAATGAAGGCACCTTTTGGTGAGTTCATTCTGCAGTTCTCTTCACCTGACCTAGCGTGAGAAAGATTAGCCAGCAACACAAGGTTGCCGTTGCCCAAGGTACACCCAACTGAGGTTCACAAATACCACAGTCTTCTGGAGGCTCTTTTTGTGTACCTCAAATACTGTACAAAATTAGTTGTGGGAAAATAAGGAAGGGCTACAATTAGAGGAGAATGTTACCTAGACCAACCCACTTCATAAACATTTGCATATTAGAGAAGATAATTCCCATTGAACATACCCTTAAAATGTTCAATTGCCATTTTCTCTGATGGCCACTTTGAGTGTATTTGGCTTTGTGCTATTTGTTTTAATATTGATACACAACTCTGAAATTTGTAATGGAAGGTAATATGCAGAAGCTTGCTTCTATTTTTAAAGAATAAACCTGATATTAAACATGTTCTAGTTACTGCACTGAGTTAATCAGCACCTTCACCTTCTGTACCTTTTAAATTAGGTTAGATGTGAAAGTCAGCAGATATTCCTCAGAATAATAATGAAAGGTAAAAGAACTTCTAAATAACTTCTTTGAGATGAAATGACAGAGGACCCCCTGTGAGAGAAAGTGGAGATGCTAACATTTGAGTAGAATTCTCCATTACTACCCTTTTCTGATATGAATATTTTAAAGAAAAACATGGTTTCGATGCTCTGATAAGCATAGTACTATTCTGGCTCTTGCATCACAAGCATAACTTGTGATTGTGACAAAGGGGTCTTAGAAATTGCTTTGAAGCTGTTGGCAAATATTTTGTCCCCCTGAATTTGGAAACATTTGCACAGGCCTCCAAGTTAGCCATGCAGCACTTCAGAACCCTAACCCTTTACAAATCAACGTGAACAATTATATGCTATGGAAGTAGAATTTCTTTTTCTGAAGGCAAATGCCATCCGCCTTCAATTATGTTTGTTTCCTAAATGTTTCTTGTATCCCACTTTCCTTCTGAGTACCCTACTGACCCCAGAGCTTGAAACAAAGTGGCCCTATATTCTTTCTGTTTGCTTCTTTCAGATCAGGGAGAAAAGTGTCCCTCCCCCCCTCTGCCTTCCCCCTCTTATAATATAAATAAATCTCAGTTCAAAAGCGAATAATTCTGTCCATACTTTGGCTGAATATGCAGCACAGACTTGAGGCATCTGGTTAAGTTTCCACCTAACATGGGACAGATTGCTTTTATTGTATGCTCATGGCTTGTTTGGGGCCAGGGCAATTATGGAATGAATGACTTCCTTTTTGAAAGGGATATGTGAGGTTGTTGTTTTATTCCAATGAAAGTGGAGGTTGGGTGGTAGAACAACACCAAGCTGTCAGGCCAGTGATCAGCAAAGGAAATGGCCACAGCCGATACCCCTTTTTATTGACTTGTAAAAAACAGCTTTTTAAATGCCAGCTACTTGATGGCCATGGAAGGTGTCAGTTAGTTGTACTGGAAATGCTCAAATTAACATGACAAGGATGCATTGGAATCTTGGCCAGCCGTCTGCATTTTCTATTTACTTGAGTTGAGCTGTTATGACTGAGGGTAAGCTGGATGTTTAGTGGTATAATAATAGCTGTGTGCCATCAAGCCAATTCTCTCTTATGGCAACCTGTTCCAGGGTTTCCTAGGTAGAGAAAAATCTTTCCAGGGTTTCCAATGTAATGTAAGTAGCTTACCATTCCTTTCTTGTGGACACAACCTGGGAGTGTGGAGCTTCCTCTTCTCCTGGGGCTGGGAGGCACAGCGTGGAATCAAACTCCCAAGCTCTGGATTCCAAGCCAGATCTCTAAGTCACTGAGCTATCCAGCCAGCTGTTTAGTGGTATGACTACAAAAAGTGTGCCATCAAGTCAATTCTGAGTTATGATGCACAGAAGTGGTTTGCCATTCCCTTCTTCTGGGATGCCTCAGGGACGGTGCAACTTGCCCCTGGCTACACAGACTGGCTCTTATCCTAAGAGTCACAGTAAGGCTAGAACTCCCAACCTTTGGCTCTGTAGTCAGATACCTACTGAGCTATCCAGCCAGCAGTTTATTTGTATAAAGGGACTGGATTCTTTTCTGTGTAGAAATATTGTTCCCACAAACTGAGAGACTGAAAAAACATATAACTTAATTAGATTACAAGCAAAGCCAAGAAGGTGGCTTCATTTTGGCTGTCCAAAGTTTGATTTGGACACAAAAGAAGAAGAATTAGGTCACATAGTCTTGGTCTCACTTAAACAATAAGCCTCCTTTTGGACAGAAAGAAGATGTAACTGATTAAAATAGCAACTGACGATTTGTTTCAGAGCTTGGAAATACAGTACCTGTACTACTTTTTGTGGGAAGTGGGAGTTATAGCTGTGAAAATGCATTGGCCAATTTGGGCTGCATGCTACTCTGGGGGTTATGCAAGGTAGAAACTTAAAAAAAATTCTATGAAGTTTTAGTTAGTGTAACCCTTCATTGCAAGCCCACTTGTTATTTTTACTACCACAGATTAACATAACTACCCTCCTGGAATTAGATAAAAATGGAAATTATCAGTCTTCTAAACTATTTCAGTATAGTAAACTGTATATGGGAAGGTCAGAAACTGGGCTTTAGCCCAATCTGATCTTTAAAGTGAATTACTAAATTAGCCACTGGCTGTCTCTACGTGGATGAGTTGTGGCATCAATTGCATGTACAGAAAGGTTTATTAGGAACACACAGGGATACATTGTATAATTTTAATGCAGAGCCATAATATGAATTATTCCAACTATATATGTGACCTACAAAATGAATTCAAAGATAAATATTTCATTGGATGGTGAGATGTTTACACAAATTGGTATCACATCTTCCAGAGGTGTCTCTCAGATCTGACAACCGAGAGAACAACATTCATTTTGGTCCCAAAATAGTCTCTCCACATTTCCTAGAATAGCAGGAACAGGAATATAAGTTTAGCTCATTTCTCCTAGCAATGAAAAACAGCATATAGAATGCATTATATAAATCTGTGTGGTACTCCTGCATTTGGAATACTGTTCTGCTTCTAAAAGAGATGCTTTATACTGAAAGATTATTTAGAAAGTCAGCTAAAATGCTCAGAAGCTTGGAACAGTTTGCTGAAGAGAGTGATGAAAACGTTTGGAGCCTTTTTAGAGAATTGATGCTGTGATGGTGAAGTTGGACTCACAGGCTGGGTAGCTCAGTGGTTTAGGGATCTGGCTGAGGAGCCAAAGATTAGGCATTCAATCCCCCACTGTGTATCCTGGAAGAAGAACCAGCTTGTATAGCCACAGGTAAGCCACATTGACCCAGAGTGCCCCCACCCTGAAGAAGGGAATGGTAAACTATTTCTGAAGACTCGCTACCTAGAAAACCCTGGAAAGGTTCACCATAAGTCAAAATTGACTCGATGACACACAATTATTATTCTTCAATTGGACTAGGAAAAGAGAGTGAGAGAGAATACAAATCCATAATTAGTAACAGTGTTAACTGAGTGACCTTTGGCCACTTACTGATGATTGTAAGGTAAAGGTAAAAATTGCCCTTGCTCGAAAGCCAGTCACATCTGACTATGGATTTCATTGCTCATCTCTGTTTATTGCCAAAGAGCCAGCACTATCTGGATCTGCAGACATTCCCGTGGACATGTGGCAGGCATGCCTCAACACTGGAGTGCACAGAACACTGTTCACCTTCCCACCCAAGTGGTCCCTATTTATCTACTTGCAATTTCTTGCTTTTGAATTGCTAGGTTGGCAGGAGCTGGGACAGAGACGGGAGCTCACTCTGTCATGCAGTTACCCAGGAATCGAACTCTGACCTTGCAGTCAGCAAGTTCAGCATCTTAACCACTTGAGCCACCACAACACCACTGATGCTTGTACTCAGCCTAATATTTTCTTGGGAAAACAGTCCCAGTGGGACTGGTTGACATTCAGGTTGGACAAAGTAAAAAAAACCCTTCATTATACATTCCATAATTATGTTACAGAATTTACTGTGACCAGTTAAAAGACAAATTCTCCCAGTCTTTTCAGATAGGTGACCTGAAGGAGCATATTGTCCTGCTTGAACATTCTCAACTCTTATGATCTTTAGGAGAGGCCCTTCTCTCAGATGCTCTGGCTTCACAGGTATGTTTGGTGGAAACATGAGAGAAGGCTTTCTCTGTTACCGTTCCCAGGCTAGGCTGACCCCCTTTCTCATGTACTTCCAGTGCCAGATAAATATGCCTCTTTTAAAATATTGTAATAATATCCTTGTGCTTTAGAGCCAGAATCTCCCTAAAATCTTGTTTTTGGTGTGTGTGTGTGTTTTTGTATTTATAAAAGTGCATTTTAGATTCTTTTTCTAGTTTTAGAGACTAAATGTTATATTATTAAATGTTTAATGTTTTCAATTGAATTATTATGTTTTTAATTTTAAATGTATGTTAATTATAATACGTCACCTTTAGTCTCTTTATGGGAAGAAGGCAGCATAGAAATGATACATTCCAACCAACTGACTGACCGACCGACCGACCGACCGACCAATAGAAAAGGCATATACAGTATGTGGCACCATTCTAGTGGAAATTATACAAGAGTTGATGCTTTGCTACGGTCTATGTTTTGCCAGCCATTGTACAAGGGTTTCCATACCAGCTAGTACAACAAGCTCAAGCAGCTTGTGTCATGATGGAGTGATAATGGAAATGCTTGTATAATTATAGATGTAAGTACCTTCCCAAGGGGAATAAAAATGTAGGAATTAACACATGTAACTGAGTGTGTAGTTTCTGCATATGTTAAAAATGTAGTACAGTTGTACCTCGCATAAAGAGCATAATATGTTCCACAGGATTGCTCTTTAAGCGAGTTTGCTCTTTAAGTAAGGCGTCCAACACCTTACAAAACTGAATCCGGGATAGTGGGGCGGGGCCAACGTCATGACGTCATGGGCGGGGCCAACGTCATGACGTCATGGGCGGGGCCAACGTCATGACGTCATGGGCGGGGCCAAAAAATAAAGGAGCAAAAAATGGCTCCAATAAACTGTGCATGCGCAGAAACTCAATCTGATGCATTGCGCATGCATCAGATTGAGTTTCTGCGCATGCACAGTTTATTGGAAAATAAGCCATGTGCCGATTTTCGGGGGGCTCTAAAAATATAAGCCACCCCCCGAAAATAAGCCATCAGGCCATTTTTGGCCATTTTTGGGGGGAAAAAAGAATATAAGCCATGGCATGGCTTATATTCTTTTTTCCCCCCCAAAATGGCCAAAAATGGCCTTATGGCTTATTTTCGGGGGGTGGCTTATATTTCTATATACTCAGTATATAGAAATATAAGCCACCCCCCCGAAAATAAGCAGGCAGCCTGCTCGGACACAGAGAATACACCCCCCAACTCTGCTTACCTTGAAGCTCTGCTTATTTTCTCTCCCGACTAACAGCTGATGAGACTAAAGAGGCTTTTTTTAAAACTTCGGTAGGGAAGGGGGAAAAATTCAGCGATTTGATTGGCTCTCTATGTCAGCTGACATAGAGATCCAATCACATCGCTGAATAGGTGTTTCCCCTATTCAGCGATGTGATTGGCTCTCTATGTCAGCTGACATAGGGAGCCAATCACATCGCTGAATTTTTGGAGCCATTTTTTGCTCCTTTTTTTTTTTTAAATGCCTGCTGCCGAAGAGAAATCGGGACAGCCGGGACGTCATGGGGGAATTCCGTGACCATTTTCCTAAAAATGGTAACTCGGGATTCCCCCTCTCAAATCGGGACTGTCCCGGAGAATCCGTGACGGTTGGCCGCTACGTAGGCAGCATTTTTGCTGCTGTTTCCAGAATGTCTACTGCCTCTATTGGCAGCAGGAGAGTCTGTGGAACTTATCTGCTAGGTTCTGACCTTCATCTGAGCTCCCTGGGCAGCACTACAGTGGGGAACATGCACCTCCCCCAGGCTCCTGCCTGGGGGAGGCACACATTTTTGGCTATAGCGCTGCTCAGGGAGCTCAGATGAAGGTCAGAACCAAGTGGATAAAATCCACAGACTCTCTTGCTGTCAGTAGGGTGGAAAATGGACTCCCCTGGTGGCTGGAGAAACCACGCAGGAGGAAACAGTGGCATGGAAAAGGTAGGGAGATTACTTTGTCACTTTTGTGGGGGTGGGGGGACGACCATATCTGATTTTTTGGCTTTTTTGGGCGGCTTTTGTATTTTTAAAGTTTTTTTTAGATAATCTGGTAGGGGTTTTCCTCTTTGTGGGGGGTGGGGGATGATAATGTCTGGCAATTTTTGGATGTTTTTGTGTTTTTTTTGTATTTTAAAAAATTATTTTTGGTCTGGTTGGGTCCTTTTGTAAAATGTTTAGTCCTTTTCTATGGGGAAATGAGCTTTGGTTTATGATTTTTTTGGGTTACGATGGAGGCTGTTGGAATGGACCTCCATTGTAACCCGGGGTTTTAGCGTATTTTGTTCCCAGGGAAAGCATATGTCTCCTCCTAGCTGAGGTATCCAGCAATATTTCTGCATAGAATCCAGCTGTACATTTACTCTAGGCATCTGCTGTTGAAATAATACCTCACCACTTTGACATAACCGGGTAGCTATGACTTGAATACCGATATCCCCAGTCCAAATCCAAAACTCAATTTAACACACCATATGAAGTAGCAACAATCAGGGGTGGCCAACTGTAGATCTCCAGATGTTCTTGGACTTCAATTCCCAGAAGCCCTGATCAGCAGGAGTGCTGACTTGGGCTTCTGGGAATTGAAGTCCAAGAACACCTGGAGATCTACAGTTGGCCACCCCTACTAGACAGTTGTTTCAGGCCTAAGGGAACAACATGGCTTTAGACTTGGGAGGTACCAAAGTAAATTCTTCTTCTTCTTCCATGTCTAGGCAATTCCTGAAACTGTTAAAATGAAGGAGCCTCTTGGTGAGCCCATTATGCACTTCCCTTCACCTGACCTAGTGTGAGAAAGATTAGCCACCAACGCAAGGTTGCCATTACCAGGATACACCCAATTGTGGTTCAAGAATACCGCATTCTTTGAGGATGCTTTTTCTGTGTACCCCATCAAAGTAGTGCTGAAAAGTGAGGTTTTAAATGAACAAATCTGCCCAAACCAAGACCATATCAATGGCATCAACTTATGTTTACAATTAGATTAAAGGCACATATTCTTCTTCTTCTCCTTCTCCTTCTCCTTCTCCTTCTCCTTCTCCTTCTCCTTCTCCTTCTCCTTCTCCTTCTCCTTCTCCTTCTCCTTCTCCTTCTCCTTCTCCTTCTCCTTCTCCTTCTTCTTCTTCTTCTTCGATTTGTATGCTGCCCCACTTGCCAAACGACTCTGGGTGGCTAACAAAGATACAATATATACAATTACAGTTACAATTACAATCATCATAATACAAAAAAACATATATTTGAAAACATTTTTTTAAAATCCCAATTACAATAACAAATATAGAATTATCATAATACAAAAACACTTCAGGAAAAATACAAGGGGAAACCCATCAAAACTCAAGCCCATTATAAACAAGGGGGAGTCTGAGGGTGGAATCGGTGGCCTTGGCGGTGTTTCCATGGCCGGCCAGTGGGGCCGCTCAGCTGTTTCACCTTTTCTCAGCCCAACTGGCCAAGGGTGTGTCCGGTGGGGGAGGGGTGGCTGCGGCAGATTTATGTTGCTGCAGATTCGCCTTGGAATTAATACTTTTATCAATTGTCTCCAGTTTAAAAGGACAGCCACAGCAATTGCTAGGAAAAACCTGAAAAGAGGGCCCCAATTATGGCTTCCATTTTACATTTTTAAGGCCCATAGATTTATGACTGTAGCTACCACCAGCTGATGGTGTTGGAAGAAGGATTGTCTTGACCTATTGCTCAAGGGATAATTTGACCTCTGCTTCCTGCTTCCCACCTGGAAATTACACATCATCTAACTCTTTATCAACAGCTTTCACTATTAGCGCATACCAGTCACTGAAGTAAAGTGCCAATTACTTCCTAAAGCAATTTAAAATTTAGAATTACAATCTCCCCTCCCCTCTGCTCCATTTAAGCCCTCCCCTGCTACTTGTAGAATACAGCTTTGCCTTACAGTACAATCCTGTGCAGGTCTATTCACAAGGAAAGGCCAGTTTCATGCAATTTTCTTCTAGCTAACTGCATGAACTAAGATAATAATAATGATAATTTTATGTCAGAGATTACTCTGAGTTGAAAGGATTTTGACATGAATTCAACGAACTTCTTACATTTCAGTAGGGTGGTCTGATTACATTTGGCATGTAACGAAAATTGTGTACTTTTGACGAGTTGCCACAACAAAACTACAGCACTGATGAAAATAAGGATTATGCCGTATGAAAGATCGTCTCAGCGACTTCCAGGAATGCTAGGACCCAAAGTCTGGGAATGAAAAATGATGACAACGTTAAACAAAAAAGGTGCCTCGGAAAAATGACATTATCTCTGGGGGCATCATGTAGTCAGTGGGCCAGCAACCAAACCATGCAACCGATTGAGATGATCCAAAGTGTGTTAGATAGAGGATAAAATAACCTTTGTTATGATACTATTAGAATTTTGGTTGGACTTCAGAAACAGTTTTTATGACAACATTTACAAAAAAAAAATCCTTGAATGACATCACAAAATCACTTCAATGAAAGGGACAAATCTGTTGAAAACCGAGCAAAACCATCCAACGTCCTCATCAGCAATCTCTATCAACCATGGAAAGTGATTTTGGTCAACTTCAGACACATTTGTCCCTTTTATCTGAGTTTTTTTTTTCGTGATTTCAGTCGAAGACTTTTGGATAAACATTCTCATAAAAACTTTTTGGAAAGCCCAAACAAAATTCTAATAGTGCCAGAACATAGGTTATTTTATCCTCCATCTAACACACTTTGGATCACTACGATCGGTTGAGTGGTTTGGTCGCTGGCTCACTGACAACTGGACACCCTAGCAAAAATGTCATTTTTACAGGGCAACTTCCAAGTGTAATGATGTCATCAATTTGCATTCCCAGCCATTGAGTGCTAGCATTCCTGAAAGTCGATGATACGATCTTTCAAATGGCATAATCCTTATTTTCATCAGTGCTGTAGTTTTGTTGTGGCAACTCATGAAAAGTACACAATCGAATTTATGAACTAAATCCCTGATGGTAGTGTCCTTAGACTCTACCTGTCACACTTTTTTTTGCCGGAGAAGCTTCACCAAGGGATGCCCGAATGAGGCTCCTTTCATGTCTCCAATTACATCCCTCGGGTATCGAAACCCGACCTTCCAGTCTCCAGCTCAGCATCTTATAGCAACCATATTATGCCTGAAATGTAGTGTCATTGCCTTCAGTATTGAGAAATACATATTTTAAAGAAAATCATTAGTCAGATGATAGAAAAGCAATTATTCCAAATTTTTATTGCATCAGCATAATGCTGCACGATATATATATATATAAAATCCCTGTTTAAAAATATATTAAATGAAGAGCAGTGTGATTCTTGCTCAAAATAAAAATGACGGGTATTACTTTTATTAAAATTACCTATCTTTGTTTCTGTCCATTATTGAAGTAAGAGGGAGCAAGAAAACATGCAAAACATTCCATTTAAGAAATGTAAGGAACCAACTAAACTCGTATCTTTTATTACGCATCAAGGCAACTCATTTTGGAAACATTAATTAGCAATGATGCATAAGTGTTCTTGTGCCCACTTATGCTTTAATTTGTAATGCAGATGCAAATAAGAAAATACTCTGCATATGCAGACATTTGGTGTGAATGCTAATTTATTTCAAATATATCTGGTGGAAAGCCTGGCGGCTACATGTATTCCACTGCAAAAAGAAAACTACCGATAGCTTGGTTTGGCTCTAAAATATACAGTACTGTACATGAAAAAGCCGTGGTGTGTGTGTGTGTGTGTGTGTGTGTGTGTGTGTGTGTGTGTGTGTGTGTGTGTGTGTGTGTGTGTGTGTGTGTGTGTGTGTGTGTGTGTGTATATATATATATATATATATATATATATATATATAGAGAGAGAGAGAGAGAGAGAGAGAGAGAGAGATATCTCAAATATATTGACTTGCATTTAAAGAATGTCAGTTTATTCCAGGGGTTCTCAAAGTTTTCCCACCATATACTGGACCACTCCCCCTCAGACAACTGAGCAGGCCAAACATGTGGTTTTCCCCTGTTGTAAATGCTGCCGCAAACTGCTGCGTGTGTGTTTGTGCATGTGTGGGCGTGTTTATGGTTGTCGTAAACATGCCCACTTCCGCTTCTGGGGTTGTTGCCACAGGCTGCTCTGGGAATTGAGTACCTCCTATCAGATTGCAAACAAAACGTGCCCACCCAAAAATAAGGCATGGACTTCCTCTCCAGCATGTGGACACGTTTGTAACTTCATACATTAAAAGAAAAATACTTGGGTGGGGGACAGGAATAGCCTGAAGAATATCAGTGATCTTCTAGCTTTGACAGTGTGTTGACTGGAAATACAGAGAAGAGGTACTTAAGGAACCAGGGGTCAGATGGACTGTGTGAATCTATCATTAAAGTCTGTGATGGAAAGCCTCTGAAACAGGAAATGAAGCGTCACTCTTTCCTTGTTCATAATGCCCATGGCAACTGGTATGTAGCATCCAGCTGCTGTAAGAAGAGAAGATTCTGGAGATAACTTTATATCTGGAGGCATTCACAACTCCCCCCCCCCCCAATGGGTATTACAAACACAAACTTCACACAAAAATTTCTCTATATGTATATTTACACAACAATAAACAACCATGATGGAACAGCCCTGGATACTACAAATTGTACATTCTGAGTTCTTTCCACCAGCACCAGAGCAAGAGTTGTTTGAAGATTTTTTAAAAAAATTAATGTCTCTTTGAAACCAAATGGGAACCAAACCCAAGTTATATTCGTCAACCAGAATAGGCCATCCGCAATATAGAGGAATCAGCTCCATATATGCCATCTCTAAACCCTTAAAATATATATACAAATACAAAAGCTTGACATAACTATGTGGATTCATCCTTCCAGGGCTTTTTCTACACAAACATACTGAAATTCTAGAACTAATGCAAATTCTAGTCCTACAAAAAAGCCACTGAAATGAAGCAATACTTACAATTCTTAGCTGTCTATAAGCACACCAGCATATTGGCAAGTTTTTAAAATTATTTTTGTTGTTGTTCAGTCGCACAGTCGATTCTGACCCTTTGTGACCCTATGGACCATTGCCCACCAGGCACCTCTGTCTTCCACCATCCTCCTCAGCCCGCCCAGCTTTGTGCTCATTGCATGATGTTGGCTCCGCCCACCACTGCACCAAAGTGACTGGCAGAGTCCCAAATGTTTATGCTTTTCAAAGTGTTATTCTAATAATGAAAACAATGGTGGGAGTAGTAGTGAGGACGTTAAAAATAATGCATTAAATCCAATGCCAGTTCTACCTGGAATGAATTGAACCTTTTTGTTATAATTAACTTAAGCCCCATTGGATTTCAATTGGTTTAGTTTAAGTTGGACTAAAATTGGATGTAGACGACTACTACTACTACTACTACAGTTCAATTCCCATGTACTGCAGGACGAAATGAGATACCATCTTTTTTCCAGCTCCTCCCAACCTAGCAGTTTGAAAGCAAGAAATTGCAAGTAGATAAATAGAGACCACTTTGGTGGGAAGGTAAACAGCATTCCATACGCTCCGGTGTCTAGTCATGCCTGCCATGTGACCATGGAAACGTGTGCCGTAGCAAACAGTGCTAGCTCTTTGGCTTTGAAACAGAGATGAGCACTGAAACCTAGAGTTGGATACAAGAAGAAGAAGAAGAAGAAGAAGAAGAAGAAGAAGAAGAAGAAGAAGAAGAAGAAGAAGAAGAAGAAGAAGAAGAAGAAGAAGAAGAAGAAGAAGAAGAAGAAGAAGAAGAAGAAGAAGAAGAATATAGACTGGAGGCGTCTTTGTTAAGGAGGGACTCTAGAGAGTTTTCTTTTGAACCAAGTAATCGTGTAGAATGTTTGTAATTGCAGCATCAGCACTGCAACATAGCCAATTAAAAACTGATTAAAAGTCAACATTTTGAACATGTAAAGGAACATATATTCAATTAAACATGTACCAGTGTGATGCTGTGGTCCATTTAATTAACATAGGTGAATCTCTGCAGGGCCATATTGAAAATGTGTCCAGTGGAGACTCTGAAACTGCAAGCCAGATCATATTGTCCCTTGTTCTGGCTTGCAGGATCGGTATACTTGCCAAGAAATAAAAATCAACAAACTCCTTGACCTCAGCAAGGTATACAGTAAACCTCACATAAAGTGCTCCTCTCTTAGAGACTAACTCGCTTAAAGAGCAGAATTTTCTCTGGATGGTCACCCTCACTTAACAACTAAAACCAACCAAAAAAACCCTTAACCACTAAATCAGGGTTTGCAAGCCGCCCCCCCCAGCCAGAACTTACAATGGTGTTTCGCTTAAAGAGCAAACTCACTTAAAGAGCAGTCCTGTGGAATGCATTATGCTCTTTAAGCAAGGTACCACTGTATTTCTGTCTAGATGCATTCAGAACTTGAATCTTACACTTCTCTCCAGATTGTTTTCTGTGGGCATGCATTTGTAAAGTGTCAACAACAAAAAAAGGCAAAACACCGCTAAGAAGCTACTGAGCAAATTAGAGCAAAAGCAATTAAGAAATAATTAACTAGGAAGGAGGCTCTGTAAAAATCACAACCCATTTTCTCTTATAATGGGTATCACCCACAACTTTGTGGAAACTGACCTCAGTCAACACAATGTTGTGCAATTTAGTCTCATTGGTAAGAAAACAGTGGTATCCTATTCACCCAGCAGCTGGTTTCATGTCTGTTTGTAAACAACATCACCGGGAGCTGTCAGGATGAATACATTCAAACTGTCATCTCCTCATGACCTGATTATGGCTTCATTACAGGGACATGATTCTGAGAACACAGTTTGAAGGGGTGTTGTGGCAGCGCAACCTTCCAAGAGGTACTAGCTATCCTGGGCAATTTACAGACCTCCAGGTTTCATTTAATACAGACTTTGTGAAGGCTGGGGGTTAGGGTTGTGGGGGCTAAACTTCATTACAGTATTTGTTTGCTTTTCCTATGTCTATGAACACTGTTTCAAGAAACCCTGTCTAATGCATATTGGAAGTGCTTCAATTGTTCCCTTTTCTTTTTGATCTAAATTATTGATTATATGTATAAATTTTGCCACAAATGCTCAGCTTCACTTAATGCTAGGATGGAATTACCTAGTCCTTGACAGGCAGTATGGCACAGAGGGTATCCTGCTAGATTAATACTCGGTAGTCTTGAGTTCAAGGGACTGCAGTGGCTTAGAGATTAAGACGCTGAACTTGGTGACTGGAAGGTTGGCAGTTAGAGACCTGAGTGCTGCACAAAGGACTGAGCTCCCATCATCTTTCCCAGCTCCTGCCAACCAAGCAGTTTGAAAGCAAAAAATTGCAAGTAGATAAACAGATTCTGTTTCAGTGGGAAGGTAACAGTGTTCTGAGCATTCTGGTGTTTAGTCATGCCTGCCACATGACCATGGAAATGTCTACAGATGCAGACAGGCCTGGCTCTTTGGTTGTAAACAGAGATGAGCACAGTACCCTAGAGTCGGACATAACTGGCTTTTGAGCAAGGGTGATCTTTACTTAGTCCTGGGTTCAAATTCTCCCATTGTTATGGAAACTCCTTGAGAGTGGCAATGGTAACCTGTTCTTTCAACTGCCGTGATAGGTTGGATAGGAATTGATTTTCCTGGGTCCCAACTAGTGAAAATATTTCTCCATCTTGTTGCCCACCAGGGGAAAGAAGGGGGGACCCAGAAAAACTGGAAACAACGAGGGCATGGGTAGATTCTTCCTTTCTTAATCCCATGGGAGCTGGCTGGCTGGCTAGCTTGGTGGAGAGGTTGACCATTCAGTCCCCTACAGTTCCTCTCGAGAGAAGAGCCAGCATGTAGAAGCCTTGGCCAAGCTGCACAGTCCCAGGATGCCTTCCAGAAGAAGAAGGGGATGGTAAATCACTTCTTAATATTCTGTACCTAGAGAATTTGACACCATGGGATCATCATCATCATCATCCCATGCTGTCATATTTTCTAGGTAGATGTTGTGCCACATGCTGCAGTTACCTTTACCATCAGTATTCTTTACATTCAAGAGCTGCCTCCTGAAATTCTTGGATGCTCTAACCTTTCTTTTCTCTCCCTTAAATGCCTAAAGGTATCTAAAGAAGAAATTGTGTCTGTTTCTTCCACATATTAACTAGATGTGACAAGCTCGATCTTGTTTGTTAATGTGCTGCAGTGGCTGCAAGACTAATCTTGGAAATCCCAGAACACCTAAGCTCCATCAGGCTTGCTTCTTTCTTTCTTTCTTTCTTTCTTTCTTTCTTTCTTTCTTTCTTTCTTTCTTTCTTTCTTTCTTTCTTTCTTTCTTTCTTTCTTTCTTTCAAGGAAAAGCTGTTGTACTTTCACAATAATACCAAAATTTAGATTTATTCAATGCATTCCAATGGAATAATCACAGCAAAGACTGCTAGAAAAGCTCCTCTTTCGTCATATTTTGAGTAAAAAAATAACAACACTAGGAAGAGATGGCATGTCAACGCTTCATGTGAACTAGGACTCATTGAAATTGTCCCAGAACATGAAAGAAGGAAATCACACAAAAATGGGTTGCTTTCTTTCTTCTTTCTTTCTTTGTAGCAGATGCACCACCAGCATATAATAACATACAAAGCTAAAATTTTTGTTGTTCAGTCGCACAGTCGATTCCGACCCTCTGCGACCCCATGGACCACTGTCCGCCAGGCACTCCTGTCCTCCACCATTAACACATCTAAAAACAAAATAGAATTAAAAAGGGCTAGGTGACACCTGCCCAATATCGGGCTACTTCAGCAGCATTTCCTCTTGTCAACATAAGATCCTCCTCAGTGCATGTTAAGGAGCATTGTGTAAACTGTATCATATGGGAGATAGTTTGTACTCCCCCCCCCCAATTCGGACAGGCTTTCATCTACAGGGAACACCCACTTTCTAAGATTAGGGGATATGAAAGGAGCCTCCCTGAAGATTGCTACTTCAGTGATCAGGCATCCCCTGGGCAACAGAGATTTATCACAGGCAATGGAGATTTTCCACTGACTAATCTTTTCAACCCAGAAGCACCAGGAGTAGCAACGGGTGGCTTCGTACATGTGTGTCTCGAAATCTGGTGCCTGCAAGATGTGCTGAGGTTTATGACAATGTAAGTATGACCAACTCAATAGGTGCCAGCTTGGGAAAAGTGTACACACATGAGACACACATGCACACATCCACTTATCATAAATACACACGGCATTTTCCAGCCTACGTAGAAGGTAGACCCCAGTCCAAAAGGACTAATAACATAGAGATGCACTAGAGCTCAGTTGCACATACTTTGCTTTTTAGGGAGATGCACAATGCCTCTTCTACAGGCTCAATTTTAGTATACGTGCGCCAAGTACTTGCTAAAGTAGTGTATAGGAGCTAGAAAGACTTACTCAAAATGTGGTTCATAACTGGCTGTCATATTCATAAAATAGGGATGGGGGAAAGATCTCATATTTATAACTCACTACAAAGCATGGGGAGGAAGAAAGAAACCTCTGTATAATCTACCAAGAGAGGAAGGACATCTCCCTGAGGGAGAAGATGGAAATCTAGATGGGTCATCCTATAGAACAGTAGAAAACATAGATTGACAGAAGTCTTTCTATCTTCCTAAGAATCTAAGGGCTTTGCATGAATTTAAGAGTGGATGCTAAAAGACAGACTTTATTATTTTGTGGTCTTTTTTGTGCGCTTTATCTGGTTTTTGCTCTCTTTTTAATGAAAGTCATAACATTCATTCTGGCATTTGGAAATGAATTGGTTATGGGAAATCTTGTACTAAGTCTAGTCCTTGATCATTCGGTCTACAATCTACAAAGATAAATATTAATTATTAAACAATTTTGGCTTTGAAGACGTGCAGGAAGTTGGAATAGCATAGATTTTACCCAATGACCTTAGCAAGGGGCTGTAGTGGCTCAGTGGTTAAGAAATTCACCTTGTTAGCTGGAAGGCTGGCAAGTCAGCAGTTTGAGACCCAGGTACTGCATGATGACTTGAGCGGCCATCTCTGTCCCAGCTCCTGCCAACCTAGCAGTTCAAAAGCAAGAAATTGCAAGTAGATAAATAGGGACCACTTTAGTGGGGAAAGATCTTGGGGACATGAAAAGAGCCTCATTTGGGTGTCCCCTGAGTGGAGTTTCTCCAGCAAAAATCCTTTCAACCCAGAATAATTTCTGACATGAAATTATCATTATAATGACCTTAGCCAGGCTTTGTATCTTCTGAAGATTCAGGTTGAAGGAGAGCAAACAGGTGGGACAGGCAATGGAAAGCCAGGAAGAGTGTTGGGTTTCCTCACGCAATCTCACAGTGACACCAGCCACAGAAACAGTTTTCCTTTCTGAAGAGCCATATTTAGAACCAGGTAGTTTTCACACAATAAAAAGAACTGCATACATGACATAATGAGATTGGGAGAATAACAATTATCAGGAAACATGATTAATATTTACCCAAATGCTCATTAAAGTTTATACAATATGTGACATGTAATGCCAAACCTCTCTTTATATTATTAGGCTGCAATTCTGCACATACTTACTAGAGAAGGAGCCTCATTTAAATAATGAGATTTACCTCTTAGTAAATAGGTAGAACTGCACAGTTAATAGTGTTTTCAGATAGTACAGTAATGTTCTGAAAATAGCTATCCTTTAATTACAGTTGTGCACCTGGTTGTCTAAAAACCATCTGATTAAGTGTGACAAAAACAATGTTTCAAAAGAACAGAGCAGTAATAGTATCCCTAGAAGTGATTTTCCCATCAAAGGAAGATTGGTAATTGGTAGAGCTAAAACATTCCAGGCTGTGGTGACTTAGTGGTTAAGATGCTGAGCTTAACAACTAGAAGGTTGGCAGGTCAGCAGTTCAAGACCGTGTGCTGTGTGCCTGAGTGAGCTGCTGTTGTCTGTCCCAGCTCCTTCCAGCCTAGCAGGAAATGGCAAGAAGAAAAATAGATGCTGCCTTGGTGGGAAAGGTAACAGCATTCCATGCACTCTGGCATCTACTCATGCCTGTCACATGACCACAGAAACATCTGCACATGCAGACATAGCTGGCTCTTTGGCTATAAACAGAGATGAGCACCACCCCCTAGAGTTGGACATGACTGTTTTTTGAGCAAGGGAGACCTTCTTAAACAAGCAAGTCAAACTTGTGATGAAAAGAAAGCTAGAAGAGACGAGATGGACCATCTGAAGTATAGAATTCCAAAGTCTGATTTTGACAGCTGGGAACCCCCCCCCCCCAAATATGGAATATACCACAATTTCTCAGTCTTGGGCCTCCAGGTGTTCTTGGAATTCAGTTACCAGAAGCCCAAATCAGTTCACTTGCAGATCAGGGCTTCTGGGAATTCCAAGTCCAAGAACTTCTGGGGGCCCAAGGTTGAGAAAACCTGGAGTAGACAGAAGGGCCACCTATGGGAGAATATGCATGAGTGTTTCTGGACAGGTCATGCAAATGGTTGGCTATAATCTGTGAAGAACTAAAAATATATTATGAAATTAAACAAACAAACAAACAAGGACCAGAGTATTATGCAGCCACAGGTATGTGAGAAATTAGATTATATTAACAGAAACTATACAATCAGTACATAGTCAAATAAATTTTACCTAACAACTGACATTTTACCTGGAAATCCCATTTCCCTACTTACTGCACAAAAATTAAATAACACCCCCCACCGACCCCCACACACCAAGTAAGAGCCATCAAATGCTTAGCAGCAACACTTTTTATGTGAAAATTCAGAGTTAGCCTGGAGGAAGGATGCATCTAAATCAGTAAAGACAGAAACATGCATATTTTAGTTGAATGCTTTGCTTTGCTGATTTATCTACATGTCTAATTTCTCAGTTCAGTGTGGTGTAGGGGATAGAGCCATGGACTAGAACTCAAAAGACCTGGTTCAACTCATTGCTTTGAAACTCTTGGGAGGGTGGGTGGCAAGGGTAAAAATGTGCCCTTGTTTTACCTGGAAGACCTTTTTAGGGTCATTATAAGATGGTCCCAACTTGATAACCGATTTCTCCACAACTCACATATTTTTTGAATAGAGGCTCCATTTCTGTGATACTTTGTCATCTTAGCTTACTCTATCAAATAGACACCCCATGACTGGTTCCCGTTAGTTAATAGGCATGTTGTGTTCTTTGGTGGTGATCACAATGACAATAATGGTGGTTACATTTCTCATAGATATCATGAACCTGACATTTAAAACTAATATGAATAATCTATTGTTACTGATCGCTGTAGGAAGTTGTATTGTTATGCCTGCTTCTCTGTCATTCTGCTTGAGCACATCCCCTTTAACATGTAGGCCTTTACATTTGGTATATATAAACCATGCCTGGAAGTTTCACTCCTTGACTGAAGAAGTGGACTTGATCCACAAAAGCTAACAATTAAAATACAGCAGTTAGACTTAAAAATGCTACAATGTTTTTTTTTATTTTGTTTTCTGATATGCATGAAACTGATGTTAATGAGCTCATAAGCAGTTTGGCTCCAACTGTTATGAAAGGGTGTTCCAACCTACTGAGTTTAAACTGGTTTCCAAAGAGATGTCCTCAGTAGTATGTCAGACCAATCAAAGCAATTACAACAACATGAGTCAGCCCAGAGTTAACACCACTAAAATAGCACCTCTTCCATGGGTTCACAGAAATAGGCACCTTGTAACCATTCAAAATCCTGAATCTTTCAGACTTCATTTTAGTTGTGAAGTGAAAAGCTAACCCAGTTATTCTTTATCAAAGCCAGACCAAGACATCTTTCTGCTAGAAATGGTACTATCATTCCAGGCTGTTTCATCACCCAAAGCCAGCATAATACATCTCAAGGAAGAATATATGAGGCAGAACCAGCACCTGTTGCTGTCTTTAACAGAACAAGGACAACCACAGCAAAGCAAAACAAGAACTCAATGATGTTTTTTGTTTTTATTTCATTTTAAAGGAGTTTTGAGACTCTGTGCTTAGTACTATAAGTTATTTACTGCAAAGACAATAATTGGCACATCAGGATCTTTATCCCATGTGTTGCAAATGCTTGGAAGAATGGGTGGAGTGATCTGTAACCTTCCAGTACATCATCTGAGGGGGCTCTTTTTGGCTCCAACCTTAGCACCTTCACCCATTTGAAAGGAAGGAGCTCAACTGTGAATATGGTTTCCAGTGACAGGACATAGAAATGAAAACTCTACACCTGCATATGCCTACATCCAGTGGTAGCTGGTGACACCAAAGTTTGTTTTGTTTGTGTACCTGCTATGAATCCATGCTGGGTTTTTAGTCTGCAATGCACAGATGCTACCCAAAGTTTTGAACCCTATCTCCAAAAGAGGTTCATCGGCTTGGAACACCTCTATAAAATACAAACTAAAACCTGGAATGGATTCAAGGCATTCCCCAAAGTAAGTGTCACCAGTTGCCACTGTAGATATGAGCCAGATCAAACTTTTAGATCTGTGCAAGGATGTTCAGGGAAAACTTGGCATGTAGAGTGAGTGATGCTGGAAGAAGGGACAATTCACTGACCACCTCTGCTCAAGTCCAAGAGAATTGTTTTGTTTTGTTTGTTTCTCCCCCTTGAGTTCTCACCATAAAAAGTAAAATTTACACAAGCTCAAAACTTGAGGGAAAATTTTTACAAAATGTTTTATAGATGGCATCTAGATCCAAAAAAGTTGTCAATAATGTATCCGAATTTAAAACCTAAATGTTGGAGGTGTGATTGTGAAGATGCTACGTATTATCATATTTGGTGGATGTGTAAGAAGGTTAAAGCATTATGGATAAAAATATGGTGGATAATGCAGAAAAAGATTTTTAAGAGGCGAATTAAGTTTACACCACAGTTATTTCTATTGGGGATCACTTCTGAATGTATAAATGTGGAAACAAAATTGTTACTGAACTTAATAACTGCAGCGAGACTACTGATCGCCCAGTATTGGAAAAAGGAAGAATTGTGTACAGTGGAAGAATGGGTACTTAAAGTATCAAATCTGGCGGAGATGGCAAAAATCTCTGCATATTTGAAAGATCAGACAATTGATAAATATTTTTTAGACTGGAGATGCTGGATTGATTTTATACAGGATAGATATAAAACAGACAAGATCCAGTTAGCTTATGAATATTAAGAATAGTTGAATGATGTGATTGGTACAATGTTAGTTTATTTTGATGTTATTTAGATGATAATGGGATTTGGTATGGATTATACCTTGTGTCCAGTTCTGGGAAGTCGGGGGGGAGGGGGAGGGGTAATGGGGGAGGGGGAGGGAGGGTTATGGGGGGAAAAACAGAGAATGTACGCTTTTGGTAAAACTCTTTAAATAAATAAAAAGCACTCAAATGACTAAAATATAATTTCATAAAATACAGGCTAATGAAATATCAATGGTTAAACTGCTGCCCTGCAATCGAAACATTGTGAGTTCGATCCTGACCAGGAATCAAGGTTGACTAAACCTTCATTCCTTCCAAAGTCAATATAATGAGTACCCAGCATGTTGTGGTAAAATGCTAATTAACTTGTGAACTGCCAAGAGAGTGTATTAAGTGCTACCGGGCAGTATATAAATGTGATTGCTTTTGTTTTTTGTTTTAATTGCACAAAAAGGTTCTTGTATTGTAGAGTAATACCTCGTAACATTTACCTCGGATAACGCTAAAATTGCATAACGTTAAGTAATCTGGGGAGGAGAATTGGATCAAATAACGTTAAGGTCCTATGGGATGTATCGGATAACAACCGCTAAAGCCTGTGGAGTTACAATGTATCTCTATGGAGCTTTAACGTTATCCGATACATCCCATAGGATTTTAACATGGATTGGATAACACTAAAAATCGGATAACACCAAGACTTGTGGAACCAAGTCTTAGCGTTATCTGAGGTATTACTGTATTGTATTGTATTGTATATTTCGACTTATATGCCGCCCCATTCGCGCAGCGACTGTGGGCAGCTCACAGAGGAAACAGTTACAATTACATAGCAAAATTCCATAGCATAAAAAACAATTACATATATCACATAGCAAATTACAAATATCACATAGCAAGAATAGCATCACAAAACATATCCAAATACATCCCAAAAATCTCCAGTAACAATTACAAATTACAAAACATCAGGACACCCTAAAAAATACATCAGAGATATTATAATATAACACCTTCTTATTGCCAAGTTGCAGTCTATTCCCAATGGAATTTATGCCGCGCTCTGGGGCGGGAGCGAAGTTCTTATGTCGGCACCCGCCCCGCACAGCTGTGGTCTATTCCCTTGAGGCCAGGGCAGGCCAAGGGAAGTCCGGTGGCTGCACGGCCGGGACGGCGGAGCAAATGCCCGCACGACCGGGGCTGCTGGTTTTTTGTCTATAAACTGGTGGGTGTCCCATGTTAATCTTCACAGCTCTTTCAAGACAAACAGAATGTGTATACTTTGTTGGTTTTAATCTTTCCAGAGATGTCATACACTGAGAACATGGAAAACCCCTGATTTTCATTGAGCTTTTCAGTGTGATTGATTCTTTCTGCATAATACATAAAGTTAGTTATGTGCTGTCAAGTGAAAACTTACCTACAACCATCTTAAAAGAGTTTTTAAGGCAAGTGAGATATTTAAATAGTGATTTTTTTTTTGGCAGTTCCACTTCCCCAGTGAGTTTCCGTGGCCAGGTGAGGATTTGAACCCTGGTTTCCAGACTCCTAGTCTGTCACAATATCCACTACATCACACTGAATATCATATATCGATATGGATGATCTAACACAATATGTTTACCCTTCCTGCTCAAGTTCAAATCCCCCCCCCTCCACGATAACAAGTTATAACATGATACACAGAGTATGAGATATAGCTTAAAAACTAAATGTGAAACTAGTAAGTGAAACTGCCCATTGTCACAGAGAATGTAAATCAACAAATTCAAGTCAGCCACAGTCAGGCCATTTCCAGGATTTACTATATTGGTCTGACATGGTCTCTCTTTGACTGTGGAGTGTCTACTGCTGGTTTGGTTTCCAGGCAGTATGCACTCTGCGTGAACTGGCCTCTGGGGTACTCTCTGTCCTACATACTGTGACTGAATATGATCCAGAATTTCACCCAAGTCTCTGCATTTCCAGGAACATCACTTACTCATAGTTGTGCGCTCTCTCTCTCTCTGTGTCCCTGTGTGTGGCATCCTCCCCCACTTAAACCAAGGGCTTGCACTAACTCACTGTGAAAGGCGACTGCTCTCTCTCTCTCTCTCTGTGCAGCCCAGGGAATAACACCGGATCCTCTGAATCTTAGTAATAATCTATAATAGCCTAATTGCTTTGTTCACTCTTGCTTGTTGCATCTGTGTGACAGGATGTGTATTATTTAAGCTCATTCAGGAATGTTTCCCCCCCTCGCTTTCTGCTCTTCAGAAATGATGATGTCATTTTCAGCGATTATAGGATTTTTCAGTGCCATGCATTAATCAACCAATAAAAGAAGCTCCGTTAGTAATCCACAAAGTGATTTTGATGCCACTAGGACAAGAGCTATGTTTAGCTCACAAAACAACAGCCCGACTGTAGTCTTTGCTTTTGAGAGCTGTGAAGTAATTGGATATGGATACCTTGCTAGGAAGTAAGCGTCTTTATTCTTCTAGACTTGAGAGTGGGGTGAAGTGGATTGGCATGTACAGAGCATAAATCTGCTGATATGTGTCAGGGTGATTAGCAAGACATCATCAAGGTTTTTTTCCCCCTCCCAGCTGTTTGAGAATCACAACAGTAAAAACTTGCAGTAATGTATTTACTTCATCAAATCTTTAAAAGTTACTTTTTTTAAAGTGCTTAATCACAATTATATTCCAAAGGTCAAAAAGCAATTCGTTACTGTTATAATTGCCATTGTGAAAAGTAACTTTTTATTTTCCTATGTCTCAAAGTAACTGTAACTAAAGGAACTAAAAGAACTATTGCTTCTTACTTAAAATATTAATATTAAACTCCTAGCATGTCATAACTAGACTGTCCCTTCATCCATCTTACCATCACATCAAAACTCCCAGGACAGTATAAGGCATCAACCAAGTGCAGCATGAACTAGCTTAAATCATGGAACATTCCTCCTATGCCAATGATGACTAAGCTTTTAGAGACCGAGTCCCCAAGGTGGCAGTGGTGGCGGTGCGTGGGTATTTATTTTATTTATTTATTTATTTGTTCGAATTTGATACCGCGCCCCACTCGGGAAGACCCGACTCTGGGCGGCTTACAAAATGTATTACCGCAATGGGTAATCTAAAAACACACAACACCATAAAACATTAAAAATTCACGAGTTCATCAAAAGGAAAAATTTAAAACATTAAAACGTTAAAACCCGATAAAAACAAGTGATGACAGGTACAAATACCAGGTTGGGGGGGGGATGGTTACCCTTAAATTAGCCATCCTGGATGGGAACCTACATTGTTGTGTCCCCACACTTGACCTGCCAGCCATGTCTTTAACCCCTTTCGAAATGGGAGGAGCTCCGTCTGCAGGCGCAGCTCTATTGGAAGGAGGTTCCAAAGGGCCGGGGCGAACACGGAGAAGGCCCTCTTCCTAGTGCTCGTAAGACGAGCCTCCCTAGCAGATGGAGTCACAAGAGAGCCCCTCCGGTCCGCCCTAGTGGGCCGAGCAGACATTCTTAGGGTGATGCGGTCTCTTAGGTATCCTGGCCCACTACCATATAGGGCTTTAAAGGTAATGACCAGCACCTTGAATTGCACCCGGAGGCATACTGGCAGCCAGTGCAGCTCCCGGAGCAGTGGTGAGGCCCGAGCATAACGCCCGCACCCCATCACTACCCGAGCCGCCGCGTTCTGAACCAGCTGTAGCCTCCAAATGGTCACCAAGGGCAGCCCCATGTACAGCGCATTACAGTAATCAAGTCTGGAGGTGACCAAGGCATGTGTGACCATGAGCAAGGCGTCCCAGTCTAGGAGGGGGCGTAACTGGCGAATTACACGAAGTTGTGCAAAAGCCCTCCTGGCCACGGCTGCCACCTGTTCTTCGAACAGTAGTCGTGAGTCCAGGAGGACCCCCAGATTACGCACCGGGTCCTTCTGGGGCAAGACTGCCCCATCCAGAACCAAAGTTGGCAACTCCTGTGATAACACAGGACCCCTCACCCATAGCCACTTAGTCTTACCAGGATTCAGTTGTAGCCCGTTGTCCCCCATCCAGACCCTCACAGCCTCCAGACACCTGGAGAGGACTTCCACTGCACCGCTTGGGTCCCCACGGGCCGAGATGTATAGCTGGGTATCATCTGCATATTGATGATACCTCACCCCGTGGGAACGGATGATCTCACCCAGCGGCTTCATGTAGATATTAAATAGGAGAGGAGAGAGTACCGAACCCTGAGGCACCCCATATTGAAGGGGCCTAGGGCTGGACTTCTCCTTCTCCAGCCACACCGACTGGGTCCTGCCCCTCAGAAATGAGGAAAACCAGGACAACACAGTGCCCCGGATCCCCAATCCTTGGAGCCTCCCCAGAAGGATACCATGATCGATGGTATCGAAGGCCGCTGAGAGGTCGAGAAGGGCTAGGACGGATGACCTCCATCCCGCTCTCTCCAGAGATCATCGACCAATGCGAATAGTGCAGTTTCCGTACCATATCCGGGTCTGAATCCTGACTGAAATGGGTCCAGATAATCCGCTTCATCCAGGACATCCTGTAGCTGCCACGCCACAGCCTTTTCCAAGACCTTACCCAAGAAGGGCAGGTTGGACACTGGACGGTAGTTAGACAGTACCGTAGGGTCGAGGGATGGCTTTTTTAGGAGGGGGCGCACCAAAGCATGTTTAAAAGGCGCTGGAAAAGACCCCTCCTTGAGAGATGAATTAATAATCGCCTCGACCCAGCCACCCGCCACTGCACCTGAAGCTTTTACCAACCAGGCGGGGCAAGGGTCCAGCACACAAGCTGTGGCACGGACAGATCCAAGAAGCCTGTCCACTTCCTCAGGGCCAACTGGATCGAACCAATCCCAAATAACATGGCTAGACTGTGCTTCGGTCAACCCCAGTTCCATACATTCCACACCGGGCTTAAGCTTTGAACGGATCTGAGCGACTTTCCCTTCCAGATAATCGGCAAAAGCCTCAGCAGATCCCTGCCAACCAGGGCCTGACCGCCCTCTACCAAGGAGGGACCTGGTCACCTGGAACAGGGTCGCTGGGCGATTATCAGCGGAGGCAATGAGGGTGGTGAAATATTGCCGTTTCACCGCCCTCATTGTCACTAGGTAGTCTTTAATGGCTGCTCTAACCAGTGTTCGGTCAGACTTGCTCCGAGTCTTCACCCAGCGGCGCTCTCGGCGTCTCTTACCCCTTTTAAGCTCCCTTAGTTCCTCTGAAAACCAGGGGGCAGATTGTTCCCCTCGGGCTCAGAGAGGCCGTAGTGGCGCGATTACATCCAAGGCTGCCTTCGCTTTCGTATTCCACACGTCGACAAGGACCTCAGCTGAACCGCTTTGCAGGTCAAGAGGACAACACCCCAGTTCCCTCTGGAATCCTTCTGGATCCATTAGTCGCTGGGGGCGGGCCCATTTAATCGGCCCTGCCTCCCAACGGTGGAGTCCAGCCCCTAGGAAGTCTAGAGTCACCAGATAGTGATCTGACCATGGCACAGGAGTAATGTCTAATTTCTGTATTTTCAGGTCACTCTGCCACAGCTCCGACAAAAAGACTAAGTCCGGGGTGTGGCCACTGCCCCGGGTAGGACCCTGAATTACCTGAGTCAGGCCCATGGCTGCCATGGAAGCCATGAACTCCCGAGCCACCTCTGAGCCAGTCCCCAGTGAAGGCAGATTGAAGTCCCCCAGGACCATCAGCCTGGGAGTCTCCAACGCCAACATGGAGACAGCCTCGAGAAGCTCAGGCAGGGAATCTGCTACCTTGCAGGGAGGCAGGTACATGAGCAAGATTCCCAGCTGACCCTTAGGGCCCACACGCAAGAGCAGGGCCTCACAACCCGGAATTTGTGGAGCTGTGGCCCTGGTGACTCCCAGAGACTCCCTGGCTACCACGGCGACTCCACCGCCCCTTCCCTTCTCCCTAGGCTGGTGCCAAATACCGGACCCAGCTGGGCATAGTTCTGACAGAGGCACCCCGTCCTCTGGCGCCAGCCAGGTCTCGGTGATGCATGCCAGATCAGCCTGCTCCCATGTGATGGTGTCCTCTAGCAGGGGAGCCTTATTGCAGACTGATCTGGCATTCACCAGCAGCAGCCTAAGGGAGGGATCACTCTTGACCGGCTGCTCAGGACCCAGAGGTGTAGCCGGGGGGCTAGAACGAGGGACAGCAACCAAACATCTGTCCCTTGTTCTCCGAGTGCGGCCCGCCCCTCGGCTCCCGCCATAACACCCCATGCCCATCACCACACCAATTTGGGCCCCCTGGAACTCCCCAGGCCTGTCCGCGAGAGCCCCATTTCTACTTCCTGGCTGGCAGGTTCTTCCATGTCTCATATTGTACCCAACCCCCCAACCCCCAGCCAAATATTGGCCAGCCGCAAATGCTCCAAGCCGCGGAGGCGGTGGGATAGCCAGGTGATCCCATTGCCCCCAAGGATTAGCCTCTTCCACTAAGGACGGGAACTGTAAGCTTGGGCCCCTCTCTGCTATTGCAGTCTTTAAGCCGCAGGTGTTTGGCAGAGGCGGCGGGGGGCGAAGCAGCACGGCCGGCGGGGTTTTTTGAAACTTCCCGCCCAGCAGCTCAGTGTCCCGACATCTCCCTCCTTGTCGCAGATGGTAGGTGGAGGCGGCGGGGGGCGAAGGAGCAACAGCACAGCCAGTGCGGGAGCTTTTAAACTTCCTACCCGGCAGCTCAGCGTCCCGACATCTCCCTCCTCGCCGCAGGTGGTAGATGGGGGCGGTGGGGGGCGAAGGAGCAACAGCACAACCAGTGCGGGAGCTTTAAACTTCCCGCCCGGCAGCTCAGCATCCCGACATCTCCCTCCTCGCCGCAGGTGGTAGGTGGGGGCGGCGGGGGGCGAAGGAGCAACAGCGCAGCCAGTGTGGGAGCTTTTAAACTTCCCGCCCGGCAGCTCAGCGTCCCGACATCTCCCTCCTCGCCGCAGGTGGTAGGTGGGGGCGGCGGGGGGCGAAGGAGCAACAGCGCAGCCAGTGCGGGAGCTTTTAAACTTCCCGCCCGGCAGCTCAGCGTCCCGACATCTCCCTCCTCGCCGCAGGTGGTAGGTGGAGGCGGCGGGGGGCGAAGGAGCAACAGTGCAGCCAGTGCGGGAGCTTTTAAACTTCCCGCCCGGCAGCTCAGCGTCCCGACATCTCCCTCCTCGCCGCAGGTGGTAGGTGGGGGCGGCAGAGGGCGAAGGAGCAACAGCGCAGCCAGTGCGGGAGCTTTTAAACTTCCCGCCCGGCAGCTCAGCGTCCCGACATCTCCCTCCTCACCGCAGGTGGTAGGTGGAGGTGGCGGGGGGTGAAGGAGCAACAGCACAGCCAGTGCGGGGGCTTTTAAACTTCCCGCCCGGCAGCTCAGCTTCCCGACATCTCCCTCCTCACCGCAGGTGGTAGGTGGGGGCGGCAGGGGGCGAAGGAGCATGTACACACACACCCATTTAACATTTCAGGTGTGCCTCTAGTTGCATCATGTGTGTGTGTGTGTGCATGTGTGGTGAATGGGTGCAAGCGCATGTGCATGCACCACTTGAGGTGCACTGGTGACAGAAAAGGGTCTATGTGCCACCTCTGTCATACATGCCATAGATTTGCCAACACTGTCCTATACCATTTAATGAAACCATAGGCCCATAGCTATAAAATAACTTTAGGAGTTATAGTTTCAACATTAAAGGAACAAGGTTATCTTGATTAAGCTACTGATGTGTCTTAACATAGTTATGCTTTAGTTATTGCAAAAGTAAATTATTTATAAGTAACAAGTTATTTGTAAAGTTACTTCTATAAGGCGCTTGGATTTGTGAGAACTAAAATTTGAATCTCCCAAGTCCCAGTGATTAGAATATTGTTCTAACCACTGTTTTGGCACTTCTAAAGGTAAAGGTTTCCCTTGCTCAAAAGCCAGTCATATCCAACACTAGGCTTCAGTGCTCATCTCTGTTTCAAAGCCGAAGAGCCAGCGCTGTCTGCTTTTGCAGACATTTCCGTGGTCATCTGGCAGGCATGACTATACACCGGAGCGCACGAAGCACTGTTTCCCTTCCCACAGAAGTGTTTCCTATTTACCTACTTGCAATTTCTTAATGGCACTGTTATGTGGCATTAATTAAGATTAACAGTGAGTCACGAAGGATTAACATGCCTTGCAGTGTTATCCATTGAGTGTGATTTTGCGAATAAAATCAATTATGACAATGTTATGTAAACAGAATAGCCAGAAGAGTTACATTGAATATCAATTTCAATTCCCAATGTCTATGCTAGAGTACATACAACACAATAAAAATAATGTACAGCAAGGTACACACATGAATAATGTCCATTTAACTACAGGTGCTATTTTTGTTACATTAGAATTTTCCTATCAATTTATACTCATCATGTCATCATCGACAGTTACTCGTGTCCAAGCATACATTTCCCCCCCTGAAAGTCATTATTTTCTCCATTGATGGATGAGTGTCTGGTGACTCAATAAGCCGATCCAGGCATGAAACATGTGACCACACACATTACGCTGAATAGATGTTGGAGGATGTGGTTGAGATTGACGAAGCTTCCATGGTCGTCACTTAGCCTCTTTGTGTCTGCAGCATTCTCCTTCAAAGTGATCAGTAGCAACAGAGATGGTTTGGTGCCAAAGTGGGTGATCTACAGCTACTGCCTCCCAGGTTTGTGGGTTTATACCTGATACCTTCCTTCATGGTTTGTTTCAGCTGGTCCTTATAACGCTTCAAAGGAGCTCGGAGGTCTTGTACCGGAGCTAAGTTCCCCATAAAGAATTTGAAGAGGAAGCCTGGAACCATCCATATGGTGGACACACCCTATCCATCTAAGATGATGTCCTATGATGGAAGCTTCAATGCTATTTACATGTGCCGTCTCAAGAACTGCAATGTTCAAGATGGACTTTAGTTGGTGAAAGTATTTAAGCTTTTTGATGTCTTGACGATAGAGGGTCTATGTTTCATGGCCATATAATAACATGGATTATGTTGGATTTTATATTATATATGTTTTATTGATTATATTGTCTGGCCGGACATCCCACTATGGTAATGAAGTAGACAGTAAGCCAGGGACTCAATGCTAGGGTTACCATATCTCAGGATTTGTCCTGAGATTTCCTGCTCTAAAGAGATGGTTTGGTGCCAAAGTGGGTGATCTACAGCTACTGCCTCCCAGGTTTGTGGGTTTATACCTGACACCTTCCTTCATGGTTTGTTTCAGCTGGTCCTTATAACGCTTCAAAGGAGGAAATGCCACTTTAAGACATCATATTGGGCCCAATGGCAAAGTGAGTGGAAGAGTAACTCTGATTCCCAATGGTCATGGAGGCGGAAGAGGCCATGCTAGAGGGACTGGCTGTGAAGGCACACTTTGTTCATATCCTCAAGGGTGCGGCAGTCCATTGCAGCCCTGGTGTTAAATCCTGCATCTCTCATTTCATGTATGCCGCAGAAGATGGCTCCATGATCATAGTGTGTGGGTCACTTCATGGCAAGATGGCATCCACTTTAAACAAATTCACTCCAGTGACATTTTTCCTGCTTTCTCTGACACTAGTTGCAGTCAACAACAATGATTATTTTCACTGCTCAGAGTGATATTTAAGTCAGATGTATGGTATAGAAATTAATAGCAATAGCAGTTACACTTATATACCACCCCAAAGTGCTTAGTGCACTCTCTGACCAGTTCACAAGTTAATTAGTAGTTTGTCCCCAACAATCTGGGTACTCAATGAATGAATTAATGAATTAATATGCCCTGTATATTGTGAATTTTTTGTAGCCTGAAAATCATATGAAAAGAAGATGAGTGAAAGAGCTACTCTTTCTCTAGCCATCTTGTTCCCTAATTCTTTCATCCATTCTGACTTGCTTTCATCTGCTTTGGGAATCCTGCTTTAGGAAACAAATGAATAGGTGCCAACTATTTTTCACCTTGGTTACTTGTACTGTACTTTAATGTTACACTGCAGATCTCTGATTATGATATTAAAAAACCCAAGATACTGGCCTTGTTTTTTTTATCCTCACTAGAAGTTATAAAAGTATATCCTGGGACACTCACACTATTCCAGCTGCTATCAGAAAATGGTGGATTTCTGTGGCAATTTCTCTGTAGTGTTTCTTAGAAAACCATTTGGACTAATTACCTTGTGAACCACCCAAAGAGTGCAAAAAGCGCTATGGGGTGGTATATACAGTAAGTGTAATTGTTATTGCAATTGCTTGTACATACCTCAGTTTATGATGTTTACAAGGCTTATAAGGCTGAGATGTGCCTGTCTGAACCAGGCCTCTCCCCCACCCCCTTTCTCGTGTATACTGTATAGGAATTAGGTATTGCTCCTATTTGCTATGGTGGCTCAGTGGTTAAGAAGGTCACCTTGTTATTTGGAAAGCTGGCAAGTGGGCAGTTTGAGACCTGGGTACTGCATGATGGATTGAGCACCCATTTCTGTCTCATCTCTTGGGGACATGAAAGGAGTCTCATTTGGGTGTTGCCTGAGTGGAGTTTCTTCTGCAAAAATCCTTTCAACCCAGAATAATTTCTGACTAATAATAATAATAATAATAATAATAATAATAATAATAATAATAATAATAATAATAATAATAATGATAATGATAACGATGACGATGACGATGACGATGACGATGACGATGACGATGACGATGACGATGACGATGACGATGACGATGTAGTATTGGTCCTTTCTATTTATTTTTCCTTGCTTTATTTGTCATGTAAATAACAGAATAATAATTGTACCCTCTTATATTGACTCCAACTTAAGATGATCCTTCTCAGAAATGGTTTACCAGTCCCTTTTGCTGAGGTCTCCTGGTACTGTGCAGCTTGCCCACAGCAACATGAGCTGGAAGCAAAGTGGGGGATTGGACTCCCCAACCCTGGGCTCCACAGCCAGCTGATTCAATACTTCCCTCTGTATCTTAATCTGAGGATATGTCAACTGCCTTAGGATTCTTCTAGGCACAAATCTGAAAAGACTTGTGCTGTGCATGCCTGTTTTTAAACCAAAACACATATATACAGAGAGAGAAAAAGAGAAAGCCTTTTATAGCTGAGGGGGAAATCAGTTTTAATTGGTATTGGATTTCCCCCCTTGTCTTAATTAGCTTTATTTTGTGGCTTAAAAAGAGAGATTTTATGGCAGCTATTTAAAAAGTCAGATCTCTTATCGTGTGCTTTGGCAATGCTGAGCTCTGCATTTTTAGAGCTCACAAGCCGTGGCTTACGTGAATTTACTGCAATTATACTGTACAAATTATCAAATGCAAATGCCATCAATTCAACAGCTCTGGCAAAGATTCCTCTGAGGACACAAGGGTGGGAATCATTCCAAAACAAAGCAAATTAAATAATATCCTATAATTATACAGTATTTGAATAAAATAAACCATTTAATTAGCATCTTCCATGCAGCCGGCACTGGTGAATTGAATTAACATTGCAGACACAAGAGAATAAATGTAGGGAGCAATCTCTAAATCATATGACATCCAGCCTGCCCTTTGCAGTAGTGCCATTGCCCAGTACTTGAGAGTTGGATACCAAAAGATTAGAAAAGATGCTGTTTCAGAGTACAACTCCCAAGATCTACAGCAGCGGTGCCCAAATTTTTTTTAGTGGGCTGGTCCCACCCCCGACACATGGCTGTGGGGGCCGGAGGCGGGCTGCTCCCACTGCTGGCAGTTTTGATGTTAGCAGTGGAGGCAGCAACCGTGCTTTGCCCAGGCTGCTCCAAGCAGCCTCTTGTTCGGTCCCACTCCCTCAGCAGCCTTTGCTAAAGCCGATTGCTGCTTCGGGGAATTTTTTGGAGCCTCCTGTGTTTCAAAATTCATGGTGATGGAAGGGTAAACCTGGTGCGCTGCGGTGATGTCATCCCGAACACACCAGGGGCCTCTTTTAGTGCTGTGAATTTTGAAACACAGGAGGCTCCGAAAATTTCCCTGAAACAGCAATCGGCTTTAGCAAAGGCTGCTGAAGGGATGGGACTGAGCAAGAGGCTGCTCGGAGTAGCCTGGATGAAGAGTGGTTGCTGCTTCTGCCACCACTGCTATTGACAACAGGCTGTGAGGCCGGGGGAGGGGGAGGGCGGTGGTTCGCTGCGGGTTGCATTAATGATATTCAGGGGTCTAATTGGGCCCATGGGCTGTAGTTTGGGTGCCCCTGATCTACAGCTAGGTGAAATATTGTGGAATTCTGGGAGGTGTATATCCTACACACACACACACACACACACACACACACACACACACACACACACACACACACACACACACACACACACACACACACACACACACACACACACACGAGTATTGGTTAAGAGATTGGGTTGTTCACTCAACAGTTCTTGGTTCAAATCTTGCTTTCCTAATGTATTTCATAAAATATTTTAGACAAGTTAAGACCTGAATAGCAAAGTCTGGTGGCATCCACCAAGTTTGGCCAGGTTATTCTGCTATGGTAATAGAGTAGACTGCCAGAGACTAAATGCCGATCATCAGGCAGCAGTTAATTAACCCTGAGGACTACCAGATTTGGTGGTGAATGTCCACAGGGAAGGATGATGGTCCCCAAGTGAATTAAATCCCACTTGAAACCATCTTAATGGAGGGCAACAGCTTCATCAATACTGGTCTGGGGCTGATGAGGACTTTGTGTGCCAAAAGTGCTCAGGACCAGAATGAGACTTGCGGAACTGGATTGGTGGTATGGGAGACATGATGTGATGCGGAAGGCAAATGGAAGACTACTGCATTATATTCTCAGGACAATCTTCATGGCTGATCGTCATGATGATTGCCAGTATTCAGAATGCATACCACTGGCAATTTGGGATTTTGGCAGCTTCTAGATTCTCATTAAGGCAAATTTAGCCAGTCACCTGGGACAGCATATACTTGAGGGTGAAGTAGTGACATAGAATCACAGCAAGATGTTGGCAGATTGAGCTTTGTGTTCAACATAACCTCCTCTTTCTCTGCTGCACTAGCTTGCTAACTTCAAAGGCAGTGGAGGATGGAGGGTGTTGTCCTCTTCCACAGCAGTTCAGCTGCCAGTCTAGCTAACTTTTGCATATGAAACTTGGGAGCAGAGGCTTTAGGTAGTAGCATAACTTAGACCAGCCTCTGTTCTGGCAAATATAAAATTGAATGTTGTGTGTGCATGCACTCGTGCGTATATGTGCATAGATACCTCTATGTGCATGTGTGCACAGATACCACAAGCTGGCTGCTAAATGAAACTTTGAAGTCGGATATTCGCCAAGCCAAGATCCAAAGAGTGCAAAACACAACCTTCCTCACCGCTTGCCAACCTACAACGTGAGGCAGGGGAAAGGGAGCCTCTGCCCAACTACCTGATGGGACCACCCACTCATTGCCTGATTGGCCCAAAGAAGTGGTCTGGCCATTTTGAGGCTGGGGAGGGGGTGCAGCAAAGAGCACCCACCCTGTGTAGACCTGCGATCGAGCGGATCCCCGCCATGTATCTATGTGTGTGAGATTGACTTGATTGAATCTTTTTGAAACTCTGATATCAGCTGCTCTAAGTTGACTTACAACAGGAATTCTCAACCTTTTAAAGCTGGGGGCCGGATCGTGCTTCCTCAGACAGCTTCTGGGGCTTGCCCTTCCTCCACCACATGGCACTCCCTGCTGTGGTGGAGGCAATTGGGGGGGCACATAAAATGGTGCCATTGGCCATATCCAGCCCATGGGCCACAGGTTGAGAATCCCTGACTTACAAGGTTACATATACATTAAAACCCCTCAAGAGCACTTTAGCACATCTTGCTTGTTTTATATCTTTGGCAGCTGGAAACATTTGAACAGTATGAATTAAACAAAATGAGGTAACACAAAAGTCAATACAGCTTGTTAAGGAGGCATCAGCAAGACACTGGACCATAAAAGCCCATAGTGCTATCTAACTATTTAAAAACCTACTAAAAAGAAGACAAAGAAGGCAGCTATGCACAGGGCTACAAAATAAGAGTTCAAAGTCAACTCTTGACCTTTAAAGTGTTCTGGAATAAAGTACTTCTGCAACAATGGGAATTTTGTATATCTTGAGGCTACACAATGTAATCCAAGAGAGGGAGCAGTAAAACTGCTTTCTAGAGAGGAACATATATTTGACAAAAAGACACTGTGGAATTCCCCAGAGGCTAGGTAAAAAAAAAAGAGAGAGAGAAGATTTCTGAGCCATACTACATACGAAGCAGTAGTTGCCTAGAGTTGTGAGATTTTAGTGTAACTAGTCCTGAAAGATTTATTATCTCTTAAGCAATGCTTGACTGCAGGTTGTTTATTGTCCAATCTGATTTCACAAATAGTTAATAAAATAAATAGATAATGTTCTTACTCCTATCCCATGCTCTTCCAATGTTGGCTCACATGTTCTCAAATATAAACCCAGAAATTCTACCCAAGATGAAATGTAAATTGCATTTTCAAATTTTGCTCACTGTATTTAGGGGCTTGCTGGAACTTTGGTATGTTCATGGAGATCCTGCCTGCCAGCTGGAGTAGGAATGCCTATAATTGTCTACTATGCTATGGATTGTACTAATTTATACTACACTTTTCTGCCTTTATCCCCATAGAGTTGTTTATACATAAAGAAAGAAGAGGAAGTGATCTGTCACATGGTTTCTGCAGTAAACCCAAGCATATCAGTATACAGTAATATATACCTGATGGTTTCAAAATTACAATATTTACAATATTAAAACAAACTAACAAAACAATCTACAAAACATAAAAGAAACAATTACATACAAAAAAAAAAGAAAAAAAGTAGTTCCCACGTACAACCTACAGGGTTAAAAGATAAGAGGAGGAAGAGGGAAAAAAATACATATCAATATAATATAATGTAGTCGGACATTACTTTAGTTATTTTCTATACATTTACTATACTGTATAATTTCACCTTTATATCCACTCTCCTCTTTAACCACAATATTACAACTTTATTATTTTGTACATGGTACCTACCACCCAGTGCACTATAGTCCTTGAGTCTACCAGCCACTCCTTTTACAACTCAATCATTCTGCCAAAAATACATTGTATTCGGAGCAGGTTTTTCTCCTTTATTATCCATCAATATGTGTTGCAAAAAAGGTTTCCAAATGTCCCAAAATCTATTTTGTTTTATTAATCCCCTTTTTATATTTAATTCCCATGTAAGTTTTTCATTTAATGCCATATCCCAAACATCAACATACCATTTACCAATTTCTAAATTCATATCACCTTTCCAATTTCTGGCTACTTGTTGTCTCGCCAATGTCAAGAAGATAGACAATAACTCTTTTATATTTTCCTCTAGATTCAATTCCTCTAAGTCCGTTAATAAAACAATTTTTTCATTCAACTTTAAGCAGATATTTAATTTTTTTTCTAATTCTTGTTCCATTTTATGCCAGAAATTGGAAATAATTTTACAATCCCACCACATATGTTTGTATGTCCCAATTTCCTGATGACACCTCCAACATTTTTTTGAGTTGCTACTATTTATTTGATTTAACCGAACTGGCGTCATATACCAGCGCCACAATATCTTGTAGTCATGTTCTTTAACTTTTGTAGACAGATTTCGCATCATCCTACTTTCCCATTTTTTCTTCCAATTCTTATCTGTAATAATAATACTCAAATCCGATTCCCACATTCTTTTAAGGGTGTCCTGGGATTCATCCATATTGTTTATCATTTTATATAATTTACTTACTATTCCTTTAATCCCCATTGAACCTTTTCTTATTTTATATACCATCTCCTCGAAGTCTGTCAACTGCCTTATTGGCTGTAATTTCTTTTTATATTGTTTATTCCACTTATCCAAAGTTAGTATCTGAAGCCAGTTCAACTTTAATTCCTTATACATTTCTTTTTTTGTTTCTTCATTCTCAATTCGATCCAGCCAATCTTTTAGTAAAATTATATCATATTTATACATAATATTTTTTAATAATTCTAAATTTTTAACTGGGAATGTTTTAAGATCTTGCAACTCTAATATTGGAGAGGTGTTTGGTGCCAATTTATCTTTCAACTTTATCCATACATTTATCATAGACTTTAGGACATTATTTCTTGGTTTTAAATCAAAGACTGTATTTTCCAGAAATTCTCCCTTTGCACACACATTACTATCTTTCATTTCTATCTCCCTCCATATAAGGTCCTCTATCATTAAAAGTTTTACCAAACCTTTAATTTGGAACGCCCTGTAGTATGATCTAATGTTAGGTAACCCTAAACCACCCTCTTTCTGCGGTTTATACCATAGACTTTTAGGTATCCTTGCTCTTTTCCCTCCATTACAATAATCATTCAATAAGTTTCGAAAAACTCCTAGTTCTTTTTCAGATTGTTTAATTGGGAGGACTTCAAATAAAAAGTTAATCTTGGGTAATAAACTTATTTTACAAACTGCTATTCTTCCAAACCAGGAGCTCTTCAATACCCTATATCGAACAATTTTCTTCTTAATTTCCTCTTTCACTTTATCATAGTTTAATTTCTTCAAATCCTCTACATTGTCAGCAATGTTAATTAAATGTAATTAAAGTGTCATCTGCATACAAACTTATTTTTGTTCCATTTATCCCTTCTATATTTGTATCACTCCTTATAGCTCTAGCCAATAATTCCATAGCCATTATAAACAAAATGGGGGAAAGAGGACATCCTTGTCTCATTCCTGCTTTAATTTCAATATCATCTGTAAATGAGTCATTTACTCTTACCTTGGCATAACTACTTTTATAAAGTTGATTAACTACATTTTCAAATTTTTCCCCAAATTCTACTTTTTTAATTATTTCCCTGATAGTGACCCATTGTAAAGAATCAAAAGCTTTAAAGATATCTAAAGATAATAGTCCTATTTTACCTTCTTTTCTCTTATTTATTTGTAACAAGTTTAACACCCTTCTTATTAAATCGGACATGTATCTTTCCTTTAAAAAACCTGCCTGATCTGTATGTATATATTCCCCCAGAAAACTATTTAACCTGTTAGCCATAATTGCTGTAAAAATCTTTGCATCCTGATTAATTAAAGAAATTGGACGATATGAATCAACCAATTCTAAATTTTTTCCTGGTTTTGGTATTAATACTATGATGGATCTAAGCCATGAATTTGGAGATTTCTCCCCCCTCCAAAATATAATTATATAGCCTAATTAATTTTGGAATAATAATTTGTTTAAATTCTTTATAAAATTCAGCTGGTAATCCATCTTCTCCTGGAGTTTTCCCTATTTTCAATTTGTTTATAACATCTAGTATCTCTTTCTCTGTAATTTGTTCTTCCATTCTAGCCCTGTGCTCTGCTTTTATACTCTCCCCCTTGTGATCTTGTAAATATTTGTCTAACTTGCTTATATTTATTTTCTTATCTGTATACAAATTTTGATAATTTTTTTAAACTATATTGACTTTCTCTACTGTTTTATTGCACCTTTTCATATCCTCTCTTATTAAAGTTCCTATCTCCCTTTTTTCCTTCTTCTCTTTCACTGCTTTTGCTAACATTTTTGAACTTTTATCACTATACTCAAAATATTCCCTTTTCAAATAAATTAAATCTCTTTTAATTTTTTCAATATTCCTTCCTGCTATCTCCTTCTGTAACAGTTGTATTCTTTCTAGGGTCTTCCTCTCCTTTGTTTTGGTGTGTTTAGTTTGCAATAGTTTAATCTCTTTTTCCAACTCCAATTGTCTATCTTTATATTGTTTGTTTTTTAAACTCTTAAATTTAATACACTCACTCCTAAATACTCCTTTCATGGCATCCCAAATTACATTAAAGTTTGTTTCGTTATTATCATTGATTTTCCAAATTTCTTCCCAATTTTTCATTATCTGATCTTTTATTCCCTTGTCTTTAAATAGTTTCGGATCATACCTCCAAGTTCTAATATTAGTTCTATTTATTTTAAATTGTAGTTCCACCATTACTTTGGCATGATCCGATTCCTTAAAGATTCCTACTTCTACATCATTTAAATCCTTCAACAAATTTTGTGTTACAAATACATAGTCAATCCTAGAATATGAATTATAAACCTGGGAATAATATGTATAAATTCGTTCTTTCCCTTTCAATTCCTGCCAGGAATATTTCAATCCAAACTTTTTCATCCAATCATCCAACAATTTGGCTTTCCAAAACATGAACATGAACAACAACAATAACTATCATTTTGATATGAAAGAAAAGTCATGAAGGAAAGATTGTGAACAAGTCTGTGCTTCCTCTACTCTTTGAGCGCTAATTGTGAATGGACCATCTCAAGGCCTTTTCTGCTTTTTCAACTTACATTTCTTTCCTTTTAAGTTAGACTGGGACTCAACACAAGGAAGGCTTCAAAGAGAAAACTGTCATCTGCAAAACAGGCCATGTAGCCACCTTTTAGTCATTTAAGTGCTTTTCTCCTTGAGGAAGAACCAAGACTAGCCTTCTTCTTTCCCATTATTATAGGTACAGGAGCCCTCATTTGCATCTGCTTCCCAAATAGAGCTGACTCAATTGGCAGCACACATTTTATGACATGGGCAGTCAACTGCAATGTTGGAAGGGTCTGAGCATGTTTTCATTGGAAACTTTCTGCTCCCCAGTCTCCAACCAATATAAATTAGCACTGCTTCACCGAAGCCAACAGCACTGTATTGATTTTGCCTCACCTGAGGGAGCTTTGAATACAAAATGAAGGGTGACATAATCTACCCAGTCAACCAGGAAGACACAGCAATTTGCACCCCATTGTCTAGTGGTATAAACTGCCCAAAGTTGTTAGATAATACTATGTGGCTTATGCAATAGCACAACACAGGAAGAGCTAGAGAGCAAATCATTTTATTTTATTTTATCAGTACTCTAGCCTTTTAGCATAGAGGCTTGAGGAAAACAGGTAACAATTACAAAAAGCAATGTTTTCTGTCATTGGCAGAGTTTGGGTGTTGTAAGTCTGATTTAGACAAGGGAGAGGGAGAATGAGCACATTCAGTCTCAGAGCCATGGAACAGTATGCATCTTACCCCCTTTCTCTGCAGGATGAAGCTTTGCAGTGGGGACTCCTCTGCATTTGTAAGGGCTCCCTGTGGAAAAAGCAAAGCAATTGCCTCAAGTTAGCAGATAAAGAGGAGGGAACAGCAGAAAAGTTAGCTGGCTAAAAACAACTAGTAACTACGACACAGGTAGGATTGTGGCTTAGTGGCTAAGTCACTGAACTTGAGTACCAGAAGTCTGGCATATTACCAGGTCAAGATCTGAGTACTGCATGATGGAATGAGCTCCTTTCTCTGTCCCAGCTCCAACCAACCAAGCAGTTTAAAAGAAAGAAATTGCAAGTACTGTAGATAAATAGGGACCACTTCAGTGGGAAAGGTAACAACATTCCATCCACTCCGGAGTCTAGTAATGTCTATCACATGACCACAGAAACGTCTGCACACACAGACAGAACTGGTTCTCTGGCTGTGAAAGGGAGATGAGCACTGCCTCCTAGAGTCGGATATGACTGATTTTCGAGCAAGGAAGGCCTTTACCTTTACCTTTACCTTTACCTTTACCTTTACCTTTACCTTTACCTTTACTGGCAGCCTGGGGGCCAAGCTCATAGGGAACTCATCCCAGAATTTCAGAATGGTCACCCTGTGCTAGTCATGAACTGCCTTGGAGATAGTAAAGGCATTTTACCCAATGGTAAAATAAAATTGGACCTAGCAAATGGTGAAAAGGAAATGCAAGAGTAGGGTATACAATGTTGAGACACAAAGTAATATATGATGTGCAGGCAATTTTTTAAAAAAGTGGTAGAGGGAGGCAAATCAACAGTCTTGGCAAGTGCAGAAATTCATAGCCTCTATTTCAGTTTTAAGGAAAGAAATTAAGTGGAAAAAAGGAGTTTAAGAACAGCAGCAACTTTATCCTTGATCTTTGAAAGTGTGTGTTGTTGATGGTGGGGACTCTGGGCAGAAGAAAACGGAGAGGCAGGCATTTCAAGGGGGATGGCGAATTGAGTCACCAGTCCTTTTGAAATCCATCCTTCCTGCCTACACAGCCATTCAATGTTTATACACTGGTATATGGCAAGACCTTCAACCTTTCCTCCACAGCAGGGCAGGATTCCCACACAGAAGAAAAGGTTGCAAAAGAGGAGAACTAACTGTGTGGTGACTGACACAGTATAGTTTCAAGGACAAGGAGGCCAAGCGCTCCTCCACAGCTAGTTTTCGCCCCCATGCTGAGGTTTGTTGTGGGGCAGAGGCTGAAGTTACACAAGGCTTCCTCTTCACAATGGGAACAGGAGCGTGCATTTGGCCATGAAGTGTGGCTACCTGGCTCCCAGCCATCCTGCTCTATGCCAGCAGGAGAGCGCTCGCAAAGGCTGTGCTCCCTGTGTGTGCTTGCTTGCCTTGCACACGTGTACATATTAGAAGCATTCATAGTGCTTCTTCATTCCCATCTGTGGCGGGTGGCTCCTTTTCAAAAGGGGTGGCTTTCTCCACCCCACCCCCTGCCCTGCTGAAATATTGCAGGGAGGCCAGAGATCTTTGAGTTACAGTAAAACCTCGAATAACGTTAAAACCTGGTTCCACAAGTCTTGGTGTTATCCGATTTTTACTGTTATCCGATGCATGTTAAAATCCTATGGGATCCATAGAGATACATTGTAACCACACAGGCTTTAGCGGTTGTTATCCGATGCATCCCATAGGATCTTAATGTTATCCGATGCAATTCTTCCCCCCAGATTGCTTAATGTTATGCGATTTTAGTGTTATTCGATACTAATGTTATCTGAGGTATTACTGTACTTTCATTTGTAACGGTTGGAAAGAATTAGAGCAATAATCAGGGTTGTTGGTAAAGGGGGAGCGTAGGGTTGAAAGAAGGGGTAGACTATCAAAATGTGTGAATGAAAAGAATTTACTTGGCAAACATTCCCAGGGGTCTGGCAAAATGAAAGGACAGAAGGGTTGTCTGGGTTAAAGCAGGACATCACTACTCTACTGCCTCTGTCTCTTTGAAGATGAATTGTGGCAGACCACAGCACTGCCAACACAATTCCACAAGGAGCAAACAATTTTCCAACAGCTAGAGCTTTCAAGGGAATGAGCGGCATGCAATGATAACAGGCAAGTGGCTTCAAATGCAGGCCGAACCTATTTATTAACTTATTTGTTTCGATTTAGACTTAGACTTAGACTTAGAGTGAAATAGCCACTCTGGGTGACCAAATGCAGACAAACAACATGTATAATAATCCAACATATAAAAAGAAGGGCCCCAAAAGTAAACATGATGGCAACAAATTAAAAGGCAACTTAACATGTAAAAGCAGGCACTTGCTAGCTACGTTATTTGTTCATTTGTTTCGTTCTTCTTTGCTTCCTCTTTTATCACATTGGGCACTGAGGGAATTTGTTTCTTTGGCTTTTAAAAACTAGCCTCTTGGACAAAGAGAAGGATATATCTTTGTTTAAGGAGTGGAGGGCTCTGTTGTGTATGCTGTGGAAAGCGGAGGCTTCAGTGGACACACACACACAATTTGCCCACTCTACACTCTTCATCCTCTTCCTAACTCTGCAATGCAGATTAGTGGGCCAGGATACTTAAAAGACTACATTGCCCAAGGACATCTGTCTGTTCCACCAGAGCGGACCAGAGAGGCTCTCTGGTTGTACCATCGGCTAGAGAGGTGCACATCTCTCTAGCACTAGAAGGAGGGCCTTCTCTGTGTCTGTTGTGGCCCTGTGGAACCTCCTGCCAAGTGAGTTGCCTCTCCAGACGGAGCTGCTGCCCTTTAGGAAGGGGGTTAAGACCTGGCTGGCGGGGCATGTGTGGGATATGGGCCAGACGGTTGCCTCAGTCTGTTGGCTCATCTGACCCCTCCCTCTCTCTGTGTGTCTCGTTTAATCTCTTTCAATTTTTGTAATCTTTTAATCCTGATTTTTATACCATGTTTTATTGTGTTTTAAGTGTTTTTAAAGTTTGTTAGCCGCCCTGGGTCTCTGTAAGGAGGGTGGCATAAAAGTTTGATTAAATAAATAAATAAATAAATAAATAAATAAATAGACTAAGTGATAGGCTAAGCAGGGGTTCCCATCCTTTTTATGTCGTGGGCCAGACCACGTCCCCCCAAAGTGGAAGCGGGCACATTTACGGCTGTCATAAATGTGCCCGCGTCTGCATTTATGCATGTGCAGGTGCACTTTACGGCTAATGTAAATGTGCCCGCTTCGACTTCCAGGTGCTGTGGTTGCAGGCCACATGAAATGATGCTATGAGCCAGGTCTGGTCCATGGGCCATTGGTTGGCAACCCATGAGCTAAGATCACCATTGAGCTATCAAGGGTGACCTGACACCTATTCATGTTGCCACCCTGGTCTACGGATGTAGGTGACATAAAGGTCTTTCTTTAGTCATATCAGAGTGTTGCACTATTTAAAATTATGGATGTATAAGAAATATAGATAAAATTCAAAACAAATTAAAATGTTATATAGGACTATTTTTGGCCAGATGCAGCCTATTTCAATACTGTTACCTTTGCCATTTACTACTGTAAGGTAAGGCCACCCTTGCTCGAAAGCAAGTAGTATCTGATTCTAGGGTTCAGTGCTCATCTCTGTTTGTAACCAAAGAGTCAGTGCTGTCTGCGTTTGCAGACATTTCCATGGACATGTGGCAAGCATGCCTAGACACCGAAGTGCACAGAATGCTGTTTACCTTCCCACTTGCAATTTCTTGCTTTTGAACTGCTAGATGGTGGGAGCTGGGACAGAGACAGGTGCTCATTCCATCATGCAGCACTCAGGTTTTAAACTGCTGACCTTCTGCCTCAGTTTTTTCCTCAAAAAGTTTTCCCTCAGAAATAAGACTGTTTTATATTAATTTTTGCTCCAAAAGATACATTAGGGCTTGTTTTCAGGGGATGTCTTATTATTTTTTCCATTACATCACATGGCGTATTGAATTATCAAGATTCATATTAGACACAACTACATCAGTTCATTATCAAGTGTGTATGTTAGTTGTGTGTTGTGTCTGTACTCTGATTGGCCATCTGGCAATAAGTCTTGAGTTCATCTGTTTACATAGGAGTTTACAATACTCAATTATAATTTATATTATCATTTATTTTAAATATTAATGTCAATAATACAATTGTACATTAATATTATTATTTTATAATTCAGTATGTCTGCTGTGTGTTACAGCAGACGTACTAGATACGTCTGGCTGACAAGCAAAACTGCGGCTTATTTTTGCAGTAGGGCTTATATTACAAGCATCCTGAAAAATCATGCTAGGGCTTATTTTTGGGGAAACAGGGTATATCTTCCTTTGTACACATGGTGGGGTATAAACTGCATGCACACAAATAATGCATCGATTGAATTTCTCCATATTCACAAAAAGTATGTCCTGTGTTTGTGTAGCTTCATGTTACTTGACTTTTATTTAATCTTCCCACTTAGCTTGAACATCTTTTAGGTGACTTCCAGATGGTGCAGCCAGAATCTTGTCCTGTGGGAGATGCTTTTTGGCAAGGTGTGTTGTTTTTGCTCTCCATAGGCTTAGCCAAATCTCTTTTGGATTAATATTTAGAGCAGGGGTGCCCAAACAATGCCCCGGGGCCCGGATCCAGCCCTCAATACCAATTTATCTGACCCACGAAGCCCTCCTCGCTCCCGGAAGCGGAAGTAAAATGCACCCATACTGGCATGTTTTACTTCTGCCCCCTGGAAAGGGCCGCCTGGGGCAGGTGCCCCCCTGCCCCCATGCTATGCCACTGCCCTGATTTAGAGCTTGAGAGATATGCAGAAAGCATTTCCTCTCTTTTAGCTGTCAGCTAGTGGGGTTGATGTCTATGAAGTCGAGTTTGGTGCTACATTACCTTATTTTGTTCATTTTTTCTTAGCACTCTTTGCATACATCTGGAAAGGTAATGCCAACCAAATATGATACCTGTTCAGTAGGGGTAGGTTTCAGGCAGCAAATATGAATCCTGCATTAAGAACTGTGCCCAGTTGTTTGGCAGGCACTGATTTATAGTGTATGGCACCAGCATATTCTGCTGTGGAGTAGCACAAGCACGGAGCTGTTGTTCTTACTGTTTGTGGGTGTGCACCTCAGTCTGACCCAGCCAGTTTCCTAAGTAAATTATTCCTGGTGGCAACTTTTTATTTGATGTTTAGATAATTTTTTTGACGTGAATTCGATGAATGTCTTATGGTAGGGTGGTCTGACTGCGTTTGGCATGTAATGAAAATTGTGTACTTTTGACAAAATGTGCCTTGGAAAAATGACCTTTTCGCTGGGGGCATCCTGTTGTTGGTGAGTCAGCAACCAAACCATGCAACCGTTTGAGGTGATCAAAAGTGTGTTAGATAGAGGATAAAATAACCTTTCTTATGATACTATTACAATTTTGGTCAGACGTCAGAAACAGTTTTTATGACAATATTAAAAAAAATCCTCGAACGACATCACAAAAGCGCTCAAATGAAAGGGACAAATCTGTTGGAAACTGAGCAAAACCATCCAACATTCTCATCAGCAACCTCTATCAACCACGGAAAGTGGTTTGGGTCAATTTCAGATAGATTTGTCCTTTTTATATGAGTTTTTTTCAAGATTTTGGTCAAAGACTTTTGGATAAATGTCATAAAAACTTTTTGGAAAGCCCAAACAACATTCTAATAGTGCTACAACACAGGTTATTTTATCCTCTATATAACACACTTTGGATCACTACAATCGGTTGAGTGGTTTGGTCGCTGGCTCACAGACGACTGGACACCCCTAGCGAAAATGTCATTTTTACAGGGCAAATTCCAAGTGTAATGACATCATTAATTTGCATTCCCAGCCATTGAGTCCTAGCATTCCTGAAAGTTGCTGAGATGATCTTTCAAACAGCATAATCCTTATTTTCATCAGTGCTGTAGTTTCATTGTGGCAACTCGTCAAAAGTACACAATCGAATTCATAAACTAAATCCCTGATGGTAGTGTCCTTTGAGTTAGACTCTACATGTCACACTTTTTTGTAGCTGAGGTTTCCATCCAGAATGATGCCCAAATACTCAAGGGCAGGGTCTCTCAACCTTGAGCTTCCAGGTGTCTTTGGACTTTAATTACCAGAAGCCCAAGTCAACATACCTGCTGATCTGGGCTTCTGGGAATTGAAGTCCAAGATCATCTGGGGACCCAAAGGTGAGAAACCATGCTCTAGGGCAGTAGTGGTGAACCTATAGTACATGTGCCAGAGGTGGTACTCAGAACCCTCTCTGTGGGCACTTGTGCAGTCACTCCAGCACAAAGTTTGCCCCACCTACTGCCCAGCAGCCCAATAGGAGTGGTTCTTCCCTTCCCAGCACAGAGTTCACCCCACCCCTCTGCCCAACAGCCAAATGGGAGTGGTTCTTCCCTCCCCCTAGCACAGAGTTCGCCCCATCCCTCTGCCCAATGGGAGCGTTTCCTTCCTCCCCTGTTGCTGTGTTGGCACTTTGCGATAAATAAGTGGGTTTTGGGTTGCAGTTTGGGCACTCCGTCTCTGAAAGGTTTGCCATCACTGCTCTAGGGTAATGTTTCATAATCTTGCCTCCTCAGCTAACTCTGAGTTTCCTCTATACTTCTCTGTTCTTTAAGTGGAAGGCACAGGTGTGTGTTTTTAAAAGGTTTGTTAACACCTGCTTGTTTTTCTAATATGAAGAAAGAACTTCTAATATAGAGAATAGCTGTTCCTTGATGGACTCAAAGGTTTTTCCTTTGATGTACTGTCAAGGAAAGATCATCAGCATAAATAAAACTCTTGGTGTTTGAGAATGTCTGTTGATTGTTTATGTAAATGTTAAAAAGTAAAGTGATAGGAAGCTACCCTGTGGGAGATCTTTTTAAAAAATTTCTCCTACAATTGTGCCTCCCTTGAAATTCACAAAGAATCATTAGTTTCTAAGTAGAAGGGCAACCATTTCTGTTAGTCCAGGGGTCAGGAACCTATGGCTCATGGGTCGAATCCAGCCCATGGCACCAAATAATCCGGCCCCTGCCCTCACTCCAACTACCGCTGCCATCGCCACTGCCGCCAGACGCAACCGTATTTACAGCAGCTGTGAATGCGTTTACAGCATTGTTTACAGGGGGCACCAGTCTGGTCCCCTCAGTTGTCTGAGGGAGCATGACCTGGTGTGATATAATGAGGCCCCAAGTTCTTCACATATCCAAGATGGAGTTTATTAGGTTTTAGACTAGAGTAGAAATGTGGCTTCTTGTGCTAGCAAAAGGCCACTTGTTTGTTTTCACTCCCTGGGACTCTGATGACAGACTGGGAGGCGCCATGCTTCATCAATAGGGGCAGAGTTGTTTACCCCAACACTGGGACCTGATTGGATGTATGTTAATTACCCAGGTTCACCTCATACCTGGTGAGAGTCAAGCAGATGGCTTGAGAGGAGTTCAAATCTGGTGGTCAACAAGGAAACACCAGTATTGGGTGGAGGAAGGCCATCCCAACAGGCCTTATCTCCTGAAGTCTTAAATATGGTAACTTAGAACAGATAGATTTTTTTTTAGGGGAGGAAATGTCTGAAAGCATTCTTTCTCTAAAAGCCAATTTTGATTAGGTTATTTTTCTATGCTGAGATCTGTAACCTGATTCATTAAGAACCATGCTGCAACTTCAATAAAGCTACTTTCTTCAATCAATGTGTGTTCATTGGAAATGGGATGCAGGGGTAAGGCAAAGTAAAGCCACTAGCCTCCTTTTTAACACTACCATATTACCTCTCTAGGCTGGGCACTGTACACGGACAAGTCCCAGGATTGTTTCAGCTGGATGTGGACTGAGTTATCGACATACATTCCTTGCCGTGAGTTTTGGGTGAGTTCCTAGAGGGGATTTTGAATAATTCTCCTTGGAAGGGAACCCCAGAGAGGTCCCAAGGTGAGATGGGGAAGAGTATGGTTCATCATACCTGGCCCCTGACATAAAAAGGCTGCTGACCTCTGTGTTAGTCCATGATCCTTTGTAAGGAAGTAAAGTGTTTTTGAGCAGCACTTGTTGGGGGACAATAAGTTCAACAACTGCTGCTCCCTTTATTTTATGAATTCCAAAACACTCTTCTATTTGTTGGGTTAAATTTAAGATTTGATGTGTTGCCAAGTCTGAATCCTATCAGTTCAGGAATTCATTCAATGAATTTGTATAAATAGGGAGGTTGGCATGTCACTTTTTGTAATAAGATAGTTCTTTGCCTGGTTTCAGTATGGAGAACACAGTAGGAACCTCCCCAAAGTGTGGAAAGCATTGTGAATACACTCAGGACACCATTTTACAAGCCCCACTTCCATAGTGTAATGTTGTGCTGGATCATTATCAGGTTTCCAGAAGTAATGGGAATATTATTTGTCCTTAATGTAATACACTGGATTAATAGAACTGATCTGAACAACATTAGTAGAACTGGTTTTACAGCGGGGCTGTAAATTGAAGTGTGTTATGAGGTGTGTGTGAAGGGTCCTTGCTTCCTAATTGCAAGGTAAAGCATCTTTCTTGATGGCAGCAAGTATCATCATTACATGGAAGAGACCAGGGAGTTTTCTGCTTATATTACACATCATCCTATAAAAATTAACATCTTCCAATCTCTGGCAATCTTGGTTTCCTTCCTGCCTTCCATGGTCCTCTGCAGTTCAGGTACTGAACAAAAGACAGTGCGGTCAGACAAAGCAATGTAGTAGTACTCATTGTGGTCGCTCCGCTAGTCTGTTGTGAGAGGGAAAAAGAAAGAAAGAAGACTTTTATGGCATATTAAAGACTGACCAGTTTTATTTGGCATAAACTTTTAAGGGCCCCACCTATTGGTACAGCCCTTGAAAGCTTATGCCAAATCAAATGTCAAGGGACCACAAGATTCTTTGTCATTTTGGTGTAGTTCTGAAAGCCAAATTCCTTCACACTAGCCGGGTACATAGGACCTGCTCTACCAGTAGACAGAGGAAGTTAGCTGCCTCAGGCAGCAGACTGGTGCCTTATAAATCGACAATTGGAAATTGTCAATTGTTTCATGATTGCATTTATACTGTCAGGCTTGGGAGAGAGGGCTGGTGGGATTTTTCTGCCTCAGGTTCAAAAATAGCTTCAATGGTTTGGACAAATAAGTGTGGTGATTTAGGTGGGAGTGAAGTTTGCTCTTATGCCCTTAGGCAGCTGGCCTTGAGTCAGAGTAGATCATGGTAGAAATATGTAGGGTGAGCCATAAGAGAAGGTCCTTGAATGGAGGTAAAAGTAAAAAGTCAGCAGTAGCTGAAGGGGATTATCACAAATTTTTGGAGAGAGCGTCCTGTCCCTTCTTTGAGGTACTGGTGTTGGACAATTTGAGGATTAACCAAGAGAGTGAAAGAATGTTGTGCCACAGTGGTGTAGTAGAAAGTGTCATCTCTGGACTCCAGATATCATGACTTGAGGTCTTTCCCACTTCTAGTTAGTATCAGGGGAAGCTTTTGGAAGCAAAGGAAGGAAGTGTCCCTTGCCAAGGGACAGGTAAAAAGGTCAAAGGGAATTAGCACAGTCATTGAAGACCTTAATGTGAACTAGCATGGAAGTGAAGAGAGTTCTTCAGACACTAATCCTTTCCATAACCATTCAGTCAGCCCTTTTGGCCTCTGAGGGAAATTAGAAGGGGCAGTCCTTCCAAACAGCAGTCAGTTTGGGGTACTGAAAATAGCAATGAGCCAACTCTTAACATCCTGAATAAAATGGACAGTGCCTTTGTAGATGCTACTGGACAACAGAAACATCACATCCCTAAGCTGTTTCCTGGCTCCCTTCCAGTTGTTTCTGTCACATTTTCCTCTTCTTGATTATGATGTAAAAATGCCAATATGGAGCCTAATCTTGTCAAGCTAAGCTTCATATCCACCTTATATTTCTCTATTGGTTTTTTTAAAAAACAACAACACAAAATTGTTTTCAAGCATTCCATTCAGCAAGTCACAAAGGATGAAAACAAATACTCTATTAACCTGTAACCTTAAGAAGCTTCAGAAATAGACAAGCTAGTTCTCCCCACCACCACCACTCCTGGCTGCTTTGGCACTAACAGTGTGTGTTTGGGTATGTGTAAATTGTGTGTGTGTAGGGGGGGGGGACTTATATATGTAGATTTCCCTCAGAAGAGCTCCTGAGCAATAGTGGGAGAGAGAAGAGCCCACCACTTTTTCATTCTGTATGGAGGCCACTGACAAAGGGATTGTGCAAATGAGCCTTTAAATCCTTAAATAGTCAGCACACAATGCAGGAAAGAATGTGGCCCAGGACAAAGGACAATATTCACAGTTTATCTCAGGGTGATGGATCTGAATTGACGCATGAACATGGGTTTGTTATGGGATGGAGTAGTCCGCAAACCCCTACCGAGAGCCCACTGGCCGCAGTCTGTAATGCAAACAGTCAGGCTAAGCCCTTCACAATTAGGGAAAATTGAACTGCCCATTATCTGAACTTCAACTTGTTCTCATGATTGATATGGGAAATGAAAAATTGTATGTATCTCTAGCAAAGATGGCATGTTTTTAGTCCCTTGATGAAAGTTCTGGTCTTTTTAATTTACATCCACGCCGGTTTGGGTTTCCATTTTGTGAAACTGTTGGCAGCTCCAGTTGCAATGACTAGCAGTTGTCTCTTAAATTATCTTGTGGTGATTTGAGATTTTTTTTTTAAAATGGGGCAACCTATCAAAGAAGAACTGCTATATATCTTACAGATCTTATGCTTGGCTTAAGACTTGCTTGCCCAACCAATAAATTACTTCAGATGAGCATCAGCAACTGTATCAACACCAGCTCAGCTCGCAAAGCATGAACCCCATATCACAAGAACATTAACTCTGGCATTCCCCAATGATATGTGACACATGAATCCTGTTGCCAACATGTTATATAGTACAATTAATTTCTCTACTGGGCAAGCTGGTGCATGCAAAGCCCAGTGGTAAAATTCACCTTGAAGGAATTATCATGTTTCTGAATTGCATTTGCTTGTTTAGTATTGTTACATACCAAAGGTACACAAGGAAGATTCACAACCATTTAAATTACTGAAAGGGTCAGTAATATAATCTTTAGAATCCAAGCAGCTAAAAACTGAAAGTTGAATGGCTGGTGTGACAAACCCTTGCATTGTAATCAGCTCAACAGTGTCCCCTAGAGCATCTGTAGATCAGCATCATGTCCCAGAGCCTAAGTAAGTGCTTTTGTCTTTGAATATGCACCCTGGAGCTGGATAGCTGTGTGTTTAGAGGTCATGAGTTCAATTCCCCACTGTGCCTCCAGGAGGAAGAGTCAGCCTGTGTAGCCATGGGTAAGCTGCACAGTCCAAGGGCACCCCCAGAAAAAGGAAACAGTAGACCCCTTCTGTTTAGTCTCTATCTAGAAAACTCTGGAAAGGGTCACTGTAAGTCAGAATTGAATTGATGGTATGCAATTATTATTATTTATTAATCATCCTGGCCTTAATTTTTTAAAAACATGTTTTTTGCTTTCAGTCAACCAGCACTTTTGAGATACTTGTTTAGGGTCATGAAGAATGTGGGTTCAATGGCTAAATAATATCATTTGTTGCCTAAAAGTAAATAACAGCAGCTACTGCATGTTTGGAGAAGACAATATTCAGGTTCCAGAAATGAAAATAAAAGAACTTGCTCACTCCTCAAGGATCATCATAAGAACATCCAGTTGGTGGCCAGGCTGCTCTCTCTCATTCTGACAATCCTGGTTGCGAAGAACTTCATTCTACATTCTACCCTTCACCTGAACCCTTATGGAACATTTAATAGATAACTAGCCAAGAAAAGTTGGCCTATGCCCTATTCAGGCATTCAAAGAAGAGTTTATCTGAATACTCAACAAGAGGGAGAACACCAGCCTTCCCCACTCTTGTGCTGTTTTCTTCACGTGAAGAGTAATAGTCTGAAGACTATAGGCAGTATCCTCTGACCAGGTCATGTGACCCATAGATTTCTATGGGCACCCTCAGAATGGGTCATGTGACTGACCATTTCTAAACAGGAATATTAGACAGGCCATATCTAAGCAGGAGCAAAATGTTGTAGAAGAATATGGACTAGTGTCCTAAGGGCCATTTGATCTTTTTTTATTTGTTTATGCTGAGGAAAATATAAATTATCAGTGGCACATAGTTCATACTTTTTCATGAGCATGGTGTTCCATGAGCATTTTTTCTTGGGAATAATTTCTAGAGTACATCAATGCAAAATATGAAGCAGATTTATGGACAGTGGTGGTGGGGGAGACATTGGAAGTTTATTAGTATTTTAGGGGCTGTAGGAACCTCAACAAAAAGGACCTCAACACTCCTGATAATATCAATGATGAGGAAATTGAACTTAAACCAGACATCCTAGAAAATGAAGTCAGAAAGGCCCTAAAAAGCACTGCAAACAACAAAGCCAGTGGAGATAATGGTATCCAAGTTGAACTTTTCAAAGCCCTAAAAGATGATGGAATCAAATTATTGCATTCTATATGGCAGCAGATTTGGAAAACACAACAATGGCCACAGGATTGGAAAAGATCAGTAAAGTATACGTTCCAATCCCCAAAAAGGGTAATGCCAAAGAATGTTCAAATTATCGAACAATTGTACTCATCCCACACGCCAGCAAGGTGATGCTCAAGATAATACAGGATAGACTGCAGCAGCACGTAGAGAAAGAATTACCAGAAGTGCAGGTGGGGTTCAGAAGAGGCAGGGGGACTAGAGACCACATTGCCAACATATGTTGGATCATGGAAAAAACAAAGGAATATCAGAAACAAGTCTACTTCTGTTTCATTGATTACACTAAGGCCTTTGACTGTGTGGACCACAACAAAATGTGGTAAGTAATTAAAGAGATGGGAATACCAGAGCACCTTATATACCTCATGAGAAATCTGTACATGAATCAAGAACCAACAGTTAGGACTGAATATGGAATGATGGAGTGGTTTGGAATAGGAAAAGGAGTAAGACAAGGCTGCATTTTGTCACCTTGCTTATTCAACTTATACACAGAGCACATAATGTGCAATGCAGGGATGGAGGAATCACAATTTGGGATCAAAATTGCTGGGAGAAACATCAACAATTTGAGATATGCAGATGATACCACCCTAATGGCAGAAAGTGAGGAGCACTTAAAGAAGCTCCTGATTAGGTTGAAAGAAGAAAGTGCAAAAGCTAGCTTGAGACTCAAAAGAAAGAAAACCAAGATCATGACAACAGGCCCTATCGGTCCCTGGAAAATAGATGGGGAAGAAGTAGAAGCAGTGACAGACTTTACATTCATAGAATCCAAGATCACTGCAGATGGTGATTGCAGCCATGAAATAAAAATGCAAATGATTCTTGGGAGGCAAGCAATGAGAACATAGTGAAAAGTAGAGACATCACATTGCAAACAAAAATTTGTCTAGTCAAAGCAATGGTATTCCTGGTGGCAATGTATGGTTGTGAGAGCTGGACCATTCGGAAAGCTGAGCACAGAAGAATAGTTGCCTTTGAGATGTGGTGTTGGAGGAGAGTTTAGAAAGTACCCTGGACAGCAAGGAGAACAAATAAGTCGATCCTAAAAAAAAAATCAACCCTGACTGCTCCTTAGAAGGTCAAATAGTAAAGATGAAGCTAAAGTACTTTGGACATCAAATGAGAAGAGGAGGATTCACTTGAAAAAGCCTTGATGCTGGGAAAGGTGGAGGACAAAAGAAGAAGGGGGCGGCCAAAAGTGAGATGGCTATATGGTATTGTAGAGACAATGGGCACAGAACTGAGCGAGTTGAGGAGGATGGTGGAGGACAGAAGTGCCTGGCGGACAGTGGTCCATGGGGTCGCAAAGGGTCGGAATCAACTGTGCGACTGAACAACAAAGGAACCCACAATGTAAAATGCAAATACAGTCTCTGCCATTCTGATTAAAGGAGATTTAGCCTAATGTTTGCAACACAGATACATCAGAGAAGGGTGCTTTTAAAGTCTTGTCTCCATTGCTAATAGTAACAACCAGTAGCCCCCTCCTTTCCCTATGCTAAAATGTACAGCTGTAAAAGCAGGTAGCACACACATCTCATGTTGCTGGGACATGCACTTTCACACAGATTCCCCCATGAAGGCCACCGGGACAGCCAATGAAACACAGAGACTTCAAGAAACTCCCTTCAAAGCAGACCCAATGCATTCAAGAAATACGGGCATTCAGGCTGGGTGGATTTCTCTTTTGTCTACAGTCATCAGAGGCAAGTGACATCTTGAACGCCTCAAGAAGATTAAATAGCAAAGCTCAGTCGGAAGCTCAGGAGGGGGAAAAAGAAGGAGAGAATAGAAAAGGGCCAACTTGGTCATTATGGAACTGGCTCTTTCTTGTCAGTGAAAGAGCTTTCAAGGGGTTCTATTGGGAGAAGGCGGCTCAGATAAAGAACACAATGCTGGATAGAAAGGGAGAATTCCGAGTGGAACCAGAGGGTGTGGGTTGCCTTGAATGAAAGATTAGTGCAGCTTCGCAGCAATGAAAAGGGGAATCCTAGTCAAGATGAAAATGAGGAATTACTTTTTTTGAGACTCCAGTTCACTGAACAGTGACAATGCATGATGGGAGGTACTTGACATAACACTCTTCCAGGCCATGTTTGCTCTCCATGTGGGACCCAGAAAAAACAACAACAGTGGCAAACCACAACAAAACAAGATTTTAACCTGATAAACTCATTCAAATATTCCTTTCATGCAAATCTTGGGCAGCTTTTCTTTCTTTCTTTCTTATTGTTTTGTTTTTACTGTTGCGTCCTTTTTGTGGAGCCAGTTTTGTATAGAAGAAATTAGCAGATCAGGGGGAGAGTTCTGGCCCCCCCCTCTGCAGAAGTTTTCTGATAAAGCTTAAAAATATATCACCACCACCACCACCAACAACAACAACAACAACAACAAAGGAACATGGCAACTGTAGAGAAGCTGTGAGCATAGGATGTTTGAAACAGTGGCAAGAGAAGGTATTGATTCACTTCGTATTTTTACATTTAGGCTGAAGTTCATTTTAAGGGCTGCATCTAAGATAGAATTCAGTGGCCTATGCAACACTGTGTTACTGCTCAAAATGGCATCTTGAGAACACTTACCATATCCATCATAATTTATGGCATCGTTTGCCTCATGCTGTGATGTCATATGTTCATTCCAGTCCTTGTTCCATAATTCTGTCTTAATTGAAGGGATGGTTAAATTAACAATTTAATGTTGCAGCACCAGGAAAAATGAGTTTATACCCTACAAGGGAGAAGAGGAAACCTTGTCACATGTAGACACTTTCATTAGGAGATGTGTGGAAGGCAAGAGCTGTTCTAAGCTTGGAGAGTTTGCAATTTCATTTCTCAGTGTGGTCTTCGAGATTCTCGATAGCAATGAAGTAGCCTTGCCTACAATAAAAAGATTTTGTAAGTCACTCCAATGTCTACTCTTTTGTTGTGTAGCAGGAAATAATAATTGTACACTGTGTGATCAATTCTGATGTATAGTGAACTTTGGTGGGGTGTTCAGGGTACAGAATACACAGAAGCCGTTTATCATTCCCTTCCTTTAGGACATCCGGGAACTGCGATGCCTCCCCAAAGGAAACACAGGCTGGCTTTTCTTCAAAGAGGCACAGTGGGGAACCAAACTCCCAAATTCTGGCTCCACGGCCAGATACCTAACTCATTGAGCTCTACAGCCATCCATATAGCAGGAAACCAGTGTTAGAATGTCAACTAGTTGTAATTTCATCTCTCTTTCTCAAACTAGTTTAGCACCCATTTCTGTTGCAGAGAAATACTCAAAGGAGATATTAAAATACAAACCAGTCATAATACATTAAAAATATGCTGTGTGTTTTTATTTGTGTGAGAAAGATCAGCCAGCACAAAGTTGCCATTGCCCAGGTATGCCCAATTGTGGTTCAAAAATACCACAGTCTTCGAGGAGGCTCTTTCTGTGTACCCCACAACATGGACTAAAAATGCTCACAAAACATAGGGATTAGGGAAGATGGGGAAAACAAAGAAACCAGATGTTAAATATAAAAGTCGCCCTTGCTTGAAAGCCTTTTGTATCCAACTCTAGGGTGTGGTGCTCATCTTGATTTATAGCCAAAAAGTCAGTGCTGTCTGTGCCTGCAGATGTTTCCTTGGTCATGTGGCAGGCATGACAAGATGTCAGAGTGTACAGAATGCTGTTTACTTTTTCACTGGAGTGGTACCTATTTATCTACTTGAAATTTCTTGCTTTTGAACTGCTAGGTTGGCAGGAGCTGGAACAGACCACAGGAGTTCAGTCCATCATGCAGCACTTGGGTCTCCATCTGCCAACCTGCCAAATTTCCAGTCATCAAGGTCAGCATCTTAACCACTAAGCCACCACGGTCAAACCAGATGTAACTAGAAGCCTAATCTCAGTAATGAAAGGGGCCTGGAGGATGTTAAAGGTTTAGGGTACCCCTGTAATTGATTTTAAAGGTGTATCACCATTTCTAGAAGCTTCAAGAATTTATACTTCACCAATTTTGTTGGAGAAAAGAGGGCTGGGAGCCCTGAGGGGTACACTAGAACCCTAAGGAGGGGCTTAAGCACCCCAAGCTGTATTTCAACCACCTCTTATGTAAAGCTTCAGCAACAATCCAACAGCATAGGGACAGAATGGGATGCTGCTAGTGCTACCCATTCAAAGATGTTCTATGCAGCTGTTTCATCTTTCACCTCTTCCTGGATTTTTCTGTAGGAACAGAAGAAATTGGAGCAAGTGGTAGGGAGGCAAATGCAGGAGTGTAACAAACATTAAGACTCCAGTCTGGATCCTTGGCTTGCACGCCAAGCAGTCTTGTCCTGTAACAGATAGGTTGCTGTATTCTATAATTTATTTATTTACAGCATTTTTCTTACACACACTTCTCCAAAAGCTTCCAGAACAGTTTTACTTGTCTCAGCCACAAATCAGTTTCTGTCCTCAGGATTACAGAATTGGAAGGGCCTGACAGTAAAAGAGGAGGGAAGTGGTGGGAAGGAAGGAGGGGGAAGATGTATGTTTGGAAACCTAGGCAATTCTCACTATCAGTAACCAATATGGCACCTCTTCAGGTGGTCTGATGGAATGGCTGCCAGTTAGATGGCAGCTGGAAGTAGGAGGCAGGTTCAGTGTTAACTGAGCAGAAAGAAATGGACTCCTGAATAAATGTCAGAGGAAAAGTGTGACATGTGTGGCAGAGACGCACCAGTGTTTGGAAACAGAATATTCATAATGGGGAACTTGCAAATTTGTTATAAGAGGATCCTAAACTAAAAACAAAACAAACCACCAAACCGCCCAGATTCCAACCAATTTATGATGATTCTGCCACAAGCAGAGACACACATGACCTTTTCCTGGTAACAGTAGCAAGAAGGCTCATTATCTCAGGAACATAGTTAACAGTATCTGAGGCACAAGGAGCTTTGAAGCACAGGACACCCAATGTAAGAACCCAAGTGCAAGGGACAATAGATAATGGCATGTTCCCAAATGGTCCTCATGTTAAAGACTCAAGGCATCAAGGAAGGTCTCATGAAGACCATTGTTGCTAAAATTGTAGGAAAAGGGATGTGAAGGGCATGTGGAAAAGAAGTTAACCTGAGTGGGACTGGATCTGGATGTTGGTATGGATTTGGAATAAAACAAAATGTTTTTTCTGTATATGCTTGTTGTGTTTTGGACATCCCTTGTATTAATCAAGCCCACTGTGAAACAAGCCAGAAACTTCTGTTGGTGGTGGTCATAATGTGACACCACACCAGTGCGTTCAAAATGAGCAGAGTCATAGTGAGGATTTTGAAGGTTAAAGTGCCACCCTGTAGCACCAAATGCTCATTGCTGCTGAGCCAGAATGCTATGCAACCTGACTTCTCTGTGTAATTTCACTGTTGCTTGGGAGAAATACATGGCCTCAAAGTTAAAGTGACAACTTCTCTAATTTTATTAATGATTAAAAGACAGGAAGAAAGTGCTCAGTCCAGGAGAAGACCAAAGCATCTGAGGGGTTAATATGATTGCCCAAACTTGTCTTGCTAGAGACAGATAGGAACACAAATAGCAATTAGAAGAACATATTCAGTTTGGACTATTGTCATGGCTGGTTAAGCAATTCAAGTGTTCTTAAGGATATTAGCTTTGCTGAAGGCTGTCAGGGACTGAGAAATATCACTCACCGATTTGTATTAGAACAAGCAGAAATAAGTACACATGCTGCAGAACAAATACCACCCAAAATTTGTTTGTTTTCTTTTTGGAAGAAAGGCTGGTCTCTTGCCTCTTACTGTTGTATAACAAACTGTTTATGTTCGTACTGTATTACATTCAATCTTATAAAGTGTGAATTCCAACAGCTTTCAAAAGAAACTGGTGGCAATAGCAGGATGCTCCATTCTTTGCCTTTTCTGGAACTTCTTTGTTTTCTTTTTTAGAATTTTTCCACAAATCTGTTGGCGAATTTCTCAAATGTGATGGGTTTGTTGTCAATCACTTCTCATGTGCCATGTAATTTTGGAGAATAAGATGGAAGGCAAAATTGCTATACTGTATGTCCTAAGATGATAGACTTGAGAAAGGAACAAACCCAACAACCCTGTAAGTTAAAGAGAAACCATCTTTCTTTTTGAAATTGCATGCTTTTTTAAAAAAAAAATACTGTATGTGATCCTTCTTGAGGATGATCTGTTTTGTAAATAGTTTCCCATGTGGAAAATGACATGTTGCAGTTCTTCAATACTAACTACAGTATCAATGATAGGGAAAGTGACAAACACAGCCCAGTGACAATAATGTGTGCTCAGTAGGCAGAGAGTATTGACTAACTATGGGAGCAAAGCAGAAAATTTGAGACCAGTAATGAAATGGAGAGTCATACAAGAGAGTTTGTTGTTGTTCAGTTGCACAGTCGATTCCGACCCTTTGTGACCCCATGGACCATTGCCCTCCAGGCACCCCTGTCCTCCACCATCCTCCTCAACCAGCCCAGTTTACAAGAGAGTAAAGTTATCTAAAAATTGCAGGCAAAGCTTAGAATGTTGGCTTTAAGAGAGAGAAGAGGAGGAGGAGGAGGAGGAGAAGAAGAAATCTTTTTTTCTAAGCATTTTCAGAGAGCTGTTATTTGTGGCAATTGCTGAGAATTTTCCATTAGAAAACCCCCATCTTCCATAGAACCACAATTTCTTAGTTCACCTCAAGTCCAGAAATGCTTGTTAAACCATGCATGTTGAGTAAAGGTATTGGACTGTCCTGTTGCCTATTTCCCCCCTCTATGGAGTGGAGGGTGAGGAGTGGAGTCTCTTTCTCTCTCTTGCACTCCTACCTCATTTTATTTTCAAAAATCACCCTGTGAAGTAGGTTAAAAGATAGTGAATAATTAAAAGTCAACCAGTGAGTTTTATGGATGAATATGGATTAGGGCATTTGTCTCTCAGGACTGGTCTATGGCTTTGATTACTGAATTACTTTTTATTTTATTTTGCCCCATTAGTGAAATCAATACTTTTAGTAGTGAAAACATAAAAACTCACAATACCCAACATAACATATGTTCCACAATATGGCAATTCTTACCAAGAGAATATATGAATATTCATACTAACTAACAGCATTTGAGAAAATCGGTTGTTGGTGGCAGCTTTGAATAATTTTGCGTTCAACAATTTTCTAAACATAAAGAGGGAGGGAGCCTGGCTTGTTCATTTTCATGTCAGAGATTACTCTGGGTTGAAAGGATTTTTGAAGGGGACACCCAAGTGAGGCTCCTTTCATGTCCCCCATCATGCAGCTCTCAGGTATCAAACTCCTCTTTCCAGTCTCCAAGCCTAGCACCTTAACCACTAAGCCACAGGCTTCTGGGAGCCTGGCTGATATCCACAGATTACTTGATCCAGAGACTGGGGGCCACTTGTTGGGCTCCTTCAGTGTGGCTACTGGGGTACACAGAAAGAGCCTCCACAAAGATTGTGATATTTTTGAACCACAATTGGGTGTATCCTGGGCAACGGCTAATCTTTTTCACACTAGGTCAGGAGAAAGGAACTACAGAATAAATTCATCAAAAGGTTGCTTCATTTTGGCAGTCTCACGTCTGGCCTAGATATGGAAGAAGGAGTGTGGCCGCTTTTAGCAGCATAGATTGAGAGGAGTTGGTGAAATGAATAGCTGCTTCCTGAGATGATCCAATGATTATTGAGGACCTAAACCAGGGATTCTCAACCTGTAGCCTATGGGCAAGATGTGGTCCACAGTGCCATTTCATGTGACCCCCACTGCCTCCACCACACCAGGAAGTGCCATGTGGTATAGGAAAGGCAAAATGGCTATCTGGCCCCCAAAACTGTCTGAGGGAGTGTAACCTGGCCCGTGGCTTTAAAAGGTTGAGAACTCCTGGCCTAAACCATCCAGGGCTTTATAGGTCATGAACAAGACCTTGAATTAAGGATGGAAATTAACTAGAAGCCAATTAGAAACCATGGATGAGTCTGTACAAGCCCAACCAAACCACTAGCCAAGGTGAGGAACTGAGAGAGGAGCTTCACCATCACTCACTCACTGCTACCTTACTGACCAGCATGGCTTTCTGTTCTCCAGTCACTGCACATGTGTGGCTGCTTCTTGGCCAACTTTTTGGATAGTGATATTTAGATAAAGGCTGGTCCTCAGAGTGCTCCCTGGCTAATGTATTATGGGGAAGGGAGCCATAAATTTGACCTCAGGTGTTCTCCAGATAGCCACTAAAAGAGTGGCCCAGCAATGCAAGTTGGCAAACAGCCTTTCATAAAAAAGAAGAGAGAGCCCTCCTGGCCAAAAGTGTCCTCATAATCTGAGTTTGATCCCCACATGCTGAAGATTGACTCAGCCTTCTGTCTTAAAGGGGTCAGTAAAATAAGTAACCAGCTTGTTGGAAGGAAAATGCTAATTACTTTATGAGCCACGCAGAGAGTCCTCTAAGTTCTATGGAGGTTATATAAGTGTAACTGCTATTGCTACCCCCTGCCACTATCACCACACTTCTCCCCCCAGATAATGCTATGCACTTGGCAGTGCCCATGTAAGTGGAGAGGAAGAGCTTTTGCTGTCACTTTAAAAAAATTATGAAAATATAAACATATGTTTTCCTGCTTTATTGTCTAGATAACAGGGCTGGGAATGGGGAAACAGGATTAAAGGGATTAAATAAGAGTCTGGATATTTTGCTCACAATTTGTGTTCTGTTCCCCTCCTCCTTGTTTGCTCTGAGGGTAACATAGGAACAAAACAAAACAACAAACAGATCCTGAACTCTTCCTGTGTGGTAGCATAACAGTTATCGAAAATACCCTCTTTAGGCCATCACCCTTTCTCTTGGGATTAACATTAGTGATTTCCTTGGCAAAATTTGCAATCTAAACTTAATTCTAGTATGCAGAAAATTCTACATGGAAAACCACTTACCCGTATTTGCTGGCGTATAAGACGACTGGGCATATAAGATGACCCCCCAACATTTCCACTCAAAATATAGAATTTGTTATATACTCGCCGTATAAGACTACCCCCTCTTCCGCACACCTTCCACACACCAAATAAAACATAAAAGAACATCAGATTTGATTTCAACATCTCCCTGTGGCCCGCACTAGTGCGCAAGTACGCATGTGCAAGCTCTGCATAGACAAGGGGCAGGGCAGAGCGCTGCTGCTTCCCGCTGAGCAGAACGGGCCGATCACGCCAAAAAGGCTGGCACCCCTGTCTCGCTGCTGAAGCTTGGCACAGCCATGCTGGATACCGCGCGATACTGGATGGTATGTAGAATGAGGTGGGCGGGCATCGGGAGGCCACTATGGGCACCGGGTGGACATCGGGAAGCCACTATGGGCACCGGGCGAGCATCAGGAGGCCACTATGGGCAGCTATGTCTATCCCAACTGAAGTGCACCCGGCGTATAAGACGACCCCCCCCCCACTTGGAGGCATGTTTTTCAGGGGGGGAAAGTAGTCTTATACGCCAGCAAATACTGTAGTTAGGTTTTGTTTCAGACATGAAATAGGCTTCGCTGGTATCCAAAAATTTATTACAAGAATTGCTTTCAAAGCTATGTAATGTGAAGTCCTGGTAACAGTTGTACATTTAACATGTATGGCATACATAAAATGCTTTTCACCATATGGATGCTAATGCTTGGCCTGACCCACCACTGCATTCTACAGCTCATAAAGCTAGTCTCCTCCACAAGTTTGATGGCCATCAGGAAAGGCACAAAGGTAGCAGGGGGAAAAAGATGGGTTTCCACATGCATGCATGCACACATACACTATGTCCCTTAAACTCACTTCCAGACAAACCATCAATTAAATTTCGCATCAGAATAAATCATTAACTCACCACAAAAGAGTTAGGAGTTAAACATTGCCAGAGTAATTGAAAAATACAGCTGCAAATTACAAAATCATAGGCAGACTAAATTAAAAAAAAGAAAAAACAATAATTAATCAAAGAGTACAATGTATACAGTGTGTATATTCATGATCAATAAAGCAGGTAATTCAGAGCAATCCAAATCTGTATAAAGTAGACCTCTTTCTTTCATCTAAGGCAAAGCTGATCACTCAGTCGGTCAGAAGATTCAACACAGGGCCATCAGTTCATTGATCAGCGAGACCTCTGCAGCTGTCAGCGCAGTGAGACACTGGGGGACTTTGAAAAGAGATAAATAGGTTCTTATCCATTTCAGTCTATGAAGAAACTCTCAACATCAGACTGAGGCCAGGGAAATGTCACCATTCTGTCTGGTGCAGGACACTGTAGCAGCCAATCATTGTGGCCTGCATAGCTGTTCCCTGAAATGTCTCTCACTGATCAGGATATAGAAATAAGATCTGATGTTCCTTTAAATGCCAATAGCCTTCAGTCAACGATGGAAAGGGGGGTGGAGGGCAATTGCACATACTCATAGCTCATGTGAAACAGGCTCTTGAGTTCCTCTCCCAGCTACTTTTTTTTTTTTTTTTGGCGGTAAGGGCTGCTGCATGAACCTTTGAAAGATGTCATTGTTAAGGCCTTGTGACGTATGAAACAGAACTGCACTATATGATGTATGGGGAATGCTCAGCCATTCAAGATGAACAGCTAGCAGAGTCTATGACCATATTCCACCCCATTTCAACCATTAACTTATTGACTTTGAAAGAAATAGTCTTTAGTTAAGATTTCTAAACAGACATTTATTAAGGCATTTTCAGAATGGGATGTTGAAATGGATACTGAATGCTCCAACATAAGCATTCTGTCAGCGAAGTGCTCTATAACACTTCTTCTTCCATGTCTAGGCCAGACATGAAACTGCCAAAATTAAGGCACCTTTTGGTGAGTTCATTCTGCACTTCCCTCCACCAGACCTAGTGTGAGAAAGATTACCTGCCAACACAAGTTGCCATTACCAGAGTATACCCGACTGTGGTTCAAAAATACCACAATATTTGAGGAGGCTCTTTCTGTGTATCCCCTCTATAACATTCAAGTTGTGTGACCATTGGCAGAGTAGTACATTCTGATCCAAGGGCAAACCAGATTACCTTGTGTCAGAATTTGGAATTAAAAAATGCCTCAAGGTTCTCTGCTTCATAATTGAACTATGCACTATATTAAAGGCATACTGTGGAAATAAACATTACCTTTTTACTCCAAAGTAAACTCACAGAGAGCTGACTCAGATCTAACAACTGTGTGGAGATGAAAAAACAACAACCAAATCTTGCAAAATTTAGTCCCAGATTTAGCTGCCCCCTTTTGCTCTTTTCAACAGGAGCTAGAGAAAGGCAAAGTTTCATTTGGCATTGATCTAGCTTAAAGGAAAAATGATCCCTATGTCAAAGAGGGAGAGCCTATGTAGTGTGTTATATAGAATGCCTGGTGAAACATGGTTGGTGCTTGGATGAAAAGCCATGAAGGCATACCTGGGATTTCTAGTTAGGATTAAAGATGAACCCTGTTTAAAAATTTGGAGATCCGTTGCCTAATGAGAACATGTCCAGATAAGCACTTAGTATGCTCATTTGAGCTTCTGGAAGTCGGTCTGGGTTCCATATATCCAGATTTCACAGGTGCTGGTGCACTACAACTTCCCCCAGAGTGTTTCTTTCAGTGTGGAAATTTGCACTGACCCCAGTGACTCTGAGGTGTGTATTGTATGTTTTTAATAATTTCCTATTTGCTCCCCCCATATTCCTTCCTTTCCTTTTTATTTTTGTTGTTATCCCAACTATCACTACCAGTAAGCTGTTGGGAGGATGGCCTCCAGTCCAAAAGAGGGCAGAATCTGCTGCTACCATTAGCTGTGACTGTTGAAACACCCTCGGGGACACACATGCACCCAATGCTGTGCCCATCATCCAGTTGCCTATCTCAGGGATCCTCAAACTTGGCTCTCCAGATATTCTTGGAATTCAATTCCTGGAAGCCCTGATTAGCAGGTATACTGACTTGTGCTTCTGGGAATTGAAGCCTAAGAACACCTGGAGAACCAAGTTTGCGGACCCCTGGCTTATCTGATGGAGAGGCCTCCCAGCCACTGATCAGCTAGTGAGACTCTCAGTACTCCTGCCACAGCCTCCATCAATGCTTCTGCATGCTGTTCATATCCACCACTGAATCCTCTCCAGAAGTCCATATGGTGGCTGCTGGAAAGGATTTACAGGGAGGTGGCTTTTAAATCCCAGCTGTGTTTGACTAGGCACACCTTCAGCTGTTGCTACAAAAAAGTATAAGAGCAAAAATTAGTAAAACAAAAGCTAAAAGGGTCCTCTGGGCAACAAAAACCACAATGATAATTTGGGGTATTTGGATGGGGGAACCGGGTAGATGTAATTTAGCCCCTCCCCTGTCTTCAATCAACCTGAAAATAAGTGACCATCATGCTCTGAATTGACAATCATGGACTGGATGAAGCTGTGACCTGACTCAGTATAAAACGGCTTCCTATGTTGCTGTTTCTCCTGTAAGAAGAGGCATAGCTAAGGCACCACATCCAAAGATATTTTGGCTGTAGCCATTACCTGGGCACCCAAGAGCACAGACTGTTCCAGGAGCATTCCCAGATTGTGAAGTTGAATTGTAGGGCTTACTCACATCTGAAAACAAACTAAATACTTCTTCTCAGATCAGTGACTCTAACAGCAGGAGTTCTTCTGTGTTGTTTGGCCACAGCTACAGTTTCTTAGCCCCAATCTAATCCGTTACCAACTTTTAAGTATTTGGCACTTCGGTTGTTTGCACCAGGCTCTCTCCATTCTTCAGGAATGAACTGAACTAACAGAAGGAGAAGCTGCTACAGAGACATGTAATAGACCCATGCATTGTGGTGCATTTGATAGCATCTTCTCCCTAAAACTGGAGTTTGGTTACTCTTTTCCTTCAATGCCACTAAGAAAGGGACAGAGTATATTCTAGTAGAGAGAACCAGTAATCAAACTCCCTTTTCTCTTTTTGTTGCCTAACTTCCATCTGAAAGAGTCTTTTGTTCATTACATGAACAGGAAATTATTCTAAATCAGACAAAAAAGATCAGATTTCCAGGAAAAAGATTGGCTTCTTTCACTTCAGAGTTCTCTGATCTGAGTACACATGGGATGCTGCTGGTAATTTAGGATAATTTCATGTCAAAAAACTGGAATGGGACAGGATCTTCCCAAACCAATGTTGTGACAAACAAAAAACTTAGACCTTAAAATTGACTGGTTGTAGAAACCTTTCCAAAGATAAACAATAGAAGTGCCTCATTGTTACAGTTCACATCCAACACTCAGTAACACCAACTTAACATTGCTGGAAGAAGGGTCCAAATGGTTGAAATGAATTTCCCTTAGTCTTTGGATGATGTGTGGATTTATAGATCTTTTTTCTATCAGGTTAGATCAGGGAGGAACAGGCTAGATCTGTGATGGTAAACCTTGGCACTCCAGGTTTTCTTGGACTTTAATTACTAGAAGCCCAAGTTAGCACTCCTGCTGATCAGGGCTTCTGGGAATTGAAGTTCAAAAACAGTGAGTCTGGTATCTGTCTGCAAAACCAGAAGTGGGGAGTTCACTTCTTCACTGTGCCTTCAAGAAGAAAAGCCAGCTTGTGTGGCCTTGGCTATGCTGCAAGGTGCTTCCAGAAGAAGAGAATGGTAAAGTACTTATGAGTACCATGAAGCTAGAAAATCCTGGAAACAGTCACTTTAAGTCAGAATTGACATGATGGCATATTATCATTGTAAAAATTCTACTATTAGGTTCACAGTTGAAGCCTGGTATAAAATTAATAGTTCAAGACCTAACCAAGCTGTGGTTTTTTTGCTCTCCAAAGTTTTAGCCTATCCTCTTTTGATCTAATATTTATTGCTTGAGAGTTGTGCAGAAAATGTTTCCTCATTTTAGACATTGTCTAGTGCAGTGTTTCGCAATCTTTGGTTTTTGTACTTCAATTCCCAGAAGCCGAAGTCAATTCCCCAAAGCACTGATCAGCCAATGTACTGACTTAGGCTTCTGGGAATTGAAGTCCACCAGTGTTCTGTGGAACATAGTTTGGGAAACACTTGTCTATTCTAGTGGGTTGGTGTCCATGAAGTGGATAGGTTTGATGATGTACTATCTTATTTTACAAATAGATTACTTGCTTGAACTTTTTGATGAACTCCCATAGAGGGGCAATGCCAGCCAAATAACAGACTTTTTCAATGGAGGTAGGTTTCAGGAAGCCAATAAGAATTCTGTAAAATTCATTAAGAGCTACATCCACTTGTTTGGCATGTGCTGATTTATACCATATGCCATATTCTGCTGTAAGTAGCACAGGGACAGAACTGTTGTTCTTACTTTTTGTGGATGTGCACCTCAGTCTGACCCAGCCAGTTTTCTAAGTAATGTTTTTGTAGGTCAGGGTTCTATCCAGAGTGACACCCAAATACAGTCAAACCTCACATAAAGAGCACCTTGCTTAAAGAGTAACTCGCTTAAAGAGCAGAATTTTCTCTGAATGTTCGCTTTACTTAACAAATATAACCAACCAAAAACTCGCTTAACAAATAAATTGGGGTTTGCAATCCCTCCCCCCACCAGAAGTCACAATGGGTCACTTACAATGGTGTTTCACTTAAAGAGCAAACTCGCTTAAAGAGCAATCCTGTGGAATGCATTATGCTCTTTAAGTGAGATACAACTGCTCTCTAGGGCAAGGTTTCTCAACCTTGGGCCACCATGTGTTCCAGGGCTTCAATTACCAGAAGCCTAAGTCACCAGACCTGCTGATCGGGAATTAAAGTCCAAGAACATCTGAGTGGCCCAAGGTTGAGAAACCATGCTCTAGGGCAGCATTTATCAAACTATGTTTTCTGGAACACTGGTGGACTTCAATTCCCAGAAGTCTAAGTCAGTACATTGGTTGATCAGTGCTTTGGGGTGTTGACTTCGTCTTCTGGGAATTGAAGTCTAAAAAGCCAAAGATTAGGAAACACTGCTCTAGGGTAACGTTCCAATATCTTGTCTTCTAAGCTAACTCTGAGTTTCCTCTCTGCTGCTTTGTTCTTTAAGTGGAAGAAGGCTTCATTTATACCTGGTTGTTTTTATAATATGAGGAAAGATCTAATATAGAGAATAGCTGTCCCTTGATGGACTAAAGGTTTCCCCTTTGATGCAAGATCATCAGCATAAATAAAACTCCTGGCATTTTTTGGGAATGACAGTTGATTGTTTAAATGTTTAAAAACCTAATGGTGCAAGGATGCCAGCCTATGGGAGACCCTTCCTTTGACTCTCCAGTGACTGTGTCTCCCTTGAAATTCAACAAGAAATCTTCAGTTTTCAATTATAACAGGGATATGTTCACTAAGGGGATTTTCTACAAACTACAACATAAAATCCTAGTATTGGTCATGTGTTTATGGAATGAGGCATAGAGTGTAGATCAGTGGTTCCAAACCTTTTTTTGGCCCTGCCCCACCTAAGCATTTCTAAAATCCTGATGCCTCCCTGACATATAATTCTTATTATTCAAAAAGTGAATTCCTATTCACGTGGAGGAAGCCTAAAAGACCATTCACTGTTAACTCATTCTTGAATTTCTCCCCTTAAGAATCAAATTGCCCCCCTATGGGGCATGTGCCCCATATTGGAAACCATGAATGTAGATTGTCCATCACCCTCTTGCAATGGGGGCATGAGAACATTCCAAAATGAAAGCTACAGATTGAGAGGTAATGTGAAACACAGCTTCATCTAGCACTCTTGCAGAATTTTCCCATTTGGCTTTTCTGAAATTATACTTCCTTCAGAATGGTATAGATTGAAATTGGATGGTTGAGTAGATCTGACATAGAATGGGTCTGTTGTAAGTGTTTGGTATTGAATAACTTATGTTCTTAATGCATTAGTGAGCTCTAGTCTCACTAAAAAAAATTAGATCTCATTTGTAGCCTTTTTGTTGCCTATCACTGTTGAATGAACTTGATACTTTAGGATCATGTAGTATAAGTATATTGAATTGGATTCTATTTTATAATGGTTTTTCCATTTTTGACGTTATGTTCATAGTCCCATATATTGTGACAACTGTTAAAAGCTCCTACTAGAAAGTGTTTTCATTACATGATTTCTTAAAGCAGAATGTATAAATTGATGCTACTATGCACACAGCCATTCAGCCATTAAGATTTCTATGTTGTCCACTTTAATATAGCCCATTGAGAGAACTATAATACCTATTTCTCCAAAAATTGCACTTCCATCCTATTTGTGGGGTCTCTCAGGAACTAGATGCATCCCTAGAACTTCTGGTTGATGTTTATGAGATCCTTTGTAAGTTTCTTGGACACAAAGGACATCACATATCCATTCGTGCCAAAGTGGAGCTAAGACTTCCTCTTTGGATGAAGAGGTACACTCTATATTAATAAAAATCATTGTCATTTATAGTCCTAAAAAAAGGACTGTTGGGTCATTTAGCTCATCAGCAAGTTTATGATGCAATGCTTCTGGATAGGAAAAATTAGACAACTGCATACCACTGCCTAGGGAATGCCCAAGTGTACTCACAGTGTTTTCTATTATTTGGGAGAGGCTCCTTCTATGAAATCTGAGGCTTAATGTATTTAAGATAGAAATAATATACAGTAGGTTGATGGAGGAATATACCATTCAGAAGTTTCCCTCTTATTCTGGAGGATGTTGCCATGCAATTGTAACTTCAACAGCACAACCTCACTAGTCTTTACAGTACAGTATATCACTAGTAGTATGCAAGCTCTGAAATAAAACAGAAGCTTTGGTAGTGTCGTTGTCTACAAACAGCAGATCTACAACCCAGTCCTATCTCCAACTGCACAATCTTTACTAGATTAATTCACTTGATCTGTAATTGAAGGAAGGAAATCCACTTGTGTTTAATGGGTTAAGTCCTTGGTAAAGAGAAGCATTTGTTAATTAGAGAACAAAAAATGGAATTTATCTATTGTGTTTACTTGGCAATGAAGTCCAGGTACAACCAGAATGCATCAATTTCCCAGTTACATCCTTCCCTAACACTGAATTCCCGCACATTTAAGTATTTTAAACACCAACATGTGAACAAACAGCCTCATTCCTATTTATCCTCAGTTGAACATGGAAGAGTGAATAACTCGAGCACTACCATAAAAAGCATTTGCCATATCCTATAAGTGTTGCTTGGGTTTAGGAAGTGATATAATGCACATTTAACATTGTTAATGGCATTGCTCTCTTGTAATCTAGTGGCTTGGTTTCTTATTTACTGCACACCAACTAACATGTGGGTAACATTGTTGTGCTACCCTGCCAATTAGCAACTGATCCACTCAGAATTTTCAAAAAATAATGATGACCATGACAGTGATGACGATGCACTCTTTTCAGTATTCGGGCAACTTTAAAGCTATTTTCCATTCCGGATTTATTCCTCAACATTATGTAAGAACAGCTTAAATTAATTCCTAGGAATGAAGAAGAACTGCAGTTGTTGGGTTTTTTTTAAAAGAATCAAGGTTCTTTTTTTGGGGGGGGGGTAGTCTTGTTTTGTTTCTTAGGAATGCTAAGCCATATAAAAGCTCTAGGCTTTGTTTTTTGGCCTGTCATTCTAAAGGAGGTGAGGATGGATTATAATTGCACTGTGGGGCCTGAACAGAGAACCCCTGTAGGTAGAGCAGGCCTTTCAATCTTCTGATCAACGGAGCTGAAACAAAAATGCAGGAGGCTTGTGTTCCCACGTTCTTTGACAGTTTCCTGCTGCAGATAGTGTCCTTTTAAGACCCCCCACTCCTCCGCCTTCCCTTATGCTTTCATTATGCTGGCAAAATAATGAATAATTTGTCTCTCCTACTCTTTGATATGTATGGTCAGATATTATTGGGTAAGTAACAAGTGGGACCTCCTTATAACCTTAATCCTGCTTACACTCATAAAATAATTTAGCTGAGAATTCTGGGGGAAGCAATTATTTTTCCTGATGACAATGACGATCAAAAAGACCTTAATGGACAGAGGCAGACAGGTCATCTTAATTTTCCATTGGCTTCAACTCAGACAATGCATGGACCCTTTAAAGAAAGGGCAAAGGCTCTCTTTCATTTAGTTGTGTTGTTGTTGTTACATGCAGTCAAGTCGCCTCCGACTTATGGCAACCCTAGGAATGAGAGATTTTCATGTTTGCATGGCAAACATTTTAAGTCATGGGGGGATGGGGTTGGGTTACAGAGTGTATTTGCCATTATGTTGGTTTTCCCGTGTATGCATAGACAACTATTTCTGACACAGATTAGAAAAGAATTTCTATAAATGCACTTAGCTAAGTAAGCACATTTTAATTTCCATTGTTACCAAGAGCTAAAGTCTTTTGCTCCTGATATTTCTAGGAATGAAAAAATGTCTAATTTGGTCTCGATTGACTTTTTAAAAAAACAATACCATTGACTCGCCAATTACAAATTTGAATGGAATTATTATGACAATAACCCTTCAACTTCAGGGTATTTATAAGAGTCTATTTTAAATTGAAAGAATCAGTTGAATGTATGTTGAACAGAAAAATTAAGGGATATATCCAATGTCACATTAGATTTCCACTTGAGCAATGACATATCCCCTTCTTACTCTCCAACCCTTGCTTTCTGTCCACCACCCACCTCTGCACAGGAGGGACCACCCCCATCATTCTTCTCCTGAAATATATTTTGCACTGCAAGGGGGTGCCAAGAAAAGAAAGGGCAATCCATTCCATTTGTGGATGTGATAGAATTACACCAGCTTTGGATCAGTTAAGTAAGATTATTGTATTGTATATGTAAATAACTATGCAAAAGAAGGAAAATAAGCAAATGGAACAATGTTTGCAGCATAAATAGCTTTGGCTGCTGATTGACTTAAAACTGCAAAATGAGAATCAAGACAGTAATGTCATCATTACCACTGTTGCTATTTACTTATTTACTTACTTACTTATTTGATTTGATTTCTATATCACACATCTGTAAAGTGTTCCCAGTCTGGGTGGTTTACACAGTTAAAATCCATACAAGCAGATTAATAATGAACAAGACCCAACCATTGGTGAAATGTTAAAACTTGGTAAATAGATCTCAATAAATTTACCCACTTCACAAAAAACAAGTTTGGGAAATTAAACAAATTACCCTAATATTTTTTTTTAAACACCAAATCAAACTGGACTAGGTAAACTAAATAGCTCCAGCAAAGTACTATTCGTGGCTTTGTCCTAACTTACTTACTTACTTACTATTACTTATCTACCACCATACTTTCCAAAGCCTCTCTGGACAATTAACATATATAATTAAAACAACATAAAAGGAAATATCATAAAACAATAACTTATAAAATTGACTAATAACAAACCTCAATCAAGCAGCCATTGAAGGTAGGCCAAGTAAAGCAAAAATTAATAATCAGAAACAAACATGAAGTGTGTTGTATTAAGAGAGAGGCAAAATGTTCACTAATTTCCAGAATATCTGAAAAGGGGCGGCACATATATAGGATAGAAGGGTGTTCCACTGAGGCCTGACTCTTCATTACAGCCTCTTACTCCTACTTCAGGGTGGGAACCTGAAGCACTAATGGCTGAGAGGCAGAATTTCTTTGGAAGATACTATGGTCAAATACTATGGTCTCAGGGGCCTCGTATGTTAGTACTAATACCTTGAATCAAGCACAGACGCTTACAGGAAGTCAATGGAGGTGGGCCAAGATCAGGGAAATGTGATCGAACTTCTAGCAGTAATTGATTCTTGAGAGTAGCAAGGTATGAACCAGCATAATCAAGGACCTCATGTCAAAGAATGGGCAATTTGCCTAAGATGGAAAAAGGTGGCCTTGATCACAAAAGATACTTGCTTCTCAATTGAGATAGTTGGATCCAGAAAGACACCCAGATCCTGAACCTGATCCTTCAGGGAGAATGTGACCCCCATCAAGATTGGGTTGATTAGCTTCCAACCTGGCAGAGGGACACTCCCAACAGCATGATCTCCATCTTGTCTGGATTCAGCTACAGCCTGCTCATCCTTGTCCAGTGCTGCAGCCAGGCAGTGGCCTTCCCTTTGCAGTGTGACAACCGTAAAACTGATCCAGTTCTGTAAATCACTTTCTGGTCCTGAGTCCTTTTGGCACACAAAGTCCTCCTCAGCCCCAGGCCAGTATAGCTGAAGCTGCTGCCCTCCATCAAGCTGGAATCAAGTGGTATTTAATCCATTTGGGGACCATCACCCTTCCCTGTGGACTTTGCCACCCATGGCTGTTAGTCCTTAGGGTTGTCAAGTTAATTAACTGACACCTGATGATCAGCGTTGAGTCGTGGCAGTATGGTCTACTCCATTTTTGTTGTTGTTGTTGTTCAGTTGCACAGTTGATACCAACCCTTTTCAACTCCATGGACCACTGTCCATTACCATAGCAGAATAACCTGGCCAGACTGGTTATGGTCTAATCTATTACAATAGCATGATAATCTGACCAGACTTGCCTCCTTTGTTGAAGATATTAGTGGAATAAACGATTTCATGGTCAAATGGGAATTTGAATATGGTATAGCGGCCAACCGTCACGGATTCTCAGGGACAGTCCCGATTTGAGAGGGGGAATCCCGAGTTACCATTTTTAGGGAAATGGTCACGGAATTCCCCCATGACGTCCCGGCTGTCCCGATTTCTCTTCGGCAGCAGGCATTTTTTTTAAAAAAAGGAGCAAAAAATGGCTCCAAAAATTCAGCGATGTGATTGGCTCTCTATGTCAGCTGACATAGAGATCCAATCACATCGCTGAATAGGGGACACACCTATTCAGCGATGTGATTGGCTCTCTATGTCAGCTGACATAGAGAGCCAATCACATCGCTGAATAGGGGAAACACCTTATAATAGCCTATTATAAGCCATGGCTTATATTCTTTCCCCCCCCCCAAAATGGCCAAAAATGGCCTGATGGCTTATTTTCGGGGGGTGGCTTATATTTTTAGAGCCCCCCAAAAATCGGCACATGGCTTATTTTCCAATAAACTGTGCATGCGCAGAAACTCAATCTGATGCATGCGCAATGCATCAGATTGAGTTTCTGCGCATGCACAGTTTATTGGAGCCATTTTTTGCTCCTTTATTTTTTGGCCCCGCCCATGACGTCGTGACGTTGGCCCCGCCCATGACGTCATGACGTTGGCCCCGCCCCACTATCCCGGATTCAGTTTTGTAACGTGTTGGACGCCTTAGAATATGGGTCTCCCCAGGCCTAGTCCATTGCCCTGTATACTGTAACACACTGGCTTTCTGAATATTATCCAAGATTCTGTGGGTGTATATACTGTATACACACATATATATGGACATTGGAGTGGGTGGTAATAGATGTCACCTATCCCAAAAGCCCATTAGAGTCTGTATACATCGGATGTGACTCACAAAAAATCTGTCCAAGTCTCCCAGTTCTGAAATAATATTTCTACCTACCTACTTTGAACCTCACAGAGGCGGTAAATTTTACCATGATCATACATTTTCAATTCCCATTCAACACTTTAAGAAATTAAAACTGTTTCCAATTCTTTGCATAATAGATTTTAGTAGTGATGATGATAAAATAAATTAATTTTTTCAAATAAAAGTGTATATTTCTTATACAGTTCTGTAAAAAACTGACTGGGTCCAATTGTATCCCCCCCCCCCCCGATATGTTTCTCGTTTGTGGCCTGTATTACTCCAGAAAACCACACATCTACAGGATAGAGAAGTAATATGTGCAATAAAAATTGCCTCTGTTCAGCTGATGTACATGTTTTATCTGTGATGAACATGCATATGTGAATACACTACTGGACACACAGTCATACTCACAACAGAAGCATAGCCTGTTAAAAGTTGAAAGAGAATTTTGTCATCAGTACTTAATTTCTGAAAGGAAAGGAGCTGAGCTTATGCCTGCCTGGAAGTCACAACCTTTGACCTGGAAGGTCTTTGCCTAATCTTTGGTAGATTTAGATATCCTGATTGTAGATATATCAAAAATGAAAGAAGAGTTGATAATGTTCTGAAGATGTTCTTTATGTGGCATGTTTCAAAACTGAGACTTGACAGACAGATTCAAAGAATGCAGGCTGATGAAAATGCATCCTCTAAACCAGGCCTGGCCAATGGTTGTCCTCCAGATAGAGTGGAGTATATTTCTCATGATCCCCCAGTTTACAAGCAGGCTGTGAGATTAATTGATTTGTAATTCAAGATCCTGGTTTGAAATAGGTGGGTAAGGTTTTCTTATAGGTTCCCCCTTGCAGACCTCAGAGATGCTTCCCAGGTGATTGTCCAAATCTGGAGAAGGTTTATTAGGAATTGTATAGTGGACTGTGTGGGGCCACAGTAGCATAGTGGTTAAGACGCTGAACTTGACAACCGGAAAGCCGGCAGGTCAGCAGATTGAGACCGGAGAATTGCATGATGGAGTGAGGTCCTGTTGTCCATCACTGCTCCTGCCAATCTAACAGTTCAAAAGCAAGAAATTTCAAGTTGATAAATAGGTACTGCTTTGGTGGGAAAGGTAGAAGCATTTCATGCACTCTGGCATCTATTCATGCCTGCCACATGGCTACAGAAACATCTGCAGACACAGACAGTGCTGGCTCCTTGGCTGTAAATGGTACATTAAGACCATTAGCTTAACAAAAAACCTGCTCTTCACTCGGTAGTGTGCATCTATTTAGTTGCCTGTGTTTGCTGGGTTGTTTGTATTGTTGATTGGACTTTTTACATGGTAGTGTGACTATGGGAACTGTCATGAAGTACTTCTAAATATGTCACTACAGTCAAACCTCACATAAAAAGTGCCTCACTTAAAGAGTAACTCACTTAAAGAGCAGAATTTTCTCTGAATGTTGGCTTCACTTAACAAATAAAACCAACCAAGAACTCGCTTAACTAATGAATCAGGGTTCGTAATCACCCTCACCAGAAGTCACAATTGGTCACTTACAATGGTGTTTCACTTAAAGAGCAAACTCGCTTAAAGAGCAATTTTGTGGAACACAACTGTATAACACTATTTTTAATGCCCACTCCAATAGGTGCATGGCTCTCTCCTTTTATCTTCATAAGGATCACATGAAGTAGCTTATGCAACTGGAAACAGAGTAATCCAGTAGGTTTTGTGGCTCTCTGAGGAGTTCAACATTAGTGTCTCCAATCTTAAATTCATAATTCTTGCCTTCATGGCATTTGCTCCAACCTTTTGTTATCTGCTGGTTTGGTTTATTCTTGGTCTAAACCTATTGTCTACTTCTGTTTCATTGACTATACCAAAGCCTTTGATTGTGTGGACCACAACAAAATATGACAAATACTTAAAGAAATGGGAGTACCAGACCACCTCATTGGTCTTTTGAGAAATCTGTAAAGCAATAGTTAGGACAGGATACAGAAAAACTGATTGATTCAGAATAGGAGAAGGGCTACAACAAGGCTATTTATTTATTTATTTTTTATTTATTTCCAACTTGTTATCCCGCTCCATTCGGGTCAAAACCCAACTCTAGGCGGCTACATATTGTAACCCTGCTTATTTAATTTATACAGAGAGTACATCATGTGTAATGCAGGGCTGGATTAATCACAAACTGGAATTAAGATTGCTGGAAGAAACATCAACAATCTGGGATATGCAGATGATACTACTCTAATGGAAGAAAGTGAAGAAGACCTAAGAAACCGCTTGATTAGGGTGAAAGAGGACAGTGCAAAAGCCGGTCTGAAACTAAACCTCAAAAAAAAAAAAAAAACCAAGATAATGGCATCCGGCCACATCACTCCCTGCCACATAGAAGGGGGAGAATTGGCACTAGTGACAGACTTTACCTTCTTGGGTTCCAAGATCACTACAGATGGTGACTGCAGCCATGAAATAAAAAGACACTTACTTCTTGAGAGACAAGCTATGAAAAACCTTGACAGCCTAATAAAAAGTAGAGACATCACCCTCCCAACAAAAATCTGCATAGTGAGAGCAATGGTATTCCAAGTAGTAATGTATGGATGTGAGAGCTGGAAGGATGAGCAAAAAAGAATAGATGCCTTTGAACTATGTTGCTAGAGGAAGATTTTGAGAATACCCTGGACAGCAAGGAAATCAAATAAGTCCATCCTGAAGGAAAAATACTGGAAGGACTGAAGATGAAGCTCAAGTTCTTTGGCCACCAAATGAGAAGAGAGGACTCACTTGAGAAGGCCTTGATGCTGGGAAAGATTGAAGGCAAAAGGAGAAGGGGGTGGCAGAGGATGAGATGAATGGATGACATTGTTGGCAAAATGGTTGTAGATCTGTGGAGGATGGTGGAGGACAGAGGAGCCTGGTGTGTGATGGTCTATGGGGTCGCAAAGGGTCAGACTTGACTGTGTGACTGAACATCAACAAAAGGAGGGTTTTTTCCCCTGCAACCTTAAAACACGCTTTGGTGTGCTCCCTCCTGTCAGGAAATAGCCCTATTCCCTAATGTCTCCCAAGGCTTGAAATTGCTATTTTTCAGCTAGGCCTCATAGAAATCCATTTTTCTCTCTGTATGCCTTACAAGACTGCCACGATGATTTGTTGATATTTCAGTGTTCCTGTGTTGTTATCTTTCTAGCCGGCCTAGCCAGCAGAGCTTGGCCTGTTGTGTCTTTACATAAATGTAAACAACTGTTGTTTTGAGAAAGTTTTCTCTGTTGCTTGCTGATACGTGATTGGCTACAGCTATCCCACCTGATGGCAGATTCTCCATTTTGCAGAGAAGTGAGGGGAGTACGTGTCTGGATTTCAATGGCGTAAGACCCTGGACTGTAACTCTGTTTGCTGGTATGGGAGAAGAAAGAGTTCGTCTCTGCTTCTCCATGAGTTAAGACCTGTTTTTGATTAAAAGAGCTTTTGTTTCTGGATCTCTATGGGCTAGCATTCTTTTGCCTAGGAGCTATGCATTTTTGCTCCTTAAAAATGGTTACCTAGATTTGCCTGTGGACTGTTTTGGACTGACCTGTGCTACTGACTTTTATGCTTTATGAACCTGATCAATAAATCTTCATCATTTTTCTGAACAACTTGTCTTCATTGGACTAAAAGGGTAAGAGCAGCATTGCATTTCACACACAAACAATTTGAACACGCTACCAAATTAAAACCTCCTTGTAGCTGATAAGGAGCTGAAAAGTTCTTATTGCCGTCCAGCTCGCCCTGTGTAGGTTTGTTTTGGTTTTAGGAGGTTTTTCCAGAAGTGTGGGGGCCGGCTGGTACATGACACCGCCTGAAGAAGCCATCTCTTGACCCCATGGTACTGGCCAACTACCGGGCTGTCTCCAACCTGTCCTTTTTGGGCAAGGTTTTGGAGACGGCAGTGGCACAGCAGTTACAGGAGATCCTGGATGAAGCGGATTATCTGGACCCTTCCAGTCAGGATTCAGGCCCGGATATGGTACGGAAACTGTATTGGTCAATCTGGTGGATGATCTCTGGAGAGAGCAGGATGGTGGATATCCATCCATCCTGGCTCCTCTTGACCTCTTAGTGGCTTTTGATACCATAGGCCATGGTATCCTTCTGGAAAGGCTCAGAGGATTGTGGATCCAGGGCACTGTGTGGGCCTGGTTTTCCTCATTTCTGAAGGGCCAGACCCAGTCAGTGTGGTTGGAGAGCGAGAGGTCCAACCCTAGGACCCTCCAATATGGGGTGCCTCAGGGCTCGGAGCTCTCACCTTTACTATTTAACATCTACATGAAACTGCTGGGTGAGATCATCCATTCCCATGGGGTGAGGTATCATCAATATGCAGATGATACTCAACTGTATATCTCAGCCCGTGGAGATCCAACCAATGCAGCGGAAGTCCTATCCAGGTGCCTGGAGGCTGTTAGGGTCTGGATGGAAGACAACGGGCTACAACTGAATCCTGGCAAGATTGAGTAGCTGTGGGTCAGGGGTCCTGCATTATCTTGGGAGCTACCATCTTTGGTTCTGGATGGGGCGGTTTTGCCCCAACAGAACCGGTGCACAATCTGGAGGTCCTCCTGTACTCATGACTCCTGCTCAAAGAGCAGGTGGCAGTCGTGGCCAGGAAGGCTTTTGCACAACTTCGTGTTATACACCAGTTATGCCCTCTCTCATGATCACACACACTTTAGTCACCTCCAGACTTGATTATTGTAATGCGCTCTACATGGGGCTGCTCTTGGCGACCATTTGGAGGCTTCAACTGCTCCAGAATGTGTCTGCTCAGGTCGTGATGTGGTGCCAGTGTTATGCTCATGCCTCACCATTGCTCCGTGAGCTGCACTGGCTGCAAGTATGCCTCCAAGTGCAATTCAAGGTGCTGGTCATTACCTTTAAAGCCCTATATGGTAGTGGGCCATGATACTTAAGAGACTGCGTCACCATAAGGACATCTGTCCATCCCACCAGAGTGGACCGGAGAGGCTTTCTGGTCATGCCATTGGCTAGAGAGGTGCATCTTTCTAGCACTAGAAGGAGGGCCTTCTCCGTGTCCATTCTGACCCTATGGAACCTCCTGCCAACCGAGTTGCATCTCCAGAGAGAGTTACTGCTCTTCCGAACGGGGGTTAAGACCTGGCTGGTGGGCCAGTATGGTGTACGGACTAGACGGTTACCCCGACCTGTTGGCTCATTTGACTCCTCCCCTCTCTCTGCGTGAATCTTCAATCTCTTTTAATCTCTTTTTAATCTTTGAATTCTAATTTTTATCCTGTGTTTTAATTGTTGTTTTTAAAGCTCTGTTAGCCGCCCTGGGTTATTTCTGAGTAGAGCTGCATATAGATATGATTAAATAAATAAATAAATAAATAAATAAAATCTATGCCTGTGTGTTATAAAGGTAAAGGTTGCCCTTGCTCAAAAGCCAGTCGTATCCAACTTTGGGGTTCAGTGCTCATTTCTGTTTACAGCAAAAGAACCAGTGCTGTCTGCAACTACAAGCATGCCTAGACACCAGAGTGCACGGAATGCTATTTATTTTCCCACCCAAGTAGCACCTATTTATCTACTTGCAATTTCTTGCTCTTGTACTGCTAGGTTGGGAGGAGCTGGGGCAGAGACAGGAGCTCATTTTGTCATGCAGTCCTCAGGTCTTAAACTGCTGGCCTGCCAACCTACCAGTCATCAAGTCCAGTGTCTTAATCGCTTGAGCCACCACATTGTGTATTATAGGACAGGCCAAAGAAGTAGGACTTACAAAGATAGAGTTCCTTTTCCAGTACCCCCACAAAAAGTAAGACTGGCAGCCACACATTGCCTGATAATTAATTATACAAGATGGGAGGTGCATGAAGAGCAACTTGGAGATAGGGATGAGAACAAATGGCTGGAGATAATTGGCAACAGTCTATTTAACAGGAATATAGCTTTTACCAGGACTTTGGCATTCAGCTGAAGATTTTATCTCCAAAGAGCTGTGGTTCTAAGCAAGAGGAAGATTCCTGACACTTGTTTTGTGATGTTTCTTGAGAACAAAGGTCTCCTTAATACACACCAAAAGGAAAGATGTTATCTGTTAACAGAGGAACAAGAGTGGTAAATGAAGGCCAAGAGTAGTAAATGAATGCAATCACAGTTGGTTTCACATCCTGCTGAAAAATCCTTGTGATAAGCTAAAGATATGTGAAATAGAAAAATGATACCATGAAACAACAAGCATAACAGCATGAACAGATTCAACATCCAAAAGGTCTCCTTACATAACAATAGAAGGATTAGTCAAAACATTAACAATCTTCATTTAAATACATATTTAAAATGCTTTGATTCTTTCATAAGAAAATATAAATGTAAAACTCAAAAGACTCTTATTTGAAGCTTCCTCTTGTAGAATTATAATTTTGAAGGATCTGTAGTTAATTGTCCTTAAATGAAAGCTCAAGTAAGGATATTCCCTTCTGTACCATTTTTACTTCAGAAAAGAGAAAAGAATGTATGAGGAATTTGTATCTTGCTCCCACATACATAAAATCCTGATGACTTTGTGATTATTTCATTTTATCTCTGAGACTTTAAATGGTCTCTAGACTCCCAAGTCTAAACATCTGAAGCAGATTTTTTTAAAAAGGGAAATGTTCTCAAACACTTTTCTAGAAGTCTGCTCCGAGAGCTACAGCAGACAATTGGTGTTGACCTTCATATGCTGTCCACAATGCCTTGGTCATTTTTATGCATGAAGAACATCCATGTAGGCATTTCTTGCCTCCTAAAGTGGAGAACAGTTCACATAAGAAATCCAAACAACATTTGAGCATGCATGGCTGATCTTCTGAATGGATCATATGTCTCTCAAAATGAATGAAGGGACATTTCAAACAGTGTTGTTAAAGGGCTACATGTTGATGGTTGCCCAAATGATGCAGCAGTAGAGGAGAATATCACTTCTAAGTAGTAATTTCAGTTATTCTGCTTTGGAAGGCAAGAAATGCAGATTTAAGCTCTTACATTATCTGATTCAGGCATAATAAATCAAGATATTTTTGTGACTACTAAATTTATGCTTGTTTGTTTCTTATAGTACCCATGTTAGTCTGTGGTTCAGACATATCAGAAAACAAAAATAAAAAACACTGTAGCACTTTAAAGACTAACTGCTATATTTTTATTGTTAGCTTTCGTGGATCAAGTCCACTTCTTCAGACAAGGAGATGGTTTATATACACCAAATTCAGGGGTCAAAGGGAGAAGGGCCTGCTCAAGCAGGATGACAGACAAGCAAGCACAACAACACAGCTTCCCACAGCCATCAGCAAAAATAAATTATTCAGATTAGCTCTAAATGTCTCCCTTCCAATCTCAAACGTGTGGAGAAGGCCAATTCTGGTCTCCGATCAACCTCTTACCTGCATGTCAGAAAACAAACAAAAACACTATACCTGGTTACTTCGTGTTTTGCTAAAGAGAATTGGCAGGAAGGTTGTAATATAATACAGTTGTACCACGCTTAAGGAGCATAATGCGTTCCACAGGATTGCTCTTTAAATGAGTTTGCGCTTTAAGCGAAACACCATTGTATATTACCATTTGTGGGGGGGGGATTGCAAACCCCAATTTATTTGTTAAGCGAGTTTTGGGTTGGTTTTATTTGTTAAGCAAAGTGAACATTCAGAGAAAATTCTGCTCTTTAAGCAAGTTGCTCTTTAAGTGAGATGCTCTTTATGTGAGGTTTGACTGTATATAAAATATCTAGCAGCATATAGCAATCTGTGTATCACATTTGATAATGTCCTAGAAAGCCTTCACTAATATTTAATCCCTTGCGATGGGTGTCTAACAGATGGATGTACAGTCAAATCTCGCATAAAGAGTGCCTCACTTAAAGAGTAAAGCAGAGATGGACATTTTTGGCAAGAGATCACATTGGCAGAAATCACATTGGCAGAAGCACAAGTAAAACTGCCTTTAATGTTGTGTGTGGTGCTGTTGGGTCCAGTAATACTGTTTCCAGAGCGAATGTAGGGGCATAGTTGACATCTGGATTTGCAGCAGGGTCTAGTTCCCATCTCTGCTGCACTTCTGCATAGTCTGTTGTGTGTCAATATCATGTTTCCCCGAATATAAGACACTGTCTTATATATTTAAAAACTCCAAAATATGCACAAGGTCTTATTTTCAGGGGATGTTTTATTTTTCCATGACGAAGAAGAATACAGTACACATTTATTGCTGATACAGTGGATCGCCAGGGCAAGAGTTAGGTGAGTGCCTTATTTTCGGGGAGGCCCTTATATTTCCGAAGTGGGGAAAAATAGGGGGGGGGGGTGCCTTACTATACAAGTAGGGATCTGTCACCAAGGGCTTTGGAAAGTGAAGCACTCTTGTCCAAGATGGGTTGGAGATCCCTCCTTATGCATGTGAGGGGTTTAAGTTGAGGGCTGAAGGTGACAACCAGTGATGTCTGATTGCTTTCCCTTCTGGGCCTATCTTGTAGAAGATCACTCCTGGGTATTTGTCTAGCCTGGTTGATTTGTTCTTTAATCATATTGAATGGGTACTGTAGTTTGAGAAATGCATTTTGTAAGTCCTTGAGCTTGGCTGTGGGAAGCTGTATTGTTGTGCTTGCTTATCTGTCATCCTGCTTGAGCAGGCCCTTCTCCTTTTGACCCCTGAATTAGGTGTATATAAGCCATGCCTGTAAGTTTCACTCCTTGTCTGAAGAAGTGGACTTGATCCATGAAAGCTAACAATAAAAATATTGTAATGCGCTCAACATGGGGCTGCCCTTGGTGACCATTCGGAGGCTACAGCTGGTCCAGAATGCGGCTGCACAAGTGGTGTTGGGATGCAGGCATTATGCCTGTGCCTCACTGCTGCTGAGGGAGCTGCACTGGCTCCCAGTTTGCCTCCAGGTGCAATTCAAGGTGCTAGTTATCACCTTTAAAGCCCTATATGGTAGTGGACCAGGATACTTAAGAGACCGCATCATCCCAAGGACATCTGTCCGTCCCACCAGAGCGGACCGGAGAGGCTCTCTGGTTGTGCCATCGGCCAGAGAGGCGCACCTCTCTGGCACTAGAAGGAGAGCCTTCTCGGTGTCCACTCTGGCCTTATGGAACCTCTTCCCAAAAGAACTACGCCTGCAAACGGAGCTGCTGTCCTTCAGGAAAGGAGTGAAAACCTGGTTGGCAAGTCAGGTCTGGGGAATGGATGGAGTTTTAAAAATATAAGACAGTGTCTTATTTTCGGGGAAACACGGTAGCTACAACACCTAGTTTTTAATGATAGCTTTTTAAGCTTCTTTTAAACTTTTAAAACTTTTAATTTTTTTGAACTGGTTTTAAATTGTTGTCAATGCTGATGTGTTGTGAATCACCCTGGGTCCCCTTGGGGAGGAGGGCGATAAAAAAATAATAATAATAAATAAATAGCAGTCTTTAAAGTGCTACAGTGTTTTTTATTTTTTGTTTTCTGATATGCCTAAATTTATGTTATTTATTTATTTATTTATTGTGTGACTACTAAATAAACAAATAACTACTAGACTATTTGAGGAGAAACAACATGAAAATAAATAAATATGTAAGAAAGCAGTTGTAAAGCAAGCAACAAGCATATTGGGAGGGAGAAGTCAAAAAGTCATGAATGTGACTGGCCAAGACCACCATTCCCAAAGAGTGTCCTGCTCAACTAATTTTATTATCATGTCTTTGATCACTGTTGCAATGCATATCATGAGCTACCAATAATGTTTTGATGACTTAGTTTGGCTAATAGTCTGTTGCCTAAATGCAGATCAGAAGGTACCCTGACCAACTCCAGCAAGCTCCCCATTGTTTTACTGGTTGCATGGTCAATCTTGCAAGTCCAAGAGTAAACACAAAAAGGAGCTTGCTGGACTGGGAGGGATGCTGACATTAATTCCCATCTGCACTGTGTGGAAGCAACAAAACACTAACTTTTACATTTATTTTCTAAATGCTTATTTTATCCTTCATTGCAAAGACATTTCCTGGATGGCTTATCAAAATGCATGTACAATATTAGGTAAAACCAGAAATAAAACAATAAAGAAAATGACACAAATGTTGCAGGATAAATTAACAGCAGTATTAAAACCACAACAATTTGGTCCATCTGGTATGTAAAGAAAATTTACATATAGTAAAATTGAAGAAAAATGGGCCAATGGCACACCGCATTCCACATCTGGTGATATTGATGTTATCATGCCTCTGTTAGCACATTGTCCTGATAGCAAACAAATGCTCATCTTGAAAATGTAATGGAAAAACAAGGAAACTTATTAATTTAACCTGGATGACCTTTCCAGATGTGATCAAAAAACCATCATTGGAACTGCATGCCTTTACTGGAAACTATTATGTTTCTTTCTTTCTTAAAAAAAAGACAAGAGAAAGGAAGACAGTAAAAACAATTTAAATAAGCTAATGTAGATAATTACAAGGCATTTTCATTAGGTTAGGATCATCTTGGAGAATAAAATTTAAAGCCTCAATGCTTTGGAAAAGTTTTTCTGCAGAGTTTATTGGCAAATGAACATTATACCATAATGCAGACCAAAAAAAAAATGTTTTATTTTTCGGCAATACATTTGTGAGCACATCATGAGAAGGAAAAACTCTCTAGAAAAGACAATAATGCTAGCAAGAGCTGAAGGCAGTAGGAAAAGAGAAAACCCACATATGAGGTGGATGGACTCATAAAGGAACCTTGAATTTACAAGAGCTGAGGTGGACTGTGGAGGAAAGGTCATTTTGAAGGTTATTCATGCATAGAGTTGCTTTGAACAGGATGTGGTGAAAAGAATTGGTGCTGCCCATTCTGCCTTTGGTTGTCTATCACACCGGGTCTTCATGAACAAAGATTTAACAATCCAGACTAGGCTCATGGTTTACCAAGCTGTTGTTACCTTGAAGTTATTGTATGGCCATGAAACATGGACCCTCTATTTTCAAGACATCAAAAAGTTTGAATGTTTTCACCAACAGAAGCTAAGGTCCATCTTGAACATCAAGTGGGATAACTATGTCACCAACATCACAGTTCTCGAGAAGGCACATATAAATAGCATTGAAGCTTCCATCATAGGCCATCATCTTAGATGGATAGGTCATGTCCACCGTATAGATGGTTCCAGGCCTCCTCATCAAATTCTTTATGGGGAACTTAGCTCCGGTACAAGACCTCACATAGTTCCTTTGAAGCTTATAAGGACCAGCTGAAACAAACCATGAAGGTGTCAGGTATAAACCCACAAACCTGGGAGGCAGCAGCTGTAGATTACCCACTTTGGTGCCAAACCATCTACTGATCAGTTTGAAGGAGAACGCTGCAGACATGAAGAGGCTAAGCGACAAACATGAAAGCTTCATCAAACTCAACTACTCCCTCTACCATCTATTCAGTGTAATCTGTGTGGCCACATGTTTCATGCCAGGATCGGTTTATTGAGTCACCAGAGACACATCCATCAACTGAGAAAATGACTTCCAGGAAAAACGTATGCTTGAATACGAATACCAGCCAACAATGATAGTTGAGTTTGATGCAGGATAACTCAATTGGTCTTGGATACTACAACTGGACTTCTAGGGATGGGGAGCATCTATCTCAGCCAATCAGATGTCTTGGGCTGGGGGCATTTTCAGAGCAACTGTGCCAATGATGCGAGAAGCTTGTTGTGCATGAAATAGTTTTGAACAGTTACCCAACTATACCCTGAGGCACAAAGGCAACCTGTTGGGCAGCCCTCAGACACAGGGAGACATCTATGCCTAAAGGAAGAAGCAGGGTCTTCTGAAGATCTAATTCAAGCCACCATCTTTTTGTTTAAATGTTATAATCAGCTGTTGATACTTTAATCACATTTTGCTCAATGGCTGAAACAATGCAGTTAAAAAGGAGAACAGAGAATTATTAGCAGGATTGAAAATATTTCATGATTGCCATTACAGAGATTGCTTGTTGAATTAGAATAGGTATCATTAGTAGCTAATGACACTATCAAAAATATAGTTCAATAAGCTTACCCAAGAAGGACCTGGAGCAATATGAATCACAGTAATACCCCGGATAACGTTTGTACCGGATAGCGCTAAAACCGCACAACGTTACAAGATTTTTGGAAAAATCTTGCATCGGATAATGCGATTTTTAGCGTTATCCGGTACAAGCGTGTGCGTGGGGGGAGTTGGATTGGGTAGAACATCGGGCAGGCGTGTGCGCGTCAGACGGGGTTAGGGGAGTATACGGAGGTCTTCCCCTATCCTCCCCTAATCCCGTCTGACGCACGCACGCATGCATGCACGCCACCCGATATTTTGAAAGGGTACGCTAAGAAAAAAAACGCTAAGAAAAAAAGCCCTGACTTCAGGGACAAACCACTTTAAAGGCAGGCAGGCAAAGAAAGAGACCTCCCTGCCTTTAAAGTCACCCCCACCCTCAGCTCTGCCACGAGAGAATCCACCCTCCCCTGTTTACCTTGCAGCAAGCGCTGACAGTCAGCTGGAGAATTTTTTCTGTTCCACTTCCTGTAAACAGAGAAGGGGGAAAATACAGAGATGTGATTGGTTCTCTAGTATCACATGGCATTAAGAAGAAAAAAAGATAGAGAACCAATCACATCTCTGTATTTTCCCCTTTCCCTGTTTACAGGAAGTGGAACAGAAAAAATTCTCCAGCTGACTTCATTCTCTCCCTACCCCCATCCCAATAGTGTGATGCTTCTAGATTCCCTCCATAACTAGAATCAGTGTGCTGGTACATCATGCATTCAGCAAAATTGTTGAATGCATGGAAGATTTGGAACATGATGTATAAGAACCCCAGTACTTCTTCATCTAAATGTCATCTTGTCTTGTCTCTTTCCCTTCCCTTTACTGTACAGTTATACCTCGGTTAAAGAGCATAATGCGTTCCACAGGATTGCTCTTTAAGTGAGTTTGCTCTTTAAGCAAAGCACCATTGTAAATGACCAATTGTGGGGGGGGGGGGGATTGCGAACCCTGATTTATTTGTTAAGCGAGTTTTTGATTGGTTTTTTTTTTGTTAAGCAAAGAGAACATTCAGAGAACATTCTGCTATTTAAACGAGTTACTCTTTAAGCGAAGTGCTAGGTTTAACTGGTACTTCCTTTTCCCTTTCAGATTTCAATATAGAATGAAATGCAATCATCCTGTCTGGTTGTATTGGATTGATTCCAGCCTATGACACCTGATATCCTGGACAAGGCTCTTGCACGTTGTAATCCTACTACCTCTCCATCCTTGCCCCTTTTTGGCTCCTTAAATTGGGCAAAGGCTTAGCAATAGAACGGGCCATCCAGGTTGTTAACTCCTCTCTGCAGGAGAGACACATGCCTCCCTGCCTGAAAGAGACTGTTGTGCACCCTGTTCTTGAAAAATCTATTCTGGCAACAGACAACATGAATAGCTTCAGACCTGTTGCCAACATTCCATTTGTGGGCAAAATGATTGAGAGGGTGGTGGCAGACCAGCTGCTGGCATTCTTGGAGAAGACCAATAGTCAAGATTCATTTCAGTTGGGGTTCAGGCCATGGCACTGGATTGAGGCCTTACCGGTTTCTTTGCTTGATAATCTTTTAAGGAAAGCTGATAGGGGGCATGTGAGCCTGTTAATTCTCCTTCATCTCTCAATGGCTTTTGAAACCATTGACTATGATATCCTTCTGGACAGGCTACTAAGGTTAGATATCTGGCTTTGCACTGGCTCTGTTCTTTCCTTGAAGACTAAGTTCAGATGGTACAGCTTGGACAGGCTGTCTTAGCCTCTTAGGTCCAGCAAGGATCAATCATCTTCCCAACACTTTTTAATATCACCATGAAGCCATTGGGGGAGATCATCCAGAGAATTTTTAAATTATTTTTTTATTAATTTTCAAAGAAAACTAAAAAATACAGAAAAAAGACAGTACAGGCAAAATACATACATAACAATTCAATTTTTTTAAAAAAACACCATAGTTACACTACTACATAAAAACATTTCAATAAAATAAAAAACTCTCCTGCATTTAATATAGTAAATATTCTCACTCATCAAATTTATTCTCTTTATGTCTATTGTTTTTAATATAAAACAAACTCATGATTTCTCTATTACAATACTACATAACCAACAAAAGAAAAAATATGTATATACATAAACACCAATGATATATACATTGCCCTTGGGGTTGTGGTTTATCACAACCTTCTCTTATTACTTCCAAAAACTCAGTTTATCCGGTGTCAGCTTGCCACCTTTACCTTTAGTCAATGTATATTCCACAAATGGTTCCCATATACTCCAAAATTTATTTTCATAAATTATACCCTTTTTTATATTCAACTCCCATGTTAACTTATCATTCAAAGCAATTTCCCACATTTCTTTATACCAATTTTCTATTTTTAATAACACATCGTTGTTCCAATTTCTTGCGATATATTGTTTACCAGTTGTTAATATTATAAATAACTCTTTTTTACTCCTGCCTGTGTTCATGTCATCTATATCTGTCAGCAAAGTGGCACTCGACCGCAGTTTAAGTTTCACATCCATTATTCTTGAAGTTTCTTCCTCTATTTTTACCCAGAAATCTTTAAATGCATTGCAACTCCACCACAAGTGTTCATAAGTACCCAATGTATTCTTACATCTCCAACACATCTCCTTCCCTTTGGCTGGATCATTCCTAGAGTTCCTGCTGAAAGGCAGTGGAGGTACATGAGATAAATTACCCTGTAAGAAGAGTTAAAATTACAAATATTTGACATGCTCTCTCACTCTCTCACACACAGTGCTGTTCTTGCCTTTTCAGCTCTTGAAAGGGAAAGATGTCTCATGTGCTAAAAATGCTACTGTTGGTGGGCATGTTTCCCTATGTGTCACAGCATCCGTTCAAGAGCTCCATTTGGACCTTTAAAAGCATCGTGGGCAATGACTAGTCAAAGAGGCATTTTGCAGCCTAGCTAATTGATGCCATATTTTCTTCTCTTCCCCTGCACAGCTTCAATGACTCACTCGTTAGCTGCCTTATTAACATATCATACCTTAATAACGGTGTTCTCTCTCTCCCAACAAGATGCTGAACAGCTGGACCTTTCTGTCCATTGCCAGGAGGGATATGGAATGCCACAGAGAGAGAGATGAATGTGCAACAACCAACGTCAGAGCAACCTCCATTTATTAGCAAGCATTTGCATTTGTGGTTGAGAAGAAGGGGAAGGAGTGGGGAGAAGGGCATGAATCTCTTTCATGTCATATCAAAACTGTCCATCAAGTTCAAGGAAAGGAGGGGGAAACTGATGCCAGTCTCTGGCTTCTAGGCACTCAATTCAGAGAAAAAGGACCACACTCTATGCTCTGTCATTTCTGTACCACTTCATGCTGTGCATCATTGCAGCTGACAGATTTACACAGGAAACCTGGCTCAGCCAGGCCTGCCCAAGTTGGTGGCAAACAAGGAATATGAGGGAATTAACTTCTGGCCTGCTGACAGGGGCTCAGTCTGCCAAAAAAGCAGAGCGGGGTAATTTGGTTTCTTTTCTTTTATTGATATCAAGCCAGCCCACAAGGCTGGATTAAGTGGCTAAATTCTGCATGGAGGACTCTTACCCCCTTTCGCTCAAATCCCATTGTCTTGATAAAATGACACTAGCAAGTTGTGCCAATCTTTAACATCTTGCTGGCACTTCTCCAGGGAACATATCAATTCTGAGGCTGGGAAGGAAAGATTTGCTCAAGCACCTAAATTGAAAAGCAAGAGAAGCAGGAATGTGAATGAGAGTGCATTAAGTAAAAATTGTGACTGATTTTCCACCCCACCTAGTGTTGTTGACATTAATGTTAATCACTACCTTTATACAAGACTAAAGGTAAAAGGTAAAGGTCACCCTTGCTTGAAAACCAGTCACATCTGACTCTAGGGTTCAGTGCTCATATCCATTTATGTATAGCCAAAAAGTCAGCGCTGTCTGCATCTACAGATGTTTCTATGGTCATGTGGCAGCCATTACTAGACACCAGAGTGCAAGGGACACTGTTTACCTTCTCACTGAAGTGATACCTATTTATCTACTTGCAATTTCTTGGTTTTTGAACTGCTAGGTTAGCAGGAGCTGGGACAGAGGTGGGAGTGCACTCCATTGTGCAGGACTGGAGTCTGGAACTGCTGACCTGCCAGTTGTCAAGTTCAGCGTCTTAACCACTAAGCCACCACAGTCTCTTTTATACTAGACAACAATTGGCAAATGCCTAATCTGTGCCATAGAGTGAGTGTGTGTGAAGTTAGCAGAAGCATGCAGCAGGCTAAGTTAAGTTGTGTGTTCAACTTATGAACACTGGAGGGGTTAGCATTCCAGCTATGGATACCATGGATAGGCAAAAAGGAAAACAGGTTGGTGCTAGATCAAAGAAAGCCTGAACTCTCTCTAGAAGCAAGCAAATAAATAAATAAATACATGCATAAATAAATACTAAACTGAGTCTCTTGTACTTCGCACTCATCATGTACTTTGCATATGTCATAGTAGAAAAGACAATAATATGAGGAAAAATTGAGGCCAGCAGGATTAGAGGAAGACTAAACATGAAGTGAATTGACTCAGTGAAAGAATTTTATCAGGGATTCCCCTAGCGATATGTGTGGCTCGATAGCAGAGTAGCACTTTTAAGCTCTTACGCAGCAAAAGCCTTAGTGCAGTAACACACACACATATGCCTTCAGTGGAAAGGTGCGCTTTACTTACAGTGAGGGGAAGACATACACAGGAACTATATACAACACTCTCTCTCACTCTCCAAGCCCCACAGTAGGTAGGCAGCTTGGATTCCTCTGTTGGCTCCAACTCCAGGAGCATGCACAGAGTCCTGGTGATCCTTTAGCAGTTCTTTCTTCTCAGTTGAAGAAAAGCTCTCAACAGCATCACCTCCTTCAGTGTCTCAGTCCTTCTCAGTATCAGGGGCGTAGCTACCGCCGTATCTGCCGTATCAATTATACGGGGCCCCCGGGCCACGGGGGCCCCCTACAGCAAAAATTAATAAAAACTTCCCAATTTTTTTTATTTCACAAGGGCCCCCCAAACAAATTTTTATACGGGGCCCCGTTAAGGCATGCTACGCTTCTGCTCAGTATATAGACTCCTTCAGAATAGCAACCTCCTCACAGATAATCTCCTCCAGAATAATAGCCTCCTTCATAGACCCTTCCCAGAGGGCCACAGTTATACCCTAGTGTTGCTGGGCAGATTCTCTAATCAGCCACAGCTGGGCTGTTTCATGAGCACGTGGACCAGGCATCCACAACCTGGCAATCAGTTTGAGGCTCTATTACGGACACCTGTGTTCGAAACACATGGAGGGCCTTAAAGTTGTACTATTCCACTGGGCAGCAATCTTTGTACAATACCCCCAAATGAAAAATGTCCTAACATGCTCCTCCTATTGTACAAGATGGATGCCACAATACAGTAATACCCCGTATAACGCGAGTACCGTATATCGTTAAAACCGCATAACGTTACAAGATTTTCGGAAAAATCTTGTATCGAGTAACGCGATTTTAACGTTACACGATACAGTCGTTCTTAGCAGCAGGGTGGGTGGAAAGCTGAACGGGGTTCTCCGTTCAGCTTCCCAGCCACCCTGCAGCTACGGAGGCAGGGGTGGGGAGGCTGGAAAGCTGACGGTGGGCTCCCCCATCGGCTTACCCAGCCACCCCACAGCTGCGGAGGCATGGGCGGGTGGCTAGGGAAGCCGACAGGGAGTCCCCGTCAGCTTCCCCAGCCACCCTGCAGCTGTAGATCGGGTCCTCTGATCTCTCTGGAGGTGTTTCTGGGCTTCCCCGACGTCCAGAGCCAGTGCAGGAAGCCAGAACATCGGGATTCGAAATCTGACATTCTGGCTTGCTGCACTGGCTCAGGACGTCGGGGAAGCCCAGAAACACCTTGGATCAGGTCTGCCCACCTCCCTGGACCCGGCGGGGGGGTCAGAAACCCCAAAATTGGTAAAAAAAAACGGACGTTTTTTTTACCAATTTTGGGGGCTCTGACCCCCCCGCCGGGTCCAGGGAGGTGTGGGAACCCGATCCAAGGTGTTTCTGGGCTTCCCCGACATCCTGAGCCAGTGCAGGAAGCCAGAACATCGGGATTCGAAATCTGACATTCTGGCTTGCTGCACTGGCTCAGGACGTCGGGGAAGCCCAGAAACACCTTGGATCAGGTCTGCCCACCTCCCTGGACCCGGCGGGGGGGTCAGAAACCCCAAAATTGGTAAAAAAAAACGGACTTTTTTTTACCAATTTTGGGGGCTCTGACCCCCCCGCCGGGTCCAGGGAGGTGGGCAGACCCGATCCAAGGTGTTTCTGGGCTTCCCCGACGTCCTGAGCCAGTGCAGCAAGCCAGAACATCGGGATTCGAAATCTGACATTCTGGCTTGCTGCACTGGCTCAGGACGTCGGGGAAGCCCAGAAACACCTTGGATCGGGTCCCCACACCTCCCTGGACCCAGCGGGGGGGGTCAGAAACCCCAAAATTGGTAAAAAAAAGTCCGTTTTTTTACCAATTTTGGGGGCTCTGACCCCCCCGCCGGGTCCAGGGAGGTGTGGGGACCCGATCCAAGGTGTTTCTGGGCTTCCCCGACGTCCTGAGCCAGTGCAGCAAGCCAGAACTTCGGGATTCGAAATCTGACATTCTGGCTTGCTGCACTGGCTCAGGACGTCGGGGAAGCCCAGAAACACCTTGGATCAGGTCTGCCCACCTCCCTGGACCCGGCGGGGGGGGGGGGGGTGTCAGAAACCCCAAAATTGGTAAAAAAAACGGACGTTTTTTTTACCAATTTTGGGGGCTCTGACCCCCCCGCCGGGTCCAGGGAGGTGGGGAAACCCGCTCCAAGCTGTTTCCAAAGTTCTCCCACCTCCCTGGAGGCAGCAGCAAGCCAAAATGTCAGGATTCAAATCCCGATGTTCTCGCTTCCTGCAGCCTCCAGGGAAACAGGGCTTTTTTTAACATTGTGTGTTCAATGTATCGCACAACGTTAAAAACCGAATAACGACGGGACTTGTGGAACCAAGTCATAATGTTATTCGGGGTACTAGTGTATACAGGTCAGAATACATAAGCAATATATACAAAGACACAGTTACAGTACAGCATTCTTTTCAGTACAATCAGTTTCAGTATTTACAAACAACATCAGCTTACAGTCTTCACATGCCTTTTGGCACCAGGAGGAAACAGTTTATTACTTTTTCTTGCACCTTTGGAATACCTTGGTCTCCTAGACCCACATACCCTATGCCTTTCAGATTCTGGCATACACACAGACAGGTCCTGAGGTGGGGATACCTCCCTGTCTGGTTCTGCCTGCCGTGCACACAATTTTGCACCTGGCAATGCAGTTACCTCAGTAGGGGTTTCTGGGTTTGCTTCATCCATTAATGCCACAGTGGCCTGATATCTATCAGGTGGCCTTCTAGTCCGACTGGACCTACGTGGCAGGACTGTATCAGTGGTATCTCCCCCAGACACCCCAGAAATGTCAGACTCCTCTGACTCCCTTCTTAACTTTTCCTTAACCCCAGCTTCCCCATCAGTGGGACTTTTGCTAACAAGCTTGCTTCTGCTGGGTTGAAAGACAGGCTGCTGTGCCTCCTCCTCCTCAAACAGGAGTCCAGGAATGTGGACACTTTCCACATGTTCCCATCGGGAGTGCTCCAGGAACATGGCACTCTTACTTCTTGTAACTTGGTTGGATCCTGGCATCCAAAACCTATACTCCCTATGGTTCGCCTCATACCCTATGAAGATCAGTTTGCGAGGGCGAGGCTGCCCCGGGATGCGTACCAGGGCAGGAGAACCAAAGACTCGAAGATAGCCCAAGTTTGGCTTCCTTCCATGCCACCTGCTTGCAGGGATGTCCCCAATCCCAGAATGATATACATTATTCAGCAGATGGTTCGCACACTTCATAGCTTCTGCCCAGAGTGTGCAAGGGAGACCTGCATCACTTAGCATAGCCCTTGTCATGGCCTGCAGAGTTTGACCTCTCCTCTCAACAGTTGAGTTATGCTGAGGTCTGTGGTGGACTATCCCATGCTTCGCCAGGAAATCAGAACTGGCTTTATTTGAGAACACTGTTCCATCAGTAATTAGGGTCTTTACCTGTGTGTTTGCCTTGTTCTGGGTGAACCTTACCCATCTGGTTAAAGTTGAGCAGATCTCACCCTTGGACCTTAGCAAATACACAAACCCATATCTCGTGTGGTGATCAACAATGCTCAGGGCATACCTTGAGCCACCAGGGCTTGGGCTCATAGGACCTATTAATTCAGCAGACACCACCTCTAAGGGCTGGGTAGTGCTAAAACCACCCACTCTAGTTGCAGGAGTGACCACAGACTTCTCCTCGTTACAAGGATTACAGCTCAGAAATCTGCTGCATGGTTTCACAGCTATGCCCTCAGTCAGATCAATGGTCCTTCTCAAGTCTCGGAAATTTACATGTCCCAACCGTCTGTGCATTAAGTGTATGCATTTGTCATGGGGGAGCTTGTTGCCAAAACCTTTATCAGTCAGATTCGCACTCAGTGTACGGGAGCCTAACACAAACAGATCATTGTGTTGAGGCACAATTAACTCCTTATCTCGTCCCTTAATGACACATTCCTTCCCCTGGAATGTCACTGAGTAACCCATTTTCAGTAGGGTCCTAACAGACAACAAGTTATACTTCATCTCAGGGATATAAAGCATTTCTAGCTCTTCACCCAAAGCTTCACATCTTACCTGGCCTTTACCCAGTGCATGGACTCTTGACCCATTAGCTAGGGTGACAGTCTGGCTTGTTTTAGACATTTCAGTAAACATTTTCCTATTTTTACAAATGGAAAAAGATGCACCAGAATCAATTAACCAGGTGCCAGGTTCAACATCAGTAAAAGCAGCAACAGAGAGATTAGCTTTTCTACTCGACCTTGCCTTACAGAACTTGGCAATATGCCCAGACTTCTGACATCTAAAACATCTCTTTGTTACACACACAGTGGGAGGAGGGGGTGATTTGCTTCTACCACTTTCAGTTAGAACTTCTGGTTTTCTGAATTCTTTCAGAGAACACCTTAATTTGTCCTGCTCTAGTAAGCGACCTTGGACCCCCTGGAAATTTAACTCACTCCTGGGCAAAATGTCCAAGGACGAAACATAAGCATCAAATTCTTCCGACAAAGACGAAAGGAGAATATATGCCTTTTGTTCTTCAGTAAAGAACAAGTTTGTTTCAGCAAGACGCTGGAGCAAATCACTAACTGAATGGAGGTGCTGAGCCATATCTCCACCAGGGTGGAGGCGTAACCTAAACAAACGTCTGGTGAGAGATATTTGGGAACCGACTGAGTCCCTTACATATAATTGCTTAAACCTCTGCCAACATGCGGCAGCTGACTTCTCCCCTCTAAGATATGTTAACTGACTCTCTGCTACAGTTAACCCAATAATTGCCAAAGCCCTCTGATTATCATACTCAAGTCTGTCCCTTTTGTCAGTGTCCTCTTCATCCAGGGCTTCCAGCTTCTGGGGATTCTCAACAATGTCCCAGAGCCCTTCCTTGCGCAGAAGCAGACTGCACTTGGTTGACCACGTCTGGTAGTTGGTGCCGTCAAGCAGGGGCACCAGTGAGAGACTGGAAACAGCCATTCTTCCCTCACTTGCAGACTCACAAAACATGCAGCTGGCAGGGGCACTCAAAGCGAAGTGGACGTCTTCTGGACCTCTGTTGGGGCGTCTGGTTGCGTTGGGGCGCTGTCCTGCAGGCGATGAGTCCTCCAGGGAACACACCTCCTCCGAACGCTGATCAGGGCTCCACAGCTCCAGTCCAGGCACACAGCACTTCCGGGCTTGGCAGGCGAAGACTCACGGGCGCAGTTAGGGCGGTCAGGCGTAGCTGTTAGGCGCACCCTGGGCCCATAACCCGTTATCAGGGATTCCCCTAGCGATATGTGTGGCTCGATAGCAGAGTAGCACTTTTAAGCTCTTACGCAGCAAAAGCCTTAGTGCAGTAACACACACACATATGCCTTCAGTGGAAAGGTGCGCTTTACTTACAGTGAGGGGAAGACAGACATACACAGGAACTATATACAACACTCTCTCTCACTCTCCAAGCCCCACAGTAGGTAGGCAGCTTGGATTCCTCTGTTGGCTCCAACTCCAGGAGCATGCACAGAGTCCTGGTGATCCTTTAGCAGTTCTTTCTTCTCAGTTGAAGAAAAGCTCTCAACAGCATCACCTCCTTCAGTGTCTCAGTCCTTCTCAGTATATAGACTCCTTCAGAATAGTAACCTCCTCACAGATAATCTCCTCCAGAATAATAGCCTCCTCCATAGACCCTTCCCAGAGGGCCACAGTTATACCCTAGTGTTGCTGGGCAGATTCTCTAATCAGCCACAGCTGGGCTATTTCATGAGCACGTGGACCAGGCATCCACAACCTGGCAATCAGTTTGAGGCTCTATTACAGACACCTGTGTTCGAAACACATGGAGGGCCTTAAAGTTGTACTATTCCACTGGGCAGCAATCTTTGTACAATACCCCCAAATGAAAAATGTCCTAACAAATTTGAACCCTGATCTGCAGAGTCTTAGTCCATCACTCTATCCATTACATCCCACTGGGTACCTCATATACACAGAGACACACAGATATGTGTATGTGCATATCTGCACGCACACACACACAATTTAAGTATATAGATTTAAAAAAAAATAACGCACTAACAGAACATCTGACATTGCTGCTGATCTCTTGTGCAGAAAGTCTGCTGTAATAATTTGTGTGTGGGTGTGCATTTTATTTTTATATCATGAATTGCAAAATTGATTTGGGGACACATTTTTCACTGCTTGCCCTGGGTACCAAAATAGCTAGTTAGGACTCTGCCTGAAGATGCAGGGAGCCATGGCTGCCCTCTCATGATGTCAATGGCAAAGTATCTCCTCTGTTACCTCCAAGACAGAGGTTTTAGAAAGAAGGTGGAAAGACATGCTCCTTCTTCAAGGTAAACTAGAGTATTCTGGGTATTGTGGACATGCTGTACCATAGTGTGTACAGAATAGTGAGTTAGATTTCAACAATTTTCAAAGAAGTGGCTAGTTTAGTCTTTTTTTAAAAAAAGGACAATAATGTGGACCATTAAGATACACAGTTTGAGCTATTATGGATTACATTGAACATATGCAGGTACAGAGAGTAAAATATGTAGGCCACATGTTTACAGACACGGTGTATATATGTGTAAAGGTAAAGGTTTCCCTTGATCAAAAGCCAGTCCTATCTGACTCTAGGGTTCAGTGCTCATCTCTGTTTCAAAGCCGAAGAACCAGCGCTGTCTGCTTCTGCAGACGTTTCTGTGATCATGTGGCAGGTATGACTACACACCAGAGCACACGGAACACTGTTTACCTTCCCACCAAAGTGGTCCCTATTTATCTACTTGAAATGTCTTGCTTTTGAACTGCTAGGTTGGCAGGAGCTGGGATGAAGACGGGAGCTCATTCTGTCCTGCAGTACACGGGAATCGAACTGCTGACCTCCAGTCAGCATCTTAGCCACTTGAGCCACTGCAGTCCCTGTACACATGCATATTTCTGCTATTTTGACCGAGAATTATGGATGTGAACATAACAATCTTTATTTTTAAGGAGAAAACCCAGGCTTCTTATTAAGCTCTATTTGCAATTCTATCATGATGGAGGCTTTGAAAAGTTTCTTAAAGGAATACAGTGGTCTCACACACACCATGAGGGGAAATTCAAGTTTGGTTGTTTGAATGGAACAGGATCTACCCAAGTATTTGTCTATTCTCCAAAAAGATCGACTTTCTGCAAGGAAAGAGATGATAGCATCAAAGGGGACATGCAACCAGGGTAGGATACATGATTTACAGATACATTTGTATTTTTGATTTTATAAAAAGCAGCAGAAATTAAATGATTCTGAAACATGAAATGAACCACTCTGTTTATTTGGAGAGAAATGGAGGTGGCTACAGTGACAGTCTGTGTTTGTTGTTCAGTCGCACAGTCGACTCCGACCCTCTGCGACCCCATGGACCACTGCCCGCCAGGCACTTCTGTCCTCCACCATCTTCCTCAACTCGCTCAGTTCTGTGCCCATTGTCTCTACAATACCATCTAACCATCTTATTTTTGGCCGCCCCCTTTTTCTTTTGCCCTCCACCTTTCCCAACATCAAGGCTTTCTCAAGTGAATCCTCTCTTCTCATTTGATGTCCAAAGTACCTTAGCTTCATCTTTACAATTTGACCTTCTAAGGAGCATTCTGGGTTGATTTCGTCTAAGATTGACCTATTTGTTCTCCTTGCTGTCCAGGGGACTCTCAAAACTCTCCTCCAACACCACATCTCAAAGGCATCTATTCTTCTGAGCTCAGCTTTCCTAATGGTCCAGCTCTCACAACCATACATTGCCACAGGGAATACCATTGCTTTGACTATACGAATTTTTGTTTGCAATTTGATGTCTCTACTTTTCACTATGCTCCCCAGGTTTCTCATCGCTTGCCTCCCAAGAATCAGTCGCCTTTTTATTTCATGGCTGCAATCACCATCTGCAGTGAGTTTTGATCCCAAGAAAGTAAAATCTGTCACTGCTTCCACTTCTTCCCCACCTATTTTCCAATGACTGATAGGGCCTGTTGCCATGATCTTGGTTTTCTTTATATTGAGTCTCAGTCTGTGACAGAAGGTAAATTGCCAACTTTGCTCATTCTGGTTTCCCAAGTGTTTTTAATTCTGCCGCTCCCCACTCATTTTCCCACCCATCCGACTTACCCTTAGGGTGATAAGAAAAGATAACATGAACTTAAGACCCATGGCAAATTAGTTTATCATCAGTCCCAATACTAGCCTTGAACAATTCAGGAAGCCTTCCAGCAAGGATTAGCAGTATAATAAAGCTGCATCTTACATTTCTTATGTTCATTTAACTTGAATGGTTGCTGGCCAACCTGGAGTGTATTTTTTTTTATGGAAGATGTCTGCACAAATACCTTGAAGGAACAGCATGTAAGGCTTATAACTTACTGAACACTGGAGTTTTGTGCTGAAGTTCGAGAAGGTAGCTTCTTTCTGTTTCCAGCGATGCCTCACCAGGAAGCCTACCTTGCATGGTTGATAAACTCTGCAATTGCTCATTCATGCACACTTGACTCTGAATAAACTTTTGGGGAATGGAAGGGGGGGAGCATTGGCATAAAAAAAACTTTAATAGAAATCCTCGTAAGTGGACCAGAAACCACATGATGAAAATGTCTTCTGGGTTTCCTGCTTCCTTCTGGTTCAAGAAATGTGCAAATGCAATCTGTTTGCGTTAGAGTAGAGGTAGGCAGAAAGTGGCTGAAGGTCAAGTTTCCTGACTGATTTCTAGTATGTCATCCAGTCTAAGACCTCCAAGAGTTCAATAATAGTGAAAAGGAAGGAAAAGAAGATGTTTGTCTACAGACAAATTTGATTGAGGATAGAAAAAACTAATAATAAGTAACAGTTTCCTGGGACCAGTTGTGTTGGAGGTAGTAGGTAATGTCACTAGTTATTAAACTAAGTTACTTTCAAATATTATTTTTAAAAATGATTTCAAGTCACATGGCCATGGAAGGTATATTGACACAAATTGCTGTTTTCTTATGAACTCTATGTTAACAAGAAGGCAAGCATTATTTGGTTTTAAACTTTTGTCTGCTTGTATCTCCAAACTGTACAGAATAATAACAGAACACATTGACAACATAGTAAATGTAAAGGTCACCCTTGCTCAAAAGCCAGTCATATCCGACTTTAGGGTATGGTGCTCATCTCTGTTTACAGCCAAAAAGCCAGTGCTGTCTGTGTCTGCAAACATTTCCATGGTCATGTGGCAAACATGACTAGACACTGGAGTGTGTGGAATGCTGTTACCTTTCCCACTGAAGCAGTATCTAGTTATCCACTTACAATCTCTTTCTTTCACACTCCTAGGTTGGCAGGAACTGGGAGTGATGATAGGAGCTCACTTCATTGTGCAACACTCGTGTCTCGAACTGCTAACCTGCTGACCCTCCAGTGTCTTAACCTCTAAGCCACACCAGTCCCCAACACAATAAATAACCTGCACAACCAAAACAACAATAACTGTAGCCACTTGGCTACAGAGAAGTAATGGTACATCTTGAAATGAAACATTCTGAGCCCTGTACTAACAATTCATCTCCCAATTTCATTATTTTTCTCTAAGAATGTTCCCCTTAAGGACAATTACAGTAAAACCTCACATAAAGAGCGCCTCGCTTAGAGACTAACTCACTTTAAAGAGCAGAATTTTATCTGAATGGTCACCTCGCTTAACAACTAAAACCAACCAAAAACTCACTTAACAAATCGGGGTTTGCAATTCCTGCTGCCAAAAATCACAATTGGTCACTTACAAAGGTGTCTTGCTTAAAGAGCAAACTCGCTTTAACAGCAGTCCCATGGAACACATTATGCTCTTTAAGCGAGGTACCACTGTAATTGGTTACCTTAAAATTAGCCAGTTTTAGAATTTTATGCCAAAAACAACAACGTCCATCATCCTTGATCCTTGGGAGAACGTCTCTGCCACAAACTAGCTACCCTATCTCACCCATTCTTTACAGTCCTTGATGTTGAAAATTGTGACACCCAACATGTCCAAAAGAGTTCCTAATCCCTTCCCTATGGAATAAGGTTCCTAGAGAGGTTTATTTATTTATTTATTTATTTATTTCTCATACTTGCTATCCCGCCCCAATCAGGCAAGCCCGACTCTGGGCGGCTAACAGCATAGATTTAAAAACATATCAGTATTAAAATTTAAAAATTCAAACTAAAACAGTACAGTATCTGGGTATTTCAGAAGGATGGTTATCCCTAGACTAACCACCCCACATGGGATCCCCCATCCCTGGAACCCCACACTTGTCCTGCCAGCCAGGTCTTTAAGCTCTTCCGGAAGGACAGGAGCTCTGTCCGCAGGCGCAGCTCAGTTGGGAGGAGGTTCCAGAGGGCCAGGGCGAACACGGAGAAGGCCCTCTTCCTGGTGCTAGCGAGGCGAGCCTCCCTAGCCAATGGAACAACAAGAGAGCCCCTCCGATCCGCCCTGGTGGGACGGACCGATGTTCTTAGGGTGACGCGGTCTCTACCTTTCAATGTTTAAGAAATTAATTAAGACAGAATATGTAAAGCTGTCTCCTACTAGTCTCCTACTAGTCCTGAATTATTGACATGAGATGTTCAAATGTGCCATAATTTTGTATACTTCTATTTAAAGGTAGGTTTCAGTTATGTTGTTGTTTCAGTTAGCTACAGGGTTTTAATTTTATTTTTAATATATTTATTGTTTACTGTGGTTTTTATTATTATTATTATATGATTTCATTCTATGTTGCTCAGAGACTGTTTGTACTGATTCAGAGGCATAGAAGTTGAAATGCCTGCCTGCCTGCCTGTTTACAGCTTCGGACTTTCACCATTGGACACATCCACAGCTTTTTGCTTTGGCCCAGCTGCTTCGCTTTTTCTGGGCTGACTTGTAGTTCCTCTCCACTCTTCCTCAGTAACATACTGGACACCTTCTGACCTGAGGGGCTCATCTTCTAGTGTCATATATTTTAGCCTTTTGACACCGTCCATGGGGTTTTCTTGGTAAGGATACTGGAGTGGGTTGCCATTTCCTTCTCCAGTGGATTGTATTTAGTCCATTTTCTCTGCTATGGCCCTGTCAGTCTTGGGTGGCCTTACACAGCATAGCTCATAGTCTCGTTGAACCACCTAAGCTCCCTTGCCATGCCAAGGCAACAATCCTTGGTGGGGTGGGTGGGGGTGGGGGTAGGTTAGTTTACCTCTAATTGCTACTTGCCAGTTTCCACCCTCTACTGCTAGTGAGCTTTTCAAGGCTTGCAGCTGACCATTGTCAAAGAAAGAAAATGGGATCAGATTACCTTTTGTCCAATTTGATTAGGAGGATGAGAAACAATGGCCTCAGAAGCAAACTGTATTCTGTGCAAATGTTATTTACAAAGATAAAAACAGATGATTATTATATATATATATATATTTAAAAAAGAATTGAATAATAGTGTCACAAGCCAGTATTTTTGAACTGGAAGTTAAATACAGAAGTTTTGGGCATAGTTTTATCAATAGCCAAGTTAATAACATAATTTTCTTCATTAATAAGTCTGCATTTAGAGAGAGAGAGAGAAATTCTGGATAATGTTCCATCCATCTGATGAAGTAGGGTACAGGCCAAGAAAGCTTGTGATATAATAAATGTGTGAGACTCTAAACACAGAGTTTAAGTCCAAAAGAGAGTAAATTCCCTCTGACATTGAGGGCTTCTATCCAGATAAGTGATTACATGATTGCAGGTTAAATTACGCTTTTAATTGCATTTTATTTACTCAATGAACTTCAAATTGCTTTAGAGTTGATGTATTGGGCACTTCCTGCTTTCCAAGGTACTTTTAAAGACTACAACAAGGATGGCCAACCTTGGTGCTCCAGCTGTTCTTGGACTTCAATTCCCAAGAGTTTCTGGGAATTGAAGTCCAAGAACAGCTGGTGGATCAAGGTTAGCCACCCCTGGACTACAACCACTAGGATGCAAAGCTGTAATGGTTGATAGTTTCCAAGCTCTGGTACTGTGAAAGGATTTCTGAAGACTTTGAAGAGGACAGCTCTTCTGTGGCAGAATGACTGGCTAGGGGAAGACTCATGGCAGGGTTTATTCAATCAAGGCTTGAGGCCTGAACAGCTTTCTTATGCCACAGTGCTTGCCTAGAAATTGATGAGCCCAAGAAGTATGGCGCCAATGGACCTGGTCACCCAGGCAACAGCAGAGCGACTGTCTCTATAGAACGTTCATCCCAAGGACTGGCAAAGACAGTAATTCAGCACAGAGACCAACACAGTGAAAAAAATCTCCTACAGACCTGAGGACAATGATAAAATATACAAAACCATTCCAAAGTCCACCTCCCTCCCTCCCCTCTCTCACACACAATTTTTAAAAATCCAACTCCACATGGATAACTAAGGACAGCAGTACAAGAGAAGAAAATATTGCCCCTGAGATCCGTGTGTCTGTGTGTATGTGTACACACTCTCCCAAAACTGCTGTGACAAATTAGCTTTCAGCCCTGCATCAAGCCAAAACACTTTTGTAGTAAGCTTGTGCGTACAATTCATAATATTCACAAGCGTTATGGGACCTGCATAATAATAATTTCAAAAATGAATTCCCTATTTGCTTTCTTCTATGTCAACTACAACAAATTAATCGACAGCCAGTACTACTCAACAGCTCTCTAAAAGGATTTTCTATTGATTGGATGCAGGCTTTGGTCACTGTTATCCAACATGCATAATGTGGTCACCTGTGATATCAGAATAACCTGTGCTTATACTGATTTTTTTGTTTGTATGAATTCTGAGTGTCCCTTGTGTCAGATTTTTATCTTCCATTCCACTTGAAGTAGAGATTCAAGACAATTGGGGGTTATAGTTCAGAAAGTATTATTTCCTAGGCTGTGCATTTGTGTAACACTTCCAACGGCCCTGATAATATACAAGATATTGTCATGATTTTAAAGGCAAGATCAGACATCAAAATGTCCATGAGGAGGAAGCCTTACCCATACTTTACTGTCACTAGATGAATGTGTTGGCCATGCAATGATTACTCTGTATGCATTAAATGTCTCCGGAGCAAAGAACTGTACAAACAATTATTTAATCCCCCCTTTTGACTTTCCATTTTAACCTGGGGAGTTTGGGATGTTCCAGATAGGTTTAGCACTTTCCCCTACACACCCTACATGCACATTTTTTGTTGTGTACTGGGGGATTCAAAAGCTGCACAGAAGCAAAGAAATGAAGTGTTGATCTTGTCTAAAGGGGGGACCTTGTACATTGATTGGTATGGGTCTGGTACCACAAATGTTTCTTAGAGGAAGAAGTCTGAAAGTGGCCTTCCTTGTGTGCTCCATCTATCCTACATTCGTGAGAGGGATGAGAAAGATTATTGTTCCATCCTGGCAGTATCTATAGGAACCCTCCAAAAGGAGAGGGGAGGGGATGGAGCTTCGCTACCCAACTGTCAAAGAAGGAAGGCAACACCTGCCATTCATGGGAATTATGCCACACATTCCTGCAAGAGGAAATGTGCATAGATGCCTCAATTTTACAAACCAAAAAACAAAACAAGACATTTCTTTTGTTCTATAGATTGCTCTTAAAAGTCAATTGTCCCTCAGTAGAGCCTTTGAAAACCTCTAAGAAAAGGTAGGTGGCTTCCAATCTGATAGTATGTTTTTAAAAAGAGGTTGAAAAAGTTTATTTTTAGACTACATCTTCCAGAATTCTTCAGCTAGCATGGCACTGGGATTCTGAAAAATGCCCTCCACCCAAAAAAATTTCAGTTTTCTCAAATTCTAATGAAAAATACATGGTTAAACCCATAGCTATATATAATGGCTCAAACGGTAATATTTCCAGCAATTGGAGGTATAGAAAGAAGCTTTCTATCTGGGCTGGTCAAAGACATTTTGTTTCCTTCCTGAGGGAAAGAAGATTTCGACCTCTTCCAGTCCATGGACAAAAGCGAACTAAGTGGCAGGTGAATCTTTTTTTCTTCCTTCTTCTTCCGTGTCTAGGGGAGACATGAAACTGCCAAAATGAAGGTACCTTTTGGTGAGTCCATTGTGCAGTTCCTTTCTCCTGACCTAGTGTGAGAAAGATAAATTCTTAGAAGAGCAAGAATAGCTGCTCTCTCTCTCTCTCTCTCTCATGTACCACCATACTGGCCAAAGCCTTTCATTATCAGTTTCTTGCCAGTAACACATGCAATCAAACCAAAATTATATGCAAATTACCATATTTGCTGGCATATAAGACCCCCTCCCTTTAAATTCACTGGAAAAATAGAGTGCATTTTGTATTTTATATAGTGTCCTATTGTGGGCTATTTTGGTAATAAAGGTGTGTGTCATATACTCCTGTACCTCTTATACGCCGGCAAAAATGATATATTGTAGAGGGAGAATATGTTGCCTGAGCTTGGAAAAGATCTGGCTATACTTGATGAAGGATTCTGAAAGCTATAGACCAGAAAACTTTCCTTAAACTCTGGCTTAGACAGGGTCCCAGCTTCAACTCCTTAAATAATTATTTTATAATGGTTACGAGGTAATTCAGATACAAAAACATATTGCTAAATTCCTTGTACTTGTTGAGACTTAAGACATGTATTTTCAACAGGTTGAGGAAAACTGTCAATAGGTTGTTACTCACTTTCCTGCCTTCAGAGCTATTTTTTTTCTTGTTTTGATCAAGAATTTAAAAAGACATTTGGTGTATGATTTTGTGCATCTGAACGCTGTGTTTTATCATGTATTTTATATGCTGTTTTAAAAAATATCTCAACTAGTTATGTTTTTAATGTTGTTTAGGTTTATATTTTAAAATTACAGTACCTGCAATTCTAAATTTACAGATTGTTTTAGTTGTTACATGCTGCCATGAGTGCATTCTTCTTCTCCTTCTCCTTCTCCTTCTCCTTCTCCTCCTCCTCCTCCTCCTCCTTCTAGTACCAAATAATGGCTATCTATCATCATGGTGATTAGCTACAAGGATTGTCCTAGGAACAATATAATGCAGTGGTCTTCCCTTTGCCTTCTGCATTGTAGCATAACACCTGTACCACTGATTGAGTTCTGTGAGTCGCTTTCGGGTCCTGAGTCCTTTTAGCCACCAGGTGATTACTTTTTCTTATTTAAGGTGCCATAAAACGTCTTGCTGGGGCTTCCCCCTGAAACAGACAGTCTTTCTGGAAAATAATTGGATGAACTTTTCCCAGTTTCCTCAAAATGTGTTTGTACAAAACTACTATGTCTGTGCTTTGAGAAAAGCACACACCCAGAGCAAAGATAGGAAGGTTCAATGATTGATCACAAAGATACAATCCACTTAGTGTTTAAATTTTAAAAAATACAACAAAGGAACAGTGATTTTAGTTTTGTGCACATGCAACATCTGTACAAACTTCCATTGGTGCAAATATGGGAACCATAATCACTGCTGACAGGAAAAAAACATTTCAAGTTCTTACAAAGTTGGATGAGGCAACGATACAACCTCCCTACATTCTTGTCAAGTATCAAGCAAGGAAAGACAGAATAGCTTGGTGCCTTGTAAAGCATACAGACTAACCACCATTCTGAGTAAGGCCAATCCGTATAACTAAAACAGCAATGGACATGTCTCTTTAATTCTAGTGCCTTCCGCTGAAAATCGAAAGCATGTGTTAAAAAAGCCTTTTGCTTGCTCTTTGCTTCTGTTGCGACGGGTGAGCATCTTTCCTAGCTCCATTGTATTACTCCCTGGGAAGCAGACCTCAGGATTTACATGGCCTCAAAACCTTTATCATATCTCAATGTGTGTCCATACCAAAACACACATGCACATACCTCAGGTAGTGCAATAAAACTTAAAGACTCCTTCCTACTCACTTGTATATAAGAATTAACCAAGAAGTTGTTGAGAAGACTGCCTTCCCATTTGGATATATTGGCATTTGAATGATTTGGAACGTCTGCTCTGACTAGAATAATCTTTAGGAACTTCCTTTCCTTTCATGCAGGTAAATCATGGATAATTTTGAAGTAAAGTACCTTTAGAAATGCAAGCCTACCTCTTTCATCTTCATGACCTCATAATTAACTTTCCATTGTACGATCTCCTTGGGTTACAGCTACTGATTAAAAGGTTAAAGGTTGAGGAGAAAGTGGAGGGCAGGGAATTTCTTGATGCTTTTCCTTTTAAACACACTTCCTTTGGAGCAGGTATGATAAATACCCAGCCTTATTCATATTACAGGCCGGAATTAGAGCCATATGATGATGAATTCCAATACAAAGAGAAGGCAGGATCTGATTAGAGAAGCATTTTAAAAAACCAAAAGAAAAAAATTACAAACACAGATAGAGGGGGATGGGATGGGAAATGAAACGGGAAGATGGCAGAAAGAACAAACATGATATTCCCAAAGAGAAGAAAGAGTTGTTTGGTCATGGGTTGAAGAGATACAACTTTTGAGTTAATTCCAGAGCCTAGAATTCTAGTACTGAAAAACTAGGAAAATTATTTTGAACTTTTTCAGATAACTTAACAAAACAATATATGATATATAGAAGGAACTTATTTTCTCTTCTGGGACATCCAGTTCTAGTGAACTTTTTCATGTAGATCCACAGTGAAGAGAAATGGGAGAATCTATCACTGCTGTTTCACTGAGGTTTCAATTTTTTCAAATTTAAACCTACTTTATTGATTTTCCTCATCAGCCTTTTTACTTTAAAAATGCAATAGAATAGATTTCCATGTCCACATTTTCTAATGCACATATTTTGTAAGCTGTGTTTTCTAATATAAAATAATTTTGTGTGCTATTTTTCAACAAATACACATTTTCATGCTTTCCCTATTATATATTTTATGTATACATATTATTACAAAATTTGGAGAAATATACCATGGAACAAAAAAAAACTATTGGCGACAGAGAGAAATAAAATTAAATACCTAATGCTCAGCCGTTGGCAATATATTCTTAAAAACCTCTTTAAAAAGAAATGATTTTAATTGTGTGTTTTTTAAAATATAGGCAGGGATGGGACCTGGCACAGCTCAACTGGAAGAGAGTTTCACAAAGTTTGTAGAAGATAATTCCACAAAGTTGGGAGAGGAGAGTGACAAGATTTATGGGTAAAACTAGAAAAACAAAAAGCCTGCACAAAATGCATCTCTTTTCTGAGCCAGAGTCTGATTTGATATAAAAAGCATAACTGAGTTGGGTTCCCCTGATTGGGCAGGATAGAAGTAAAAAATTAAATTAAATTAAATTAAATTAAACTTAACAAAACTTGTGAAAATAAATAAATAAATACTTACATACCTATTCCTGGGAATTTGTTCAAGATACTTGTCTGAATTTAATTAGATTCTACAAATAACAACTTCATGGGATATATCCTGACATGCTCTAAAAGTAGGTATGTCTCTACATTGTATATTAGCAATTCAGTACTTTGACACATTAACAGTAAGTAGAAAGTCTGCCATTTGCCAGAGTGAGACATTTGTCTCAGTCCACAGATCCCAATTGTCATGAAATGGCAGCAAATTGCTAGTTATTTAATTTGTTCTTAAAATAAGTGCCCACAGGATTGTCTGCCTCTTAAGTGAAAACATGTTGGCTTGTTTCAAGACTGTGACTTAGGCTCAGTGATGGGATGTCACCGGTTCCAGACGGATCTCTGGAACCGGTAAGACCAATCCCGGAGGGTTCTCCGTGAGGGGAAGTCCACTTTTGGGGCGTCCGGTTCCGGACGCCTGACCGAAAGAAAAAAAAAATTAAAATTGGAGCGAAAATGGCTCTAATTGACTGCGCATGCGCAGAAACTCAATCTGACGCATTGCACATGCGTCAGATTGAGTTTCTGCGCATGCGCAGTCAATTAGAGCCATTTTCGCTCCGATTTTCAAAACATTTAGAACTTTCAGGGCAGCGGCGGCGGCAGCAGCCCTCTGAGGGGGGCGCCTCCCCGCGGCACGTTGAGGGCTGCCTCGGCCGTCCGCTGCTGACAAGCCCCATGCCCTGGGGACGCCCAGCGGGGTACACCGCTGCCGCCGCCTCCGCCGGGCGCCTGTGGGCCGGGTGCCTGCACCCGCCGTCCACAGCCGCCGCCCGCCGCCGCCGGAGCTGCCGCTGCCTGAATCCCTGTGGACTCCTTCTTGGGTCGGTCCCTTTTGAGCTCGGCTGCCGCGCGCTGCGGAGGAGGAAGCTGTAGGCGGCGGCGGTGCGGCATGGGGACGGCCCAGGGAGGCGCGGCAGCCGCGGCTGCCCGTCGCCCCTCGCCATGTCCGGAGCCGGGCTAAAAAGGTACCGGCCCAAGGAGGACGCCACAGGGGTGCAGGCAGCTCCGGCGGCGGCAGCGGCTGTGGACAGCAATCGGGGTGCCGGGTCCCAAGAAAGGTAAGCGAGGGGTTTTTATTTGGGGTGGGTGGGTAATTTATTTGTGTTTTGGGTGGGTGGTTGTTTTTATTTTATTTATTTATTTGTGTCTGGGTGGGTGGGCTGAGAGGGAGGGGTGTGTGTGTATGTTTATTTTTATTTTTTATTTATTTTTATTTTGGCCCCGCCCACAACGTCATGACGTCATGACGTCGGCCGTGACGTCATGACGTCATGCCATTGGCCACGCCCATGACGTCCGTGACGTCATGGCGTGGTAGTAGAATTTTTGTCATCCCATCACTGCTTAGGCTCATTAGTTTCCGTTTTGATCTGTCTCAGAGAGCGTAATGTCTTGAGTCCTGTCAAACAACTGAACAACTACTACGTAGGTTGCTTCTAGTACACTAGTTCCCAACGTGGGGCCCATGACCCACAGAGGGACTTCAATTCCCAGAAGCCTAAGTCAGTACATGGGCTGATCAGTGCTTTGGGGAATTGACTTAGGCTTCTGGGAATTGAAGTCCAAACATCAAAGTTGGGAAACAATGTTCTAGTAGGTTACTTCTACATGTCCATTTTACTGCATTATTGTTTTTTCACCATATTTAGTGGCAACTGTAGTTTAATAATTGTCTGCTGTAAATCCATGAGTTTTGAGTCTCCACCTTGTGGATTTGAGCAAAGGTGGTTGTGTTAGAAGCTATGGCTATTGACAATCAATTTTGTGGTATGTTCTTTGTGGAAACTAGAGGCATGTGTACGAGGAGGAGAGCCTTCTCCGTGTCCACCCCGACCCTCTGGAACCTCCTGCCCACCGAACTGCACCTGCAGACGGAGCTCTTGCCTTTCCGGAAGGGCCTGAAAACCTGGCTGGCAGGACATATCTAGGGACTAGGGAACATGGGTTCCCATACTAAGTGGCTCATTTAAGGAGTGCCGCTTTGGGGCTGATCTATGGGAATACTGGCGTGCAGTTTGCACTGTTTTTAGCTCAGATAACTTTTAAACTTTTACGATTTTATATGTTTTTATCTTTTACTTTTATTTATTATGATGTAAGCCGCCCAGAGTCGGGTTCTCCCGAGTGGGGCGGGGTAATAAATTCAATAAAATAAAATAAATAAATAAATAAATAAATAAATGATCAGTAAAGTTGGTTTTTTTTAAAAAAAAAAATACAATGTGGTGCTTAGATGACCATAGCATAGCTATATGTTTGTGTTCACAAAGTGTATCTGTTATGTAACATGGGGTAAGCTCAAGTTATTGGTTGGTTGAAAGTAACTGAAGTTCTGGTGGAATTCTTCAAGTTATTCTTTTCCAGGAATCCAGTTGATAAGGATGTCATCAGTATGATTCAGAAAGAAGCTTTAGGACACAGGAACAGAGAAAGCTTTGTTCCATAGTCTGTGTCTTGTATTCACACGTAAATGCATCATGTTGTTCCAGGCTGGCTGTGAATGTATTTGCATATTTTGGTGATATATGTATTCTGATAGCCTCATTGTTGGTCCAGAGATTCATATTGTCAAAAAAGTAATAGCTGTGTGTGAGCAGAAAGACCAAAGGAGTAGTTGCTTCTTCTCTTTCCAGATATTGCTCAAAACCAAACCCTTTAGCTCCAAATTGCTTTCTGACTTACGGTACATGAAAAGCTAAGATAATAAACCCGCAATAGCTGTCATGTAGCTCACTATATCCTCCTGTAAAAGTTTTAGAAGAATTAAAGTGTGTCATAGGAGAGGGGAGCAACAGCATAACATGCCCCACCCCACAATTTGCACCTTTGTTATATTGTATAGTATGTCGAGAGCCTCCATGCTTAAAGTTCTAAGTTCTACACACACAGTACCATAGGGTAGAGCTTGTCATACAGTTCCCCTTCCTCATTACACATGTTGGTTTTCCTTTTTGTTGTGCCTGAATATTTGTTCAATAGTTGAACTATAATAATAATTTTGTGTCAGAAATAATTCTGTGTTGAAAAGATTTTTGCTGCAGGGGATGCCCAAATGAGGCTCCTTCCATGTCCCCAAGATCTTTTCCCACCAAAGTGGTCCCTATTTATCTATTTGCAATTTCTTGTTTTTGATCTGCTAGGTTGGCAGGAGCTGGGACAGAGACAGGTGTTCAATCTGTCATGCATTACCTGGGTCTCAAACTGCTGACTTGCCGGCCTTCCAGCTAACAAGGTGAGCTTCTTAACCACTGACACACCACAGCCCCAATATTTGAACTAAAAGAAAAGAAAAGGGGAAGTGAGAAGTATTTAGCCTTAAGCCTTCACAACATGTTACCTGCTTTACTCTACAAAGAATATTCAAAATGCATGATCCAAAATATGAGGTTTTTCCAAACTGAAAATAGCCAGCCCAAGTTGCTTGTCCTTGTGATCAGCATCCACATAAATCACTATTCCATGGCACACACAGAAATTGAGGGCAGACAGTACAAAACTGTAACAAAGGTTTCTTCCCTATGCTATTCCATATCTGTCATTTAATGAGCCAAGAACAAAAAGTTTCAATTTTAATTCTCCAGTAAACTTTTCGGTTTCTGAAATTTCACAATGGCCCACACTGAATCTCTTCTGCCATTTGCCAAAGTGTCAACTCCTCCTCTGTAGTTTTTGTCTGATACAATGCTGAAGCACGCTACAAACCTTGTTAAAACATAGAAGAAGTTAAAGAGATGTGGAATTTGAGTATTCAATTTTAGAGCAAACAAAAGCATGGAGAGATCAGCCTAGAGTAGTAATAGCCAACCTTGGCAGTCCAGGTGTTCTTGGACTTCAATTCCCAGAAGCCCAAGTCAGCACTCCTGCTGATCAGGATTTGTTGGAATTGAAGTTCCAGAACATCTGGAGTGCCAAGGTTCATCATCACTAGTCTATAGTCTCTATAGATCAGAGGTCCTCAACCCTTTAAAGCCGGTTCATGCCCCCTGAGACTGTTGAGGAGCTGAACTGGTGGTCCTGCCGCTGTCACCAGTGGTGGGGTGGGGGCTTGGGGTGTTCTCACCACTGCAGTCTGTTGCCTGTGGTGGTGGGACCACCCCAAGCCCACCCCACTACACCCCACACAGCTGCCACTGCCACCAGCAGGACCACCCTGACCCACCCATCATTCCACCCCATACCACTTTCCTGCTTACCAGCCTGGAGAGGCTGCATGGCGTGGGTGAAGGAGGGGTCCAGGCTGTCCTTCTTGCCCATGCCTGGCCAAAGCACCTCCCAGGAAAGATGCAAGTAGCTGCATGCATCCACCGGGAAAGACGCGCTTGGCCAGAGCAGCCCCTGGGAAAGATGCATGCATTTGTGCACTGGCACTGCTTCCGCCTCAATCCTTGTCCCCTCCACTTGACTTGGTGTGTCCCTAACAATGCTCCATACCAGGGTGGATGTTGTAAGCACAGGCAGTGACATGCCAAGCCAAGCAGAGGGGACAAGGCTTGAGGTGGCAGTAGTGGCAGAAGCGGTGGCTGGAGCGAGGGGTCTGGCTGGATGAGTGAAAATGTGGAGTGAAAATGGACTGAAAGAGCCTTAGGCCTGGGCATATGCCTCTTTTCCTATAAAGTTGTTGAGAAGTGATGACAATGTGCCAAAATGTCTTGAATGGAGAACTGGCCTAGGAAGAAATATGAAGGAAAATGAAGGCATATCAATCATATGTAAAATGTGGAAAAGCTGGAAAATTTTAACCCAGTGTTTCTCCAGGTCCGCAGGTGCTCTTGGACTTTAATTTCCAGAAGCTCGAGTCAGTACACCTGTTGTCCAAGGCCTCTTGGAACTGAAGTCAAAAAACATCTGGAGACCCAAGGTTGAGAGATCCTGTTTTAACCATATACTGAGTTTTATTTATTATTATTTATTATGTATTTATTACATTTATATCCTGCCCTCCTCCAAGGACTCAGGGTGGCTTACAAAATTAAAGCACAGTTAAAAACACATTGTTTATTTATTGAAGATTTTTTTTAAAAATTAAAAAGTTAAAAGAATTAAAAAGTTAAAAAACAACAGGGAGAGAGGTGTGGTTTTGAAAAGTATAGATGGTTACAGCTGACCATTCAAGGTACAATAAAGAGGAAAAGAAATGAAAGAAGGAGAAGAACTAGGCTGAAAAACTTTCAGGATGGTTTGAATATAAAACTGCATTCTTGTTGGGAGATGCAGTATCCAGTACTGAAAGCTGCTTTGAACTGATAACACCCAACCCCCACTAAAAGAGGAAGGAGCAAAAAGCAGGTTCCCAAGAATTCTGTGACCAAATTATTGGGGCTAGAGTAGGGGTGGGCAGGAACATGGCCCTACAGATTTTATTGGACTGTAGACCCCAGCAGTCTTAAACGAGGATAGGCCAATGGTGAGAAATGCTTGGGAACAAATCCAGTATGTAAGTTAATAAGGCTTGACATTGAAAGGAGTGGTGGGCACCTGATTGACAAGCCTGCAACATCATTGCTTTGTTGCTCACTCAGGCCAAGAACATCATGCAGCGCACGGCCACCCATGCTTCAGGTTACTGAGGCCATGGCAAATGTTGACATGAAAGCTGCTATGGAACAGAACAGAAAATGTGACCAGAACTGGAGATTCTCTGATTTATTCCCCTCACCAGCTAAAGGCATTCTGGGCTCCTGCCTGCTTTTGGGAAACCTTGGCATAGTGCAGCTTGAATTGGGCTGCTTTTGCCAAGTGTCTGTTCAATCCAGATCTGGCGTATGGTGTTCCCAGCATGCATTTGACACCGCCCATGAAGAGGACGGCTCCAAACCCAATGGTTGCTTTGTGTTGAGATTGATACTGAGCAATTAAAAAAAAGATATTCCATTCTGCAGGGAACTCTGCTAACTTAAAAAAAAAACCCACAATGTCCCTTCATAGCTTGTATGTCTGAATAATCAGACATTTGAGTGATCCTTTCATCTCTTGGGGGGGGGGGGGTTGTGGAGACCCTGTGAACAGGGATGACAGGATTTGGGACCTGAGACTGGGTTCTCTTTGTTTGTTATGGCCCTATCATCAGTCAAATCCAGTGTGTAGGTTAATAAGGCTTAAACTTTAAAGGAACGGTGAGCACCTGATTGACAAGCCTGCAAATAATAATCCAGGGGGAAGTTTTGTGCCAGAGAACTTAGAGCATTCACTGAGATGTGGTCTAATTTTATAGCCAATTATATTAATGCAGGAAATCTCATTAGATAAGTTAGTGCCAATATCAAAACAGCAGTTTATTATTTCATCTGAAATTCTGTGTGTTTCTTTAGTAGAATTCTCCACTTATATATCCTTTTCCTTTCTGAAATAGCAAAAAATAACTAAAAGCCCCAACGCCATTAATTGGTGTAATTGAGACAAATATGAAAAAGAAGTAATCTTTTTAGTTCTAATTGTGTGATCAAACCCAATAAAAGGAGTTGCTATTAAAAGAGTCTTCTTCTCTGTACTGCTTGAAGCCATACACAGATTAAAACTATGTGGACTGATGCTACAAATGTATCTGGAAACATAGGGACTGCAGAACAAGGACTGGCAAATTGTATGCTCCACCCAGGAATAAATGCAGGAGGAAGGCGATACCTTTATAGGATAACTTAAAAAAAAATAAAACATTGTGCAAGCTTTCATGATTCAAGATCATTTCTTCAGGCATGCATCAATTTCTTGGGGAAGGGGTAGGAAAATTATAAATTAAAGTCCCAAAAATTCATGGCATGATGTTCAGCAGGTGTTGCCTTCTAGATGTGTTGTGAGGGGAAACAGCAGGCTGCATCTTTTATGATCCTCATTCAACAAACACTGGAAGCCAGGTACAGTATCTACATACAGGTATTACCTTCCCAAATGGCCTCTTTTTTAAAAAAGCTGAAGCTTCCTTTGTGGCCAGAGAAAGGTGGACATTTAGCACCATCAAAGAAATCTTGCTAAATGAGAAAATAGACAAGAAACGACATGTCAACCTTTTTAATTCCACAGTACTACTTGGAGTCCTCTATGGGAGTGAAACATGGTTATTAACAAGAAGAACTATCAAGACCGGTAAGAGCCATGGAAAGATCAATGCTAAAGATATCCCTTCATGACAACATCCCCAATGCCAAGATAAGAGAACAAAGAGAATCAACAAAGATATTGCTAAATATCGCAAATTGAAATTGTGCTGAGCTGGACACATCTTTCAAATGAGCGATGGGTGTTGGCCAGCAACAGTCACCAAGTGGTATCCCAGAGGAGTAAAAAGACTCCTTGGCAGCCCCCCTCCCCAAACCTGTAGAAGATGAGCACGGCAGTAAAAGGAATGGAAAATGAGTTGCAACCAGCAGGAACTTATTCCTTGATAGTCTGGTCAATCAAGGAAACAATTCCCAGAATCCTTAGTCCAAGATGATCATTTACTATTCTAGAGAAGAATTGTGGATGGTACAGCCCAGTAGCCCAATGGGAGTGCTTCCTCCTTCCCCCCAGGACAGAGTTCACCCCGCCCCTGTGTCCAGCAGCCCAGTGGGAGAGCTCCCTCCCTCCCCCAGGAACAGTTCACCCTGCCCCTCTGTCCAGAAGTCCAATGGGAGCATCTCGGTTGTTGCCAATCTGCAAAGTTCAAAAAACTGTTGCAGAATTCTTATATACAAATTTTCAATTCATGTGGGCTTGAGTTACTGAAAGGAAAAATCAATGCACCAAATTTAGGGAGAAAGAAAGGCCTTATAAAATCACATGGCCTTGTCTCACATTTGCTGTGTTAGCACTTTGTGATAAATAAGTTGGTACGGGGCTGCAGTTTGGGCACTCAATCTCTAAAAGGTTCGCCATCACTGGTATATGAGATGATGGTGTATAAACTGTTAATTCCTGTGGTATCCTCATGGAACTGTAGGATATTTGTGCCACCTATAGAAACTGATGGCAAACAGACACCGCAGGAGAATATCACCAGAAGCAAATGTATGTGGCAGAAACATATTTTTAATTTATTTATATACACTAAAAATGTACATCATTGCTTTACATTGTTTTTTTTTCCTCCCCATTCTGTCATTTTACATTTTAAAAATAGTTTGACACAGAAGCGTAGCGTGCCTTGGCGGGGCCCCGTATAAAAATTTGTTTGGGGGCCCTTAGGAAGGGTAAAGATTTCTCACAAAAGAAAAAAAAATTGCATAAAATTAAAAGAAATATTTATTCATCATAATTATCTATCAATAAACACTGCTTTCCGTCCGTGGTTTATCATCGTATCGTATGTACATCGATTATTGTGGGATTCCCCCGTTGAAGTAAATTACTTAAACGGGGAAATCCCGCAGCCCGCGATAACCGATGTAGGGTGTTGCCAACTTTTGAATGCACGCTTTACGCGGGAAAAAAAGAAATTGCTTTTTTGACTTTTGTCATTTGTGAAATAAAAAAAATTTTGGGAAGTGTTTATTAATTTTTGCTTACGCACGTTGGGGCCCCCGGTATAATTGATATGGCAGATACGGCGGTAGCTACGCCCCTGGTTTGACATAAAGCATAAATCAATATGCATGAACTATAAACATAATGATAAATTATATCACAAACTACAGAGTAGCCCATAAGTCCCTGCCCCCCGCCGTGTGTGTGTGTGTGTGTGTGTGTGTGTGTGTGTGTGTGTGTGTGTGTGTGTGTGTGTGTGTGTGTGTGTGTGTGTGTGTGTGTGTATTTTCCAGAGAAATATGACCGATTTAAGCCCATGAACACTTGAAGAACATATTGTGACATGTACGTGAGTAGATGAGTGCAAGAATACTGGGGACACCCTAGATACAATAAGTGGCAAATTTAGAGAAAGATTCAATAGAGACTTACAGGCCATCCTATATGTGACCCTCCCAACCTACCTCCAGGAACTTGAAAGTATTGATTCTATTTCTTATCCCCATTTTACATTAAAAACTACCTGATAAAGTAGGTTTGACTATGAGGTTGGCTCAAGGTCACCAAATAAGATTTGGAATTAAGCTGAGATCTGAATTTTAGTCTCCCTGTTCCTAGTCCAGCATTAATTATTGCACTATACTGGTTAAAAATGCAGCAATTAATGTGCTTAATTTGCATAATGTGGAAAAAATAAAGATTTGCATATTATACAAATTATGCAGTTTAGTTATATTTTACACCCAAGTATGGGACTTGTTAAGGTTATTATTTGCATGGTTTAGCAGAGTGCGTGTAAGCCTTACGCAAATGGAGTGTTGTGCCAATGGACTACCCACACACAAGGAAGACGGCAGTATTATGCAACAGAAAAACAGCATTACTCTCTTGTGCTAGTATATTTACAGTGGTCAAACGTAAATATAGATATAGTCTCTGCAAAACATATATACATGGAATAAATAGTCTCTTTGCCTCAGCAGTAAAGGACATTGGATAACATTTGAGGTCCGTTGAGAGGCTAACTAGAAATAGTTCAGATAGAAGCTTGTAGATTTCTTATATTTCTTTGGTAGATAGTTCAATAGCAAAACATTTCCTTCACAGCAGTTCAGAAGGATAGAAGCCAAGAACCCTTTCAGGTTTCAAGTACACTGGCAAAGCAGTTTAGCATTCAAGCACAAACAAACACTGCAGCAAGAGAGAACAGATGGTGCTTACTCAGAATGCTTTCTCTAGTACTGTCCAGTGCAGGTTTAGTCCAGTGCAGGTTTAGATGAGCTTCTCTTCAGTGTTCCAGCACCAAATTTAGTCCTTCTCCAAACAAGTGCTTTGCAGGCACTATTTTATAGGACATTACATGATTACTACATACATCAGTGAGATGAGCGATGCTAGTCAAGCATAAGCCCTTAAAGCTATAGATGCACACAATCATATCCATCCATCCTATACAAGGACCTATACTTCAGCTCAGCTTTGAGTCCTGAAATCGCACGGAATCAGCTAACATGGTAATATTAGGACAGGGAAGGGGAGTCATTTTTGGCTGCAGCACAACCATTCTCAAAGAGGCCAGTAATACTGAACCAGACACCATTCCTGTGATAAAATGGAGCACCAGTCATGCTTACATTCTGTTTTTAGCAGAAATTAATGACATGATCATGGAGCAATATCTTCTAAAACTTTTAAGGGCCATACTGTTTTATGCACAGCTTGACAGTACTGAGGAAAATCCATTATATAAATCCCAGTTCTACAAGTATGTAGAACTCTTTCACTTTGTTGTTTCAGTCGCACAGTCGATTCTGACCCTTTGCGACCCCATGGACCACTGTCCGCCAGGCACTTCTGTCCTCCACCATCTTCCTCAACTTGCTCAGCTTTGTGCCCAGTGTCTCTACAATGCCACATAGCCATCTCATTTTTGGCCGCCCCCTTCTTCTTTTGCCGTCCACCTTTCTCAGCATCAAGGCTTTCTCAAGTGAATCCTCTCTTCTCATTTGATGTCCAAAGTACTTTAGCTTCATTAGACCTTCTAAGGAGCAATCAGGGTTAATTTCTTCTAAATTGACCTATTTGTTCTCCTCGCTGTCCAGGGGACTCTCAAAACTCTCCTCCAACACCACATCTCAAAGGCATCTATTCTTCTGCACTCAGCTTTCCTAATGCTCCAGCTCTCACAACCATACATTGTCACCAGGAATACCACTGCTTTGACTATACGAATTTTTGTTTGCAATGTGATGTCTCTACTTTTCACTATGTTCCCCAAGTTTCTCATTGCTTGCCTCCCAAGAATCAGTCGCCTTTTTAGAACCCAAAATTGTGCATAGTTTATTAATCTATACTTTATACTAACAGAAATATTTCTAATCTATGAAGTCTTGTTTTTCTTTTATTCTTACATATCAACATGGCTTCATTCCTTTTGTGGAAATACCATAAATAGAGGCCTCACTCTGTTCAAAGGCAATGGATCACCTCATCAAGTTAGGTTTCAGTCGTCAGTGCATGGATTTACATTCCTAAAAGGCATATCTGACAATAAAATATCTCCCTGTTTTTTCTTCTTTTTTAATTAAAGTATTAAGAAGAATAACTTTTCAAAGTACTATCGCTGCTAGTAGTGACTTTAACTAATTTACTGTGCAGTGCCATCTTCTGGTTATTGAGGAATTCTTATGGTTTCAGAAAATTTACAGGCACAGAGAGAAATAAACTTTTCCTCTGATCCTTTGTCATGATATACATTAATGTGAAAAATAGGATTACGGTGGACCCCCCACTTTAAGGAATTAATCCGTTCTGTAGTGTTTTCCTTATAGCAGTTTCCCATAGGAATGTATTGAATGAATTGAAAACATGTGGGAAATCCATTCTGTAAAACCATTTTATTGTGATTCTTTTCCTTGAAGCAGACCATCATTTCCTATGGATTTCTTTCCTTGAAGCAACTTTTCCTGTAGGTGGACCTTCTTTAAACCATGGGTCCACTGTATTATTATTTTCATAACTACCAGAAACCAGCCGTTTCAATTTGTGTGATAGACAGACAGACAGGGCAAAGAGACAAAGCTTCATCAATATATCATTATAGGTTTCCTATAAAACGTCTGTGAATAAAATGATCTCTGTGATTTCTTTTAGGCAAACACTTGGTCAGCATCATGGAGTTGACAAAGGTGTGTTAATAGCCTGGGAATAGTTCATGTATTTCCTCATAAGTTGTTTATCAGGAGGTTGATTTTGAATACAGGACTGTTCTGGGTTGATCCACATATGAAAAATAAGAAGGTACAGTATCTCTTTCCCCAGGGAAGGAAGCTGTAGTCTAGGTCTATGTGTGAAAAGAAAGAAAACATGTGGAAAAGGCGTGGCAACATCACATGAAGCTATATATTAGGAGCAGGGTACTACAGCAGGGCTGAGAGCCTTTTTTCTGATTGATCAGCAGCCTGTGAGCCATGGTCTCAAGGGTTGGGGCTAAAGGGGGTGTGGTGTGGCCAAATATACAAATTTACATATCTTTTTTTAAAGCAGCTTAGCATTTAAATACTTTAACAGAATGCAAAGTATATCAGCTCACATTTTTGGAATATTTTAAATGTTTTCTCCTCAACAAAGTCATAAATAAACCATGCTCTAAGCAGACTCAATTAATTATTTACTTGAGGTACATATGTTCAGGAGAGTAACTGAGGGATGGTTTTGTCCAGAAACCAGTTTAAATCCAATGATGGAAGTGTCAACATCAAACTGAGGCTACTTAAGATGTCAGTGCTTGCATTTCTTGTTGTGTGCTATGCCGTGCAATTAGTCTAAAACAAGAAACACAAATGTCACTTTTTTAACTAGTGGTAATTTACTGTTGACATGTATGCCACTGGAGTTGTGTCAGGAGGTGTAAGATGCTGGCCTTTGGTTTTTTAAAAACAATCTTATGAAATCATGTTTATTTCCTGAAAACCAAAGTCAGCCAATGAAAAACATTTTCTGATACTCAGATTTATTTTTCGAATGTACTGTTAAGATTTCCAGTTCCAGCTCCAACTTTGCTGATACAATGAGAAGCAGGAACAACTGCAGCAACAGTATAGGACAATGATGGCAAACCTTTTAGAGACTGAGTGCCCAGAGAGTGGGCCACACTCTGTGTTGGGGGAAGGAGGAGGTGCTGAGGAGAGGGAAGAAGCACTCCCATTGGGCTGCTGGGCAGAGGGGTGGGGTGAACTCTGTGCTGAGGTGACAGTGCATGTGCCCATAGAAAGGAGTCTGAGTGGCCCCTCTGGCAGACATGCCATAGGTTCGGCACCACTGGCCTACAAGAATCCTAGCTCTGCAGTTCTCTGATGCACAAACTTTCCTCAACATTACGATATGACAAAGCAAAATAGCAATAGCAATTACACTTCTATACCACCATATTGCTTAGTGCTCTCTCTTGGCTCTTCACAAGGTAATTAGTGTCTTGTCCCAATATGCTTGGGACTTATTTTACCAACCTCAGAAGGATGGAAGGCTGAGTCAAACTTGTTTCGTGTCAGGACTGAACTCACAGTGTTGGCAGTTTTTGGCTGCAGTACAGTAGTTTAACCACTGAACCACCAGGGCTCAAAAGGAATAGACAGAGACCAAAATCCTGTTGGGTGTGTTCTGACCACATAACAGGAAATATGTCATACTCATTAGCAGCAATAGCAGATAAACAATGATTAAAGGCTTTATTTTGCAATTTCAAGGTGCATATGCCTTACTGACATTGTGTGAGAGCCATACAGAACCCAAAATCACAAAAAGAAGCCTTTAATGAGCAGCAATTTGCCACCACTGATGACATCATTACTGTTGCCTAGCAGGATATATAATGACAGGAGTTCAGCTACTCTTTAATTAGGCAAACAGGAAGTCTCAGTCCTTGAAGTACAGCAGGGAGATGAAAGATTTCCTACCAGTTAATCAAATAATGCTATTTCTACACTGTTTAACAGATGGGGTGGGTGGGGAGCAAGTGCATTTTAAAACATTTCTTATAAAAGCCAAACAATTTTTTCAAACGATCAAAACACAACTGCAGAGGCAAAGAAGTCTCCAGGAAGCAGCACCACTGATGTTGGGCAGCAACAGTTTTCAGTAGTAAATTTTAAGCTCATATTTCCCTGCTGCAGGATGGTGATCTCAGGGGCCAGAAAAATGCATAAGGCTTCTGGCCCAAACTTTGGCCAGCCCTGCTGTATGGCAATAGCAATTACACTTATATACCACCCCACAACACTTAGTGCTCTCTCAAAGCAGTTCACAAGGAAATTAGCATTTTGCCCCCAACATGCTAGGTACTCATTTTACCAACCTCGGAAGGATGGAAGGCTGAGTCAACCTTGAATCTTGTCATGATTGAACTCACAACTTTTTGGCTGCAGCAGTTTAACCTCTGCGCCTCCAGTTCTCTTAATTTTATTACTCTTTATCTGTTTTTTAATGCTCTGAAATTATATTGATTATATTGATAGCCATAATTTCCTCATCAAATAACATAAGTATGCTGCATGTTAAAAGTTTTTAGAGTCTTTTGGATCCCATCCATTACCAGCAAGCTTCCAAATGACAAGTAACAGTGCACAGGGTTGCCTTCTTGTATAAAGAATGTGCTTGTTGTCTCTTCCTGCTTTTTTAGAATTACCTGCTTACAGATAAGTCTTATCCACTTGTTTGTTGTTCTCCCACACTCTGTAGTCCAGTGCAATTACAAAAGAGCAACCCAGAACTGTGTAAATGTAATTAAAGAAAATAAATTTTGGGATATCTGGTGGCCTTTTTTGGAATACAGTACTGTATGCTTTGGTTAAGAGTAAAGGTGGCAGCCTTATACCAGAGCAAATGAGTTTTTGGAAATAATTTGTATGACAAATACAGCTTTTTCCAGGGCATTGTAGATAATGCATGAGTGAAAATGATTATTTTGAATTATTAAGGGAGATTAAGAAATAAGAATTGGGTAAATGAACAATATAGTTTTATGTGGATTAAAGAGAATGTACAGTTGTACCTCGCTTAAAGAGCATAATGTGTTCCACAGGATTGCTTTTTTAAGTGAGTTTGCTCTTTAAGCAAAACACCATTGTAAGTGACCAACTGTGACTTCTGGCGGCGGGGTGTGTGTGTGAACCCTGATGTATTTGTTAAGCAAGTTTTTGGTTGGTTTTATTTGTTAAGCGAAGCAAACATTCAGAGAAAATTCTGCTCTTTAAGCGAGTTACTCTTTAAGCAAGGCGCTCTTTATGCAAGGTTTGATTGTATAGAAGTAATAGGTTTTAAGATAGGTTTTAAGATGGATAATAGGTGTTATAAAAATGAGTTATACCCATTATAGCTGAGATATTATTTGGTATTATGTTATATTGTTTTGTCTTTTATTTTATTTTTATTTTTTTATTATGAATATTAAAATATAATAAAAATAATTTAAAAATAACTGCATTAAATCATATAAATACCATAATGGTAATAGATTCTAATCTGGATTGTTTTGCCATGCATGTGCGTTGAGGGATGGATAAGAAATGAATGGGCCATTTCAATCAATCAAGTCTCAAATGAGAACAAGATTTTGTGCTAAACTCTTTCTATTACCCTCAGAGTAGAGACAGGTTTTGCCCATCTTTGCAAATGTTTACAATGCTTTCTGCATTCTGTGGCCACAACCATTCCAGAACTTCTTCTCTTGGCAAAGTATAACATCCCACAATATTCTCAGGGTCTTTCTTGTGGAAATAATCGGTCAGGAAAGGGGGGGAGGTGGGAGAAAACAAACATTTTCACATCACTTCCAGCCAAGATGCTATAAAAACACAGAATTGATAGCTAGCATTCTCATAGCATTTTCGTGGGGAAGGCCTACGAAAATATTTTTCTCATGACATTTCCTGTAGAAGTGGGTGGACCTGCAAGGCCCTGTTCTGAGTGTGTGCACATAGGAGCAATGGGAATATCTGAAGGGTGAGCTCTACAGTTATAATTGGACAGGATGGGTCCCAGAGAAAGCAAGGGAGGGAAATCAGGTTGAGATCTCTACAGCAATGGGAACAATGGTGGAGAGTGAACCTTTCACAGGATGTTGGCAGATCAGAAGCAGTTCTCACCACAATGATATGAAAATTATAGGTCTCAGCCTGAATGTCAACTTCTGGAATTACATGTCCGTTGGTTGATAAAGATGCTTCCCCAGAATTCATAACCAGTCTCTCACAGCCACAGCGGGTGTCTGGTTAACTTTCTCACTGAAGAGATGTAGCTCCATCCTCTGGAGATACTAAGACCTCTGCCTAGTATCTTAGTGAACCTGTCGGGCAATTTGTTAGTTTCTTAAGGGGATAAGAAACCACTAGAAAATGTCTCTCAGTGCATCCTTCTGTAAGTAGGCTGATTCTGTCCCCACCTTCCCATTTTACCACTGACAATTTCCTACCAATTTCACACAAATACTTTCCTGAGACAGAGAATTCATCTGTATGATGAGTTCTGGGGGACAGAATGGAAAAACTTCACATGACCCCATTTAGCTTCAGGAAACCTATCTTAAGGGTCTTTTGGGAGACATGTGTTGCTTTTATAATGCGCTTCACAGATTCAGCTGAATTTGTGACAAGCCTGGCTTACAGTGGACTGGCCCAATTAAGTTCTAGTGTCAAGTGCCATGGTTTGAAGTGATGTAGAATTGGGCACCAAAATTAAGTGGGAAAAATTCAGCTGCAAATACTTCCAACAGGTCCATATGAGGAGCACAGCATATGGGAGGAGGGGAGTCAGTCTCTGTTCATTGACAGCTCTAACATACGCTCTGGGACAACAATCTCACCAGTACTCTTTAATCAAGTGGATGTTGAGAGGTATGATGTGAGGTTACGAAAGGTGTATATCCAGTTATTTCATGTAAGTCACTGTCCTGTTTCATCATACTGTATTTAGAATGTAATCTTACTTAGCCAAGATAGCTGAAGCCAGCTGAAATAACACTAGGCCAGGTAAAAGATGGACTTAATCTAACTTTCTTCTAGTCTGGGTACATTGGAAACTTCTTGGGATTAGCATTGCCATAGCCTGATACCAGCATAGCTGCCTATACATCTGGACAAGAAAAGGTTTGAATCTGGCATTATTCAGCTCCTCTTTAAGTCTTTCTCTTCTTTTCCTCATTTGTGCCAAGAGATCCCTTTGCCAGCAGATCTCTGAAATCAACTAGTTAGTATAAGGAATTCCTCCAAAGGAAGAACCTGCTGCTAGTTTCTACCTTCTTGTAATTATTGGCTCTTGAGTTCAGCTTGCACAATTGGCTGTTAGTGGCAAGTTGAAAGATCTGTAGAACATTTGGATTGGATTTCAAGCTTTGAATCACTGTTGTTTCATGTCCAAACTTTCTGTCTTGTTAATTTGATTCCAATAGGCTGGTCTAATCCTCTGTTTGCATTGATATGCTGATTAGTTTATTTAATTAGTAACCTATTATTATGTGCAGTTTGGTCGGACATCCTGCTATTGTAATGGAGTAGACTTTATAAAGTGGTCAGAACACTGTGAAAAATTCCAAACTGCACTTTATGAAGAGTTTTGAAGAGAGAGAAAAAATGTTTTGTTTTGTTTTTGGCTTTTTTCTGAACTCCGGAACAGATTTTTTGCTTTTCAATGCATCCCTATGGGAAACCACATTTTGAGATACAAATTTTTCAAAGTATGAAAAACCTCAAGGAATTGATTAATTTTGTATCTCAAGGTTTTACTGTATAGTATTCTCCCTCAACCTTTTTACTCCTTTCTGTTGCTGTTCGATTTACTTCTGCAGTGCGCTTCAAGATTTTTAGTCCTCCTTTTAGCTCTGTCAGATCTGCTTTGATTTGGACTCCTACTTTGAGCAGAGAATTGGAATCGATGGCCTCATAGGCCCCTTCCTGCTCAGTTATCCGTTAAGTCTATGAGTCTTTTGTCTGCAAGCCAGCACACTTATTTTATTCATATTCTTGAGTGCAACTGTTGTTTCTATGACTTTTTAATTCACATGGCATGGTGTCATTATGTTATTGCCCTTTTCATTTCACTGAGCAAATAACTGTATTTAATTCTGATCATAGTTCCTCTTCAGTTCAAGTTGTATATCACTGATAATTTCTGTGATTACTATTATTAGCACTATATCTGAACATTAGTTTTGTTGAATGAGTCTTGAGGCACCTCTACAGCAGTATTACAGGTTTACAGAGAGGTGGAGTGCTTGGCTTTCATCCCAGGAAGGCTTTCTCCCCTGCAAGAATCTTATGCCTGTAACCATGAAGGAGATGGGGTAGGGAGAAATATGAGGCCAGGAGGCAAAAGAGGGTTCTGGTACTAGCCTAGAATACCAAGTGTCTTTTGCTGGATAGTATATAGATCTTTCCATGCTCTTTGGTTGAGCCCTGAACCTTGGTCAGCATGTGAAGATGCCAGCCTTGCCCACTGCTCTACATTATCCTGTCTTTTTACCTGCCCACTCCTGATTCCTTTACAGACCACCAAGGGCAAGTGATGCCATCTCTGATATATCTTCTATTTACTCTGCCGTAAAACATAGGTATACCCCCCCCCCCGGAAAAAGTAGAAGTATGTGGTAGTGCCACAAAAGATGTGTATAAACTGATGTCATGAAGTCTCACTCTTATGTCTGAGGAAGTAAACTTGATCCACAAAAGCTAACATTAAGATACATGAGTTAGTCTTTAAAGTGCCACAACTTTTTTTTTTTTGGGGGGGGTCTTTTTGTTTTGTTTTGTTCACTCTCTGATATGCTGAAAAAACTGACTAACATAGAGCCTGGTGGCACAGTGGTTAAACTGCTGTACTGCAACCAAAAGGTTGTGAGTTCAATCGTGACCAGGTATCAAGGTTGACTCAGCCTTCCATCCTTCTGAGGTCAGTAAAATGAGTACCCATTTTTGTGAAGCGCCCAGAGAATGTACTAAGCACTATGGTGTGGTATATAAGTGTAATTGTTTTGCTTTGCTACTATTTCAAAAATTACAAAAGAAAGAGAAAGTTTATAATTTTCAGAGTGAGAATGCATTGGTCCCAGAATGTGTTGTTATTTATTTTCCTAACACTGAGCAAAAGATTCACCTCTGGATTTTGTGGGGCCCCTCCCCCAGTTTTGGTGCTTTAATGTCATCACTGGTCTACCCATCTAGGGCCCTTCAGTTTCCCTTTGTTGAATATTTTGGTTCTGATCATTCAGGTCTGTTTTTGCTGCATTATTTAGTGTAGCGGTGCTCTTAACTCGGAACCTTAGAAATGTTCTTGGACACTTTTGTTTGGTATCCTCAAATACAAAGACTGTGTATGTCCACATGAAAAACATCATTGATATAGCTGGTCCGAGCTGGCTGTTAGCCAGCCTGCCCGCCTGCCTGCCCAGTGTATACTCTATTGCCTTTCTTTAACTGGTTCTTGTCTCCAGCAGTGCTTTGATTTCAAAGCTCAGGGATTCTCTAAGAGCCCTATGAATGTGCTTCTGGTATTAGAGAAATGCTAAGAGGAGCAAGGTACATAAATGGGCAAGACTGAACAGTGAACTGTGTATCCATGCTTTTAAAATTTTCATTTTGTTGGGGTTTTTTTTTAAAAAAAGAGAGCATATATTTACAGTTTCTAGCACAAAAGCTCGAGAAACAAGCTGTTTGAAATTTGACATTTGTTATTCCTTTCCAGACTTAATTATATCTTCAATTCCGTACACATCAGTCAAGAAAAATGTTATAGTTTACTTTGGGATGGCTGGTGAGGAGGATTTCTGAATCTCAATTTAAATTTGAGCTCTGAAACAGGACCTTGATCCAGATTGTCAGACTGGACTCTGAAGTAAATTAGGTGACCATCATACAGCTTTAGTCTTCATTACTTTTTCTATCATCTTCCCTGTGAATTCCCTAGATATGTTGTACCAGGACATGATTTCTATGCTGATTTCATAGTCCAAACTGCCTAGATAGAGCCAATTGAGAAAAATATTACCCTATACAATAACTAATTTACAATGACTGCTCATGATCTGGACAGTCATTATCAAAAAGTCATGTGTTCCTGCCCCATAGAAGACAAGGAACTAGCAAGTGATCTTGGAGAGAAGGAAGAAGAAAGTCTGGAAGTACCAGTCTACACTTAAATCTAGACAAGAAGGGAACACACAGTCTTGTGTAACTGCCTATTGCTTCTGCCCCCACAAAATCAATTGCTAAACACATTTTAGCTCCTTTGCTTGCAGACTCCCTTAGGTTTGCCACCGATCAAAGATGGTTACCTTGAAGGCTATATCTTGCCTATAACAACAATGGATGAGTTTTCAGGATCTGCATATTTTGAGGCCAAATGAACAAAGGCACACAATTTACTTGATTTAGTCTGGGTCAGACAGGATATCTGTGGCAGCGACAGGAAATGGGGATACTGTCCTCCGGCATCCCACATGCCTCTGCTTTAATATCGCAAGATCATGCTTCCTCTTTATCCGCAGTCTTCTCCAGGCTAGCGGATGTGAATAGATGGTTCTTTCTTTCTTTCTTTCTTTCTTTCTTTCTTTCTTTCTTTCTTTCTTTCTTTCTTTCTTTCTTTCTTTCTTTCTTTCTTTCTTTCTTTCTTTCTTTCTTTCTTTCTTTCTTTCTTTCTTTCTTTCTTTCTTTCTTTCGAGACACAGAGCAAACACTGTCTCTAATTTGTAGAATTTTAATTCTACAATAATCACCCTGGGTGGTGTCCTGCTGCCTCTCTAATTATATATGTGTTTTAAGTACAAGTAAACTAACAGGAACTATCCTCGATTCTTAGAAATGAACAGAAGCCAAGTCTTTGTGGAGATTTAGAGTATGACTTTGAAGCTTTCTGTGGTTTCTTCTAAAATAAACCTCCTCTTGATTGTTCTGCATGCACTGTTTCTGATTGGGACACTCACACCTTTCATCGGATCCTTAAGATAACAATAGGTTGGGTACATGAAGAGCAGTTGCATCAAAGGGAATGAGTTGCTTCCCAAAAAAACAGGAATCCGGAAACTGCTAAAAGTGATCCCTTTTATATTTCTGCTTCAAAGGAGAATCAAAATGACTTCAAACTTCAGGTAGCTGGTTCTTCTGCAAGAAGCTATTGTGATTAATTGTGATACCCAGAGCTTGGTATGTTTCTTTTGGCCATGCAGGCTGAAGGAGTCTGGGAACTGCAGTCCAAAGAAATACATTTTCTGAGCTCCAAATCTCTCTCCCTCAAATGGAAAATCAGTGGAAAATCAGTACAGTGGAACCTCATACAACAATTGCCCTGTATAGCAACGAAATCGCATAACAATTAGGTTTTGGGGAGAAATGGTATCCTGCATAACAATTTTCCTATGGGAAAAATTGTACTACAATTTTTCAATTGGAAAAGCCACTTAGTAAAAAAAAAGTTGTACGATGTATCCCATTGGGAAAATCGCTATACAGTACAATGCATGCATTGTATAGCAATTGTTTCATACAACAACGAGCCCCATGGAACGGATTAAAATCATTGTATGAGGCACCATGGTATTCTGATTTCCAATGTAACAGGGAGTGGACAGTAAAAGAGCCCTTTCACAATTCATTGTTACTCCTCAGGTCACACTTACTATCTCCTGTACATTTTTGCCATTTAATTTGGGGGGGGGGGAGAGAGACAAACTTTTTCAAGTTTGATAACGTCATTAATACACACAGGTAGCTGCAGAACCATGTAAACAAAAGCAGAGGCAATCAAAGATTTTTTTCTGACTGAGGCAAACAACAAGATGACACTCTCTCCCATTCCATGTACAAAAGCCAACAGGGTGGAAGCTGAATGTTTATTCTGTAGTGGCACTAAGAGAGCATCTCCCACCCCAGCTAAGAGCAGCAGGCTAGGTTAGAAAGTAAAGAGCTCAATGGCATAACACAGTTTTATCTCCACACTTGTGTTGACCCACCCAGGCAGGCACAGTCACCGCACAGTGGTGCTACACAGATAGTCTTGTTCGAGGATAGTCCAGATATCAAAGTCCAAAAAGCAACCTGAGGTCTGTTTACCAGTAGTCTGAGTCAGTAGTCTAATCGAAAGGGTGTCCAGGGGCATCATCAAGGTTGGCAGAGAAGTCAGGGTCATGGCAGACAATCTGGAGTCAAGCAGAATGTCCAGTCTTCACACAAGAGTTGTACTGATGCTGGCAGGCTGCAAGATGTTTATAAGCCTCCCAGTTAATTGGTATCAGCTGGGAGCCTTTTTTTTGGTACTTGTTCTAGCTTGCCTGCATCTCAGGTGTAGCTCCTTTCTGGACCTCTCCCTGACTGAGGGCTGATCACTGTCAGAGCCAGACCCCTGATCTGACAGATCAGCTGCTGGGGGAAACAGACTTGGGCCAAGCGCAGGCTGAGATCCCTGGCTCAGGACATCCTCAGGTTCTGGTGCAGGCAGAACTGGGCTGGGCATAGGGAGTGCCCCCTGATCCAAGCCATCCTCAGAGTCTGATGAGGACAGGATCACAACAGATGATATTGTTATCTCAGCAGTGGCACAACACCATGAAAAACTCCCCACATGTTGTGTTTCAGATATGGCCATGAAGGATGCAAGGTATAGCTAGATTCACAGCAACCATTGTAGCCGTTACATTTGTTCTTCTACTTGCCCAGCTGCTCAAAAATGGTGTATTTTTTCCTCCTTGGCTGACAGCTCTAAAGTTACCAGTTTCACCCAGTTTCTGGGCCCTTTTTCTGGATTCCTCCACAGCTGTGGCTCCTCTCTTAGTCTTTGGCTGCCTCATCTCTATAATTTCACAAAGGCCCACCTCCTACTCTTAGATTTTGGACCTGAGATCTCAAAGAATGGGATGCAGCTGTTCAAGGCAGTCCTAGTTCACCATCTCAGCACTGGGCCAAGACACTGTGGAAATAAGAATGCCAAATGATTCTAGAATACCCCACCTCGCCTTGTTGCTGAAATTCCTCTGTGCCTTGAATGAAGAGACAAGAATAGACATCCTTTGTCTGAATATATCCTCAAGCAGATAGGCATCCAGGAGGGAGAGGAAATGGCAAATGGAATACCTACACACTCCTCTTTCAGGAATTCCACTTCTCTCAGTTCTACATCAACCCTCCCAGAAATCTAGAATTAAGGGAATGCTCTGCCAGACTCATCAATGGTCAGATGTCAGGGCCACCCACTGTGCTGGATTTTTCTCCCATCCTCCTTCCACACCAACCCCATCTCACCACGCATAGAAGGAAACAAACAAATGAACACAAGATTTCCCTCCTGACTGGCTTCTTTTTCTGAAAGTCACTAGGGTAAGAGGATTTGCCCTTTGTGGCTCTATTATGGCCAGCCTCAACCTCCAAAGAACTTGTGCTGGGTTACTAAAAGATGGAAGCCCTTTAAAAGAGGGCTCCAAATTTTATTTTTACTCATCCTGAATATTTTTAGCTCAACTCTGATGCACACAAACAAGGTTGGAAATAAGCAGTCTGCAATCAATGAATAAAAGCTGGACAAGACACAACCTCTACAAGAAAGAACTCTTATTCCCCCAGAGAATACTTCACAGTAGGAACTTCAATTAATCATAATCTGAATCATTTATGGACTGCTTAAAAATCCAGCATGAAGGCTGCTGAAGCAGGCTAGTCTATCACACCTCTTTTGCAAAACCTTTTGAAGTCTCCACTCTTCTTTCCACCTGCTGTGTGTCTTTCTTGACCTCTTGAAGGACAAAAGCAGATATGGGAAACATTCTTCCAGTTTAGAACGCTAGCTTCTCTCTCTTTGGGCCCATTTTCAATGACAAACAAGCACACCAAGAAGATAGGGGGGTTGTTTAGTGGAGGAATGGTAAGGAGTGGTGGAAAAGAGGCAGTGAAACCTATTCATCTGTTCTTTTTAATACTGAACAATCATCTTTTTGCTTCTGCTTTTTCTTATGAAATGTAGTGGGGATGGGAGAGAGATTAGGCATGGGAGAAAGATGGAATGAAGATCTTGGGGAAAGTTCTTATTTTTTTCCAGTACAACTTTCAGAGTTTTTAAGCTGGCATGGGCACTAAAGTGAAATCCTTAATTAGAACATGGAAAAGTTACAATTTTCCTGTCAAGTTGCTGCCTTAAAAAGAGAACCCTTCCAAGTCCAGCTGTCATTTCATTTGAAATGATGCTTCTCATTTCATCTTTGTGCCCATTTTCTTTGTTTCTGCACTGTTAGAAACCTGGAGGGTTGGACTGGACAACCACTTAATTGTTTTTCATGCTTCTCAATTCCAGCACTTCTGTGAATGAGGTTTCTAGAATTGCACAGAGGCCGAGACAATTCTAGTCAGAACGGTAGATGTGTCAACAATCCTGGCAAGGTTTCCCAATGCCTGGGGATTAGGTTGCTGGGTGTCAAACGCTAGCCCTAATAAGGGTCAAGAGACACTGTTTTGAATCTTCCATCTCTGTTAACAAGTGCTTTCTCTGTTTGTTTGTTTGTTTGTTTGCTTGTATGTTTGTGTGCCTATATGCCTGTCTGCTTCTTTTTCTTTCTGTGCGTGAAGAAATGGCCATTTTAAAGAAAAGCACTCAGGTCAGAAATTGATGTTCGAGGCAACCCATAAATAGAACTGGAAATGTATTAGTGTTGTAGAGTGGTGACTGAAGCAGTCTTTCTAGGTTTATGAAAGAGTCTTTCTGGGTTGGCAAATAAAGCAAGCTACGCCTGCCTGAAACTGGTGATGAGTGATGGCCCTGTTGTGACACTTGTGTGGTGACAATCAAAGAAGCACATTAGTTTAAAATGTCTCTTCAGGTCATTGACATTCTCAACATCACGTTCCCAACATCACAGAACTATACTGACTTTGTAAGGGGTGTTGACTGGCCCTCTAGAGATCTGAGGTCAGAACATCTATCAGAATGCTACTTTTGTATATATCCTTACTCTCAATCTTCATATTTGTAAATAAATGTGAACACAATAAAATCACATAATCATTCAGTAACCCCTCTTCCAAAGGAAACCAAATGCATGCTCCACCTGTGCGCATAAAAAGCTTTCCACCCAGCACTACACCAGTATCAATCCCCTATTTCTTCTTCTTGTAGCAATTCACACTTCTTGCTTTTATTATTATTATTATTATTATTATTATTATTATTATTATTATTATTATTATTATTATTATTATTATTATTATTATTATTATTATTATTATTATTATTATTATTATTATTAGATTTGTATGCTGCCCTACTCGGTAAAAACCGACTTCTCCTCAACTTTATAGTAATACAGTACTGTATAACTTCAAATTTTGTCTGAAAAGTCTTTTTGGATAGAAGCAGTGGTGGGCATCAGCAGGTTCGCACCAGTTCGCCAGAACCAGTAGCAGAAATTGTGGTTGGCCCCGCCCATCCAAGTTTTGAAATAAACTAGTCCTAATTTGGGTGCAACGCAGGGCTTCCCCCTGGCCACGCTCGCCATACCACACCCACAGTGTGGTAGTAATTTTTTTTTTAGCCCACCACTGGATAGAAGCACAGTGAGTTTGATGAAAGTGTGGTGGAGTTTGTCAAGGATGTCCCACATGGGTGGGTTTAATATTGTGATGATTTAATATTCAGAATGGAAATGAACCCTCACCCAAAGTCTTCTACTGAAATTCAGCAGCACCAAGACAGGAAAGCCATCCTGAGCATCCCACTACCTTACATGCATCTCTCTCTTACTCAAATTGCTAAATAGGTGTTACCATATGTATGCATGGTGTTTAGCAATCAGAATGAATCCCAACAAAAGAGGGAAAAAGTAGCCCTAGCGCCATTGATATTAAATGACATTGTAGTGGTAATGAGACTCGATCAGCAACAGCTCTTCTTAATGTGTGTCATCTCCTCCTTTCTTCTTTTGATGATAACATGGAAAAGGTTATTTTATTTTGGTTAGGCTACGCACACCTTCTCTTTTGAGATAATACAAACTAGTAATCTGGGTATAGAAATATATATTATTACATATATACAGCTTCCTTTCCTTATACCCTATCTCCCCACTACATTATCCTTTCAACTCTACTGAAATTTGGAGTGAGAAGACCTCCAAACCCTCTCTTGTTTATGGCTAGCCCTACCATTGGGCAGAATGAGGCAGTTGCCTCAAACACCAAAGGGAGGAACAAAGTACTGTACTGTTGTGATCCAGCCTTCCTCCAACTCTGAAGAGGACCTGGATCGGCAGCACACCCTATTTTCAGCCCAGTTCTGCCTGCACTCGAATCTGAGGATGTCCTGAGCCAGGGATCTCAGCCTGCACCTGGCTGAAATCTGTTTCCCCTGGCAGCTGATCTGTTAGATCAGGGGTCTGGCTCTAACAGTGATCAGCCCTCAGTCAGGGAGAGGTCCAGAAAGGACCTATACCTGAGACACAAGCAAGCTAGAGTGAAGTACCAAAGAAGTCTTCCTGCTGATACTGATTAGCTGGGAGGCTTATAAGCAATCTTGTTGCAGCCTGCCAGCATTGGTACATCATGTGAAGACCAACACCCTGCTTGACTCCAGACTGCCTGCCTAGACCCTGTCTGCCTAAACCCTGCCTGCCATGACCCTGACTTCTCTGCCAAACCTGACGACAACCCTGGACACCCTTTGGATTAGACACTTGCTTTGACTACCAGTAAACAGACCTCAGCTTGCCTTTTGGACTTCTATATCTGGATTCTCCTCAAATAGACTCTCTGTGTAGGCAATTCACAAACTATACATTGGGAGCTCCACCATCCACACTACATCAGCTTTGGCCCTGAGTGTCTCTGCAGCAGAGTATGCTGCTCCAGTATGGAGCGTATCAGCACATGCAAAACAAGTTGGCATTGCTGTTAATGAAACAGTGCATATAGTGATTGGATACCTGAAGCCTACAGCAGTTTTGGTATCACTCCACCTCAGATAAGGAGAGAAGTAGCAGGGGACACCAAGAGAACTAAACAAGAGAATTTTGTTGTTGTTCAGTCGCACAGTCAATTCCGACCCTATGCGACCTCATAGACCACTACCCTCCAGGCACCTCTGTCCTCCACCATCCTCCTCAAACTGTCCAGGTCTGTGCCCATTGCATCTACAATACCATCTAGCCATCTCACTTTTGGCCGCCCCCTTCTTCTTTTGCCGTCCACCTTTCTCAGGATCAAGGCTTTCTCAAGTGAATCCACTCTTCTCATTTGATGTCCAAAGTACTTTAGCTTCATCTTTACTATCTGACCTTCTAAAGAGCAGTCAGGGTTGATTTTTTTTATTTTTAGGATCGACTTATTTGTTCTCCTTGCTGTCCAGGGTACTTTCTAAACTCTCCTCCAACACCACATCTCAAAGGCAACTATTCTTCTGCGCTCAGCTTTCTGAATGGTCCAGCTCTCACAACCATACATTGCCACCAGGAATACCATTGCTTTGACTAGACAAATTTTTGTTTGCAATGTGATGTCTCTATTTTTCACTATGCTCCCCAGGTTTCTCATCGCTTGCCTCCCAAGAATCAGTTGCCTTTTTATTTCATGGCTGCAATCACCATTTGCAGTGAGCTTTGATCCTAAGAAAGTAAAGTCTGTCGCTGCTTCTACTTCTTCCCCATCTATTTTGATCCCAAATTGTGATTCCTCCAAACCACTCTGTCCTTCCGTATTCTGTCCTAACTGTTGCTTCTTGATTCATGTACAGATTTCTCATGAGGTATATAAGGTGCTCTAGTATTCCCATCTCTTTAATTACTTGCCACATTTTGTTGTGGTCCACACAGTCAAAGGCCTTAGTGCAATCAATGAAACAGAACTAGACTTGTTTCTGATATTCCTTTGTTTTTTCCATGAATTTGTAGGGGGATTGTTTAATTGTTTTGCATTGTGTATAGTCTCTCCCCCTTTTCTGTAAGCCGCCTAGAGTCAGGTTCGCCTGATTGGGGTGGGATAATAAATCTAAATTAATTAATTAATTAATTAATGATCCAATGTATATTGGCAACGTGGTCTCTAGTCCCCCTGCCTCTTCTGAACCCTGCCTGCACTTCTGCTAATTCTCTCTCTGTGTGCTCCTAGAGAGAGTGAATAAACTCTCAACATTCTCAAGAGAATGACCCTCAAGAGAATAACCCTCGGCATCCTCTGAATGGATATGTGCCTCATGTCCACCGGCTCAGGAAGAGCTTTATTGCAAGAACAAACATTCTTGAGGGCACACAAGAACAAAACCAAATTAGAAGATGGAGAGAGTTGCTCACTGGAGAAGGAATAACATTAGGGGAGGATATGGCTGAGGAACTCAACCTCCTCTATGTTACTTGGAGGACTCTGAACAGGTTGAGGGTTAGAGTCCCTAAATATAAGACCAACATGCTCAAGTGGGGACTGCTGTTGGACAACAACACACACTGTGAATGTGGAGAGATACAGAATCTGGCTCATTTACTGGTCTGCCTATTACTACCAGAAACATGTACTGATGAGGATTTTAGTTTGGCCAATGACAAAGCCAAGAAGGTGGCTTCATTTTGGCAGTCCAAAGTTTAACCTGGACAGGCAATGGTCCAGTATCTGAACTGCATTCACTGATGATGATGTAAAGGAGAGATAGACCCACATGCCATCAGTTTATTGATGACAACAAATTCTGAATCTCCATATGATCTCACCCAGCAGTTTCATATAGATGTTAAACAACATTGGGGATATGATTGATCCCTGTGGTACCTCATAATGTTGTATCCAGGGAAGTGAAACTATATCCCCAAACTGAACCCTCTGGTCATGGTTGTTGTGGAAGGACTGGAGCCAGCCTATTACAGCACTCCAAATCCCCAACCCTGCCACCCTGTCCAGGAGGCTACTGTGGTCAAAAGTATGAAGAGTCTCTGAGAGATCCAGGAGGACCAACAGAGCAGTATTATCTAGCATGTCAACCAATGCCGAGGGCTGAATTCCAATTGAAATTGATCCAGGCTATTGGTATCTTTCAAGAACATTTGCAACTGATTGACCACTACTCTCTTCACCAGCTTGCCCAAAAAAGGATGTTAGCAACTGGTCAATAATAAGTGGACTCAGAAACCATTCTGAAAATTGACTTCCTACATTTAGATAGCAGAGTGGCCGGAGGTAATGCAGCAGAGGGTGTGGGCACTTTGATCAACACAGCAACTGCAAAGCAGGAGGCTTCGAATATTTACATCAACAAATAGAACAGTAACTCAAATAAGATAACTTCTCTTTTGGTGGCATGCAGTTCAGTTCACTGTGGCACATATACTGTATACATGTGCCACAGTGAATTGAAGGGCTAAACTAGTGTAAGTCTAGTTTTTTAGCCCTCCCAATGAGGTCCAAAAATGGGATTCGATTTATACTCAAGTCAGCATAAACATTCAAAAAAAAAAAAATAACCACACAAATGTCTAGAATAATTAATTTTACTTTATTTTCGTGTATTTTAGTTACTGAAACTCACTAGCAGCTGCTGCATTTTCCACCCCAACATATACTCAGGTCAATCTCTTTTCTTAGTTTTAGAAGTCCAAATTAGATACCTCGACTTATATTCGGGATGACTAATAGTTGAGTATATACGGTAATTCAGCCTGTAACTTACAAGTTACGTGACTCAGCAAAACAGCAGTCCTTGGCTGAGCAATTGGTTCTGCTTACAATGCAAGTTGTAAAGTCCTTTGGTATGGTGATGAAGCAGTAAGTCAGCATCCACAAGCAGAAACAGTTCCAAAAACTTTCAGCAAATAAAGCAATTAGTCTTACACTTTCCTTAGGCAAGGCGATCCTTGGTGAGTCTGCAGTTTCCTCTTGCAGAGTGTAGCAACCAGTAGAAGTCCTCGGCACACAAGCAGTATCTTGTGCATGGATTCCAGCAAGCACAAAGGCACTACTGACCATGTAGGCTCTAGTGAGCACATAGGCTGAGGATGTGTGAAGAAGTGGCTTGATTTATACACAGGTCTTGGGATTACACAGTCAGTCAGCAACACCTGTGTTGTTGCAGCCACAAACCTCTTAAAGTGATACAATAGTATTACAGTGGTGTATAATATCCTATACAACAAATTAGATGAATACCTGTTACCCTAACACTACTCTCTCCACCAGCTTGCCCAAAAAAGGATGTTAGTAACTGGTCAATAGTGGACTCAGAAACCATTCTAGAAATTGGCTTCCTACATTTAGATAATAGGTATCCCAGTCTGGCCTGAATTTTGATGTTGTGCATGCAAAAGTTCCCTGAGGCCAGGATAGCATCTGCACCTGGCTAGAAGCCCCATAAACCTGAATCAAGATGAGGAAACTTCTTGTATAAATAGATTTTGATGTCATAGATACCTCTGATCACACACTCTTGTTCTAAGGGTGAAAGAATCCATAGATCACTGTAACCATAGACCTTTTAAGGATAGACTCATATGTTTCATGAAGACAGCTGCTTTGGCCATCTCAGTTGGAAAAAATGCCCCCACGCTCTTATTTGATGAGCAAATATACTCTCTTGATTGTCTGCACTGACATCCATCTGTTGCAGTGGAACGGTGCCCAACCGTACATTGGCCAAACCTTTTGTTCTGGGCATTAGGACCAAGTAACAATAGGCTTTAGATGGGCAGCCAGCATGACACTATGCGAAATGTGTTCCACATCCTGTCAAATGCCAATAACATGAATACCAGCAGCTGGGAAACAAATACACCATTCCGTCTAATCACAGTTTTGGTACAGAAAGTGTTATGAAGACAGAATAGGAGAAGGAGAGAGATCTCTTTCATTACACATGTACCTGAAATAGCCAGGAAAAGCCATCCAGTGTCACTGCACTCCTGGGTATCAAGGCAGCAGCTTGGATGACAAAAAATGAATGAGAAATTGTTGGAAAAACAACCTGCTTACTGGATATTGTGTAATAAGTAACCAGTGGTGGGATGTCAAAATTTTTACTACCCCACCATGACATCATCACAGTGTGGGTGGAGCTAACATCATGATGTTGTGGGCAGAGCCAAAGAAAACAAATTTAAAAATTATAAAAAATAAAATAAAAATAAGCACACATACACACACACACCTCAACCCACCTACCCACCCACCCACAACACAAACCTGTAAATAAATTAAATAAATAAATAAATAAATAATACATTAAAATAACCCACCCACCCAAACACCCACCCACCCACAACACAAATCAACCAGAGCTTTTAAACCAGAGCTTAAAGCTTATTCTGGCTAATCTTTCTCACACTAGGTCAGATGGAAGGAACTACAGAATGAACTCACCACAAGATGGCTTCATTTTGGCACTTTTTAACAGTTAAAGAAGTTAGGTACTAAGTCTTTGCCTAACCAGTTCTCTAGGATATTTAGGGGAGCAGGCTATAGGGAGCTTCAGGTTAGCAGCTTCTCTTCCTCCTCCCTGCTTGGGAGGACAGCAAGGAGGCCGTGCAAATGCGCCAAGCACTGTAGGCATGCATGCACACCAAGTGCTTGGTGTGCATGTGCAGTGGGGGAACCAGTGAAAAGGTAAGCCCTGAAGGTGGTTCCCCCCAAAAGCTCCAACCGGTTCTCCAGGACACTGGGAAAAGTTACTACCGGTTCTGGAGAACTGGTGAGAACCTGTTATATCCCATCACTGTAAGTAACCCTTGGCCATGGGCAGCGTATGTCCATAAAGTGCTAGTAGATGAATCCACAGTGTGAATAAAGATTAAAACTAGTAAAGTTTGGGCACAGTTTTTATTTCATTTTGTGAAACTGTGGGCAAAAGTCCAAATGAAAGCAGCATTACCCTTCACACAGCTGAGTTTCTCAATGGGACACATGGTGCGGGGTGGGGATGGACACACCCTGGGAGAGCGCAAAAGTAGTCTTTCTTTCTTTTCATTAATTGATAATTCAAGGCATCATGTTTGGCAGGGGAATGGGTAAGGCAGAGTGACAATTTGCACACACAAAGCACAAAAGTGCTATTCCATTGACCTACAGTTTTTTCTTATCTTATCTTTTAATATAGCATTTCTACTAAATAAGAGTGCTGAAGGCAACTATCAGTGAAACAGACTGGAAATAAGTTAGATGAAAGAAACCACTAACATAGAACAAAAAGCTAGTTCAGTGATTGAGGTATCTGACTGCAGAGCCAGAAGTTGGGAGTTCAATTCCCCACTGTGCCTCCTGGGAGAAGTGCCAACCTGTGAAGTCATGGGTAAGCTTCATGGTCCCAGAGCATACCCAGAAGGAAGGAATGGGAAACACTTCTGAGTAGTATCTACTCAACCCTGACTGCTCCTTAGAAGGTCAAATAGTAAAGCTGAAGCTAAAGTACTTTGGACATCAAATGAGAAGAGAGGATTCACTTGAGAAAACCTTGGTGCTGGGAAAAGTGGAGGGCAAGAGAAGAAGGGGGCAGGCAAAAATGAAATGGCTAGATGGTATTGTAGATGCAGTAGGCACAAAGCTGGGTGGGTTGAGGAGGATGGTGGAGGACAGAGGTACCTGGAGGGTGGTGGTCCATGGGGTCACAAAGGGTCACGAAGGGTCACGAAGGGTCAGAATCGACTGTGCAACTGAACAACAAAAGTCTCTACTTAGAAAACCTTGGAAGAGGGTCACCATAAGTCTGAATAGACTTGACAGCATGCAATTATTACCCTTTAAAATCAACAACAAATAGATATCAAAATAGTTTAAAAGGCCTGTTTGAAGATATATATCTTCACATCTTTCTCAAGGCTTGAACACAGTGTGGGATTGTTCTGGGTTATGATATTTTTTAGTTGCCATCTGAAAAGATCATGCTGGCATTGGCATCTATACATGGTGAAGGTGTTTGTTGTTAGATGTACTGGGTGCAGTAGTTCTTGGTGCTCCCTATCCATACAAATTTGGAATTGTTACCTGAAGCCTCACTCCCAAAGGAGAACAATGTTTTCCTCATCTTCACTGCCATCTCCTTGTCTACTTCATTTACTTTTCCTTCCCCTCCTTGGTTTACCAGGCCACCATTCTCAAACCTTTGCCTTTTGACCATAACACTTTCTTTAAAATAATAATAATAATAGTCTTTCATTTTTATTTTTGTGATATGGGGCAAAAGTGATCACAATTTTAAAAGAACTGAAAGCAGAATATAGAAACAGCTGATATCCTAAGAATAGTAAACAGGAGTGGTGGCAAGGCATGGATGGGTAGAGGCTGATCAGTGGAAACATCCATAACCAAATGTCATGAGACAACTTAGAGACACAAAGTGCAAGCCCATATCCACACAGAACTGGGGTCCACACAAGCAGATCATACACTGGAACAAATTAAAGGGTAAACAGAACAAAACCCTCTATTGATCCTAATTTGCAACCTTGTAAACAGTACACCTCTGTAGCATGGACAGCACAATGCAGTATCAAGAGTGCAAAGAAAAGTGAACACATGCTCAGTGTGAATGGGCCCTTAAGAGGAGTGAAACAGGTGGGATGGAGTACAGGTCTGAGGAAAGTGCATACCAAAGACTAAAGCTGCAATAATGGAAGCATGTCTTTCTCAGTCTGTCTCTGCCAAAGCTTCAAAACTGGGAAATTATACATCTGAAACTTGGCATGTATATTAAAGGAGAACCTGAAGTTATTTTCTTTGGAAATAGTTTAATTAATTAAGTAATTGAAAGCTGGCTAAGCCTGCAGTTCCATCACTAGATGCTAGTGCTGCACAAGTAAGAAATCTGTTCATAAGCAAGGATTTCCTCAAGAGCAGGAATCTTTGACCTTTTGTGCAAATATTTGCAAATGGTGTGGGGTGGGGTTGCTGGAACCACTTTACTCCTATGATTCCAAGTATGTGTATACATAGCCCTCTGTGTATTGAAAGTGGCAATGCTTGTTTCCTGCATAGTTTGATAAGGTGCTGGGATGAGAAGTGCTGAGGATTAAATCAGTTTAATTTTGTAGTGTAGACAAGTGGGTAAGGTAAGTGTAGTTTGGCCCAATGCACTACGGTTCTGTTTCAGAGAATGTTACATACCTTACCAAAGGCATCAATATGTGAATACAATGAAGCTGATGCTGAAATAAATCTGTTAGTCACCATACTTGTGTTTTGTAGTTAGTTGTTTGGTTTTTATATTTTGTAATACACAGGTTCACATGACTACTTCTTTTAAAACGCCACACAGTGTGTGAGGATATCTAATGTACAAGTCAGTGATCCACCCTGACATAAGGTCCAGAAATATTGCAACAAGTGGTGACTGTTCTATTGTGTTGCATAACTTCTGGCTTGAAGTCACCATATAGAAGATTCTTGATATCTACACCAAGTACAGCAAAGCTAGATCCCATTAGAGTACTAGTACAGGGTCAAAGTGACAAGCCTCAATTGAAAATGCATCCTATATCACCTCACTTAAATGTCGTGTTGCATTTAATTGTATGGATTTTCATCCCCAATATGTGAATGGCACAATATGCCTATTTTGTCTGTTGCTCATACATGAGAAACGCAGACCAGTGATGGTACCACACCTGTTCGCAGGACATCATTGCCAAACCCAGAGCCCCAGGAATATTGCACCTTAAAATCCCTGGTGGATTTGAGAACTAAGATACTTGGGAAGGAGGCAGGCCCCCTAGAAAGTAGTCAGGTCCAGAAGCTGTTGTTGTTTAGTCACAGTCGAGTCCAACCCTTTTGCGACCCCATTGACCGCAGCATGTCATGCTCCTCTGTCATCTGCCATCCTCTGTAGTCTGCCCAAATCTACACCCACTGCGTCGACAATGCCATCTAGCTATCTCATCCTCTACCACTCACTTCTCCTTTTAACTTTGATCTTTCCCAGCATCACGGCCTTCTCTGGTATTTAGTGGTCAAAGTAATTGAGCTTTATCTTCAGTATTTGTCCTTCCAAGGTGTACTGAGAGGATATGCAAAGGGTCCTGGAGGTAGCAGAGGAGAAAAATGGTGAAGAGAAGTTCAAGATGGAGTTGTAAGTGTAGATGCAGGACTTTCTTCTGGAATTGTGGCAGCAGGAGAAAGCAGGGCCCAAGGAGGAATCCACAGGCAGCTACTTGGCTGAGGTTGACCCTCCCACCAGCTGACTGGATCTCCATATACAAAGAGGATCCCTGGATTAGGTTTGAAGTCCAACTGAAGGTGCTTACAACCAAAGACCATAAACATTTGCAGCCTATGATGCCTTACCACACTCCATACTGGGGAGAAGCTATGGGAGTGTTTAAAGCAATAAGTTACAGAAGAGCTTCCACATGGCCCAGAGGCCAAATGGGTAAGGCAGTAGTGTAAGAGTCATGGAGAGCGGTGAGAGTTGCTGTAGGCTATACTAATGACCATCCAGGTTGAGGCACCTGAGTGTTGTCTGCATTGCCCTCATGGGGCCAAACTACAATAGGATCAGCTACTGACTCCCATGACCAGAATAGGACGACGATTGCTGGTGAATCAAGGACCAGAGGGGGGAAGTGGAATAACTGGTCACTTCTACATAGTTGATGCTTGCTTATAAAAGTTTGTTGAAACAAGAGCTATCTTTTCAGGAATTCTGTTACCATGGAATAAACTGGGTTAATGGGCTTCTCTAGGGGAGGGTGACCCCACAATGGACTTTTGCATTTTTCTTTATTGCAATGCTAGCTTTTTACATTCTATAGTTTGCTTGCCTCACAGTAGTCCTTCTTTGTGTTTTTACTTTCTTCATGTTTGCTGACCCTTGACAAGGTTGTGATTTACTCCTCACTGAAGGACAGTAGAGTGGATCCTGGCAGTTTACCATACTATTCGGCAGTACAGTAATACCTCATATAACATTAGTATCGAATAACACGAAAATCGCATAACATCAAGGAATCTGGGGGGAAGAATTGCATCAGATAACATTAAGATCCTATGGGATGCTTCAGATAACAACCGCGAAAGCCTGTGTGGTTACAATGTATCTCTATGGATCCCATAGAGGATCAGATAACACGAAAAATCATATAACACGAAGACTTGTGGAACCAGGTTTTAGTGTTATATGAGGTTTTACTGTATTAGCAAAGTATAGCCCACCATCAGAAGGTGCTGAGAGGGATAATTAATAGACAAACTTCCACTTCCTTGGCTTTGAAAGTCTTAAGGCAAAATTTGGCTGGTCTATAACAGGAACAAGAACTATCTTATATCTTGGAACCTTGGCCAATGCAATTAATCTTCCTCTAGCTTGCAGCCTTTGAATCCTTTGTCTCCTGAAGTTAGAAGACTGAAGAAATGTTTAGTTATCAGACATTATAAGCTTTACTGAATCATTCTCCACCTTTATCCTTCAGAAGGCCATGGGATATCTGGCAAGCTATGTGTTCAACCTGCTGGCAGCATGAACTGAATATGGAGGAAAATTTAAGAATTTTAATTTTATGGATCAGACTGCAGCTCTGTCTGGCTATTTTACTTGAAATTTTGGTTTTAGTCTGTTTTATTATCTTTCCTGACATTTTTTCAATGTGGTGAGGATTGTAACACTAGTTTTTCTTTAGTTGTTACTATTATTATTTGTTAATTTGAATTATGTCTACCCTGGCTTATTTATTACTGATTGATTTGGTTAATAAGATCCCAAAGTTTAATTTAACTTATAAATGAATAAACTAAAATTATTCTGGTTTGATTTAGGGAACTTTTTCTGAGTTCGAGGTTGTGGGTAGGCTAGTTTAGTTTGATGAGGAGGAGACAGGGAATACGATTTGTGTTGATGAATTTATTTTGTGCATGTCTAATTAGGAGATATAATTCTTTATGGTTGTCCTATTATTGTATTGTTTGGATTTATAGGGGACTTAAGGCTGAAAAAAATTGGCAGCTATTTATCTTAAATAATTTAATATCATAATTTATTGTTATGTATTTGCACCTACCTTTAAACATACACACAGACACACACATTACCATATTCAGTGTGGAGTCCACTCATTAGTAGAAGTCTCTGCAATGACATTTCATGCAGGCAGAATGACTTGAGAAATCAAGTCCATCTGCATGTGGGTTTTTAAAAAGCCATTTGGATATCAAGTCACTTGTTGGCTAGGCAGACCATGATGTGTGCCAGTTTCACTTTGCCCAAGGGATTTGACTGGGGACTCTTTGGTGAGTTTTAGTCCTGGCTTAACATCATTGACAAGAGATGGGCAACACTGCCTAATTAGACCACTCAAGTCCCTGTGCCACGACAAGGCTCTCACCTAACAGGTGACACCTGCTCTCACTACTGAAAAAAATATACCTGGCTGCTTTTCATCTTTCCAATGCTTGGCCTCAAAAGGCAAGTATTTTTGCCCCTGGTGCAGTCTTTAAGAGGCCAAAATCCTATTGCATGGTATAGTAAATAGCACTAGAGTACGCCCATTAAATCAATGATTTAGTAAATCATCAACTCATTAGATTCCATTGTTTCAAGTAGGCCTACTCTAACTATAACTTAGTATGCTAAAGTAAATCACAGTTAGAATAGGCCCTTTTGAAACAATGAAACTTACAACGGGACGGACTCACCATATCTCCTTTGATACAATGTACTTATTCTATTGTAATTTACTATGCTAAACAACAGGATTTTGGACAAAGAAAAATATACTGTACTTTAGTACAGTGAGACCGATAAAGGCACATGTATTCAACTTACAGAGATTTTGAATGTAAACATTAATATATTTCTATTACATTTGACTTTTAATTTAAACCAGCTAGTTATAAATGATCAGTTTCTAAAACTATGATTTTTTTAAAAGCCCCTAAAGTTTTATACTTTCTAATAACTTTCACATGATCTGTGCTACTGTGCTCATGTATTTTCAAACACAGATAAATGATACATTCATTTTGTCCCAGCCATCCTGAATAGCACTTAGAAGATCTGACTTGGTTAAAAGTTCAATCCCATGCTTATTTAGGAATAAAAGACTGTCTGTATTATACACTGAGGCTGAAATTCAGTAGTAAATCACAACTAGAGTAGGCTCATTGAATAAATGGAATTTATGAAGGAGCTCACTCACCAAATCCTCACTGATTCAGTGGGTCTACACCACTGTTGTATGACTGGATTTCAGCCTAAGAATATTGGTAAAAGTGTGGGCTGGCTTAAACAGTAAAAGATTTTATTTCCCACATCTTTGCAAGTTGCAATTACTTGATGTTGGGTTTTTTTTTAATTTGGTCATCAGAATATAAAACACATAATTCATTTGCACATCTGTTTGTGTGGGCAGAAGAGCTTTAAAAGTATTTGGCCCTGAAGGAGATGACATTATATTACATTCTAACCATGAAGTTGGCCCAAAGTCCCAAAGCATGCTACAGGCCTTACTTCAAAGTAGACACACAAATACTGTCAGCCATTGTGGAATGGATAAAAATGCTAAATGATAACAATGGTGAGATGGAATGGATAAAAATGCTAAATGATAACAATGGTGAGATGAAAATGTATTGCTTGAGTTTTGAAACAAGCAGTATTGTTGACATAGTCATGTCAGCACAAATCCAAGAAGAGGCATGTAAGGAATTTCAAGATATCATTTCCAGTGTCCATCTTAAAGAACAACTGCCCTTTTAAACATTGTTCCTCTCTGTCTATGTGCACAGCAATAATACTCTACCTCACACAGGACCATTATTGTGTATTCATTCATTAGAGGTAATTATTTTAAATTTCTGTCCCCACTGACCCATGGGCAGATGGTTAGCATGAATACTATGCTTATCTGGACACTAGATCTGGCCGGGCAGCTCTCTGATGAGTTGGATCACTAATACTGGCAGCTGCAAAACAGCCTCACTCTTCTTTCACCTCCCATTTGCTTCCTCCAGAGACTACAGATTGATATACCAGTACCAACTTCCTTCAAAATATGGGTCATTTTCAGTTTCCCAGCAAACTGTATTACACTTAAAACCTCATCCCAATAGAAGGCAACAAAAAGAATCATAGCTGCTGTGAGCATAATCTGATCTTTGTCAAACTTGTTCTTTTGTAATGTAGGCAGCCTCCATGACAACCAGAACATACACAATACAAGGCTAAAACCCTACATTTTGTTTGTTTGTTTGTTTGAAACTACACTCAGAGGCCATCCTGTGCTTTTGTTCTGCTATGTCCTACTTCATTCCAGTGCAGGATCTATTCATGTGGAACCCATTGCTATGTGCTGATCTGCACACTTTGTAGGTTTGTGTCATTTGCTGACATTTCCTTATGGAAGTGTTTCTCCTGGTTGGTATCCCTGTGTGTGCCTTATAGCTGCTCCTATTTTGTACCCCCGGGATGTAGGCCACTGCTAGCTTCTGCTGATTTCAAGGGAGAATGTTGAAAAGGCAGCAACATACTAAATTAAACTCCAATGTTTCCAAATCCAGATAAACCCAACCTGTAGTGTGGGACTAATTTTAAACTTCTATATGTGTTATTAAAAACATCTCTCACTTTCTTCTTTCTCTCACCTTTTCCCTACCTCCCCGAGCCTTTTCCTCTTTTACTTAATACAGGTATTCATAGAAAAGGCACAAAGAGTACAACACAACATACACAAGAGTGTAATAAACACTGTTCATCTCCCGGAGTTCACAGAGCCTCCTCAAAGATTGTGTTTTTTTTTTTTTAACCACAATCAGGTGAACCTTGTTGTGCTGGCCAATCTTTCTCACACTAGGTTTGGCTAAAGGAGCTATGGAATATATTCACCCAAAGGTGGCTTTGTTATGGCAGTTTAAAGTCTGACTAGACATGAATGAAGAAGTTTATTTATTTATTTATTTATTTATTTATTTATTTATTTAATAGATGTATATACTGCCCTAATCTGGTGGACTCTGGGCAGTGTACATAGGCCACTGACCATACAGTAGAACAAGTTAAAATCAAAATAAAAACAATTTAGAAACCCTTAAGAACATTTGGCAATATTGCCCACTGCTGTGCCACTTTGCTATCTAAAAACAAATATAAAACCAGCATAACATTAACATTAAAACTGATTACAGGAGGGGGGAGCGTCAGATGAGCCAGAAAGGGGAGCTTGTTGACAATCCTGGGCCCCAGACCCATTTTGCCAACCATGTCTTCAGCTCTTTCCTAAATGGTAGCAACTGGGGCTTAAGGTGTAGTTCTACCGGGAGGCGGTTCCATAATGTGAGGGCTACGACTGAGAAGGCCCTTTCCCTCATGCTGGAGAGGTGAGCTTCCCCAATGGATGGTATCTGAAGGGTGCCCTCTCGGTTTGCTCTCATGGGACAGGTCGATGTCCTAGGGACAATGCAGTCCCTGAGGTATCCTGGTCTACTACCATGAAGAGCTTTAAAGGTGACAACCAGCACCTTGAATTGCAACCAGAGACGTATAGGCAGCCAGTGCAGCTCCTGCACCAGTAGTGAGGCATGAGCAAAGTGACTACACCACACAGGCCGCCGCATTCTGGGCCAACTGCAGTCTCCGGATGGTCATCAAGGGGAGCCCCATGTAGAGTGCATTACAATAGTACATATGGGAGGTGACCAAGGCATGGGTAACCATGAGCAAGGCATCACAGTCCAGGAGTGGGCACAATTGATTAATAACATGCACTTGCCTGAAGGCCCTCCTGGCCATGGTTGTAACCTGCTCCTGGAGCAGAAGCCGCGAGTCCAGGAGGACCCCCAGGTTGTGCACCTGGTCAGATTGGGGCAACAATGTCCCATCCCAAACCAGTGGTGACAACTCCTTATGAGGACCGGGTACCCTCACCCACAGCCCCTCAGTCTTGCCAGGATTCAGCTATAGTCCATTGTCCGCAATCCAGACCCTTACAACCTTGACCACATCGCTGGGATCACCACGGGCAAAGATATACAGCTGAGTATCATCATCATACTGATGATATCTCACCCACTGGGATCAGATGTCAGAATCCAGCCATCCCAGTTAAGGGCCCCTCCCTTCCAGTTCCTGAGACCCCTGTCTCATTACGGGAACCTTTAACCCTTGTCAGCTCTATGGGAGAACCGGCCTGCATTAAAAGAACTCTTACTATGCTCGGGCAATGAAGCAAACAAGGGAGGTCTGGTAGCTAGGCCTTGTGAGTGTGTGGTGTCAGCATTTGTTAAGGAAAAAGACGATCTTCAAGCAAAAACAGTTGATTTATTGTAGTAGGTTTCTTATAGGATAATCCAGAAAAGCTTAAGTCAGTCCACAGGCAGTCCAAAACAAAACATAGTCCTATAGCATAAAGAACAGTTCAGAAAGGCCAATCACTCTAGGTAATCATTTTGAAGACAAAAAGGAATAGTCCTACAGGTCAAGATGTTAATCCATAGACATCCAAAAGCGAACTCCTTCTGCTGTCCCCAAGATGAGGATTCTGCAGTCAGGTGGGATACACCCAACCAATCAGAAAGAGCTTTTAGTGAAACAGCAAGTTCCCAAAACATGGGAACATGTTTACACACGTGTAGATACCTATAGTCATAACAGTAGATAAAGATTATGCTGAACTGGAAACAAGCTGTCTCGTGACACGTAGTCTTATGAGACAGAGAGAAGAAGAGTTTAAACTACAACCTCAAGCTTTGAGAACATTTGAAAAGATGTTGTTTCATGACATCGGATGATCTCACCCAATTGTTGAAGAGTAGGGGCGAGAGGACTGAACCCTGTGGCACCCCACACATAAGATACCTTGAACTCGACCCCGTGCCCCCCACTCACACTGAATGTGTCCAGCCACTCAGGAAGGAGGAGAACCAGGCCAACACAGTGCCCTGGATCCCCAACCCCTGGAGTCAGTACAGAAGGATACCGTAGTTGAAGGTATTGAAAGCCGCTGAGAGGTCAAGAAGAGTACCCTCCATTTCTTTTCCACCAGAGATCATTGAACAGCGCGACCAATGCAGTCTCCATACCATGATCTGCATAACCACTTTCTAGACAACCTTCCCCAAAAAGGGGATGTTCAAGACAGGGCAGAAATTAGATGGTATATTTGGATCAAGCGATTGTCTTTTTAGGAAGGGGTGCACCAGTACTTGTTTGAATTGTGGTGGCAGCACACCCTCCCTCAGCAAAGCATTGACCACCGCTCAAATCTCCCAGCTCCCTCTGGAAACCTTCTGGCTCCATCAGATGCCAAGGGTAGGCCAGAATAATAGGCCTCCCCTCCCCATGGTTAGGAGTTAGCCATGGGAGCTCTAGGGTCACCAGATAGTGGTATGACCATGGCACAGTTGGGCCAGTTGGGCACAGTCGGCCAGTTGGGCCAGGGATTGTAAGCAGCTGCATGACCGGCCATGGCTATCTATTTCAGCCTCACTGTGGCCTCGTGTCCGCCGATGGACTCTCCCTGGCCAGTCAGCCTGGGGATTGGAGGCAACTGTGTGACCGACTGTGGCTATTTCAGCCTCGCCATGGTCTCGCGTCCACCAACGGACTCTCCCCAGCCAGTTGCCCCGGGGATTGGAGGCAGCTGCATGACCAACCATGGTGATTTCAGCCTTGTGGCGGCCTCACATCCACCAATGGACTCTCCCTGGCCAGTCAGGCCGAGGATTGGAGGCAGCTGTGTGACTGGCCATGGCTATTTCATCTTCACTGCAGCCTCATGTCTGCCAATGGACTCTCCCCGGCCTCTCAGCCCGGGGATTGGAAGCAGCTGCGTGGGCCGGCCAGTTGACTGAAGATCACTGCCACCATCACTACAGCTGTTTTACAGCTACCACTCTCTGCTGGGATGAGATAAGGACTCTCTTGACTCTCCTGACTTTATTTAACTTTTTATGCTAGTGTATTGTATAATTTTTTGCTTTTGTATTGTATATCTGTGCTAGTATTGGTAATAGCTCTTCTCAGCAGGAGGGAGTTGACTTTTAAAATGGTATATTGTTATAGGGATTGTATCCCCTGACTGTATTGTATTTTTATGATTTATTGATTGTACTAATTGTGTTGCATTATGTGTTATATTTATACCATGTTGTTGCATTTTTATTTGAGACTGTAAGACCTATGTCATGTTAGCCGCTCTGAGTCGCTTCAGCAAATAGAACAGCATCCAAGTCTAAATACAAATACAAAACAAATAATGTTTGGATGTTGTAACCCTGGACCACTTTGCAACGGCTCAGGGAGAAGAATTAAGTCGCGTGTGTGGCCACTGCTCCTGGTCAGGCCCTGAATTACTTAAGCCAGGTCCATGGCTGCCATGGAAGCCATGAACTTCCTCACCACCTCGGACCCCAGTCCCAGGGGGAAAAGGTTGAAGTCCCCCACCACAATAAGTCTAGGGAACTCCATTGCCAATCCCAAGACAGTGTCCAAGAGCTTGGGCAGAGAATCAGCTACCCTACAAGGGGGCAGATACAGTCAAACCTCACATAAAGATTGCCTCGCTTAAAGCGTAAGTTGCTTAAAGAGCAGAATTTTCTCTGAATGTTCACTTGCAATCCCCCCTCCCACCAGAAGTCACAATTGGTCACTTACAATGGTCTTTTGCTTAAAGAGCAAACTCGCTTAAAGAGCAATCCCATGGAACGCATTATGCTCTTTAACTGAGGTATAACTATAGGAGAAGGATCCCCAACTGACCCATTGGGCCCAGGTGAAGTAACATGGCCTCACAACCCGCTATCTGCAGTGCTGTTGCTCTGGTGCCTCTTAGAGACTCTCTTGCCAAAACAGCAACTCCCCTGCTGGGGAGTTTGGCTAGTGCCAAACATCAAACCCAGCCAGTCATGGGGACAAGGGGACCCCATCCTCGGACAAGGGGACCCTATCCTTGGACAAGGGGCCCCCATCCTCACACAAGGGGACCCCATCCTCAGACAAGGGGACCTCATCCTTGGACAAGGGGACACCATCCTTGCTGGTCAGCCAGGTCTCGGTAATGCACCAGTAGTTGAAGACCAGCATGATACTAAAACAGGAAAAAGCACTATGCAGATATCAAGTGGATTGTGTATCTTAGCTCTTAATATGTCTGCTGAGCATCACAGTTTGAAAGCTAGAATTTTGGTTTAAGGAAATTTCTGTAAGACTTTTTAATGTTTTTTTTAAATGAAATATTCAATCTACTACTGATTGGTATGCCAGACATTAGAAAGATCAGATGCACCACTGATTGGATTTCCAATGTTCATTAACAACCAGTCTACCTGTGATTGCGATTTCAGTCTTTAGGAACATCCAGTCTATGGCTGATTGACCTCTGAGTAATTAAAGATATGGCCTTTGTGAGCCTGAGAGGTTGTATGTCTTTATTTTCCATAAAGTCTGCCCAACATTAAAATATAACAGACAGACACATACACAAAATGAATGTTTTAGTAGGCTTTGATGAGTTTGTAAGTGAAGGGAAGCCTAAAAGTTCAGTGTTTGAACTACTATAATAAATACTACAATTGCAATAGGTCAATGGTGTCCAGAAACTTTTTTGACAAATCATATCACACATATGCTAAGGACATCATTTTAAACAGTTGGACTGTATCATTTACTGCATCCTTCCATTTCTCTAAATTTCATCACCTGAAATAGACATTTTCAGTGACTGCTGTACATTTTCTTCCATCAGAGGGTTCTGCTCTAAAATAAGGAGATTAAATCCTACACAGGTTAATTGGCACCTGAAACCCAAGGCTGGCAAACATCCTTATTGATCTGTTTCTTATGTGCTCAGACTTTGCTTGCCATGGACTTTAGGAAGCTAGGAGCAAGCAGGGGGTGAAGAGAATCTAAAATGGTTCCTACAATGCAAACAGCTTTAATTAATTTGCCTCGACCCTTCCTAGAGAAGTGAAAATATCCATGGGACCTTTCCTTTGAGATTAATCCTGGTGGTGTCATGGGAATTGTGCTATTTGTACCGCACACTTTGTTGAGCTGACAAGCGGTTCTTTCTAAGTCAAGTTGTGTACAAGAGACCTCATTTCCTGATCTGATTGCTTAGAGAACTCACATGCCAGAAAAATCAGTCGTCACATTTCTTCCCTTGACAAGTTTCTCTCGAACTCTCATGCTGGAACAGCTGCTGAAGTTCATCTTTCTGTCAAATGAACAACTTTCCAGGGGTGTAAATCTTATTTTCCCCTGCAATCCGTTTCCTCTTCTTAAAGGAAACCTCTTATATGGCCGGCAGAATGATGATAAGAACAGCTATGTTACATGAGACCAATGCTCTTGTCTACTTCAGCGTTCAGTCCCATGCTGTCCAGTTGGGACAGGACAGAAGTGTGACAACACCCTCTCACTGTGGTTCTTGAGCAACTGAGTTGCATCCCTTCCCGATTGCTCACAAAAAAAAAAAAATGACTATGGTGGAATCTCGGTTAACAAATGGCTTGGTTAACATAAAAATTGCATAACAAAAAGAAATCCATAGAAAATAGTTTACAGAAAAATTTTTTTTGGAATGAATTAATTGGTTTTCAATGCATTCCTATGGGAAACCGCATCTCAATTAAAGTATTTTGGTTTTCAATACATTCCTATGAGAAATTTCATCCAATGCATTCCTATGGGAAATTCGGTTGAAGTAATTTTTGCTATAAGAAATGTCCTGAAGAACACATTAATTATGTTAACTGAGATTCCACTGCTGTTCACTACAGTTTCTGAGATAAAGATTAAATGGTGAGTGCAAAAGGATTGTTCTGAACCCTTCCAGAGCACCATGGACCCTGAGTGCTCTCTCTCTCTCCATCCTTCTCTCTTGAAGAAAAAGAAATATAATAAATATAATAAAATTTCCATAAGACAAAGGGCAACCTGTTTACAATGTGCATTGTAAACCAGAAAATAAAGCTAAACAGCATAGGGTTCACTTAGGAGAACATACATTTACATGCCACCTTTAAGGCATCTTTTATGTTGTGACAATGTCACTGTTCTAAATGAGTAACAAATAAAAAGAGAGCAGGCTATCTAAACGAATGTTTAAACAAGAGCAGCCAATTCCTCAAGCAAACAAAATAGCATTCTGTATTTGTTTCTTTTCCTGAGGGAATTTGCTACCACATTCAAGCAGAAGTCTGTCATGGAGCCCCTGGTGTTTGGTGACCATCTGCACCAGCCCATTATCAGTGTAGTGAGATTGATTTTCTTCCTCTTTGTGCATTCACTTACCCTAATACCCAGGAGTCTGCAATGGAGGATGTTAGAGACACTTGTAATCCATCAGAAACGGGGCCATTGGGACCGAGTATCATTATGTTCTATGTATGGCAAAAGGGTTTCTCCCTCAATGTTTTCTGTTGTGGAACTTCTCTGTGTTACTTGAGCTTCGTCTTTGCTTTTATTTCTTTGTGTTTATGACCAGCTCCTTCCATGTGAAAAAGATGGGTGGCACATTATTTATCATTTGACATTAAATTAAGAGTATCCTGGTCCTAATGTTTTCATAGTCATAGGCTTGAATAAAAAGAGGCTTAAATTGAGTAAAACATCACAACTAGAGTTGGTTTTTGAATCATTGGGGATCTAGTAAGTTAATCCATCCATAGGTTCCATCAATTCACTGATCCTACTTTAGATGCAAATTACTTCTGAATTCCAGCCACTGTATTCTTGAAGCCCATTTGCTCTACATTTAAGTTCCACCTATTTGTGCATTGCCTAGCTCCATTTATAACTTGCTTTTCTCTAAAAAGAAGACAGCATATACGGCTCTACAAACTGCTTACAATAATCCTTCAAGGAGGCTCAGAGAACGTGACTGGTCCAAGTTTACTCAATGAGTTTTATGGCTTAGGAGAAGTTTGAACATGAACCCTCCAATGTCCCTGTCCAAACACTCTAACATGTCAAGAAGTTTAAGGGAAAATGGTTGTCCTAGTTTGCAGCAGCAGCAACAGAAATGTCTGATTAACTAAATTTAGTGACGAGAACATTGATCTTGAGTCAGACATCCTGCAGCATGAAGTCAAGAAGGCCCTAGAAAGCATTGCTAACAACAAAGCTAGTGGATGGTATTCCAGTTGAATTATTCAAAACCCTAAAAGATGATGCAATTAAAGTGTTGCACTCTATATGCCAGCAGATTTGGAAAACACAGCAGTGGCCACAGGATTGGAAAAGGTCACTATACATTCCAATTCCAAGGGCAATGTTAAAGAATGTTCAAATTATTGAACAATTGCACTCATCTAAAACACTAGCAAGGTCATACTCAAGATCATACAAGCTAGGTTTTAGCAGTACATGGATTGAGAACTTCCAGAAGTGCAGGTTGGGTTCTGAAGAGGCATGGGGATTCGAGACCAAATTGCCAACATTTGCTGGAATTAATGGATCAAATCCAGGATATAATTTCCATTATAATGAGGGCTCTGCTCAAAAAACTCCTCCTGCCCAGTTTTCAAGAATTCTGTCCCATGTTCCACAGCTCACCCCATTCTGTGGAGCCCCTAATCAATTTTGCAGCATTTTTGGGAGGTTGTTGGGGCAGCTATAGGAAGGATGGGGTATGAAATCCACTTCAGGTAGTCCAGTTGCTGGCTCCTAAATTCGATTCAAACCTTGTCTATACTTCTCCAATGAAGAAACCAGAAGGAAATGTTTATCGTTATCAGTATTAAAATGACAGCAAGATCCTTAATATGAAGAATGTACTGAAGTTCCACTACAGACCAAAGAGATTTCTCCCTGCTGGGTGACCTAGCCCCAGCAACCATCAAGGAGAATTAGTCTCAAGGGAATGATTTGCTTATGGATTTATAAACACTGACAATAATCCTAAAAGGATGTTAAAGGAATTGACAAATCTCAGCATTTCCCCCTCTCCACTGTGCATATGTGCCTAGGGGAGCTATGAAGGCCAAAGGCTTCCTTTTAGAAGAAACAAGTCATTAACAGCTGAAAGAGAAACAGGTAAGGAAACCAGAGAAAACAAGAAGACATTTATTGACACAAACTCTGAGGTTAAAAACTTCAGGTATAGATACAAAGGAATAACTCAGTCAAAAATGTGTAATATGAGAATTGGGGGTGATGGTGGCTTAACCAATTTAACAAGGAATTGAGATGGCCTTACATTGTTATCTGAAGTTTGTATATTCAGTACGGCTGATAGGAGTTGCCATCCAATCATATCTCAGAGGCTACAGGCAGAATCTTACCAAATCTTTTCTGTTCTAGTTCATATTTCAGCCAGAGTTGTCCTGACAGGTTTTAAACAGAATTCATATCCTGCAATGTATCACAAGGTCTTGGGCCAGGGTACAAGTATATGCCCTTTGAAACAATTTGAAACAGTCTTACTGTTTAAGACAGTGTACTTAACCCCGCTATCTCCTCATGTCAAGCTCCATAAGCCCCACATATTTTAATGAAGACTCACATTTTTGCTGGTGCTGAAATGAGATCTGTGTTGGTGCCAATAAGAATCACTTTCTACAGCCAGAATAGCAAAGCAGACAACACACTCCTTTTTTTTTGTTCTGACACCAGTTCTTGCCATCCTTGATGAGGCATTGAGGAGGGTTGTTCTGCGCATGCTGCAACGGTCAATGCAAATAAACCCAACCCCTTTTCTCCCTACTACTGGGTGCTTCTACTTTTTTTAAAAAAGCCAGAATAATTTGAACTGTGTTTTCCCTGTGTGATCATTGATTTTATTCTACAAAAGGACAGGGGTGGCCACGGCTCTATGGTGATGTATTAAGCTGGGGAATGACGTTTGGGAATAGAAAGAGCACCCATCCCTGCATTTTGCTCCCTATGACCACCTCAGGAACATCACAGAACTCTCTCTGCCTGCTGGAGAGGGGGAATGAGGGCCAGCTGTGTGGACCAGCTAGCTCAGCCATAAAGACCTTGCTGCTACTGCTATTGCTGCCTCCATGACCACCTCAGGAACATCACAGAACTCTCTTTGCCTGCTGGAGAGGGGGAATGAGGGCCAGCTGTGTGGACCAGCTAGCTCAGCCATAAAGACCTTGCTGCTACTGCTATTGCTGCCTCCATGACCACCTCAAGGAACATCACAGAACTCTCTCTGCCTGCTGGAGAGGGGGAATGAGGGCCAGCTGTGTGGACCAGCTAGCTCAGCCATAAAGACCTTGCTGCTACTGCTATTGCTGCCTCCATGACCACCTCAGGAACATCACAGAACTCTCTTTGCCTGCTGGAGAGGGGGAATGAGGGCCAGCTGTGTGGACCAGCTAGCTCAGCCATAAAGACCTTGCTGCTACTGCTATTGCTGCCTCCATGACCACCTCAGGAACATCACAGAACTCTCTCTGCCTGCTGGAGAGGGGGAATGAGGGCCAACTGTGTGGACCAGCTAGCTCAGCCATAAAGACCTTGCTGTCTCTCTTGACTGTATTGTATTTTTACACTGTATTTTATTGTATTGTTTTTTTCTTTTATGTAAAATTTATTGTGTTATCTGTGCTGCATCTGTTGTTATATTTTTATATTATGCTGTATTTATATTTGAGATTGTGATACTGTATATGTTTGTGTTATGTGAGCCCCTCTGAGTCGCCTCAGTGAGGTGAGTAGAGGGGCATATAAATCTAATTTAATAATAATAATAATAATAATAATAATAATAATAATAATAATAATAATAATAATAATAATAATAATAATAATAATAATAATAATAATAATAATAATATTTTTTAAAAACAGAAACTACCAGTTTTAGTTCTGGATAACTTTACAACTGCACACACACAAAAAGTTAAGACAGGAGAGCCAGGGATCACCAAGTTGGCAGTAGCAAAAGTAGGTGGCACAGGCTGTGGGAATGTATAAAATTGCATTGGATTGAGGACCTTTAAAAAACTTGGTATTAAAAGCCAAAAATTACAACACAGGCATACTGGGGTCAAACCAACCAATTGGCTGGGGAAATTGCACCATCCACTCCCCAGACCAAACCTGCCAGCCAGGTTTTCACTCCTTTTCTAAAGGGCAGCAACTCCGTCTGCATGCGTAGTTCTATTGGCAGGAGGTTCCAAAGGGCCAAAGCGGACACCGAGAAGGCCCTCCTTCTCATGCCAGCGAGGTGCGCCTCTCTGGCTGGTGGCACAACCAGAGAGCCCCTCCGGTCCGCTCTGGTGGGACAGGCAGATGTCCTTGGGACGATGCGGTCTCTTAAGTATCCTGGTCCACTACCATGTAGGGCTTTAAAGGTAATAACCAGCACCTTGAATTGCACCCAGAGGCAAACTGGGAGCCAGTGCAGCTCCTTCAGCAGCGGTGAAGCTCGGGCATAATATAAAGTTAGATCAATGTTTCCCAGCCTTTGGGCTTTGGACTTCAATACCCAGAAGCCTAAGCCAATTCCCCAAAGCATTGATCATCCAATGTATTGACTTAGGCTTCTGGGAACTGAAGTCCAAAAACCAAAGGTTGGGAAACACTGTATTAGATAGAGAAGGGGGAAAAAACCCTAGCTCTATGTAGATGTGATGGTTAGGCCAGGAGTTTACTGTTGGCTACCAGGATAGCTATTCCCTTACCAAGATCCCTGTTCAGTTAAATGCCATGCTTCCATGAGGTGCTCGAACAGACCAGTGTTTATGTTGGTATATCAACCATCTACTTAGCTGAGTAGTCTTCTTACCTGAGTTGATGTGATATGAATTATGGCTGGAAGACTGTGAATTGGATAAGTGTCATGTGTCCAGTGCTGATTTTAGACACCTTTGTATCACAAGAAAAACAAATCAAAACCTTGCTTCAAGTTGGGACACAGTTGCCACTATATGTTCTCCTCTTAATTGAGCCTATTTGAATACATGCTGGCCACTCCAATATGTAGAATGCAGAAATTTTTTTATATATATTCAAAGCACATATCAAAGTGCAATGGTATACATATACATATACATATATAACATTGCACTTTGGTATGTGCTTTGAATAAAAAAGGGCATCCCTGTGCCAAAAGAAGTATTAATTTAAAGAGCAGATCCTTAATTTGAATTCCAACAAGATTTTGGCTCTGTGGTTTGATGGTACCTAGATCAAGGAGTTGAGTAGGATGGAGTTGGACTCCCCCATGAAGGAGCAGGTGCCTAAATTCATCTTTGTTCAAGTGAGCTCAGTGACTTGGAAGTTCACCAGCTATGACCATTCCTGGATAACCTAGGACAGTAGTCCATGCCCTGGTAGCTTCCTAGTTAGACTCTTGCAATGTGCTCTACATAGGCCCATTCTTGAAAATGGGTTCTGAAGGATTTACATTGACTGCCAATACATTTCCAGTCTGAGTTTAAGGGGTTCACTTATAAAGCCCCAAATGGCTTGGGATCCAGATAATTGAAAGAGCATCCCTCCCAATGAAAACCTGCCCTGTTACTAAGATGGGAAAGGCCCTCTTCCATGTCCCACATAACTGAGAACAGTTCATTACATGAAGACACAGGGAAGGGCTTTTTCTGCCATAGCAGCCAACTGTGGAATGCCCTCCCTGGGAAGTTCAATTAACACTGACACTAGAATTACTTTGCTGTCAAGTCAAGATGTACTTATTTATTAGAGCCTTTGGGGGTTAAGGATCATGGCCTGCATAGATTTTAGTGTTTAGTGTTCTTAATTATTTAAAAAATATTTTTCATGTTTGAGTATTTTAATACTTTGCTATTTGATCTTGAAATTGTTTAAAATATCTTATGTTTTAAAACAAGCAAACAAATTGGATTTCCTATAATAACTGTAAACAACCCTTCAGCTCTCTTTTTTTAATCAATTAGTAACCAGGAAGAACCTCTCTCTCTCTCTCTCTCTCTCTCTCTCTCTCTCTCTCTCTCTCTCTGTGTTAGCAAAGACTGTAAGCCCTCTTAGGGAAGGAATGTAGAGATTTCCTTCTGATTATAAAAAGAAGTGATGGAGATAGAGTATATTAGAAATGATTAGAGGAATCTGATATCGTTATCTTTTGTACCTAATCACAGCAGCAAAGATAACTACCTGAGGCAAAGCAGACATCTTCCTTCCTACATCAGATAATTAGCAAAAACTGTCAGTACAGATTTCAATACTCTCATCACAGAACTCCTCTGCAGCATATCTACAAATCCCAATAATCTTCTGTCTCTTCCATTTCCCATTTTGTCATTAGATAAAATAGAAATATTTCTTCAGATAACTAAGAATACAACACATTTTGATATAAAACAATTCATTTTTGAATGTTTCTTATCTCTTCAAAGATCCCAGGAGGTTTGGAATCAGAGAATCATAGAGTGACTAAATTGGAAGAGGCCTTTTATGCCATCACATCTAACCCCCTGCTCAATGCACGATCCAAATAGGAGCAGATCTGATGGATGGTGGTCTAATTCTCTCTTGGATGCTTCCACTGTTGGAGCATTTATCACCTCCTGAGGGATTTGGTTCCATTGTTGACCTGCCCTAACAGTTAGGAAGTGTTTCAACTGAAATTTAGTTTTCTATAACATGATCCCATTATTATGTGTACCACATCCTGGAACAGGGCAGATCCTGCCCCTCCTCTGTATGGCAACCTTTCAAGTCTTTGAAGAGTGCTATCATGTCTTTCCTTAGTCTTCTTTTCTCAAGGCTAAACATGTCCAAATATTCCAGTCTTTCCTCACAGGTCTTGGTTTCCAATCCCCTGATAATCCTTATTACACTCCTCTGAAGTTGTTCCACTTTGTCTGCATCCTTCTTAAAGTGTGTCTCAGAGCTAGAACAATTCCAAGATCAGGTTCTGTGCAGCCCCTTGCAGAGCATAGAAAATGGGCTGCGGAATGGAAAGAGGGGAGAAAGCTCTAAGGTACAAATAGCACAGGGTCATGCTAAGACATTTTGTCACCTTAGGTAATGCAGTGAAAGATGGAGTCCATCCTTTTGAGTCAAAGCATACAGTATCCGAAGTCAGGCAAACCGTTTTGATGGTTAAGACAGATATCCACATGGCTACCCATCTTCATCTCTGACAATAAAATATAGTAAAAGCAGATTTAAATAATTAACCACATCCAGCTCCTCTATGACCAGTGATGGGATGTAACAGGTTCTCACCAGTTCTCCAGAACCGGTAGTAACTTTTCCCAGTGTCCCAGAGAACCTGTAGTAGCTTTTGGGGGGAACCACCTTTGGGGCTTACCTTTTCACATGCCAAGCACTTGGTGTGCATGCATGCCTAGTGCTTGGCACATATGCACTGCCTCCTTGCTGTCCTCCCAAACAGGGAGGAGGAAGAGAAGCTGCTAGCCTGAAGCTCCCTATAGCCTGAAGCTTCCTATTTTTATTATTTTGTATTTTTTCTTTGGCCCCACCCATGACATGACATCATGATGTTAGCTCCTCCCACACTGTGATGACATCACGGTGGGGTAGTAAAATTTTTGACATCCCACCACTGTCTATGACGTTCTAACTCTGTAAGGAGTGGCAACTTGGAATGCAATGCAATATTTAGCCATACTTTTTCAGATGGTGGCAACCAATATGTATTTAAATAAGCAGAAGCTTAATCTAGGCAAGGTAGGAACAATCTTACTCATTATGCTGACTGATCTAGTGGTGAGAAATGAGTTTGCTTGGGGTTTCAGTATCACACATCCCTCCTTGAAATAACAGATTTAGAATCTGGAAGCTCTCCTGGTTTTGTTCCTTCTTTCAGATTCTCAGGCTGTTGTGGGTCCCATGGGTTCTTCCCAGTGTTGGCAACAGTGGTGGGCATGGGCTGGTTCGCCCTGGTTCTGTAGAACTGGTGGTAAAAATCCCGGGTGGTCTCCCCGGGGGAGGGGGGGTAGCAACCTTCCTGGGAGACCACCCGGGGTGGTTATGTTTTTTTTTAATGCAACTGGTTCAGTTGCCTCTCCAGCTGCCCCACTCTGCAGCCCAAAATGGCTGCTGGTGAGTGTGCGTGTGTTAAAATACCAATTGATGAATGCTCGTCTCCAGTACTCAGCATGCATGCATCAATTGGTATTTTAATGCATGCGCACTCACCAGCAGCCATTTTGGGCTGTAGAATGGAATGGGGCAGCTGGGGAGGCCCTCAGCAGCCTCCTCAGAGGTGCGGTGGTGGCATCAGTGGCTGAGGCTACGGCCCTTGCTTGAGTCGCCATGCACTGCCACCGTACCACTGGGCCAGGCCGCAGCGCAGGGCCATGCCATGCTGCCATTCACCATTGCCACACACCACTCACCACCGCTTGCTGCCCATGCTGCACACCGCTGACGCCACTCACCGATGCCACACAGTGCCGCCATGCCAGGCCATGCTGGGCCACAGCACACCACCAGGCCAGGCCAGGCCACACTGCTGGGCCAGGCCCCGCTGCCATACCAGGCCACGCCAGACCATGCTGCCAGGCCAGGCCAGGCCATGCCACCAGGCCAGGCCCCGCTGCACCACTGCTGTTGCCACCTGCTCCCCAGGGTAAGTGATGACTTGGGTTTGGGTTTGGGGTGGGTGGGTGTAATGTGTATTTAATGTGTACTTTTAGATGTTTTTATGTCTATTTAATGTGTATTTTCATGTGTTTTTATCTGTATTTAATTTGTATTTTTATGTGTACTGTATTTTTTTTAACTTTGGCTCCACCCATGTCATTGGCTCTGCCTATGACACCTTGACATTGGCTCTGCCCATGACATCATGACATTGGCTCTGCCCAAACATTGGCTCCGCCTACAGTGTGGTAGTAAAATTTTTGGCTGCCCATCACTGGTTGGTAGTGCTCATTACTAGAGGTGGCCAAACTGAGTGTGACTACACATGCCTTTAGTATATTAAGAAGAATTTGGTGTTTTCTATATATGGGACTGCCTTAAAGGAGATTTGGCTCAAAAGGCAGAATTAGTGATGTGACATTATCACTCAAAACAGGTGACTGAGAGAGGAGGTCATGCTGCTTCCTGAATGGGCATTGCCTTCATTCTGGGGATAGGGGCATCTTATTACAGAATAACACTTTCACCAATATAAAATGAAACTGAAAATATTGCTAAAAAAAAGTGTTGGGTGGGGGGTTGTCACTGTCAAAAATGTTGGTGAAAAACACAGCCACTTTCTATACAGCCTTAGTACAAATTCCTGCTTAATTGACCATTGATGTATGTTGATTGAAGAGGAGATTTCCCCCTCTTTTCTGCAGAATTAGGGCTTGATGAAAGATATGTCTGAGAAAAGAACAGGATAGAAGAGAACATAAGCAGATTTTATTCTGATCTCTTCTATATATATTACAATGTGTATCATATATTTTTAAAATATTGCAAGCTGTTCTGAGTGGTACTTGCATCAAAAGTGAGGTATGTATGTATGTATGTATGTATGTATGTATGTATGTATGTATGTATGTATGTATGTATGTATGTATGTATGTATGAATGAATGAATGAAATATTTCTTGAGGCCCATTTCAATCAGCATCCAAAGTGTCTATGCCCCATAGTTTGTTTGCTATGTTTAGGTAAAGGTAAAGGTAGAGATCACCCTTGCTTGAAAGCTAGTCGTATCTGACTCTAGGGTTCAGTACTCATTTCTGTCTACAGCCAAAGAGCCAGCACTGTCTGTGTCTGAAGATGTTTCTGTGGACATGGCAGGCATGCCTTGACACCTGAGTATATGGAACACTGTTTACCTTCCCACCAAAGTGGTACCTATTTATGTACTTGTAATTTCTTGCTTTCGAACGGCTAGGTTGGTAGTTGCTGGGACGGAGACAGGCGCTCATTCCATCATGCGGTATTCAGGTTGTGAACTGCTGATCTTCTGTCTCTCAGTCAGTGTCTTAACCACTTGAGCTTCCATTCAGCTCAGGGTGGTGTATATCATCATCCTACCCATTTTGCCAGATAGCATAGGAGTTGAGAGTTTGATTTCCCACTTCTCGGGTAAAGAGCCAGACCTCTGTGGTCTTAGGAAAGTGGCACAGTTCCAAGACACTCTCAGAAGAAGAAAGAAACAGCAAACCACTTCTGAGTACTTCTTACCTGGAAAACATTGCCAAGGATTATCTTAAATCAGAATCAATCATTCATAATACCCATTTGCATGTTTATAAGAATCTGGTGAACTTGGTACACTGAGATCTGTCCAGACAGAGCATATAGCTTGATAGGTGAAACTCTTTTCATTGGCTCAATGCTATGGCGTCCACATTTGTTTTTCATTAGAGTGTTCTGACCTCCTTTTTTAAGCTACTGCCATCTTTTTTAGGCTGCTTTTTTTTGGGGGGGGGGGAGCACTTGCAAAGATCTTGCTGTGTAGCTTGGCTCTTTCAGTGGTGCTATCTGAGGTGGCAACTCTGTGACATGTGTAGTGGCTTGTGACATTAAAATGAAGTATTAGTAAAACCCTTCCATTTTCATCTCTCTTTTTTAAATGTGATGTACATAGTGGGTTGTGACATTAAAATGGTGAGGAGATAGGCCCATGCTTGACAGCCATGGAAAAGGCGGGGAAGGGGTCAGGTAGGGGAGTTTCAATAAGTGAACAGAGGGGATGAAGTGGAATGATCAGAAGACATAGTTGGCCACTTGGCACAGGAAAATAAATATCTATGGTATGAACAGTAATATTGTTGGGGGACACAGAAAGAACCTCCTCAAAGATTGTGGCATTTTTGACCCACAATCGGGTGTACCATGGGCACTGGCCACTGTGTCCCAGCTAATCTTTCTCACACTAGGTCAGATGAAAGGAACTACAGAATTCACCAAAAGGTGGCTTCATTTTGGCAGTTTCACATCTGGCCTAGAGACAGAAGAAGAAGTAACATTTCTCCAGTGATACACAGTTAGAGATAAATTTGATCACAGAGAAGATAAGAAACTTTTTCGGAGCCACCCACATCCTCTAATGTGAAGAGTTATTGACTATCCCAAGATAACATTACCTAGCATGGTTTGTGGCTAAACTGGGATTTAAACTGTTCCCCCTAGTCTTGGTCTAGTATCCTAAATATGGCAGCTCTTCTCAGCAAACATTAGCTTCAGCAAGTCTCTGTCTCTGCCTATTCCTCCATTCAGCAAGTTCTACCATCCAGGTTTCCTTGCCAAAGTTGCCATTTATATGAGCCTTTACTTGCATTTGATGCAGGGAGGGTGGAGGTTTGCTCATTACATGGCTTAGGTAAAAGCCTGCTGTGAGGGTTCAGCAGGGGTAATAGAATCATACAGCTGGAAAGGATTCAACGTGACTCCTGTTAGTTCTCCTCACACCTGACTAGGAATGAAGCCCAGTTTCTTCCCAGCCTATGTTTATCATCAATTTAAAAATCAGCCACATGCGAGGAAGAAACAAAATCACGATCCCTTTAGCAGTTTAATGAATGCTTCCACTCAATTTTATTCCACATGCTTTATAAAAGGAAGTCCCTTCAACAAAGACTTTGCTTCTGGTGCCCCTCTGAGGAATGTCACATGTCATCGTTCAGTTCTCATGCAGTCTGGCTAAGACACTATACAAAGCTAGTTTGAATTGTGTCTCTCTGTGTGTGCAAAGGCAGAAATTTATTTCAGAGGTAATATAAAAGAGACATCACAGAAATGCCTGCTTGCTGCTCACAGCAGAAGGAAAAAAGATGTTTCAACACAAACCTAATTACAGTTTCATGAAGCATCCTTGAGATCTGCTGTGAAGTTTCATCAGGACACAGCTTCCTTTTATTGTTCTTTTTGCATAGGGTTGCCATGGCAGCAATTACTTCCCAGCCTAGTTTTGAGGAGAGAAACACCTGTGGAATGGATTGCTGCTCCCTAGGGGTGAGGAAGGTATGGATGTTTGGAGGATTACACCCTAAATTAAAGTTACGCACAAAAATGTGTAGCATTTTAAAATACGTTGCACAAGACATTTAAAATAGTGTGTTCCTTTAAACTGGATTGACTATTGGCTTACATTTTCCTATGGCATTTCAAAACCACATCTAAGTAGCGATGGGGAAAACAGTGTTATAAAATAAATAAAGTTTTCTTAGAAAGAAGTCACATTCAGTTCCATGAGGTTTACTCCTACCCAGGGTGCATACATTTTCAACTTATTTCCTCCCTTTTTGTTCATTGCCAATTTATTTCAACACACAACTGAAATCTACAAGGCAAGATGTTACCAGGCAAAAGATGATCATTATGTAAATGAACTTTTCAACTTTCATCTAAATTACCCCAAAGGTGTTTTTTCAGGTTTTCTACTCTTCATCTGAGTCTAATAGGGTAGTTCAATTCAGAACCATTTTTCTGCTTTTTATCATATAACCTATTTCCTCTAACATTTGTCTTCTTGTCAAGGTGTGAAGAATGTATTTTGTGGCTCAACAGCAAAGCAGATAGCTTAATTGTCAGCAGGTATGAGCAAACTAATTGTTTCCCTTATCTGATGTTGCTGTCTGAGCAAGTTCTTGCCCTTTGGGCACCTAATTCGATTCCTTTGGTGGGGAGATTTTAAACTGTGGACACATGGAAGTCGTGTTTTTCTATGAAGATGGCATACTGAAATGACAATATTTCCAAGATTGACTATAGAAATTAAAGTTGCAAATTGAAACACTGACATTGTTAAAGATTTTCTACACCTTGCTTCAATCCTTATTTAAAATAGCAGCTACAATCAAAAGAAGAGTGAGACTGGGAAGGGCAGTTATAATAATAATTTCATGTCAGAGATTACTCTGGTTTGAAAGGATTTTCAGGGAATGCCCGAATGAGGCTCCTTTCATTTCCCCAAGTGCAGTCCTTGGGTATCGAAACCCAACCTCTCCAAGCTCAGCACTTTAGCCACTATAAGAAGTATATATTAATCTCTGAAGATCAAGATGATGACAACAAAAATGACTATTGGAAATGTGATGATGGAGGAAAGCTTTATGAATACTGTGGGATGTTAGAAAAACAAGTGGATTCTAAAGTAAATCACTGGAATCTATCCATTCCTAGCCCACCCCTCTTTACAACCCTGAGCTTTCCAATCTCTATAGCCGCATACTGTCTTTGGTCATCATAATTAATCATCTAAAATGCACGTATGCTTTTCTGATGATTGTCACCTGGGGGGGTGGGCGGGCAGTAACGTGCAGTTTTGATATCTCCATTAATAATCTAGTAATTAGCAGAGCTTTTCAGTACATTGCTCTTTGAACTGGCTAGCCTGTCCCACTAGCCTTGATAACTCTACAAGATTATCTGATCTTCAGTCTGTTGAAATGGCACACCAGCCAGACTTGTGAAGGAACTACCTAGTTCTTTTGCCCCTGGATATTGCCAAGACTTGGAGGAAGTAAAGGAACATAAAAGGGAGAAAGACAACTGAACACACAGGAGAGAGAACAGGCATGGCACAGAGCGATCAGAACTGTCTCTTTTCATTACAGGGCTTCTGCAGCTCTCCTGCTGAGCATTACATTCCTCAAAAATCATTTAAAGAATGTGAGGCTGAGTTATTATTAAATCATGTCATCCTTCTTCAAAAAGAATGCTTCGGTCCCTATATTTGACATGAGAATTATTGTCTTTTACTGGTACGATGGAGCAAATTAAACCCTTCCTTCCTGCTTTTTTCTTTTTGGTGTAACAATATTAACCAGGAAATGCTGAGAAATGATTCCCAGAATGATCTTTTGTTCAGCTGCAGCCAGTCATAGAAAAACATCCACAGGCTCAGTGTCATGTTTCAGTACAAGCCACAAGCCACAGATCAGGGATGCCCAAACTTTTTGGGCCAGGGGCCAATCGGCTGGTTCAGTGGGCTGGTCATGTGGTTCAGCAGGCTGGTCACATGGTTCCTTCCACCAGAAGCGGAAGTAAAACTTGCCTTGCAAACTGTTTTAAACATTTGTTGTTGTTGTTGTTCAGTCGCACAGTCGATTCCGACCCTCTGCGACCCCATGGACCACCGTCCGCCAGGCACTCCTGTCCTCCACCATCCCCCTCAACTCGCTCAGCTCTGCACCCACCGTCTCCACAACACCATCTATCCATCTCATCCTGGGCCTTCCCCTTCCTCTTTTGCCCTCGACCCTTCCAAGCATCAAAGCTTTCTCAAGTGAATCCTCTCTTCTCATTTGATGTCCAAAGTACTTTAGCTTCATCTTTATTATTTGACCTTCTAATGAGCAGTCAGGGATGATTTCTTCCAAGATCGACCTATTTGTTCTCCTCGCTGTCCAGGGGACTCTCAAAACTCTCCTCCAACACCACATCTCAAAGGCGTCTATTCTTCTGCGTTCAGCTTTCCTAATGGTCCAGCTCTCACAACCATACATTGCCACAGGGAATACCATTGCTTTGACTATGCGAATTTTTGTTTTCAATGTGATGTCTCTACTTTTCACTATGTTCCCCAGGTTTCTCATCGCTTGCCTCCCAAGAATCAGACGCCTTTTTATTTCATGGCTGCAGTCACCATCTGCAGTGAGCTTTGATCCTAAGAAAGTAAAGTCTGTCACTGCTTCTACTTCTTCCCCATCTATTTTCCAGGGACTGATAGGGCCTGTTGCCATTATCTTGGTTTTCTTGATATTGAGTCTCAAGCCAGCTTTTTCACTTTCTTCTTTCAACCTAATCAGGAGCTTCTTTAGGTCCTCCTCACTTTCTGCCATTAGGGTGGTATCATCTGCATATCTCAAATTGTTGATATTTCTTCCAGCAATTTTGATCCCAAATTGTGATTCCTCCATCCCTGCATTGCGCATTATGTGTTCTGTGTATAAATTGAATAAACATGGTGACAAAATGCAGCCTTGTCTTACTCCTTTTCCTATTCCAAACCACTCCGTCATTCCACTTTCTGTCCTAACTGTTGCCTCTTGATTCATGTACAGATTTCTCATGAGGCCTATAAGGTGTTCCGGTATTCCCATCTCTTTAATTACTTGCCACATCTTGTTGTTTTAAACATGACAAGATATATTTTAAGTGGCCACTTTCTCTGCTGAAACCAGGGATGCCCAAACTATGGCCCATGGGCCAGATCCAGCCCCCAATGCCAATTCATCTGGCCCGCACTGCCCTTGTCACTCCTGGAAGCAGAAGCAAAATGCTCCTGTATGGGAGTGACAAGGGCGGTGCTTCCAGGAGTGATGAGGGTGGTGTGGGTCAGATGAATTGGCATTGGGGCCAGATCTGGCCCATGGGCTGTAGTTTGGGCACCCCTGCCTTAGATATTGTGGGTTTTACAGACTCTTTTCTCTCTAATTTCTATGCAAATTTTACCATCTTAATGTGGTTCCTAGAAATGAGATTTACTGATAACTCTTTTAAAACAATGATGTTAATTTATTCTGATTTACTGCTGCACTGATTGCCTTAAAGCATTTGTGACAGACATATTAATAATATCTAAAGAACCCACACACCATGGCTTGGTCTAGCTATGAAATGCTAGAGGTGTTTGAGTAGGAAAAAGCAGAACATTCTTCCCCTTCCTCTTTTAAAAAACTATGTCCACATCCAAGCATGTGAATCCTATGGAGCATTCAGCTATACCTTATCTAAAATAGGTAAGGAATCTTAAAGTATGGGTTCAGCACTCTGTGGCCCTTTTCCTAATTTCAAAAGGCCACATAATGTGATCAACAGTTCAGCAATTGCTGAAGCCTTCTGTAACTGATCCACAAGATACCTTGCCCATTATCCATTAGCACATTGATTGGACATGAAAAGGGACAAAGGAATGTCATAATGACAGACATCCTATTTAAAGGTAAAGGTCTCCCTTGCTCAAAAGCCAGTCATGTCTGGCTCTAGGGAGCAGTGCTCATCTCTGTTTACAGCCAAACAGCCAGCACTGTCTGTGTCTCCAGACATTTCCATGATCATGTGCACGGAACACTATTACCTTTCCCACTGAGGCAGTACTTATTTGTCTACTTGCAATTTCTTGCTTTTGAACAGCAAGGTTGGCAGTAGGTGGGACAGATGATGGGAGTTCACACCATCATGCAGCACTCGGGTCTCAAACTGCTGACCTTCTGGGTGTCAAGTTAAGTGTCTTAACCACTAAGCAGTGAAGTAGAGAAAAAGTGAAGTGAAAAACTTGTGTGAATGAGTGTATGTCTAAGTCCAAGTCTCTTCTCCCAAGGCGCAAGGGCTTCTTAATCCACTGACCTCTAATTTTCCTGCATTCAGCCTAGTATCTTCACCTTCACCCCTAACATTCAGTTCTGCACTGGTAATTGGCAAACTGAGATAAAAGATGTACTGCACCACCTTGTTTTAAATCCCAGAGGCTAAATCATTCTTTCACCCTACAGCCCATAATGTGATCATAGCATCTTATTGGGTACACCATGTGCCGTGTGTCATTGAAAGTCTCCAACTCTGTAGTTTGCCCATACTGTTCCTTTGCCTTTCAGCTCAGCCAGAGCCTTGTTGCCATAGCAATCATGTCTCTCTTTTTGCTCTTTCCATTGTGCAAAAGTCCAGGTTGGGACAAACCAAATATTTCCTCGAAGCCATTGCATAGACAGGCCATTCCTCAGGATGGAAATCCAGTCCATAGGTCTTTTGCCTCCCAAGTACCTTAAAAATGGGACCTTATTAACACACAGTCTTGTTGTTTAAAATCAGAAACCTGGGACAAAATCATTCTGCAGTTCTTTTGAAATCACAACTGATGTGAAAGATCTTGGTGGCAGCAGCTGCAACTCATATCCGAGAATGCATTTTCCCCCTGAAGCAAGAAAAAATGCCACTGGCATGAATTTGTTTAAGGTGGATCCCATCTTGCCATGAAGTGACCCACACACTATGATCATGGAGCCATCTCCTGTGGCACATATGAAATGAGACATGCAGGATTTAACACCAGGACAGCAATGGACTGCCGCAGCCTTGAGGATATGGACAAGGCGCACCTTTACAGCCATCTGGCATGGCCTCTTCTGTCTCCATAATGTTAGGAATCAGAGTTCCTCCTCTGCTCATTTTGCCATTGGACCCAATATGATGATTTCTAGTGGCATTTCCTCCACTGAGGGGACTATCATCCCACCTAAAGGGACTCATCCGCCTGTAGCCATTTGCCCCTTTAGGGAGTCAGGTTATTTACTGCTGCCCAACATTCGGCGTTGAGTTCCTGGCTGTATGGTCTACTCCATTACCATAGTGGGATGTCTGGCCAGACATATGAAAGGTTTACCTTTGGTTGAATAGGATAAATTCTGTTTGGCAATTAGTCAGCTCAGCTGCTTAAGTGATATAGAATGTTTCTGCTCAGAGATAATTTGTTTAGTTTTCTGGTGGTTTTTAAAAATATATTTAACATTCATTTAGTGCAGATACAGTATAACCATGTAGCATTTGAAGGAAGGAAACTGTAAGCTTGTCTACCCTGTAGAAATATTGGAAGCTGGATCAGGTTTTTCTGAAATTGATTCATTGTTATGTGGTCTTTGTGTTGGTGTGTGCATCCAAATGGGAGAACCTGTAATTTGATGCAGTATTTCAGTACAGGGATAACATGGGATTTCAAATCATTGCATTTGCAAGTGATTTGGCAATTCAGCACAATAGGACTGGTGAGGGGGCATAAATAGCATTTAATGTTCATATAATTTTTAAGATGTCATAGCACATAATAGCAATAGCAATTACACATACAGTATTTCACCATAGCTCTTACTGCACTCTCTGACCTAGGAAAGATGGAAGGCTGAGTCAACCTTGATCCCCGACAGAATCAATCCTGGGGTAGAGAAGGGTGAGGAAGCTTTCTTCCTCTGGGCTCATTAACAACTTCCCTACTGGCAACAATACTCATCTCCAGCTTACCTGCCTACCTATTCACTCCCTTCATCTCATCCCAAAAGAGCTGGGCAGAGATGCCATAATGATTCAAAATAATCTGGGACCATAATTGATTCAAAATGAACAGTTCCCTCTGGAATGTTTAAAATAAACCCCCTTTTGACCAAAATAATTTGCATGCTTAGCTATATATTTTTGAATCAATTGACACCTTGGGAAACCCAATGCAAATACAGGAGTATATTGATATCTAGATGAGTTCTCTTTGAATAAGAAAGAATACAATGCTAAAAAACACTTTGGGCAGCTATCAATAATGTAATTATGAACATTGTACATATTTGTAAATTAGACATGGATAGCTTATTGGCAACTTCACATTCACTGAGATTTCAGGGCCAAAACCTGAGACAGGACCAAAGCTTCAATATGTGTGTGTGTGTTGGGGTTGTTGTATGTTGCTGTTCAGACTACAACTCTCAAACAATAATGTTTGCAATCTCTGGATCAGAGAGTGAGCATTATTATGTCTTTGAAAAAGCCACATCCACCCACCTTCTGTTTTCATTTGGTCCCCAGACTGAGCCTTCCCCCCACTCTTAAGGGAGTGATGTCACAAGTGAAAGGGAGGAAGTAAGGAAAGGGAAATCCTCTTGAGAAAAATTCAAAGGGACCATTCCATTTTTTAGAAAGAAAACCAAGTTATAGTCACCACTGATGTCTAAGACTTTCCCCCAGTATCTTCTGCCTTGGGTGACAACCTCATTTGCCCATGGTTGTGTAAGCCCTGAGAGTGTGTCCTACATTGTGTGTTGGAAGGTTTACTCTCCTGCATGTCAATTCCTGCCTTAATAATGCCCTCCAAACATTTTGTTTAGTTTACTTATTGACACCTTCTCTTTAGAAGTATATCCAGGCCCATTGTTTAAAATAGTAAATACTATGTAGATTTCTTCTCTTTTGTAAGGCAGTCCTGAAAAATTGAATGGGGGAGGGGAATACCTCAACACATTTATGATTGTCACACTATGTACTTTTTGAAATCTGAATTATCATATCATACCAGCCTGTATAGAACTAGCAAATTTATTAGAGACCTGCTGTTTCTGCAGTCCACCTCACTTTGCTTCCAAATGTAGCACACATTTTCTTCCAGAATGTTGAAATGACACCAGGTAAGATTCATAGGGCACTAAAGCTGCCATACTCTTTGCTTTTAACAACACACAGGAGCATTCCAAGCGGAAGTCAACGGCATGATGTTTCTTCATGGCATTTTCAGCTTTGCTTGATTACATTACACACACCACACATATTGAAACACTCTGGCAGTTTTCTAGTGCTCACAGCGAGGGACCAAAAACCTTTTGACCTCAAACATCTTATTAAAGCCTATGCAGAACTTCCACAAGGGAGGGGGTACTGGTAGTAGTGGCAAGGAACAAGAAACTACTGGACTTATTCTCCTGTGATAATTCATTCAAGTAAGCCCTTGTCGAGTGGAAGACCTTGGCTTTGATGTTAAAGTCTCCTAATTGGAAGGAAGTGAAGTGTTAGCCTGTCAGGCTATTAGTCTCTCATCAAATAGTTTAAGAGGTATTGGGACACTAAAGTTCTCACACTGAGGCAAAGAAAACATAGAATGGCCTGGCTTTTGTTAAATTGTTCAAACTTTTTATCTGTCTTTTAAAAACTCAAAAAAACAAAGCATGACCTTAATATATGTGGAATTATCTATCCTCTTGGCTTTTCTCTCAGTTTTCTTTAAACTTTGTAAAACTAATCTGCACCCTTTGCCAGTGCTGAAAGCAAAAAGAGAGAATGAATGAATGAATTTTTCTTCCTTGTTTAGGCCAGACGTGAAACTGCCAAAATGAAGGCACCTTTTGGTGAGTTCATTCTGCAGTTCCTTTTGCCTGACCTGGTGTGAGAAAAATTAGCCAGCAACCAAAGGTTGTCGTTACCAGGGTATGCCTGACTGTGGTTAAAAAATACCACAGTCTTTGAGGAGGCTCTTTTTGTGTACTCCAAGGAATGAAATGTAGTGGCAGAGAATATTGTAGACATTGCAGAATTGATGAAAATCTCAGCTATCATTTCTAACATGCATCATAATTCATGTGGCTTGGGAGTTTGTTACTAAAGTCAACAAGTGTTGGGGCTATGGCAGTCATGATATTTAGCATGACTCATCAACTCATTAACTGAAATTTCAGGACTAAAACTCTTGGGTTTTCCCCCTTCTTCCTCCTTGTGACTTCAGTACAATGCAAGTCAATTTGCAATGTCTGACTGAACTGAAGAATGTTCAGTAGGTATCCTACTACTGTACTTGTTTTGCTGGTGGTGGCGTGAGCCAGGGGTGCACTGGTCCAGAACCACTCCAGTATTGATTCAACCAAGTTCCTATATTTTTAGGAATTATTTATGGATTGCTCAAGATGATATTGAGATTCTCACACCCTCTAGCAACAGCATCGGTGTGGTGCATTACATGGAAGTATAATTACTAGAGCCCCAATTAATCCCAACCCTGGCCTATTCTACCCAAATTACTGGATACGAGCAAACATGAGCTGAGAATGGGTTTGATTTTCATGTGCATCCATATATTTTGATCATTGATTTGATGTACACACACCTCTCTGTCTCTCCTTATCTCTCTTACAAACACACAGGGACATGTATACTCACTAGGTTTGGGCAAACACAAATTGAAAGTTAATTTATTTTGATTCCACCATCTGATGTCTGACTTTGAATCCAGTGTGAATTACCAAATTGGGATAATTAAAATTCTGAACCCCCATTTCACAGCACACACTGAATGATACAGGGATTCCAGTGTACCCCTGTTATTGCAAAAATTGTAAATGTTGATAACAGTTTAAAAGGATTGGATCATTCATAGTGAATGCACTATGATTGCTATTACACTACTCAAATTCTTCTTGCAAATGGTAAACAAAGAGATAACTGTGGCAAACAATCCTCCTCTCTTGAGCTAAATAGTGTAAAGTGTATTATAAAAGTCGAGCAGGTACCCATATGAACTTTAGGCCAAGCTTTATCTACTTCTGAACCTTCTTCAGGAGTCTGCTTCTCCACAGAAACAGTTATGAGAAATCAATCTTTTCAGCACTGCATGCCAATGCAGATGACTGTCTTATTGTGTCCAAATTAGCTGTGCTCTCCAGATGCAAAAGTAAGTGAAAGTTTGCAAAGTGCTGTAAAAACTATTTAGGGGTGGGGGAGAGAAAGGCACAATGAATGTCCTAAACCAAAAAAGAAGATAAAACAAAATGGCCTGGAATAAAAATGAAACCTGAAGGGATACCATCAAGGAAAACAGATTAAATAAAAATTAGCCAGTTGAGTTTCTTAAACCATTTCATGCTACAAAATACTATTTAAAAAAAACAAAAAATACCCCACCATGCTAAATAACTATTCATTATGGTAGGAAAAGAAACAAATTCTTCAGGCATTTTTATTATGAATTTGGTACTAAAGAAAATAGGAAAAACAATTAGGCCAGAAAGATATGACATAGAAAACATTCCTTGGGAATACACAGTGGAGGTGTGGAACAGATTTAATGGCTTGGACCAGATAGACAGAGTGCCAGAAGAATTATGGACAGAGATGCGGGACATCATGCAGGAGGCAGCAAGAAAAACCATACCAAAAGAAAAGAAGCGTAAGAAAGCTAAGTGGTTATCCGAGGAGGCTCTTAAAATAGCGGAGGACAGAAGGAATGCAAAATGCCAAGGAGAAAGGAAAAAATACAATCACTTGAATACAGAATTTCAAAGAAAAGCAAGGAGAGATAAGGAAACGTACCTGAACGAACAGTGCACAGAAATAGAGGAAAACAATATCAGGGGTAGGACTAGAGATCTTTTCAAAAAAATTGGGGAACTCAAGGGAACATTTAAAGCGAAAATGACCATGATAAAAGACAAAGATGGCAAGGAGTTAGCAGATGCAGAAGAGATTAAGAAAAGATGGAAAGAGTACACAGAGGAACTATACAAAAAGGACCTCAACACCCCTGATAATCACAATGATGAGAACATTGAACATGAGCCAGACATTCTAGAGAGTGAAGTCAGAAAGGCCCTAAAAAACACTGCAAACAACAAAGCCAGTGGAGTTGATGGTATCCAAGTTGAACTTTTCAAAGCACTACAAGATGATGGAATCAAATTATTGCATTCTATATGCCAGCAGATTTGGAAAACAAAACAATGGCCACAGGATTGGAAAAGATCTGTATACGTTCCACTCCCCAAAAAGGGTAATGCCAAAGAATGTTCAAATTATCGAACAATTGCGCTCATCCCTCACGCTAGCAAGGTGATGCTCAAGATAATACAGGATAGACTGCAACAGTACGTGGAAAGAGAATTACCAGAAGTGCAGGCGGGTTTCAGAAGAGGCAGGGGGACTAGAGATCACATCGCCAACATAAGATGGATCATGGAAAAAACAAAGGAATATCAGAAACAAGTCTACTTCTGTTTCATTGATTACACGAAGGCTTTTGATTGTGTCGACCACAACAAAATGTGGCAAATAATTAAGGAGATGGGAATACCAGAACACCTTATATGACTCATGAGAAATCTGTACATGAATCAGGAAGCAACAGTTAGGACAGAAAATGGAATGACGGAGTGGTTTGGAATAGGAAAAGGAGTAAGACAAGGCTGCATTTTGTCACCATGCTTATTCAATTTATACACAGAGCACATAATGCGCAATGCAGGAATGGAGGAATCACAATTTGGGATCAAAATTGCTGGAAGAAACATCAACAATTTGAGATATGCAGATGATACCACCCTCATGGCAGAAAGTGAGGAGGACCTAAAGAAGCTCCTAATTAGGTTGAAAGAAGAAAGTGAAAAAGCTGGCTTGAGACTCAATATCAAGAAAACCAAGATAATGGCAACAGGCCCTATCAGTCCCTGGAAAATAGATGGGGAAGAAGTAGAAGCAGTGACAGATTTTACTTTCTTAGGATCTAAGCTCACTGCAGATGGTGATTGCAGCCATGAAATAAAAAGGCGACTGATTCTTGGGAGGCAAGCGATGAGAAACCTGGGGAGCATAGTGAAAAGTAGAGACATCACATTGAAAACAAAAATTCGCATAATCAAGGCAATGGTATTCCCTGTTGCAATGTATGGTTGCGAGAGTTGGACCATTAGGAAAGCTGAACAGAGAAGAATAGACGCCTTTGAGATGTGGTGTTGGAGGAGAGTTTTGAGAGTCCCATGGACAGCGAGGAGAACAAATAGGTCAATCTTAGAAGAAATCATCCCTGACTGTTCCTTAGAAGGTCAAATAATAAAGATGAGGCTAAAGTACTTTGGACATCAAATGAGAAGAGAGGATTCACTTGAGAAAGCTTTGATGCTTGGAAGGGTCGAGGGCAAAAGAAGAAGGGGACGGCCCAAGATGAGATGGCTAGATGGTATCGTGGAGACAGTGGGCACAGAGCTGAGCGAGTTGAGGGGGATGGTGGAGGACAGGAGTGCCTGGCGGTCAGTGGTCCATGGGGTCGCAGAGGGTCGGAATCGACTGTGCGACTGAACAACAAAAAAACATGTAGAAAGCCTGATGAAAGAAAATATTAAAATTACTTCTGTATTGTGCCACTAACTACAGATAATTCTCATTTCAACCATTAGCGTTCTTTGATTTGCAAGTTTATATGATCACAGGGTTGTGTTCAAAGTGCAAGGAGTGCTCCACTCCATTTTTTGAGGTGAGGCACCACCTTCTACTCAGACCAATGGCTGCCCCAGGGGATACATGATGGTAATGCACTCATAAAATCATACAATACAAGTTGTGCAATTTATCAGGCTAAATTGGACCCACTGAAAGAAATGGGATTTTGATTTGTCACAATTTCAGTGTCCCAATGATTTCAGTGGTCTACTCAGGCAATGACTAACGGAATCTAAAACACCAAACACTTCTGATGAAGTGGACAGTTACTGAAAGCAAACATTCTCAGATGATAAGCAGGCAACCATGTAACTGTTTAGTGGTGCCACACTTACTATATTCTACTCATGTATCAGGTGTTAAAGAGATATCAGCAGAGCCAGCCCCACCATTAGACAAAGTGAAGCAACTTCCAGAGGTGCAGATTCTGTATGGCAATGGTGGCAGTGTCTGGACTGTTTCTCCTGAACTCTACAGCTGTTTCCTTCTATTGTCTTACATGGTTTGTTCTGAAAATCCTAAACTGGCCCGCTGTCTCATTGCATCACAGGATATCGCCTTATTGTGTGCCAGTCAAGTCAGCTGCTGTACACAGAATGATAGGAAGGGGACCACCAGGTCTTCTACCTGAAGACAGCAATATATCTTGGCCTGGGCCTTAATACACATTGCATGTTTGATCCAAGTAAAATTTGAGGTTCAGGGATGATTTGTTCCTCCTATAGAAGGTTTATAGACTAAGCTCTCTGTTAACACACCCTTCAGAAGTCTTCTGCAATAGCCCTGTCCTGGCTATAAACTAACTATATTTATTAATTTGTAAGATCTGATTATTTTGCCCCTCCCCCAGGCCCCTTTAAAAGCAGCCATGTTTATTTACACTGTCTGTAATAACATAGCTTAATAGATGCTCAAATTAAGGGTTAGTCTGTTTTAACCAGTCTATTTGCTACCACAGGTGTGTCAAATTGTATTGGATCAATGCGGCTTCCTGAGTCAATTCATACTTCTGGTGACAAGTTGTAAATGTTGTACATTTGTTAAGCCCAGGAATTCCTCTAATATGTTAAAAGACCATACCTAAAAGAAGAATCTATTTCAGCTTTGTCCAGAAGTAAAATTCTAAGAAGTGTGCAAGCTTTCAAGTTGGTTCAAAAATGGGGAGAAGGGGGCATGCACACACACATGCATACACACACATGCATTCACACACATACATGCACACATATACACAAGGCGCACGCGCTCACACACACACACATGCACACACACAAAGTCAGTCATTGCTTAACCACTGTATAGGTGACTATATCTGAATAATAATAAATTGCAGTATTTTGTTGAAGGCTTGTCCAGCTATCCCTCCAATGCAATACCATTAATTAATTCTCCAAGCTGCATATTGAACAACAAACAGAAGCTGGGCCCCAATAAGACAGTGGATGACTCATCTTTCCAGGGAAAAGGGTAGCAGGCAGCTTTGTTGATCAGAGAAGATATTCTTTGAATCTCCTCCTTTTGGTGTCCCTACCATTTGAGGTGCTTATTGATTTAGGGCATCTTCAGATGTTGGGTTCTGCCTGTAGAACATTCTCTCCAGGTAGGCTTACTTTGTATCTCTGCCCCCAGGTGGAAATCTCTTTGTTCCTTGGATATTTCCTACTGCAGAAGCTGATTTTTTAAACTAATATTTGTATTATAAGGCTTCAATGAATGGAAGCCTACAACATCTGGAAGTCCAAACCCAATCTGTACTACTGTCATTAGGTGTGAAGGACAATTATTTAGGAGCCAAATGATGCTACTTCCCAGGTGTTGCAAATCTGAAATATTTTTTTATTGCTGCACTGATCATTTTTCCACCCCTTTTGACTTCTGCAACAGTTTCTGTAGTGATTATTGCTATTTTACTGTGATTACAGCCCATTATAAATCATGACAGAATTTTAATGGACAGTTAAAACTTTTGAACAAGCATATATGTACTGAAATGTACATTTTGCTGTAAAAGGAATTTCTCTTTTTAAGAAACATTCAAGTGCCTGGTCCTGGGAGACTGGTGCCTACTGTCTGTTTGGAAGCCCATGCTTGTATTGCTTTGGTACATGTTTCAGAAAATACAGAGGTGTGCTAGATGGTTGCAAGGAGTGGAGGAATTAACCAAACTCATTAAAAACTTCAAAGGAAGTTCAAGTCTGAATTTTGGATCAAAAGATTTTGTGAGTCCTTCAGTAATAGAAACCACCTGGCTTATGCTTTTTTTAAAAAAAAAATCCATTGAGAAGACATCTTTATTCCTCTTTAGAAGTACTTAGCATCAGATGATTTAAAATAGCTTCCGAAACACATTTCCATAATTGTGTTGCCATAATGTAGTTAACTAGCCACTTCCATCTGATTATTGTTAGAGCATTTCGAATATTGTGTTACTAATTACAGCAATTATCTTTTTTTAAGAACCCAATTTCCAATGGTTTCCCCAAAGCTTTATAGGACAAAGGCAGAAGAAGGCTTTGCTCCCTGTGTGAAAAAGCATGTCTCTAAATGCAATAGCTGTAATGTGAGGTGGATAATGAACACTCTGGAGGTGATGAGGTAAGACAGAGTAAGAATTAAAGCAATAAGATTATGTTGCTAGCCTTGTTCATGGTCACTTACTGGGGACTCATTCTTCATGTAGGCACATTAACAGGAGGTACATTCTCCATTGTAATAAAACAATATACCAGTGCTCCAGATAAAGGTTTTGTGCTTTTTATGTGCAGACATGAAAACACATACTCTCCCTTTACACACCTCATTTAATTGTTCCACATTCAGTGTAGACCAGTGTTTCCCAACATGGGGCCCATGCCCCTCAGGAGGACTTCAATTTCCAGAAGCCTAAGTCAGTACATTGAGTGACCAGTGCTTTCTGGAATTTACTTAGACTCTAGGAACTGAAGGCTCTAGGAACTGAAGTCCAAACAACCCAAATGTTGGAAAACACTGCTGTAGATGTTTCCCACCTTCAATAGTACCTACATTTTCACCCTTTTGGTCAGTGCTTAGGGTCACTGGATTTAGGATATCCATGCATACTCCCATAGTAAATTGTTTCTGTCTCTCAGCCCAAGGCTGCCATTTTGCATATCACAGAGATATACTTTTACCTAATTTACTATATTATACATGCAACTATGGATTGAAGTGTATGCTACACATAGCCCATAATTAGAAGATTAGAATTCCTTAAGTGCTGAGTTTTAGGCATTTTGGGGTATTAATCTTTTATATAGCAATATTATACAATTATTACATATTATTACATACTATACAATACATATAAGATCAGGTGCAAAACAACCATCAATGTTGACTGAGGCATTGGTGGACCGGGCATATGTGCCACTTCAAAGATGGCAGGTGGATGAAAACTATCACAGAATGGATACCACTTGACATAAAGTGACCACGAGGAAGACCAGCAATCAGATGGGAAGACCAGTTCAGGGCAAAGTTCCTGAAGCCCTGGATGAGGCTGGCATGGGATCAGAAACAATGGAAGATGATGCTTCAATCCATCATGTCAACCTGACATGAGCCTGGATGAAGCAGATTATCTGGACCCTTTTCAGTCAGGATTCAGGCCCAGATATGGTATGGAAACTGCATTGGTCGTGCTTGTGGATGATCTCTGGAGAGAGCGGGATGGTGGACATCCAACTGTCCTGGCTCTTCTTGACCTCTCAGCAGCTTTCAATACCGTCGACCATGGTATCCTTCTGGAAAGGCTCCAAGAATTGGGGATCCAGGGCACTGTGTGGTCCTGGTTTTCCTCATTTCTGAAGAGCTGGACCCAGTCGGTGTGGTTGGAGAGTGAGAAATCCAGCCCTAGGCCCCTTCAATATGGGGTGCCTCAGGGGTCGGTGCTTTCACCTCTCCTATATAACCTCTACATGAAACTGCTGGGTGAGTTCATCTGTTCCCATGGGGTGAGGTATCATCAATATGCAGATGATACCCAGCTGCATATCTTGGCCCGTGGGGACCCAAGCGACACAGTGGAAGTCCTTTTCAGGTGCCTGGATGCTGTCAGGGTCTGGATGGGGGACAACGGGTTACAGCTGAATCCCGGCAAGACTGAGTGGCTATGGGTCAGGGGTCCTGCATTATCACAGGAGCTACCATCTTTGGTTCCGGATGAGGCAGTTTTCCCCCAAACAGACCCGGTGGATAATCTGGGGGTCCTTCTGGTGGAAGTTGTGGACAGAAGGGCTTTTGCACAACTTCATGTAATATGCCAGTTATGCCCACTCCTAGACTGGGACTCTTTGCTCATGATCACACACACTTTGGTCACCTCCAGACTTGATTATTGTAATGCACTCTACATGGGGGTGCCCTTGGTGACCATTCGGAGGCTGCAACTGGTCCAGAATGCAGCTGCCTGGGTCATGATGGGGTGTGGGCATTATGCTCATGCCTCACCATTGCTGAAGGAGCTGCACTGGTTGCCAGTGTACCTCTGGGTGCAATTCAAGGTACTGGTCATTACCTTTAAAGCCCTACATGGTAGTGGGCCAGGATACTTAAAAGACTGCATCACCCTAAGGACATCTGCCCGTCCCACCAGAGCTGACCGGAGAGGCTCTCTGGTTGTACCATCGGTTAGAGAGGTGCACCTCTCTAGCACTAGAAGGAGGGCCTTCTCTGTGTCTGCTCCGGCCCTATGGAACATCCTACCAAATGAGTTGCATCTCCAGATGGAGCTGCTGCCCTTTAGGAAGGGGGTTAAGACCTGGCTGGTGGGGCATGTGTGGGCTATGGGCCAGACGGTTGCCTCAGTTTGTTGGCTCACCTCACCCCTCCCTCTCTCTGTGTGACTTGTTTAATCTCTTTTAATTTTTGTAACTTTTTAATCCTGTTTAATTCTGTTTTTATACCATGTTTTTACTGTGTTTTAACTGTTTTTAAAGATTGTTAGCCACCCTAGGTCTTTGTGAGGAGGGCAGCATAAAAGTTTTAAAAAAAAACAACAACCACAGATCAACCAAGTATACACTACCCACTCCACTCACTAGCGCTTTGTGCAGTACAAATGCTCTGGAAGAAATGTAAGAAGAAGAAAAAAGCCATCTTTGTTTACTATTGCCATCTATAGTTTTAGAAAGTACAAAGATAGAAAAAAATGGAGTCTCCAACATATGGAGAAGAAAAGTCAATAGAAGTAAAGCAATTAAAGAAAAAAGAGAGGAGGGGCAAGCCAGAGCCAAAAACAAGAAAGTCACGAGTACCGTAGGTTAGTGGCAAAGGACTACCACCTTAGGTTATAAATTGCTCTATCCCACTGTTACCTATAGGATTGTTATTGTTCCAACACTGAGAACATCTGATCCCTGGAGAAGGGGCTTTTTTCACTTCTTTGGTTTGAAAAGTAGCTTGATTTGTGATTGGTCTTTGGGAAGTAACCACAGACTTCATTTGCAAAATGATGGCTCAGCTTCTGCAATTTATAACCCATGGCTTTTGCTCTTCCTCATCTTTTGCTGCCTTCCACTTTTCCCAGCATTGTTAACTTCTCCAAAGATTCTTGCCTTCTCATAATGTACCTGAAGTAAGACACCCACAGCTTCATCAATTTTGCCTCCAGAGACAGTTCAGGATTGATTTGCTCCAGAAGCCACTTGTTTGTCTTTCTGGCCTTATTCCGTTAACGTAAAACAAAATCTTTGGTCTTATCCAAGCTAAATATGAAGAAATTTGTGAATGTTGGCAAATATATTTCATCAAAAATGAACTAAAGTGACAGTCTTGCCTGTTTCTAATTCTCAATAAGATAACAGAATTCTCATAGTCCAGTATGATGCCTTCTTTAGATTGGTGATGGTTGTTGAGAAAGACTTACACCCAATTCTTCAGTTCAGAGACTTTCAGAGCGGCTTACTGTTAAAAATATAAACAACAGCATTATTGAGTTTAAGAGGTGGTTTATCTGCAGACCACTCTTTTCTTACTAAGCCAGGATGTAGAAATGTCCTTAAACTTTTTAAAAATCTTAATGAACGCAGCCAAAACAAACAAGCAAATGCAAATAAAAGTCACAGATTATATGGTAAAGACATAAACTGTTCTAAAAGTATCTGCTTCGGGTTTTACATCCCCCCCCCCACACACACACATACATGCACACAAAAGAATGAGTGTTTTAACAACTATTTCTCATAGAACCAAAGTGAAGGTAGCTAAAGACAGATGCAAGGCTTAGAAACTGGACTGCAATAAAGATCTCCTTTTATGTTGTGGGTGTTCTCATAACCGGTGAATGGAAACCGGAGCTCCAAAAGCACAACTCATCCTAGAAACTCATTAATCACATCGTAAATAAGTGCTCAAGCAAAGAAAATGTATGCAGCTCAGTCCTGAGGATTAAAATTCTTCGGATTTTTTTTCCAGTAAAAGTCTTCAAGAGGGTTGGATTTGATTAGGATAGGATGGTCTTAAGGCACATTGTGAAGGAATGTGTTTTGAATTCTCCTGAAATGTTACCATTCAATTCTGTTTTCAACCATAGGGAAAATTTTGTCTTGAGATATTAATTAAGCACAATGTGTTTTTCCATTATTGAAGCTAACTGTCTAAGGCACATAAATGTTTTGCCATTTGCCTCCATCCAGACTCACTAAGTAAATGCTTTCCTTGAAAGGAGTGAGTAGCCATTTTAAATTGCTGTCTAAAAGGCTTCAAACTGAATAGCTTAAAAGAACAATTCATTGTTCTTATTAACTGTGTATTTGTTTTTTATATATAGATATTATTTAAAATGCCTGGAATACTCAGCCTGCTGAATCAAACCAAGACCCATACATGCCACTATCATGATCCCAATGCAACACAGAGATCATATTTCCTACACTCCCAGATAAACCACCATCTTTAACATCCTGTGTTCATTGCAGAAACTGATAGAGTATAGGAGACAAGAATTGCAGCCACCAATCTTGGGTTGTTTTGAAAAACTCATCATCTTTGGCCTTTGAATGCCTCCAATTTATACAGGAGTTCATTATCCTTTTTACATTCTGCAGAAGTACTATCAAATTCCAGATTCTGAGACTAGAATTCCCCACTGTGTGTTGTCTTACAAATCCCAGTGTATGTGATGCAAATGTGACACTGATTCATCCTAACTGGCTAGATACATGCAAGTACTTAGCAACACATGGAATACCGAACATATGTACTGTGGTTAAGCCATATTAATGCTGAAGCCACTTGTGAGAAGAGAGAACCAGCATTACCACCTGCTGATACAATCAAGCCAATCACGTCAGGACTCTTCCAGATTGAGAGTGGTGGGGAAAGTTATGTAATGTGGATACAACAAAAAATATCAATGCATCTTTGAAAAATGCAGTTTTAGGTGAAATGACTACTATGGTTTGTGACACCTTTATAGGCAATCCTAGCAACAATGTCCTTATTGCAGGTTTTGGAACAGTTTTAAAGTATATCTTTAAAATATATTCAATTAACTTGATATTTTACCCTAGCCAATGCATGTTTTTGCCCATAATTTTATTCTGTTTGGTTTACAGTTTACTGGGTTTTTGTATTGTTTTGTTTAATGATACACTGATACTTGTAAAAATATTTTAATTTGTTATACGCTGCCCAGAGTGGTAGGTATTCCAGATGAGCAGGATATCAATCAATCAATCAATCAATCAATCAGTCAACCAACCAACCAACCAACCAACCAATCAATCAATCTCTTACTCCTTATGTGCAGAATTAAATTCTTCTTTCCATAGGAAAGATGAGTAGGCCTTTTTTTCTTTGTGGGGGAGAGATCATATGCCACTTTTGTAGCGTATGGGAGACACCAAGACATGGATGCTTTTTAAACAACCCTACCCCAAACCCGCAAAAGAAACTAATAGCCGTTTCCCCTTAGTTTTCAGTGTAGGTAAGAAAGAATAGAGGGAACCTCTTAGTCAGCTTTCTGCTTTGGTTTTGAGGCCTCCTCCCCTTCTGCCTGCTTCTTTTGACTAAACAGGTGTGGAGCCTATAAAATGTTGGGAGAACAGCTGTTGGAACACATGGGGCCTGAGGACTGCTTTTGCTGAGGGGAAGGGCCAGTGGGATGGGTTGCATGTGCTTGCTTGTTTGCTGGAATGTAGCGGGTAAGCTCAGCTCAAGTCTGGAGAGAATCAGGATACCGCTCCACGTCAGCCAGCTCAAAAGGGCATCCAGCCAAATCGGAAAAGCACACAGACCGCCTTTTGTTTCCAGGCAAAACTGGGCAAGGCACTTTCCTCATTCACTATAGCAACTGTCGTGGCTGGAGTGTTGACAGTGGGAACTAAACCCACTAGAAATGAAACTGAATCAGGTCAGCTGGAAGGAGAGGAGAATTCCTAAAATATTTGACCAGGCTTTAGACCAGCAGGCAAATGAGATCTTTTATCTCAATTTTTGTTACTTTCCTTCTTGGCTAGAATCTCCCACAGTTCTAGCAATAAAGAGGCCTTCTGGTCTTTCCCCTTTCTCATTCTTTCACTCTTTCTGTCACCCTGCAAAGCCACTGGTACCTGCAAACACACGTCTGATAATATGCACCTCAAAGTTTTGTTTTTGTGTAGTTTTGTTTTTGTTTGTTTTTTATGGCCATATGATGACAGCAAGGTAAATTCTCTGTACAAAGCTCAGCTGAAACACAATACTGTACAGTCAAACCTTGCATAAAGATTGCCTCGCTTAAAGAGCGCCTCACTTAAAGAGCAGAATTTTATCTGAATGTTCGCTTCACTTAACAAATAAAACCAATCAAAAACTCACTTAACAAATAAATCAGGGTTCACAATCCCCCCGCCCCCCACAATTGGTCATTTACAATGGTGTTTCTCTTAAAGAGCAAACTCACTTAAAGAGCAATCCTGTGGAACGCATTATGCTCTTTAAGCGAGGTACAACTTTACTCACTGCACTACTGATTTGCAGAGAGCCTGAACATGCATTTTAAAGGTGCAGACAATGACATGTTAGGAAGTCTCAGGGCTTACCCACAGTTACAGCTTACCTCAGCCTCATAACTAGGGACACCACTCATTTTATATCAATGTATATCTACATATTACACATTTAGAGTGGGTCTGTACACAGGCGTAGCGTAGCAGGGACGGTGGAGGCAGCCTGCCCCAAGCAGTACTTTTTTGGGGCGGCAAAATTTCACAATAGATAATAATAATACATTGTAATCTGAACTAAAAATTTGAACCATGTCATATTTTTGTCGCACCTACAATTCAGACCGATTGAAATGAGCACGGAACTTTTCATTATTTAATCTGTGACGGAACCGGGGAATCCCTTTTCTTTAAATTAGTGTAGTCATTTCGCTCGCTCTAGCGACTGGCAACACCTTCTGTAGTAACCAGTTGTCTTGCAGTAATTACCCATGTTTTATTTTGTGCTGGGATTGTTCATGATGAATATTCAGCGAGAATTAATTCTTTCATATAAAGAATAGAGTTCAATATTGTCTAATAAAACCTGCAAATTAGGATACAGTGCGGGTAATTCCCTTTGGGGAAGCCATGAGTATTGCTTTGAAAATTAAAAGAAGTTTTATTCATTGCTCGATCAGCAGCCATCCAATTCACATTGACTCAATTGACCTGCTACAATTCATGATTTTCTTTAAGTGCGTAACCTAAATAAGGGGGCAGCGAATTTGGCCTACGCCCTGGGTGGCTGAAAACCAAGCTACGTCACTGGGTCTGTGTGCAGCAAAATGAAGCTTTATTTTATTTATTTATTTATTTAGATTTATATTGCTGCCCACTCGCCGAGGCGACTGAGGGTGGCTTACAGTCAAAACAACAACAGTACAATAAAAATTATAAAATGCTTTAGAATGGACTGGAATATTTTTGAGTCTTCCTCTACATTAAAACAAAACACTCAATGTAAATACATTAAAATAGGCCCACAGTGTTTTAAAAAAAACACATTTATTTAATGTTTTTATTTAAATATATATACCGCCACCTGGAAAAATGAGTTCATCACAATTTGCAGTTCACAACATAATAAATACCCATATAAATACTATGAATATCATATAATAAAACCAAACATATATAAACAATTAGCATTTAGCCCATTACAAACTGCAACAGTTTTCTGTGGGAGCATTTAATACACTGAAGTACAGTAAAACCTTGCATAAAGAGCACCTCACTTAGAGAGTAACTTGCTTAAAGAGCAGAATTTTCTCTGAATGGCTGCCTCGCTTAACAAATAAAACCAACCAAAAACTCACTTAACAAATAAATTGGGTTTCACAATCCCCCCCTCCAAGTCACAATTGGTCACTTGCAATGGTGTTTCACTTAAAGAGCAAACTCGCTTACAGAGCAATCCCTTGGAACACATTATGCTCTTTAAGCGCCGTACCACTGTATTAACTATGTAATTCTTACCTACCTCTCCCCAAAATACTGTCAACTCATTCAGCACCAGATGTGTGTGTGTTTTTTCCTGCCAGAGATTATTCTGGGTTGAAAGGATTTTTGCAGGGGATGCCTGAATGAGGCTCCTTTCATGTCCCCCATCATGCAGCTCTTTGGGAATTGAACCCCATCTTTCCGGTCTCCAAGCTCAGCACTTTACACACTGAGCCACCAGGAGAGCACCAGATATAGATTAGAAAACACAGAATTTTTTTAAAAAAAACAACACAAAAGAGATTATTTAAAAGAGAACAAAATATAAAATACAGTAATTAAAAACAATCTTTTTTTAAAGGCAGTACCTGCCTGAATTAAATGCTGGTTTTACTGCAGTCTGTTTAGCTGTAAGTGGGATCAGTCATGAAGATGTCACATTGTGGAGAGCTTTGGTTTAGGGTTCCATTATCCTTTCCCCAGTTTTAACCCCTTCCTACTTCCAATGAGCTTTTACCCAGTTTTGGGATTTCCTAGCGAGCGAGATAAACATCATTGCATTAAAATTAGAATTTCCCCCTTGATTTCAAAACTGTTTTTGATGCCTGTTTAGAAATCCATTCCCCCTCCCTGACAAATCTAAGAATGTGGTGGCTTAGGCACAGAGGAAGAGCAAGCATTTTGCAGGGGCTCATTGGTACCTGTAGGGTCTCATTGCACCTCTGCACAGCTTAAACCCTGCAAGTGGGATTTTTCTAAGACAGGCTTCTTCTCTAACCCAAGAATGCCAGAATTATTATTATTTTAAAAAAGACTGTAAATACTTGTTTGACATCCCCTTTTGAAAGATACTGTGGCACAGACAGACTAACAAGGGGGAGAAATATGAAAGGCAGCCAAAACATAAAAGACGCAATAATAAAAAGGGCATCCTAAAAGGACCTAGGTTTCCAGAAGTGATGCTGAAATGAAAAAGGTTCTCATCAGCCTGAACTATGGTTAAGCCTCTGCCAATTATATTTAAGTATAATGAAAAATAAATACAGCTGAGCTATTAGAATAGCTGTGAGAGTTAAAGGTCTGTCAGCACCTCCATTGTAAATGCAGTTTTTCAGTGGCTTAAAAGTGCAGTAAAAATAGGTTCCAGCCCTAAACTTGGCAGACAGTTCTTGTGGTTTCAGACTTTTTTTTATTATTTTAAAAAATAGGCAAATGGGATTGGCTTGTTTTTAAAAGCCGCTTGAAGGGTAGATAGTGACATTTTCCAACACATTTTTTAAAAGTTCCTCTAATGGGGAGAAAAACTACTTTGTTTGAAAAACAAAATGATGCAAGTTATTATTACTCCATAATAGGAACTAGGCATGTGTAGCTTTTGGTGTTTGTCCAAGACTTTAAAAGGCTAAGAGAGTTCATATGTGGGTCAGCAGACTAAAATAATTCTACTCCATTAGGGTGGGTGTAAAAAAAACCCACTCCAAATTAAACGAATAATTAAGCCCAGTTGACATTCTTTGTCATATGTGCAAATTGGAAGTAGGGTGTTCTGGGAATTGTAGTCCAAAAAATTAACTTTTCCCATCTTTGAGCAAATATCGTAGATCACAGAAAAACTGTTTTACCCACTATTCTAGCTTACATAGCAAAGTATTACCTCATAGAAAAAGGCCCACCAAAGGATGGAAATGTTTGGACTTTGCTTTATCACTTGAGCTCAGGATTTTCAGAAATGCAAACAGGACTTAAATGTCTATGAAGATTGGTCTACTGCAGGGATGGACAGCTGTAGCCCTCCAGATGTTTTTTCCTACAACTCCCATGAGCCCCACCTAGCACAAATAACATTGAAAGATGGGGAGAATTGCAGTGCACAAACATTTGGAAGATCACAGCTGCCCACTTAGCTTACAGTTTGATTATGATTTCATGGATCTTAGTTGAGCATCAAAGAGGACTGCTAAATGTATTGTTCTGAGGGATCTCAGAAAACAAACTGAACTCTGGGCTTATCTCTTGAAAGAAATCACACACATTCTTGAAACATGGCACACATTATATTCCGTTGCTTTTTAAGCTTCCAAACAGCATTTCCTTCTGTGAGTACATAATATAAGGTTGTTTGTGTTTGTTTGTGTTTGTTGGCCCCCACCCCGACCTTCTGGAACAGGAGGGCCACATCTTAAATCAAAATGTAACAAAATTATTAACCTACCATTTTAGATTCAAAGTTAATATTAAAAAGTCAATGAGGAAATGTTAATGATATGGGTACCCGAGTTCTGTTGGCTGGCAAAGCTCACATAATGGTCCAAATGCTTGTATGGAGGAGAAGACCAAGAGGGAAATGACAGGAGGAACCAAGAAGACCAGAAGAAACCATGTTGCTATTGTGTTTTTTGTTTTTGTTTTGTTTGCAAGAAAGGGACAGGAAAAATAGCAGTATAGATCAGGGCTTCTCAACCTGCAGCCCATGGGCCAGGTGTGGTCTGCAGCACCCTTTCATGTGGCACCACCACCACCACCACACCACACCAGGAAGTGCCTTGTGGTGAGGGAAGGACAAAATGTCCATCCAGCTCCTGAAGCTGTCTAAGGGAGCGTGACCCAGCCCCTGGCTTAAAAAGGTTGAGAACTCTTGGTATAGATGTTACTTCCCGCTACCTGAGGCAAGTTGAATGATGTACTTCTGAAGTTAAATGCCTTGAGTGTGATAGCCACATGTGGGGCCACATGTGGTCAATGGATTGAAGGATGAGGACCCCTGCTGTATAGCATAGATTGGATTTATATGGTTTGGGAGATTCAAGAATTGCTTTTACTCTTAACTCATCCTTTTTACTCTTCTTTAGTCACACTGTCACTATGCCTCATCTAATGTGTGTGTGTTGGGGGGGAGGCATGTAGTCACTGGGCAAAATCCTGTTGTGGAATTTTGCACCCAGCATAACCCATATTGGGTGATGGGAACATTTAGTGGGAGCAATAGCAATTACACTTATATACAACTCCATAGCATTTAGTGCACTCTTGGGACAGTTCACAAGATAATTAGCATTTTGCCCCCAATGTGCTGGGTACTCATTTTACCATCCTCAGAAGTATGGAAGCCTGAGTCAACCTTTGTCCCATCAGGATTGAATTCAAATAATGAGAAGAGTTTTGGCTGCAGCACTGCGGTTTAACCACTGCTACACTAGGGCTCTTTTAATTTCCATTAATTATGATTTTTTAAAATAGTGTCCATGTTAGTCTGTGGTTCAGGCATATCAGAAAACAAAAACAAAAAAGTAATAAACCAAAATAAAAACACTATAGCACTTTAAAGACTAATTGCTATATTTTTATTGTTAGCTTTCATGGATCAAGTCCACTTCTTCAGGTTTTACATTTAGTATTTTGTCTCAACAATTTTATATTGTAGTTTGAAGAGTCTGTCCCCATTATACCCTCCTCTTTCTTCCTGCCAGCTCTGGTTTTATTTTTATTGGCCTTTTGGCCAATTTGGGACTCCACCTCCATCAAACTTACCTAACAAAATGTAGAGAAGCCACCCCCCCCACCCCCCACCCCCCACACACAGAACATGTCCTTCATTAATGACAAGAATGAATGTGAGAGCTCACATTATCTGGAGTTTTGCTAGGACTGGATGTTAAACATACTGGGTAAGAAGTTACCATAGCAAAATGGGAGTCACCTGAGTTCTCTCCTCATGATACTTAGGCATATCTCCACATATTACAAGATCATCACCTTGTGGTTTCTCCAACTCATATTTTCCTGCCTTGCTGGCCTTAGAAAACAGAAAAGAATGGAGCCAGAGCCAGAAAAAGGCAGAGGAATGTAACTGAAGAGATGTTAAGGGCAAGAAGAGTTGGTGAGGTGAGTGAAGATGGAGCTTGTGTGCTACACAACTTGATCTGGGCTCCTACCAGGGCCATAGCCAGGAATAAGGCAGGTACCATCTTGTTGTTTATCTCTAGCAGCAAAGTTACTTTGACTAAGCCTGGGAACAATAAGCATATACAGTAATACCTCAGTTAACGTTTGCATCAGATAACGCTAAAATTGCATAATGTTAAGCAATCTGGGGAGGAGAACTGCATCGAATAGCGTTAAGATCCTATGGGATGCATCAGATAACAACCCCTAAAGCCTGTGCAGTTACAATATATTTCTATGGAGCTTTAACATTATCCGATCCATCCCATAGGATTTTAACATGCATCCGATAACACTAGAAATCGGATAACACCAAGACTTGTGGAACCAAGTTTTAGCGTTATCTGAGGTTTTACTATACTGTATGTCATTAAATTATATGAGGAAAAGGATGAGAACTCAATATATCCACCTTTTTTGTGTGTTGGCCCCATTCCCAACACTACGCCTATTTCTATACAATGTTTTCTTATCCCAGATTTAAGCGATGCAATGAAACAGTATTTGGTATCTTACAGTATACCAGCCTTGCACATTTTGTTTTTGTTCAGTCGCACAGTCAACTCCATTGTCCTCCAGGCAGCTCTGTCCTCCACCATCCTTTTCAACCCACCCAGCTTTGTGCCTATTGCATCTACAATACCATGTAACCATCTCATTTTGGGCTGCCCCCTTCTTCTTTTGCCCTCACCTTTCCCAGCATCAAGGTTTTCTCACGTGAATTCTCTCTTCTCATATGATGTCCAAAGTACTTTAGCTTCATCTTTACTATTTGACCTTCTAAGGAGTGGTCAGGGTTGATTTCTTGCACATTACTAGGACAAAAATCACTTAGAGAACAGTTCCAGTCAAAATGAATTCATTTTAAAATAAAACAGATCTCCCTTATATTAACAGATTTAAATACTTTTGTAAGTGTTGACACTTTTTCAGCTAATGACAATGGAAATAGCTTTTAAAAGTGTTAATTATCCCACACACATACACACACACAAAACTAGTTCCACCACCTGCATATGGAATGTTTTAATGAACTAGTCAGTGTTATTTACACTCATATGAGGGGAGTGTTTCTGGCATTAATCTATTGTGTCAATTTTCATTCACTGTTTGGATTTTCTACACTTCATTTTTCCTTGCATAATCAGGTTGGTTAAGGATAATGAACCAGACTGTGCATTTATTATACCTCTTTGTTTTTCAATTTTCTTACCTTAATTGAACTTTAATAGTGTTTCCTATGCATTTGTCATGATGCACTAAAAACTTTATTATACAAAGTCTGTCACCTCATACCTCTGAGCATCTTATACATTTGCATGTCACTTTGGGCAATGACTTGGCAACTTTAAGAATATGGTTGGAATCCTGCTATTTTATGCCTGCTCCTATAAACCCATCCATAGAAAGCTCAGGAGTGAATTGCTGCTAGTTAAGAAGTTGGTAGTTATATTTCTGGTCACCATGGGTATGCTGGGCACCTTGGGAGGGCGGTGGACAGGAAGCAATGGGGTCACCTATTGTGGGGGTTAGGGGGAGAAATCCCATACATTCCCATTACCTCTGCCTACATCGGGGGGGGCAGTCACTAGGGTGCACCGGGATGAGTCCCTGTATCCCTGTGGGCCAGCAGACCACTGTTGGTCACATGCTAGCCACATGACTTAACACATGGCAAGAAATGAGAATGGCAACTTCTTAACAAACAACACATCACCCCTAATATCTACACTAATTGACTTATCCCTGGTTGGTTTGGCAAACTGGTTGGTTTGGCTATTGAAACTTATGTCACCACTAATCAGCATCTTCCTGAAGGCAGGAAACCCTAATATGCTGCTGTAGGATATTCATCTAGCATAACATTTTCTGCATTTCATTTTTCCTTGCATAATCAGGTGTGTATGTGTGTGTTTTAAACACATGGTATAAACCAACTTGAGCCCTGCAAGGTAGAAAAACGATATGCAAAATAGATGGATGGATGGATGGATGGATGGATGGATGGATGGATGGATGGATGGATGGATGGATGAAGCAGTGATAACCAAGTATGTCAAGCATTGGACTCTTCTGGACTGTGAGGAAGAGTAGGAAAAGAGGGCACCAGTAGTTTATGAAGGAAGTTAAATGTAGGCAATAACCCTGTTAAGGAATATGGAACAAAGAGACTAGCTTAAAATAAACAAAAATAACAGACACCATTGGGGTACTATCAGGATGGGTTGATTTGCTATGATATCTTGTTACATAATCAAAAAATGACAAAAGGATAAATGAAGGAGAAAAGACCTGCATTTGCAAAGACATCAGACATCAAGGAGAGGCACAACAGGTATAGAAGAGGGAAATACCCTAAGCTAGCCTTAAGAATTTGACTTCTGTACACATACACTTTTTTCCATCCAACAAATTGCTGTATAGTTCATCAAGAGAATAAACTGGGATAACCTAAAGAAAATGGCTGAAAAAAATCTTAGGAAAGGCAAGGAAATAAAACAAAGAACATGACAGAATTTTTTTTAAAAAAAATGGAGTTATAAAGAAAATAGTGTTTCTTCCACCATGATAACATCCGACACCTTTACCCTGCCCATAAAGGGGTAATTAAAGGCTTACAATTCCACTGCTTTGAAGCAAGAACTAATGGGCTTGTGCTTGCAGGACCCAAAATCTGACAAAGTGTTTATGAAAAATGCATCTGGAAAGCATCATCTTGAAGGAGAGCTCGTTCTCTCTCTCTCATTCTCTCTGAAGATTTGCCTCCTTCAAAAATTTCAGAGTAGAGCACCCTTTTGCTCTGATCATAAGCTACATATACATAAAGCTAGTGATAAAAGAGGATACTATTCCTAATATTCTGTGATAAGAAGAATTCACTGAACTAACTTTAAGGACAACTTAAATATCAAAACTGTTTTCTACATTTCTTGAGCCTCCAAATTTGAACCAGAGAAAGTGTTAATAGTAACTTTCTATGGCCAGATTCTGTTTTTATTTGTTTGTTTTGTTTGTGGTCAAAGGGATAGGAAATCACTGGTGGTAGAATCTAGCCATTGTTTTCCAAGTCAACCAAAAGTGCTTTTAAACTTGTTGGGATAGTGGAATGCAAGGGTAACCCAGATTGTACCCTTACCACTTTCTGAAACCATTGCAGGAGTTTGAGTTGGCAATGTTTCTTGTTAAAACAGCACAGAAGAAAGGGGTTGATCAGCTCCTCCAGGGCTAACCCAATCTCCATCCCCCTCTTCCTGTGTAGAGGGATCTGTTGAATGGTTGTTTGGCTTTAATAATATAGAAGATTGAAGATAGAGATAGAAGAGAATGGAGATACTGTAGAAGGTATTGGCCTTATCAGCTCTGTTTTGCCTGCAGGTTATTCCAGATTCCTTCTTTTACCCACTCACTAGGTGGGTGAGCATGCATACCACACAGCAGTAGTCTAGCTTCTTTTGATCCCTGAGGTGGGAGAAGCATCCACTTCCCAATTCCCATGCTGTTGTCTGACCCCTTGTCCTCATATGCCTTGTGGAAGGAATGGAGAAGAACTCCTTATGGGCAGTTGAGGCCTGATGCTCTTCCTTCCCTGTTCCAAATTCTTTTTCTAAATATTCTGACAATTAATCCAGAAACTCTTCACATCTCTTACAAATCTATCACAAATGTCAAACAGCTAAAAAGTAAAAATGTGTATATGTGTTTAGTACTTCTTATCTTGCCTACAAGTTGTAGGCAAGATACAGGATCCAATGGAAGTGGTTTGGTTGCAAAGCTTGGGGAAAACTGATTTCTGGACTTCTACTAATTTACCATTCAACATGGTCAGGCTGGCCAGAAGCTATCTATTATGAGAAAAGTTTTCATTAATTTCTTCATAAATCAGTTTGTTAAAAATGTATTTTGTTTTAATTTTGATTTAGGTGGAAACAAAACTGAGAGATTAATTCATCTGGGGCCAGGGTGCTAGGTATTTAACAAACAGAGTCTCTGTGTATTAAACCATATTAGTGCTGAATTATGGATACCACCTGTTTTTACTGATAGGATCTTATGTTCATACCTACACGGCAAGCAGGTATAATGTGGTCTCCATTATAAGGACTGCCTATCAAGATTGAGCTAGTAGAAGTTGATACGAATTTTGTTCATTTTTACTAAAATACACAAGTTTCTTCATAAACAGAAGAAAAAGAACTTGTAACAGGGTTGGACTCGACTGTGTGACTAAACAACAATAAAACAGGAGATAAGTGAAACAGATCTCTGTACCTCTAAATTTAATTGCATGAATACTGATGAAAGAAGAAAGTGCACAGCCAGATGCATAAGGAAGTTTATTAAATTCACAGACCACCAAGCTTCTCATCCCATACTACATAGATGGATTTACAGCAAATTTCATGTAGGTATACTCAGAAATCATCCTCATCATGTGTCATCTAGTCAATTCTTACTTATGATAGACAGAGAGCTTAAGGTATGATTTAAGGGAAATCACTGCAATCATGACATCCACCCAAAATACCTTGGGGCTACTCTAGACAGGACACATTCCTATAAACATCTGATGAAGACTGCCACTAAACTGAGAAGTAGAAACAATATTTTACATAAACTATGCGGCACTAGTTGAGGCTCAGCAATGAGATATGCTACAAGAGTCTGCACTCAGCTTGGTATGTTCAACAACAGAGTATTGTGCCCAGTGTGGCTTTAATAGTTTGTATACAAGCAGGATTGGTGTACAACTGCATGAGACACTGCACATAATCAGGGGGACAATCAGATCTAACCCCTTCCCCCACATACTGGGTAACTATTCTGAGTCATATACCACCCCAGACGTAAGACAAAAAATGTTCTCAAAAAATACCAGAAGATTATTGATAATCACCAGCTGCCAATGTTGAGTGACATAGCCTGCCTGGAGCAAAACAGGCTGAGATCTAGACACCCAACCATCTCATTTGCTACAGTACTTGTAGAAGATGGTTTTAATATATGTGGAAAGAGCACTGGTTTGAAAACTGCCTCCCACAATTTTGAAGCTTGTCCTGCATCTCAGAAAGCATGTGGATTTGACCAGCCCTATGTGATATGACTTGAGCAACCTTGAACAGAATCCACACAGGCCATGGTAGATGTGCAGATCTCTTTAATAAGTGGGGCAAAATAACATCACCCATTTGTGGCTATGGGACTGAAAAACAAACTACACAACACATAGTGCCAAAACCGAGCCTATAATGTAGATTTTGCTGATTTCCTGGCTATGACAAATGAAACTATATATATATATTTGCAATATAATTTGGATATATATTTATAATTTTATACTTTACACTTTATATTCTATCTTTTTCATTTTATCTTTTTTCTTTTATTGAATTATGATGTGAATGTGTTATACAAGAAAGAAAGAAAGAAAGAAAGAAAGAAAGAAAGAAAGAAAGAAAGAAAGAAAGAAAGAAAGAAAGAAAGAAAGAAAGAACTGACTAACCAACTTATGGTGACACTTTCCAGGGTTTTCTAAATAGAGAATATACAAAAGTGTTTTACCCTTCTTCTGTGGGGGTCCTCTGGGACTGTGCAGCTTGCTTAAGGCCATGCAAGCTGGCTTGTCTCCTAAGGGCACAGTAGGGAATCAAACATGCAACATCTGGCTCCAGAGTCAGACACCTGACTCTACTAAGAAATAAACTTCATTAATTTCAGAATGACTTCTGTATTATAAAAGTGTCAAGCAGGGATGGGCAAATTGAAGGCATCCAAATGTTGTTAGGGTACTGCTGCCAACTAGCATTCTTACACAATTCATTGTGCTGGATAGGGTTGTTGTTGCTGTTGCTGTTAATTTGATTTATATACAGTACCACCCTACTTGGTGAAACCGACCCAGGGTGGTTCACAGAATCCTTACATATAACATAATCAAAAGTAGTACTGTACAGTATAATACAATAATATAACAATATAATACAGGAGTGCAATAGAATAGGAGTTGAAGACCAATAACGAGGGTGATTAATCCCCTGCCTTTGCTGTTGTGGGGTGCCTTCTTTACAAAGAAGAAGACTGTGGTACCCTTGCAAATGTTATTGGACTTTTGATCCTATCAGCTCTTTCCAGATTAGCCAATGGTAAGGAATGATGGGGATAATAGTTCATCAGCATCTAGAAGAGAGCCACAGGTTCCTGGTTCAGAAAGACACCACTGCAATGTCCCCTGCATGTCCCTCATCCTTTCTTTTTCTCTTAAACTTGCATTTCATCCTGATATCCCATTCTTTGTTCTTAATGCACAGGCAAAGCTGTCTTGTTTCCAGTTTTTGTCATTTTCACATTTTTATACCCATTAAACTCCGCTCCATTTCCACATTGCAAGACATAGCGGAGGGAGGGAATGTTCTCAAACTATATATTTATATCGGTGTTTTGACACATTCAGAGAAGCTTTGGAGAAGTATGACGAACAGTGAATAGCTTCAGTTGAGCAAGGATATTAGTCTGAAAGGGGCAGATCAATTAATTCCATACGGGTATTTGCAAAGAATTTGTTACTATATAGCTATCTTTTCTTTTGTAGGAGAGGGAATGAGTTCTGTACCAAAAGTCATTCTGGAACCTACAATTACATTTAAATGATAATTCCTTTTTCTCTTCTTTTTTCTTGCCAGATGTTCACAAGTGCTTTCTTGATTTATCTTATATGCAAAGAAAGCCAAACTTATATTCAAAGAATTTGAGATAGAGAGAAAGAGTATATTATTAGAAACTTACATTTTAAATGGCTTGGAGCCAAATGCTATGTTTACGCTTTGCTAATTCCCTTACTATATTTGAAAAGGTGCAGAGTGAACCATAAGACATTCCCACTGCCTATATTCCATAGGCCAGAGGGTGGTGGCACTGTACAGCATTTGGCTTATGAGGTGTGACTGAGAGTTGGGCTCTTCTGTAGCCCTTTTATAGGTCGGGGAGCAAATTCCATTCTCACAGATGTTTTAAAAGGCTCGGTTTCCATGGCAAGCAACTCCTGTATTTCCAAAGGCTTACAGCTGAAAATTTTTCTTGGCACTGGCCTGCCGTGATTTCATCAAATGTGAAAGCAGGTTGGAAAATCCTCCTCAAACAAACCATATTGGAATTCAGCATTGCAAAACCAAGATTCCTTTTGTGTGTGTGTGAGAGAGAGAGAACGAGATTGAGAATGATCTTCAGCTTTCATGTATCCAGTGGTGGGATTAAAAAAAAATTACTACCTACTCTGTGGGTGTGGCATTGTGGGCATGGCCAGGGAGAAAGCCCTGCATTGCAGCTGCATTAGGACTACTTTATTTTAAAACTTGGATGGGTGGGGCCAGCTGGAATTTATACTACCGGTTCTGGTGAAATGGGGCAAACCTGCTGAATCCCACCACTGCACGTGTCCATGTGCAGTTCATGGGAAAACAGTTATAGAACATCTCCTGCTCCTTTGTAACTTCTCAAACCTCCATGCAGAATGGCCCTAGAACTAGGCCGGTCCACTTCATTATAAGACCTACACTGGGATCATGTTCAGACATCTCTGTACTTTCCACTATCAATCCTGCTTGTGATGTACTTGGATTGCAATAAATAGACTCCCAACAGATCTAATAAGTGAAGCTGGTAAATGCAACCGGGTGTCTGTTTGTTTCTGACTAACACTCTGTAGGAAAAGAAAAAAGGGGGAAAGGTGGCACTTTCTTAACAGGCAGCAAATGTGGACAAATATTAGCTCTTTAATCTAAAGTGGGGGGTGGGGGAGTTATTCATTCACTCAGCAGTGCTTTCAAGCTATCAGTCTTACAGGTATTTCTATTAGCCTTAATCATCAAGATTGTTTATTTGGAGCAATTTCTAAGAGAATAAAGGTACCTTTGGCTCTTATCTCCTGTCATCAAAGCATCCATTAGGAAATTTAAGCCCTGTAGGGAAGCTCAAGGGATTACTGGGAGCAGCAAGCAAGAATTTTGGTCTCTCTCTCTCTTCAGTGCACGGTTCAGCTGAAAAAAAATCTGAAAGATTTATTTTAGTGTTGTTTTTTTAAAAGAAATATACAATCTGAATAGGATTTTGTTCAAGGGAAATCTATAGATAAAAGCATTTTAAGCAGCTTTAAATAAAGGCAGGTTCTTGCATTGCTGTGGGTGCTTGTTTATAACTTACCTGCTGAAGTCAAAAGTTGGGCTGCAAAATGGGAGAGGGGTGGGAAGGCACAAACAACAAATAAAAGGAATACAAAGATTGCTTAAGTTATTTTAGTCATAAATGAAGGGTTTCTCAAAAGAAGCACTACTCAGGAGTAAAGGTAAAGGTCGCCCATGCTCGTATCCGATCCTAGAGTTCAGTGCTCATCTCTGTTTATAGCAGTGGTGGGATGTCAAAATTTTTACGACCCCACCGTGATGTCATCACAGTGTGGGCGGAGCTAACACCATGACATCATGATGTGGGTGGGGCCAAATAAAAATAAAAATAAAATAAAAAAAAATAAGCACACACACACATACACACACTCCTCAACCCACCCACCCACCCACCCACCCACAACACAAACCCGTAAATAAATTAAATAAGTTAAATAAATAAATAAAATAAAATAAAATAAAAATTACATTAAAATACACCCACCCACCCACCCCAAACACAAACCTGTCACTTACCTGTTAGTATAAGTGCCTGGGCAGCACCATGCTCAAAGATGAATATGGTCATTGTACCGGTTCTCTAGGATAATATGCCTTAATGTAAATGTAAAACAGCTGTACCTCCTTAAGGGTTCTCCAATTGGAACAGCAATTGGAACAGCACAGGTGTAGCCTATTGATGAGGTAACTTCAAGACTTTGCTTAAAAACCCCAAGCTAGGCCTGCTGCCCACCAGGTCTTTTTAGGAACTGTGGTAGTACGTCAATATAGGTAAAGGTATTAAATACACATTAAAATACATACAGACACACCACATCCAAAGGTGAGTCACTTACCCTGGGGAGCAGACTATAGGGAGCTTAAGGCTAGCAGCTTCTCTTCCTCCTCCCCACTTGGGAGGACAGCAAGGAGGCTGTGCATATGTGCCAAGCACTGTAGGCATGCATGCACTCCAAGTGCTTGGCGCGCATGCGCAGTGGGGGAACCAGTGAAAAGGTAAGCCCCAAAGGTGGTTCCTTCCAAAAGCTGCTACTGGTTCTCTGGGACACTGGGAAAAGTTACTACCGGTTCTGGAGAACTGGTGAGAACCTGTTACATCCCATCACTGGTTTATAGGCAAAGAGCCAACACTGTCTGTGTTTGCAGACCTTTCTGTGGACATATGGCAGGCATGACTAGACACCAGAGTGTACAGAACGCTGTTTACCTTCCCACCAAATTGGAACCTATTTATCTACTGGGAGTAGCAGGCTACTATTGTTCACATCAGTGGAAAAATAATGACGCAATCTTCGAGAGGGCTACCAGGTTGTTTGTACTTTGGGACAAATGTTTCACTAGATTATACTTTTGGTGCTTCCAGATTAGGTTTTTGTGTGTGTGGTTTACCCTGCTCTGGTCATGAAACTTTATATGGATGGTGGGAATGATGGTCCAGAGGTCATCTTTAACTTGCTACTTCCTTGTGTTTTCCCAAGTGCTTCTTCTGTCCTACCTCTTTCCCCCAGAACTGGGGTCAGCAAACTTGGCTCTCCAGGTGTTTTTGGACTTCAATTACCAAAAGAAGGCCAAGTCAGTACACCTGATGATCAGGGTTTCTATGGATTGAAGCCCAAGAACATCTGGAGAGCCAAGTTTGCTGACTCCTGCCTCAGAACATCCATTATAGAAAGTGCCTTTTGGCCAGTGGAGCAAGGAATGCCTTCTATTTGGAAGCACCCTTGGTGCTTGTATACAAACTGGAATATCATCATCTTCTGGGGTTCTCCTGTATCTAATTATTGAGCTGATATCCAGGAAATTGGGCTTAGATACTAATAGTCTGCTGCAGTGGCTCAAGTGGCTAAGACTCTGACTGGAAGGCGGCAGGTCAGCCCTGTCTAGTCATGCCTGCCACACGACCACAGAAACATCTGCAGAAGCAGAAATTGTTGGCTCCTCGACTATGAAACAGAGATGAGCACTGAACCCTAGAGTCGGATATGACTGGCTTTCAGACTAATAGTCTGAAGTTTCACTTAGTGCTGTTCTTAGAGGTTCAGTGGTTGTGGTGACTTGGGTTGCCAGACCTCAGACCAACTGAAGACACATCTTGCATCTAAACAGAGGGATCAGTCCCAGGCTGAGCACTGCTGGGGAAGGTGAAAACTAGATTTTATCTTGTGTGGTGGATCTAATGTCTGTGTGCTTACCTCTTCCAACTAGGCCTGGGCCCCACTGGCTGAATGCCAATGGGTTTGAAGGTGTGCTTTGCATGTAGTGATTTTTTTAAACCAGGTAGTGCATGAAATCCACATTACCTGTCTCAGGCTTTCACACCAAGATAAACGTGTGCATATTGCTTTCCTGTGTTTACGGAATAGTCCATCTGCTGCAACATTAGAAGAGGACACTTTGTCACAGCTTCTGGCCTGAAATCTCAGGGAATTGGAAGCTGCTGACCTGGCGACTATAGCAATGGACACTAGGTGTTTTTAGGAACGTTGATGGGACCATCAGCTTCATGCTTTCCTGGAAAGATGAAAATGTCACTTAATCATTATGGGTTTATTCTGTTCTTTGAGAAGGCTATGCAGAAAATCCTGCATTCCCAATCATGTGCAACATCTCACTGAACAGAAATGTAGAATATCAGCATGCCTATTACAACAGAAGTGGTGATAGATGTAGCACAGCTACATGCTCCCAACTTACATTTAAAAAGAAATGTGTTGCTTAATATTTCTCGGCAGCGAGGTTACCATTATAATCATCACTGTTCATGCAAGTAATTCATTCCTCCTCCTCCTCCTGTGCAGTATAGTTTTCTTCCCAGGACAACAAATGTTTTGTGTTTTCTGCATTTCTGCTGAAACACAGGCATTTTTTACAGGTTGGATGAACAAAAGGAAAACAAAAAGTTTGGGATGGGGAGGGGGAAGCCAAAGAAGAAGCACAAACCCCTCAGCACATGGCATACTGATCTACCTTCAACACATTCTCATTTAGAGATAACAAATATTGCCAGTTGGCGTTGTCATGGAAGCAGATAGTAGTTGAAACAACCACTGGGGGGTGGGATAAGGAAGGAAGAACTACTCAGTCAAACCATGCATTTTCTGTGTATTTCACTTGATGCTATGGAATTTCATATCCCTATGGCTTCATTCACACCACTATCTTCACTCCCATTGGGACTAGAGACACAGCCAAATGCTGGATGAAAAGGAATTATAAAGCAACATTACCACATGCTTTTCATCAGTCCTTCCAAGTCCAGAACCCTCCAGGTGTGAACTCCAATAATCTCCAGCCCCACTGGTCATGCTGATGCTGGAGAATGTAGCCTAACCCACCCATCAGGGACAGTGGTGGCTGCTGTATCCAAATGCATGTTGTGGCTGTCACTATTGTCACTGAAGAAACTTTGTATTGTTTATTTGTTTTTCATTTACTTCTAGTCTGCTTTGATTCTGTTTTTACTCAATGATGCCTCTTAATCACCAAAACCATTTTTAATGGAAAGGCAAGGTAGGAAATCAAAAATAAATTTTAAAAACTATCTGAGAGTAAATACAGCTAACAATCTGCTACTACATATTGTATTTTTATTGAGAGGAAGTGGGAGACTTGCCTGTGAGGTCTCCTCATGACAAAACAATATTGCTGGCTATAGTAGGTATGTGATTTAATGGTATCAATAACATTGATGTTCTTAACTCAACCTGATGTTTTGTGCTGCATTATATACACAAGCCAAATTTGACTCCACAGTTCGAAAGCAAGAAATTGCAAGTAGATAAATAGGGACCACTTTGGTGGGAAAAGTAAACAGCACTCCGTGTGTTCCGGTGTCCAATCATGCCTGCCACATGACCATGGAAACGTCTGCAGAAGCAGACAGTGCTGGCTCTTCGGCTTTGAAACAGAGATGAGCACTGAACCCTAGAACTGGATATGACAGGCATTCAAGCAAGGGGAACCTTTACCTTTACTAATTCTTTTACTGGAGGATAAAACTCGTTCATTAGTTAATGTAACTGTATGTTTTGGAATAAGGAATCTACAAGCAGTCACAAGAACCAGGAAAAATTTTTTCCACATTGGTTCTTTTCAATTAAAATGTGGGTATTGCTGTTTATAAATCCATTCATAGTAGTAAAACAATACTGGAACCGTCTCACACTGAGTGAGATCTTCTTCTGCTGCTGCTGCTGCTGCTGCTTGGCCAGATGTGAAACTGCCAAAATGAAGGCACCTTTTGGTGAGTTCATTCTGCAGTTCCTTTCACCTGACCTAGTGTGAGAAAGATTAGCCAGCAACACAAGGGTGCCATTACCAGGGTACGTCCAATTGTGGTTCAAAAATGCCACAATCTTCAAGGAGGCTCTTTCTGTGTACCCCAAGCAGTAGTTAAGTTAAAAACAATTTTAAAAGCCATACTCACCAAACAAAATATGCTACATATTCATGCCAATAGATCAGATCCATTCTTAGTTAGCGGTTATGTTATACAGTTGAATGAAATAACATCGGAAGGAACACTGATGAAAACAGCACAAACAGTGAGAGAAATAGCTGTACAGCTCATTCAACATTTAAATCTGCCTCTTGAAAATGATATTTGTATTGTCTAAGCATGATATGTTTTTCTAATGGCCTTTATAGATTCCTAGCAGGCTTCATGACATTCAGCTCTTTATGCAAGTCTGACAGATATTTGGAGGCATTCAAAGTAAATGAAGATTTCAAACATCTTCACCGAAAGAAAAAAGAGAAAATGCCAGTAGAAAGAAGCAAACAGTGACGCTTTTTCATGTGACACAAGAAATGGTTTCTCTGCATTGTGTTTTTTAACAATAGCATCGTCACAGAGAAGCAGAATATAAATCTTCTCAATAAATGGGTCTTCTAGATTGCTCTTTAAGGATTGGGCTGTGCCCAGAATTTAATGGAAATTTCTCTATGGGTGACACTGCACTCCTCTTGCCTTCCATCATAAATGAGTTCTCATGTCTTTCTGTATGTCTTAAACTCTTTTGTTTTTGTATCACTTTGTACCATGGGGAGGAGTTTATCACTATGGCATTTTCTTGGCATCAGCTTTAGTGCCTCAGCCAACAAATCACATGGAGTCCCTTACCCTGTGCCCATGTACTTCTCAGTGCTGTATTCTGGTTTGTGGGGTAGTGCTGATTGATTTTTTTCTCTTTTAGTTATTCCCTCTTGTTAGCAGATTATGAAACAGGAGGGGAAATCAAAAGCACAGAAATGTGGAAAGATCATATCAGTCTCATCAACCCAACAGGAGATTTATATATTTTTAGTTCTAATTTTATTCACATGGTTTCTATTGCTACCACTTAGTTTTGGGGTTAGCAGCTCCCCTGGTGGCTTAGTGGTTAAGGCGCTGAGCTGGAGACTGGAAAGACGGGTTACCATACCCAAGAGCTGCACTTGGGGACATGAAAGGAGCCTCATTCAGGCATCCCTTAAAAATCCCTTCAACCCAGAGTAATCTCTGACACAAACACACACACACAGTTTTGGGGTTTATGGGGTGTGGCTGATTTTGATGAGTTTTACTGATTTTGTTGCTGTAATACTGCCCAGAATAGGGTTTGGATTCAGTTGGATGATAAAATTGTTCTAGAAGCATTTAAAGTAAAAGAAAGAATAGTTTTATTCATACTTAATGCCTGTAGTGACAGTCAGAGGAAAAACAAGAGGGGAAAAGGAATCTCTGGCATATATGGGACCCTGCATACTTGCTGCCTGGAAGATGACTGAAGGAAGAAGAGCTATGAACAAAAACAATGGAAACAAGCGAACAAACAGGATCCTTGCCTCAAATGCCAGAGGTGGGAAAAGAACTTTACACATCAAGTTAGTGGCAACGTACAATCACTAATAACAAATGTTAGTGTGTAAGGGTAAAGGTCGCCCTTGCTCGAAAGCCAGTCATATCCGACTCTAGGGTTCAGTGCTCATCTCTGTTTACAACCAAAGAGCCAGCTTATCTGTATCTGCAGACATTTCTGTGGATACATGGCAGGCATGACTCAACATTGAGTACATGAAACACTGTTTATTTTCCCACCAAAGTGGTACCTATTTATCAACTTGCAATTTCTTGCTTTTTAACTGCTAGGTCGGCAGGAGCTCACTCTGTCATGCAGCGTTCGGGTCTTGAACTGCTGACCTGCCGACCTTCTTGTCGTCAGGCTCAGCATCTTAACCACTAAGCTAATGACTTGTTTACAGAAGAGGATGTAAAAGAAGAAGTCACCTCTATAGCATCCAATTTCCATCAATTACCTTTAAACACCTCAGGTCATCTGGAGTTCAAGCCACTTTGCACCCACCAGACATTTTCTTAGCATGCTTTGAAGTATAATAATGTGTTTTTGGAAGGGTACAGAGGCTAGTATGACCCATCTGTATAGACCCATGTTGGGAGAATCACTTTGGTGTCCCAGCTGTTGGTAAACTACTGTTCTCATCATCCCTCACCAATAGCCCGGCTGTTTGATGGGAGTTTAAGTTTAATTATACTATTGGGATCACAGTGTCTCCACATTGTACTGTTCAAATAATGCCACTCATTATCTAGAAAGCTTAAAATTCATGGAAGATAGATCTGTTTCTAGCTGTCCATCAGGCTAGCATTACATTACCTCAATATATTTGTGGTAATGCTTCTGCAGAGACAATAAGCTTTTTAACACCAGTTGCTGGGGTATGTTTTGTCAGCCATTAGTACCTTTACACACACACATATGTCCATATGTGGACCTTTTATTGACTAGTTTAAATTTTGGCACTTTGTAGTAAAAAAAATCGGGGGGAAAGTGCCACATCTCAATGATGTGTAATTCACAGACTAAGAGCACATTTTATTGCAAATTAGATTTTACCTCACAAGTTACCCCATTCTCATATCAGCCTGCCCACTTTTATTGCAGATTACATTCAGCCACTTCATGTCCATTTAAAAATTTGAGCAACTGCCATATTTAAGAAAGATATATAGAACTGAGTGTTTTGATTTAATTCAAGGCGATATTTTAGTAAGTAAAACCAAAGCTACTTAAAGGGCTTAAAGCAACTATTGAAAGCAAATTAACAGCTAAACTGGTGTTTATTCAACATTTTAATTTTAAAATACACATATGTTAACATCCATCATAAATTTATTGTAAGCACAAGTCAAGATTTTTAATATATATATGTAGTAATAAAAATGGGGGACCCTTACATAAAATAGCTTTGCAGTTAAACGTCTATACAATTGTTTAACAGAACTTGCATCTGGCAATTTTAATGAGAGGAAAGAGGCATCTTATTTGTGGTTCCTTTCATGTCAACCATTATGACTTGTAAAGGATTGTCCTGTAATTAGTTAAAGGTTAAAAATGGTAGCAAGACATAAATGCTTAAGGGTGTCTTCGTCTACGTGAAGAATTAAAGTGAAAAGATCATAGCAAACACGTAGTGTATGCTACCTCTTTTATGGCACACAATTTGGGGCTTTAATCAAGATCTATTCTTTTATGCAAGTGAAATAATTTCCATACGACTTACTGCCTGTAATGCCCTTATTTTATTTATTCCCCCACCTTTCTTTCTTTCTTCAATTTTTAGGCAACGAAGACCTTGGCAACTATGGAAACTGGCTAAGGAACTGTCAAAAAACATTTTGAACAATAATGTGTGTAATGGTGTAACTGATCTGCAGCAGCTGATTTAAGATACTGTAGATACTATTTACCAGATAAAAGATGGCATTTCCTGCAGGTTGTAACCATAGGATAAATACAGTGGAACCCCAAGTTATAAAATTAATTAATTTTTCAGGGATTTTCATATCATGAAAATTTCATATCTCAAAGTGTGGTTTACCACAGGAATGCATTAAAAACCAAATAATCCCTTCTGGAGGTCAGAAAAAAGTAAAAAACACACCCCTCTTTTTCCTGTTCAAAACTCTTTATAAAGTGCACTTTGGAATTTTTTGCTGCATTTTTGCCACTTTACAAAGAGATTTGAACAGATAAAATATTTTTTTCCACTTTTTTCTGACCTCCGGAAAGGATTAATTGGTTTTCAATGCATTTTCAGCACTTCCGACAGTGGCCTCTAGTGGCCAGCTCTGGTAATGTGCCTGACCCATCCTTGACAATAAGCTGTAAGTTTCCCCACCACCACTGGAAGTGGCAAAAATGCTGTTTTTGCACCAAAAATGTGATGAAAAATTCCAGAAATGGAGCAGAAATGCTCTCCATACTCTCCCGCCACCATGGGAAGCAGTGGAGGCTCCCGAAGCAGTGAAAAAATGGCACAATTGCACCCGCCATGCCCAAAAAATTGTTTGTATGGTAAAAAAAAAACATAAGTTGAGGTGTCATTATAAATGGATTTCCTTTCATTTCCCAAGTTTTTCATTCTCGAGATATTTGTAACACAGGGTTCCACTGTACTAGTTTTGTACATCCCACATAGGGCTGAAATTGAGTGTACTGTACTATCATTTTCATCACATTTTCAGTGTACACACCATGGGCCACATTAATTATATGCAGGGGGCCAATTAGGCCCACGGGTCGGAGTTTGGGCACCCCTGTTCTAAAACAGGGGTGGGGAACCTACAACCTTGAGGGGATCCTGGGCTTTTGGGAATTGAAGTCCAAACACACCTGGAGGCCAAAAGTTGAGAATCCTCTAGGTGTTCTTGGACTTCAGTTTCCAGAAGCCCAGGCTCCCCTCAAGGCTGCAGGTTCCAAACCCCTGGTCTAAAGCATCTGGACAAAATCAGGTTAGGAGAGGCTAATGCAGAGCATTTACAAATATCACTTGAATAATGAGAGGGAGGTCACAAAATGAGGCAAAATAGATATCCAAGGTGAAGGCAAATTTATTAAGACAACTACAACCATGATACATACACTAGTAGCTAGGATAATGCACAACATTAAAAAAAAAAGCCCTGTTTCCCTGGAGACTGCAGCAAACCAGAATGTTGGTATTTGAGTCCTGACGTTTTGGCTTGCTGAAGCCTCCAGGAGGGTGGGGGAAGTCCAGAAACAGCTTGGATCAGCACTGTCTGCTTCTGCAGACATTTCCATGGACATGTGGCAGGCATTACTAGACACCAGAGCTCATAGAATGATGTTTACCTTCCTACCAAAGTGGTCCCTATTAATCTACTTGCAATTTCTTGGTTTCAAACTGCTAGGTTGGCAGGAGCTGGGACAGAGATGGGAGTTCATTCTGTCCTGCAGTATTCAGGTATCAAACTGCTGACCTGCTGCTTTCCAGTCAGCATCTTAGCCTCTTAACTGCTGCAATCCCACAATATATTATTTACAAAATTCCATTGAGATAAAGTGAAAGGCAGCAAAATGAGATGGCTAGATGGTATTGTAGAGACAATGGGCCCAGAACTGAGTGCGTTGAGGAAGATGGTGGAGGACAGAAGTGCTTGGCGGACAGCGGTCCATGGGGTCGCAAAGTGCCGGAATCGACTGTGAGACTGAACAACAACAAAAAGCAACAGCTTGTATCCTGGGACTATTACAAAACAATATTGGGAATGAGGAAGTGTTGCTGTTTCTGATTGACCCCCACTTTCTGTGCAGTCAAAGAAAAGGAATGGAAGAGCAGTAGTTGTGGAGACCAGTGGAAGCATCAACTGGAAAACCTCATGAGACACTCCACAAATGCCATAAAATAACAAGGGTCAGTGCAGTACAATAGTCACCATAAGGAGATTGTTCACCAGTACAGGCTGTAGTAATGCATAACAGAAATACCCCATGGATAGGTGGTGGTGTAATAAAGCCCCAGAAAGCTAAGGCTATTTGTCTGTTCCAATACTGTTGATACTGATGTCAATATTGTGTCACATGGATGGGGGGGCGGGATGCTGTTGTGGTGCTGCATGGTGGTTTAGCAGTCCTGTGGATAATTATGAAGGTGCGTTAATTCACATCCCAAAGTCTTTTCTTTTTCTCCCCAAAGTATATTTTGCTGCTACTGGGGATCAAACCATCTAAAGCAAACACAACAACATTCTCTAACACACACACACACACACACACACACACACACACACACACACACACACACACACACACACACACACACACACACACACACACACACACAGTCCAGAGAGCAGAGAGGAGATAATTTAACAAGAAGCAAATTGCAAAAGGTGATAAAGTGTTAGTTCCATAATAAGCTTATCTGAGCAAACTTTCCCAGAGCCCTTTACTGAATTCCTGAGCAGGGTGTGGATTTGGCAATCATCAAGAAACAGGCCACACAAAGAATGCCTGTTGCACTAATGAATGAATGCTACTGAAGTGGCCGACTTTCATTTCTCTGGCTTGGATCCCTGCCACCTTTACTCTCATGTCAGACGTTGCCTAATTGGCAAATAGCCCTTCAAAGGCATTGAGACCCCTCCACCTTGCTCCTTATGTTGTTAATGTTTAATTGTGATTTGTTAAAGGCATACTAGCAGGTGATAAAACTAAGGGTCTGGGCCGCTTTATTGCAAAGGCAGACCAGCCATAATATGCTGTGCCTCGTTCTTTGGCAAATACTGACGTTTATAGAGAAACCAAGGTTTAAGGCAACGATGAAGGCTTTATCTCTTTGATGCATTGAGGGAGAGAATAAAAGGGGCTTTGAGGAATATTATGGACCCAAGTTTAGAGTGCCCCAACATTTGAGGTATTTTTTTAAAAAAGAAAGATTAAGATAAGATGATGTTTATAGCAGTAAAACAAGCTCTTGGCAAATTAGTCCAGAGATATGTTTTAAAGTAAGCAGGATTACTTTTCAAGGCCAACACTTGTTATATATCAAACTATGCAAACCCTAAATATGACAGGTTCATTTCCCTCTTGAAAAGTATCAACTGGAGTGTATCCTCAATGGTGGAGAAATATTTCTGGTCATTAAGATAGGAATAATAGGAGATGTGTTCAACACAACTGGCAGGCACCAGGGTACAGGAAAACTTTCCTTGGGACAATGGGGAACTGGCGACTCCAGTTTGAGGAATGGTTGCGAATCTGTTCCAAGTTTTAGTTTGCACTCTTGCAAAGAAATGAATTCTGTCCCCCAGAGAGGTTCAGCACCTCAGATAACTATTCTAAAACCTAGAGTGGATTTATAACCATCCTCCTGAAAGTGGAGTCCTCAGCTGCCAGTTTTGGGGGCTTCAGCAGCAAGTGAGCTAGCACAAAGGGCTAGGAAGATGTGGCAAGAAGGGAACATTGCTGAAAGGGTGCCTGAGGTGAAAGGTTCCAGATACATGACACCGTCAGGAGATAAGAGATGGCAGTGGATTGGAGCCTGGAAATGTTCTTTTTTTGGGTCCTGCTGCCCAATATTTTTAGGGAGCCACCATTTTAAAAAAGGAATATGGGCAAGCTCCATAATAGATGCAGAGATAGATGGGATTTTTAAAATACAGTAAAACCTCACATAAAGAGTGCCTCGCTTAGAGAGTAACTTGCTTAAAGAGCAGAATTTTCTCTGGTTACCTCACTTAACAAATAAAACCAACCAAAAACTCGCTTAACAAATAAATCGGGGTTCCAATCCCCACCACTCAAAGTCACAATTGGTCACTTACAATGGTATTTCATTTAATGAGCAAAGTTGCTTAAAGAGCAATCCTGTGGGAAGCATTGTGCTTTTAAAGCAAGGTACAACTGTACAGTAATACCCCGCATAATTTTAAAGCTTGGTTCCATGATCCTTAATGTTGTATGATTTTAAACTTGTGTGATACATGTATCGTACAACGTTAAACCCTATAGGATGTATCACATGACGTCAAACTCCATAGAGATACTATATTCAAAAACCAAAATTATGGCTTCCTCTACTGGTAGTTGAGGGCATTAACTATCAATCAGGCATTAAAAGTGATGTATCATACAACGTTAACTTAATGTTGTGCGGTGCACATTTTTCTTCAGATTTCTTAACGTTGTGCAGTTTTAACATTGTGTGGTGCACACATTATGCGGAGTATTACTGTACACTGGTATTTACTGGCAAGGAACATGAACATGGCTACCCACAGCAGGTCTAAAACTATATATTTCTAGGTAGCCATCTTTTGCTCACCTACATGGTTCTGGCTAATGTTATCCTTAGCCTTCACTCCAGTCACAAAGCTTCCTGCACTTAAACCAAAGTGCCCATTCTCTCTCTCTCTCTTTGTGTGTGTGTGTGTGTGTGTGTGTGTGTGTGTGTGTGTGTGTGTGTGTGTGTGTGTGTGTGTGTGTGTGTGTGTGTGTCGCTGGGGACATGCACACACTTATGATTTTTTAGTCTTACATTCCTCCATATAATTCCATATAAGGACTTTCTTTGCTGTTTTAAAAATCACTCATTCATGTGTTGATTTTCTTGTAATTAGTTAATAGATACTTATGATTAATTCATTTTAGCAATTATTTAGTATAACTAAGTTACTTTATGATTGCAACTTTAGGAAGGATAGTAGCTCTCCTTTTTCAATGTAATGTTTGCTTGCATTCTGTTCTGATCCTTATGGTAATAAGTGTTGGGCAGGAGGACAGTGTGCTTTCTATCCAAATCCAATCGCTTATAGCACTGAGATTTTTTAAAAAGAGCAACTATATTAGTTACCTGCAGGTAAGAGATAGGCTTTGTTATCTCTACATTGCAGAGTCCTTCTCAAAGGATGACATGCCTCAGTTAGAAGGTTCAGAGGATGGCCTTGAAACCCCAGCTGGCAGGCCCTGCACAGGTACAAAGATGGAAGAATCTGGCCCTTATAAAAAGGATCTGTCCTTCTTAGTAGGCAAGGTACCTCTGAGAAAGAATACATTCCTAATCCCAGAGTTCTGGACACATAGATGAGATGAGGAGAGCCTTTCTGAGAAAGACATTCCAGATGTTGCAATGCGACTGAGTAGCTGCAGCTGTGGAAGGAATTTCTCCACACTGCAGCTCAGAGAAATACAGATTCCAAACCCCAATACAGTTCTAAGAAAAGCTTCCTTCTGTGACCTGCCTTGATCCTTGATCCCAGCTTTCAGCATTCCTTGCTTACGTTCTCGGTAGACCTCCCACCAATCTGACCTAGTCTGCTTCTTGACCTCACCTTTGCTTGTTCTCTGTCTGATTTGTCACACCAGTAAGGCCTTGAATTATGGTATGACCCTGGCTGGAATCCTGTCTGTTCTTCTGATTCCTCCTTGAACTCTGTTTGATACTTCCCCTGTGTATTAACTCAGCTTAGTTTAGGACTTCCCTTTTGCCTTTACAGAGACTTGTATCTGCTGATTTGCAAGTACCTGCAGGTCAAAATCAGGGCAGGCCTGCATCAAAAGATGGCAGAATGTTTCCACAACTGCCATTTGTGTAAATTGTTGTATCTTGTCAAAGCATGCGCAAGTAGGCATCTGATCACTCTTTTCACAACTGCTTCTCCCTAATCTCTGTTCTCTATCCCAATCACCCTGACAGCACAAGGAGATGGCATATATGCCAATTGGGCACACACGCACATTTCCACTACCTTCATGAGTCTATATGGCCACTGATTGGCCCACAGCAAGTTGGGCACCTCTGTGTTCTTCCCGAAGTCTGAGGTTCTGCAGAAACACACTGGTTGGAATTTTTGCTCTATGAGGATTAAAGGGACATTTAAAAAAAATGCAGTTAAAGAAGAAATAAAACACTCCTGAGGTTTTTGAAGCAGAAAAAAATATTTGTAAAGTAACTTTCTACTGGGTCATTGCATAAACTTCAGCTTGGTTCAACTTGCTTCATAGTACCAATTCCTGTTCTGTCCTGCAGTGGAATAATGAAGGGGAAAGTTTTCCCTGCAGTACTTTCACTGGCGCAAGATACTTATGGTTTAATGTGGTGGCATCAATAAGGGGACCACTGTTTTATTTCACACATTGCAGGTTCCTTACAATACTTGTAGGTTCCTTTTGCTTTAAGAAGTCTTCTCCAAGCAAAGTCTTTACCAAGCTTTTATGTCATTGGCATGGGAAAATATGTTTAAATCTTTTTTTAAAAAAAATCATTGGGCTTTACTTATACTGTATTCAGTTATATTCAGCATATTGCATTGTGATTTCTATGTCTTCTTTAAACAATGCTTTATGCCAACTATAATCCATGTAATTTGAACCCCATGACAATCACTAGTTTTCTGTCTTCAGAGAGGGAAAGAATTAGAACATGGAAGGGAAAGAAAGATGGCAGAACCATTACTTCACCACTTTGCCTGAAGTAGAACGAACCCACAATGTCATCTACTTTCAAAGATAATAATGCATTAGTATAACAATTCTCAGCACTGAATAATCAGGAGAGAGAATCCTGTTTTTAGGATATTAAGGAGCATTTTCTTTTACCAGATGATGTAACCATCTCCCAACACAGCAATGTTATCAGGCAGCAGATATATTATGAGATATTACACATTTCCTTTGAGCTCAGCCTTTGACATCCCTAAATCTAAAACAATAGGGATTTCCATTTAAGTTTTGAGTTTGTCTGAATAAAAACAGTTGGACAAGCATAAACCCTTTTCAATTTCATACCCAAGAGCATATACACAGGGCTTTTGAACTAGAACTTCAGTAGTCAAAACAAGTCAGAACCATGACTGGGAATAACAGCTTTCCTTTCTCACATAATTGGCAGCTTGTCAGCTGTAAGGAATTACCACTATTTCTAAAGACTTGGCCTGAAAGGAAAACACTAATAAAATGATTAACAGATTTCCCCCTCCCTTGAGCTTGTTTAACACTCAGCACCTTTCCTTACCTTTCAGCTTCATTTCATTGGTTCATTTATTTTAACAAGGCCTGTTCAAGAATATTTGCATTAAAAAAGAAAGAAAGAAAGATCTAGTTTATAGGGAGGCCTAGGTAAGGAAATCAGAATGCATTATATGGAAACCAGGCTTGTGTCAGTCTCAGTCTACAGAAAATAATGGGTTGTGTGCCCTGCAGACAAATCCTGTTGGTTTATCTCCTGCCAAGAATGTGGCAACTTCTTTTAGGCTGCCAAAATCTTTCAAATCAAATTTCAAATCTTTGAACTTTTTTTTCAGAGCTGGGAGGGACTCAATGGATCATCAAGTCCAGTCTTTTTCAAGGAAGTACACAGTGGGGGAACAAACTATCAACCTCTGGCTCCATAGCCAGTTACCTAAGTTAAATACAGTAAAACCTCATATAACACTAAAACCTGGTTCCACAAGTCTTGGTGTTATATGATTTTTAGTGTTATCTGATCCTCTATGGGATCCATAGAGATACATTGTAACCACACAGGCTTTAGCAGTTGTTATCTGAAGCATCCCATAGGATCTTAATGTTATCTGATGCAATTCTTCCCCCCAGATTCCTTAATGTTATGCGATTTTAGTGTTATTCGATACTAATGTTATATGAGGTATTACTGTACATAGATGCTTTTTCCTGAGCTATCCAGCAGTTTACTTTATTATGTGATTATTTTTTGAACTTTATATGATAAATACATAAACATACAAGAGCCAACATCAGGGTCCCATGCTATTAAGTATTCCCACACGACACGAAGGTAGACTGACTTGCTGCAGGTAAAAAAGGGTTAGACAGACTGTCTATAGGTACTAATGTAACGATGAGCAGTCTGTCTATAGGTACTAATAAGGATGGCTATATATGATGAAGAATGAAGGAAGGTTTGTAGCATGAATGCCTTGCTTATGGGCTTTCTACAGGCATCTCCTTAGTGACTAAAGAAACAGACTGCTCTTATAGTTTCTGTCACAGTGGGTTTTAGGAATATATGAAACTCCCCTGTACAGAGTCAGACCACATTCAGCCTTGCCCACATTGATTGACAAACAACTTTCCAGAGTTCCAGGCAGGAGTATTTTTCCTGAGCCTACTTAAAGATGATGGTCACCCACCAGTTGGTTTCCAGCATCTTTTACTAAGAAGGATTCTCTCCATATAGTGGAGTTTCATTGAACTATCATGGTTAATAGCTGGTGACAGACTCAAAGATTGGCTGTTATTTTTTAAAAGAATGGAATCCCCCAACCAGCTTTCCAAGGTCTATCCTCTACACCTGAAAGCTGTTGCATTGGGGCTTACTCCTGATTAGCCACCATATATTTTAATTTTTTTCTATTTCTTACAAATAAACAACATAAACAAACATAAAACACATAGAACAAATTGTATGACAAAGCCAACTACACGCAGGCGATTCATACATTAAACCTTTTCAAACTTATTTGATTGCAATGTGCAACCCTCAGTAATAAGGTAATTTTATAACATCTTTTATATATTGTTGTGTTTCATTCCTCACATTTCCCCTTTGGAGAAAAAAACAAGAACAAGAACAAGATAAAATTGTATTTATTTATTTGAATTTATATACCACCCTCATCGCCGTACTTGCTCCACCTTTCCTGAATTGTAACTTAAATTCTATTTTATTAATTTTTGGGTTATATACACTATACTAGTATTTGATTTCTTGGTTCAACTTCAAATTTAAACCACTCTTGGAAGGGGCTGCAGTATTTCAGTGGTTAAGAAGCTTGCCTTATTAGCTGGAAGACCAGCAAGTCAGCAGTTTGAGACCCAGGTACTGCATGACAGATTGAGTGCCCATCTCTGTCCCACCTCCTGGCAACCTAGCAGATTGAAAGCAAGAAATTGCAAGTAGATAAATGGGGGCCACTTCAGTGGGAAAAGATCTTGGGGACATGAAAGGAGCCTCATTCAGGCATCCCCTGAGAAGTTTCTCCAGCAAAAATCCTTTCAACCCAGAATAATTTTTGACATGAAATTATTATTATTATACTTCAAATTTTAATATTTTTAAACCAACCCTCATCTGATGATTATTATAACATCATATCTCCATATTTTTTTCAAATATTCTGTGAGCGGGTTCCAAAGCTTTTTGAAAAGTCTTCTTGATTTATTTTTCAATTTACATAATATATTTTTTCTTTTTCTTTTAGATCTAGTAGTTTCGTAGTCCATGCTTTGACACTGGAGTTTCTTGGCTTTTGCAAAAAAAAATTTTGCATAGAGAATCCTTGCAGCTGTACCCACAATCCTTAAAAGTTCCCCAATTTTTCTCTCAACTTTCTTTTCACAAAGAGATAGTTTCGGATAGAAAGTAATTTCAGTTTTCAATTTTAAAAAAATTTCTGTGTAAATTTATCTCCAGTAATTTTTTTTTGCTTTTTTGCATGTCCATCACATATGATAGAATGTCCCTTTTCTCTTTTTACATTTCCAAAATTTTTTGTTTCCATTTTTATATATCTTTGCTAAAAATGTTTTTGTGGGGTGGGGGTTAAATACCACCTATAGAACATCTTATAGAAATTCTCCTTATAATCTGTATTAAAGGTACTGTATTACATATAGTTCTCCTCAATAGTAATTCCCAATTAAAATATTTTCCCCAAAATCATTTGCCCATTTTATCACACAATCTTTGACACTTTCAGGTTCAGTTTCCAAATTCAAAAATAATTTGTATAAATTTGCATTTTTTTTACCTTATCCAGTAAGAATTGCTTATCTGTTTCTATTTTATTTTCTAAAAATCAGTTCTTTTTAAAATCTAATTTATATCTTTCAAAGAGCTTAATATAGTCAAACCCATTTAACTTTATCCCTTCTTCTAATCTCTCTCTGGTCTTTATTTTTATTTCTCCTTTTGCAATAAGTCAAATCATTAGGAATGATCAGGAAAAAATAATATTAGATCTGTGCAAGGATGGAAAACTGATCAGAGGTAAAGAAAAGGTCAAAGAGGCATTCTTAGAATTCTATAAAGAGCTATATAAAGACCAAGAAGCTGACAAATTAAAATTAGAAAGATACAGTACATGGAAAATTAAACCTAGCAAGGTTAAGCCCAGAACAGGAAAAAAAAAACCTAAATTCACCATTAGCTGCAATAAAAAGTTGTAAAAATAATAAAGCGGCAGGGCCAGATGGACTTCTGATTCAATATTATTTGTGAAATATTGATACAACAATTATGGTTTCAAAGGTGCCACTATTTCAGACACAGAATTGGTGATATCCAGATGCTGGTAAACACTTGGGCCAGTATCCTAATCAATATTCGTATACACTGGGAACTCAGACTGTGGAATCTGTCTCAGTGATTTTATGAGGTGCTGGCTGTGTGTGACCACAGCAGCTTCCACAATAAGGAGTTCAGTATGTATAAAAAACAGGCAGGATACTGGAGTCAGTTCTGCAATCCTAGGCATACAGTGTGATTTGATGTGTCAGAGAGAGAATATCTACCAAAACTAGAGAGAACATACCAGAAAGGTCCAGTAGCAGCAGCAACAACAACAACAACAATGTGTGGTCTTTGTACACAAGTTGAAGAAAACAACCAGCGATCCCTTTATTAGACCACTAAAATCTATTCATGGAAGCTGGCTTCCAGTCTCTGTGAAGCTGGGCTTTCCAGGGGAGGTAAAGTGCAGAAGAAATATCAAAGTAATCCACAGCCAGATGTTCAAAACAAGCTCCCAAATGAGGGCTACAGAATCTGCTCAGAGATGGTAGGTCTCAGATTTCACCCCTGGTGGTGTTCATTTGAAAGCCATGAAGGTGTTAGGGATAGAGCTCTCAGTCTAGTACCAGAGGCAGATTCCCATTCTTGATGGCAAAAAAGAAAAACTGAATAGTCCATTTGCTGCCTTGCAAGGGTAATCTCCAAAATGCCAAACCACTTGGATCAACGTCAAAGCTACACTGGGGGCAAGTGTTCCCCAATAAACTAAACACCTCATGTCGTGATGCCAGGGCATGTCAATATACCAACAACGTCAATTCAATTTTTCTTCTGTGTTATGAAGACTGTGCAAGGCACCTGGGGGTGGAGTGCATTTTTGTGCATTTTGTGGATGCTGCAAGATCCTTCAAGGAATGGGCATCTTTTTTCTATCCCACATGGCCTTCCTAATCCCTATATGGGCTCCCTTCATTTGTGTTTCCTAACATTTCAAGTCTTCATTCTGATGACACAGTGCAATTATGCAGTGTAGCAGCCACACAGATCCTCATTAAAAAGAAAAAGAGAGAGAGAGAACAGTGTTTCCCATGACTCTCAAGGCTATTATGGCAACAAATATGGAGGGAAGGATGAAAAATATGTTCTCAGTCTTTTCTTTGCACACCACTGTTCAGTGTCTAAGACTCTCTGTTTGCTTTAGGAGGAAGTATAGGAAGGAAAACATCTTGCAGGTTTGTTTGAGAAGGCCGAGTTGGGGGGGGGGGATCAAAAGGTTTGGCACTTTAAAAACCTTTGAATGCTGAAGATGAGAAGGGCATTGGAAAGAGCTATTGTTCATGGGAATGTTTCTTTGAGTAGTTTCAGAGGAGATTTTTGTCAGGTCGTTGCCCTGCCTGTTTCACTGGCTTTCAGGGGGACATCAGACTGTGTGGTCCTTCAGTTGCAACCCTTCTCTCTCCCTCAACCTTGGTATTCCTTCTGCCTTTTACCTTTTGTAGAAATTTCACTAAGGGAAGAAATTAGGGCCTATCCAAATGGGCTTTTTGGATCACATCTGGTGCTTTTTTGTTTGAATCATATAATGGCATCTACAGGTGCTTTCACTTAGAACAATCCATCCTGCCCAATTGTAGAACTGTTCTGTTCCTTTTTGGTTTACTGGGATTACTGGGTTTTTGTGGTGCAATTCAAAGTGCTCCTAATTATCCCATTTTGCAGCCCATGTGGATGTGCAATTAACAACAAAATGGAGCTGGGGACAGTGGTGACTGAATATATCAATATATTTCGTGTGTTGTATTATTGAGAGGGACAACATAGAACCTCTCTCTTCTCTTTTCACCAGATGGTCCATGTGAGCAGAAGGATAATTCAAGCAAGAGATAAAATGGATCACACTAAGATAAAAATATTTTAAGCATGAATAAGACAGCTCTAACTTTACCAGTCTGGATATACCCTTATTTTACTTTTTTCTTATTTTCAGAAGTGTAAGGTCAAATGACTGAGAGCAGGAAAGGCACATCACTAATTGATCAGGAGAAGAGACAGCTTACTGTATTTTAACATTTTTAAATCATTGGCTGAAATCAAGTCATAAGTCGCTCGTAGAGTAGGCCCATTGGATCATTGATGACCTGTTGAGCCAACTGGTCTGAAAGTTCCAATGATTCAGTGAGCCTACTCTAGTTACCACTTACTACTGGATTTCAGCCCCTGAAAGATCAATAATTTACCACCAACAAAATCAGTTATATAACAGAAATTGATACAAAAGGGCATATATCATATTTCAAAACCTGATAATAAGCTAATTTATATGACATCTCAAGTGCGAGCTTAAATGAATCTTCTCCAGAGAAATTGTCATCATTAATGAAAATTCATCAATTAGATTCTACTTTTCAATATGTCTTTTTTGTATCAGCGCATTCAAACAGATGAAGATAAGTAAAGAGATTCTGCCATGAAGCCAAAGGGCACCAATGCTTTCCTAATTGTCACTGTCAGCAAACATGGAGCAAGGAGAGAACCAATTTCCACTCTTCATTGCATTTCCCATTCAGCCCTCAAACCTGTGTTAGAAAACTGGAGACAAAATTTGGGTGTCACTAAGAGCGCTCTGATGTCTAGTCATGCCTGCCACATGTCCATGGAAATGTCTGCAGATGCAGACAGCACTGGCTCTTAGGCTGTAAACTGAGATGAGCACCAAACCCTAGAGTTGGACATGACTGGCTTTTGACCAAGGGAAACCTTGACCTTTTAAGGTGGGTGGTGGTGGTGGTCCATCATGCAGCCACTGTAGTGCCAGCATGATGTTAAATCTAACTTGTAATGTTTAGTGAATATGCAAATGCAGAAGATGCAACAAGGATTCTAGGACTTTTCTCAGCACATTTGCCACATTTCCCTCCTGCCTCCTGATGTACAGACTTACAAAAGGTACCTAAGCATTTTATAATCTAATCAGACCTGAACATTTAAACAGCTTGAAAAATACAAAGTTGAGCTTTGTGTGCACGTGAAAGAGTTATGAGCTACAGTTTCCTCCATTAAGTGGAAGGATGTCTTCCTTTATCCAGCTCTAGTGGACAATCGGTTACGAGGATCAATTGAAAGAAAGAAAGAGAGAGAGAGAAGGAAGGAAGGAAAGAAAGCTGACCTCCTATAGAAGAATGGATTTTTCCCAACTCATCACTCTTTCAACTTTCAGAGCACAATACTGTTTACATCAAAGTAAAACTTGATTATTTCATAAATCGAAATGTCCTCAGAATTGGTACAATTTTTTCTACACTTTTAAATTGTAAGCAGGGTTGAGCATTGCAGTCTTTCCCTTTTCTACAGTATCATTTTTATGGCTCTATCAGTCCCTGGAAAGAAGTAGGAAGAAGTAGAAGCAGTGACAGATTTTACTTTCCTAGGATCAAAGCTCACTGCAGATGGTGATTGCAGCGATGAAATAAAAAGGCGACTGATTCCTGGGAGGCAAGCAATGAGAAACCTGGGGAGCATAGTTGCAAACAAAAATTTGCAACTATGCAAACAAAAATTTGCACAGTCAAAGCAATGGTATTCCCTGTGGCAATGTATGGTTGTGAGAGCTGGACCATTAGGAAAGCTGAGCGCAGAAGAATAGACGCCTTTGAGATGTGGTGTTGGAGGAGAGTTTTGAGAGTCCCCTGTAAAGCGAGGAGAACAAATAGGTCAATCTTAGAAGAAATCAACCCTAACTGCTCCTTAGAAGGTCAAATAATAAAGATGAAGCTAAAGTACTTTGGACATCAAATGAGAAGAGAGGATTCACTTGAGAAAGCCTTGATGCTTGGAAGGGTCAAGGGCAAAAGAAGAAGGGGACGGCCCAAGATGAGATGGCTAGATGGTATTGTAGAGACAATGGGCACAGAGCTGAGCGAGTTGAGGGAGATGGTGGAGGACAGGAGTGCCTGGCGGACAGTGGTCCAGAGGGTCGCAAAGGGTCAGAATCGACTGTGCGACTGAACAACAACAAATTTAATTCTACCATTACTTAGGACCTGTCCAGAGGGGCATTAGATCAGCCATCCAGGGGGGTTATGGAAGCAAGCTGGTCTGTTGTTGTTGGTTTTTTTTTGCAGCAACTTTGGGTTATGGATCAGCTTCAGTTCCTCCCCAAACTCATGACTTTTGAACCCTTTGAAGAGAGTTCTACATTTTCATATTGTTCCCATATATGCTTGCAGTTGTCAAAGCTGATTCCCTGATTGTCTGTGAAAAATCAGAGGAAGTGGGGTTTTTCATAAATAAATAAATAAATAAATACATACATACATAAAATGAAGTGATGCACCACATCAGTAATGATCTACAGATATAAAAATGTATTTCACTTCCCCTGACTGTTCACAGATGATCAGGGGAAGTAGACAAACAGTCATTTCCTGTTCAGAAGGGAGGGTAATGTCAAATTGCACATTACTCCTTCCTCTGGCCATTAGTGACACTTCTGCTGCTGATCTGACCTAAGCTTAAACGGGTAGTTTGGATAGGCCATGAGTTAACAGTCACTTGCTACAGCTTTTCAATGAAGCAAACCACATAAATACTTTCAGGATCTGAACTAGAACAGTTACTAGTTCTTGATGCAGAGCCTGTGAGAGCCAAACTATAAATTACAGATTAAGGTATTATTGTAGCTGAAATAATATCACTGTTCCAGAAACATTATTCCCAATTGCTTCTGTTTTTGAGAAATTAGATTTGCAAAAGAAACCCATTTTTTTTCTCCAGAAGGGTAACAGGGCAAACTAATTTACAAACTATGGAAGGTGCAAAAAGCTGCTGCGATAATCATACAATTTCCATATTTAAGGGAGGAACCCCATTTCCCTTTATGTGTAATGTATATTTTGAGCCTGAGCTTAAAAAGAGGACATACTGAATAACATACTGAAGTCCATTTTATATTCTCTATCTGTCTATTACCTCCTGGAAAATTATTCTCTTTTAAGCAGCACTCCTTGAATACCAAAGCCAAAGTTAGTACAAAGAACAAATCATGAGGAAACTCACAAACTATAAATGCAAGAGCATGGGGTATGGACTAGACGGTTGCCTCAGTTTGTTGGCTTATCTTACCCCTCCCTCTCCCTGTGTGACTTGTTTAATCTCTTTTAATTTTTGTAACTTTTTAATCCTGTTTAATACTGTTTTTATACCATGTTTTTACTGTGTTTTAAGTGTGTTTAAAGTTTGTTAGCCGCCCTGGGTCTTTGTGAGGAGGGCGGCATAAAAGTTTGATTAAATAAATAAATAAATAAAACCAAATTCGAAAATGGAAGAAGGAGCTCACTGAACAAGGAACAACACTAAAGGTGGATATAGCTGATGATCTGAATCTTGCCTGTGTCACCTGGAGGACCCTGAGTAGGCTGAGGGCTGGAGTCCCTAAATGCAAGACCAACATGCTCAAAAGGGGACTGCTGGAAGACAACACATGGTGTGAATGTGGAGAGACACAGAGTCCGGCTCATTTGCTGGTCTGCCGATTGCTGCCAGAGACATGCACCGATTGAGGACTTGCATTTGGGCAATGACAAAGTGAAGAAAGTGGCTTCATTTTGGCAGTCCAGGGTTCAATCAGGACATGAAAAAAAGAAGAAGCACCTTCCTGAAAAGTGCTGATCACCTGCTACATATGCAGGTGGTCTACTCTGACATCCTCCCCACGAGGCACTAAACCTGCTAAAAGCCCTGAGATCCTGTCCTAACAGCATTTCTGTAGTCATATTTGCTTATGTAAACCCACCAGGACAAACTGTTTATACATTTCTTGAATACAGCACTTTGCACATGCAGTCACCTCCCATTTTTATACCCAAGCATCCATGAACTATAGACAATCCATCTCCAAACAGAGGGGTAGCAACACTTACATCCCTTATGGTTAAATCTCAGTCATCTGTCACTGGCGCATGTTAGGAGGAGATATTGGAAAGATTATTGGCCTATAATTAGGGATTTGTAATTACCTAATTGGAAACTAAATCTTTTTTCTTTCTTATGAGCAAGCCATATCAGTAAAATGCAAGCCCCCAAGTTGGCCATGCTAACTGGGGGATGGATGTCATAATCTGAAGTCTGACCTAGTTTCTTCTGGTCATTTCTAATGAGGCACAATTAGTCTACCGTGACGGGACAATGGAGGGTGCATCAATTTTGTGGTAGATGTTAAGATAGAACAAGTATCGTCTCCTGATTATGCTACAGCTGTCATCACCCACCTCCAATATGGGCCAATGATCAGGGATTAGAACATTATAGCCCAGAATATCTGAGATTGTCAACCTGGGGACATGGCAATATTTGTTAATTACTCTTTGAGAAGAGTAATAGGTATCAACCATGACTGTGGGGACCCAGTTCCACTTGAGATGAAAGAATTACACTTATCCAGTCTGCATCTGTTTTTTATATTTAGAATTTGCACCCATAAAATCGAAGGGGAACATTAACATCTAGCTATTGTTTATACTGCTAAAATGAATTGCTTTCCAAGAAATAAAAAATAAACAAACAAAACTATGGGTGTCTGGATGTGGTCTATTCAAAAGAGAAAGGAAATAAATAAATAAAAGAATGTTCAGGTTCACTATGTGTCAACATGACTGGAATATTTTACAATACACTAAGAAAAGGGTTGTATTGTCTCTGTGGGAAGGATGGAGGAAAAGAACCCATAAAGACTGAGATCTCTAGGAACATACCCAGTGGTGAGCTCCAAAAAAATTTACTACCACACTGTGAGTGTGGTATGGTGGGCATGGCCAGGGGAAATCCTTGTGTTACACCAGAATTAGCACTAGTTTAATTCAAAACTTGGATGGGCGAGGCCATCCAGAATTTCTGCTACTGGTTCTGGCGAACTGATGCGAACCTGCTGTTGCCCACCACTGAACACATCTGTTCTTTGGTTGTGTGGAAGGATTATTTTGCTCAGGGACACAGCGACTACTCCCACCTGGCTTAGAGACTTCATATCCACCCAAAGCCAAAATCACAGCAAGCAGCCTCATTCTACATAGTTAGATAGTAGTATAACAACACTGGAACCTGTCTCACACTGAGTGAGATCATCATCATCATCATCATCATCATCTTCTTCTTCTTCTTCTTCTTCTTCTTCTTCTTCTTCTTCTTCTTCTTCTTCTTCTTCTTCTTCTTCTTCTTCTTCTTCTTCTTCTTCTTCTTCTTCTTCTTCTTCTTCTTCTTGTGCTGTATCTGTTCCAGATATTTGCTATCATCATGGCGATAGTTTTCCTGTTATCATCTGGCCAGACATCCCGCTATGGTAAAGGAGTAGACTGTACAGTCAGCGACTCAACATTGAGTGTTGGGTGGTGGTAAATAACCTGACTCCCTAAAGGGGCCAATGGCTATGGGCGGATGAGCCCCTTTAGAATGTGCTTCTTTCCTATGCCCTTCCCCACCCCAACTTTATTTCAAAATAAAATTCAAAAAAAAAAAAAAACAAGTCTGGGAAAGAGAGATAACTTTTTGCAATAAATCAATGGTGCTGATGAAATTGCTATACTGAAGTCAGTTCATACTAAACCTAGAATCTAGAAAACCTTCCACATTAAAGTGAAGTGAAACCTGCAGGTTTTGGAAATCATCATTTTGATGCCATTTAAGAAACCACTTTTAGCCAATAGCAGCTTGCTATTATTTTCACTTTGCTTTGGTTTTAGCCATGAATGAGACCATCATTTTCCCAAGGTAAGTGTATCAGCACTTGGTTGTACACTCGTGATGCCTTGTATTTGACAGTTAAATGTTGCACATTGTGCACCAAGTTGTCTCCCCTTCCATATATAATTTGATGTCTTGTATTATGACTACTTTGGAACATCACACAGTCTATTCTTTTAAAACCAGCAGTTCCACAGGAAGTCCTTCTGCCTACACCACTGACATTCTGAAATAACCCCCCCCCCCAATATTACATTACTTTCTTAAAAGCTTGTACATTCCTGGTGGAGAGCATTTATCTTGCTCTCTTGGTACCAATCTATAATTAAATTAGGTACGTAACAGATGGAAAGAACTTAAGTCTGTTAGTGGCAGAAGGCAGCCATCCTCACTAATGAGAAATCACAAGAGCATTCAGAGGCAGGGAAATGATCTGCAGACATTATGTACGCAAGAGTCCAATTATGCTAAGGTTCTTAATGTTTAGGGAATCCAGGAATTATTCAAGTATGTTTAAATGTACCTTACAGTTTCAAGTGGCTTCTAACAGGGACTGCTGCAGCCAATGACTGTGGCATGGTCAGGTTTCTCAACATTTTTGATACTGTTTAATTTTAGATATCTGGTTTTCATGTGCATTTCACAAAATCTGCAGCGATACTTGCCTTTCTGTGACTTTTACACTTCAGTCCTGTACAGACTTTCCTGAAGATAAGACCCACTGAACTAAATTGGATTTACCCCCGAAAAGGCAGTTGGATCCATTTTACCTTATCATGATGCCTTAGTGTGTCACATCTTGGTTTTCCCATTGAACCTCTAACCATGAAAAGCTGGAATGCACATCTAAAAAAAAAAGCATGAATGATAAATAGTTGTGGTTACCTGTAGCAGATGGTATTTATATGCCTATTTTGTGTCCTGGACCTTATTCTGACCTTTCACATTTTCTGAAGGTACTGAAGCAGGTGTTGTCAACCTTTTTAAAGCCACAGGCCAGACCACACCCTCTCAGACAGCTGAATGGGCCAGACTGGTGGTTCACCATGTAAAACATGTCAGTGGCTGTCGTAAACACATTTATGACAGCTGCAGGTGCATTACGTCTGTCATAAACATGTCCATTTCCACTTCTGGTGGCAGCAGTGGTGGTGACATGGGCCATGTGGAATGGTGCTGTGGGCCGGGGTTGGCCCATGGGCCATAGGTTGAGAATCCCTATACTAGAGGAACCATAGTACAGGCAAGTGGTAGACTTCAGGGTGGAGCAGAGGTGTGCCTCACCCTCAAGTCTCATAGTGAGCTGCTCCCTTCTTTGGACCACAAGTTGCCACCCTCTACATTTTTTTATTTCCACCAAGAGGAAATATGAAAATGTAAAGTTGGCTTGAGACATAAGACCTATTTCTGTGTTGTGGTAAGACCAAACCTCAGAGAATGTTGGTTTGTTGTGAAGAAGCAGCTGTGTGAGTACATACCACCTACTTGTTCCCACATTGCTCCTTGTTGCCAGCTGAAGTGACTAAAAAAACTAGAGAACCTCCAAGCTTTCTCCAAAATGGGATTGCTGCTCTCTTAGTTTATAAAACAGAATTTGTTCTAAGCAAGTCTGGCTTAGAGTGGCATGTGAATGTTGAAGTCAGCATTTTATTAGTTCAGAGCAGAGCTTGGGACATTACTCCATGTTGCTGTTCCAAGAGTGAATAATGCATTAATAATATGGATTATTTTGTGAAAGACACGTAAGGAAACATTATTTGTTACATAATTTCCTCAAATCACATATCAGAATTACGTAAAAACATGGAAAAGTAAGTTGTTCTTCCCTTGTTACTCCCAAATGTAATGTATTACTTATTCTGTCATCATAAGATGTTACTTTCAAGCTTTGCTGAGGAAATGGACAAACTTGGAAAAATGCTGAGAGGATGTGGGGAGGGGGGAATAATTTGTTGCCCGAGGTAGAACAGTAAATTGTACCAACCCAACTAAGTCAAAGCCTTAATTTAGCACAGGAGGCAGAAAAATTCACAAGGACTACTTATATTTCCTGTCTGGGCAGTTAAGATGCATTAACAGGGGGGGAAAAAGAAGATGGATAATACTTCGCTGCCTTTCATGACACTTTGAAGCTACTGTAGACACTTCACCCTGCCCAGTCATAGGGCTGATTCTGTCAGATGACAGGATGTGGTCATACATATCATATGAATAATAACAGCTCTCACACCTTCACTTCTCATAGACTAGAGTTTATTTTATCTAATCAAAGACTACTTGTGTTTGGCATAACCAATAACAATGACTGGATAGCTCATTGGTAGCTTGATTCTCTACTGGGCCTTCCAGGAAAAGAACCACTTCTATGTATTGTCTATCTAGAAAACCCTGGAAAGGGTCTCTATGAGTCAGAATTGACTTGATGATAATTATTACTATTAACATTGGCAATAATAAATAATAGGGCATTATTAATAATAAAAAATGATTCCTTGTTATGGCAACCCTTTCAAGAGTGCTCTTAGGTACAAAGTACTCAGAAATTGTTCTCCATTCCCTTATTCTGGGGACATTCTATGACTGTACACCTTGTTCAAGCCACAAGGGGATTAAACCTCCAACCTCAGGCAGATATCTAACTCACCTACTGTGGTAGTCAGCAGTAAATATCACTGGAATGGTGATATAGCCATTGTTGCCAGTTTCAATACCTGGTTGCAACTTTCTTCTACCTGTGGTCTGACTCCACCTTTTCACCTACTTTTATCACAGTGCTATACCATGAGGCAGGCAGCTGATTCTCCCACCAGCACAAATAACAGATATTCCAAATTGATTGGACTATAATTCAAGTCCTTCCACAAAAACTATGAATAAAATTCATTCGGGGAGGGGGGAAGCACCCTACATACTGTATCTCGGTCGTTTTGTCTAACCTAAAAAAAACCCCATGATCAAAGATTAAATATTTAATTACAATTTAAGTGTTAACTAGTATAGGGTCTTTTCATGTACATTAATTTTGTTTTACATATCATTCTAGCATCCAGATCAGCTCAAGGTGCTTCCTTGTTCTGTGTATTGAGGAGAGACATGTAAACATGAAAGAATAAAGAGACATTATCTAGAAGACCAAAGCTGCAGGGCTATGGGTTTTGCTCTAAAATACATTATATTTATATTTATTTTACTTATTATGTTTCTCTACCACCCATTTGGGTGGTATCCCGCTCTGTAGTGAACTGTAGGAAACTCAATACTGGGCTGTTTTTCCCTGTTGGTGGATAATTTTATTGAACTACATTGGGTACGATGTATTTATAACCATAACCTAAGTAATTACCAGAGAAGATGGAACAGTTAGACTAGAAGAAAATGCAAAAAAAATGTGCTTTAGAAATTTGCATCTGAACATATTGTATTTCTAGCAAAGGGTATGTACTATCATGAGAAGCTCAAGGAACATTACATTTCTTGAGTTACATTTTATATGTAGGATTTGAATAGACTAAGAAACACAAGCCTCAATTTAAAATGCGGCATTTCTCAGTGAATACCAATTCACATTCCAGAGACAAGACGTCACTAAGCTACTGTCCCTAGTGGACAGACACTTGTTAGAGTCCCTAGGACTTGTGCAACCTCGTAAAGGGCCAGAAATGAACTGGAATAACACTGGTTCGTTCTGACAAATGGTCAGTCATTCACCTAGAAAGAGTTAGGAGGGGGAAGCCCAGGAAGGGAAACACTTCACCCAGACTCAACCCTTTGCCCAGAACTCTTGACCCAGATCTAGGTTCAAAGGTAAATGGGAGACACAGATAGGATTCTGGGTCCCCCAATCCTGAGATCCACCTGTTGGAAAATCTTACATCATGTTTATGGAAAGACACCTGTGAGAAGGTGATCATTCCCACATAACTGACATTCTTAAAGGAGGGTGAAGAGAGCCAAAATGGTATAAAAACCCTTGATTTTTGACACTAAGAGAGGAACATTTCCAGGAAGGTGGCAGCCTTTCTCCCTACATCTGATGAGGACAATGGGACATCGGAGAGGGAAGACTTACACTTGAATGAGGGCCAGTGAGCCCACACTTAGCTGATATTTCGATTTCAGTGGGACTCTGAATAGATTAGATACCCAAATGGGATACTTTATTTTCTTAAGGAAAGTATTTTTAGAGCTAATAGTTAGCATATTAGTTTGCTTTGTGATATGGATTATTTCATCGCTTGCATCATTTCTGCAATAAAATATTAAAAGACACCAATGCCTTGTCTTTGGAGTGAGAAGAGATGATTTTGGAGCTGTTTCTTCTGCTGAGATAACTTGGGTAGTGGTGATTTGCTACAATTTCACCACAAATAAACTCTGCTGAAGGGAGAGGGGAGGAAGGTTTAATTTAATTTAATTTAATTGTTCGATTTTTATGCCACCCACTTGCCCAAGCAACTCTGGGAGGCTAACAACAATACAAAAAGAACACAAAATATACAACTACAATCAAACTAGCATAATACACAAACCATTTCAGAACTTTTTAAAAAATCCCACTTAAACCAGTACCCCACAAACCCAGAAACCAAATCAACTTTTAAAAAAATTAAACTATATATTTACAAAAAAAAACCACCCCTCACAGATTTAAAAGGTTAAAAGGTTAAAAAGGTTAAAAAAAGTTTAAAAGTTTAAAAGAGGGAGAGATGTTGGATGTTCAAGGACATTTTGCTCTGTAAGCTGATAAAGTTGCTAAGAGGGAACTGGTAGGAGTACGCCCTCAATCTGCTAAACTCGGAGCAAGGCCTGAGAACAATAATTTGCCTGTGCGTCCCACACTAAGGTAAAATTACATCAAGGCAGTTCTCATGGCTACATCCATTCCTTTCCTGGTGCTAGGTGGTCTTCAAAGAACTGTTAATGAGCCACCCATCTGTGTCACCCATGGCCCCCGGATGTCCCCTCTTCGCGAGATGTACTACTGCGTGTATGTTTTATATTTCTTTGAGAGAAAGGTAGAGACTTGTTATAAACCTTTTTTTTAAGTTACTATAGATGGGGAGCAAATGTTGCTCCAACATGAGTTATGGCTTCTATTGTAAGTATGTTGTTGTGTAGCAGTGTCTGTAGACTCAATACAATTGGCTTCAGAGCACCTGCAAATCAAGAAGAAAAGGACAACGTTTTCTTGCTTTTGTCACTTTTTGTATGTCTAGAGTCTCGTGACCCCACTGAGGAGGACTGGGTTGGTGTGATTGTCTCAGCACCTGCCAAATTATTTTCCCCCAGGATAAGGGCTATTTTGACTCACACAGCTCCAAACTGCTGCCCTGGGACTAGTACATCACTCCTGGTCAGCCTTCCCTCCCCTCCAGCCGTGCTTTCCAAACTTCAAGCTGTGAAAGATTTAAATTTTTGATAGCGTATAAAAATAAACTTGGTAGCCTGTTGGCAAGTTGGCAAGCAAAGTCCAAACTCCTCGGAAATAAGACCTAGGATGGTTTAGGCTTTTATTTGAATAAAAAGTAAAACATAGTCCATAAGACAAAACACTGCTCCAAAAAGCAAAACTTAGCACTGGCTCATAGTAATATCTGATTCCATGGATATAAAATAAATAATCCGATTTTAGGGTCCTACTTCTAACTAAGAAGCACATCAGTTGCTCTCTCTCTAGCAAACTAATCTCCTAACGCATTACTCTAAATACTTAGTCCCTAGAAAATAACAAAGCGTGATTATTTTCTAAGTCTAGCTAGACAAGCTATCCAAAATTCTTCAAAGTCTGAAGAAGTAAGAAAAATGCCAAAATATCAAGGTTGGAATTTCATTTAAGTGTAGCCTCTGGAATTCAGGCTATGTCCAAAGACTCAGATTTCTTTATCTTCTGAAGGGGTGGCCTCCAAGGCTGCATCTTGCTTTAGAAGTCCATTCTCGGTCCCTTTGGAATGTGTTCCTTCTTCAAAAGCTTCCATAGAGTCCCTTCTCCAACTGGAAAGTGTCTCTACTGAGCTCTGACAACCCTTTTTAAAGAGTGTTTTACGAGGTATAATGCACCTGCTTTCCCACAGGAAGTTGAGGTCCTTGGGATTAGATAGATATCAGGGATTGCCCATCCTCAATGTCAAGGTCATTTCAATGTTACTTCAAGATCGCTTGAGGGTCACTTGAAGGTTGCCTTTCCCCCACTCTTGGGTGTTTGAACCCTAAGGTCAAAGTGTGTGAACCTGAGAATGTGCTTATGGGTAAATTCTTCTCTCAATAATTAAATGCTCCACTAGAGGCTCTGTTTAAACTTGGCACAAAGCCCTGCTGTTAAGCAATTCAAAACAATAACAAGGAGAAATGGTTTTGTTACTCCACAGCATGACTCACCAGACTAAGTGAATCACTCAGGCACATTCATGTACTTAATCAAATGGCAAAAACATTCAGATTCCTTTACACAGAGAGGTTGTTTGAAAAATATAGGAACAATGAGAAGAAGAATGGCAGTGCAAAGGACAACTGAAGGATGGGGACAGCAGTGAGTCCTTTGCTGGTGTGTGGCATTTGAAAAGTCCTGAGAAATCAACACTGGATGTTTGCCTCTGGGTGAAAGTTTTGTAACCATAATTTCAAAATTAGCATGTTTAGTATTATATATACTTTAATTCCAATAAAATATGTTTCTCTCACTATTTTAATTTACCACCCACCTCAAGGTTAGTCTTTCACACTCACAAGCACCACACTGGTGCTTGTTAGCTGGGGGATGACTGCAAGGGTTAATGTTTAATAAATTTACAAAAGACCTCAAACTGATTTCCTCTCACATCAAATGGGCAAACAAGAAACCCTATTCGTTGATACTGTCCTGGAATTCTGAAGAAAAGGTGTTAATTGCTTCAGGAGTCAGCTAGTGACATGTCCTGATCATGAATGGGTGTTCTTAAATTGCCCTTTGTATAAATATTAATAAAGGGGTCTTTTTTTTGGTGTTTTCTTTGCTCTGTAATATTTTGATTCTTAACATGTTCTGTTCTATTTCTAAGTGAAACAGCACCCAGAGGTATTTCCCTTCATGGAATGCTTGGAAACCCAGGGACACTGCGGCCTCTCACCTAGAAACCAACTAAGCATAATCCATTTCACACCCTGAGGGAACTGCCTAGAGATTTCCTTGATAACATCCATCCTGTCTGGTCCACCATTAACATGAAACAAAAGAACTATTATCTCTTGTTTGTCTATGGAAAATGACTGTCACCTTCTTGATCACTGTGAGAAGAAAAAGACATGTATCCCCACCCCTTTCCCTCTGCCTTTTTCCGGACCTTGTAATTATGAACATTATTTGCATCATTGTATCCTGAAATCTGAGGTGCTAACAAACCATTGTAACAAAAGTTTGAATTTTTACTTGTGAAAGAAACTCCCCACTGCTGGCTTTTTTTTCCATTGTGTAATCTTCAATGTAGCAATAGGTAATTGGATTAGCAGAAGAGTATAACTGGTCCTGCTTTGGAGAGCAAAACAGCTCTCCCACCAACAGGGAAGCTCACTAGACTTTTCTAGCAGACAAAAATGGGCTATACATGTTTCTTTGTCCAGCAATGGGGCCCCTCTGTTGCTTAAAAGCTATGTTTGTCAATAAAATTGTCTTGTTTTTGTCTGAAATTAAAATCTCTGTGGTTCTTGGGGAGCTCCGCCAGCAGATGAACTTTTAATTTTAAAACGCGTCTCCACATTAAAAAGGGATAGTGCTTTTTAGGTAACAGTTTGTTAGGCTCTCTGTAGCTGGAACAAAATGTGGGAAAGGTAATCTCTCACAATCACAGAGAAGCAAGTCACAGTGCAGTCCTGACCTACTGCACAACAGAATAACATATTGAACAATCACTTCCAAACCAATAGCCATTGTCGCTATTTATCTATTTGTGTGTGTTGCTATTTATCTATTTATGTGTCTTTCCTCAATAAGATATAAACATGAAAGCAGTCATGAGCTTCACTCAGGCTTCACCCAATCAGGCTTCACTCACAAGCTTTTGCAGAAGGGTCTAATAACATTCTTTTCCATTTCCCATCAAGTTCTTTTTCTTACCATTAGAAAATTCTGGAATAACATCTCTATGTCCTTGATAGTTGTGTTATAAGGCCTCCACCTTAAAACACCCTGTATGTTAGGACTGGGTTAGAAGTTTTCATTTCAAGTGGCTCCACAGACCTAGCCCACAGAGAAATTAAGCTATTTACCAATTATACCCTGTAGATCAGTTATGCTTCCCAGCGACAAGCATAGCACATCTCTCTCACACCAAATATCTATTGGAAAGTGGTCCAAATCACTATGGTCTGATTGCTTCAAAAATGAATTAAAAGGTCTAGATGACATCCACCCAATATTGGGCCATCTCAACAGTATTTCATCTTGCCAACATAAGGTCCTCCTCAGTGCACATTGAAGGGCATTGTGTGCATTGCGAAGCACCAGGAGTAGAAATGTAGATGACTTTATTATTATTATTATTATTATTATTATTATTATTATTATTATTATTATTATTATTATTATTATTATTATTATTATTATTATTATTATTATTATTATTATTATTATTATTATTATTATTATTATTATTATATACCGCCCTACTCGGTAAAACCGACTCACAAAATCCATACATAAACATAATCAAAAGTAATACAGTGTAATACAATATATATAAAACAATATAATTCAGCAGTGCAATAAAACAAAAACTACACTGCAAAACAAAGTTACAAAAAGTACAATTACAGTTACATGTACATAGTATAATCTCAATAAATAATAATACAACATAACAACACATGATCCAACAATATCAGGCCTCTCATCCTGGCAACAAGCATATGAACCAGGCTTCAGAACCCTCTTGAATAAACACATTAATTTGAAAGTCCCATTGAGGTCAGTGAAGTATTTGGCTACTTTTGTTTTCCAAGAATTTTGCTCACTTCCACACAAAATTTTCTTGGATAGGAGCCCTCCGAAATGTTCAGAGGATTGTTCCTGGAAGTTGCCCCTTGGCATAGGAGCAATGGTACTGCCGCTGAGGTTTCTATGATGAAAATGGCACAGAAGAAATTTTGCCCAAGAACACTCACATTGATTTTGATATCTTGCATGGATCTGAGCCCTACCATCTCAATTTTCCATGGTAGGAAAAGTTGTCTTGTGCTCCTTGTTAGGAAAGAGTCATTCTAGAAAAGGAGCAGAATAATGTCCAATTCATTTTATCAAACGTATTCATCAGCTGTCTGGATGTGGAATATGTCTCTCCTCCCCTCATATGAGTTCTCTTTTGGCAAACCATGTTCTTTCTACTTGCCAAAGTAAATGTAGCTGCAACGGAATTAGAAAATTAGTCATAAGTACCAGGATAAAGATAAACAAAGGCCTCTCTACCTATAGCTGAGGCAACATGGAACACACAGTTGGCTTTATACTTAAGAAGGACAGACAAAAGGATCATTGCTTACTAATATCATTAGGGAAAATATGTAACTATTTGATTATCAACTTCAATGGGGTGTTGTTTAAAATAGGAGCTGAGTGGCGACAGAAGCTCACATGAATCATCTGATTATAATCATGTGGGTTTTTCTTAGTCTTGCAGCAGGAACACTGACACTAGTGAAAAAGGCTCACGGGCTGTTTCCATAACATCAAAACTGCAAGGGCCTTTCATATACTACCCCGTCTTATCCATTAGTTTGGGAACTGTTTATCCTCTGTCCTGGATCATGCCACTTTCAGAACAAGATTAGGATTCACAGACAAACAAAACTTTATTAGGACCAACAAAAATCCTAAAAAGATTGGGAATTTTAGTTGACCCTAATAAAATATTGCCAGCTTGTATTCATCATTTGAAATACTGAATGCACATTCAAAACCAAATACTGTATGAATTGGATCTTTTGTCACAGTGGCTTCAAAAACATTTTGTCCTATTTCCTTCCCACCCATCCTATATCTTGTTTGTTCTATATCTGTGACAATCTCTTTCTGGCGTGCCCAAATAGAACAACAGTATCATATTTCATGTTCAGGTTAATACACATAAGTAAGGATCTGATTAATAGAAAGAAAGAACACCCCTGTGATCATTTGCACATACTGTATATTTCATATAGACTATTATAGGTAACATGTTTCATAGCACAAAGACATTTTGCTGAATCTGGTTTCAGCCATCATGTTGGGAACTGTGTCCTCCATGGCATACAAAAACAGTAGATGGTTTAAGGGGTACATGGCAGCATTCATGATGTACGCATCTCTGTTTTTCAAATCAAGGGAATGGCAAGAAGATTCAGAAGGAATTTCCAGAAAGCTACTTCTGTTGCTTCTCAGCTGTCTTGCCCTCTGACTTCAGATATTTTGGACTTCCAAAGCACTGGTGGTAGAAGAGGTCACTGCTGTAGCATGTAGGATGTTTTACATGAAACTAGAAGATGCAGCGTAGCAGTGTGCATTTTAAAGCTATAAGACATCTCATTATAATATCAAAAGAAGTAAAAATAGATTAAGACTAATTTTGCCTGCCTGCCTGCCCACCTGCTTGCTTACCAATCTGAGTGAGTAAGTGAGAGACCCAAAATACTAAACATTTTTAACAGGAAATATTGCAATGATGAGTTAATCTGGCTAACATCAAGTGTGTTGCCATAAAAATTAAGACTTCTTTAATTATGTAAATACTTATATTTAACTCAAACCTTAGTCCCATTTTGTCAGAAACTTAGATTTTGCCTCCAGTCAATATTACAAGGACTCTCACTGTACTTTACAACACTTGCTTTATGCATTATGTGCTGTCAAGTCAATTCTGACTTGTGTTGGTCATCATCCTTTATTATCACCATCCTTTATAACTGATTAGTCATCTGACCATATCAGGTTAAAATAAAATAAATTAGATAAAGTATGACTAGATAAAACAGGATAAAAATAGATTAAAAGTAAGAAGATACAATCACAATAAAATGAGATAAAATTTACTCAAAATAATTTATCACTGGTGACCTTTTCATGGTTTTCCAGGTAAAGAATACGATTCCTTTCTTCTAGGGGTGCCCTAGGACTGCGTGGTTTGCTCAAGGCTACATATGTTGACTCTTCTTCCAGCAGACACAGTGGAGTTCTGATCACAGCTCCACAGCCAGGTAACTAAACCACTAAATTATCCATCCCTTAGTCACCTGTAAATGTATATCCTGTACCTCTTTGAAATATTAATAATAGAGGTTACCTGGACTGAACACTTTATCCTGATGGGGGGGGGGGGGGATTCTATACTGAACACCTCTAGGGATTGTAACTGTTGGAAGAGATTGACTGGAAGTACACCTGTTCTATTGGTTACTCCAATAAATGCTTTGTTTTTACAAACATATTTAGCTAGGTCACCAGTTCATATGATTTAGCACAGCTTCATTGACATCAAAGTAAGATGAGCTGGTTGAAACCATTTATCTCACAGAAAGCTTGTAAAACCCAATTAACAAAATATGACTTGGTGCTCCTTTCCCCCCTCTTCTCTCTCTCTCTCATCCCCCCTTTTTGACAGAGGTCTTTGTAAATACTAATCCCAGATGTAGCCTCAGCTGCTGACAGATGTCCCCAATAATTATATTGTTGCATCTTGACTACATTTAGCATGATCCTGGCAGATGGCAATGCTGCTACACTACAAGGGCACAGAGCCAACACTGTCATTTCCTGTTTACAAAGTATATGTTCTGGAGCCAATTGTGATTGGAAAAGGATAGAATCTCCTGATGAATGCCCACAGACAATGCTCTCAAATCGGCGTCATGACATGTAAATGGACAGATTAAGTGCTTAATTTTTAATTAATCAATTAATTAATTGACAGTTCAGAATGAACAGCTGAACAGATAGGATTTGAAACAGATGAGATTGAGTCCATTCCTTCTTTCCTCGTTAAAGACCTCAACGCATTTCTTTCCTTCTCATTTTCTTCCCATGGCTTAACCCAAGCCTGTTCTAAATCCTTCTCCTTTCACATGTGGCCTATAGCAGTCTTCCTTTCAGAATCTTTGCCAAGATGGAATAATTCTTACTCTAATAATTTCTTGCAAACAGCTCTAATCTTAAATAGTTGGTTCTCCCACCCCTTTAAAATAAATGCCATAAATTGTAACCAATACAGCCTTTTCATTTGACAGCCTTTTACATTTGCAAGAAGTTCCTGTGACACAAAGGGCCAATTTACATGTTGTATAGCTGTTTCACAAAGGCCACTTGAAACTGCTGTTTATAGTAAGTGTAGTAAGCAATATTCAAAGCTCACCCATGCCCTTCCTAGAATAGTAACAGAACAGTACATTGGCAACCCACTAAAGGATTAGATAGGTAGTAGATAAGTGCCATAATTTAGTTAACGTAATTTCCTGACATCTCATGTCTCAAATCTGGGGAGCCACTACTCCCTAGGGTCAGCTTTCATCAATACTAGTTGGCCAAAGGCACACCACTGTGGAAATGGAGGTCCAAAAAGTTTAGAAGACCAAAGGTTCACCAAAGCTGGTGGAGCTACAAAGAATAATGACCTGAGCTCTGCGAACCAATGTTCTTCTTCTTTCTTGTCTAGGACGGTCAGACTTTAAACTGCCAAAACAAAGCCACCTTTTGGTGATTTTATTCTGCAGTTCCTTTCACCTGACCAAATGTGAGAAAGATTAGCCTGCACAATGGATTATGCCTATTTATGGTTCAAAAATACCACAGTCATCGAGGAGGCTCTTTCTGTTTACCCCAACCAATGCTCTGACTAAGTGTAAGGCAGCCTCCTATATCCCTCTTATACAACAAACCTAGGGAACTTCATATAATTGTTGTTCCCAACTTCAGGTAAATCTGTGTCAGGTTGTTCAAACTTAAGTTTCTAGTTTCCTTTATTGAGTCAATTCATCTCATATTTGATGTTTCTCTTTTCCTGCTATTTGTACAGTGGAGAATGCCTTTTGACAGATACCTTGCTTGTGCATCACAGCTGAGGCACAGTGACTTGACTAATGTTGAAATGTACTCTGGAACCTTTATTATTGAACTCATACGATTTCCTATGAACCAAGGCTGGAAGAATTCACAGTATCATGGTAACATGCAATGCATTGTCCAACATTCTTTTCTAAAACTATGCAAACATGTGGAGGAAAATTGCCCTAAATTGAGAAATCATCATAGTCATTATTAGTTGAGTGCTGAGTCACACAATTCAGTGTGCAAGTAAAGTCTATGGTGATTTCTTAACCTCAGGCAATTTGCCTCCAAAGTTGCACTACACATGCTATGCCAGCATAATTAAAAATGCAATTCCAAAGCACGAGAAATGAAAATTGATTCAAAGAATAAAATTTAGGAATGTAATTGATCAACTATACAAATAAAGTTATGCAACAGACAGAATAAATGAAGAAACAATGGAGGATATAAGGCTAAAAGCAGGGACTAGACAAGGTTGTCCCCTGTTGTCAGTATTGTTTGTTATGGCAATGGAACTGATTGTGAATGTGATAAGAGATCAAAATATTCAGGGTATAGAAGGCACAAAAAAAAGTTTATATGCAGATGATACATTAGTAATATTTTAAAAACCCAGGGAAAATTTAGAAAGGATTCAAAAGCATTTGAAAGAATTTGAAGAAGTGACCAGTTTAAAAATATATTGGGACAAATCTGAAGCTATACTTTGTAATGTGGGAAGGGAAGAAGTGGAAAAGATAAAGGGAAAATATAAAATACAGGTTAGATCTAATTTAAAATATTTGGGGATAATATTGCTGATAAATTTGAGGAACTAAAAAAATTGAATTTTGAGAAACAAAAGATGGAGATTAAAGCGAAAATAGAACAATATAAAAAGCTAAATTTGTCTTGGTTAGGCAGGATTGCAATGTGTAAAATGAAATTGTTGCCTAATATTAATTTTTATTTGATGTCCTGACAATTCAAGTTGCTGAAAAAGAAATTGCAGCTTTTCAAAATATGTTAAATAACTATTGTAATGGAGGAAAGAGACCAAGGATCTAAAAAAAATTGTGTTATATAGCACAAAAAGAAGGTGGTTTGGGTATACCTAATATTAAAATTATTTTAGGGCCTTTCAATTAAAAAATGTGGTGAAGATATTGACAAAAGAGGACATTATTTGTAGGGAAACTGAAATGAAAAGTTTGGACCATATTGGGAATGCTGTACAATATTTTTAGATAAGAAGGTCAAGGAAGTGAAAATAGAAAATAAATTAACCAAAGTGATGATTAGAACTTGGTTGAATCTCAAGAGTAAATTGGCACCAGATATTTCCCCAGCTATTGAATTGGAAGATATAAAAAATTCCCAATTAAGATAGATAGGAAGGAAGAAATACTTTATAAATATAATGTCTATTTGTTAAAGGATTGGATATAATGTTGTGGTAATAAAGACAGAAGGATATAAATATATGAACAGTTGGACTTAAATTGGCTTCAAATAATATCTGTAAATAACTAGAATAAGAGGTATATTGGAATGAGTAGTTTGGAGAGGAAGATGATGGAATTTGAGGGGATAACATTTAAGTTTAGAAAGGGACTTAAGTTTAGAATTGGAGAATAAAATATACAAGTTTTTAAACCAAGAAGGAAATCCACAGGAGACCCTAAGAACAATATGGGAACCAGACATAAAAATAAAAATTTTGGAGGAAAATTGGAAAGGTAAATGGGAAAAAAATTGTGAGGAATTTATCTGTAAGGGTAAAGGAACATAATTGTAAGATATTATGGAGGTGGTACAGTACTTGACTCCAGTGAGGTTAAATCAAATAGATAACACTAAAACAAAAAACTCTTGGAGATGCCAGAATGTGTTGGGATCATATGAGCATATGTGGTGGAGTAGTATCTGATTTTTGGGGTAGGGTAAAAAAGGAAATTGGTAAAATAATGGGAATTGATCTTAAACTGGAGCTGAAGACTGCCTTGTTGATGGATTTAGAGGGAATAAACATAGATGAAAATAAGAAGGACTTGATATTTATATTTTTAATTGTATCAAGACAATGTATTGTGAAAAATTGGAAAAAATAATTTGAAGATAGAATTGGAAGATTGGTATAAAGAGATGTGGCAAATTGCTTTGAAGGATAAGATTACATGGGAATTGAATTTATGAAAAGGTATAATGAAAGAAAATAAATTTGGGGATATCTGGAAGCATTTTTGGACTACACATTGATTAAGTGCAAGTTATTTATCATATATTTAAGTACCTGATCAAACGAGTTTTTGGATGTACTGTAATAGTATGTGGTAGGCAAAGTGGCTTTTTCCAGGGCATTGTAAATATCACATGGATGATTTGTTTTTGTGTTTACTCAATTTAATAAGATGATTGAGAGATGATATTGGGTATAGAATGATAAGTATGGTAATGAATAAAGAAAATAAATAAAGATTATAATAAGTTGTAGGTTGATTAGAGGTTTTGCTATATGAATTATACCCATTATAACTGAGATAATAATTAATGTTATTGTCTTTGTCTGATTATATTTTTTTCTTTTGTGTTTTGTTTTGCTTTGTATTGTTATCTGGGTTTTGGTCTTACCTTATTTGAGTGTTCCTTTTATGTATGTTTGCATCTTCTGGTGTCTTTTTATTTATTGTGAGCCACCTAGAGTAGTGTCGGACACTAATTATGGTGGGATACAAATAAAATAAAATAAACAAATAACATTGCACAAGCAGAGGATTAAAAAACCCTTCCGCTTGCAGTTCAATTTGAAGTGCTGATAAGTGACACATCTCAGAGGAATTTATTTATTTATTTACTTATTTATTTATATCCCACCCTCATCTGAAGACTCAGGGTGTCAGACACCGGCATGTCCCTGTAAGGGCCCCTCCCTTCACGTTCCTGAGACTTCGCTCATTACTGGAACTTAACCCTTACTTCACACTTTTGGGAGAGCCGGGCTGCGTAAAAAAGAACTCTTACTATGCTCAGGCAATAGAGCAACACAGGGGAGGTATCTGGTAGTGAAGCCGTGTGTGTGTGCCAATAAAAAGAGCAACAATCTTCAGTGAAAAACAGCTGGTTTATTCTTCAGGTTCATATAGCATAGTCCATGGAAAACGTAGATATAAAAGGTCAGTAACATAAAATCAGTCCAGTTCACAGTCCAGGTTAAGTGATCATGATGAAAATAAAAGAATAGTCCCACACCACACCATAGCCAAGGTCTTAAGCCATTGAGATCCAAAAACAAACTCCCTCTCCTCTCTCCAAAATGGAGATTCTGCTGTCAGGTGGGTTACCCTTGACCAATCAGGGAACAGAGAACTACTTTCTCATAACAATGATTGTTTACACACGTGTACAATCAGTGGAGTCAAAACATGGAGCTCAGCTAGCTTGGGGAGATAAGAGCACAGGAACACTAACTGAAAACAAACCGTCTCGTGACACATAGTCTGAGAGACAGAGAGAACAAAGGATTTTTGAGGCCTAGCTAAAACTATAACCTCAAGCCTTGAGAACATTAGGAAATATGTCGTTTCCTGACACAGGGCAGCTTACAATTAAAAACAATTAAAACATTACTTACAACAAAGTGAAAATTAAGTTAAAAGATTAAAAAGTTAAAAACAACAGGGAGAGACAGACGTGGGGTATTCAAAAGAGCCAGGCGGCTGAGCTGACCGTCTGGCCTGCACCTCACACATGCCCCACCAGCCAGGTCTTCACTCCTTTCCTAAAGGGCAGCAATTCTGTCTGGAGACACAACTCAGTTGGCAGAAGGTTCCACAGGGCTGGAGCAGACACAGAAAAGGCCCTCCTTCTCGAGCTAGAGAGATGAGCCTCTCTCGCTGATGGTATGACCAGAGAGCCTCTCTGATCCGCTCTGAAGGGACAGACAGATGTTCTTGGGGTGATGCGGTCTCTTAAGTATCCTGGCCCACTACCATGCAGCACTTTAAAGGTAACAACCAGCACCTTGAATTGCACCCAGAGACATACTGGGAGCCAATGTAGCTCTTGGAGAAGTGGTGAGGCATGAGCATAACACCTGCACCCCATCACAACTTGAACAACTGCTTTCTGGACCAGTTGAAACCTCTGAATGGTTGCCAGGGGCAGCCCCATGTAGAGCGCATTACAGTAATCAAGTCTGGAGGTGACCAAAGCATGTATGATCATGACCAAGGTGTCCCGATCTATGAGCTGGCATAACTGGTGCACAACATGAAGTTGAGCAAAATCCCTCCTAGCCACAACTTCCTTAAGAATGCTTTATTTCCTTATTTCCATATCTTATCTTGCCAGTAGTAGAGTCTGAGAAGCTGTTAATAAATAAACAAAAAAAATAGGACTGACCACCTGTGTGGCATCTGTTTATAAAAAGGAAGAAGAAGAATCATCTTGGGAGAGGAGGAATTTTGTGGAGAGAGCTGAATGCTGGTGCTGATCATGTGTGAGAAAGATAGGCTTGTCCTCCCCTGAGAAGCAAGAGACAAGGTACTTTGTCAAATTACTGCTTTGTGTGGGCATGCTTTGCCTTTCCTTTCAGCTTCAGTTCAAAATGATTCCACACATTGAAGCAGAGTAAAACAATTTGATGTTATTAAGTAGAAGGGTCATAGTTTGGTATGAAAGACTATAGATTAGGGCTCTGGGACTCCAGGCCTATTCACATTTCCCATTGTATTATGTGGTCAACAGGAAAAATTGCAAACCAGCCTGCCCCATACTTGTAGTATTTCCTCACATTTTTTCCTGTATAGTCAAGCCCTAAGTATGAAGATTTGGGGCAGTGTGTTTAGTTAGATGTGATGATAATGGAGTAAGGGGAAGAAATATTTAGAAGCAATAGTTATGTTTCTCTCATAACACTTAAACTCTCAATCCACCACATGAAAAATGAGGTCTTTGAAGCATATGATCCTCAGTAGCTGAGATCAACAGCATGCGTTCTTGTCAAAGACACTTCATGAAAAGCCCTTATATGAGATAAATCTGATGCACTTCAGGTCCTAAAAAGAAGCACAACAATACTAGAATTATAGCTGGTGAGGGAATCTAAAACAGGGATTCCCAACCTAAGGATCACAGGCTGGATTTGGCCCATAACACCATTTCATGTGGCCCCACCCACCCTTCCAAGGGTATTTGAGAAACAAAATGGGGGGGCCCTTTGAAGCTGTTGGGACAAAATGCCCCCCCCCATTGTCTAGGCAGGGCAAAATGGCCATCCTGCCCTCAAAGCTGACTGAGAGAGCATGACCCAGCCCCTGGCTTGAAAAAGGTTAGGACCCCCTGATCTAAATCAAACTCTTTCTTTATCCCATTGTTTTCCATTTAATTTTATTGTAGGTCTGTTCCTAATCATGACTTGTCATGTTTTATCTTCTCATATTTTGCACGTCCCTTCTTTCTCTTTCTGATATTTGAGAACAACAAATCCAGTCACAAGAGAAGGAAGGGGCAAAGCTAATGCTCCACTGACAGGTTGCAAAATAATGCATCTTTTCATGACTTGATATTTAAACATTTCAAAAATGCTGTGAAGCAACATATGTTGCATTCTAATTAGAGATCTTACCAGTCTTTTTGTGGCATGTAAATCCACCATTTCCTCATGGCATTTCATAAAGGTTATATCAGGATATGATGTGTGCTGTTAGGATGAGGAGACTTCTAGCAGTACGACCTGCGTCTATAAAGAAGCCAAAAACATGATAGAAGACCTTCTCCGGTTCCTTCTCTGGTATATTTAGGAAGGGAGAAACTTGCAAATTGTAGCTTTCTAAATGGGGAGCTCCTTCTGGCAAAGTGTGTCATGGGGTTTAATGCCTTCAAGTGGAAGCATTAATCTGCTCCAGACAAATTGGTGAGAATCGGAGATGCCAGGTGATTCTGCAGAGCTAAGAAGAGACACTTTTTGGATTACAGCTCCCAGAATCCCCCAATCAGCAGTTCTAGTCCGTACATAAGTATGAGGCAGATATAAAATCTTACCAGGAAGCAAAGGTTACTGGCTCTAGTGAAAATAAAAGAGTTGAAAGAGCAAGAGATGAACAACATCTAAAGAAAAGATAAAAAGGAAAGATAAGGTGGATGAAAGAAAGTCCAATTATGAATGTGTTTCTTGCCAGAGGTAGTCGACAGAACATGTGTTTAAAGAGTTGCAACATATTCCAGCTTTTTGATTCTCTCATCAGAGTGATTAAAGCATATGATAAAGGCCACCAAGCTACAAAGATGCATGCCAGGGAACAAATAGCCTGTTTCAAATATCTCAGTCTAGAATGCAAAATATCTGCCTATTAGTCCCACATGGCCATCTTTGACTGCTCTAATTAGGCCATTCTAAGCCAAATTATTTTACATTGGGGGATGGGGTAGGGGAGATGCAAACTAACCTCCCATGAAGCATTCCTCTGCTGCTCTTCTGATTCTCACATAATGAGCGAATGTTAAGAAAAGTATTTTGATGAAGGATATGCTCATGTTGATAGGGTCATTTGTCCCATATACACACGAAGAAGGTGGGAGGGGTGGAGTCAGAACTGGCTTGCTTTTAATAAAAGTAAGGGGTTACCTCAGCCAGATGATTTTGGGAAACTTAAAAAGGTAGCCAACTGTTACATTTTCAGGTTATTATGATTATATTTTCACCACCAAAACAAGGAAGGGGGATTTGTGGGAGTTTAGTTTTCACATAGTAACCTGTCTTTGAGTACTAATGTGTAGGTGTGTGCACACATTCCAGCTCCAGTGTTAAGGTGATAGAAATGGTCATTTAAGGCACCAGCCACTGAAATGCAACTGTAGGAGCCTCCCAATACCTCAAATTAAAGAATCTGGCTCTTTCCTTCTCCTTGAGAGCAAAACTATATGCTGGTACTTATAACCTGTTCTGTTCTGCTCCCTGAGGTGTGGTGGTGGATGTTGTTCCATAACCAATATTAAAGTATTAATAAATTGCCAGTCAGCTTTTATGTAATACAGTCAGAAAGCCAGCTCCAGCAACATGGGTTATCTCAGGCTGATTGTGGACATTTGCACTGCATCCTGTGGTTTGGAATATCTTGTACAGACAAAAGCTGATTTATTTTTGATTTTGTAGTAGTTTGCTTCTCATGCTGCCTCCCAAAATGTCCTGCTTATTAATTGCATATTTGCAATAAGCCTGTTCATTTTGGACTGTCTTGCTGTAACAAGCTATAGAATCAAAAATAAGAAGAGGTTCCTATCCAACTTCAGCAAAATTCTTCATAGGGAATCAATTTGTTTATGTGGCAAGTAAAACAGAAGAGGATTGATTTCATCCGATGTGATTCTAGTCATTACTGGTGGACAGGCAGATAAGATTACTGCTTCACTGGAAAGGATTGCTCATAAAGTTCTACTTTCTTGTTCAACCAGGTACATCTATGGGGGGAAGGGGGAAGCACTTCTGTTACGACCATCTTGATGTCTGTTTCATGGACTGAAGAAAGACTGTCTAGTTTTTAATAGAATATAATGCATTTATTTGGGGAATATGTTTACACTGGACATCAGGGACAGAGATTTCAAGGGTGTCCTCCTTGTTCTTTGGCATTAGGAGGGGTCCAATTTACTGCCAACTTAGGGATCCTGTTTTCCTCCATACAGAAAATATGTCCTGCCATTTGTAGTCTTCTTCATTCAACAGTGTTATGTAATTTGCACGAGCCACTCCTTTGAAGCACCCCTTCACTGGTAATATGGTCACAATAGCGAATCTTTAAAATTCACTGGAGACACCTCTGTTGGAAGATGTCAAGTTTCTTGTTGATACTTGCTAATGCCTTCCAGGTCTCGCAGGCATAGATAACTGTTGGTATCACTATGGAGGTTAACAAATTGAGTTTAATTTTCAGCAATATAGATGGAGAGGATTAGATATTATTAATTCTCTGGAAGACAGCTGTTGCTTTTCCAAAATGGCATTTGATGTCCACCTCTGCATCTCCATTTCAGGTGATCACACTACCCACTTCACTTTCTGTAGCTGCTATGACCTGAGTATGATTCCCTGTATCCCACTCACAAAGTTCACATGCAAGACCTCCGATTTCTCAGTGTTTATCCTAAGGCAAATTTTATTTGTTTCTCTATCCAGCACAGTTGTCACCTGTTGTAGTTTCAGATCATCTTCCTCAAGTAAAGCAATGTCATCAACAAAATATATGTCACCAAGGCAATCTGGGGCAGAATAAAGAATGCTTGTTCCAGTGTTTGCTACTTATCACATAAAATAGTCAAGGGCCACAAGGAAGAAGAACAGAGATAAAACACACCCTTACCTAATCCCAGTAGTAATCCTGAAGAAGTCTGTATGATCATTCTTAGTCTTAGAATGGGGGCACTAGGTAGCACATCTAAAATCTAGGCAAAACACAGCTAACTAGGTAGTGTTGCATACATATACAGCATTCAGAAGACCAGAATTTGAATCCACACTTGGCCATAGTTACTCATGATACATATGTGTGGAATTAGTAAAAAACCACTACTTAAACATCTCATTTACCTTGAAAGCCCTTAAGTTGGGTCTGACTTGACAGCACATAATACACTCACGTGGGGCTCAATGTTGTACCTTAATATCATTCCCTTTTCATTCAATTTGAGAAAAACCTATGGAGCAATCTGTGGCCCTGCAGAATTGTTTAGACTTTGACTCTCATTAGCATCTGCCAGCATAGCAAAAGATGCCTGTTGATTGTGATGGGGATGCCATCCAAAAGATTTGAGGTGAGACAACCCATTGATGGGACAGGAATGCCTATGGCCAGATGTTCCCCACCTCTACAGGAGAAGAAGCAAATCCACATCTACAATCCTCTGTTCACCCAAGACTGCTTCCTCCTTTGGAAAGGCAAGAATAACTCAAATTATTATGTTTCCTGGGACAATTCAAATTGTATGTTTCTTGCCACTTGATACCTCAGCATGGCTTATGGCAAATCTGATGTGACTTACCTGAACCATTAAACTCTTTCTTATCTTGGTGAAATGAGGACAGAAACCCTGAAAATCAGTTATCTGTGATGATTATTCTACTGAGTCTACTGTCAGCACTATATACTAAAGATTTAAATCAAACTGAACAACTGAAAGAAAGAAAGAAAGAAAGAAAGAAAGAAAGAAAGAAAGAAAGAAAGAAAGAAAGAAAGAAAGAAAGAAAGAAAGAAAGAAAGAAAGAAAGACAACATCTGAAAACAGAAGGCTTCTAGGCCAAATACAGAGTGGAAAGAGCTGGGATACCAGACCTAAATATCAGTTATTTATCTAAAACACATTTCCTGCCTTTTAAATGTATTAATATTTAGCCTACCCAAGGGACTTCAGTTACTGTATATTTAACAATTCAATTAGTCATTCCCAAGTGAAGCATGCTAATTGATTACTTTGCAGTATCTAGTGGTGATAAAGTTAATGGATGCTTTTGTCTAGTAAATTGGCTTCCGCTCTTAATATCACTTTCTTGATATCTCAGCTTCATTGTAAGTGGCAGGATATATTTCTATAAAAACCAATGGCTGGCATTGTAAAAGAAAAATTCTGGAAATGTACACATATTGAGTCAACCATACACTTGGCTGAACAGATGAAGTCCAATGGGAATTGAGAGGACAGGCATTAAAATGGCCCACATAAACACTGTGGTTTTCATTTAGAGAAACTTACTATCTCCAGACCTGGTGGACTTATAAAGTAGGTCCTAGTTTTGACAACACACATGTGCTTCTAAGAATGAATATGTCATCCATTCTGTCTGTTTTGCCAAACTAGAAAATCAATTGTACTGTTCAAATAGATGATGTGAGTGGTTAGTGATTGTTAAAGAGACTGAGTGTGGTATTTCAGAGTCTTCTTCCCAGATAGAGAACAAAGATTGATCCTTCACTTGTTTTGGTATACAAGTCCTATCCGACTGTTTGCATGGCCTGTGGCAAGGATTTGTGGAATCTGTAGCCCCAACCATCTCTAAGGCCAAAGATTCTCCACCCTTGGATGGAGAAAAGAAGATTCATCTTAAATTCATTTTCAGCTTCTAGTTTTATGCACCTGTAGGGAAAAAAACCCTATGGCCATTAGTTCTGAACATCACTTCATCAGGAAGGCTTCCTGTTATAGCATAAGGAAACAGGCTTTAATAATTATTTCAAACCATCTGCTCAGGTGTAGGAGTTTTGCCAGTTCTGCAGCAAATGGGAAGGAATTTTGTCTTTTTGCCAGATACATTTATACAGCTTACGCTTATGAAACGAGAGGCATTCCTGGCTTTGATTATGTATGTTTCATCTGTCTAAAACAGGTGTACCCAAACCATGGCCTGGGGGCTGGAACCAGCCCTCAATGCCAATTCATCTGGCCCACGAAGCCCTCATCACTCTCAGAAGCTAAAGTAAAATGTGCCCATATGGGTGCATTTTACATCTGCTTCTGGAAGTGACAAGGGCTTTGTGGGCCAAATGTATTGGTGCTGAGGCCAGATCCAGCCCTCAAGCCATAGCGCCCAGCCCCCTAAACTATGTGACCGGCCCACAGCCCAAAAAGTTTGGGCACCCCTGGTCTAGAACAACATTCAGATTTTGAACTAAATTTAATGTCTAAAATTTGCTAATAGATCTAAAACAAGTTTAGCTGACTCTTCAGAAGCTGTCAGCCTTTCAGACAGGGACTAAAGGACTAGCCAGCTCTAATCTGCCCCATTAATTAATTAATTAATTAATTACATTGATTTGAAGGTATGGTAAATGGTTGTCCTCCCTCCCCATTTTATTCTCAAAATCACCCTTTAAAATGGAAACACTGCAGCCAGATAACCTTTTATCTAGAAACCTAGTCAATATCCTCAATTGTGCTGTTTCGTGGGATTGTATTGTAAATAAACATGTATTTCTATCCAATAAATAAATTACCAGGGGTAATGGGAAACCAATAGAACTATTTCAAGTCACAGAGCCTGACTCTGTTAATATTCTAACAAAAATATGCCAACAAATATGGGGGGAAATTGTCTGCAGACTGGAAACATTCAATATACATTCTTATACCAAAGAAGAGAGATGCCAAGGAGAGACGTAACTAAAGGGCCATTGTTCAAATTACTCAAGAAAGGCTTTTATCTTATATGGAATGAAAATTGTCTGATGTTCAGAAGCAGCAGGATTCAAGATGCTATTGCAAATATCTACTGGCTACTAGAGCACAACAAAGAATTTCAGGGGGGAAAATCAATGTATGCTTTATAGACTATAAAAAGCCTTTTAATGTGTGGATCATAAGAAAGAAATGGAGGCCCCCTCCGCACTTGATTGTCTTGATATATAAGCGCTGTTAGGACACAATATGGAGAGACAGAATGGCTTCCTATAGGCAAAGGTGTCAGACCAGAGTGTATTTTATCCCTCCATATGTTCAATCTGAATGATTTAGGAGGAGGATGAAGGAGGGGTGAAAATTGGTAGAAGAAACATCACTAACTTTAGGTATGCTGATGACATCAACTTGCTAGCAGAATGTAGCAATGAGATGAAATGAGTTGTAGTCAAAGTGAAAGAAGTAAGTGCCAAAGCAGGATTGCAAGTGAACATTATGAAGACAAAAATCATGACTATAGAAAAGGGGTGCCCAAACTTTTCAGGCCGCAGATTGGTCACATGATTCAGTGGGCCGGTCACATGGTTCCTCCCACTGGAAGCAGAAGTAAAACTCACCTTGAAATCTGTTTTGCAACAGGATGAGATAGATTTTAAGATGGCATTTTCCCTGCTTAACCCAGGAGTGCCCGAACTATGGCCCATTGGCAGGATCTGGCCCCCAACACTAATTCATCTGGCCCACACTGCCCTCATCGCTCCCAGAAGTGGAAGCAATTTTCCTGTGTGAAAATGATTTCCAGAAAAAAATATACAGTCAAACCTCACATAAACGAGCGTTTTGCTCAGCGAAAAACTCGCATAACGAGCAAGTTTTTTGCTAAGCAGTCTGACTCGCATAACGAATTTTTCACTATGCGAGTCAGACTTTTCCCTATGGAAAAACTTGCATAATGAGCGTTTCTATGGGGAAAACTCGCATAACGAATTTTTTCACTATGCGAGTTTTCTCCATAGAAACGCTCATTATGCGAGTTTTTCCATAGGGAAAAGTCTGACTCGTATAGTGAAAAATTTGTTATGTGAGTTAGACTTGCATAGCGAATTTTTCACATAGCGAGCAACCTTGCTGAACGAATTAAATTCGTTATGCGAGGTATGACTGTATACTTGGATACGAGTAGCAGCCGATGACAATGTAGTACTGATGTGCTTTGGGTTCAGGAATTATTCAGAATCTGAAGCAAAGTGGGAATATTCATCAGTTTATGAACCATTCTTAAGCAAAGTGAGGAAACCAAAATGGTGCTCAAGTCAAATCAATGCTCTACATACTAAATATTACTATGATGGTTTAGTTTAAATGTTGAGGGAGAAAAACCAAACCTTTGGTGCCAACAATTCTTATTTGGAAGGAAGCCCAAAGTGAAAGGAGATTGACAGCTCAAGCAGGAATGAAAAGCCCAAACTCTCCTGTAAATCCCAATCATGGACCCCTCAGGGGGTCCAGATTAACCAGATAAATTGACAAAACAAAGGAGCAAGGGCTGTTAGTCTGTTAGAGTTTGCAATCTGTATTGCTCTGCTCTATGAGTGTCCAGTGAGAGCTTTCTCTGCTCTGTGGTAGCCCCCAAACTGCATAAACACAGGTCATGTCCATTAATGCACATTTGTTGGAACACAAGGCACATCATTGACCTAAACTATTTATGTGATAGCTCTTAAGATAAAGCACTCCAAAGGCCACTGACAAAACATGATTATTAAGTAGAAATCAAATGAGCTAATTACAAAAGTAAAAATAAGTTTAAACAAGTTTAAACTAGCTTACTTGTTTGCTGATTGGTTAGTTGGTTGGTTAGTTACCCTATAGTCACAGATCTATTAGTGGGGCTCAATGAATAAAATCATATGAAAAGAATTTATAATATCTGAACTAGTGAAAGCAGCTTAAATAGAATAATAAATTACAACAGTAATCAGTAATCTGAAGGATGAAAAACAACCCCACAGTCTTTCCAAGTACCAGTTGCTCAGATGAACAACCAGGTTTTTGCTTGGCAATGAGGTTAAAATAGTATCAGTCAGACTGCCAAATGAAGAGCATCCCACAATTTGGGAGCTGCAAATAAGAAGCAATTCTCCCCCATCTCTGTAAAGAGTACTGCTCTAAGTGGTTACACATGAAAGAGACCATCCCAAGAGTACAAAACAGACAGGGAACAAAGAATGTCAAGACTCAAGAATAATGTTGGGAAGGCAAAAGCTGAGCATGAACTCATTTTAGCAAAAGACACTAAAAGCAGTGAAAATGCATATTTCAGATAAGTGCATAGCAAAAGACAGAGAATATAAACAGTGGCTAAGCTACTCAGTGGAGATGGACAAACACTGGACACTGCACTTTAAGAAGGATGCAGATAAACTGGAATAGGTTCAGAGAAGGCCAACAAGGATGAGCAAAAGCCACACTATGAGAAAAGATTGAAGGAACTGGGCATGTCTGGCGTTGAGAAAAGGAGACGGGGGAGGGGGATATGATAGCACTTTTCAAATGCTTGAAATATTTGCCATATAGAGGAGGGGTAGGATCTTCTTCTTAACCACTCCAGAGTGCAAAACATGTAATAATGGGCTCAAGTTACAGTAAATCAGATTTTGGTTGAATGTCAGGAAAACCTTCTTGACTTTTAGAGCAATGCAACAATGGAACCTAGAACCAATAGTAACCAATAGGACCCTGGTGGTTAAACTGCTGTACTGCAGCCAAAACATTTTGAGTTAAATCCTGACGGGAAACAAGGTTGACTCAGCTTTCCATCCGAGTTTGGTTAAATGAGTACCCAGCATGTTGGTTGGGAAATGCTAATGACCTTGTGCACCATCCAGAGAGTGCACTGTTATGGGGTGATATATAAATGTAATTGCCATTTGCCAGATCTACTTCGATCTGGATTCCTAGTTATATCTGATGGCCTTCCAACTCCATTGTTCTAGGATTCTATGAGTAGGTATATATGTAGGGAAGGGATTTATTATGTGACTTTAAAAGTTGCCCAAAGTGTTCTAGGAAGACATTTTAGCTGAATTTGGGAAAGAAATGCACCCAAACTCACCCTGTTGACAAATTTTGTTGTCATTGCTGCACACTTTCTCTTCCAGTGGTAGCAGTGTTTCTTTCAGTAGCAACCAGCTGGCAGATGTCATTTTCTCTTCCAGAAATCTTTTCAGAATGGGGCTAGAGAAGGAGAAGGATCATTACCCAACAACAGATAGTGGGGGTGGAGAGAAGGATGACATCCATTGTAGCCATTAAGAAGTCACTGTAGCTGAGGCTTCCTGGAGTTAAAAATATCCCTCCCCACAATTTCTCCTTTCTCCCAGTCTCTTAAAATTTTGCAAAATATTCTGCCTGTAGGTAGAAAATAGCAGTGATCTGAAATAATTACTAAGAAAGGTGGAAGAAGAAAGCACAAAAGCAGGATGAAAGCTGAACCTTAAGAAGACAAAAATAATGATTACAGAGGAATGAGATAAATTCAATGTGGACAAAAAGAACCCCTGATATTATTGAAAGTTTTCTATAACCTGAAACAATCATTAATCAAAATACAGCCTTCAACCAAGAAATCAAAAGGAGACAGAGATTTGAAAGGGCCACTATAAAGAAATGAGAAGGAAAACTAAATAATAAAAGTGTGTTGCTGGAACCAAGATCTAGAATTAGATCATTCATACCATAGTTGAACAATGAAAAAAATCTCACTGGGAGGGAGTAGCAATTAATCTGAAATATGGCATTGGAAGAAAGGTTGATGGGCTGCTAAAAAGACAAGTAAGCAAGTTCTAGATCCAATCATGCCTGAACTCTTACTGGAAACTAAAATGACTAATCTGGCACTATTGTACTTTGAGCATATCATAAGATGACACTGGAAAAGATAATAATGTTAGGAAAAGTGGTAGGTAACAGAAAGAGAAGAAGATCTTACATGAGATGGATTGCCTCTATAAAGGAACCCATGGCTCTTCATCTGCAAGACCTGAACAAGGATATTATAGGGATTTTTGGAGGTCATTAATTCATAAAGCTGCCCTAGGTCAGAAGCAACTTGATAGCACATAACACACACAAAGGGAGCAGCCAAAAAGAGTTACAACTATCAGTTAAGCCCTGAAAGTTTCTGAACATTAATGGCTCTTAGATAGATTTATTCTGCTAACTAGCTAAAGCCTTGTTTTAGTCAAATACTAAAGATGCATAGATGCAGAGGCGTAGCTACCGCCGTATCTGCCGTATCAATTATACGGGGCCCCCGGGCCACGGGGGCCCCCAACGTGCGTAAGCAAAACAAATCTTTACCCTTCCTAGGGCCCCCCAAACAAATTTTTATATGGGGCCCTGCCAAGGCACGCTACTCTTCTGCATAGATGTTTATACTGGTTATAATGCAATACTTCATTTCTTATTTATTTCTTTGAAGCTCCACCTGGAAGAGCAGCAGCCTCAAAAAGCGAGGGGGTATGGCATATACTTCAGAGAGAATAAATGTGCATAGAATCAGGCTTCTGGAAACATTTATCTAATCACCACCATCAACAGAATTGTTGTCCTTATTCAGACTAGTGTTGCAGTCTCTGCATAGAAACTGCATACCCTGAAGTCTTGCAGCAGCAAAAAGGATAAAACAGTAAACTTAGTTAATTTTTAGAGCACAGTTGTGCTTCCACAGTGTTAAGCACCCTATATTCTTTGGCACTTAAATACTACAAGCAGAATTCGTATACACAAACAATGAGGAATGAGTTTTATTCATTCAGAAGTTGACATCCCCAGTTGTGTGAGATGGTAAATTTTTACTCTGATTAGCCTGTACGGTGATCAAAATCTCAGACAGATTTTCCTCAGTTGAAAACCAAGCTCAATGCAGGAATCCAAAGCAAAACAGATATGACAGATGGTTGTCCAATTCTCTCTTGAATGCTTCCATAGTTGGAGTGCTCACCACCTCTTGAAGCAGTTGGTTCCATGGGCGTACTACTCTGTTAAGAAGTTTTTTCTAATATTCAGCCTATATCTGACTTCCTGACTTCAGACCTTAGCAGATTCTTTACTATGATAGGTTAGGAGACCGTTGCATATCTATCATCATGGTTAACTAAGGTCAACTCACGAGGCCTACTAACTGGGGAAGTCATTATATTTGGCATCCCAATGAGAACCTATGCATGCACAATTTTCCTGGAAAGTTCTGAGTGTTAAGTAATTAGCTGTTGGGCATGTGAGGGGGTGGCCAAATGTGTTCACAGCAAGCTGTTAAATCCTGCCTAAGATAGGAGAGGGCAGGTCTGTGCCGTCCTGGGTCAGGAGAGAAATTCTGCCACAGGTGGAGGAGAGGGTGGCTGGCTGGTAAGGAACAGCTGGGGGAAGCTAATCTAGTAGGGGCAAAAGGGGCCAATCTCCCAGAATCCATCCCTTTTTCATTAACTGGCACTCAAAGTCTAGAGAACTCACAATGAGACATTTATAAAAGAAAGAATACAAGTGTTTCTTTACTTACACTTACTTGGAATTACAGATATGTGCATGCTGCTTTTCTATTGCATACATAGCAACCAAATGAGCAGATCAACAGCAACAAACAATTTACACCAACTGACATAAGAGAGGGAAAGAACACAGCAGAGAAAGGTGGGGCTCTCTTTGTTCAGAATTATTTCTTAGTACTGGGAAGATAGACAGTCACCTCAGCCCAGAAAAGAACTTCTCAGTCAGTCCTGACATTTTTTTTCTTCCAATTTTTATACCGCCCTACTCGGATTGGGCCGACTCAGGGCGGTTCACAAGCACAGAGAAACAACAAATTTATAAACACAACATGTAATTATAGGAAAAATAATAATCAGTACTGTATCAACATCACAAAACATCTCAACATCATTACATTATCAAAATTCAATAGGTATCAGTTTCAAACAGCAATAAAAATTACAGAACTCATCAAATTTACACAAAGATTAGAACAATACCAATAGTCCAGCCGCTCCTGCGACTTTTAAGCCCCCTTTTGCAAAGTTGTTGCAAAACTCTAACAGGGTCTTGACTCTTCTTTCTTTTTTCCCTTTTGATAGTGACAAGAATGCCCATAAGGACTGAGAATCTCCTGGCTCAGGCTATTAGACAAGAAAAAGGATGGTGGCTATTTTTAAATTTGTAGTGGCATTTGTCGCACTAAATTCAGTCATACAGTAGCTATGTAACAGCATCTAAGGCTGAAAAATCCAACTTCAACAAGTACCTCTTCTTATCTTTAGCAGTAAAATAAAATAATGGTAATTCAAATAACTAACAACTACTGTCCTTTGAGGATGGTAAAGTCAGCAGCATGAGGCAGCCATTCCATAATGCCTATCAGTAGGATTTGTTCCAGCTGTTTATTTATTTATTGCTGCTTCCCCGGGTGGCTTAGTGGTACGACACTGAGCTAGAGACTGGATGATCGGGTTTTGATACCTGAGAGCTGCACTTGGGGACATGAAAGGAGCCTCATTCAGGCATCCCCTAAAAATATTTTCAACCCAGAGTAATCTCTGACATGGAATTTTCATTCATTCATTCATTTCCCCTTTTGGTGCAAGCACCCCCTAGGGCAGTTTACAATATATAAAACATTCAATGCAGCTAGCCTCTCTGCATTTCAGATATCCAGTCAGTTCCAACCTGCTTTCCTCTGTATTTGAAAATATTATTATCTCTTTGGAAATGTTGACCACAAAACATAAATCAATTTCCAGAATCATGACAAAAGAGCAGTAAAGATTTAGCTTCTTGTTCATTTTGCTCAATTCTGGAGTTTTTTATTATTATTTTCTCTTCACTGCCACCACACCACATGCATATGGATTTACACCAAATTGTGTGCCTGTTGAATTTAGACAGGATAAATCATTTTAGCCAGTTCATCTCTGTCTCTGTAATTTATGTTACTCAGCCCCATGGCAGAGCACTCTAACAGAGTGATGGTTATATATCTTCTCTTTATTTACAAGGCATGGAAGCAGGAGGATAAGCTGCAGGTTAAAAAGGAAATAAAAACAACAGAGAAAGACTGCCATTCCTGTTCAAACATGCAAAGAATTCTGGCTCACAGAGAGAAACAACTTAGGCACTTGTGTGTGAAAAGTTACCTAATTCCACAAGTGATCCCAGTTGGGGTTTTTGTTTATTTGTTTGTGACAAGTAGAAATAAGACCAGTTGCATTTTGATCACAGAAAATGGATTTTACTAAAATGATTGTCTAGGTCCTAAGTCCTCTTGCTGATTTTCTTTGCATCGCTGCCTGTTAACCTATCCCAGGTGTGGCCAACAATTTTGTGCCATGGGCCAGATCCACCCCAACATAGAACTGTGCAGGCCAGAGGTGTGGTTCCCCATGCCACTTCTGGTGCTTCTGGTTTCTGCAGTGGCAGGCACAAGTATGGCATTTTGCAGCTGCTTTTGCAGCCTCCAGTGCCTCCCATGGCAGCGGGAGGGAGGAACATTTTTGCCATGATTAAAAAAAATTGCTGCATTTTTGCTGCAAAAGCATGGCGTTTTGGCACTTCTGTTTTCCATGGTGGCAGCGGCGGGTGCAATCACAACATTTTTTCAGCTGCTTTTGCAGCCTCTGCCACTTTCCAAGAAGGGTGGAACATTTTCACCAATTTTTTGCCATGTTTTTGGCACTTCTGGTAGCAGCGGGGAACTTCCAGTGGTGCCTAGGAGGTCCTCACCACAGGCCAGATTAGGTCCACAGGCTATAGGTAGGGAAACCTTGACCTATCCTCCAAATAGTGAAAAAGATAAGCAGAACAAGAAGACAAGCTCCCCACTCTTTATTGTTCATTTACCTTCAGATTGGTAAATTGGCCCCTAAGAAGAAGGCAAGCAAATGAAGAGTTGTAATGACCTCTTGTAGAATCTAAGGAAATCCTCCCCTCCATTTGTGGAGACCAATCTAGTGTGAAGCATTTGAAATGGGAAAGGTTCATATATATACGAATTAAGGCAGTCAGTCCCAAAACTCATACCACAAGAGAAAATGAGAAGAATCTGAGCAGGGTAGCCACAAGTAGGAGAGTGTTGCTGTCATGGAAAGATAGCACCTGGTTAGGGTTTGTTTGTTTGTTTGCCACCAAGAAAAGGTAGAGGCACTTGAAACAGATATTTTTAGTCTGTACCATCAGAACATTTTGGCCAATTTTAAATGCTGTTCCCTTTGATTTGAGCAGGCATGTTTCTCTGCTCTGGCACAAAATAATACAGGTTCAGGACTGTTCCATGTTGGATTTACCCGCCACTCTCTGTCCTTCAGATTTGCCTTGTGAAGGATTCCTTTCCTGCATTTCTGTCAATTTATAGAAGGTGGCATCAATTTGAGGAAGCAAAGAAAGAGGAAGAGTAATACCTGTGCTTCAGCTGATGGGCATGTAGACTCCCATGTGTTGACCCAGGTAGACCTAATAGTTATACAAGTAAATATTTCTTTTCTTAAATTTATATCACCTTCTTCATAATAAAATTGTTAACAAGCAAAACCAGGAAGCCTTTAAAGATATACTTAGAACTAGATGTTGTTCAACAAACATGGAATCAAATACACCGCATTCTACATTTTTTTCAGCTGATATCTAAAAAAAACCTCTCACATGGTCTATCTTTAACTGCAGAATAATGAATAACTGCAAAAAAAAAGGAGAGTCAATTTTAGTTTTGACATTTAGAGTGTTTGGAATCTAACTAATTTCCATAGTTGGCATATAAAAAAAAGAAACACCCAGTCCTTGTAGCAGTCTGTAATGCAATCCATGGACCCATGTCACTGTTTGGAGGAACTGACATAAGGCTCTTTCAAGTCCGGTGGTGGGATTCAGCAGGTTTGCCCCAGTTCACCAGAACTGGCAGCATAAATTCTGGCTGACCCTGCCTATCCAAGTTTTGAAATATTGCAGGGCTTTCCCCCTGGCCACGCCCACCATACCATGCCCACAGAGTAGGTAGCAATTTTTTTTGAATCTCACCACTATTCAAGTCCCTTGTGGATCTATGGACTACATCAGAGGCAGACCCTTTTTTCCAATGGCCATTTGCCCAGTTTCTTTATTATATTGAACAAGAGACTATAGAGAGATCTAGTATTTAAAAGATTCATGTCTGGATCTAGGGAAGCAGAGGGCAGAACTTGAGTCACCTTTTGGAGTGCTGGCAGGTGGTTTGTGGGAGATGCATAACTTTTCCACGCTGTGGAAGTGAGGCTTTTGCTCAGGCAACAGGTACTGGGAGGCAGAAACTCAGTGTTAGCTGATGGCACTATGCGGCCCTGTAACTCTTCAGCCAGTTTACTGTAACCTGCTGCTTTCAGCTGAGGTGGAAGGTGCTGTCCCATCACCAGTGCTGAAGTCAACACCAGCTGCTGGTCGATTATTTTCTACAATGAACAGGAGTTGGGTACCATCTTGTTCTTGACCTCTGGCAGCAATATATCTTAGACCCACCCTGGGAAAGGTTACACTTTGAAACCACGCTTCCACCTCCAAGGTGACTTGAATCCTGTATGCCAAGTCTTTTCTATCAGTTTTCTTTTTCTCCTCCTTTGGTAAATATAAGACTTCCAAGTAGGAAGGGTTTACAGTTCAGGGTGTACCAGGTATGTAGAATGCATACAAAAGAAGCTATCCCAAGCTATAACTAGGCAGGAAATGCAGACTGACAGCCTTGTACAATCTGACAGCAATAAACACTAGTCTTGATGTATACATTTCAGCAGCCCACCCTGTCATATCAGCAAAAGATCGATTGTCACATTTTACAACCACCACTTCCCCAAAGGAAGAAAAAGAACATGAAAAAACCCCCAACAATACTCTTTTGTTGATGATAGCAATGCAGATACCACCACCAACTGGTCAGAGAGAGGAATAGGATAAAAATTAGTGTTTAGTAAGCTAGGCTAATTCATCTGCTTTGCCATCACAGATGTAGAAAAAGCTCTTGTGGTATCTATATATCTCATACATTTATTATAGCATACATTTTCATGAATTATAACTCACTTCCTTCATCATGTGGAATGCAATATTCGAACCTCAAGTGTATATGATTATGAGAATGGAATTAGAAATGGGTTAAAATGTAATAAGTGAGCCATTATCCATCTGCTTCCCCACACAATTAAAATACATATTATTGGGAGGAGGGGGGAATACTTACAAAACTAGAGTCTCTGATGGTAAAATGTATATTTTTGCTGTTACAGTTTGATTGCTTCAGACTTGGAAGCCAAATGAAGCAAAAGAGGCAGATAAAGTGTAAGCAACACAAGTTCAGCACAAGTTCTCCCAGTGCTGGAAAGAGGAAAGGGGAAAGAACCTCCCATCACATCACACACACGCACTGCAGAGCAATACTCACGGAGAGAAAGAAAGGGAAAGAGGGAGAAAGACGAGGAAGCAGGCAGTGACAACACCTGTATCATCTTTCATCAATTTGTCACCCTTACTGGGGCTGCTTCTCAGTTGGCTATTTGGATGAGCCTTGACTCTGAGAGCCCTGGAGCCAAAACATTGAAGGAAGGGTCAATGGTTTGACAAAAGAAGGCCCTGGCTGGGACAGTAATCAACCTTAGCTGCTGGTGGTGCATCCATGATTACCGATACCTCTTCTAGCTGAGATCATGACCACCTCATTACAACTAATGGTCAGAGAGCTGGAGAAAATAACCAGTTGCATGTATCCATTTGTCTGGCTAAGGCTATGTCTTGCTTGTGGACAAATACATGCACTCTCACACTGCATCAAGAAAAACAGAGCTTGGATATATTACTTTTGAAAAGTAATTGCTACAGTTGCAGCATGCGGGCCCCTACAACACTGAGGGACAGAATATTCCCCCAACCCAGCAACTTTTTCAAGCTCTGTATAGCTCTCTTTTGTATTGTGTTGTTTCTATAAAGATCAGGCTGTGTCAACGCAGGCTTGATCAAAGAAAATTCTTAAACCTGTACGTCTATAGAAGGAATGTGTGCTGTCGTTGAGCAAATTTGTAATAAAGAACTGAATGATGGATGTTTATGCACTTCTGGGATAACAATGAGGCAAAACAAAGAGCCCAGAGCTATGGTTCCCTCAGGATGAATCCAATGTTCTCATGTTGCAATTAGACACAGGGAAAGAAAAGTAAGGGAGGCAAAGGAAGGTATGCTCTGTACCTTAGATAGGTACAGAGGAGGAGGGCGGTATAGAAATTTAAATAAATAAATAAATAAATAAACTTCCCTTGAATTTCCTGCTCCCAAATTTTTGAATGAATCATCAAAGTGCTACTAATTGTAAATCAAAGGAAAAGGAAAGTCTGGGAGTGGAGGGAGAGAAAGGAAGCAATATGGAGAAGAACAGGTCCATCATATTGCACATTAAAGTCCATTTGCTCCCCAGTGGTTGTCTTGGGAAGCACTTCTGACCTTCTCTTGATGAATTGTGATGGGGGAAGAACAATGAATAAAATAAAGCAAATCCCCCAGCTCTGCAGACTGCAACTGATGACCTTCTGCCTTCACCTTTCAATCTATGTCCTAGTCCAGGGGTCTGCAAACTTGGCTCTCCAGATGTTATTGGACTTCAGTTCCCAGAAGCCCTGACCAGCAGGCATATTGACTTGAGCTTCTGGTAAATGAAGTCCAAGAACACTCAGAGAGCCAAGTTTGCTGACCCCTGCTCTGGTGTATACGTTTAGACCTACCGGCTTGCAGGAATGGGTTCCTTGCAGAGAACCAAAAGATCTGAAATCCATAACATTCATCATAGACCCAAACATAGATTAGGGCAAATTATGACCAAAACCAGGGTGGGACAACAGAAGTTTTGTCCCACCAAGCCAAATTTACAAAGCAGAGACAGCAGGTCTTCTTGGGGGGTTGGTAGACTGGTTCATAGACATGTTCAGCCACCTCTCCAGCATTTTGAAAGACAACAACATGTGTGTTAAATGCAAAAGGGTATTTCATTTCACATCTGGCTCCATTTTGGGGTTTGAGAACAGTGGAAGAACACAGTTATGGGGATGGGCACAAACTATATCAGGGATTCTCAACCTGTGGCCTGCACTGCCATTTCATGTGGCCTCCCACTGCCTCCACCATGGCAGGATGTGCCATGTGCTGAAGGAAGAGCAAAATGGCCATCCAACACCCGAAGCTGTCTGAGGGAGTGTGACCCAGCCCCTTGCTTATAAAGGTTGAGAACGCCTGATCTATATGCTAATAGAAGAGTATGGTGGAGACCATAAAGCACACAGAAACTGGACAGTCCCTGATCCGTGGTTGCATCATTTCTTGGCAGTTCCACCCTGAGATGGATTTGCGCTTTGTTCAGTGATATGGTTTGAACCTGTCCAGTGCAGCAGACATCCTACCTGTTTCTGTCTGTGGAGACAGAAATGAACACTATATGGCTTGCAGAAGATATTTCCTTTTTTTTTTTTTTTTTTTGTGGCAGAGCAGCAAATGATGTTGCACCTACCACCACCACCATACACATTCAGGAGTCAAGGTGCATAATGGCCATTAGCCATGTTATTTTAGCAGCTGGGACAAGCACCCTTCCTTCTCTCTCCCTGTCAGTCAAAGTACAGTGGTAATAAACTGAATAACTTGAAACCCAAACTCATGCCCAAGATGCCTGTGTCACTCTGCCAAATTGTAGGGCTGGCCGTGAAGCAAAGCACTAATGTTAGATAATGATGGCAAAGAAATATTTACATGGCTGTAATTCATTTCCACTGTGTTTTTGTCTTCATACTTGCACAAGAGTCTCTAGAAGACAGAGCCCCACCCCATCTTTTAACTACTTTCAGCTGAAAAGAAGCCTCAGAGAGGGTTACATTCCTTCCTTTTCTCACACACCATCTGCTTGTTGTTTATTCGATCTCCATCTGTTACCTGAGATTTGACTTCTGCTTGATTTTAAGGGCATATTAATAAACACAGGCACTCTGTGCATCCACAAACAACAAAGCATATATTATATATATGCTTAGTACTGAAGCATTTATTAACTGCCGTTCATTGACAACATTTGTTAGGCTGTAATTTTCCCTCTTTCGATTTTAATAATTCCTGTGTGGCAGTGATGTTGTCTTTAATTCATTACCCTTTTTCAACTGTGGTAGTGTGACATTTCTACACACATTGTTCATTCATTAGACTTTGCTTCTTGTGCAATCAAATTTCACCCAAAACTCTGTGCTTGGACTCTAGTGGTAAGTCACAAATGGAACAGGTCCTTTGAAACAATGAGACTTATGGAGGAGTTGACTTATCAAATACCCCAAAATGAAATGATACAATATATAGGATCTTGGCCTAGTTGTTTGTCTGTTGTTTACTTCCGATTATATACTTCCCCTTGTAGAACACACTGATTTTTAACAAAAGATCTTCAGCTACCTGAGGTACAAACACTTTATTTTATTTTTAATTAAAAATGCAAGTACAGTGGTACCTCGCTTAAAGAGCATAATGCATTCCACAGGCGCAACACCATTGTAAGTGATCAATTGTGACTTCTGGTGGCAGGATTGCAAACCCCGATTTAGTTGCTAAGCAAGTTTTTGGTTGGTTTTAGTTGTTAAGTGAGGCAACCATTCAGAGAAAATCCTGCTCTTTCAGCAAGTTAGTCTCTAAGCAAGGCACTCTTTATGCAAGGTCTTACTGTAATATGGAACGAACAAAGAAAGGAAATGTGTTGGGTTTTTTTAAAACTATAGCTCCTAGAATACTTTAGTCATTGGTTGGGTAGTCCTGGGTGTTGTGTTCCCTACTTTTGGGGAGGGGGATATGACATTTAGAATTAAAATGGATAGTGTGAAGTAGGAATCCCTTTACAGAAGAGGAAAGAACTATCCAGCCATTGCTTGACTGTTTTCTTCACTTTCAGACTTCCTTGAACCCACATTCAGGAATGAAACTTAAAAGCCTTGTTAATACCTTATTCATTTGCTAGAGAAAGTAAGCATCCTGACATTTGGACAGCTGATGCCATTGTTCTGGGAAAAGGGAACATGTGTACTGTCTTATGTTCTCAGTCCAATGCTACTGGATCATCTCTTGATGTCCCCCTTAGAGCAGAAAAGAAGCCTTCCTGCCCCAAATGATGCCACAAGAGCTACCAATGTGCTGGAAGGTGCCTTGGTTGGGTCCTGTGTACAGCCCAGCTTGTGCTCATCCTGAAAACACAAGGGATGGTGTTGGGGGAAGGGAGCACAGGAGTGTTGGATTAATTTGTGCAGGATGGACTAGGAGGTAAAGAGCCTAGATGCAGTGGAGCGAGCAGACATGGCTATGGCTCAGCCGGAGTAACAGCAGGTGAAGTGGGACAGGAAGGCTGAAGGGCTGATAATCTGATATGGCTTGGGGAGGAATCAAAGGAAAGGGAATCAGTGCGGAACAAGATGGACATGAAATCCAGTAGCCAAGGGTGTTTGTGGTTTTTAATTGGGCCACAGTAAGCAGCTAGGAACAATACTTCATGCCCGCTTGTCTTCTCATTGCTCCATAAAGAAAAGTTATAGAGAGATTAGGACTTGATAATAATAATTTCATGTCAGAAATCGTTCTGGGTTGAAAGGATTTTTGCTGGAGAAACTCCACTCAAGGGATGCCCAAATGAAGTTCTTTTCATGTCCCTAAGATCTTTTCCCATTGAAGTGGTCCCTAGTTTACTACCAGCAATTTCTTGCTTTCAGACTGCTAGGTTGGCAGGAGCTGGGACATTGCCTGTCATGCAGTACCTGGGTCTCGAACTGGTGACTTGCTGGCCTTCCAACTAACAAGGTGAGCATCTTAACCACTGAGCCACAGTGGTTGATGAACTTGACTTCATTTTTCCGGACTACAGTTCCCAGAACCTGCCAGTTGGGTAGGGAGAAACCCATGCCCATTCCTTCCTCAATTTTCTGTGCTGCTAAACAAAAGTAAGAACAGTTAGTGAAAAATAGATGCCCTTCCCTAATAGTTTTCTCTTCAGCCCTGACAAACACATAGCTGTTATCACTGTTCCCTCAGAATATGTCTCACATCTTCAGGAAAAGTTAGGGTCATAGTCACACAGATGACCTCTCCAGCATTCCTGACATTTCTTCGGTCAGGCCTTTCTGGCAGAAATCCATAAACAGTCAATTTAGGTGACATGAATAGGGTCCACATGACACCTCAGGTTAAAATTCAGGCATGGCTTTGCTAATCTCAGCCATAAAACATTTTCTTTGGTGGTGGTTCTTGCAAAGCTGTAGACAGTGATTTCTAATGCCCTCTTAACCTGATGATACCAAACTGTCTGAGGTAAAGGACAAACTGAGAAGACCAAACTTTGGCAAATGGGTCCATATTAACAGTGTTTTCCTACAAAACTCAGCAGCCATAGCCCATTTTTCTTGTTGATATGTACAGAATACTTAAAATTTTACATAGTTGTTTATTCTTTATGGTCCTGATCCCTGATAGTTTGGTTCTTTCAGAAGATAATTCAAAATGCATCCTGTATTCAAAGTTGCTTTTAACAAATATAACATCCAATAAATTTACTGTTGTCTCAAACCAGATACAGTCACATTTTCATTCATAGTAGGAACAGACTTAATATTGCATAACCTAAATATTCTCAGTGGCAATTATTTAAATGTACTGAGCATACCCTTGTGGGTTTTTTAAAAAGATATATTAAAAATAAATATTGTCAAGAGACAAAAAGAAAATTCCACAGGTATGTAGGCTTTCTCAAACCATCATTAGCAAGAAACTGTATCTTGGGTATAAAAAGAGAGGGGTTTTAAATTAGTAGAAATGTTTATGGCTTGGGTTTTGTTGTGGTCGGGAACCATCCCCAGGATATGGTAAAAACATGGCTGTGTGCAGTAGGGAAACAAATTGCAGGCCCAACCCCAAGTCAAAGTGCAGAGTATTCAAATCCAACCAAGTCATTTTGACAGATGAGGCTGAAGATCCTACAAGTGGTAGTGGGACTGTGTATTGTTTTAATTTTTGTGATTAAGTTCTGATGACTTTTTAACTTGATGTTTTTATTGATGTAGATTGTCTTATGTTTTTATTCTTATTTTTAGTCTCATGTAAGCCGCTCAGAGTCGGGTCCTCCCGATTGGGGCGGGGTATCAAGTATAATAATAAATAAATAAAATAAATAAATAAGTGCCTTCCCCAATTCTTGGCAATAACAATAATGTAAGAACTAATTTAGTACCCAGTGCGGAATAGTGGATAGAGCGATGTAATAGGATTCAGAAGACTTGGTTCAAATCCCTGCCTGGTCATGAAGACTAGAATTGGTAAAACTGCTTCTTGAATATTAAGTTCACTATAAATCAGTTTTGATATGACAGCATTAAGAATTAAGACCAGAATGTTCTTGCTAGTCCCCAAAAGGGTAGACCTATTGAATAAAATGTTGAAATTGTATATCAATACTTATGTGTTAATCCTATTGAATTAGAAGGACTACTTTAGTTGGGACTAGTGAGACCCTTAAGCAACTAACAATCTCCTGCCCTTTTGCATTTATGCATAAATGTATTCCCAACCCAGTAACTGAGACAATCTGCCTAATGGTAGGGTTGGCCTTTGACAACCTGTGCCTGTTTTTCTGAAATTCTTTCACACTTCATCTTGTTAAAAGGAACTACTGTACTTTGCAAATGTGATATAGCTGTGCCCCCGCCCCCAACCTCTCTTTCAATTTCTCAGTCACATGAGAATATCAACACCTCAAATTTCCTAAAACAAGGTCATAATTCAGATACTGTATAAGTTGAATTGTGAGACATCCAAAGAGATCAGAGCTGAATTGTCCATCTTTCTAAATTGGAGATTAGGATATGAATCTGTTTTAAAACGTGGAAATGTGGAAATGACATTGTGTTTCTTTGTGAGCCACTAATCTAGACATTTCTCCTGAGCTGAAAGAGATTAGCCCAAAACTGGGGCTGTCTTCACTATCTGACTACCTACTCTACATCCCAGGCAATTGCCTAACTGGTGTTAACAGCCAGAGTACAGCACTACAATTTAGCAATAGTATTGCTGGCTGAAATGAAAGAAAAAACCATATCTCCAGCTTCATTATAGGAGAGCTGATGCCTACAAATATAAAGTTGTGGCTGTAGATTGTTCTTTTAGCCCTCTTTCCAGGGCTGTAAATGTGGCTGTGTCCAAACTATTGGAACAGCTTGATGCAAGCCTTTATTAGGGCCTTCTCAGAACCTGTATGGATTTTTTAAGGTGGATCACAGAATCACCAATAAAATCCATGCAAATCATCCACACCATGTCTTTAACAATGCCATAATTTGCCAATGACTGCTGTTATAAGTGTGAACTTTACTTTCTGTCTCTTTTCTCCCCCCCCCCCTTGGTGGAACAGGTGCTCACATTCCTGGTTTTCTAGCTGCCTCCAGGAGCCTCCCAAATTCAACTAGAGAGGTATGTTTCCGTAGAACACACCTTTTAAACATTACATGCAAACTACCCATTTGGGCTGGAAAAACAATATCGGTTTTTAAAAAAGTAATGTTTAGACATTTTGCAAAATTGCTTTTGAGGCTGCACAACAGACATGAATTCACTTAATTGAAGACTTTCCTTTGCAAGCCAATGCAGCAATGTGAGCAGATGTGATGTGCTGGATTTATGTCCTCATTGCAGCCATAAAACACACAGAGCCTCTTGAGGAAACAGACAGCAACCTGACTGCCCTTTTAGCTATGCAAAACACTTTATTTTGGGCAAACAAAATAAGCCTTATCCTGCTTTGTGCACAAAGCAGTCACGAGAATGTGCCCTAGAAGGTCAGAGTAAAGGTTTCCTTAAGACCACCAAACAAGTCCACAGCTAAACTGGAATTTACTCTCAGGTCAAAAGCCAGTCATCTATCTTTTCCCCCAAGCTTGCTTTCTGTGTATTATCATATCCATTTCACACTACAGTATTTCGTTCAAAGTAAACAGTAATTCAGGTGCTGTAAATGAATGCTACAGTGGATGAGAAAGATCCTGACACATTCTTTGAAAGAATCACACTGTACCATCCACAAAGGCCTCATTGCCTGATGTAAGAGTTGGCAGATTATTACTGAGCATAGCATTACTGTTTCAGACAGGTTTAAGTGAGGCTACACATCTGGTCAGAATCTCTAACTGATGCATTGAGGAAACTGATAACCAGGGAACAAATGAATGAATCCAAGATCCATCTTTCCTGGGAGACAGGAAGATATTACCCAGTGATGGGATGTAACAGGTTCTCACCAGTTCGCCAGAACCGGTAGTAACTTTTCCCAGTGTCCCAGAGAACCGGTAGCAGCTTTTTGGGGGAACCACTTTCAGGGCTTACCTTTTCACTGGTTCCCCCACTGCACATGTGCGCCAAGCACTTGGTGTGCATGCATGCCTGCAGTGCTTGGCGCATATGCACAGCCTCCTTGCTGTCCTCCCAAGCGGGAAGGAGGAAGAGAAGCTGCTAGCCTGAAGCTCCCTATAGCTTGCTCCCCAGGGTAAGTGACTCACCTTTGGTTGGGGTTTTTAAGCAAAGTCTTGGAGTTACCTCAACAATAAGGTAACTGTGCTGTTCCAATTGCTGTTCCAATCGGAGAACCCTTAAGGAGGTACAGCTGTTTTACATTTACATTAAGGCATATTATCCTAGAGAACTGGTTAGGCAAAGACTTAGTACCTAACTTCTTTAACTATTGAAAAGTTGAAAAGTGCCAAAATGAAGCCATTTTGTGTTGAGTTCATTCTGTAGTTCCTTCCATCTGACCTAGTGTGAGAAAGATTAGCCAGAATAAGCTTTAAGCTCTGGTTTAAAAGCTCTGGTTGATTTGTGTTTGGGGTGGGTGGGTGGGTGGGTGGATTTTAATGTATTTTTTAATTTATTTATTTTATTTATTTACAAGTTTGTGTTGTGAGTGGGTGGGTTGAAGGGTGTGTGTGTGCTTATTTTTATTTTATTTTATTTTTTTCTTTGGCTTCGCCCACATCATGACATGGTGTTAGCTCCGCCCACACTGTGATGACGTCACGGTGGGGTAGTAAAATTTTTGACATCCCACCACTGATATTACCACTTAATGTGCTGAATGTGAAAATAGAATGGGTTGCTATGCAGAGAATTTGGCAGTCAGAAAAAGACAGCAGATTGAGGGTTGTGTTATAGTTGTTGATTGTTTTTAAATATTCCTGAATGGTTCCAAAGATATTCATTTAAATCAGTACAGTAGTGTCAAAGTCAAATGTAGAGTTTGGTCATGCTGAAAAAGCCATTGAGAATTTATTGGTAATGTTAACAGTAAATAAAATTGTTTCCTTCTAAATTACAATTTAGGGTTGTCATCTACAACATGGATTTCATCATCCTCTAACGTTTCAAAGCAGAAACAGAGCATATATAGCTTTCTAAACAATGTTAGATTATAGTTCCTGTGATGGTTGCCAGCTTTTGGAGTAGGAAGGAGCTAAAGGAGGAATTTGTTTGAACATTGTGTGTAATGTAGCTTTAAAGAATAGGTGCTTCTCTCCCCCCCCCCCTTGCTGGCATCAGGGATTCAAGGTGAAGGAACAGATTTCTGCATTTGTGTTGTTCTTGATGAGCATTAGCACACCAAAACACTAAGACCAATGGAAGGCGATCCAGAAGAGAGAGATGGGTATCTTGCCTAAATGGGGAGAGAAGCAAGGGGTTCAAATTGTGACATTAGTTATGGAGAGAAATAAATTCCATTAATTTAAGTGGATCCAGGATTTTGGGTGGCATAATACTTCCAAACAGGATGAGCTTTTGAGTTCTCCAGAACTCAGTTTTAGGTATAAAAGTAACATCCACCCTTGCTCAAAAGCCATTTGTATCCAGCTCTAGGGTTCGGTGCTCATCTCCATTTAAAGCCAAAGAGCACTGTCTGCCGTGGATATGTGGCAGGCATAATTAGACACCAGAGTGCACAGAACATTCTTTACCTTCCCACTGAAGTGGTACCTATTTATCTATTTGCAATTTCTTGCTTTTGAACTGCTAGGTTGGCAGGAGCTAGGACAAAGACGGGAGCTCACTCTGTCGTGCAGCACTCGATTCTCAAACTGCCAGTGTTGATATTCCAGTTGTCAAGTTCAGCACCTTAGTAATTAAGCCACTGCAGTCCCTCATTTTAGGTGTAGATCGTACAAAATTAGGGGGTCAGGGAAGAAACAAAAAGGCCCCAAAATATTGCCAGATTTAATAGCCTTTGTTCTTACAGGGCAGCCTGGCTTGCAAGATGAAAGCTGCAAATTCAGTGAAAAACAAAGGTGTAAACATGTCTGGTGATTGTAGACCAAAGCCTCCCTATGACCTTTGTAGCTGTAACATATTAACTATCTAATAAATATGCTACTCAACTCCAACTTTTGTTTCTACACATGAGTAACACAATTTCTTTTATTTTTCCTGTGTGTTTCTTTAAATAAGTCTTAAATCTCAAGGGAGAATAGTTAGATTTGCAACTTTCTCACAAAATTGAAAGTAAGAAGGATAGAATCATTTTAGCTTATTTTCAAAGGGAGCTCAGGCCGTAAGGATTGAGCGCCATTTGTATTGTTCCCTTGGGCAGAAGATGTTAGTTCCTGGAGTGGGGTGGGTGGGTAAAAAATAAATAATATCCCAGGTTAAAATAATAAAAGTGAAGAGGGAGACCTGCATGGGTCATGGAGCCCGAACATGGCTGACATTTCCAGCCAGTCTTTCCAGCCGGTGTGAAAGGGAATCTTTTTCCGGCTCTTCTTTGGAACTTCAACCCTGCTCTGTTAACCTCTCAGGAAGTTGTGTGAAGATTTTTCACAGTTCATAATTTAAATGATCCCACTGGGGATGCCTGGATGTGAATGGAGGGCAGGGGCAGAGCATGGCCTCCACGCCTTGCTGCTGATGGGGAAAAGATTAGGCTCTCTGGCCCCCGACACTGAGCAATAGGATCAGGAAGATAACTCAGCAGAGCGTAGCTCCCTGAAATGATTTAACCACCCCACCCCCCAATTCTTTCTTCCTTGGTTTTTTCCCCTTCCTTTTTTCTTTTACAAAATTGCAGCAGTTAAAAGGAATGTTTTCCTTGACAGCCCCCCTACTAAACTGGGATTAACTTCAAGGCTCCAAAGTGGGAACAGCTCCAGAATGACTGGCAATCAAGACAATAGACAATGCTGCTTTCTTTAATCTCAGGCCTGTTGAAACAGTCTCTTGACAGGTGATGGATTAGCAGAAACTAACACAACTTCCTAACATCTTCATAGAAAACACTGCCTGGTTTATCTTCAGGCACACTGCGGCCATTATTTTGCCTCTTGCCGGGCCTGCTTTCCTTAATCCTGCTCTTTTCCTTGCGCTGCTGATTCCTTCTCCTTGGTTTATTTGTCTCCCTCCCTCCAAAGCTAACAGATTCCCTTGCTGCTGCTGCTGTCACAGCAGGAAAATGGATAGGATCTGCATTGCAGATGAATCGGCCAGGAGAGCCAGATTAGTTGAGGCGGAAGGCTGGGCGGGCATCCCTGCTTGAGGCTGGCTCTTGGCACTTTCCTTTGTCTTCAGTTTTATGAGAAGGAGGGAGGGAGAGACAGACAGAGCTTTCAGCTGTTGATGCCAGCCAGCTACATGTTTCTGCTGACAGATGGTAGAGCCCCCTCCCCACAGAGAAAGCCGTGGCACAGCCCATCCACAGATCAATAAAAGGCGGCATTTTTTGGATCTGCGATCTCCTTGCCTGCTGGACAAAGGGAGGGACCCATTTTACCTTTAAGCCATGCAAATTGACCATGTTGTCCCCGATGCAAGTTGACGACTACTGGAGGGATCTGACCTAATCTGAAGGCTGTGAGGAAAAACATTGAAAGCTGGGTGGTTTCTTTATTGCTGCTTATTGACCATGAGAGCTTCTCAACTTGGGGTCTTCCAGACCTGCTGGACCTAAATGGATGGGGATGGTGAAAGGTGGTGATCCAATAGAGCTGGAGGGCTGCAGGTTGTGGAGAAATGTTGGTCATAACCATACGCAAGAGGCTCAAAGCCTTTTCTACTTTATATTGATAAAAAGCCTCTGGCATAACTTGGAATGAGAGAGGATGGAATGACTTCATTGGCAAACTGAATCATAGTGATTTGGCTTAGTTTGCAGTCTCTTTTGCGACAGCCTATGATTTTGGTAACCACATGAAGTCTCAGGTTTGTTTCAGTGCCAGTATCCACACTAGCCCCTCAATTGGGCTTGGCTTAGCCCTCTTCCTTTGATAATATGTTCCAATGAGTCCTGGCTTTTCTTTTGTGGTCTGTCATCACAGTGCTGGGACTGTTTAAAGGGTTGCTGATGGTAAGAAAAAAAGGGACAGTTTTCTAAAGGTCTCTGTATATATGTAAACATACATACTGGTACATACCATGGAAACATTGCTGTCAGATTTTTTTTCATATTTATATTAATATTTATCTTTCTTTTTTCTGTACAGAGGTGATCTAGTGTTAAAATAATATACCAATGCTGTGATAATGTGATCTAGCACTAAACTCAATTGTTTGTCTTTTAAAAAAAAAAACTGACAAAAATGATTCAAAGCTAGGTTGAGTATTACTACAATCCCAAAACATTATGCTCCAACTTATAACATTACCAGAAAATTCATGGAACTGAGTTGTACTCTTTTGGGTTAATTATGAAGACCCACATCTGATCATGCTTACCTAATTATTTCCACCCTCCTGCCATAGATCCCCATATCCTCTGGCCTTGGCCCCATGCCTTGGCCCTGCTTTCCACGACTGTGGTCCATGATCTGTATGAAATATAATTTTAATGCCTATCTTGGGAAGCTGCCTATCTCTGCAATATATAATAATATACAAACATAATAAAATGTAATAAAAATAACCCTAATGAAGCTTTTTAAAAGATAGCTATTATTTTAAATAAGTGCTTTCTCTAAATAAAAAAAGAAGAGACAAGCACAACACAACTGTTTTTTTTCCCATTTCTTGTTCCAACCATAAGTCAGTTACAAAACGAACCCCTCATTTTCCCCTCTTCCCTCTTCATAAAACACAAAAAAAATGGAGCCATTGTCCTGACAGGTAGTCCTCTGGCAGAGATGGATAAATAACCAAGCTTGGCCTTCTCTTTACTTTGAAGACTGTAGGGTGGTGAAAATGGCCGGTCAAGAAGTGAACAGGCAATGGCCCTTCACTGTCCATCCTGAACAACAGCAACAGCAATTAGTCGGTAGTGGGCTCAAATTTATTTTTACTACCACACTGTATGATGGGTGTGGCCAGGGGGAAAGCCCTGTGTTGCACCCGAATTAAGACTACTTTATTTCAAAACTTAGCTTTTTGCCTCCAACGTGTTGGGACTCATTTTACTGAACTCAGAAGAAAGGAAGGCTGAGTCAATCTTAATCCCCATCAGGATCGAACTCACAACCTTTCAGCTGCAGTACAGCAATTTAACCACTGCACCACCAGTGCTCCTGAGGCAATGGCTGATCTGATTCATTCTTTCAGGAGCTTGCAGGTGAGGGCACGCAGTGACAGACACTACTGCTGACTTCAGCTCTGCCTGCCTTTGCCCACCTTCTCTTCCTCCACTGGGTAAATGTTGCCATGGCAATGATGACATTAAGGATCACTGTACAGTGGGTGTGATTCTCTTCCCATTTTCAGTGACAAAAATGCTTGCCAAGTTCCTGAGATAGACTATTAATGAAAGTCAATGCACCAATTGATGTGACAATGTGCTAATTTTACTCAGCATGGATAGAAAGCTGGATAGGATTGGATAGGAGAACCAGATGAGTCCAGGCATCTTTTCCCCTCTCTGTTTTCTAAATACCTACGTTTAGATATGATGGCTATTATACTCAAACATTATTTATTTATTTATTTACATTTATACCCCACCCTTTTGGTGCAAGCACGACTCGTCTTATTCCCACCTTCATTTTAAAAAACCATAATCCTTTTGTCCGCAGAAGTAGCGCAAGATGTCTCCTCCACATCATGTGTCAGCATACTCAGGTCCAAGGTGGGCAGTGACAGTGGGATACTGGAAACTGTAGCCAGCATGGGTGACCTTTCCAAGTTCTTGTCTCAAATTCATTTTATTGAGCTGGACAGATTAATAGGCTGCAGGCTCTGCACAGGCATTTGGTAGGTTCATAGATATTCTTTCCCCTCTCCCTGCTGCGCTAAAAACCAGAGTCCAAGCAGCTGCAGAGAGAAGTGGCACAGAGAGGCCGGTGTGTGGCACAGACTGACTGTGCCAAAGGTAGTAGTTGCTTTCAGCTCCTTTTTTAGAGCCATTGAGAAGCAGCACTTGTAAATAATTCCCTCAAGTACTTAAAATATGGCCAGAATCCAAGTCAGGTTGTTGTATTACTTATGGCCCAAGTTATCAGTTCAGCTGGAATGCTCTGTCATCCTCAGATCTGCTCAAATAAAACCAGTAAATAAGTGCTTTGCTCAGGGGCTGTCCTGAAGCAATAAATAGATAAACATGTAAAGAAACGGCGGGATCTATATGTATTGGCAATTTATGAAATAGCATCCCTTCTGAAGGGAAGTTCTGTGCCAATCCCCCCCAAGCTAATGTCCACCAAATTATTCGGACTGCAAATCCTTAATTTTCTCATCACTGTCCAAGTTAATGAGGGATAATGGTAATGGTGGGCCTAACCTTGCATAAAGGGCGCCTCGTTTGAAGAGTAACTCACTTAAAGAGCAGAATTTTCTCTGAATGTTCACTTCGGTTAACAAATAAACCCAATCAAAAACTCACTTAACAAATAAATTGGGGTTCGCAATCCTCCACCACCACCACCACAAGTCACAATTGGTCACTTACCATGGTGTTTTGCTTCAAGAGCAAACTCGCTTAAAGAGCAATCCTGTGGAACATATTATGGTCTTTAAGCAAGGTACAACTGTAACTAGTAGCCATCCATTGAAGGAAGGCCGTTCTATGCTAGTATGTGGCAACTGAGACATGAAAATCCCCCCTCTTATGAGTTGACTGGAAGGAAAACTTTACCTGTTGGTTCTACCTGGTATGGAAATCTCAGCATCACAGATACTGGACCATTATATTTTCTTTCTTTATTCTAGACCAGGAGTGGGGAACCTGAGATCTTGAGGGAAGCCTGGGCTTCCGGGAATTGAAGTCCAAGTACACCTGGAGGCTCAAGGTTGAGAAATTCTGGCTTAGAAGAAACAGGCTAGTCCTCCAGGTGCTCTGGAACTTCAGTTCCCAGAAACCCAGGCTCCCCTCAAGGCTGCAGGTTTCCCATCCTTGTTCTAGACTAAGAAAATGCTCCTCTCAGAGTGGTCTCTGATAACATGGCAGTGCATTTTACCAGGGGCCTTTATAACAGAAATACATCTTGATGGGATCAATATATTCTGCCTTCTACTTGCACACACCCTACCCCACAGACCAGAGACTGCAAGGGAGAAGCAAGCATATTTCCATTATCTCCTGCTGTACAAACCTGCCATCACAATTTTCATTCTGCTTTCTTTCTTGTTTTGCTGCCATCTAAAGTATAATGAGCAGACATTCAGAGAGGAGATGGCTTGGCACCAAATTGTGGAACAGCCTCCTTAAGGATGTATGCTAAACATCACTATTGTCTGCCCATTTTGGTGGGCAGTGATGACTGCTCTATACCAGCATGCTTTTGCTTGAGAATGAATCTGTTCACAAAGGTTGCAGCCACACTGGAGAAGCATGGTTTTGCTGCAATTTGATTTGCATCCTTTATTACATTTGAAATTACAGTCACTGCTCACAAAAGAGTTGGCTGTGAATTGATTCAGGAGTTCACCATTCAAATGGAATGTGAAACAAGTCTCATTTCAGCCCACGGTCTTCATGCTTTCCATCCTTCCTCTCCTCCTGCCTCTGCCAATCCTTTTATGTGGGTGTAAGTATGACTGGGAGGCAGAAGGTCAGCAGTTCGATCCCCAAGTACTGCAGGACGGAATGAGCTCCTGTCTTTGTCCCAGTTCCTGCCAACTTAGCGGTTTGAAAGCAAGACATTGCAAGTAGACAAATAGGGACCACTTTGGTGGGAAAGTAACAGCGTTCCGTGCACTCCGGTGTCTAGTCATGCCTGCCACATGACCACGGAAACGTCTGCAGAAACAGATAGCGCTGGCTTTTCAGCTTTGAAAAAGAGATGAGCACTGAACCGTAGAGTCAGATATGACTGGCTTTTGACCAAGGGAAACCTTTACCTTTACCTAAGTATAGGAAATAATAGTAGCAATGACCTAACAATAAGGCAATAGAGCGATTTAGCACTAATCTCATATATGTAAGATTTTTTTCAACAATAAATTTGGAGGATGAGGAAAGACTGTGGGGGAAGTGTTCCTCCAGTCTTGAATATCAAGTCCCAACTGCCTATATCACCAAAGCACCCCCTACAGACACATTCCCCCTCCTTTTACAAGAAGGAATAACAACAAACAACACAAGAAAATACAGAGTAGTCACAATTCAAATAGTTCCAGCATGAAAAAATTGAAGCCTTGCCCAGGGGCAGAAGGAGCAAAAAGCACTGGACTCATTCAAATCAGCTTTTGTATCATGTGGTCAGTAAAAAAAAAATCTTCAAATTCACCTATTTTATAAGTGTTATTTTACCATGTAGTTACAGCCTTACTGGGGTACAGTGTACCCCCACTTTACGGACGGTCCGCCTACTAGAAAACTCACATCAAGGAAAGAAATCCATAGGAAACGACAGTCTGCTTCACTAACCTTTTTGGCACTTTTTTATTTTGGTTTTCTATGCATTCCTATGGGAAACCATGGTTCACTTTATGGACTTTTTGTTTTCAATGCATTCCTATGGGAAACCACACAATACATTCCTATTGGAGGTTCACTTTAAGGACAAATCACTTTAAGGACAAACCCGCAGAATGGAGCAACCATGAGTATGTGTTTTATTCCTCTGAGAGAGATGAGTATGAAGGAGTGCAGTGGTGCAATACAAAAGCATCAGATGTAATCAAGGGTGTCATATTTGTTTTTGACATTTATATTTGTACCTATGAGGAAAATGTATCAATTTTGCATTAGCAAAGGGGAAGGGGGGAAAAAACCCAACTCAAGCATCTGTACAATTTTGAAAAGGTGAGAAGAGACTTGTTTTATTCTAATGGTCCTGAGGGTGAGCTGTACTATGCTTGTAGATTTTCATTTATTTTTTAATTAGATGTGCTATTTCTTTTCTAAAAATAAAAATAGGGGGTGGCGTATTCACACCAGACACCCATCACTTAAAATATATTGCCCATGCAGAAGCATGGGCAATTGATAGGGCACATGGCTGGCCCAAGATCTTTCTATGCCTGAGGTAAAGAACACAATGGTATCCACTTATGTTTAACAGTTGCCCCATCTCTGCATGAAAGAACATTGTATTTATGAAAGTGATGGATGTCTATGAAATAAATATCAACAAATATGATGCCCAAAATCTATATCCGATGCCTCTATATTGTACAACTGTCTCCCAGCATCTGCTGCTTGAGATGGCTGCCTTGATTTGGTCAATGGTATGGCCAGTCCTGGTAGGGGAGCCAGCAAGGACTCACAACACTCCCACAACACACAGGGAATCGAGGTAAGCTGCCAGTCTTAATAGGCCCTGCTGTAACTGTCATCGGACCAGGATATCTGTTTCCTATACTGTCTATATATTGCAAAGAGGCAGTACAAAATCTTAAGGCCCTCTTCAACTAAGCTCCTAGTTGAAATAAAAGTTGAATTAGGGACTCCAGGGTTCACATTCCCAGCAACTTTATTCTACCTGTCCTAAGGAGTCAGTGGTGGGCATAGGCCGGATTGCCCCGGTTCTATAGAACTGGTGGTAAGAATCCCGGGTGGTCTTTGGGGGGGGGGGTTGTAACCTTCCTGGGAGACCACCCGGGGTGCTTACCTTTTTTATTATTATTTAGGTGACCGGTTTGGTCGCCTCACCGGCTGCCCCACTCTGCAGCCCAAATGACTGCTGGTGAGTGTGCATGTGTTAAAATACCAATTGATACATGTGTGCCTCCAGTACTCAGCACACATGCGTCAATTGGTATTTTAATGCATGCACACTCAACAGCAGCCATTTTGGGCTGCAGAGTATGGCAGCTGGGGAGGCCCTCAGTAGCCTCCTCAGAGGTGCGGCAGTGGCGGCTCTCGTTCGAGCCCCCGCACCACCGCCCTGCACCACCATGCCGCTGCCACTCACCCTCACTGCTCGACACCAACGCTCACCACCAACACTTGCCATTGTGCCAGGCCAGGCCATGGCACACCGTTGGGCCTTGCCATGCCACCGTGCCGGGCCATGCTGCACTCCCGCTGTTGCCACCTGCTCTGCTCTCCAGGGTAAGTTACTCGTGTTTGGGTTGTGGGGTGGGTGGGTGGATTATGTATTTAATGTGTGCTTTTGTGTGCTTTTTGTCTATTTAATTTGTATTTAATGTGTATTTATGTCTATTTAATGTGTATTTTAATTTGTATTTGATTTGTATTTTATGTGTTTTTATGTGTATTTAATTTGTATTTTTATGTTTTTTGTGTATTTAATTAGCATTTTTATGTGTAATGTATTTTTATGTATTTTTTTAACTTTGGCTCCGTCCATGTCATTGGCTCCACCCATGACATCAGATCCACCCACAGTGTGGTAGTAAAATTTTCAGCTGCCCATCACTGCAAGGAGTGCATTTATGGGACGGACATGGCTTGTCATCAGATCAGCTGGTACAAATGCAGAGATCTGAGCTCTTGCTTTGAGATGGCTTTGTTTTCATGCATAACTCTGTTGTATAAGCTGCAGACTCTGGAACAGTCTGGATAACAGTGCCACCTCACCAGTGGCTTGGAGAAAGACTGAGCCATGTTAGATGGCCACAGGCCATGAGCAGTAGCCAAACAGATCCTGGCTGTAATTTCCAGTTACATACCAACAGCTGCAAAGACAGGTGAAAAGAGTACATCCAGCTTGCCAGCTAGCAGCTGATGTCTCTGGTTGGGCACCAGACAATCAGGTTTTATATATGTGCGGTGGTCTACCCTATTCCCAGGATCTGCCTGTGCCATTCCTATTCTGAGAACAAGTGAACAAGCAAACAAGCGAGCTGAGAGAATGCCTTTATCCTGCTCACATCTGTGAGTGCCCACACATTTTTTCAGCAAAAGATGATCCCTAACAGCTGAAACAGCTTGAAGTTGAATTTGGAGTGTTGGTGTTTTCTTTTTTTGAGAGGGAGGCCCCTTAATCTCCACAAGATAAGACAGACCCAGGAGGAGGCAAGTGAATTATGACAGCACCTTTTGGGGTGGCTTTATGTTCCGTGCTATCACATCTCTGGCATGTAAAGTACCATTGGGCCAGAACCAATACTGTTTGGGTTGGAGCTCATCTACCTTCATTGATTGTAAACCAGATCTATTTTCAAAGTCCTGCTGAAAGAGCTGCTTAGAGCTGCTTCAGTTTTCCATTCATCAAAGGAGCAGCAGATGGTGTCAGCATTTGTGAATTAAGCAGCCTCTTAAGCAGAGCCAGGCATTAAAAGTGGAATATTTCCCGGACTGTCAAGCTTGCTATAAAATTTGTCACCCTCTTTGCCCTGTAGCTGTTAGCTAAATTGTTTTTGTTTTATGACAAAATCCCCAAAGTCGCGAGAGGAAGCTTACTGCTACCAAGACTAGTAATTACATGCATTAAAAGCTAGCTATTCAGAGACAGAAAACAGGTAAATGCAATGTTTCCAGTTGAAAATTAGATTCTGTGAGATTCAGTCCTTAGACTATGTAGCGCCATTTTAATACAAGGCTTTAGAGGAGGAGGATTATGAGTATTCAGTGAAGAGAGGTCTGTCAACGGTTATTAGGCATAAATCCTGCTCATCCCCTTTACACAGAAGCCTGTGAGTTCTTTGCACTCCAATCCATCTTGTAGACACTCTCATTCTGTTGAATGAGGATGCCACAGCAGTGCCAAAAAAGGCAAAAAGCAGCATTTTTCTTTTAAAAGAAAGTGAATATGGTGCACACATTTTGTTTTGAAGCAGAATTGTTTAGGTTTCCAGCCATACAGTCCTCTGGGGTATTATATTGTTATGGAGTCATGGGAGATATTTTATTCTCCTTCCTCACCTCACCTTTTTTTTCTTTTACACTGTGTAAACGCTGGTTTCCTCACATGTATTGGTGATATCCTATTTCTTAAGATGTAGAGCACTGGTTCCCAACCTTTCTATTGGCCATGTTCCACTAAAGCATCTCTAAAACCCTGATGCCCCACCCCCAGAACATATAATTATTATTCAAAAAGTAAATTCCTGTTCTCTTGGAGGAAGTCTAAAAGGCCATTGACTGTTAATAGCTCATTTTAGAACCCCCCCCCCCAAAAAAAAAAATCAAACTGCCCAACTGTGGGAGCCACAGATGTAGAGAAATGAGGTGTTCAGCTCCTTATTGAGAACTGAAACTTCCTTGATTGGTAAAAGGCATGCGCTTCTCTTAGTTTCTTTCATCAGTGCTGCATTTTGTAAATTAGGTTGTTTTGCAGTTGATTGCTGGGAGATAAATGCAAGCTTAACGTGCAAGCATATTTGCTCAGGTGTGAACCTCTGTGCACAAAATTCTAATTTATGAGCTGACCATCTTGCATAGTTTGATCCTCGAGAACCTATTTGCACTCTCATCTTGGTTTGCAATGCATATTAAGCACATTTCTGACAGTGCCATCTAGTGATAACTGCAGGAAAAGTCCCTGTCGAACAGCTGGTGATGGGATTGGGGAATTTCAGCATTTCCTGGTTGTGAGGAATGCTTCTGGAGGTGCAAAAAAGCAACAAAATTTTTCAAAAATGGAGTGGAAATGCTCCAAACACCCACTTCTGTGGGAAGTGTCGGAACACCTCAAAAAAGTTCCGTATAGCAATTTCTCCCCGGTAAGTGGGGCACCATTTTCTTGGGATTTCTTTCTGTATAGCGAGTTTTCCATTAAGTGAGTTGTCCATAAAACAAGGTTCCACTGTATAGGACAATATAGAAATTATACAAAGGTTAGCTCAGGGGTGGTGAACCTGTGGCCTTCTAGGTCCTGAAGTGCAGCCTTTTGACTGAATCCAAAATTTACAGAACAAATCCTTTTATTTTTAATAATTACTGGGAGGGGTAAAGCAGTTAAAACAACAAACAACAGTGAAATTCAACACAGCAACAATAACTAATAATTATAATAATTTGTCTTTATATTTTAATATTTTAGTAACTTTGAAATTAACAAATAGTTTTCATTTTTTGAAATTATCAAGTATGTTAATTTTTGTTACAAAATAATGTACATTTAAAATTGAAGTTTCTTGAATGCAGCCTTCTATGCAGCCCTATTTGATTACAGGTAAATTAATGTGGCTCTTCCAACAGGAAAAGGTTCCCCACCCCTGGGTTAGCCCTTTCTAAACTAGTGATGATTAGAGCGCTTTAGCACTAGTGAACCTCTTCAGCAAAAAGAAGTTGGGGTGGGGGATGGAAATGACAATGGAAAGGAGAAATCAAGATGAAATGAAATGACACTTGTTCCTCTGGTGTGTTTGAAATGCTGACATAATTTCCAGATTACTGTGCAGCCCTCTACAAAATCAAGGAGCAATAAAGGGATTATTAAAGCTGAATCACACAAAGAAAAAACGGCATAGGTGAGGTGGTGAATGCAAGTTGGATTGGAATGCTAATTGCATTGCATCAATAATACAAACGGTGAAATGCCAATCAAACCCGCAAGCCCAGTCATTATGATCCAATTGATTTCATTCATTATTAAAACTGCAAAACCCCAGCAGAAGAACTCAGCTTCTTGTATTTTCCCTTGCATGGTGCCTCTATGTGAACACAAGAGGGTATCCTATAGATCAGTGATGGCAAACCTTTTAGAGACTTAGTGTCCAAGGAGGGGGGAGGAGATGGGTGGCAGGCATCACATGTGCCAGTAACATCAATGTGGGTACGTGCATCAGAGTGACATCACCAATGTGCTTCAATCTGCGGATGTGTGTGCATCCACCCCACCCCACCCCACACCACCAAGCTTCGCACTACCCCCAACCACCCAATCAGCCCCTGACACACACACACACCCCGGACAAGCATCACATGACCCCTGGGAAAGAACGCGCCAGGCACCAGAAAAGTCAGGAGCATCTCTCTTGCTTCTCGCTCATGCTGCTTTGTTTGGCAGTGGGGCTCTTACTTCTTCCCTCCCTCCCTCCCCTTGCTTGTGTGTGTGTGTGTGTGTGTGTGTGAAGAGTTTCAGTTCAGAACCAGCACCAGCTGCTGAGCTGGTGAAAGTTCTGCCGTAAAACAAAGGAGCACAAGTAGAGTGGGGAGACAAGCAAGAGAGGTGCTCCTGTCCCTCAGCAAAGGAGGAAGAAAGGGTATTTTTGCTAGCCTCTCCATTCTGTCAGCCTCTCCACTGCATTTGGTGTATACACGTGCATGTGTGCACACCATTTCTGGGAGTAAACAAACCCTTAGGGGTTCCCAACCTAAGGCCCGTGGGCCAAATCCAGCCCATGGTGCCAACTTCATGTGTCCCCCACCACCACTCCAAGGGAATTCAAGAAAAAAAATGGCGACCACTTTGTAGCTGTTGGGACAAAATGGCCACATCGTGCAGGCAGGGCAAAATGGCCATCCGGCCCTCAAAGCTGACTGAGATAGCATGACTGGGCCCTGGGCTTGAAAAGGTTGGGAACCCCTGCCATAAGGATAACAGCTGTATTTTAATGTTAGTTTTCATGGATCAAGTCGGTGCTGGTTCTGTACCGAAGCTCTTCATGCATGCAAGCAGGGAGAGAAGAAAGTCCCACCACAAAACAAAGGTGCACGAGCGAAAGGGGAGAGAGGAGAGGTGTTCCTGTCCCTCAGCAAAGGAGGAGGAACAGGTGTTTTTTTTTGCCAGCCTCTCCATTCTGTCCTTTTGCTCACAGGCAGCTCTGCCTCCAAGGCAGCTGCACTGTGGGGAAGCCTCTACTGGCTGGCAACCTCCCCTCCCCTCCCCTCCCCTCCCTTGCAAGCTCTCCCCACCTTTCTGTGGCGGATCTGACATTCGCTGGGGAAGAGGAGGAGGAAAAAGCCAAATGCAGTACTGCTTCCACAGCCACCCCAATGGGGAGACTGAAATTCCTCTGGGAAGCCGCCCAGGGACAAGGCAATATGACGAGACACCCCACGCACCCCCATCCAAGGAGGAGGAGGTTGTGTGCACACCATCTTCTAGGAGGTTGCTTCACCTTGTCCCCTCCACACCTCCTGAGTGGGATTTCATCTTTCCCTCTCACCTCCACATTGGCGGAGGGAGCTGGGTGGCTGGGGAAGTGGTGCTGCCATTGGCGACATGGGATGGCATGGGGCAGTGCTTAACCACGGAAAGGCCTCTACATGCCAACTTTGGTACATATGCCATAGGTTCACCTACAATGCTATAGATATTAACCAATATCTATATCTTCCTGCCAATTCTCTTTAGAACAGGAAGTAACCAGGTACAGTGTTTTTGTTTGCAGGTCAAAGGTTGATTGGAGACCAGAATGGGTTTTCTCAGACACTTTGAGATTGAAAGGGAGACATTTAGAGCTAATCTGAATAATCGATTGTTGCTGATGGCTATGGGAAGCTGTATTCTTGTGCTTGTCTGTCATTTTGCTTGAACACACCCTTCTCCCTTTGACCCCTGAATTTGGTGTATAAAAACTATTCCTGTAAGTTTCACTCCTTGTCTGAAGAAGTGGACTTGATCCACGAAAGCTAATAATAAAAATATAGCAGTTAGTCTTTAAAGTGCTACAGTGTTTTTTGTTATTTTATTTTGTTTTCTGGTATAGATATTAACCAGTGTTTCCCAACCTTTGGTTTTGGGACTTCAATTCCCAGAAACTTAAGTCAATTCTCCAAAGCACTGATCAGCCAATGTACTACCTTAGGCTTCTGGGAATTGAAGTCCCCTGTGGTGTGTGGGCCCCATGTTGGAAACCACTGCTATAGACCATCCTGATCGCTGCCTTTGGTATTGTCAACATTTACTATGCCCTTTGTTATGTAAAGCCTGGCATCTTTTTCCTGATAGCAATGCAGGCACAATTTTGTGCAGCAATATTGGGCCATTTTCTAGCATTTTGCATCATGGAATGCACAAAATCCCACATTTAGAAACCAAAGGTTCTTTTAAGAATTGAATTTCTATGCAATAGATAATGTACTGAATTATTTTGTCAAATCAATATAGCGGCAGCTTGCCAAACATCTTCTGTGAATTCAAAGAATTTCCTTTCCTAGGTTGTTTGTATTCCCAATTCACAGCCTGATTTCATTGCATGCAGGGCAAGGGAAGTTTACTGAACAGAGAGACCTTAGAGTCTACAATATCAAACAGTGAGGTGACCTTAAAGAAAAATATGTTCCTTTGAGGGAGAAGCTGGGGGAGTGGGGGAAACCAGCCCCAACAGAAATATAGTTTCCTTGCAAGCGCTGCTTGTTTTACCCACCGATATCTGCTTCTGTGGTAACACATGTTTCACATGAATCTATATTAAGATGAATTTCAACCTACAAATAACTAGATACAGCTATGCAGTGGGAGGGAATTCCTCCAGGATGATGTCAAGTTTCTTAAACAGTCAAATTAAAAATAGCATATAAAAACCTGACTAGTCATATCAGTTTTGAATCCAACCCACACATTTGGGAAACATTATCAGATTTAATGGGGGAGGGGGATGTATCAAAGTAAATCTGCTTCTGTTTATATATCATTTTATTATTCATTTCTTTTTTGGCATTTTCTTTTTCTTCTTCAATCCAGTTCTTCCTTTGCCTCCCAGCAAATAAACATGAGCACAACTTGAAAAGCAAAATAAAAGTAGAAAGATTTCCCCTATGCCCTTCCAAGAACTAGTTTGAAGCAGATGCAAACTGAAAGCTACCGTTTACAAACCACTGCTTTTAAGAAATGCAAGGGTGAGAAAAGTTTGCAATAGGGTAATATCTAATTTTTAAAAACAAATCAATAGGGAAATATGTACAATGGATAAGACATATTTAAAATGACACATACTAGCTAAAATTGAATAAATACATTTGCTCAAGTCAACATTATGCAAGTTACAGCTATAATAGCACCAAGGCAAAAAAAAAAAAGCTTTTAGGAAGGATACTTACCTTAATGAAACATAATGTTCTTAATGCATTGTCTTCAATCTTTCTTAAAGGTATAGGTGGTTCTAGAATTAGGGAATGCCACCAAGTTTAATGTTCTTTGGGCCTGCCTAGTGATGCAGCGTGTCCATAAGCATTGTGTTCACTGCATTTTAGTCAGTGTATTCTACTCTGGCCAAGAATAAATGCTAAGATCTCTGGTGATTTCAGACCATTGTTTTTGCATCACACTTCTCTCCCACATTCAGATCAAGGGGGATCCTATGTTACGTGACCTGATTTCCACTGACACTATAGGTTTCCTTCTCTTCCTCCTCCACCAAAGGTGCCTAATAGATTTGAGGCATAAAGGATAGCGAGAATGAGAAACTTGGCCTGCCAGCAGAATTACACAGTTGGATACATCCTGTAAACAGCCATTCACATGCAATCAGAATATGGGAGTGACTAAATATATTGCCTTTCCATTATTTTCTTGCTTACTTTACATGGCCTTACCTGATCCTATTGTCCTTTCTTTTTCAGTATTGTTAGACACTATAGAACAACGGGTGGAAATATTCAAAGTAATCTTTCAACTCTTGTAGCCAGATAGCTGCTTTGGATTCGGGACTATTAATCATTTCTTCTTGTTTTATTTGTATTTTGCCCACCTGCCAAGTTACAGATTTCAGTTTCAAAGAATACACATCAGAAACCTATATAGTTAATTTAGATAATTCTTTTTATAACAAGTATTAGCTTAAATCTCAGTACAAACATTTACTACCAGCAAAGACACATATGCACAAGTTGTAATTATCACACAATAGCTTTATGAACCTTTTTTTTACTGTACAGAAGGCAAATAAGTTTCTTATTTTGGCTTTTATAAACAAAACTCCATTATTAAAACACTAATTCCAAATACAGTTAAAATCTGAGTACTCAGCTATGAAGAAAATTAATACAAATCTATCTTGTCTATTCAATGTTTATAGATCTGTGTAGCCTGTAATTCTCCAGTGAGAGAGACATTGCTGGTCTTGGTAGAGCAATGGATGTGTACTGACTGTTTCATTCAAGCACATAACTGTCTGATCTAGATCAAACTGTCTATGCACAACTGTTATTGGCCAGAACTCAAAATTGCCCTCTCCAATCCATAGGCATAAGCAAGACAAAAAAAAAAAAACAGAAACAAAACAAAAGCCACACACACACACACACACCTTAGATAGTTTGTCCAAAACAGGGGGAAGAGATGTGCTAATATATTCTTCAAATAGATAATTATTGTATCTGTCATTTACCTTTGAAAGAGGCAGGGATGTCCAAGCACAGCCTGTTAACTGTCATTATGATTTCAGAACAGGATCCTGTACAGATCCAAGCTACAGAGTGCTGAATCCTATCTCAAATACAGCAATAGAAACTTATCCCTGCCCTCAACAGCTTACAATAAGTCCTGAAAGGCTAGATCTAAATGCCATATATTAAAGAAGTCAAAGCAACATCTTTATGATTACTTGGGATGGGCTACCTGTCCATTATTTCTCTCCCTTCACTTTTTTTTTAAAAGAGGGTGGGAGACTTCCAAACCCAGAACTTTGCAAGAAATCTCCATACAGAAATCTGAGAGTTCCAGTCCACAAACACACACTTGCATACACATTCATTTCAGTCACCTGGACAAAAGTTGAGGCCTCTTCTGGACTGTATTTGCTGCCCCAATGTTTCCTCCTAGGTGGCATTTTGGAAGGAAATAAGGCCTAAAAAAGTCCTCAGTCTTTCTCCAGGTGAGTGAAGTGATAGTGTCTGCAGGTGTTCTGGGGGGGGGGGGGAGAGTAAAACTGGTTTGGATCCAAACAAACAAACAGACAGACAAATCTACATTTCTAGTGGCTACTCTTAAATACAGTAATACCTCGGATAACGTTTGCATCAGATAACACTAAAACTGCATAATGTTAAGCAATCTGGAAAAAAATTGCATCGAATGTTAAAATCCTATGGGATGCATCGGATAATGTTCGCTAAAGCCTGTGCCAGTTACAATGTATCTCTATGGAGTTTTAACATTATCCGAAGCATCCCATAGGATTTTAACGTTATCCAATGCATGCATCAGATAAAATTAGAAATCGGATAACACTAAGACTTGTGGAACCAAGTTTTAGTGTTTTCCAAGGTTTTACTATATCTAGTTTATGGATTTGTGAGAAAATGCTGATGATTTCATCCTAGACCACCCTGCTTACATAAGCCACCCATATGTCCACCAACATGTAAATCCCACATAGTTGTTCAGAAATCATGTTTACTTCCCATGGTTACAGAGGAATGCTTCTGTCCAACCCCCTTTATTTCTGGTGTTAACACTCTCCCACACAGAAACACTGAAAGAGAGATGTAAAAGGAATAGTGTGCAAAAGGTTTTTGTTGAATGAAGACTCTAGTGGGAAATTGAACAATTGCAGTTTAGTGAAGAAAATTTGTTTTTTGAAGCATCACATTTGGGAATTCAGGCTAGTTAGTGACTGAAATAGAACTTTCACATTTCACACTGTGGCTAACTGCTGAACATACCCATATGTGGAGCTTATTAACATTCTTGTAAGTAATTCAAGTCACATAACAATGGAATAAGGTTTTTTTTAAACCTATCGTTATTTTTATTATGTGAGTACCTGTGAAATCATTGTTGCACAGCACAAGTTCAGAAGTGTGGAGATGTAGAGAAAGGCAGGGCCAGGCAAGAGGTTTTGCTTTTGAGTATGAGGCAAGTGGTTAATTTAGTTGCTAGATTAACAGCTGTAGTTTCATGTCAATACAGGTGGATTATTTATTATTATTTTATTATTATTTATTGAATTTATTACCCCGCCCCACTCGGGAGAACCCGACTCTGGGCGGCTTACATCGTCATAAAACAGAGGTAAAAGATAAAAACATATAAAATCATGAAGTTTAAAAGATTATCTAAAATTATTTGAAGTAAAAACAGTGCAAACTACACGCCAGTATCCCCCTGGTCCAGATCCAAAGTGGCACTCCCTAAGTAAGCCACTTAGTATGGGAACCCGTGTTCCCTGGTCCCCAAATATGTCCTGCCAGCCAGGTTTTCAAGCCCTTCCGGAAGGGCAAGAGCTCCATCTGCAGGCGCAATTCGATGGGCAGGAGGTTCCAGAGGGTTGGGGCGGACACGGAGAAGGCCCTCCTCCTAGTGCTAGAGAGGCGTGCCTCTCTAGCTGATGGAACAACGAGGGAGCCTCTCCGATCCGCCCTGGTGGGCCGGACAGATGTTCTTGGGGTGACGCGGTCTCTTAGGTATCCTGGCCCACTACCATATAGGGCTTTAAAGGTAATAACCAGCACCTTGAATTGCACCCGGAGACATACTGGCAACCAGTGCAGCTCCCGGAGTAGCGGCGAAGCACGAGCATAACGCCCACACCCCGCCACTACCCGGGCCGCCGCATTTTGCACCAGCTGGAGTCTCCGGATGGTCATCAGGGGCAGCCCCATGTAGAGCGCATTACAGTAATCAAGTCTGGAGGTGACCAAGGCATGTGTGACCATGAGCATGTGTGACCATGGATAGTATGAAATATCCAAAGAAAATTGAATTAACTGTTAACTCATTTCAAAGATAACCTGCTAATGCTAGGCAGTACAAAACTTTTGGATTAATGGAGCATCATCTTATAAATACATCCTGAGAATGTCTATTTTCTTAGCAAACCAACATCCACACATCATGGAAGCAATTAAAAAGCTATATTGTATACTGTAAGATAAATGTATTATAAATAAGATAATATCCAATGTGACTTATACAATCATGTTATCTGTTTGTCAGGGTTGCTCCTGGGAGATAAATTAGTTTTCTGAGTATTTTCCTGAGAGTAAATATAGATAGAGGAGCTTTAACTTCAGCAGTGTTAGCCAGTAAAGAAAACAGAGAACCATTCATAGTTTCCTTGCTTCATAAGAATCAAAACATGAATATAACAATGATTTTATTGGTTTTTTCCATTGATATATCACTCCATAGTGCTAAGCACCCTTTGTGCAGTTCACAAGCTAGTTATGCAAATTGTAGTGTGCCCCAAACAAGCTGGATACTCATTTTACTGACCTGAGAAAGATGGAAGGCTGAGTCAACCTTTAGCTCATGATGATGCAACTCAAGATGATGAGCAGAATTTTGACTGCAGGGGCTCAAATGCAGTGATTGTGAAAAGTTGTTTAAACTTTACTTTATAAATTTTTGAAAATCCTGCAATGTGGCTCAAGACAGCCAGCCTAAAGACAACAGACATTCCAACACAAAGAGCAAGTAAATAAACGTTACGGAACTAGGAGTTCAAGTTGCTCAACAGTAAACCGAAAATGATGCAGAGCTTCAGCTAATTAAATCTTTCTTAGAATGTTGTTGAAACAAGAATCGCCGTGGAGAACTCTTCTCTATGGCATCTCTCACTGTCTTCATCAGAAATTATAGACAGGATGAGCTGGACCTAAGCTATTTCTAAATCTATTTAGACTTTCAAGGCTGGGGAAAATGTCACAAACATGAACTCCAAAATGGGCATATAATGTTGTCAAAAATAATTAGAGTGGTATCCCCAATGCATGCATAGCTCTCTGAACAATGGAGAGAAGCATGAAGAACAGGAATTTCCACACACTAATCCACTTCCACTGCCATTTAGGATTAATAGAAAACATGACAAATATATCATATCTATTTATATTCAACAATACATACTCACATCTCATTGGTTCTCTGTGCATCCCTACACACTGGTCTAGTTCTAAGTGATACAGATGTTGGCTGGTTAGGTCAAGACATGTGCAGTACCTGTTCCCAGCAATTTGTCCTTGCACGTCACCTTCCTTTGTCCACTGGCTTAAAACCTGGGTTTGTTGTAATCCACACCATAGATTCCCAATATAGCTATAATAGGAAGCTATACTAATTTAATCCAAGAACTTGAAAGTGAATGGGTACAGGACTTTTGCCTATATTGGCTTTGGAAGCTGAGTTATACATGTCTGGACTGGCTCTGTATTTTCTCATATTAGTAATATATACCACACCTTTCTGCCAAAAGGCACTCTGCAGACATACAATTACATAAACTTAAGAATTATGGCCAAAATCTGATTAGCTATGTCCACTGGCATAATGCAATTGATGTAAATCTGTTGAACTGGCACAATATAAGAAGTTAGTATAGCCATTTGCAACTGTTAATTTGCTAAACCATTTGATTTTGTTTGCAATAGCAAACACTTTTAGTAACTGCTTACATTTCAGCTATTTGTTGACTAGGATTATGCCAGTGTAAAAACTCAAAAAGAATTTTGGACAATTTTCAGATTTTTTTAAAAAAAACATTGCCCTGCATGTCTTGGCCTCAATACAAAACATATTAGAAATGTCAAGAAAAGGAATTTTTCCAACCCAAAGAAAAGCCCCCACCCCACCCCGGCACAGTTAGTGTGCTTAGCATCAATGATAGAAAAATGCTCAGGGCTCTTTAGTTTATGCACAAAATGCTACAATGGTTCAGTAGAGAAGACAGTGGAAGAGTCATATCAGATACCTGAACAGGAGTACAAATGGGGAACCATTACCACCCACTCACTTTTTTTTTTGATTCTCCGTACACTCTGAGGACAAACCTGTCATAGCTAGAAAAAATAGTTTTAAAAATAGCAAAACATTCAGTCCTGGAAGCTTCCTGGGCATGGCAATTCTCTTCTAAAATAGACCTCTAAGGTGTTAAAAAAACCCAGTGTGTCTAAGAAGGGCAAAACCAGTCCATAAGGACCTGGCAAAGTTGCCTGCAACTACTCACTGAAAGGTACTTCACCAAGTTTTTGCAGGCACATATTTATTTGTTTTATTTGTGAAATTCCTCAAAGATCAGAACAAGGAATTATTGCATACAGCCACCAAAAACAAAACAAAAAACACCACAGCCAACCAGAAAAAAATAAATAAGCAAGGCACATAGACAACTTTGTTATTAATATATTCAAGTTAAAGGTACCTTTAAGAATTCTTGAATAGTAAAGAGTGGTAGATAAATGGATGCTGAGCCATACAGTCAGTCATGTTATTGATACAAGTTCACATATTTCAGCAACAGAAAGAAACCAGTTGTAGTATTATGTAAATTACACATATGTAAATAACACCACACACTATTAAATTATGTAAACAAACATCTCTAAACAATGCAAAAGTCCATTTTTCCAAGGAAGGTGCTACTGTAGCATAGCTCGGACTTGTTTTGAAGTGGATTCATCATTCAGATGTTTTGTGGTAAACCTAGAAGTTACAAATGGCACAGTCAAAGGGATGAATATGCATCAAAATTAGCTCAAGCTGAGCTTGCTATGTTGACAAAGTGAAGAGTTACTATATGACAGTGATGGAGAACCTTGGCACTCCAGGTGTTCTTGAACTTCAATTCCCAGAAGCCCTGATCAGCAGGATTGTTGACATGGGCAAGAACACCTGGAGTGCCAAGGTTCCCCATCACTGATATAGGGTTACTTATACTATAGGGCTACTTATATTTAACAAAAGCAAGTCCCACTGTGTTCAATTAAGCATACTCTTAGTTTGTCTGTATACAAGGTTTCAGCTTTCATCATCTGACATAACATAAGCTTTTCACTTAATTCTTGGTATGGCCAGCTTGACAAGAACTGGTCCTCAAAATATGAAGAGTCCAACACAGATGACCTCATTAACATAGGTGGCCCAAGTGTAGAGGGCCCTTCAAAATTCAGGATGAGCCCATGCTCACCCCTAAGATCACCAAGCACAGTGAGTATTAAAAAGAATGTATGAAGAACACCATTTTATATAGACATATCTATATAAAAAGAAGAATACATCATCAACAACACTAAAATGCCTGTTATACACCTATTTATTTATTTATTTATTTATTTATTTATTTATTTATTTATATTTACTACCCCGCCCCAATCGGGTACACCCGACTCTGGGCGGCTTACAGCGTGGATTAAAATCACAAATAGATCCCATATGGTAATGGTCCTAAAAACCTTAAAAGTTCTTAAAAAATTAAAACAATGTAGCAGGTAAAACCAAATATCCCAAACGTCAAATCAGCCAGCCTACGTGGGATCCCGTGTTCCTGGGACCCCACACTTGCTCCGCCAGCCAGGTCTTCAAACCTTTGCGAAAAGGTAGGAGCTCTGTTTGCAGACGTAGCTCGATTGGGAGAAGGTTCCATAGGGCCGGGGCGAACACAGAGAAGGCCCTCCTCCTAGTGCTAGAGAGGCGAGCCTCCCTAGCCGATTATCCATGCACTTATCAATAACCACATAATGAGCAATCAAAATATCCATATATTGCAATAGTGCTTACTGCTCACACTATATAAATTAATATATAAATCTTTCATGTATAAATGAAGACATAGACATAGCTGTACAGATAAGAGATCTATGTAGTATTTTTTAAAATTAAATCACCCACGTAAGCATCGCAAACCAACGTGCATTTCATTTCCACTCATATACTATTTCCTCTCATTCTGTCTCTCATGCCCCTTCCATTTCTTTTAGCATGGAACATTCTCATTTAAACATGTAAGGAAGAACTTCTGAGTTATAGTCTGGGTGATTTTCACTTTACTACATAATAAGCAGACTGTTAAAGAGAAACAACAGCATGTTACCTGAGAGCATTCAAAAGCCCTTCAACAGTGTCTGGTGGCTCTTCCCTTAAAACTTTTATGCAACCCTTCATCTAGGGAGAGAAAAATTCAAGAATAAATGCTACTATTTAGATCCATGTATAAATAACAAAAGTGAAAGTGGGAGCATGACACAAGTGGAGTATCTTCACAATATCCAAAAGCTTTTGCTAGAAAGCAGAAACTCCAGTAATATATTGCACTTACATCTATCTTTGAGGCCTTGGAAAATGCTCCCACAGGATGGACATGGTCATACAGAATAATAACACCAACCATGACTCTCATGCAGAACATAAGGGTTTCTTCACTGGTGAACCTACTTCTGTATTCTCTGGAAGAACAAAAACCATCCATACTTTTTAGTCTGACAGTATTTCACATCTCATATTAAAACATTTCACTTTCAAAGTAGCATAAGCTTATCTCATCCATGACAGAAGGACACGTTACTTACCTGTAACTGTAGTTCTTCAAATGGTCACCTGTGAGTCAGACAAAAGGGCTAAATCTGTGCAGGCACAGATTTAACCCTTTTGTGTACATCACAGAGACCATGAAGAAGAATGAAGTTATACAGTAAGGCCAGGGCCGGATTTACATGAAAAGAGGCCCTAGGCTATGCCACTTATGTGGCCCTTTCACCTCCCATTTTTAAGTTTGTAAATTACATGAAAGATAATAAAATACATCATTACTGTGATATATATCAATATATAGGCCTCTCTTGATCCTGAGGCCCTAGGCTGAAGCCTAGTTAGCCTATAGCAGGGATCTGCAAACTTGGCTCTCCAGATGTTCTTGGACTTCAATTCCCAGAAGTCCTGATCAGCAGGCATACTGACTTGGGCTTCTGGTAATTGAAGTCCAAGAACACCTGGAGAGCCAAGTTTGCAGATCCCTGGCCTATAGGAAACTCCGGTCCTGAGTAAGGCCAATAATGCCAAAGCAACTTGCATCAAGAGTCCTGAGCTAAGGAAAAGAACTGGTAACAAAGGGGTAATGAAAACTTAAGCAGACACAGCAAGAAAACAAAGAGGAATAACAACAACATTATTTATTTCCTGAGGTAAGTGTCTTTCACATCATTGATCCTACATATTTTTCTAAGAATGGCCTTGGTTTTAATTATAGAGAGACTCTGAGTAACATATATAACGTGGCAGGAATTAAAATCTGAATTCCTTAAATCACCTGCAGTCAGGATAAACATGTGTATGCACGACTGTGTGCAAATGTACACACACAATTTTATTCACTTTGATGATTTGCTTGAGTTTAAAGCAGGGATTCTCAACCTGTGGTCCACGGGCTGGATGCAGCCCATGGCGCCACTTTATGTGGCACCACCACCACCTCCACCACACCAGGAAGTGCCATGTGGTGGAGGAAGGGCAAAATGGCCATCTGACCCACAAAGCTGTTTGAGGGCGTGTGACCCAAACCCCGGCTTAGAAAGGTTGAGAACTCCTGGTTTAAAGTATGCTTTAAATGCAAATAATGATTTTAATATAGAGCATGGTGAGTCTTGCTATCTTTCTTAGAATGGATCTGTCTCTATAGTTTTGCAGAGTTATTGTGTTATTTCTTTTTCTTCTTTTGTGTCCCATTCAAACCCTGGACTGCCAAAATGAAGCCACTTTCTTGACTTTGTCATTGGCCAAACTTAAGTCCTCATTGGTGCATGTTTCTGGCAGTTATCAGCAGACCAGCCAATGAGCCAGATTTTGTATCTCTCCACATTCACACCATGTGCTGTTGTCTGCCAGCAGCCCCCACTTGAGAATGCAGGTCTTGTATTTTGGGACTCTAACCCTCAGCCTATTCAGGGGTACCTCCAAGTGGGGAGGATGAGTTCCTCAGCTATATCCTCCTTTAATGTTGCTCCTTGCCCAGTGAGATCCTTCCTCCATTTTCTAATTTGGATTTGCCCTTGTGTACATTGTCTGATGGCATGTATTACAACACTACTGTACCTTAATAAACTAGGGAGTCCACCTTCCCAGCTGGTAGAAGTGGCCAGAGAAACATTTTAGAGCCAGCTCTAGCATTTAATTCGTTGAAGCCGAGAGACTTAAGGCGCGAGAATGCCTGGTTTCCCCAACAGTTTATAGGGGGAGGCACACTGCCCCCCTTCTCTCTGTCATTGTTTTCTTTGCTCAATAACTGAGGATCTAGAGAGGAGTAGTTCATATGGAAAAAGACCCATTTCCAGGGTTCTTGCTAATATAGAGAGCCTCCATATGAGCAGGAATCTCCTAGACTCCTCAATTATCATATGAATGAAGTAATAGATGAGAAAATGAGCTCTCCTAACGCCTGAACAAGGGTTTACGTTGCTTGAAAGCCAGTCATGTCTGACTCTAGGGTGCGGTGCTCCATTTTCAGCCATGGTCTCTGCATCTGCACACATTTTCAGCCATGCTGTCTGGATCTGCAAATGTTTTTGTGGTCATGTAGCAGGTATAACTAGACACCAAAGTGCACAGAACACTGCTACCTTTCCCACCGAATTGGTACCTATTTATCAACTTGCAATTTCTTGCTTTGGAACTGCTAGGTTGGCAGGAGCTGGAACAGATGATGGGAGCTCACTTGGTCACACAACACTCAGGTATTGAACTGCTGAGCTGCTAGCCTTCACAGCTCTATAAATCTGATTGGAAGCACACTTAGAATATGATGCCAAATAACTGGTTGTGCTACTTGGTTATGGCAGTTTATTTGCCTCTGCTCTGATCTGCTTGTAAATTTCCACACACAAAAAGTACAAAACAATATCCATGTATATTTTACTGTAAAACAAGTATTACAAAGTCGGAACTAATTTCCACTGCTTTCTCACCCAAAGAAAAATAAACTCTACATATTTAACTTTTCATCGGAGAACTGATGAGTGACATTATAACATTTTAATACCTAAATGTTGCCAATCTCAGACTCCCATCTGTTAGGACTATCAAATTATTATTTTGGCTATTTCATAAGAATGTTAACCATTAGAGATATGAAACACGAGTGTATCTTGTAAGATTTCAAGTGACAGTAAATAGCTATATTTATGTGAAGATATTATAAGCACAATTTTAAAGCATATCAGGAGGGAAGGATACAAATACTCTCAATAATAGACAGAAATTTAGGAAAAGATGAAGTGTAAATGTTTGCATAGAATATATACAACCACCTCAGTGATAGGTGAAAGGTTCACTAGTTTTCCTGACAGAATGACCAATCTTCAAACATCAAAGACTGTAAAAATATACAATTGGCTAAAAGGGTAAGCCATGTGGAAAGTAACCTGTTTTTAAAAAATTTCTGACCCCCACTTTTTGACCTTCTGCATTTTTTGCTATTCCCCTCTTCAACTTTAAATATTTGTACTTTAATGATGCACGGACATTTTACACATATATAGTCACTGCAACAAATTGAAATGTTAATCCGTCATATGGTATATTTGCTTGGAGAAAATAAAGAAAAATCTTTATAAATCTTTACTCTTTCATCTCTGACAAAGAAAATCAGAGTGATTTATGAAAACTACAAACAACAAATACAAGGTAACTATTCTGTTAATATCAAGATATGTCAGATATATACCAGATACTGTATATAGTGCAAATTCTTAAAGCACTGAAAAAACCTGTAAAGCCTTTTTATCCAAGATTAAGGTGAGGTACAATACCTATCAGAATCCACAATGCCTCCTTCATATTCTCTAAAATAATTGCCACTTCTATCCTGTCTCAGAAGGAATGTGCCACCAACTCTATCAAGTTTCAATATGTTGACTTTGAAGCATGAAATCAAAGTAAATAAATAAAAGTAAAGCACATGTCCATAAATAACTTACGGTGTTTCCAGCATGATTTTACATACACTGGCCATTGTACTCAGACAGTCTGTTGTATTCTCGATAGGCAGCGTTTTGTTCTTAAAGTAAAAAATAAAAATAAAAACTTGTCAACTCAATCATTGACTATCTCTCATAATTAATTTTGGGTGGAAAGCGTGAGTAGGTAATCCCCCCCCCCCGACTGTTAATACTGTTGATTACTCTGAAGTTTCAAATTTTATAGTATTGTTGTTTCACAAGGTAATACTGCAGATAATTAGAGGTTGTTACAACAAAAGAATGGTGTAAAAATGTTTTAAATAAATAAAAGCACAACTCACTTCTGAAACAAAACGTGTTGTAGCATTGCTCAATGTTTTCAGCACTGGTGTGGCTTCTGCATAAAACAGGGACATTCTATTAGCCATCTCGTTGTTCACTTCACTCTCAATATCAAGCTGATGAGAAACACAAGAGAATGGGAATTCTGGTTAAAAAAAAACCCCACACAACAGTGTCACACTATCTGTTGAACAGGCGATTGGCTGACCATCTTCTACATAAGAAGCATAAAGCACTCCAAGACCACATGGCCAGGGATAAAAAAATATTGTGACTATTACACCATCAGGAAAATCTGGGCTTGCGTTCCTCTAATATTATTCAATACTTTTGAATATTGTCTGGCTGGACATCTGGCTACGGTAATAGAGTAGACTGCACAGCCAGTATCTCAATGCTGAGTGTTGTGCCGTGGTAAATAACCTGACCCCTGAACAGGACCAACAGCTACCATCAGATGATCCCCTTTAGGTAGGGTGATGGTCCCCTCAGTGGAGGAAATGCCACCAGAAACCATCATATTGGGCCCAATGGCAAAATGAGCGGAGGAGGAACTCTGATTCACAAAGGTCATGGAGCTGGAAGATGCCATGCCAGATGGACTGGCTGTGAAGGCACACCTTGATAATATCCTCAAGGCTGTGGCAGTCCACTGCAGTCTTGATGTTAAATCCTGCATGTCTTACTTCATATGTGCCACAGGATCACAGGGTGTGGGTCACTTCATGGCAAGCTGGGATCCACCTTAAACAAATTCACACCAGTGGCATTTTTCCTGCTTCAGGAAAAAATGCATTCTTGGATAGGAGTTGCAGCCGACGACAGTTCAATATAAAGAAAGGATGCACCAAGAGAGGACTTTCCCAAAACAATTTCAAAATGAAACAGAGAGCTGTGTGAACCTTACACAGAATATGAATAGAGGAACAAGGTGATACCTTCATTTGATCATTTTAAAAAATCAAATACTGTACAGTAAGGGCTTTCCTGATTTAAGATTTGCATTGTCCTGTTCCCTAGCCAAAGCCCTATATGGTAGTGGGTCAGGATACTTAAGAGGCCGCGTCACCCCAAGAACATCAGTCCATCCCACCATGGCGGATCGGAGAGGCTCTCTCATCATACCATCGGCTAGAGAGGCGCATCTCTCTAGCACTAGGAGGAGGGCCTTCTCTGTGTCCGCCCTGGCCCTCTGGAACCTCCTGCCAACGGAACTACACTTACAGACAGAGCTCCTGCCCTTCCGGAAGGGCCTAAAAACCTGGCTGGCAGGGCAGGTTTGGGGATCCAGGAATGTGGGATCCCATGTTGGGTGGCTGATCTGATCAGACACCCACCTGATCAGACAGCCACCCTTCTTAAAGTTTTAAATTATTTTTAGTATTCTATAGATTACAGTCGGAATTTTTAAGTTAATTTTAAACTAAATTTTAATATGCCTGGGTATGAGGGGATTACTCAGTTTGTTTTACACTTATAGGATTCTGTATTGTCGATTTGTATTTTTTAACACCGATGTTTGTAAGCCGCCCAGAGTCGGGTTCGCCTGATTAGGGCGGGATATTAAATTTAACTAACTAATTAACTAACTATCTAACTAACTAAATAAATAAATAATAAGATCACTTCATGTGGATAGTGTAGGAAAATGAGAGGTGAGAGAACTCATTTATATTTTTCCTAGACTATGCACAAGAAATTGACGCATGCCTGAAGAAGTGATCTTGAATCATGAACCTTGTACAGTGTTTTATTTTTATTTGCAATCCAATAAAGGATTGCCTTGTTTCTACTTTTGTATTGTATAAAGATCACACAACTCTTTTTGGGTATGGATGTGTGTGTTTTGTAATTACTGAGAAATCAAGGAAAAAGCCACTCTACAGCATTGCATGGACTTTTAACATCAGCCCAGCAGGATTATAAACTGAAGGAAACAGCAACTTCCAAGTATTAGGTAATATTCCTAATGGATTTTGCATTGGCTACAATTGGCGCTACCTATGAGTAAACTAAAATGTAACCCAAGTTTCCTGATAGAGGGGGATCTGGGTTTTTGCATTGTCTTGTTCCCTGGCCAAATAGAAACTTACAGTTTTGAGGGGAAAGGGGTGTTTGTGGGGTAGGGGCATTATGTATATGCCTAGTTATCTTTGTTTGAGGAGCAGGGAATGATGTTCATTGATAATTTTCCTGTATTATCCACAAGAAATTACAATGAAGTGACCCACACCCTGAAGAAGTGATCTTGAATCACAAACGCTTGTACATGTGTGATCCAGTAAAGGTATGGTTTTGCACCTGCATTTGTAAAACAACATCATATGACAACTGCTGAAGAAGTGGTCAGTCCAAAAGGGGGGTGGGGAATCTGACTGGGTATATCCACACCCATAGGTATACAGAAAGTAGTTTTTTGAATGCAATGAAATCATGTACACTAGAACCCCAGACAACATTATGACATGGTTCCACGAGTCATGATGTTGTCCGGTTTTTAACGTTGTTCGATACATTGATCCAACAACACTAAAAAAAACCTGAGAAGAGGCGCTCGCACGTGCGCAAAAAGGCGCGCCAGCGGGAGCCTCTTCTACCAAACGGGTATAGCAACGGGCATCGCACGTCAAGGCAAGGTATCAAAGCGAGGGGTGCCACCCCCACTTTGATCCCTTACCTTAACGTGGGATCCCCGTTTAGCGCGCCTGGGCAAGGGTCGGCTTTTCCGAATTCCCCCCTCCCCGGGGGGGGAATTCGGAAAAGCCAACCCTTGCCCAGGCGCGCGAAACGGGGATCCCACATTAAGGTAAGGGATCAAAGTGGGGGGTGCCCCCCCCCCCGCTTTGATACCTTGCCTTGACGTGCGATGCCCGTTTAGGCGCTTTGCGATGGGAGTTCCCCATCGCAAAGCGCCTAAACAAGGCGGCATTTCTGAATTTCCCCCTCCCCCGGGGGAGGGGGGAATTTGGAAAAGCCGGCCCTTGTTTAGGCGAGTGAAACGGGGATCCCACATCAAGGCAATTGCCTTGACGTGCGATCCGTGTTGCTATAGCGTGCCCGGGAAAGAGGCGGCTTGGTCGAAATCCTCACCCCCGCACAGGGGGAGGGAATTTCGGCCAAGCCGCCTCTTTCCCAAGCCGGGGAGACCCCGCGGAAAGGCGCCTCTCCTCTCCCGAAGTTCTGAAAGGGTAAAGATCCTTATCTTTTCGGAACCTCGGGTGGCTTGCAGGCGGGCGCGCATTGGTGGGGGTTAGCGCTGGGTATGGGGGGACCTCCATACCCTGCACTAACCCCCACCAATGCGCGCGCACGCGCCTGCAAGCCACCCGAGGTTCCAAAAAGATAAGGATCTTTACCCTTTCGGAACTTCGGGAGAGGAGAGGTGCATTTCCGCGGGATCTCCCTGGCTTGGGAAAGACACGGCTTGGCCGAAATTCCCTCCCCTTGCGTGGGGGTGAGGATTTCGACCAAGCCGCCTCTTTCCCGGGCACACTATAGCAATGCGGATCGCATGTCAAGGTAATTGCCTTGACGTGGGATCCCCATTTTGCTCGCCTACGTGAAAATCACGTTATTCGATACAAGATTTTTCCAAAAATCTTGTCACGTTATGCGATTTTCACGCTATACGGTACTCGCGTTACCCGGGATATTACTGTACTTTCTACTTCCCTTTTGTCAGTATAAATGCCCTCACACTTACTATTTGGTTAGCAACCATAGTACCACAACACCACTTTAATGGCATGCTTCTAGACACTCCAACAAATGGCAGAGAAACCAAGGGAGTAACTACAGATAACTAGCTCATTGTCAAACATGGAATGCCTTCTAAATCTTAAGTGGAAGGTACCGCTTCTGCTCAGTTCATGAGCCACCCACTGCACTAACCACAACCTTAACTGTAACAGGATGTCTCAGAGAAATCTAAATTTCAAAGAAAGAAATGACATCATGAAAAAACAAGTCTTATGTTTAGGGCCTATTTATGTCAAAAATATGAACAGATGGTATTTATCAAATCTGTCATATCAAAACCTTCCCGCTAGCTAATGAAAGCTCCATTCACAATAAAAGATTCCTTCAAAACAAAACAAAAAGAACAGTGCTGTATCCCTGGGAAAACAAAACCCCTTAGAATTAGCCCATGACAGATCCTGGGATTTTGTTGTTGTTGTTGTTCAGTCGCACAGTCGATTCCGACTGTCTGCAACCCCATGGACCAATGTCCACCAGGCACTCCTGTCCTCCACCATCTCCCTCAACTCACTCAGCTCTGTGCCCACTGTCTCTACAATACCATCTAGCCATCTCATCTTGGGCCGTCCCCTTCTTCTTTTGCCCTCGACCCTTCCTAACATCAAGGCTTTCTCAAGTGAATCCTCTCTTCTCATTTGATGTCCAAAGTACTTTAGCTTCATCTTTATTATTTGACCTTCTAAGGAGCAGTCAGGGTTGATTTCTTCTAAGATTGACCTATTTGTTCTCCTCACTGTCCAGTGGACTCTCAAAACTCTCCTCCAACACCACATCTCAAAGGCGTCTATTCTTCTGCACTCAGCTTTCCTAATGGTCCAGCTCTCACAACCATACATTGCCACAGGGAATACCATTGCTTTGACTATGCGAATTTTTGTTTGCAATCTGATATCTCTACTTTTCACTATGTTCCCCAGGTTTCTCATTGCTTGCCTCCCAAGAATCAGTCACCTTTTTATTTCATGGCTGCAATCACCATCTGCAGTGAGCTTTGATCCTAGGAAAGTAAAATCTGTCACTGCTTCTACTTCTTCCCCATCTATTTTCCAGGGACTGATAGGGCCTGTTGCCATTATCTTGGTTTTCTTGATATTGAGTCTCAAGCCAGCTTTTGCACTTTCTTCTTTCAACCTAATCAGGAGCTTCTAGTTACCTATAAGTAGCTACCTTTGGGGTGAGCAGTAATATAACTACGTACTAGTAACCTTTGCATTATTTACTTTGTTACATTCAAAAATTATACAGTCAACCCTTGTATAAAAAATCTCTCGCTTAGAGAGTAACTCGCTTAAAGAGCAAAATTTTATCTGAATGTTCGCTTCGCTTAACAAATAAAACCAACCAAAAACTCGCTTAACAAATAAATCGGGATTTGCAATCCCCCCTCCCCCATTGGTCATTTACAATGGTGTTTCGCTTAAAGAGCAAACTCGCTTAAAGAGTAATCCTGTGGAATGCAATATGCTCTTTAAGCAAGGTACAACTGTATTTAAAAGCATTTTTAGAGCCACTCTCACAGGACTTTATTCCAGATTGTCATTCTCCTTTACATTCTAAATAGGAAGGGAAGTACAGTATACTTTGCACTTGTCTTTTTACAAATATGTGAAACCTGTCTTTACTGCGGATGCAACAAATGGCCAATACATGTGACTTTAGTAGCTCACACAATTTGCATGCATAAGATTTATGTTCAATCTTCAATTAAAGCTATTTTTTTAAAAACAAAAAATCCCCTCCTCTTGGAAATTCTGGAAAGCTGGTGGCAGTCAGTGACAGTGTAGACAAGGAGTGGCCAAACTTGGTGTTCCTGCTGTTCTTGGACTTCAATTCCCAGAAGCCCTGATTAGCAGGTTGCTTCTAGTAATTGAAGTCCAGGTTGGCCACCCCTGGTGTAGACAATGGTAGAATTGAGGTATCAATGGTTTGATTTGGGAGCAAAATGGTTTCCTATGCATAGCCTCCCAGTACAGAACACTTATAAATTCTGGGTGGAAAGATTTTACTTACATGCATATTGTTTATTCTGTTGCGACTTAGTGTCCTTCTATAATAGCTGAAGTCATTCTGAATGGCTGGGTTTCTCATCTTTTAAAAAAGGAAAAAGATTTTGTTTTTGTTCTTTTTAAAAAAACAGTACTCCTAGACATATAAATATTTTTACTGTTCTTACTATATATTTAGTATATATGTGCCATTATTAACCTTAAGTTCATCAAAGCGGAGAGTAAAATGCAAGATCTCCGCAAACTGCTTTGCTAATGCCTGCTCACGCTCTAAATGCTGAGTTGGTGTATAAGGAGGGCAGGTCAAGGATTCCAGCAAGCTCAGCAGGGCTTTCTCTGGGGAAAAAAAAACATATCCAGAAACAGAATCATGTAAGTTTCTTTGGAAAAAAAACATTTCAAACTATACACATGTAAACATTTATAGGGCTTTAGTAGAGCTCATAAACAATTAAAGATTAATGTTTTTAAAAATTGAAATGATCTTCTGGCTTTTAAGATTGATTAAATGTGTAGAGATATTAACGGCTACTTTTACAGCAGGGGTTCCCAACCTTTTCAATCCAGGGGCCAGGTCACGCTCTCTCAGTGATCTTTGAGGGCCGAATGCCATTTTGCCCTGCCTGCACGATGTGGTGAACATTTTGTCCCAACAACTTCAAAGGGATGGCCATTTTGTTTTCTGAATGCCCTTGGAAGGAGTGGGGGATGACATGAAATGGCACCATGGGACAGATCCTGCCTGCAGGCCTTAGGTTGGGACCCCCTGTTTTAAAGGATCCTAAAGGGAGAGAAGCTACCTTTTTCCCATAAAATTATTCACAATGTAAGAAACAAAAGCGATTCAATTGTTTTTATTCCTGTTAAGGAAAGCACCATCTTCAATTACTTCTTTTCCTTTCCATTTTGGAATATAGAATAATTATAATCACATGCTGTTGTGTTGATTCAGACTTATAGTCACTATTTCCAGGACTTTCTGATTAAATAATGCACAGAAATAGTTTGCCAGTCTCTTCTTATGAGGGTGCCCTGAGACTATGCAGCTTACCCATGGCTGCAAAGGTTAGCTCTTCTCCCAGGAAACATTGTGGAGAATCAAACCCCCAACTTTTGGCTGAGGAAACATCTGTTTAAACCACTGAGCTAATCAGCTACTTTGGAATATTTTGAATTATAGCAAGCATAGTTAAAAACAATCACTTCAACAAATAAGTTAACAGCCGCCTGATTATCAGCGTTGAGTCACTGACAGTATAGCCTACTCTATTACCATAGCACAGAAGTTCTCAACCTTTTTAAGTCAGGTGCTGGGGTCACGCTCCCTGAGACAGCTTCGGGGGCCAGATGGCCATTTTGCCCTTCCTCTACCACATAACACTTCCTGGTGTGGTGGAGGCAGTGGGGGAGGGCACATGAAATGGTGCCGCAGACTACAGGTTGAGAATCCCTGCCATAGCAGGATAACCTGGCCACACTATATGCGTCATAAGTGTCACCATAAGTCAGAATCAACTTGATGGCATGCTGCTATTATTATTATTATTATTATTATTATTATTATTATTATTATTATTATTATTATTATTATTATTACTACTACTACTACTACTACTACTACTACAGTTTTTCCACTTCGCTTCCAATAATTGTACATGATACGGGCCTATGTGGATCAACCCATTTGCTCATGATCTGCATTTCCATTGCATCTTGCAAATAACAGAGGCAGGTGTCACCTTATGGACTAAGAAATGTATAGTGGAACAGGCCTCCTGGTAACAGCTAACTTTATCAAACGCAATTGATGTATCAGATAAGATGAGCTCTGGCCCATGAAATAACAACATTTGTTATTGAGCTTCTAGGCAGAAAGAAGCACTGCTGAAGAAGTAGTACAAGGCTACACTACTGGTGTAAGGCACTGCAGCTGGCAAACAGAGGATGAATTTTTACTTCGTGGAGATGGCCGCTTTCTCAAAGTCAACACTTGCACAAAGCACTGCATTTTCCCATTACTATACTGGTGGCATCTTCCACTCAGCAGATGCTAAGTACAAAAACCATCTTAGGTCTTTCAGATTGTTTGTTTTGTTGTCATTGACTCCCTTCGGGGGTGGGGAGGAACCTATTTTATGTTTTCAAAACTCTCCTATTTCATTGCCTTGTTCTGGTCCTCTAAACTTCAGTATTAAAGATCAACCTCCTGCTCACAAATGCCTAGCAATACAAAACTGTTCCTGATGGTATTAAAGGAATTATTAAGATTAGCAAATAAGCCTCTAGACCAGTTTCCCAACCTTTGGTTTTTAGACTTCAGTTCCCAGAAACTTAAGTCAATTCCCCAAAGCACTGATCAGCCAATATGCTGACTTAGGCTTCTGGGAATTGAAGTGCCCCCTGTGGGGTGTGGGCCCACATTGGGAAACATCATTGCTCTAACCTAAGGACAGGGACTTGTATAAGTACAAAATAGCAACAACTACCATGACAACAGGAGTACACAGTCAAAAGAAAAAAAAGCAACTGCAACTATTAAGGCAGTAAAGCAGAAAATCTATCTCACTAGATATAAATTACTTTGAGATTATTAGATCCTCACCTAGCCTGAGAGAAAACTCATAGAACCGCTTCAACCGCACCACCAGAGGACACACGGAATTCCAGGCTCTTTCCTGAAGCTGAATATCATTTGGATTTTGTATTGCCTGGAAAACAACATACATTCCTTGACAAATTTTATTTATTTATAAAGAGATACAGATCTTATCTTTTTAATGCTTATAGGCTACTCAGATAGATAGCATCTGATCCATGTAATATAGGTGACAGTACCCAAAATAGCAAAGAGATGGTTAGCAATAGCTATTATAACAATTCTCCTTACAATATAGTATACCTGAGCAAAAACTTTTCAAAATTGTGCATTTATTACTGGGATGGGTGAATGACATACATAATTCTATGCAGCCATCAGCACCATTTAAAAACAAACTTATGGAGATAGTGGAGTTTCATGGATTCAGCAAGACAGAAAATACCCTTCCCCTCCTTGAGCCATAGGTAGGGCCCATGACACAGAGAAGGGTGGGTTTCCAAGAGAAAAGAAGAGGTATGCTGCTATTCTGGACTCAACCCTGCTAGGTTTGGCTCCCCCTACCACCAACATTGGTTTGGACCTCCTTGCCATTAACTATGTGGCCTCTTAGTTATTATTTTTGGGGAAGTATGGCCCTGAATATTTAAAGGTTCCCCATCCTTGACTTACAACAATATGGTGATGACCCACTCAACCAATAGTCCAAGCATTTTATTAGATTAACTAGCATTCATTACTTTTTCACTTCTATTAAAAAAAATACAATAAGTTAATTTATGACACAGGGGAAGAATAATCTATTTCATTCCAACCCCTCTGTAAAGCATCACGTAACATAAATGCCATGTATTAAATCAAGAGGTATGCTAAAATAAATAAAAAAAGGATACACAGATTATCAAATTCAAACCCTTTTAAAAAATAATCTAAATTTGCTGTAATGCCATTTTAGTGCAGACCTAAATTTAAAATGTTTTGGCAAAATCTGAGTCAAGATCTTGGAAAAAATACTTCTGTAGATTATAACTCTCAGTCTCCTCAAACAACCATGGCCAGAAGGAAGGGTTGGGAAACCGTACTTCAAAACAGATTTTCCAAGCTCTAATCCAAATCATTTAAAAAATAATAATACATTTTATCTCTCTCTCTTCAATAAGATTTTTCTCTTGATGATTTCATACAGTAGCAATGATGAGTTGTCTATGAAATCCACACAATGGCCAGGAAAATCCTCACAATTTGTAGTTTCAAAATTTGCAGAATTATAAATAGATTTTTAAAAAAAAAAAAAAAATCTAGACCAGAAACGTCAGTTTTGTCATCCACTTCACACATGGTTGTCTTTTCTGGCATCTGCTCAAGGAGGTATTTACTACCCTGTTGAACATGTGAAGGGGGACTGTGGTGGCTTAGTGGTTAAGATGCTGAGCTTTAAAACTGGAAGGTTGGGGTTCAATACCCAAATACTGTATGACAGAGTGAGCGCCTGTCTCTGTCCCAGCTCCTGCCAATCTAGCAGTTCAAAAGCAAGAAATTGCAAGAAGGTAAATAGCATTCTGTGTGCTCCAGTGTCTTGTCATGTCTGCCACATGACCCCGGAAATGTTTGCAGAAGCGGGCAGTGCTGGCTCTTCGGGTATGAAACAGAGATGAGCACTAAACCCTAGAGTTGGATATGACTGGCTTTCGAGCAAGGGTGACCTTTACCTTTACCTGAACACGTGATGGCCCTATTATTTTTCAATGGGGAAGGCTCAGGCTCAAGCCGACTGTAAGTTGGAAATCATGCAAAGCACCTTGAACTCAGGGCAATATGATCCTAAGATGATACTAGTCTGTCTTGCTGAGCTATGCAAAGTTGAAAGCAATATTGCAGAGTGGCACTTGATTTTTCTTCTTTGCAATATCTGGCACTGTAGTATGGTTTAACGCACATCTCTAATCTCTTGTCCAGCTCCTTTGTAAGACTGTAGGTCTGAAAGCATGTTTTCTGAATCCTGTAAAACAGCATTGACCTGGTTCCATACTTCCCTTTCTCCATCAGAAGGCTGAGCATCTAGGCAGAACATGAAAAGCAGATGTTACAAAAAGAGTTGGACTGCAAACATAACAAGCACAAAAACACAATTTATTCCTGAAAATTACAGTATACTGCTTATTTACTCCATATGTAATTAGCTTACAGACAATTTCAGAAACTTTGCCAATCTGCAGAGACAGGTCTTGACTTTTGGAGCAAATATAAATAGGATTCAAAATGCTTCTGCACACTTTCTCAAAAGAACCTGATGCAACTTTATTTACCAATTAAAAAAAACTTCATCATTTCAACAGACAAGGGGTGAAAAATGTAATGGTCTCCACTTAGTTGTAGAGTGTGTTACGTTGGCTCTTAATTGTCCTTAATCACTAAGTGCCTCCACTAATGTGCTATAATATGACTCATGGTCTGTGTGTGGGACAGACTCACTTGAAAGTGTTGGGATAAAATCATGGGCCTCCCAACTCAAAGGACACAGTTTAAGTAAGGGGGCAAAGGCAATTCCTAATCATAGTCCCATATCACCTTTATTTTTTCCCTGTGACATTTCTTTATTTGCTTGCCTTAAGAACTGAAAATGAAATACCAATGAGAAACAAAAATTAATCACATCAAAAGGGAACAATGCCAAATTTAGAAATAAGCCAGTAGAAAACTGACTTAGAATAATGTCTGCTAGACTAATCAGGTTTTTAAAAGGATTTCAAGTTCTTTGATGCCCCAAAGATACTGCCAACCTCATTAGTGTACAATAGCATTAATGCAATGCCAAAAAAGAGAATATTCACTCCCAAATGCAGGAGAAAAGAGCACATAAATCTGCATGAACTTGCATATTCTGAGTTATGATGTACTGTTTCAATTTTTGGCATTAGTAATATAATTTTGTATCAGAAATTATTCTGAGTTGAAAGGATTTTTTGCTGGAGAAATTCTGTTCAGGGGATGCCGGAATGAGGCTCCTTTCATGTCCCCAAGAGCTGGGACAGAGACGGGCACACAACCTGTCATGCAGTACCCGGGTCTTGAACAGCCAACTTGCCAGCCTTCCAGCTAACAAGGCAAGCTTCTTAACCACTGAGCCCCTGCAGCCCCTGTGCAGCACTGCGGTGACTTAGTGGTTGCTGATCTTGGAGATTGGAAGGTTGGGTTTCAATACCCAAGTGCTGCATGACAGATCTTGGGAACATGAAAGGAGCTTCACTTGGGCGTCCCCTGAGCAGAATTTCTCCAGCAAAAATCCTTTCAACCCAGACTAATTTCTGACACAAAATGTATTATTTAGTAATATAATTTAAATAAAAGTAATGGTACATCTCACCAATGGCTCGCTAATTCTCATTTCCCCTTCATTTCACTCCTCTCTGAATTACATGTGGACTGGAGACCTCTTCAAAGAGAGGCCACCTTTAAGCTGAGGACCCACTTCTGAAAGCTCTTCTAATGTAGGATACACCAGTGTGTGAATGGCTGGCCCTATAGACATCTCCATGTAAAATGTAATTTAAATTAAAATGTTTGCTATATACGTAGCATGCAGCTATCTATGTTACTTCTTTCTTAACAAATCAGAGGGAATCACAGGGGAGGGGGGAGACTTTTAACTCTCTTCTGGAATTCAAAGGGCAGAAAGTGTAGGCTCATCTCTTCCCTTTCCACACTTTCCCTTTCTTCTGTAGTTTAGGAAAATCCTAAACAATATTGATGGTGTAATTTTAAAGTTGGGGTGCAGTCTAACAACATCTGGTGGCAGGGGTGGCTTTGGACCATGACAGAGGGCACTCCTCTCCAGTTTTTTTAGGGGGTGGGGAGGATCTCTCTGCCCAGTCACGAGTCAAACTTGTCTAAAGATAGAGTTGCCATATGTCCTGTTTTTCTGGGATTTTCCCGGATTGAAGCAGTCCAGGCTGGTTCAAGAAAAAACATGTAAAAATCCTGGAAACCTCCACCAGACACGGGGATGGAGGATTTCTTCTTCATGTGACCACAAAAGGTTAACTGCATAGAGTTGCTATACCTAGAGAAGGGAAGGGAACAGGGTCGGCAGAAAGTTAAGAGTTGTCCATTGCAAAGGTCCTCCTCCAAAATAAGTCACTGTCTCCTGCTTTTCTCCTTCCGGAAGGAAATGGAGGCTCCATGGACTGCATTGCTGTTCCCGGGACCTCCTTAGAAGTTTCTTCCAAGGGATCCTCATGTGAGGTTTGAAGTTAAGTCTGCTTCAATGGGGGGAAGGGGGTGACTTCAGGGGAAGGAAGGGTGGTTACAAGAGTGGCCAAAGACATTTTTAAAAGGTAAATGTCACCCTTGCTCGAAAGCCAGTCGTATCCAATTCTAGGGTTCAGTGCTCATCTCTGCTTCATAGCTGAAGAGCCAGCACTGTCTGCATCTGCACGGTCATGTGACAGGCATGACTAAACACTGGAGCACACAGAACGCTGTTTACCTTCCCACCAAAGTGGTCCCTATTTATCTACTTGCAATTTCTTATTTTCAAACTGCTAGGTTGGCAGGAGCTGGGACAGAGACGGGAAAATAAATAAAAATAGAACCATCAAGAATCATCTTTTGCAGGAAGAATCATAAGGGAAACAACCTCTTGACTACAGCTTATTTTAAACTGACGGTGGCTGCCTGCCCTGGACGGGAATTCTGCAGAGTCTTAGAGCTGCGGTCTCCCTGACAGCCCAGTCCAACACATGCACAGTTTGAAGAATGCAATGATGTCACATGGCAGTCCTGATTTGGTGGGAGAGAATTATGGAAACCCTATCTAAAGAGCCATGTGTTCTTGAACCTGCTCTCAACAGGCAATACTGAAATGACTTTAGCAAGATTTGTATTGTTAGCTCCAACATGCCATGGCCTACATCATGCAAGCTAGACACAAAAAAATGCAAAAGAGAGAGGAAAGAATGGAAAGCCCTTATTTCAGGTCATTGAGACCACAGTCTTAATGCTGGTGCATCTACTCAACAGAAGGGTGTTTAGGACAACCTTCCCTAATTCAGACTGAAGGGTATATTATTATCCACATATCAACTAGGAACCTGAAAAATAACCATTCTGGCTATACTGCCTTCCAAACCATCATCTAGAACAGGAGTTTTCAACCCACTGCGTCACGTTCCCTCAGACAGTTTCAGGGGCTGGACAGCCATTTCGCCCTTCCTCCACCACATGGTACTTCCTGGTGTGGTGGAGGTGGTGGTGGGCCACATGAAATGTCACTGAGGGCCACATCTGGCCCATATGCCACAGGTTGACAATCCCTGATCTAGATAAAGAAGATAAATTATATATAGCAATACTATTCATTTTCTCTGGTTAATCACTTAAAGAGGGCGGGTGAATAGGCATTAAAAGAATTAGCCCTCCAAGATTAGAACAAATATGGGAAATGGGCCTCAACAAATCCCTCATAATAATGGACCCTGATTCCAATAGCATTGGTTTATCCCAAACTACATCTGCTTTGAACATTTAAAAAGGAAAGGAAGGGAAAGCCTGAAAAAAGATACTAGAGTTCTAAGAAAGGCATGTGACCAGGTTGCACTTAGATCCTAAGTATCTGTAGGAATAACAGCTACCAGATTATACTTAATGGCAGCCAGAGTCAAAAGAACACAATAGAGTATAAACAATACCTATTGTGTCACAATCTGTCAAAACTAAACAACTGGATTTAAGGATTACCATCCTTAGAAACTGATTTTCATATATCCTGAGTTTATGGAGGAAAAGAGAGGAATTATCATATTTGTTGGGGTATAAGACCCACTCCCCCCCCCATAATACACTGGAAAAATGGATGTATCTTGTACTGTATATAGTGGACTATAGTGGGCTATTTTGGTAGTAACAGGGCGAGTCTTATATTCTGATGCATCTTATATGCTGGCAAATACGATATTTCAAATATAGTACTGACTCCAAAATTTAGGAAAGTCCATCATGTGGAGTAACAAGTTTTGGAATGTGGATTGTACCTACTACTAATAAACAAGTATCAATAGCCATTCTTCTGTGCATAGAACAGGTGATAGAGGAGCAGAGGAAGAAGTAGGCACTAGAAAAAGTTTAAGCAGTCCTTCCTCCTCTGAAATATTCAGGATCAGTGTGTTTAACTAATAGCAATAAGCAGATTAAACCAGAACTTGGAAAATTTATTATACTGGACTACAGTTCCCATGCTTGCTTGACGAGCACAGCCACTTGGAGATTTCAGGAGCTGTAAATCAAAACAACACGATATTTCAAGGCACTGTGCTAGACAACTTGCATGACTGTATCCCACAAGCACAAAAGCCAATAGGAAGCCTTCTGACTCAGAATTCCCTAAATCAGGAATGATATGTACTTATTTAAGACTCTAAAACTTTCATATAAAAAATCAAGGAGCCCAATGTGCTGGACTGGAAGGAGGACTCCCCTTGAAGATCATTTTCTTCCTCCTTTGTGCACATCACATGAAAGGCTTCTAATGTTTAAGTGCAGCTGTAAAATCTAGCAGTACACATTTTACAAGAAAAATGCATGCTGCAAATAGCTTTTAAGTGTTCCAAGTTCAGCTTAGACGTTATTAATTTAGGCAGGTACAAGGCCAAAAAAGCCTAGAAAAATCCTTAGTTTTTAACAAGATTTGGTGTGATGGAATTTACTGCAGGTGCAAATGAAAGACATTCATTAGGGGAGAAAACTCAGATATGCAACACCCAAACTAAACTATTTTTTTCCTTTGGTCACTTTAGCAAGCCGTGGTTGTTAGAATTTAGCTAGCAGAGCAATATGTCTTTTAAAAATCTACTATATTGTACATGTATTAATCCACTCCCAACATATCATGTATTACAGATTGACAAATCTTATACAACACGCATTTCCACGTGATGTGTGACAAGATGATGCAAATGGCTAAGCTACTCAAGGGCAAGTAAATCTGCACAGGTTGAGACTGTAACCTAGGAACAGAAGCCAGAATTGACTTACACTGGGAGGAAAGTATGCACAGACACAAACACACACATGCCCTTTTGGGTCACAAAAACAACAACCAGGACCAAAATAGAGAATTGTGCTCTGTGAAGCTTCCAGGAACGTGCTTCTCTATTTAATTGCTATTAGAGGCCTCCCTGAGTTTCTGGAAGCTGCTCATCACCATGTCTATACTGACCTTGGATGTAACAGTTTTTGGTTGGTTTTATTTGTTAAGTAAAGTGAACGTTCAGAGAAAATTCTGCTCTTTAAGCAAGTTACTCTTTAAGCGAGGTGCTGTTTATGCAAGGTTTGACTGTATAATAGTTTTGAAAAATAGATAGGCATACTCACTAGAGCTGCCCACTCCCAAGAAAAGTGAAGAGTTTAGCCTGAACAGTTGAGCTCATAAGGAGCAGCAAACAGTTTAATGTTCATATGAATCTCATACAATCTTAAAGAAGATTGCCTCAGACAAGGTCTTGTTCACTTGTCAGCTTGTGTAGGTTTTTTAATGTTGCATGCTTGCACTCAACCCAAGTCCTCTGCTTCCTATGCTTCAACTAGTGTGTTGTTGTTTTTTTTGGGGGGAGGGTATGTGTGAAGACTCTTTAGAAGAAATCTTATACTTAGGTGAATATGATCCTTCTGCAAAATATCAGATAAAGTAAAACCTCGAGAGGAAAGCACCACCCTTAGAGACTAACTCGCTTAAAGAGCAGAATTTTCTCTTAATGGTCGCCTCACTTAACAAATAAAACCAACCAAAAACTCAGTTAACAATTAAATTGGGGTTCACAACTCCCCCCCCCCGCCAGAAGTCACAATTGGTCACTTACAATGGTGTTTCGCTTAAAGAGCAATTCCGTGGAACACATTATGCTCTTTAAGCAAGGTACCACTGTATTCCTCATTACCCTACATACCCTAAACTATTCCAATTGACCTGAATGTTTGCCTCAAACACAAGAAAACATAAAACAAAAGAAATCAGAGGCATGTCACTGACATCTTTGGAAGTACTGTATATCAGTTCTGAACGCCTTTTTAGGATAGAAAATATACAGATGTCTGTCCAATCCAATGTTCATAGATTCAGTTTCTGAGAATTGCTCACCACAGGCCATATTTGCTGGGTGTAATGGGAGTAAAAATCCTCAAAACATCTGCCAAGGCCATAGGTTCACCACCTCTTTTTTACATGGACTCTAGAATATAGAAATACAACATGTTCACTCCCCAAAATGTGGACTCTAGTACCGACAATATACCTAAAATTTAAAGATGAGAAACATTTGCTTTCAAAGAGTCCCCCTATGCCTCCTAAGTAGTTTGGATAGAATTCTGCCATATTTTGAGGGTTCCCAACACTCCTGACCTAACCATCAACCTATTTTTTTGAAAATAAAACTTTGAGGTTGGGTTGCAGGAGTAGTCCTCCAAGGTCCAAATATGAGTATGTGCACTCAGAACCCTAACCACGAGACATTCTTTTTCTTTTATTATAGAATATAAGACATGTTGTACTTGTGTGTTAGGAAGATGCCAAGATGTAGGTAATTCCATTAGTATCCCACCTTAATATCTGTTGATCTTATGCTTCAGTAAAGCACAGTTTGAAAACACACTGGATAATATGCCTTTACCAAAAGAGAAAGTTGGAGAACCTCTGACCTCCAGATGTTTTGGCCAATAACTCTTCATGACCCCTGTCCAGCATGACCAGGGATATTAATTTAAATACTAGAGGCTATGAATAGTTACAGGTATTCTTATGCAAAATAACCAGGGAACATTAGAAAATTCACAGATATTTTAAACATGAAGTAGGGGTTTGAATGATAATTGACATAATGACCATTAGCAAATTTCCTTCATAAAATGCTAGTTGCAAAATACAGTGGTTTGTGCTAAAAATCAACACAAATCAGTTTCATCTATGGTTAATTAGATATTATAAAGCTGAGATGTAATATATTTTTAGTAGCTGAGGGGCATAAAATCCATTTGTTGATAAGTTTTCAAAGCAATGACAAGCATTCAGTCTGTAAGCAAGAGAAATGTATTAACTATAATCCGATAAAGATGTGATTAGAAAATTAATGAGCAAAGCACAGTACATTTCACCAGTGGTGGGCTCCAAAAAATTTTACTACCATGCTGTGGGCGTAGTATGGTGGGCGTGACCAGGGGAAAATCCCTGTGTTGCACCCAAATTAGGATTACTTTATTTCAAAACTTGGATGCTGGGGCCAGCCAGAATTTCTGCTACCAGTTCTGGCGAACTGGTGCAAACCTGCTGATGCCCACCACTGCATTTCACCAGATGACTAATACAAAAAGCAATCACAGATTCTAATTCAATTTCTGCATTTTTTTTCATTTTTGCAATTAATGCAGATAATTCTATGCATGGACAACCTGTAGCTCACCTATCACCATCAGATGAATTTGGTGTGGCCTGTGAGTTATCTCCGTCTAACGTGTGCCTCTGCTGTCTCACTGATTAGTAATGGGAACCAAAAGGGTGTCAATTTATCTGCCATTACCAGTGTTAATGAGCAGCACAGTAGGTGGAGACGCTCATGTTATGAGGTCTTAATATGCCAGGAGGAAAAATGTATACTACCTTATCAACACATGCTGAGATGCAATGGCAAAGAGGTTCACACACACAAACAAACATACCCAGTTCTGCTGTCACCTTCAACTACTCTAACCACTGACTGCAGCAGTGAAGGTGAAAAGGTTGTCCATGTCTGCATTAATTCAACACTGAACAAAAGATAGAAAAGTGTCATATAGAGCAAATATATTTGAAAAGTTACGTTAAATCTTTCAAGAAATGCTAAGGGCATCAAAGGAAACTAGTGTCAAAAATCTTTGAATTTGTCTGAATTTGTTTTTATATGATACATAATGTTTGAAAAGACGGGGAGAAAAATATGTCTACTCTACATACTGTCTTGACACTTTTTCTTTGCCTAACTGGCAGTTTCATAGTAATATGAAATGCCTGTGTTTCCAAAAATAAAAAAGGGCTGAATAATTTGCTTACAAGTCTCTTTTGAATACAGTGCAAACCACTTAAAATGATCAATTTGTACAGATCATGACAGGAGATATAACCCAATTTACCAATTTAGTAAGTACACATTTAACAAAAGTCATTATAACGCTGTTCTCTGTAAGCTGTAATAACAACATTCTGAAACGTAGGCTCCTGTAATAAGCAGCCACTTGTCTTGAATACTGTAACTGGAAACGGTAGCCCATTGGCCTAGGGTTTTTTTTTTAATCACATGATAACACTGCAACAGCATGGCTGGTATCCTGAACAAAGTGAACAGCCAACATTCAAAATTAACTGGGAAATGCACAAGGTGTGTGCGTGCACTGTATACTGCTTGTATGGCAGATTATTAATGCATGCAAAGTATTAGGATTAAAAAAAATCTCAAGAAAAGAATGCAAGCCAGGCAGGAAGCTTTGCTCACTTTCAAAGTCAAGGAAAAAATTTGGCCCTTGCTCAAACTCTGTGCAAGTGAGAACTTTTAAAAGATTTCCCATTTGGCTCCTGAAAAATAGAAAGGGGACAGGAAAGGTGCTCAGACAACAAATCATGAAAACACTGACTTAGATCATTTCTGTTGCTTGAACATGTTCATCTGTCAAAGCAATTGAGGCTTAAACATTTGTTCTCAACCAGTTCCCAAGTCAGGGGAAAAGACGTTCCAATCTTTGAACTTACTTTCAAAATCCAGGAAAAAATGTGGGTAGTTTTCAATTTCCCTGGTAAGGACTTTAAGAAGATTACCCATACCAGCAAACCTAGTGAATGCAACAAAATCATAAAGAGTTATATATGCAAAATTAGAATGTAGGAAAAAGTAAGGGCTTGACATACAATGCTATTCTTATTTCAAATGGAAAACTACTGGTAACTAAAATGCAGTCTTCTAAAGCTAGAACTACAAGAGAGACTCATTGGAAATATTTCACACAGTCTCCAGCAGAGAAAGAGCCCAAAATAAAGAAACTCAAGGCAAAGAAATTAAAATTCATTACTGAGACTGGAGTTAAGAGAATATTTAAGAGAAGCTCTAATAGTATGACATGGGGTCATATACAGAAACTACCTTTTATTTTTGGTACTATTACTGGCTATATCAAAACAACTTTTGAAAATTTTTGGTGCTATAAATATGAGATTAGCACAATTTGGTAGTCCACACCCAACATTATGGAAGCCAAAGTCCAAATGCCACTCTTTCCTTCACTTCTTGTGTGCTCACCAATTTTTTTTCCTGAAAGATTCTCCAATACTTCACAGCAAACAAGGTGAACAGGCAGCAGCCTGCAGAAGATGGATGATCCATTTCCTAATTGGATGAGTACTAATGGATATAACCAAATATATCCAAGAGAAAACATAAATAATTGCTCAAATGTATCCCTACAAATGAATTCTGAACCAGAAGTTGAAAAAAACCCAACCATATGTTTGGATTATAAATCCCAGAATTCTGGGAGGTGAAGCCCCAAACTGTAAGACCTCTAAGCTTTGATCTGAAAACAGTTTGAATCTACACAGTGTTTATATTATTTTTCAGCTCCCTTTATATTCAGCTATTTAAGGCAATTCACACAGTATTTTTATTTTACAATAATTAATTGTAAATAGCCACTAAATGATTTACACCCAAACAGAGTGTTGACTTGGTTCCTCCCCCCCCTCTCTTTCAGAGGCAGGAGTTGGTGTAATAAAAATATTTCCAGACAAGTAATTTTGGCTGAGTTATTTGTCATTATGAATAAATAAATAATTTATTGGAGCACCTCCATCCTAGTTTTACAACCTGTCTTACTAGATCCAATGAGTCTCTGCAGGTCAGAGTGCTTATTCCAAGAGAGGCCTGCATATCTTCAGCAAGAAACTGGGTCTTCTTGCTGGTAACACCCTCACAATGGATTAACCTCTTATCCTTATAGCAAAAGAAAACCTTGCTTTTAGGGAAGTCTTTGGGGAGACTCTTCCAGGATTTTTTTCTTAATTTATTGTACTACTGCCTGACTGTAGTTCTTTCTTTAATTTGTTTGTATTGTTTATATGATTACATGTCTATATGCTTTTAATTGTGTAAATCACCCAGAGTCGCTTTTAAGTTACATGGGCAGTATGGAAATTGAATGAATAAATAAATCATACTGACTTAATTGAGAATTAACTGTGTACATGACACAAAGTATAATTACTATAAATACTCTGAAACAAACTCTGAAACAACCAGTTTCCAGTAATGAAAGCAGGATATCCAAAGAAGGGTTCAATGTAATACATATTTGTCACTTTATAAACTAGTGCCATTTTGACATTACACGAGGCCTCTAAAAACAGACTTAAGAGGACGAATTTTAATAGTACAGTACTGTACTCTTCATTGTTGAAAATGCTATGAAACATACAGCATTAAGACAAGTCTAGTGATAGCAATTTCTGATCTGGGGTGATCCTCTCAAAAATGCTCTGTTACTTTTAAGGAGTTTCAGGGGTCACACTACTTACAATCTTGCAAGCTTCGTATCACTGACTGTCAGACATGTGACAGTCATACTGAGCAAAACCTTTCTCGGAGCAAGTATGTCAAGCCCTTTCTATTAGTAACATTTTGCATACAGTGTATTAAAACATGCAAGACTAATGTAATTGTAAGGAAATATAACAAGTTTACAAAACAACAAGGGGGAGGGGGAGGGGAATACTACATCTATTTTTCAAATTAAAGTTTTAAATATGACACACAAATAAAATAAATTTCATATTCAGCTACACATTTTGTAAACTTTATACTAAATCCCATCAATACTTTTCCACACCATCACCAATTACATCATGCACAAATTTAAATACACAGATGATACAACTGCAATTTGAATGAAAATGCATTTCAAATCATAATTCACTTCAAATTACATATAATTAGGGATTACATTTCCAACCTTAGCTTTAAAAACACAAATTACCACATGACACAAATGAAATCAGAATACAATCTCAGTGTAAATGTTAATTCCCCCTAACCACAAACCACCCTAGTTAATCTCAAGGCATTGTTATTACAGGAAGACAAACTAATCCCATAAATTTATATACCTGTAGCCATACCTGAGACTTCAAAGGGTCTTTTGCAAGAGCAACAAATGTAATACCCTTTTCAAGAGCAAATGGCTTATAGCCCAATAGCCCTGATCCAGCTTCAAACAAACCTCATGCTTCCAAGAAAAAAAAAACCTGTTTCCTTAGCAACTTTGCCATTCAGATGTGTTTGGATCGCTGAGTCCCAAAATTCTCCAAGAATTCCCCAGAGTTCCTGCCTATAAACACACACGTACAAATTACATTTCACTCACCTGGAACAGGCTGTATCAGGCATACTTCCTGTACAAAAAAAGGAACTCCTCAAGTGCTTCCTGAGAGGTCTAGGTTTTTACAGAAGCTGTAGCCCTGTTGCCTAATAGGATCTATCTCCGGGGGTACTCCAAAAAAAAAAAAAGCCACCTCTCACCAAGAGCTAGGTTTCCAAGGAAGACCTGGGGCAGTTTCCCTTTTGTATAAGAAGTGTCCTTGAGACAGCATAGGAAACAGCCCTGCTGCAGGTAAGTGCATTGTAGGTATGCATCTGTGGGCAGGGACCCCCATAATTCTGACTGTGGGATTCTTGTAGAACTCTGGAAATTGTAGACCTCTAGCAAGTGCTGAAAAGCAGGTGGGTTTATTGCATTGTAATATGCAAATATATTTATTGTACACATTTACACCTCTAATCTATACTACACAGTTACAGCCATTTAATTCGATTATAGCTACCAATGGTTCCATGCCATGGAAGCCTGGGATTTGCAGTCTTTGGTGTAGTTGAAAGCAAAGCAAAGCAATCACACTTATATACAGTAATACATCAGATAACGTTTGCATCAGATAAAGTTAAAACTGCAATCTGGGGGAAAAATGCATCACACAACGTTAAAATCCTATGGGATGCATCAGATAACATTTGCTAAAGCCTGTGCTGGTTACAATGTACAGTAATACCTCAGATAACATTAGTATCGAATAACACTAAAATCGCATAACATCAAGCAATCTGGGGGGAAGAATTGCATCGGATAACATTAAGATCCTATGGGATGCATCAGATAACAACCGCTAAAGCCTGTGTGGTTACAATGTATCTCTATGGATCCCATAGGATTTTAACATGCATCGGATAACACTAAAAATCGTATAACACCAAGACTTGTGGAACCAGGTTTTAGTGTTATCTGAGGTTTTACTGTATCTCTATGGAGTTTTAACGTTATGCGATTCATCCCATAGGATTTTAACGTTATCCAATGCATCCATTGGATTTAAATATCGGATAACATTAAGACTTGTGGAACCAAGTTTTAGCGTTATCTAGGGTTTTACTGTACTGCTCCATAGCGCTTAGTGCACTCTCTCAGCAGTTCACATGTTAATTAGCATTTTGCCCCCAACATGCTGGGTACTCATCTTACCGACCTCGGAAGGATGGAAGGCTGAGTCAACCTTGAGTCCTGGTCGGGATTGAACTCACAACCTTTTGGTTGCAGGACAGCAGTTTAACTACTGCACCATCAGGGCTCCTGGCTTAGGTAGGTAGTGCATTAGAGCAGAAATATCTAAGGCCCTCATAAACCTACAACTCTTTAGATTTCACAAGACAGAACCATGGTAGTTGAAGTAGAATCAGACTGCTATAACTGTGCAATGTACACATACCCTATGTTTCTCTGGACCTTTGAGGATACAGAGAAAAAGAAACATGCATGCTTCAGCCTTGGTTCTTCATATCCTGAGGGAAAAGAATATTGGTATTCCGAGGAAAGAACAAATGTTATCAATGTTATTACCATGTTGTTACAGTTTTCTCTAAAATCTAGTAGTATCTAGGATTGTTTCAAGAGCCCTAGGGAACATATCACATACACATTCTGCATTTCCACATGACTGGTAGAAATCCATGCATCCTCCCTCTCCACACCATCAATCTGCCTGCTCACCCTGCAACACGCTGCCTCCATATAACCATAAAATACACAAGTTCCCATTAGGAGGGCATAGTGGCTAAACTACAAGGCAAGCATTCGCCCATGCAATTGCACCAGCAGAATGCCATTTGCTAATCACAAACCAGAGGAGATCAGACCACCAGGCAAGGCCCAATCGTGTAAGTATGGGGTTTTGGGGTGTGCCGCAAAGTTACCATAAATAACCATTGTTTTCTTCACAGCATTGTCAGTCATTTGCAGGCTACACACCTACCCTCTCTCCCGTCCTAAAGTGCATGATGAGATTTAGCTGGTCAATTTGGGGCTGGTCAGGATTTTTTGGCTCACACCTAGATTGGCCGATTGGTGTGGGTTTTTCCACATGGAAGGGGATATGGGTTTTGGGTGGGATCAGTTTGCTTTAGGTCACCTTGGCAGGTAATGCAGTCAATAGGGTCCCCTAAGGGTACAGGGTTAGTCACTGGTCTTCTGAACAAACTGTCCCCAGGTGGGGTTTACAAACTGGAGATGTATGCTACCTCTTCCAGGCCGTGCATCTGCTCGATGGTCAGTAGCAGAAGAGAGGGGAGTCCAGTGAAGGACTTGGCCTTCCAGGCCCAGGAGAGGGGCACAATGGACCGAAGAACAACCCAGACCACACTGTGATGACTCCTTCTGAAGCTCTTATGACTGGAACAAGTTGTTTGGTTCCAGAGTTATATTTAAATAAAGGTGGCCCTAGGTTTCAACCAACATTGGTGTCTGTGTCTTCTTTGGTGGTGGAGTAGCAATGCTCACTTTCTTGTCAACACATTCCAGACACTGAAGTACAGCTGGGGATTACACATTACTCCAGTTGCAGCATGATTTCCAGTGAAAGGGAATATGACAATCCAATATGAAACAGGCATAACAGTCCAATTGACACATTTGAGTCAGGCCTAGAAATGTTATCCTATGACAAACCAGTATCTCCCTCCAAAGGCAATTCAAATCAAGTACTCCAATGACCCAGATTAAGAAAGTTCTTTATGTATGTTTGTGGAAGGTTGTTCTGGCACTTCCTCACTATTTTACATCCCACCTAATGAAAATAAATCCCCTATTTCCAAAACATATTTTTCAAAACAATCCTTGAAAAGCACTAGGAGGTGAAAAGAGAGGGAGAGAAGGAGGGAGGAAATAATATTTACAGTCTGAAGGATTAGAGGATATTATACAGTGAGAAACAGCAGGCATTGATAGAGAGAGAGGAACAGTATACGTTAGGAAACACACAGAGAAGAAATATTTATAAGGCTGACAGTTTATATTCTACTTGCAACTCAAATTAGATTTTTAAAAAATGAATTAGTATTAATAAGAATGAGGAAATAAGATGAAAATAGCAAAAATAAGCAATCACATATCATAGGACTGCACGTACCATGGGACTGCAGTGGCTCAGTGGTTAAGAAGCTCGCCTTGTTAGCTGGAAGGCTGACAAGTAGGCAGTTCAAGACCTGGGTACTGCATGACGGTTTAAGTGCCTGTCTCTGTCCCAGCTCCTGCCAACCTAGCAGATCGAAAGCAAAAAGTTGCAAGTAAGTAAGTGGCTAAGACACTGACTGGAAGGCAGGAGGTCAACAGTTCAATTCCCGAGTACTGCAGGACAGAATGAGCTCCCGTCTTTGTCCCAGCTCCTGCCAACCTAGCAGTTCAAAAGCAAGAAATTGCAAGTAGATAAATAAGGACCACTTCTGTGGAAAGGTAAACAGGATTCCGTGCGCTCTGGTGTCTAGTCATGCCTTCCACATGACCACAGAAACGTCTGTAGAAGCAGACAGAGCTGGCTCTTCAGCTTTGAAACAGAGATGAGCACTGAACCCTAGAGTTGGATATGATTGGCTTTCGAGCAAGGGAAACCTTTACTAAATAGGGACCACTTCGGTGGGAAAAGATCTTGGGGACATGAAAGGAGCCACATTTGGGTGTTCCCTGAGTAGAGTTCCTCCAGCAAAAATCCTTTCAACCCAGAATAATTTCTGACTGATGATGATGATGATGATGATGATGATGATGATGATGATGATGATGATGATGATGATGATGATGATGATGATGATTATTAAATACCACATCTCAAACTAGGTTGCATTTGAGCAACATAATTTTGGACAGCTGAAAACATGTGCCTTCAGCTAATATATGTTTAACTATAGTGCGTCTTTTGTGCTAAATTACTGGCAAGCTAAAACTCTGGAGTTTGTGGATATTTTTCAGGTTGGCCAGAAACCTCAGCTATGAAGAACCTCACTTAGAATCACAACTACTTCTGAGGGGGTCACAGCTTGAGGCCAAAAAAAGCTAATAACCATGTTTAATTTTTTTAATGCCTTTTTGTTTACAGTGGTTATATACTGTAAAAGTTGCCACAGTGTTTTTTTTAACTGAAAAATTAATTCTCTGTTAAAAACAGATTTAATTGTAGTGGCAATTTTTAGAGAAAAAATGACATTGGGGTGGTATAGAGGTCCTATAGTGATCTCAAAACATAACAAAACAGTTCCTTACCAACCTTGAAAAATTACTTTAAAACCTCACTAAACTTCTCCAAAATAAAAGAAAATAATCCTCCTTCTTTACTGTAAAGTTTCCTGACAATAATCATCCTGTTAACACTTGTCCTCACCAGATGTTAGCTGGATCTGGGATGTGCCTTCACTGGTAAAGATAAAGGTCACCCTTGCTCGAAAGTCAGTCGTATCTGCCCGCTTCTGCAAACATTTTCGTGATCATGTGGCAGACATGACAAGACACTGGAGCACACAGAATGCTGTTTACCTTCTTGCAATTTCTTGCTTTTGAACTGCTAGGTTGGCAGGTACTGGGACAAAGACGGGAACTCATTCTGTCCTGCAGTACTCGGGTATCGAACTGCTGACCTGCTGCTTTCAGTCAGTGTCTTAGCCACTTGAGTCACTGCCAGACCTCAAATAAAAGGACACATTTTTGTTTTTCCTGCAGAAATTAATGGATCGCTCACAAACTATACTAAAACTTTGTGCTGCAACAGAAAAGTCCCTAAACTTTAATGGCACTCTAGGGGTAGACAGAAAGACTCTTCTCAAAGTTTGTGGCATTTTTGAACCACCATCGGGTGTACCCTGCACAACAGCCACCTTGAGGTGCTGGCTAATCTTTCTCACACTAGGTCAGACAAAAGAAACTACAGAATGAACTCTCCCAAAGGTGGCTTCATTTTGGCAGTTTCACGTCTGGCTAGACACTGCAGAAGAAAAATGACATTATTTGGACTTTTGCAAGCAGAGCCTCAAATAGTGTACGTCCATATGACACTAGAGCCCAAGGAGAAATAATAGTTTTAATGGGCTAACATTTGCCATGAAACTCTGTGCAGAGAAGACTGGAGGCCAGAGCGTACTGTGGCCCCACAGAGAAATGGTGGTTCTTCCAAATATCAAGGTAGGGGATACAGAACTCTTACAGAAGAAGCACTGTAATCAAGTCCCTTTGTGTTATGGGACTCCTATATGTATATACTGTACATGGATCCATGTTGATATTGGAAGAGGATGCTTCTCCTCATCCTAAAATATTTATTTCAATGTACACAGGCTGATAAAACAGGCATGGAGACAAAGGGAAGTACATGACAATATAATGCCTGCACAAATGCATAAAAACATATATTTTGGGGAAAATTAAAGAAAGAGGGCAGGAATGAGACATGACATTTCTGTCATATGGCATTGTGCTTGTCCCCTGACACACCCACAGAGACAGTGCGCACAGCCACCCACACTGAAGTATCTCCCATCATGTGTGCTAATAAGGTGGATTAAAAGAAAGAAAAAAGAACAACATAACTTGAATGCTTGTTAAAAGTAGGGTCATACCTGTTGGCAGCTAACCTGCAGCTACTGCACATACTTTGATTTATTGCAATTGTATAGTTTCAGCCCAGGTATCTTACTAAGATAAAGGAATGAAAATGAGAAATAACAAATAAAATTGGCATATACAGTACTTGAATATAGAAAGTACTCATCCACAGTTCCTTTGTATATTTACGCCCAGGTCCTACAAAGTTTGTTTAGAGGGGCTTATTCACAGAACTGTAGCTGTGAACAGTCACCTAATATCCAAAATGATACTACTTTCCAATGAGAATCCAGTATCATGTAATCTGTGCTCATTTGCAGTCTACTGATAAAATCCTTTCATTAGTACTGTAACTTCTTTTTCCTACTAGAAGTGTCTTTACTCATCTTTCTGCTATTTGTGAACAGTCCACAGGGAAAAAACCAACTATCTACATGAAGCATTAAAAACCTGGGGCTGTTTAACCCATGTTAAGCCCCTGCTGGGGCTTTAAAAGCTGCCATGGCGGTAGGACCTTGCCCCCCCCCCACGCCGCTGCCAAAAAAAACGCCTGGGGATGGAGCTGGGAGGACGCCACGGCAACCGGCGCAGGGTCCATATCCACTGGCGCACAGGACTTGCCCCTGCTAGAGCTTTATAGGTCATCATGGCGATGGGCAGTGGAGTTTTTGTCACAGCTGCCCCTGGTCTGATTTGTGGCTGGGGTGGAGAGGCTGTTTGAATTTGGTATTGTAATTGACTATACAGTATTGTATAATTTTCCTGCCGGTTTGATTATAATTTTTTTATTTTATTGTATTTTTATGTAAGATTTATTAACTACATTGACCGTTAATGTTATATTTATTCATGTTGTTATATGCTGTTTCCAATTGTATTTGTATATTGTATGATGTTATGCTGTTACTTTGTGTTTATGGTGTATTTTGGTTGTTGTATATTGTTGATTTGCCGTTTATATTGTATCTATTGTGCTCTATTTTTATGATTTGTAAGCTGCCTAGAGTCGGGTTCTCCTGAGTAGGGCGGGATATAAATTTGAAATAATAATAATAATAATAATAATAATAATAATAATAATAATAATAATAATAATAATAATAATAATAATAATAACAACAACAATAACAATAACAACAATAATAACAACAACAACAACAACAACAGCAACAACAACAACAACAACAACAACAACGCCACGATGATGTATATTTTTATTAATAATAGTGAACAGATCACATAAGCGTTGAACACATATTAATGTACAAAAAAGTACCACCTCTGTATTATGTCCTGGCTGAAATAGTAGGAATTCTTGGGCAAAACATCTACTAGGTTTAACTAGAGAAAAGTTTAAGATCAGCCAGTTCTACTCAATCAATTTATAGTGAAAAAAATTCTTATTGTGCCTTATAAAAAGAACCTATTGCCTAGAAAAAGCAAAATAATGACTAGTCTGGCAATTAAAAAAAGAGTCCAGCAGCTGATTTAAAAATGCTCTCAAATAAAGGCAGCCATACATTCCAAGCTGAAAACTGTAAAATGTAAATAGTAAGTTATTTTTAAAATAATGTCTTTAATAGCAAGCAGCTAGAAATGTATCTCAATTCAGCAGTAAAAAGCATACAGTAACATCTTGTTGAGACAATTAGGTTTATACAAAGTTCTACTTATGTATTCAAGATCAGGTCTGTTCTAAAATGGCTAGTTTTAAGCCATGACAAATCCACATGATGATTAATCACACACAGACACCCTTTATGGCAAATATCATTTGCCCTTTCATAATACTAGATGCACGTGACTGCAGTGATCTATTATACAAAGAAAACAGACATTGTTCAGTGATGTGAGCAAAGTTAAACATATGCACAGAAGTGGACATTGTGCAGTTGTTTGGACAACCCTGCAGTGCTACACAGTGGATTTCCTGTAAAGGAGACATTTAAAACTTGCAGACCAGCCTATAGACATTTGCTCATTCAACATGGCTTCACGTGGAAACCGGGGGGGGGGGGGGGGGGGATACAGTACAAGCTCAGGCTAAGTTTTGTTAATTATACAGTGCCATCTGCTGTTTGAACTAAAAAATTAAAAAGGGAAATGTCATTCAGAAAACGAGGTGGGTGGAAACAAGGTTTCCTGATTCTTAACTAATAGGGTGTGCCCACTCCCTCAAGGAAAACGTATCATGATTGCAGAGGTGGCATGTGTAGATTGAAAAACAGTATGGTAATATATTTTTAATATTTTTATATAATGACTGAGCATTGATCGCTTTGGACTCAGTGAACTAAAGTGGACAGGGATGGGCGGATTTAAATCAGGGGACCATTACATCTACTACTGTGGGCAAAAATATCTTAGAAGAAATGGAATGCCACTTACAGTCAATAAAAGAGTGAGGATAGCAATAATGGGATACAATCTTTAAAATGACAGAATGATCTCAGTTCAAATTCAAGGCAATCCATTCAACATCACAGTAATCCAAGTCTATGCCCCAAACACTAATACAGAAGAGGCCGTAGTCAACCAGTTCTATGAAGACCTACAACACCTTCTAAAACTGACACCAAAAATTGATGTCCTTATCATCATAGGAGACTGAAATGGCAAAGCAGGAAGTCAAAAGCGAACTGGAATAACAGGCAAGTTTGGTCTTGTAGTACAAAATGAAGAAGGGCAAAGGCTAATAGTGTTTTGCCAAGAGAATGCACTGGTCATAGCAAACCCCTTATTCCAACAACCTAAAAGGTGACTCTGACGTGGACATCACCAGATGACCAAACACCGAAATCAGATTGATTACGTACTCTGCAGCCGAAGATGGAGAAGCTCTATACAGTCAGCAAAGACGAGACCTGGAGCGGACGTGGCTCAGATTGTGAGCTACTGATTGCCAAATTCAGGCTCAGAGTGAAGAAAGTAGGGAAAATCATTAGACTACTCAGGTATGATCTGGATAACATTCCTCAGGAATATACGGTGGATGTGAAGAATAGATTTAAGGGATTATATTTGACAGACAGAGTGCCTATAGAATTATGGACTGAGGTTCATGACATCATATTTTTGTTGTTGTTCAGTTGCACAGTTGAGTCAACCTTTGTAACCCCATGGACCACAGCATGCCAGGCTCCTCTGTCCTCTGCCATCCTCTGCAGCCCACACAGGTCTACGCCTATTGCATCAATGATTCCATCTATCCACCTCATTTTCTACCAGCTACTTCTCCTTTTGCCTTCAATCTTTCCCAGCATCAAGGCCTTCTCAAGTGAGTCCTCTCTTCTCATTTGGTGGGCAAAGTACTTGTCTCATTTGGTGACCAAAGTATAGGAGGCAGCAATTAGAACCATCCCAAAGAAAAAGAAATGCAAGAAAGTGAAGTGGTTGTCTGATGTAGCTATACTAATAGCTGAAAAAAGAAGGAAAGTGAAAAGCAAAGGTGAAAGAGAAAGATTAACCCAACTGAATGCAGAATTCCAGAGAACAGCAAGGAGAGATATGAAGGCCCTCTTAAATGAACAATGCAAAGTAATAGAGGAAAACAACAGAAGGGGGAGGACTAGAGATCTCTTCAAGAAAATTGGAAAAATTAAGGGAACACATCAAGCAAAAATGGCCTTGATAAAGGACAAAAACAATAGGGGCCTAAAAGAAGCAGAAAAAGATTAGGAAAAGAGGGTAAGAATACACAGAAGAACTCTACAAAAAGAACCTTAATGTTCCTGACAACCATGATGCTGTGATCACTGACCTCAACCCAGATATCCTGGAGTGTGAAATCAAATGGGCCCTAGAAAGTATTACTAACAACAAAGCTAATGGAGAGGATGTATTCCAGTTGAGCTATTCAAAGCCCTAAAAGATTATGCTGTGAAAGTGTTGAACTCAATATGACAACAGATTTGGAAACTGCAGCAGTGGCCACAGGATTGGAAAAGAAGGAGAGTGGCATGGGCTAGATGAATTGGCGCCGCAATTGCAGGGTGTATACCCCTGCTCTTTTGAGTCCCCTGGAGTGCAAGAAGACCAAATTAATCAATCCTAAAGGAAATCAACCCTGACTGCTTCTTGGAAGGACAAATACTGGAGGTGACACTCAAGTACTTTGACCACCAAATGAGAAGAGAGGACTCACTGGATAAGGCCCTGATGCTAGAAAAGATCAAAGGCAAAAGGAGAAGGCAGAGGATGAGATGGTTAGACAGCATCACTGATGGAGAGGGTGTAGATCTGGGCGGACTACGGAAGATGGCAGAGGAGCCTGTCACGCTGTGGTCCATGGAGTCGCAAAGGGTCAAACTCAACTGTATGACTGAACAACAACAACAATATACTTTTTAGTTTAGAAAACGAGAAAAGACAATAATAGTTGTTGTTATCTCAGTGTGCAGTTTATTATTCAATGGTGTATAGAAGTACAGCCTCTAATACAGTGTTGGTGAACCTATGGCACGCGTGCTAGTTGTGGCATGTAGAGCCCTTTCTGGGGGTACATATGCCATCATGGATAAGCCCCACCCTGCAACACTGGTGCCACTGGAGCCTGAAATCCCACCTGGGAGGCAGCAGGTGTGTGCATGTGCACACACGTATGCCACAAGGTGCACCGGCAACAGCACATGGGCACACCTCCTCCTCCTTCTCGGGCACCCAGTCTGTAAAAGGTTTGTCATCACTGCTCTATTACATACACCTATTACCTTTCTTTATATTTCTTTACCCCTTAGTTAAGCTCTAATGAATATAAATCAGCTAGAAATTGAAACAAGTATCTCCCCTTCTCCACCAAATTTACAAATGATTGGGCTTGATTTTAGCTGCAATATTTTAAATCAAATTATTGGAAAGGGGGGTATGAGAAGTTAATGTTTATCAAAAGGGGTGTGGGTTGAAAAAGTAAAGAAATAGTGTTCTAAAGTTGAGATGGCAGAATACCATGCTAGCACTATCATGCTCAAATCTGAACAGGCAGGCAGTTGTAAACTACTTCAAAGAAACACCAGCTGTAATGTATTTGGAATGGGCAGAAGCAGCCAGCTGACCTCAGATATCCCGGCACAACCAGATCTGCAGTCACAACTGCTGTGCTGGCTGAGATATGGTGGCAGCAAAGACCAAGAGAGAGAGGGAGGTTGGATAATTTCCAGGAGTCCTACACTGGAAGAACTTTACATTCAGCACAACAACAGCTGGCCGGCCTAGTGTCAGTTCATCCAGTCCCCAACCATCTTGGCCAGCCAGGACTGCCCTTTGCAATTACAACTTTAATCAGTTCGCCAATGAAAGTGCAACTTCAGAATACATTTGAAATAAATTTGCTTTGGTAAAAAGCAATCAAGAGCAGACCGAATAAAGCAAAAGGCAGCAGGTTTAACTGTGCACTGCAAAATATTCTCAGTTTTGTGCCCTATGTAATGAATGGGAAGCCTTTTTTTCTGTTGTTCACTGACAACACTGCCATTTATCTGCTTAGCCTTAAAATGATATAGTGTTAAGCAGTAGTATCAGAGCTTGGTGAAGATACATTTGTGGACTACAGCTTCAGAATCTCACAGTTAGCAAGCCTGGAGTGAGATCTTTGTTACTATTAAGAGATCAGATAATAGTGAGTTCTGATCCTAAGACTTACTGCCAAGACCCCATACAAAGCTGGTGGACTTACAAAATATCTTGAACTCTCTGGAGATGATGGACACCAACAACACTGAAATAGGAGCATGCTTTCACAAAGCTAACAGCAAGTTGCTGGTGCCCTCCTGGATCAATCAGTGGCCACTATGGAGCTGCAAACAGAAAAATGGAGAACTTCTAATGCCTGGAGGAACTGGACATCTCTCTTCACATGCTTCAGAAAAAAGACCTCCTCATTCAAAGGGCAGATATAAAAAGGTAACACTATACTAGGATCTTGGTGCACACACATCCCCCAATCATGGACTACCATCTTAATATCACAGAAACCATTGATGCTGATATAGATTGGCAGGTTTTATAAATCCCTCAAAAAACTACTGTCTCAGGTAGGGATAGAAAAGCATTTCATTGAAATTAAAGGAATAACTGAATCAGCATTTGCATGCCTTCTAAGACCTTTTGCAAGGTAAGAGGGAAAATTTGTTACATGAAGAATCTACACACTTGCAAGAGTAAAAGCAGGGATTCTCAACCTGTGGCCCGTGGGCCGGATGCAGCCTGTGATACCATTTCATGTGGCCCACCAATGCCTCCACCACACCAGGAAGTGCAATGTGGTGGAGGAAGGGCAAAATGGCTGTCTGGCCGACAAAGCTATCTGCGGGAGAGTGACCCAGCCCCCGACTTTAAGAGGTTGAGAACTCCTGACTTAAAGAATTATTTTAGAAAATGCATGGATGGCTAAAATTATTTTATTATTATTATTATTATTATTATTATTAAATTAGATTTATATGCCCCTCTACTCACCTCACTGAGGCGACTCAGAGGGGCTCACATAACACAAACATATACAGTATCACAATCTCAAATATAAATACAGCATAATATAAAAATATAACAACAGATGCAGCACAGATAACACAATAAATTTTACATAAAAGAAAAAAAACAATACAATAAAATACAGTGTAAAAATACAATACAGTCAAGAGAGACAGCAAGGTCTTTATGGCTGAGCTAGCTGGTCCACACAGCTGGCCCTCATTCCCCCTCTCCAGCAGGCAAAGAGAGTTCTGTGATGTTCCTGAGGTGGTCATGGAGGCAGCAATAGCAGTAGCAGCAAGGTCTTTATGGCTGAGCTAGCTGGTCCACACAGCTGGCCCTCATTCCCCCTCTCCAGCAGGCAGAGAGAGTTCTGTGATGTTCCTGAGGTGGTCATGGAGGCAGCAATAGCAGTAGCAGCAAGGTCTTTATGGCTGAGCTAGCTGGTCCACACAGTTGGCCCTCATTCCCCCTCTCCAGCAGGCAGAGAGAGTTCTGTGATGTTCCTGAGGTGGTCATGGAGGCAGCAATAGCAGTAGCAGCAAGGTCTTTATGGCTGAGCTAGCTGGTCCACACAGCTGGCCCTCATTCCCCCTCTCCAGCAGGCAAAGAGAGTTCTGTGATGTTCCTGAGGTGGTCATGGAGGCAGCAATAGCAGTAGCAGCAAGGTCTTTATGGCTGAGCTAGCTGGTCCACACAGCTGGCCCTCATTCCCCCTCTCCAGCAGGCAGAGAGAGTTCTGTGATGTTCCTGAGGTGGTCATGGAGGCAGCAATTTATGCATACAACTAGAAATATATATATATTTCTTCTTTTTTTGTGTCCTGATCAAACCCTGGACTGCCAGAATGAAGTCACTTTTTTACTTTGTTGTTGCCCAAATGCAAGTCATCATCGGTGTATGTCTCTGGCAGCAATCAGCAGACTAGCAAATGGGTTGGACTCTGTGACTCTCCACATTCACACTGTGTTGTTGTCCACCAGCAGTTCCCACTAGAACATGTTGTTCTTGCATTTAGGGACTCCAACCCTCAGCCTATTCAGGGTCCTCCAGGTGACGTTGTGGAGATTGAGATCTTCAGCTATATCCACCTTTAATGATATTCCTTGCCCAGTGAGCTCCTTCCTCCATCTTCTGATTTGGTTTTGCTCTTGTGTAACCTCAAGAATATTTGTTCTTGCCTAAAGCTCTTCCTGGATCTGAGCCAGCAGACTTGAGGCTCATAGCTGTTCAGAGGGTGTTGAGGGTCATTCTCTTGCTTAGTTCTCCCAGCACCTATTGCGACTTAGGTGGACCTGATCTTAGGTGTACCAATACCAACAAGAGGGTTTATTTTCTCAACTGATGTAGGTTTAAGGCATCCTGTCACTATCTGCATGGCTTCATTAACAGCAATAGTAACTTCTTTTGCGTGTGTGGATGTGTTCCATACTGGAGCAGGATACTCTGCTGCAAAGACTATCAGGGCCAAAACTGATGTGTGCAGTGTGGATGGTTTATCATCCAGCTATTGGTTTATCATCCAGCTATTTAGTAACTAAAGAGACTATGGTTTGTTTTTTAATCAAGCTGTTAGTGGACTGGGTATGTTATTTAGCTTATTTGTTAAATGACTTTTAATTGATTTAATTCTTTTATTTCTATGCCACCTTGCTCCCAGTGAAGGGACCCAATATTGCTCATCAGTGGTTGAAAACCAGATACAACTAAAAGCATTTGTAAGCTGCACCATCAAAATAAATTAAACATGTAACAGTTATAAAACACTTTAAAAGCACACCATAAGAACAGTATTTCATAAGAATACTCCTCTTTTAATTGCCTAGAAAAGAAGGTCTTCAACTGTCACTGGAAGGATGAGAAGGTGTTATGCAACATGGGTACATTTCTGCTGAAGGCCCTCTCTCACATTCACATCAAATATGCAGAAGGCACAGAGATTTGAAGCAGGTCTTCTCGGAAGACCTTAAAAATGGGATAGGCTTCTATGGGGAGATACATTTTGTCAGATATTTGCCTTCAAGCCAAACTGTTTATAGTTCATAACCAGCAATTTTAATTTGGGTTTAGAAACAAGATCAGAGGAGAGGTTGCAAAAGGGGAGTTGCATACTCGTTGGAACTAGTCTAAGCCAACAATCTGGTTGCGGCATTTTAGACCAGCTGAAATTTCTGGACACTCTTCAAAGGCAACCCCATTGCAGTAATTCAAGAAATACAGGGCATGTGACATCACAGCCAACTCAGACATATCCAGTATGCAGTTTTAACACTTCAAAATTCAAACACTTTAACATGTTTTTAACTGTCTCAAATTACATCACATTATTTTAATGGATGGCTAGATGGTATTGTAGAAACAATGGGCACAGAACTGAGCAAGCTGAGGAGGATAGTGGAGGACAGAAGTGCCTGGCAGTCAGTGGTCCATAGGGTTGCAAAGGGCCAGAATCGACTGTGCAACAAATTTTAATGGAGATGTATTGACTGTACCTTGCCTGAAAGCTCTTGATTTAGAATGGGTTAGACCTCTTTCAATAAATGCATAGATACTATATATAAATGAGACAGGGCACGAGACTAGAGTTCTGCCCTGTGCAGAACAAGTTGGGAAGACCATACCAATAACTGTTTCTATTATTATTATTATTATTATTATTATTATTATTATTATTATTATTATTATTATTATTATTATTATTATTATTATTATTATTATTATTATTATTATTTATATACCGCCCTACTTGGTGAAAACCATATTAGAAAAATGTAGCTAGCATGGGAAAAGACGATGCACTCAATACCATGAAGGCAACAGAAAAAGGACACCAAATATGAGGTAGATTGACTCAGTAAGGAAGCCATAATCTTCAATGTGCAAGAACTGAGATGGCTGTTAAGAACAGGACATTTCAGAGGTCACATATTCACAGCATCACCATAAACTGAAGGCAGGTTGATGGGATATCATCACCACCATGAATAAATTACGCACCCCTCCTCCCGACCACAACACTCACTAATGGTTACAATACAACACTAAAGAGGCAAGTAACGTACCTTGAAATTGAATTTAGTATTGAACACTCTATGAACATTTATTTATGTCTGAAAGCAACTTTATTTATTGGGCATCAACCAATTCAGCAGGATTCTGGGGTGAGGGTTAATGTTCTTCATGTACAATCTAATGGCTGGCAAGACTCACTTTATACTTCAGGAACAATTCCTCAATTCAGTGCTGAAAGACATCTTTTAATAGATTTGACTCAAAACCTATGACTACTTGAGTCTTCACATGAACATACTATTTTTGAACTACTCAATCTAGCCACCTGTAAAGGCTTTAAAAAAAGACTGAGCTTCTTCTAAGACAGTTTGATTAAATTTCTAGTGTATAAATCAGTCCTAAATGCAAAAGAAGATACAGTAATACCCCGTATAACGCGAGTACCGTATATCGTTAAAACCGCATAACGTTACAAGATTTTCGGAAACATCTTGTATCGAGTAACGCGATTTTAACGTTACACGATACAGTCGTTCTTAGCAGCAGGGTGGGTGGAAAGCTGAACGGGGTTCTCCGTTCAGCTTCCCAGCCACCCTGCAGCTACGGAGGCAGGGGTGGGGAGGCTGGAAAGCTGACGGGGGGCTCCCCCATCGGCTTACCCAGCCACCCCACAGCTGCGGAGGCATGGGCGGGTGGCTAGGGAAGCCGACAGGGAGTCCCCGTCAGCTTCCCCAGCCACCCTGCAGCTGTAGATCGGGTCCTCTGATCTCTCTGGAGGTGTTTCTGGGCTTCCCCGACGTCCAGAGCCGGTGCAGCAAGCCAGAATGTCAGAGTTCGAATCCCGACGTTCTGGCTTCCTGCACTGGCTCAGGACGTTGGGGAAGCCCAGAAACACCTTGGATCGGGTCCCCACACCTCCCTGGACCCAGCGGGGGGGTCAGAAACCCCAAAATTGGTAAAAAAAAACGGACTTTTTTTTACCAATTTTGGGGGCTCTGACCCCCCCGCCGGGTCCAGGGAGGTGGGGAAACCCGCTCCAAGCTGTTTCCAAAGTTCTCCCACCTCCCTGGAGGCAGCAGCAAGCCAAAATGTCAGGATTCAAATCCCGATGTTCTCGCTTCCTGCAGCCTCCAGGGAAACAGGGCTTTTTTTAACATTGTGTGTTCAATGTATCGCACAACGTTAAAAACCGAATAACGACGGGACTTGTGGAACCAAGTCATAACGTTATTCGGGGTACTAGTGTATTAAGAATAATTTTCTTTGCTTGACAATGATTCAAGGCAAATACAGCAACAACAGCAATAGCAACAACAACAAATTAACATAGAGCTAACTGGACTCTGGCCATATTTCTGGCCAGAATCCTTCACCCATCATGGCTGAGCCATATGCCCCATGAGTAATTTTTCTAAGCTCTCCTTCTGCCATTATTGTTAGTGCCTTTATTGGTTTATTTTAAAACTGTTAACAAGCAATCCTTATCTGGTAATGATATATAAGCAGAGCATGAGAAGGTGAATGTTGGCTCAGATATGTTAGTCTCAGCATTTTCCACAACCCTCCAAAAAGCTAATTAGAAGGAGGTCTATGGGTGGCACCCTTTACTTGTGGCTTCTCTGATGACCACATCAGTGTGGGAGCCAGAAGCAGCTGGAGGCAGAAAAGCTGGCAAATCTTCTGGAGCAAGGGTTGGTATAAAGGAAAAGCAACCAGAACATTGGGCTGGGGTGGGTAGCAGCCAAGGTGAGAAGGCAGAGGAGTGGAGTGGTTCATAGCCCTCTGGTGCCCAGAGGCCCTCTCTTATTATGGCTATACTGGGTTGGATGAGGTGCATCCTCCTTTGGGACCCGGTGCTTGCTAGTTTTACTATCTTTATTTGCATCAGAATGCTACACACTTTAAAACTGTGAATGTATTTGAAAAAAAAATAGGTAATTATGGGTGTATACAAAATATAAGTAAAATTCAAAACAAATTAAAATGTTAGACCATTTTTGTCTAGAGTTGCGCACTTCAGTAGTAATATCTCAGCAATTTACTGTATCTTCTTTTGTACACTTTGTGGGGCATAAATTGCAGGCATGTAAGTGTTGCAGTGATTGAGTTTTTCCAACATTCACAGAAAATGTATCTAAGTAGCCCTATTTGACTTGATCATTCCAACTTCTCTTCAGAGTCTATTAACTGACTTCCAAATGGCCCAGCCAGAATCTTGTTCTGGTGGGAGAAACTTATCAGTATTTATCCTTTAGGCAATGAGTGTTGTTCTTGCTTTCCACAGGTGAACATAGAAGGAGCTTCCCTGAAGGGTAGCAAACCATGTGAGTTTATTCAGACATTCCCTGGGCAATGGCATACAGCCAGGCAATCCTTCCAATGCAGAAGCATTGTACTGAAAACTGATGAGCTTCTCCATGGTGGGGTTCAAGACCTCCTAGACCAGCTGGAGACTGAAGCAGCAGTGAGCCAGGCTAAGCCTGCTCTGGGGGCACATAGCCTAAACCTACCACTTACTCCAACTCCAACTCTGACCTAGATGCATCACTGATGGTGACAATTTAAGTAACTACCTGTTGTAATCCAGCCCTCCTCCGACTCCAAAGAGGAACTGGATCATGGGGCACTCCCTATGCCCAGCCCTGTTCTGCCTGTACCCGAATCTAAGGATGCCCTGAGCTAGGGATCTCAGCCTGCGCCTGTTTTCCCCAGCACCTAACCTGTCATATCAGGGTTTTGGCTCTGACAGTGATCAGCCCTCAGTCAGGGAGAGGTCCAGGAAACAGCTACACCTGAGATGCAGGCAGGCTAGAACAAAGCACCAAAGAAGGCTCCCAGCTGATACCGATTAGCTGGGAGGCTTATAAGCAAGCTTATTGAACCCTGCCAGTATCCGTGCAACTCTTGGGTGAAGACTGACATCCTGGTTGACTCCAGACTGCCTGCCCTGCCTGCCGTGACTTCTCTGCCAACCCTGATGATGCTATTGGACACCTTTTGGATTAGACTACTGACTCGGACTACTGGTAAACAGACCTTGGCTTGCCTTTTGGACTTTGATATCTGGATTATCCTTGAACAAGACTCTCTGTGTAACACCACCAGGCAGTAACTGTGCTTGCCTGGGTGGGTCAGCACACAACTCCAAGTAACATGAGACTTGCACACTTTAAGAGGAGAAGCAAAAGCCACCCGAGATGAATCACTCAAATGTCAAAGGAATATTGAAGTTTAGTCACCTGACAGGATTAAAAAGACCATGTGAGAATGAGTAAATGTATGAAAGATCCCTGGAAAGCCAACAAGTCACCTGTACTTGGTTAAAGTTCCTTACATCTGCATCAACTACTCTCCAGTGTAGTGGCAACCAATCCCACAGGCTCCTTTGGTGCCTCCTTGCCCATGGATAGCATGGGGACCTGTACACAGAGAAATATGGTTCTGCACCTTTATAAAACACTAATAATAGCAAGCAATAGGTAGAACTGGATATTACATCAGCAAACATATTTCTCAATAAACAAAGAAGATTCGTTAACTCTTCCTCTACTTGCCAATTCTCTTTCACAGTTTTTCCACCAGATGCATTAAAAATACATGGGAGGATTGGATTATGGAAGAAAACTGGTCAATGAGGAAAAGGCTAAGCATCCTCTCCCGTCGATCCATGACCTATGCTGGAAAACACCTTTTGTTGTTGTTGTTCAGTCGCACAGTCGATTCCGACCCTCTGCGACCCCATGGACCATTGCCCGCCAGGCACTTCTGTTCTCCACCATCCCCCTCAACTCACTGAGCTCTGTACCCATTGTCTCCACAATACCATCTAACCATCTCATCTTGGGCAGTCCCCTTCTTCTTTTGCCCTCGACCCTTCCAAGCATTAAGGCTTTCTCAAGTGAATCCTCTCTTCTCATTTGATGTCCAAAGTACTTTAGCTTCATCTTTACAATTTGACTTTCTAAGGAGCATTCTGGGTTTATTTCTTCTAAGATTGACCTATTTGTTCTCCTCGCTGTCCAGGGGACTCTCAAAACTCTCCTCCAACACCACATCTCAAAGGCATCTATTCTTCTGCGCTCAGCTTTCTTAATGGTCCAGCTCTCACAACCATACATTGCCACAGGGAATACCATTGCTTTGACAATACGAATTTTTGTTTTCAATATGATGTCTCTACTTTTCATTATGCTCCCCAGGTTTCTCATTGCTTGCCTCCCAAGAATCAATCGCCTTTTTATTTCATGGCTGCAATCCCCATCTGCAGTGAGTTTTGATCCCAAGAAAGTAAAATCTGTCACCTTATCTTAGCATTAAGAGGCAAATGTCTAAATGGAAGCCTTTTTTTTTTTTTGCTTCATACAGTTTAGTTTTGAGAGGAGTTTCCTTTCCTTGTTACATGGACAATTAATTTTCTTTGGTATACAGTAAAACCTCGCATCAAGAGCACCTCACTTAGAGACTAACCCGCTTAAAGAGCAGAATTTTCTCTGAATGGTCACTTGCTTAACAACTAACGCCAACTAAAAACTCGCTTAACAACTAAATCAGGGTTCACAATCTCCCCCACCATAAGTCACAATTGGTCACTTACAATGGTGTTTTGCTTAAAGAGCAAACTCACTTAAAGAGCAATCCCATGGAACGCATTATGCTCTTTAAGTGAGGTACCACTGTATATAAGAATTTATTTTAAATGCTGCCAAAATATTGGTTAAACTCAGTGACTTTGTGTCTCTTTCATCCTGCCTCTCCTGCATTAAAGAACTCTGTCTTCTGTAGTCTTACTGCTGTAGAACCATGCCTCATGTTTCCCCTAAAGACAGAGAAAATTTACACATACACTCTTCATACTGCAATGCTTAAGTTTAAGAAACCCAGCAATTAAAACCACATTAAAATTAAAAAGCCTTCTGTATATTTATAAGGCAGGTTGCAATTAGAGGAATCATCCACTATGTGGCAATATCAGCCTGCCAAGGTGAAAAATCCCCCAAGACACATTACAGATAAAGTACTGTACAGTACTTGGTTTTTTTCTGAGGGCGGGGAGGAAAGAGGAAGTGGATGATCATTGGCACAATAGGTACCAACTGTTTGGAAGAGTACTAACAAAGAAAGCCACACATCATTAGATTCAAAATCAAATTAGTATTAATGGGGGGGGGGGGGTTGTAGTAGCAGCATATAGAAGAATTTACCTGAAAGGAATTCCTGGGCCCTTTAACTAAGAAGAAGCAACTCAAAAAACATCACCAGAACAAGTTGAGACATTTTAAAACTGACAACATATGGAAACATTTTTTAAAAAAATAATGGAGACATTTTAGATATAATAATCTTTTTCTTTAAGTGCTATATCCGATTCTGAATATTGGTTACCATCATGCCAATCATCCATAAAGATTGTATTGGGGACAATACAGTGCAGTGGCCTTCCATTTGCCTTCTGCATCGCAGCATGACATCTGTACCACTGATCCAGTTCTGTGAATCACTTTCTTTTCCTGAGCCCTTTTTGGCACAGAGTCCTCCTCAGTCCCAAGCCATTATTGATGAAGTTGCTGCCCTCCATCAAGATGGATTTGAGTAGGATTTAATCCACTTGGGGACCATCACCCTTCCCTGTGGACTTCACCAACCAAGGCTGTTAGTCCTCCGGGTTGCCAGGTTAATTAACCGCCACCTGAGGATTGGCGTTGAGTCACTGTCAGTACGGTTTACTCTATTACCATAGCAGGTTAAAAAAATATTATTTTAGAAGGCAGAGCTGATCATACAGACAGGCAAAGAAATATTCTTACAACCCTGATTCTTATTTGATGAAATGAAGAAACTGATTTTACACTAGAACTGTGTTACAGCAGGGATAGGGGCTCAAATTGAAAATAAAACACCACATGAAAGAGGAAGTATTACAGTTTTGTTTCCTTTGTGTGTGTTTTAGACATAATATCAATTCAATAGTAAAACTTTTCAGCTGAGCCTCTCAGTTGCTTCCTTCTCACAAAAGCACCCAGGAAATTCCTCTCTGTGACTCCCTTTAAATGTCATTATTTCTTTCCCTTACGATTACAATTTCTATACTCTCCCTCCTTTACTTTTATTTTGATTTGAACAAATAATTGTTTAAAAAATTAAAATGGGCAGAGCTTTACGGCTAACTTTTTAATGTATTTTTAAAACCTCAGCCTTAAAAGAGGAAGTAGGAGGAAGATTAGAGGAGATTGTGAACGTCTCCAATATGCTCTATGTGCAAATAAAGGGTATATGGTATTCCTCAATTCAAATCACTGACCATCTTTTCAACCCTGTGAATACTGAATAGGACATGAAGGATTTACTACGATACTGCTCTGACTATTCACCTCCCGTGGCTACTTCGCTGCAGTAACTGCAGAAACATTCATATATCTAATGCCATCAGTTTTTTGTATATATGCCTGTAAACAGTGCACATCCTCCATGATTTAGGACCCATTACTTTTTCAGAAATGTATTGGCAAACACACACACAGCTCAAACTCTCATGTTTTATTCAGTTTTAAAAAATCAATAAAATGTATTTAGCACACAGAACAATGTGAGCCAATAGGCCATAGCTCTGAATAAAGTGCTGAGCTGTCAAGCCCACGGTTTCCATTGTTTGGCGGTGGCAGGTGAAACCCTGGAAATATAAGGATGCTACCAAGGGAAAGGAGAGATACACTTGTGCTCTCTCAAACTGTGCTGCTGGCCTGGGCTTGTTAACACAACACAACAGGTAACATGGCACAAGAATCTGCAACTAAGAAACATGCTGGGGACCAGAAACATGCAGGATGTTGCTTTCATCCCTGGTTCTTCTTCTTTGTGTGTGTGTATATATGTGTGTCTGGGGTTTTCTTTTCAAGAGCATGTTTAAGAGGAAACAACTTCTTCTTCAGTGTCTAGGCCAGATGTGAAACTGCCAAAATGAAGGCATCCTTTGGTGAGTTCATTCTGCAGTTCCTTTGGCCTGCACTAGTGTGAGAAGATTAGCCGGCAACACAAGGTTGCCGTTACCAAGGTACGCCTAATTGTCGTTCAAAAATACCACCGTCTTCAAGGAGGCTCTTTATGTGTACCCCAGAGGACACAACTGATCCAATGCATACTATCCCAAGTGGCTAAATGAAAAAAGTACCTGCAATGTTGTTGAGATTGCCTTTTTGTATTCTAAAACATTTTTCTGTCTCTTTGATCTCTTAGTCATTGAGTATAATTGAACAACCTTTAGTAAAATCCAACAAATGTTTTTTACATGTTTTGTATGTTTTATTGACTTTACTGGAATGCTCTTGGATTTGGAGTGCAATATAAATTATTTCTTCTTCTTCTCCCTCTATGCCAGAGTGCATGCCAGTAAAATCAATAATACATACAAAACATGCAAAACCACAATATTTAACAACACCAACTTGTAATCCTTCGTTGCAATCATCAGCTCAGATAGAAATTAGTAACCAAATTCTATAAAAATGGGAATTGAGTCAGGATTAAATATACATAGTATATTTTGGGCCTGTGCAGATTGCCCAAGGCCACACAAGCTGGCTTTTCTGAGCTGCACAGTGGGGTATTGAATTCCTCTGGCTCCATAGCCAGGTATCCAACCCACTGAGTTATCCAGCCAGGCATAATTAACTCAGAAAAATAAAGATGTACCAGATTACTCATTATAGGATTTTATAATATCATTTATCATTAGCAAGCTATTGCTACTACACAAAAACTGACCATAAGGCACTGTTAACTGTGTCTTAAGTGATTGCTATGATTCAGGAACTGAAAAGGTCAAAATATATGGGGGTGGGTTATAGTTTTATACAGAATGATATAACTGAGAAAAGAGTTACATCTACTACAGGGAGGCAAGAATTCATTGCCCTCATGAAGGATAGAATCCTCTTTGCCCATCTCATACCCATAATCATCTATTGTGCAAGGGCTCATGAGGTATCCAGAACCTCCCTGCGTGAGTGCATGCATCATTAGTTGCAACAGTGCAATCTCTGGGAGTGTTTTGTTGTTGTTCAGTTGCATAGTCGATTTCAACCCTTTGTGACCCTATGGACCATTGCCCGCCAGGCACTTCTTGTGCATCCCTGCGCAATATACTCTATAACTATGTAACAGAATGCTTGCCTAAATATTTAGGAACACAAAGTCCTTTTATTATAATCATGTTTAACTTGCTTTTTTTTAAAAAAAACATGAAAACCATTAAAACGGGGAACATTTTCTTAATTTTCTTAAATACTGGTACTATTAAGCAAAAGAATTTCAAAATGCACCTACTCTGGTCCAAAATGGGGAAAACAAAGAACTAACTCCCACCTATGCCTTCAAAATTTATAGTATTCGCATAAGGAATAGTCATTTGTCTCACTAGCTGAAAGACTAAATAATCTTTTCTAGCTCTGGTATACAACAGAAAAGTACTGGACAATATCAGATCCCTTTTGCTTTTATAAAAATACAATATGTAGAATTTATTGTCTGAGATTACCATTCCCTACAGATGTTATTTATAATATTTGCAGATGGCTTCACACCCTACAGAACCATATCCTGTTTTGTAACTTTGCCTGGGTGTGGCTTTGAATCCATTTCTGGAAATATGTCCTAGGGCAGTAAAACATCCAGATTTGTTCCTTTTGTATAGGAAAAACAGACCGATATTTGGCTCATCTGTTTCTATGAATGAACCATATGAAAGTTCTAACGTTCCAGCACTTTATTCATATGCTTCTCCATGTAAATGAAACCCCATTAGCCAGTGGATAAGATGGTGTGTGACAAGCATCACTCCAAATGATAAAGGACACTTGGGAATTGTGTTGCCTTGACCTAAGGCATACATGTCTTTTTCTTCTTCCGTGTATAAGCCAAATGGGAAACTGCCAAGATGAAGGCACCTTTTGGTGAGTTCATTCTGCATTTTCCTTTCACCTGACCCAGTGTGAGAAGATTAGCCGGCAACACAAGGATGCCGTTACCAGGGTAGGCCCAATTGTGGTTCGAAAATACCTCAATCTTTGGGGAGGCTCTTTCTCTGTACTCCAAGGCATACACTATGTAATATGGAAATACAGTAATACCTCGGATAACGCTAAGACTTGGTTCCACAAGTCTTGGTGTTATCCGATTTTTAGTGTTATCCGATCCATGTTAAAATCCTATGGGATGGATCAGATAACGTTAAAGCTCTATAGAGATACACTGTAACCGCACAGGCTTTAGCGGTTGTTATCCGATTCATTTCATAGGACCTTAACGTTATTCGATCCAATTCTCCTCCCCAGATTACTTAATGTTATGCGATTTTAGCATTATCCGAGGTAAATGTTATCCAAGGTATTACTGTAAGAGGAATTTATTATATTCCAGGAGATTGCGGTGTTTTGAAACTAAATAAATTGATTTCTAAAACTAGGATGCATGTGACCCAGTGTGTCAATGTATAGCAGAGCCTGATAATAATACTGTACACAGCTGTCTGGTTCCTGTGAATGGGTCTGAAGTACAGTCATACCTCGCATAAAGAGCGCCTCGCTTAAAGAGTAACTCGCTTAAAGAGAAGAATTTTCTCTGAATGTTCGCTTCGCTTATCAAATAAAACCAACCAAAAACTCGCTCAACAAATAAATCGGGGTTCGCAATCTCCCCCCCCCCCAAAGTCACAATTGGTCACTTACAATGGTGTTTCGCTTAAAGAGCAAAGTCGCTTAAAGAGCAATCCTGTGGAACACATTATGCTCTTTAAGCGAGGTACAACTGTAACTCTAAATGTGGAGTGGGAGAGTCAACACAATAATTTACCTACACTGCTGGAGCCTGGGGACAAAAGTGGATGAAGCATTAAACGTGCAATTGTACTATATAAGCCTTTGTTACAAATTACATAGTTACTTGGGACAAGTTACTTTTTTAAAAAGTAAGAAGAGTACAACAAAGCTATACAATCAGGACCAACGTTTATCTTTCTGTTGTTGCTGTTTTAATGCAGAACATTTTCCAATTACACTTAGAGGCATTATAGAAGGGTTTTGCCCCTAAATTTTATTCAGGCTTAAGTCATTCTCTTATAAATCTCAAGAGTCCCTTCTCCTCAAAACAAAGATAACTTAAAAGCAACAATTAAATTAATGAATTGCTTTAGAGATTAAAACCCTTAACAAATTACATTTGGGGAAATCAGTTTTTAATTACATAACAAATTTCTCCCACAAAACAGCTCTCCAAACCCTGGTTTTCTTTTTCTTTCTTTTTCTTTCTTTTGGTAACATGTGAACAGAGCTTGCCCCCCCCCTCTCTAAATCATCTTGATAAATCTGTTTTCATGTTTCTTCCAGAACTAGAGTCATTGTGGGATGGCAAACTCTTCTGGGACAATACTGTGTGTGGGAAGGAGGAAAGGAAACCTCTCTTTCCTGAAGTCCCCATCCCTACAGATGTTACTTAAAAGAAACCAGGGAACTGAAATCCAATGACATATTTAATATACTGTACAGATTGGCACTGAGACAAACAGCTGGGAGAACACATGAGTTAAATGGGAATCTGGCAGTCTTGTGCAAGATTAAAGTAAAGTAACAGCTTGCAAAATGGCAAGAACATATGCCCTCCAGATGCTGCTAGACTACAACTCCCATCATTCCAAGTTAGTGTTGCTAATGGTAAGGCACAATGGGAGCTGTAATGTCACAAAATCTAGAAGGTCAAACTTTCCCCAGCCCTGCAGTACTGGGAAGTAATATGAGAAGGATTTCTGTACTCACCATTACTTCCTATTGATGACATTTAAAACCCTCATTTAGAACCATTAACCTGTAATGAATGTTGCAGACCAGCATTTGTAGCCTCATGGAAGCTGTTCACCCTCCATCCAAGCCAGACACTAGGCTTGTTTTCAAATAGTTAAGCAAAGGCAGAAACTTTCTGATGGCATTGAGAAGTTTCATTACAACTTCTACGATAGAGAACTGAGAGGTGCTTTTTCCAGTGCGCTCTCTTGTTATGCCAAAGGCTACAAGGAAGCAAGGCCAAGCAAAGCGAATTAAGCAACTTATTGCCGCTTTAAGATACAACTATGATTTCAGTTTCACACTCCACTGGTTATGGCTTTGGGAAGATACAGTGGCATAAAAAACACCATGAAGCTGTTATGTCCTTCATTCACAGGGTTGTTTTTTTTTTTAGCTGCAAGAAAAGAAAGGCATAAGAGGCGGTGGAAATAAGAGCATTACAAATGGAAAACAATGTTGACCCTCTGCACAATTCCCACCTATGTGCCAGGGGATTCTTGGAATGGTAGACAAGACAAAGAACTTTTCCAAGTTCTGTAATAAATAAATAAATCCATAGTTGAGGCAGGGTAATGTACACGATAAAAGTCTTGCATGGGAGCAAACTCTCTCAATTGTATACAAGTGCCCTTATCCTAGCCTTCTCTTCTTGGAACACTTAGTGTAAGAGTACCAATGCCTGTATGCCCTGGGCATCTTTTGTTATCCAGTTAACATGCTTCTGTTCTGAAAAGCATTTGACAGCTACTGATGAGCTGCAGATCATTGCTTTAGGGCTTCGCCAGGTCCTTCTTTTAACTCTTTTGGCTGGCAGATCTTAGTTTTCACAGATTTTGCTTTATGCTGTATAGTACTTTTTCCTTCTTAAATGAAAATAATATTTGTATTTAGCATTTACCTCATTTTGATACCCTGACTGGAACATTAACTCTTAAATCAAGTAATCAGGATTCTCCAAATACTGAACTAAAGTCAGGATTAGTTTCAAGTTGCTTCCAATGAAACACTGTTCCCCCTTAATATGTTGCAGCAGAATTACTATCTTTCCAAAAAAAAAAATTTCCAAAGTGGTCAACAGTGATAACCTGCTGTCTGTGGCCTATTCTTTTCCATCTGAGAGTCTTAGTCAGAAGCAATTAATGAGTTTTATGCTGATAAACACACCAGCAGTTTCCTTACGAACTGGGTATACACAAAGCCTTGGGGGGTTCAGCTAGCTCCATTAGCCAAAGATGAATGAGTTTTTAAAAGATTAAAATCAAACACAACACCATCCATTGAGTCTCTTAGCATGCTCTAACTTTATTCTCCACTTTTCTCTTTTGGATTCAGATATCAAACATCATTGTTGTAAGCACTACAGACACCAGTAGGATTTAACCCAAGGGGTTCTTAACCTACAGCCCATGGGCTGGACCCGGCCCATGGAACCATTTCATGTGGTCCACCACCCTCTCTCCTGCCACTGCCAGTGCTGCCAGAAGTGGCGAAAACAACCCAAAATGCACCAAAAATGCCCCCACGGCGGTCATAAAACTATTTACAACAGCTAGCTGTCTGAGGGGATGTGGTCCAGCCCGCAGCATGAAAATGTTGACAACCCCTGATTTAACTAAACACAGGTAATATTCTGGCAGATAGAAAGTGCAGAGCCAAGACAAGAGGAAGGTTTTCTATCTCTACCACCCTGCAGATAGCCACTGGAGGAACCTTGATTCATGGGGAAACCTCCAGAGGTACTGTACTCAACAAGAGCAGCCAGACTAACCCGACAGCAAGAGACAAATAACACAAATGGGACTACTTTTGCTTCAAATCGGAATATGATGGCAGAAAAAAATAAGGTGGATTTCAATAAATCAAGGTGTACAAAACTCTGTTCTTTCAACTTCTGCATCTCACTACACATAGCTTTGCAGAAGGATGTTGCTACTGCCACCAGTTTGCTCAATTTGCAAAACTTTCCAGGCCATGTGGCTTCTTGCTTGAAGCTTCTCAAAACATCCCTGGACATCAGTATCCAACAAACACTACTAGAAGCAGGTATAACTAGGTGTCTGTGGCTGTTTTGAGGAGCACAGAATTGAGCGCAGAAAAACACAAGACCAATAAAAATATTATTCTATTCAACTACCTAGTGGATAGCTACACATCATCATATGATATTTAGGAATGGAAAAATCACTCTGATTGTAGCCAATGTGTTCTGTGTGTTCAAAAGCAGATTTCTGCATCAACCTGCAATTATTATTTTTTAAAAAGTGCACAAAGTGTGTATTTTAAAAAGTTAAATACAGATATTTACCCTTAAAATTTGCTCTGTACCTGGAAAAACACATTTTGTATATTTAGGTATTTTTCTAGATATAATTGTTTTAGACATAATTGTTTTTGTTTCTTTGTTTGGTGTTTCATGCTAAGAAGAGTATTGACAAAGCATTGCATTATTAAAGAAGTGCACAATGCTAGGATTCCTATAAACCAATCCACATTTAACGCATTATGTGTAAAATCTGATTAGTTTGCTTTAAAATGAGAACTGAATAAAATTCTTAAGTACAGTATCCTCAAATACGGGATATGCAGAAAATCCCAATACACTGAAACCAGTGTGATTGTGCTTTACACTTTTCTACAGGATGTTCAGATTGGGTAGATTATTCTATTTATTTTTTAAAAAAAATCCCTATTAAGATATTTAGCAAAAACAAAGCCAGAGTTCAAAGTAAGAACTTTGCCTTCTGCCAGGGTGGAGAGGCCATTGCAGCTGTGGACACCCCGCCCCATCTTAAAAAGGATGCTACAGTGGTGGGTGGTGGGATTTTGCCCCCCGCCCCCTGGACTTGCCTTTGGCCAGGGCAGAGAGGCCACACAGTAGGGCTGTTTATCATTATTATTGTTATGGGCCATTTTTGTAGGATGTGTATTGTATAATTTTTGTGCATACTGTATTATTATGTATTGGATATTATATCATTATTATTGTTATTCACTGTTTTTTTGTTGGATGTGTATTGTATAATTATTGTGCATATTGTATTACTGTATATTCTGTAAGCCGCCCAGAATCGCTTTCGTGAATGGGGTGGCATAGAAATCTTTAAATTAAATTAAATTAAAGAACACCATGTAGGGTATGGTTGCATTTGCAATTCCACAGAGCAAAACTTAACAACAATTCTGAATAACAGCTAGAATCTTCTGCTCTTACCAGCTGTAAAAAGCCATATTGATTTGTATATTTATCTGTTATGCCAACTAACCACTTTGTACCTTTGTACTTGATGTATATAAATAGATGCCATTAAGTATCATTTCTATATCTGACAAAGTGGACTTGATCCATGAAACCTAACATTAAAATACAGCAGTTAGTCTTTAAAGTGCCACATTTTTTTTCTTTACTTTCAGATATATAGGGTATAGTTTTTAGAAACATAAACCCTTCTTCCTTTTAATGAAAGAAGACACTAGTTCTCATAAAGTAGTTTTTTTAATACACCCAATGTTCTAACACTTCAATGGAGTTTATTAAGATAAGGAAATTTTCCAGTCATTTAAGGACACACCCCTATGGAAAAACTAGTGATCATGTACACAGATACTCACAGGGGAATTAAACTTTAGCTTGTGGATAAATTTATTCATATATGACTACATGAATATATGAATACAAATCATCCCCCCACCCCACCCCCATATCTGCACATTCAGTGTCCACAATTTCATTTATCCATGGGTCCAAAATATTCAGTGAAAAATCCATAAAATACATATATATTTCCAAGGTGCATAACCAGACCTGACCCCTAGAGGCCAGCATCAATAATGTAATGTTAAGAAGGAATAGATTTGTTTCCAGGGGATTTTTTTCCTGAGAAGACCTGAAAGATCAATGGAGGCTTTTGCAGCATCCCCTGCTTGTATGACTCAGTTATGTGGGCTATAATATGGGGCTCACTGCTCTCCATGGTTTCATGTATCCATGGAAGATCTTGGAATAGATCCTCCACAGATACAAGGGGCAACCTGTACATAAAACTAGAAATAAAATATACCCAGAAATCCTAAAGGGATATTTGACACACTGTGTAATTCCTTACCTGAAAATGTATTTCTTCTGGACCTGGGTCAATAATCTGCAACAACAATCTGCAACCAAAAAAAGAGAGTAGCCAGCAGTTACTTCACAAATACAGTGGAACCTCGGCTAACAAATGGCTTGCTTAATGCAAAAATTGCATAATGAAAGGAAATCCATAGAAAATAGTGGCTAGGTTTACGGATTTTTTTAATGGATTAATTGATTTTCAATGCATTCCTATGAGAAAATGTGTTTTGGTTAACATATTTTGATTTTCAATACATTTCTATGGGAAATTGCATTAAATGCATTCCTATGGGAAACTTGGTTTAAGTAATTTTCATTGTACGAAATGTCCTGGAGAACACATTAATTCTGTTAACTGGGGTTCCGCTGTAATTCCGACTGATGTACCAGTGTACATTGCCAGGAACAAAGATGGACTGCATTCAGCCAGTGAGAATGGACAGTTCTGTACAAGATATATCTGTAAAATATACACAATTTAACTGCAATGGGCTCTTGAAAACATTTGGAAAGCCTGGTGATGGTTCTGAACTCTAAATAATAAAAAGGGCTGATAAGTTTCTGAGAAAAATTGACAGTAATCCTGTGTAATTCTGTGATCATGAAGGCTAATAGTCAGCCACAGATGTTAATTTTTAATTCAGAGATTCACTCCCACCACAGGCTCAGAACTGTCTCTGGCAATTTTCAGATATTAAAGGCTCCTCTTTCAACCACTGTGTGGTTCCAAAGGGTTTCCTCAAAGTGAAAGAGATTCGTATGTAGCCTAAAATAGGATAGGAAACTTTAAATTAAAGATTAACATTCATGGCTGATGACATCATCAGCTTTATGAAGTTCCACAAACAGGATTCCAGCCATTCAGATATTTTTATTTTAATTACTATCCTAGAAATAGAAGGCCATTTTAATTACTATCCTAGAAATGGAAGGCCACTTCACAGAATTATTTACATCCCCCCCCCCCTTTAGTGTCTGCCTTCCCAGCTCTTTTCATTAGCATGCTTTAAAATGATATTAGACACTGTGGATGAAGCAAAATTGGTTGCCAAAATGCAGAGTTGCTACTGTTACCATATGCAATAGCAGAGCAGAAAATATAATCTTGTGGAGCAAAAGAACAAAGCTGTGTTACAACCATTCTAATGGTCAGGATAACCTCTGAGAAATGTTAGGAGAATTTCTGCTCCCTCTGATTTTTTTTTTTTTTTTTTGTAAAACCAGATGGATAATTTCAAAATGCTACACATGCACAGCTGTTAACATCTATCTTCTGAATATAACAGAAACAATTACATTCAGATGCAGCTTTTCCCTGCCATAAACCTACCTCATTCACTATATGGGGACTTCAGACAATGCCAATCCCTACTCGTTAACCTCCCCTTGTTTTTCACCACTCTCTTTTTTCTCCCTGCAGAAAAGAAAGAGGAAAACAGAGAAAATAGCTGAGCTGTGCCTTCTAAACATTAGACTCAAGAATCCTTAATTTTGAAAGTACAGTGGAACCTCATACAACAATCGCCCTGTATAGCAACAAAATCATATAACAATTAGGTTTTGGGGGGAATTGGGGTCCCGCATAACAATTTTCCCTATGGAAAAAAATCATACAACAATTTTTCAATGGGAAAAACCGCTTAGCAAAAAAAAATCATTGTATGATGCATCCTATAGGGAAAATTGCTATACAGTGGTACCTCGCTTAAAGAGCATAATGTTTTCCATGGGATTTCCCTTTAAGTGAGTTTGCTCTTTTAGCGAAACACCATTGTATTTATTTATTTTTTTCAATTTGCATCGCCACCCCATTGCATCGTATAGCAATTTTTTCATACAACAAGCCCTGTGGAACAAATTAAAATCATTGTATGAGGTACCACTGTACTTTATGTGCCCCTTAAGCTCCTCCTTCCTCGAATGATAATTCTTTCTCTCTTCAGGGCAACCAAATATTGCACTCGTCCATCCTTTCTAGAACCCCCCCCCCTCTCTTCCAGAAAAATCAGAACTGTACATCTACAGCATCCCAGTCAAAATTAAGTGAAACAAATATGTTCTTTTTAATAACAAGATCAAATACAGGGATCCATTCAAAATTTGCTTCATTTTAACTTCTCTCAGTCATACTGTAAGATGCAAGTTACCTGTCCACAGTACATGTTTTAGTTTTGAGCTTCTGAATATACCTTTGGGTGGAAATGTTAACCAGAACCCACTCCCACAGTCACTGGTTTGGAAAAAGAAATTTTAATTTTACCAGCTAAAATACATTTTCTGCATTATTCAGCACAGACCAGAAAAATTGCCTTTTTGAACAGCAACTCCCAGAATCACCCGTATTCCAAAAAGTAACTTTTATAAACTAAGGAACATAGAAATTGGAACTGTAAAAGTATCATTCATGAATGCAAACATGAATGATCATAGGTTTTGAAAGCTTCTCTTAAATTAGAAATGCCGGTGACAAGAGAACCATAAAACGCCACACCCAAAATGTTTCCCACTACCATGTAACCAATTTAGTTTTAAATACAGATATTCCATATGTCATCTGATTTGCTGCAAAGCAGGTTTGCACACTACTCATTTTTCCTTTGGGATCTTAGATGGATTCAACAGTAGAACACCTGGCTGCACTTATGATGGTACCATACAACCAGTGATTCAATGGCATGCATAAAGTCTGTTCACATTGAAGAAACAGAGATGTGGAGGTTGGGTTGTGAGGAAGCAAAGACTCACAAGGGGAAAAGCTTTTCTCTATCAGTAGTCAAATTGCAAAACAACAACCAAAACAACTGCACACTTGGGCAATGTAAAGAAACATTCTTGTACAAGATTTTCTATCTTACTTTCCAAGTCCCATGACATATCTTAATTTCAAAATACAAGCATGTAATAAATATAAGGAGATAAAAACATCAATTCAAATCCTTGTTTTCAATGATGTTGAATCAACATGCATAGGATATGCCATATAAACAGCAAACAACAGAACAAAAGGGATATAAAATAATTAAATTAGTTTTAAAACACTACCACAGCAGGAAATTAAAACAGATTAATAGTACAATTCTCCAACCTATGGCCCATGGCACCATTCCATCTGGCCCATTGCCACCTCCACCACCTCCAGAAGTGGAAGCATATGCATTTACGTCAGCCACAAAATACACCTGCACATGCGTAAATGCTCCCATGGTTGTCATAAATGCAGAAGTGAGTGCATTTATGACAGCCATAAATGTACCCACTTCTGCTTCTAGGGAGTGTGGTCTGGCCTGCTCAGCTGACTGGGCCGTGGTCAGGCCCGCAGCATAAAAAGGTTGGGAACCCATGTGCTCGCGGCTTCAGTTTTCTTCTTTCTTATTTCTACTATTATTAGTGATGACAATTGCAAGTAAAGATATTATTCTACTTTAAATGATTCTAGAGTGATTTTATCATAGAAAATGCTAGTTTGTGTGCAAAAATTCAAGGGAAGAAGAGACTGATGAGACCAAGCTAGTTTTGTTTTCTTTACTACCGTATATACTCGAGTATAAGCTGAGTTTTTTAGCCCTAAGAATAAGCCCCCAAAAGGAGACATGGCTCATACTCGGGTCAATGACCATGAGGGTCTCAAGACCGCACAAGATTGAGATGTGCCAACAATTTAATTAATTTTACCATATTTTCTTGTATTTTGGTTATTGAAACTCACCAGTAGCTGCTGAATTTCCCACCCTCAGCTTATAGTCAGGTCAATCTATTTCCCAGGGTTTTCGGGTTGGCTTATACTTGAGTATATATGGTACTGCATACTTTTCTAACTAGAGGAAATAACCAAAAGGAAAAAAGTTCCCCAATATTACTTTCGCAACCTGATCTTGCCTGTCTTCATTTACAAGGAAAGTGATAGCAGAACAACTAGGGGGAAAAGGGAAGATGTTGAACTTTTGAAATCATAGCACACTGAGGATACTTGAGAGACCACATCTCCCCAAGGGTATCTGTCCGTCCCACCAGATCAGATCAGAGAGGTGCCTTAGTTGTGCCATCTGCCAGAGAGGCTTGACTCTCTGGCACTAAAAAGAGGGCTTGCTCCTTGTTCGCTCTGACTTTGTGGAACTGCCTGCTTTCGGAGTTGCGCCTCCAGATGGAACTACTGGCTTTCAGGAAGGGTGTGAAAACTTGGCTGGCGGGAATGGTGTGGGCGTGGGGTAATGATGGTTTATTGACCCCTCCCCACTATCTTATTTAACATCTTACACTTACCCTTTTATTCCTCTTAATCCTTTATTTAAAGGAATGAGATGTTGTTTTAAATGGTTTTTAATTTTTAAAAGAGTTTTTAACTATGTATTGTATATTGGTTGTAATCTGCATTGAGTCATCTGTGCGAGTAGGGCGGAATATAAATTTAAATAAATAAATACATAAATAAAATAATTTTGAGAAGGGTGTGTAAAAATCAACATTTTAAAAAGGTTGAAAAGCTAATGCTAAGTATTGTTGATAAAAACACATTAGCTGCACAATACATCTGCAAAATGAATCCATACCTTCTACCAGTTACATTCAGTAAAGAAACAGTTTCTATGTAGATTGAGAATCAATATGATGATTTCTCAAAAATATGTATTTACACCTTTGCTTTCAAACGCAGATACAGTACCTTTTTGAACCATGCAAAAAAGTTATTTTGTTTTGCTCAGTAATGATCAACTCTTGCTTTAACCCAGTGTTTCTCAACCTTTAATTTTTGAACTTCAATTCCCAGAAGCATAAGCCAATTCCCCAAAGCATTGATCAGCCAATGTACTGACTTAGGCTTCTGGGAATTGAAGCCTCCCTATGGGATGTGTGCCCCATGTTGGGAATCATAGCTTTGACCCATCAGTCACAGGCCTACCCATTATTCATACCTACTACTTGGTGATGGGGTGGGGTTCCAACATCAGGCCCACTGATACAATTGGGTCTTATCAGACACAACTAACTTTATATCTGGCTCACTTCTATCTTCTATGTAAGACTAAGGGTACCACTATAGTTTTATTTCTGCTGTGATTTGAATCACAGCCTTTATTACACTTAAAATCATAACCAGTGTTTATACATGATGGGCTGCGAGTTGCATTCCAGCCCACAGCCATCTTCCTGTCCCTTTCATCTTCTGGTCTTGCCTCTGCCTGTCCTTTACGTTTTTTCCTGTGATCAGATGGCAGGGTGACCAATAAGATTGAGTCTGATGTAATTTTGGGCTAGAATCCTGAATAGTCAGCATCAAGTTCCCACCAACCATAAAACTACAGTGGCAATAAGGTGGGAAATGCACACTGCCTCAAGCTCACTGGAGGAAAAGTGAAAAATGAAAGTAACTATACAAGTAGCTATAACTCAGGAGTCCAAGAAACCCATACTCTTCTTGTCCTGTGCTCTTTGGCCGTAACAATCCATCTCACTCTATGTCTATTTTGATTCTGCTTTAGCCTCAGTTCCCCATATGATCACCGTATCTTCCATTCCATCTCTAGAGTTCTTAATATTAATGGTCAAAAAAGAAGACAACATATGACCAACAAAGGAAGCTGTCTGCTATTAACAAAAGTGCTTTTTTCATGCTTGTATGAGCTAATATGGCTAATGTAACTTTAACCATGACAAATAAACTTTGCTGGTTTCTATGTTTTTTCCTTCAAACATTAGAATCCCATGCCAGAATACAAATTACAGTACTTTGAAGCTCCTTGGAGTTTCAGATGTGGTTGGCAGTCTACCAAATGGGGGAGGGGGGGGTACAAACCCACAGCCTCCTTGGCTATACTAACCCTATATGATTTTTTGTTTTGTTTCTAGTAGGGTAAAAGTGAGGGGGGAGGGAGAGATAGTGATACACCCTAAAGTTTAATTGACACCTGACTAATTGGGGCTGTGGTGGCTGAGTGGTTAGGAAGTTCGCCTTGTTAGCTGGAAGGCCAGCAAGTTGGCAGTTTGAGACCTAGGTACAGCATGACAGAATGAGCACCAGTCTCTGTCATACCTCCTGTCAACCTAGCAATTCAAAAACAAGAAATTGCAAGTAAATAAATAGGTACCACTTTGGTGAGAAAAGATCTTAGGGACATGAAAGGAGCCTCATTCGGGCATCCCCTGAGTGGAGTTTCTCCAGCAAAAATCCTCTCTACCCAGAATAATTTTTGACACTAAATTATTATTATAGTCAAACCTTGCATAAAGAACACCTCACTTAAAGAGTAACTCGCTTAAAGAGCAGAATTTTCTCTGAATGGTCATTTCACTTAACAAATAAAACCAACCAAAAACTCACCTAACAAATAAATCGGGGTTCGCAATTCCCCCCACCAGAAGTCACAATTGGTCACTTAAAATTGTGTTTCACTTAAAGAGCAAACTCGCTTAAAGAGCAATCCTGTGGAACACATTATGCTCTTTAAGCAAGGTACAACTGTATTACCTGATGAATGAATTTAATCATCACTAAAACACACTTTTTAAATAGCCAGTTCAATACCTGCACATAGCGGTTTTCTGCATGTTCTGGGAATAATAATAATTTTGTATTAGCAATTATTCTGGGTTGAGAGGATTTTTGCTGGAAAAACTCTGCTCAGGGGACACCCGAATGAGGTTCCTTTCATGTCCCCAAGATCTTTTACCATTGAAGTGGTCCCTATTTATTTACTCACAATTTTTATCTTTCAATCTTCTAGGTTGGCAGGAGCTGGGATAGAGACAGGTACTCAATCCATCAGGGAGTACCTGGGTCTCGAACTGCTGCCTTGCCAGCCTTCCAGCTAACAAGGCGAGCTATGTTCTGGGAGAGAATTTTCTTATACATGCCAAGTTTGAGCAAATCATACTTTACAGTCAATTTAACTTAAGGCAGCACACAGCTGCTGCTTCAGAAGTTTCCTGCTGAGGAAGAAATAATGAAGGCCACATGGTGGGTTTACCCAAATGCTTTGGGAGGAACTTTAGTGCAACACTGTGGTCAAAAACAAAATTAACCATGACTGGCAAGATGAGTGATTTTTAAAATGAAACAGACAGCAAGAAGATTCCTGTAAAATTTCCCATATAAAATGGAAATGTTTTTGACTACTCTACCCTTTTGTTACTTCTGACTCTAAATATTGGAAAGGACAGTACATGTCCATGAGCAAATATGATTTATTTAAACGTATTGCTCATTCCTCATGATATGATATGGAAATAATATAACACCAGGCTACAGAAGGGCAGTACAGTAATCTGCACCCTTTAATTAACTTTAGCCTTTGCTGGAAGTCTATGCAGAAAATAATTAGACCTGTAACTAACTATGGACTAACACTAACAGTGTTCTACAATACTTCACAGAACAACAGAATGTTAATTACGCTTTTTCAGATTGCCTGTGAATCTGTCCTTCCTATACTTGACAGAAAATATATCTGGTTATGCAGGTAACTAGCAAAGCAAAGATACACTAAATCTTTCTCAGCGGTGGGATGTCAAAATTTTTACTACCCCACTGTGACATCATCACAGTGTGGGTGGAGCTAACGTCATGATGTCATGATGTCGTGGGTGGGGCCAAAGAAAATAATAATAAAAATGACAAAATAAAATAAAAATAAGCACACTCACCCACCCCTCAACCCACCCACCCACAACACAAACCCGTAAATAAAAATAAATAAATAAATAAGGAGGCTGTCCATATGCGCCAAGCACTGTAGGCGTGCATGCACACCAAGTGCTTGGCACGCATGTGCAGTGAGGGAACCAGTGAAAAGGTAAGCCCCAAAGGTGGTCCCCCCCAAAAGCTGCTACTGGTTCTCCGGGACACTGGGAAAAGTTACTACCGGTTCTGGCAAACTGGTGAGAACCTGTTACATCCCATCACTGATCTTTCTCCTTAACTCCTACTCCCATGTCTAGTTAGAAATGAAACATCAGAATCTTTTTGTCTCATGCACTGGCTGAAATTTTGTTCTGTAACTTTTGTTGTTGTTCAGTCGCACAGTTGATTCCGACCCTCTGCGACCCCATGGACCACTGTCCGCCAGGCACTCCTGTCCTCCACTATCCCCCTCAACTCACTCAGCTCTGTGCCCATTGTCTCTACAATACCATCTAGCCATCTCATCTTGGGCCGTCCCCTTCTTCTTTTGCCCTTGACCCTTCCAAGCATCAAGGCTTTCTCAAGTGAATCCTCTCTTCTCATTTGATGTCCAAAGTACTTTAGCTTCATCTTTATTATTTGACCTAAGAAGCAGTCAGGGTTGATTTCTTCTAGGATTGAACGATTTGTTCTCCTCGCTATCCAGGGAACTCTCAAAACTCTCCTCCAACACCACATCTCAAAGGTGTCTATTCTTCTGCGCTCAGCTTTCCTAATGGTCCAGCTCTCACAACCATACATTGCCACAGGGAATACCATTGCTTTGACTATGTGAATTTTTGTTTGCAATGTGATGTCTCTACTTTTCACTATGCTCCCCAGGTTTCTCATTGCTTGCCTCCCAAGAATCAGTCGCCTTTTTATTTCATGGCTGCAATCACCATCTGCAGTGAGCTTTGATCCTAGGAAAGTAAAATCTGTCACTGCTTCTACTTCTTCCCCATCCACTTTCCAGGGACTGATAGGGCCTGTTGCCATTATCTTGGTTTTCTTGATATTGAGTCTCAAGCCAGCTTTTTCACTTTCTTCTTTCAACCTAATCAGGAGCTTCTTTAGGTCCTCCTCACTTTCTGCCATTAGGGTGGTATCATCTGCATATCTCAAATTGTTGATGTTTCTTCCAGCAATTTTGATCCCAAATTATGATTCCTCCATCCCTGCATTGCACATTATGTGTTCTGTGTATAAGTTGAATAAGCAGGGTGACAAAATCCAGCCTTGTCTTACTCCTTTTCCTATTCCAAACCACTCCGTCATTCCATATTCTGTCCTAACTGTTGCCTCTTGATTCATGTACAGATTTCTCATGAGGCCTATAAGGTGTTCCGGTATTCCCATCTCTTTAATTACTTGCCACATTTTGTTGTGGTCAATACAGTCAAAAGCCTTAGTGTAATCAATGAAACAGAAGTAGACTTGTTTCAGTAACTTACACCACTTAAGATTGATGGTATCATCAGCTACAGAGAAATAGAAGATTTGTGACTGACCACCCACACCCAAGGTCTTGGGGTTCCCATAGGATCCCTTTCATTATGAGGTGGTCACTAGGAACCACAGGTTAGGGCAGGGTTGGGGAATCTGCAGTCTTGAGGGGACCCTGGACTTCTGGGAATTCAGTCGTTTCTAATTTGACAGCACTTAACTTAGGCCACATCCAGACAGGTTGTTCGGTTCTAATCAAATTATGGCACCCACACGTGATTTGAACAAAAGCAATCCATCCCACAACTTTTTCAAAGTATCCCAATCTTTTTTGGCACAGTGCCCAGGCTTCAGATTTTTAGGAATGATTCAGAGCTCTCCTAATTATCATGTTCTGTAGTTCATGTAGATATTTAGTCTACAGCAGTGTTTTCCAACCTTTGGTTTTGGGACTTCAATTCCCAGAAGCCTAAGTCAATTCCCCAAAGTACTGATCAACCAATGTACTGGCTTAGGCTTCTGGGAACTGAAGCCCCCCTGTGGAGCATGGCGGTGGGCCCCACTTTGGAAGCCACTGGTCTACAGCAAAATATTGCTCTAAGCAGTGACAAGAATAAGCCAGATACGTTGGGAGATACGTTCCTATTTCATCAGTCATATACTGTAAGTTCAATATAGGTAGAGCCTGTCCAGACAGAGGATGTTGGATTGGTCTGGTTCACGCTTAAAAGGTTCCCACTAGCGCCATGATAGCTAACCTTGGCACTCCACGTGTTCTTGAACTTCAGAAAAAGAAAAAAGGGAAGTTGCTTCGGTCTGCTGAAAGGAGGGTCATTAATAATAAAGGGGACCAATTGAAGTGATCCAAAGATCTACCTTGACTCTTTTCAGTGTGATGGCTAACCTTGGCACTCCAGGTGTTCCTGGACTTCAATTATCAGAAGTCAGCACTCCTGCTGATCAGGGATTCTGGGAAGTTCAAGAACACCTGGAGTGCCAAGGTTAGCCATCATGGCTCTAGTGGGAGCCTTTTAAGTGTGAACCAGACCAATCCAACATCCTCTGTCTGGACATGCCCTACCAATAGTGAACTGACAGCAATATAGCTAATCTCTAGGCCAGGAGTCCCTCACACAGCTTTCAGGGCTGGACGGCCTTTTTGCCCTTCCTGCATGATGGGGGTGTCCCATACATTAAATAGGAACAACACATGGCACTTCCGGGTGTGGTGGAGGCAGTGGGGGAGGGGCAGCTGAAATGGTGTTGTGGGCCACAGGTTGAGAACCCCTGCTCTAGGCCTTGATATAAAGAATTCATAGAAATTAGCTCACTAGACCCAACAAACAAGTAGACACTGTCAAACACTTATCTCAGCAACCAAAGTAAAGGGGACTTTTCTTTTAATGGCCTTATGTGCTTTCAGAAAATTGGAAGATGAAATTAGAGAACATTAGGTTATCATACTTCCTCATCAAGGTCCTCTGCTCAGAAAGTTACTTAGGACTGTCACGCAAAAATGAACAGAGACAAAATTACTGCCAGCTTGCAGAAAATTTCTGAACAAGCTAATTGGATGTGTAATTCTTCTCAGCAACAGAATGAGGTTTTTAAAAAATAAATATATACATAATTCAATTTCAATAAGAGACAGGTTGATTTAGAGTTTTAAACTTTCCTTCTAGTTTGTACTTACGTTCATTCTTAGCTGTACTAAACCTCAAACTAAATGAGCTATTCAGAATGTTATAAATTAAAAACTGAATTTAAAACTACCAAAGCTAATAATGACAGAAAAACTGTACTGGACAGGCTCTAGAGAGAGAGAGAGAGAGAGAGAGAGAGAGACTATAAAAATGTTAATTCTATACAAAGTGAGTGCAAAACATCATGACCTAAACACCACCAGTATAATGTCTTCTAAAACCGACAGTGTTTTGATCTTGTGATTCCCCCTTCCCCCCGCACTATACAAGTCACATGGCATTGCTTTTCTCCTTTTATGGACAAAAACAGAAGGAAGCTCAGTTGGTTTAGAAAAATGCTAACTTCAGACACATGAATAAAAAAATACAGGATACTGTATTGGGGGGGATATAAGTACGATGCCGTCTTCTCAATGGTGCAACAAGAGTTCTATAAATAGTATGTTTCTGGTAAGTGAAAACAGAAAAGTTTTTTTTTAAGAGGGTACATTTAATTATGCATTTGCCTTCTGTCCTATAATGTTTCAGCATCTCCCTCCCTCTATGGATCTGCTAAATGTTGCTTTTGTTGAGAACCAGAAAAGCACAACTGAATATATACACAGCATTCTGTCAACCTGTTGTAGGATTTTTATTTCAGACTACGATCTAGACTCCTCTAGTTTAGTGACTGAAGCTTCTTTTTGAACAGCTTGCACTAAGTACAGATTCCATTGAACATATACTTTTATTACACAACACACACACACACATTAAAATCTAGGCTTCATATTGCAAAAAATAAATAAATAATAAGGCTAAATCCAATGGCAATTCAAGAGAGAGAAGAGCCACTGAAATAAATGGGACCTTTGTAAGTGGGAATAACAAGTCCTATTCATTTCAACGGGACTACCCTAGTCAGGTTAATACTAGGATTTAGTCCAGAAATTTCCACAGGCAACAGCAAATGTTCCTTTGCCATTTTCAGCACAAGGCAAATGATGTAACTATTTTTTTCCTGTTAATCGATTTTTTAAAAAAAACAACAGAAAAGCAACCAGTGAGGAAAAAAATTCCTCTGACCTTTATTACTAAAAAGACTTAAGCCATTTATTAGTTATATCATACTATACTAATGCATGGCACTTTTCAGCATACCAAGTACTGTATGCATGTCACAAGAGTCACTTAGTTACAACGTCCCAACAGCCAAATTTGCATTACAGTATTTCTCAAACATATTCAGATGTCTAAATCTTCTGGGATTGAGTTGGATCACAGAAGAATAGCCTAAACCCTAAAGACCAAGTGTGTAGTCCCAAGTGATTCTTCTCTTCAATGAAATTTATACCTCATTTATTTTTAGTGAATTTAGTGCAAATATTACTGGTTCTAGCAAATGTTCACCACTCTGTATCAGGTTTTCATTGAAATATGTGTCAAGCCTCGAAAGCTGATTTTGAATTTTGGCGATCATCACGGGAATCAGTCATGAAGATTTTCCTGGGAACAATATACCTGTAATACAATGGCCTTCCTTTTGCCTTCTGCATTGCAGTGACACCCGTACCACCGATCCAGTTCTGTAAGACACTTTCTGGACTGGGTCCTTTTCAGACACTAAGTCCTCATTAGCCCAAGCCAGTATTGATGAAGCTGCTGCCCTCCATCAGGATGGATTCAAGTGGAATTTAATCCATTTGGGGACCATCAGGCTTCCCTGTGGACTTCGCCATCTAAGGCTGTTAGTCCTCCGGGTTATCACAAAAGAACTCTTGGACGGTGCGGGGGGCCCAAGGACCATTGTTACTGTCACCACAGCTCCCTTGGCCGAGGAAGGAAGAGGGAGCCACCTTATTGTATTGCATTGCATTTTTCTCCCTCCCCTTTATGTTTAGATATTTTGATTGTATTAACTGTATTGTTACGATGTTATATTTATGTTTTAGATTACAATATTGTATTGGATTGCATATTTCTTTTTTCTTTTCCCCTTATGTTTAGATATATTGATTGTGTTATGATGATATATTTATGTTTCCTATTGTAATATTGTTGTTTCACATAATGTTATATTTGTGTGTTTTCTGTGAGCCGCCCTGAGTTGGTTTTTACTCAGTAGGGTGGCATATAAATCGAATTTACTACTACTGCTGCTATCAGATTTTCCTATCAACTGTGTTACCCCAAACTTCGTTTTCAGATATTACCAAGCATATCCTCTAAAAGGCTCCTTTCTTCACTTCCCCATTCTGTAAGTTGATAATATGTCCTCCTGTATAAGAATTCCTCCCCATCTTCAATTCATTAAACCATTTAATGATTTTTTCCCTCAGTCATTCTGAACTTCCCTCTAATGTCATTTTTGTCAACACATTCTTCAATTAAGTTATCAATTTTCCCTATTAACTGTATTACCCCAAACTTTGTTTCACAAACATTACCAAACCTGCCTTTTAAAAGGCTCCTTTCTTCACTTAGGTAAGTCTAATTGCTCAATGCAATACAACTGTTTCTTTTTCTCCTTTCCATCTACTTGTGGCTGTCTTACCACTTTTCTTTTTATTACTTTTCCTTTAAATCATTTCTATTCAAACTTTCAATCCTTATCCACCTTAACCTTCCTTATCAACAATTCTTTACATTTTCATATCATTTTTATAGATATTCCCTTTTACCCTTATCCTTTTTCCTAAATTTTTCTGCCTCTTTTATATTCTATACTATAAACTATATTTTTTCTTCAACTTTTAAATCAACGAAAGAACAATGGACTCTTCTTAGCAATTTAAACATTAAATTAACTTGAATTTGAGTAAAATGTCATTTTGGACTCCAGTAGCCAGAAGCTATTAATTCCTCTTTTAATTTTTTCCATTCATGTGTACCTTCCTTGACTATATTCATAGATTCTAATACATCTAGACAATCTATTTGATTAGACAAAATTGAGGCTTTCCCTTCATGAAAAAATCTCAGCTTCAATGGGTACTTCCAGTTATATTTAACCTTTTTATCCCTTAGAAAAGTAGTAATAGGTCTTATCTTACGGCGCCAAAGTCTTTCCTACCTTGAAATGTCGTGGTAGACCTCTAATTGGTCTCCCTCAAAACATTTGGTGGCGTGCATTAAGATAATTCAATGTTTAAACTGCCAAAAAGAACTCATTGCTCTTCAGTTGATCTAAATGTTGAAGGAAAAATACATTTTATAGTATAGCTATAAAAATGTTATGAAAATGTATACAACTCTTGCCAAAGAAGGTTAAAGGTGGATAAAGATTGAAAGTTTGAATAGAAATAATTTAAAGGAAAAGTAATGAAAATAATAATGGTAAGACAGCCACCAGTAGAAGGAAAGGAGAAAAAGAAATAGCTGTATTGTTTGGAACAATTAGATTTGCTTGACGTCCATAAACATCAGTATGAACCTGCTCTAGTTCCTGTCTCCCTCCCCTTCTTCGACACTCGGAGGCGGTCCTTCAACGGAAGGATAGGGGAGTGAAGACGATAGGAAGGTGAAGGGTTTTGGGTGGGTGACTGGGGAATGTTTATGTTGTGTTGTTATGGGCTTTCGGGAGGTGAAGGGTTGGGTGAGGGTGAATGTATTTCTTTATATTTTGTGTTGTATTGCATTGTAATGTTACATGTTCTCTGTTGTCCTTTTCTATTTATGTATTTATGTTGTAATCTTTTGTATTGTTATGTTTGTATTTTTATTTGAAAAATAAAAAATTAAGTTAAAAAAAACTACTACTGCTGCTGCTGCTGCTGCTGCTGCTGCTGCTGCTGCTTAATCACTGCCTGACAATTGGCCTTGAGTCACTGGCAGCATGTACTACTCTATTGCCAAAGCAGGATTACCTGGCTAGATGGATTCAAGCCAAGAATTTTAAAGAGCAATGCCTAGCATTTGAAATAGGTCTGGAAGCAAATGGAATGCTAATGTAGAGCAGGTGTTACATGGTTCAAATATTCTGCATCAGCCAAAATTTCCAAATTCTTTCCATAGACTGCAATCTAGTGATCTATTCTAGATACAATATGAGGCAGTTTCTGCCATATCCAGATAGGTAGTGTCTGGTATATTGGCCCAAGCTTATACAAATTATTCTACTCATCAATAAGTCCTATTCTTCCACAGACAGTGCCCACAAGCTTTCAAAGTAACCCTTCAAAAGATGTGTGGTATCATAGAGAAACTGAACATGTCTGTTCAAAAAAAGGATCTTCCTTTGTCCTGGGACTCCATTGCACCTGGATTAAGTCACACATGTCTACTTTCATTCAACCCAAAGCTATCTCTGGCCACCTATGCAAGATTTCCATTGATCCCATTGGATAAGGAGATAAACACATGAGAGATGTAGTGGAGCCTTAACATCCAAAATACTTCTATAATACAGTTTTCTATGGGGTTGTTCTACTAAAATTATTGAGTGGTGCACAACACAATAGCAAAGGAAAAAGAAATGAAAGTTCAACAGTTTTTCAAAGCAGGAACAACAACTCCCAACATTTAAAGCAAACCATAAAACAAGTATCAGCAATAGAAGACAGTATTTCTATCTTATCTGACATAAAACCAGGCTTTGCATATTAAAAGACTGCTGAAATAGAAGACATAGGAATCTGATCAATTCCAGGTGGGGGAGGGTAGCTTTTCAAGGTCATGGTTCCCTTAAAGAAGGCTTTATCCCTCACACTAACTTGTCATATCTCCGGAATAAGGGTTTATACTTCAATCTTTGCTCTAGGGAAGGCTGATATGGAACCTAGTGGACCCAAATGAAATGATAATGATTTCAGAGGCAATGGCTGACTGGAGGGCTGAGTAAGTCAGGCATTCAGATGATGGGAACTCCATTCCACAGTGAATGTCCCAGGAGAAGAACCAGTCTATGTAGCCTTGGGCAAACTGAAGTCCCAGAGTGTCACAAGAGACTAGAAAATCTCTTCAGAGTACTCTATACCTATTAAACCTTGAAAACTGTTGCCGTAAGTCAGAATTGCGTTGATGTTCAAGGTCAAATCACCCTTGCTTGAAAACCAGTCATATCCAACTCTAGGGTTCAGTGCTCTATGTTTGTGTTTACCTTTCCAGCTAAAGCAGTACCTATTTATCTACTTGCAATTTCTTGCTTTCGAACTGCTAGGTTAGCAGGAGCTGGGACAGATGAGGGGAATGCACTCTGTTACACAGCACTCGGCTCTCAAACTGCTGATCTGCTGACCTTCCAGTCGTCAAGTTCAGCATCTTAACCACTATGCCACTGCAGCCCTAGAATTGATAGTACTGTACATAATTACTTATGGAGGCTGTCACCAGATTAAATATCTACACTTATCAGAACATGGATTATGGTGATTTATCTATATCCCTGTGGAAATATGAAAGTGGTAGAGAGGAAGAGAACTGTCTCATGCTTTCCTCTCATCCCCATGGTCTTTGAAGATGACCATTAGTGAGATCCCACTTCTGTATCACCTTCTGAGTAGAAGAGGATGTTGCAACTCATAAAAGATTTTTTTAGATAAGTGTATATCACAGACTTTTTCCCCTGAAAGTTAGCACTGGACAGGTTCATCTTGCACCTCCAAGACAGACCTGGATTGTAGCAGGAAATGGCTTTATCATGGTAACCTTTTACTGTAAAAATAATCAAACTGATTAAGGCATCCAGCCTTACAGTCTATTGAACTTTTAAAAGCTTTACTCAAACAAAGTTTATTTGGATGACAGCTCGCCCCTAAGGGGAAATTGCTGCTCCCATGAGGTCTTTCCCTGAAAGAGGGACAAGACAGTTTCCCTAAACTTTCAAGCTGGACATGCTAGTTTCTCCCTCTTATTCTACCATAAGTATAATAGATAGTGCAGGAATTATTTGTTGTTTTGTGAATGAAACTCCATAATCCAAATGTGTGTTTGCTTACATTGTTTTGAATTACTCTATTTTTTTCTGGATTTAGTCCTTTTTGTCATTCATTTTTAAAATAAAACTTACCATGGTTGGGTGGATTTCTATAAAAGAAAATTATTGATTCTATAATCCAATGTTTAAGCTTTGCATGCTTCTGATGTTTAAGGAAGGTTATGTGGGAACAGTGGCAGCAGAAATGAACATTCACATGGTGCAAGTGAACTGTGTGGTCTTTTAGTCAAACTCCCTGGAAGTGTGGCCAGGTTTGGTCTAGCTGGAGCACTGGGAACAAAACATGATTCCCATCAGACTTGATAGTTTTCCACCACTTACATCTCTCTAATACCACATCTCACCATGCCATTATGAACAATAACTGGGAAAAAAGTCACTTGAACCAACTAGCCACCCTAGTCACAAGTAAGAAAACTGACTTCCAGGGAAACAACCATGTTTAGTCTGTTGCAGCAAGACAAAAACACTCTATCATTAGGAAGGCAAAGACTCAATATAAAGAGGACACTTCCATTGTCCCCAGTTGCCTTGCATCTGTGCCTTCTGCAGGACTTTCCTGAGACCTTGGCTGCAGGGCAGCCCAAGGATACAGACAGTAGGACAGGATACCTGGGTAGGAGTGAGAAGGAGGAGGAACACCAGCCAGAAGGAGAGGATACAGGTGCTGCTGGTTGCAGGAAGAAGTAATAAAAAATAAAGAGGAAGAGGAAGGAGGGTTTATCAGAGTTGGAGTTAGTTAAAACATGGGGAAAGTAGCTTCCCAGCAAAAGGACTGGCCCCTGATACTCCAAGACCTCCATAGCAAGGAAGCACTCATTTGTCCCCCTGCTGGACTATCACAACAGAAAACAGACCACCTGGCAGAACCACTCTCAGGGAAGCTGATGCCGACTCAGAAGAGGAACTGAAGGTGTCACCAGTAATAACAACACCTCATCCTGCTTACTGGGAAGCAAGAGCAGCAGCCCTGCTGGGAAAACCAGGGTGATCAGATACTACCAACCCTCACTGAGGGGCATCAGATTGATAGGGGTTGTTATGAAAACTGAGAGCCAGCTGTGAACATTGGATGGGGAGGTAGTGCAATGAATGGATAGCCAGTGAGGACAGATATGTAGACTAGAACAGGACACCCAGACTGCTGATGTACCCAGCTTCCCTATCCCAATAAGGCCTGGCTAGACTTCATCTGAACCTGCGCAGTTCATGGAACCTATTTCAGTGGAGGTTGCAGGGTGCATAGCCAACTCATTCCCTATACAACATCTTTTCAGATACAGTCAACCAGAAACCAAAGTGCCTGTGTGAATACTGTATAGAAGATACATTTGGTCTCCCCCTAGAAGACTGTGCTCTCTTCTGAAGTCCTAACTGTAGACTTTCCTTGGAGACTCAACTGGAACCAATATTTGCATCATTTCAGAACTAAGTCAAAGCTTATTCATTAGAACTTTTTTTTTGGGGGGGGGGAGGACAGTGGGCTATGCAGCTTTTTGTACAATGTTTCAAATGTTTTAACAAAGTTTCAGGGTTTTTTCCTTATATTTTAAAATTGTTTTATGCAGCTTTATAACCTGCTCTGAGATCCTATGATATAAAGTGGGCTATATTTTTTTTAAAAAAAAGATAAATAAAATGGAGACTCTTCCATTTCATCTACTTTCATTTAAACCACAATATCTGAGCTGGGATGTCATCACTGCTCTCTGTACTGGATACATGTTATTCTATTCCTAAGCAGACAGACTGCACTGCCAAGGATTTTACCTAACACCTTCTCTCCCCACCCCACCCCACATGTAATAAGCACCTCTGTTGGAGTGTTATTCATTGGGATTCTTAATGTTGTCAAAATATATGTCTGGCTGGACATCCCACTACAGTAATGGAATAGACCATACACCCAGCAACTCAATACCGAGTGTTGGGCAGCAGTAAATAACCTGACTCTCTAAAAGGGCCAATGGCTATGGGCAGATAAGCGCCTTTAAGTTGGGTGATGGTCCCCTCAGTGGAGGAATTGCCACTCGAAACCATCATATTCGGCCCAACGGCAAAATCATTGCAGGAGGAACTCTATTCCCAATAGTCATGGAGGTGGATGAGGCCATGCCAGATGGACTGGCTATGATGGCACACCTTGTCCATATCCTCAAGGCTGCTCAGTCCATTGTAGTTCCAGTGTTAAATCCTGCCTGTCTCATTTCATATCTGCCGCAGGAAATGGCTCCATGATCATAGTGTGTGGGTCACTTCATGGCAAGCTGGGATCCACTTTAAATGAATTCATGCCAATGGCATTATTCCTGATTGCCTCAGAGGGCAAAGGCAGCCCAGAACCAGCTGCCTTCCGAGACCAGGCATCCCGGTGCCCTGGAGCAGGAAAAAACATATACTCAGATTGAGTAGCAGCCACCACCACCACCGATAAAGTTAAAGTATTTGCCACCACAAGGACTAGTGATGGCCACCACCAATTTGAATAATTCTAACTAGAAGACAGGGCAAATTCATGGAGAATAAAGCTATTACTTGCCATTAGTTGTGATGCAAAGTAGGTCTTGGTTATCAGTTGCATGGAAGGAAAATTGGACATACTGTTCCCTTCTTCTTTTTGTGTCGTATCCAATTCTGAATATTGGCTGTCGCCTGAGTGATCAGCCATGAAGATTGCCCTAAGAACAATACAATGCAGTGGCCTTCCACTTACCTTCCACATCACAGCATGACACTCAGACTACTGATCTAGTTCTGCAAGTCACTTTCTGGCACACAAAGTTCTCATCAGGCCAGTATGGATGAAGCTGCTGCCATCCATCAAGATGGATTCAATTGGGATTTAATCTATTTGGTTTCTATTATGCAAGTGATTATCAGTTGCATGGAAATAAAATGGGACATACTGTTCCCTGGACACCCTTTATGGGGGCTTCTCAGAGGCATATATTTGGCCACTGCAAGGGGGGGGGAGATACCAGACTAGAGAAGGTTTTAGTCTTTACCTACCAAGACCCTCCCCAAGTTCATAAACAATGCTTCTTGCAGCCAAAGGAATATGCACTAAAGGGTAAAATTCAGAAAACTAAGTGGAAAAGGAGGTAGAATAAATGAACACATGAGATATTTCACACCATTTTGCAACTGACAAAAGGGGAAGAGAGATTCTAACAAGGTTTTGAAGCAGAACTTGAAACAGGAGGGTGACACAACAAAATACAAGCATTCTGGAGGGAAATTCCAGGAAGAAAAAAAAGAGAAAGTTATCAAGTCAGATGACAGAAGAGAAGACTCTGCCAGAACATACACAGTAAAACAAGGCTCTGCAGCTACCTTTAGAAAAGAATAAGTGCTGCCAATCCTTAAATCTAGCTTCCAGGAATAGCAATTCTTTCTAAAGGATTTTTTGAAACCCAGTTGGGAGTTTTTGTAACTGTACAAACATATAGACTTCATGCTGCTATGTAATCGGCATGCTTCCCAATCCTATCATAAGGCAAGTTTCATCCAGTACTGAAGGTCTTAACAGTTTATCAGTGATATGTAAGATGGCAGAGTGAGACCAAATGGAGTGAAGCAGAATAACAAATGCAACTTTAAAGGATGGCACAAATTAGCATGGACCAGATATAAAAACAAGGAAAGCTGGTAAACAAACTGAAGAGCATGCTTGGATCTACAGAAATGAAATTCTCTCATATATATGGTGTAAAATATATTGTACAAACTTCAAAAATATATTTTTAAATAAATATTTTAAAAAACCACTTCTGGGCTTTTCCCATGTCTCCAGATCATGCTTTAATTTCCCCCTAGCAATAACCGCTCCTTTTCATCTTTGGCTATTGAACAAACGACCACTATATTTTAAAAAACATGCACTCTAGCTATACACAACTAAAATAAAGCAGTGCCAGAAGCCATGAATTGGCTGCCTGGACAGAAAACCTTTAGTCAACAATCTTACACAACATCTACACAAAATAAGTCTTAAATAATGGACTTACTCTACAAAAGAGGCATCTAGAATTGTAGTATTAAGCAAAATGCAACCTTTTATGGGATAAGAAGCCTTCCTTATTTAAAAGTTTGTCATGAAAGAAGCATTATTAGGTTAACACACTCATGATACATCATTGGGTGTAACCATTTCAAAGCCCATTAACCATGACTGCAATGTCAGCTTAACCACCAACCAATGCTAACATGCTGACCAATCTGACAGAAGATGCAGAATTTAAGCCTATACAGTATACTATCCCTTTAGCTGAAAATTGGGAAGACAAAAATCATGACTACAGAGGAACTACACAAACCTAACACTGACAATGAAGAAATTGACATACAGTAATACCTCGGATAACGTTTACCTCAGATAACGCTAAAATCGCATAACATTAAGTAATCTGAGGAGGAGAATTGGATCGAATAACTTTAAGATCCTATGGGATGGATCGGATAACAACCACAATGTATCTCTATGGAGCTTTAACGTTATCCGATCCATCCCATAGGATTTTCGCATGCATCGGATAACACTATAAATTGGATAACAGCAAGACTTGTGGAACCAAGTCTTAGCGTTATCCGAGGTATTACTGTACCATATATACTTGACTATAAGCTGTCCTGAATATAAGTTGAGGTACCTAATTTGGACCTCTGAAACTAAGAAAATAGATTGACCTGAGTATAAATTGGGGGTGGAAAATTCAGCAGCTGCTAGTGAGTTTCAATAATTAAAATATATGAAAATATGGTAAAATTAATTAATGTAGACATTTGTGTGGGTTTGCTTTTGAGTGTTTACGTTGACCCAAGTATAAGTTGAGTCCCATTTTGGACCTCATTTTGGGGGCTAAAAAACCCGACTTATACTCAAGTATATACGGTAGTTGAAGATTTTCTATAACTTGTTTCACTCATCAATCCAAACCAAGACTGTAGCCAAGAAATCAGAAGAGTGGGACTCAAGAGGGCAGCAATGAAGGAATTAGCAAAGATCATCAAGCATGAGGATGTATCACTGGAGACCAAGACAAGATCATCCATACTCTTGTATGCTGTGAAAACTGGCAGGAAAAAACTTGTTTGAAATATGGTGCTGGAGGAGAACTTTGCAGGTGCCCTAGTCTGCCAAAAAGACAAACAAGTGGGCCCTAAAACAAAACAAACCTGAACTGTCTCTAAAAGCAAAAATGATGAAGCTGAGGCTCTCTTATTCTGGCACATCATGCGAAAGCAAGATTCTTTGGGAAAGACAATACTGGGAAAGGTTGAAGGCAACAGGAAAAAGAAGAAAACCAGATACGAGATGAATTGACTAAAGCAGTGCCCCCCAACCTTTGGGTTTTGGACTTCAATTCCCGAAAGCTTAAGTGAGTACATTGGTTGATCAGTCCTTTGGGGGATTGACTTAGGCTTCTGGGAATTGAAGCCCAAAACCCAAAGGCTGGGGAACACTGCTCTAAAGGAAACCACAGGTGTGACTTTGCAAGAGCTGAGCAGGGCTGTTGAGGACAGGACATTCTGGAAACTGCTCATCAATGAGGTCACCATAAGTTGTAATCAACTTGATAGCATGTAATAACAGCAATTCCTTTACTCGTGGGCACTCTTTACTCATGGACTCTCTCTCTCTCTCTCTCTCTCTCTCTCTCTCTCTCTCTCTCTCTCTTTCTCTTTCTGGTCTTCAGCCCTGATCCACACATGGAAGGGCCATGCTCCTTGATCTCATTTTTCAATGACTCATAAGTAAACACATTTACTCTACTAAGTCAAATCTGTGACTTCATTAACATGCACAAATCATCTCTCAAGATGCTACATTTCTCAGATGCTGTGAGTCATCCATGTTCACCATGTCTTTAAATAAATCGTACATAAATAAGGAGAGCTTTGTTGGGCAAGATCAAAAGTACAGTCAAACCTCGCATAAAGAACGCTTCGCTTAAAGAGTAACTCGCTTAAAGAGCAGAATTTTCTTTGAATGTTCGCTTCGCTTAACAAATAAAACCAACCAAAAACTTGCTTAACAAATAAATTGGGGTTCACAAACCCCCGCCCCATTGGTCACTTACAATGTTGTTTTGCTTAAAGAGCAAACTCGCTTAAAGAACAATCCTGTGGAATGCATTATGCTCTTTAAGCGAGGTACAACTGTACATCTACTCTTAGATCTTAATTTTCAAGTTTAAGGGGGGATTGAAAGGCTATTCATATCTATTTAACTAAAAACTTAAATTATATATGATATTAATTTCAGTATAAAATGGGCTAGTTTAAGCCAGCAACCAAATTGTATGCACCACAGGCAATCACAGTGAAATCTGGAAAAGATTCAAGCTTAAAATAAGCTTTACTTAACAGATACCAAAGCAATTTAGCTTGCACTTGGCTGGGGGTGGGGGAGTCTGGCAGGGCACTTGTGCAATTAGAAAATATGCTTTTAATTCACCCCTCAGTTTCAACAACCTCATTTTAGCCACTGTAAATCTCTGAAGCACAGCATACACTGCTACTTCCACAGCAAAAATTATTACTTCACTGTCCTCATTTCAACATGCTGTTCGTTCTGTCTAAGGAAACACAAGCAACTAGTATAAAAAGGTACAGTATGTACAGGAATATATAATGTGCTGAATATACAGTAGTTTTATAACAGCTGTATTCTTTAAACCTAATCAGGAGCTTCTTTAGGTCCTCCTCACTTTCTGCCATTAGGGTGGTATCATCTGCATATCTCAAATTGTTGATGTTTCTTCCAGCAATTTTGATCCCAAATTGTGATTCCTCCATCCCTGCATTGCGCATTATGTGTTCTGTGTATAAGTTGAATAAGCAGGGTGACAAAATGCAGCCTTGTCTTACTCCTTTTCCTATTCCAAACCACTCCGTCATTCCATTTTCATTCCTAACTGTTGCCTCTTGATTCATGTACAGATTTCTCATGAGGCCTATAAGGTGTTCCGGTATTCCCATCTCTTTAATTACTTGCCACATTTTGTTGTGGTCGACACAGCCAAAAGCCTTAGTGTAATCAATGAAACAGAAGTAGACTTGTTTCTGATATTCCTTTGTTTTTTCCATGATCCATCTTATGTTGGCGATGTGATCTCTAGTCCCCCTGCCTCTTCTGAAACCCGCCTGCACTTGTGGTAATTCTCTCTCCACATACTGTTGCAGTCTATCCTGTATTATCTTGAGCATCACCTTGCTAGCGTGAGGGATGAGCGCAATTGTTTGATAATTTGAACATTCTTTGGCATTACCCTTTTTGGGGAGTGGAACATATACAGATCTTTTCCAATCCTGTGGCCATTGTTTTGTTTGAAAGAAGAAAGTGAAAAAGCTGGCTTGAGACTCAATATCAAGAAAACCAAGATCATGGCAACAGTCCCTATCAGTCCCTGGAAAATAGATGGGGAAGAAGTAGAAGCAGTGACAGATTTTACTTTCCTAGGATCAAAGCTCACTGCAGATGGTGATTGCAGCCATGAAATAAAAAGGCGACTGATTCTTGGGAGGCAAGCAATGAGAAACCTGGGGAACATAATGAAAAGTAGAGACATCACATTGAAAACAAAAATTTGCATAGTCAAAGCAATGGTATTCCCTGTGGCAATGTATGGTTGTGAGAGCTGGACCATTAGGAAAGCTGAGCGCAGAAGAATAGACGCCTTTGAGATGTGCTGTTGGAGGAGAGTTTTGAGAGTCCCATGGACAGCGAGGAGAACAAATAGGTCAATCTTAGAAGAAATCACCCCTGACTGCTCCTTAGAAGGTTAAATAATAAAGATGACGCTAAAGTACTTTGGACATCAAATGAGAAGAGAGGATTCACTTGAGAAAGCCTTGATGCTTGGAAGGGTCGAGGGCAAAAGAAGAAGGGGACGGCCCAAGATGAGATGGCTAGATGGTATTGTGGAGACAATGGGCACAGAACTGACCAAGTTGAGGGGGATGGTGGAGGACAGGAGTGCCTGGAGGACAGTGGTCCATGGGGTCGCAGAGGGTCGGAATCGACTGTGCAACTGAACAACAAAATCCATCACAATTATAACATCCTTTAAAAAGTTTCAGAGTAGCAGCCATATTATTCTGTGCATGCATATCAGTCCTACTCTTATGTCTGAGGAAGTGGACATGATCCATGAAAGCTCACATTAAAATAAATCAGCTAGTTTCTAAGTTGCCACAACATTTTTGTCTTATTTTTCTACTTTTGTTTTGTTTCTTGTCTGATAGCCTTTTTAAAGCTATCCACCACAGCCAGCTGTTAACAGAATGTATATCACTGGGATGAAACTGCTAAGAAATGCTACAGACAAGCCTTTGTGTGAGCAACTTAACATTCTGTGCCTCCTCTGACAAAGACCTCAAGAAAAGATGAGATAACCAACTAGTCAAAACGAATTTCAAACATTGATTATGTGATGAGGAATCTCTTCCTTCTATCTCTCCTGAATTTCCTAGCACTTAGCTTCATTAAAAGAAAGTCCCCATGTTCCTATATTAAAAAAATACATTTCAACATAAAGTTACCCCTGCATTTGTGTTCATTGTCTTGCCTGTACTGTCAATCTGGGTCTCACAATCTCTATTACAAGGATTACTCAGAAGCTTCACACTGAAGGCTTGGAATAGTGCTGAAAAAAATATCCCAGAAGGAAAAGATCTTGAGTTACAGTATATGGCTTTCTTCTGCAAGGCAGAAATGGACATGCCAACATCACACATATGGTAATGCCCGCTTCTGAACCTCTAGTAGTTATTTGTACTGTACTAACATTTTTCTTCCTAAACCCGCTGCATCTACAAATGTATCAGTGAGATACATACACAATCTCTCAAATATTGTTCATGGAAAGAACAATATTCCATCACTGGTGGTTGAAAGAGGACCCAATATATCTTGGAAATTATTTTAGTGTTCAGCCCCACTTATTGCCTATTCACAATACAAAAAAATAGGGCCTTGTCTAAGGGTGTTGCTTAACAGCTGAAGCAAGCACATGCTTCAGAACAGAAATATTCTACCCTATGTGTTACTGCTCTGAAACACTTCCTGTGAACACTACCCACTGAAACATTAAAAGCTAAGGAACTCAGTTTTATTTAACTTCCCAGCCCAAACCACAGTACTGAAAGTTCACTAAAGGGGAAAACAACATGTCTAAACAACTTTTTCATCATCAATTCAGGTTTCTTGCCATGGTGAAATACTTTGATGAGAAATGTTAAAGCCCTGCAAGGTCTTTAAACCAAAGTCAAGAACTCTTATTCTTCCTCAGTTCTCTTTAATTTGCATCAAATATCTCAAAGGCAATCACACTTGTGCTTAGTGCACTCTCTGGGCAGTTCACAAGTTAATTAGCATTTTGCCCCCAACATACTGGGTACTCGTTTTACTGATCTCAGAAGGATTGAAGGCTGAGTCAACATTGAGCCCTGGCCAGGACTGAACTCACAGCAATTTAACCACTGCGCCACCAGGGCAGTGGTTAAACTCTCATTAAGGAGCAAAGTACATACATACATACATACATACATACATACATACATACATACATACATACATACATACATGCATGCATACATGCATGCATGCATGCATGCATGCATGCATACATACATACATACAGCATAGGAAACGGAGACATAAGAAAGATGTGAACAACAATGTAATAAATAAATAAATAAATAAATAACAGCCTGTGTAGTACTTACAATTCTTTAAAAAGGCAGCCACCATTCTAGTTTAACCTATTCATTCAGTTCAGACAGTTGTGTAAACTGTATAAATTTCCACTAAGAAGGAAATTTTGTAGTAAACTTGACAGTACAGTAAAACACTGGGTAACGATTGGATCGGATAACGCTAAAATTGCGTAACGTTAAGTAATCTGGGGAGGAGAATTGAATCGAATAACGTTAAGGTCCTATGGGATGGATCGGATAACAACAGCTAAAGCCTGTGTGGTTACAATGTATCTCTATGGAGCTTTAATGTTATCCGATCCATCCCATAGGATTTTAACAGGGATCAGATAACACTAAAAATCAGATAACACCAAGACTTGTGGAACCAAGTTTTAGCATTATCCGATGTGTTACTGTATTTCTCATCAATTTTTTCTCACATTATTCTCACCATTGCAACAACCCTACCAGGAACATAAAGAAATCCTTAGTGGAGAGAAGAATACTACAATTCTTTATCCTTTCCTGCAATGACAAGTGTAAATTTACAATCCTAAATATCCTCACTACTATAATATTTGAACCCAACTCTTACTGCTGTCATCAGATCTCTGGTTACAACTGCGTTCCCATGCTGACGTACAGAAGTAAACCAGCTGGAAGAAAGCCTCTAGTCTCCATCATTTGTAGAATACTTTCCCCTGGGACATCTACCTGCTACCACTGCATGGTATTCTCAGTCCCAGGCAAAGACATTCTGAAATTCTCTCTGGACTTTTAATTCTCTCTGTATTTATAATGTTTGAAGTGGTAACCATGTTAGTTTGTGCAAGCATATCTAAGAGTAAATAAAACAGAACAGTGTTTTGTCTTTTTTGATATTCTATTTTATATACTCTCAGATATGTATTTATAATGTTATTGTTTTGAATGAGTTTTAATCAGGACTTCTCTTTGCTACTTAACCAAATGATGCTTCTAATTGGGAAAATCATTATGTTATTATTTTTGTATGATTTATACTGGATTTAAACCCTACGTCTCTCTCAAAACAGGACTCCCTTCAGTGCAGCCACTGATTACACTGAAAAAAAAAACAATTACAGTTAACACATGAAAACAAATATACGGTAAGCATACAAAAACCACTATTAAATAAAAACAAAGCATGGGTACTGTTCCACATCAACTAAGTTCAATTTCTGAACATCTGGAGGGATAAGAAAGATTTTTTGCTAGTCAAAAGAAAGACAACAGATGTGGAACCACTCTAGCTTCCCCTGGAAACTGGGAGCAGTAACTACACCAGTCCCCTCTCTTTGTCTTTTCCAACACAGACTCTGTGGCAAGACCAAGAAAAGAGCTTCCCCAATGAAACAGAAACTACTGTGGGAAAATCATGCCCTCTCAGATAACCCATACCCAAGTCATATCAGAGTTCATACACCATAACCACTTTCAATTGTTTCTAGAAGCAGACTAGCATCCGGTGGAGCTGTTATAACAAAAGAGCTACAAGCCACAGTAAAACATTCTGGCCCAAGGGAAGTCTCACTTTCATAGGCAGCTCCATACTAAATATGTTACAGTAGTCTAGAGCAATGATGGCCATCCTTGGCACTGCAGGTGTTTTTGGACTTCCAGTTCCCAGAAGCCCTGATCAGCAGGAGTGCTGACTTGGACTTCTGGAAATTGAAGTCTAAGAACATCTGGAGTGTCAAGGTTGGCCCTCACTGGTCTAGAGCAAGGTTCCTCAAACTTGGCGTTCCAGGTGTTCTTGGACTTCAATTACCAGAAGCCCAAGTCAGCACAGCCTGCTGATCAGGGCTTCTGGGAATTGAAGTCCAAAAACACCTGCAGTCCAAGATCATCTGGAGAGCCAAGTTTCAGGAACCCTGGTCTGGAGGAAACACAACTCACAACTGAGGCATAGATTACTACAGCCAGAAAAGACATCTCGACTAGGATACTAGCTTCTACTGTGCAAGTATACTCCTGGCAAATTCCTCAGCTGATTTTGGATTTCTTTATATCTTTTAATCATGCATTGATCACAGAATGATATATAAATCGTAAGAATATACAGTACAAAGGAATTCATAGGAATCTCAAGAACTTTAGCTGTTTTAAAACATAAATTACCGTATATGCCGGTGTATAAGCCGACTGGGCGTATAAGACGATCCCCCAACATTTCCACTCAAAATATAGAGTTTGTTATATACTCACCGTATAAGACTACCCCCTCTTCCGCACACCTTCCACACACCAAATAAAACATAAAAGAACATCAGATTTGATTTCAACATCTCCCTGTGGCTGACACTAGTGCGCAAGTGCACATGTGCAAGCTCTGCAGAACGGGCTGGTCACGCCAAAAAGGCTGGCACCCCTGTCTCGCTGCTGATGCTCACCACAGCCATGCTGGATACCGCGCGATACTGGATGGTAAGCAGAATGAGGTGGGTGAGCATCGGGAGGCCACTATGGGCAACAGGCGGGCATCGGGAGGCCACTATGGGCTCCAGGCGAGCATCGGGAGGCCACTATGGGCAGCTATGTCTATCCCAACTAAAGTGCAACCGGCGTATAAGACGAGCTCCCCACATGGAGGCATGTTTTTCAGGGGGAAAAGTAGTCTTATACGCCAGCATATACAGTAAATATATCAAAGCCACAACAAATCTTTCTCCCCACTTTAGATAAGACTGCTGGTAAATAGGTCTACTGATGTAGAAAATAGCTCTTTTCAAAACCCAATTGCAATTACTGGTACAGTCAAATAGGTGTAAAAGGGACACCTTGAAAATGGGCTTGTCTGTCAGGCACACATATTTTAAACTTATAATCAAAGGAAAACAGACAGCCAAAAAGGTTTGTTTAATCAAGTATACATTTAGGGTTTCTTAATTTATGACAGACATTTGCAACAAAAAAGAGTAACAGTCACTGATTCTTAAAGTTGCTTCACAGACACATGTCTGTAATAAACAGAAGCAAAGCAACAATCCAAAGTATTCAATAGTTCTCCCTCCCTCCCCCCTCTCCCCACTCTTTTTAAAAGCCTTTGATTCAACCTGACATGCTGAACAACATTTTTGACTGCTAGCAAAATGTAAGTGGAGCAAAACAATTAGTCTGTACTTACTACACCATTAGCGAAATGACTTTTCAAAAAACAAAATAAAACTCTATCACCTTTATAGATTAGCCTCACAGCTAGAGAAGAGTGCTAGTCAGCATCATTCATTAATCTATATATGCTACTTTGTTAAACCAATCACTAGCCTATGACCTAGAAGTCTCCTAGAAGAGTACAGTTGTACCTCGCTTAAAGAGCATAATGCGTTCCACAGGATTGCTCTTTAAGCGAGTTTGCTCTTTAAGCAAAACACCATTGTAAGTGACCAATGGGGGGAGGGGGGATTGCAAATCCCGATTTATTTGTTAAGCGAGTTTTTGGTTGGTTTTATTTGTTAAGTGAAGTGAACATTCAGAGAAAATTATGCTCTTTAAGCAAGTTACTCTTTAAGCGAGGCGCTCTTTATGCGAGGTTTGACTGTATTAGTAATAAACCAACATCTAAATCTTTTCTTTGGTTTTTCTTTTTGTTTTTAATTGCACTTTCATGCTGCAAACTGTAAATCATCCCTGGCAGCTCGAAGATGGCATAAAAACAATGGCCAGAATCCTACTGATGTTCATGTAATGTTCACATTAACTTCCCATCACCAATTGTGGCTATTAATGGGGTGTCAGGATTCACCTAGGTTGTAGACCTAAGACACACCTCTGCCTCTCATCAGTGCAAACACCAATATGCTTCTGGTCAATAAATAAATACATTAATAAAAAATGCCTTGTACTGATATGGTATGAACCACCACACATCAGGTAACCAGTACTGTAATAGGATAATCTTTGTAAAATGCACTAAAAGAAGATGTTATTATGTGTTTCTAAAAGTCATGATCACTATCTTCTTTTTCACCTTGTTACCTGAAATTTTGGATAAAGCATCATAATTGATCAAAACGTTTATTAAACTGCCTCATGTTATAGCATACACACACAGACTCCATATGGCAGGGGAAGAGAGGACGTGACAAGTCACACACACCTGGCAAGGTACAAAGGTTAACTGGAGTTCACCCTGGGGACCACTTAACTTAAAACTTTTCTCTTTACTTAAGTAACAGGCATTTACTTAATCTGTTCCTGTCCATCCAAGCAGCTTCACACCACATTAAGCTGATGCAAACGCCATTGGCTGAAGATGGACTGGCCGGTCCTGCCTTCCAGAAGAACAAAAGAATTGCCTGCCTGTGTTTGCTCAATGTAATCCTGCTGAACCAGTTTCTGTATGACTGAATTCCCCTACCTTTTGCTTCATGTTTACATGTAATTAAAACATGTTAATTGCATTTCCTCTTCCCCTCTGCAAATTCCTGTGGAACCTCAAATGTTCATACTGTTTTAGCTTACCACCAATGTAAAGATCTCTGATTTTTTGTTAACTTATGCTAATTTCCTTACCTCCTCCCAAACTCCAGTCCCCTCCCCTTGCATGCAGAGTTAGTTTAGATAGAATAGTTAAATACCCCTTCCAGGTGGGTGGGGGCCATCTTCTGTTCACCAAATTTTGTGAGCAGGGATCACGAGGGGGTCTTTTCCTCAGAACGGTTGCGGGAAGGTTAGCTATTTAGAATTATAGGTCTGGCCAGACTATATGCCTGAATAGGCTTCCCTTTGCTTTTGCTCCCAATAAACCATATTTTGTTTTGACTGAAAAAACTGCCTCGTTGTAAGTTCTTGGGATTTTCTAACACCTCTGCCAGAGAAACGTACCTGGGCCCCAAATTTTTGGGTAACAACCTCTTCTCCCTATTAAAAACATCCTCAGAACTAAATAAAAAACCTTCCTATGAAGTCTAGTTTTAATTACATGGCAGCAAATATTCAACATATTAAAAAACAGAAAATGCTATATAAACATCCTCACATGTCATCATCACTTTAAATTGATCCAATTTCTAATAAAGTATCTTCAAAGCAACCTGTTTCCAGAGTAAAATGGCAAAATCATCACAACTCCAAACCAACACAAGCCGCATAACAGGAGAATCCATTGGTATATGTTTCCACTACTCCAACTGTATCATACTAAGCAGGTTTTCACTGGAAGGCTTAGCTGTGTCCATAATACACTACTACCTCACAGGTCTTAGTTTGCACAAGCACTACAACCAAAGGTTGTAAAACACTCATCTATATTAGACTATCACACTTTTGACAGATTTTTTTTTAATAAACCAGAAATTTCTGAATTTGTTTAAAGAGGTATGGTTTACGGAATTTTTTTCAGAATCGATTAATTGGTTTTCAATGCATTCCAATAGGAAACTGCATTTTGGTTAATGTATTTTGGTTTTCAATGCATTCATATGGGAAACTGCATTCAATTCATTACTATAGGAAATTTGGTTGAAGTAATTTTCGCTGTGAGAAAAGACCCAGAGAATGCAGTAATTTTGTTAACCAAGGTTCCACTGTACTGTATATCACTTCAATTAAGATCATTTCAATAAATATTAGGTTAATGCTAGAGGACAAATATCTAAAGTTAAACAAAACAATTGTACCATGATACTGTATAGACTCAGAAAAATGAGTCCTTGCGTCCAGAGAATACAGTCTTAAATTCTAATGAAATTTACTGGATTTATTTTAATCTACCCGTGTTTGCCAGGCGCATAAAACGACTGGGCGTATAAGACGACCCCCCCAACATTTCCACTCAAAATATAGAGTTTGTTATATACTCGCCATATAAGACTACCCCCTCTTCTGCACACCTTCCACACACCAAATAAAACGTAAAAGAACATCAGATTTGATTTCAACATGTTAATTTATATTCAAATGCTTATGCAGAAAAACTGTCACAAGGCTGTATGTTATCAAACATGTACAGTAAACATAAAACAGTGCAAGTGCAAAGTGGTACTTATTTATCTACTGTATATACATGAATATAAGCTGACCCGAATATAACCCGAGGTACCTAATTTTGACCTTGAAACCCAGGAAAATAGATTGACGCGAGTATAAGCCAAGAGTGGGAAATGTAGCAACTGCTAGTGAGTTTCAGTAATTAGAATACAGTAATATTAATTATTTTATTGATTTTTTTTAGAACTGTACTTGCACCAGCCATCAGTGGTGGCGCTGCAGGTAAAGTGGGTGGGCAGGTCAACTGCACTGAGGCAGGAAGTGTTGCTCTAGCCTAGCCTCTTGCTTCCCCTGCAAGGAAGAAGCATGGCTTTTTCCTCCATCTTGGGCAGAGCAGAAGGTACCAGTAAATGAAACCCTTTCTTTTTCCCCACCAGTTTGAAAGGGAGACACAATTGTAATGTAGAGCTTCTTTCTTCATCTGGATGGTATGTAGAATGAGGTGGGTGAGCATCGGGAGGCCACTATGGGCAGCTATGTCTATCCCAACTGAAGTGCACCCGGCGTATAAGACGACCCCCACACACACACACACACTTGGAGGCATGTTTTTCAGGGGGGGAAAGTAGTCTTATATGCCAGCAAATACTGTAATTGTGAAGTCCAAAATATGACTTGCTTTGATTTACACAAAGACTGAGAGACGATCTGATCCTCACTGCAAATTTATTTTGAATTTAAGAACAAAAATGTTTTCAATTCTTATCAAATTCTGTTTACCCCTTGCTGTACACATTAGGCTAAATCAGTCATTCACAAACCCCAGCCTGCAGGCCTAATCTGGCCCATACATCTCATTAATTTGGCCCATGGTGGCCACCCAGCCACCTCTAAGACTGCCCCCCACCATTGGAAATCATGATATGTCACTTATGGTGGCAGCGACTGCACATTTCTTAAGGGGTTTTGGGCAGCCCCTGCTACTTCCCAGGGCAGCAGGAGCCTTTTCAGAGCATGATCATTCCATTTTGAAAATTTTCCGCTGCTTCCCTATTTGGTCCCAGCAGCTAATCCACGGCACTTGGAGACTTCTGTTGGCATGTGGCACTGATGTCAGTGCCTGGTTTCCCAGTGCTGAACCAGGAAGTATCCAAGCGCTGTGGATTAGCTGCTGGGACCAAGTGGGGAAGCAGCTGAAAGTTTTCAAAACGGACTGTTCGTGCTCTGAAATGGCTCATGCTGCCTTGGGAAGTGGTGGGGGCTGTCCAAACCCCCTGAAAAAACACACGATCACCACCACCATATGCCGCTGATGATTAACATAAGTCCAGGGAGCCACCAGGCCTCCGGCCCCTGGTGAGGAGTGTCAGTGGCAGGTCTGGCCCCTGGTGGGAAAACACCTGGGCTAAATCTACCTTCTTGACCACTAATAGGAACACTGCCTGAGAAGAATTTGATTCAAAGAAGTTCTTGGCAGAAAGCAGAAAAGGCCATCACTGCTGATTCCTCATTACCACTGCATGGCCAGTTCAATTTTCTCTGCTCTTCCATAATCTTCAACTTAACAGACCAATAGGAAATGGGGAAAGCAGTGGAGGAGGAAAACAGCAAAGGTCACCCTTTCGCCCATGCAACCAATAGTCCAACAGATCTGAATCCTTCTGTTACTTCATCAAAGTAACATTCTGGATCCAACTCATTATACATAATTGTACCAAAACCATTTAAAATGTTGTCTGCATCTGCTGTACAACAAAATGAGAGTGGGTGGGGGTAAAGGAAGAGAACAGAATTTCAAACAAGCACCAAGGCACATATTTAAAGTAGATGGAGGAAGGCCAGAATTGCAGTGAAGTCAGTAATATGACACCACACTCCATAGATCAAGGATTTTCTTTTTTTAAAAAAAATGTGTGCAATTAGTCTCACAGTCATACTCTATGAGATTTAAAGCTCACCAGTTTGCAGTCATAAGAGAGAATATATTCAATTAATTAATATGGTACAATATTCAACTGTATTCCAACTATGATTAATTAAATGGTCCCAAATTCACCAAAGGGGGGGAATTATGGAAGAAATTGGGTCATACTAAAGAGACAGTGCCAACTTTAAACTGGGTCATAAAGATGGCAAGAATGCAAAAGTTTGGAAGATAGAAACAGAAGAGCTATATAAAATTATGAAAAATGACTAATTAGCACCATGCATTTCCCTGAAGGAAGAGGATTGTGCTATTTTTAAAAAATCAAGATTTTTATAAAGGACCACTACCATGTGATAATTAATTATTTACATTAAAAATGTTCACAGACTACAGAGGTAGATCATAGAGAAAAGCAGTCTGGGGGGTAAACTCCCATCCTTTCCTTTCTTTATAGTTAGGAAGGGTTCAACCGGTAAGCCAAGTCTGGATGCTACAACATGAACATAGGGGATGGAATTATATGGCCAAAGTGTGGGCGAGAAATGGGCAGCTAATCCAATGTCAATAAGGGACTGCGGTGGCTCAGTGGTTAAGAAGCTCGCCTTGTTATCTGGAAGGTTGGCAAGTTGGCTGTTCAAGACCCGGGTACTGCATGACGGAGTGAGTTCCCATCTCTGTCCCAGCTTCTGCCAACCTAGCAGTTAGAAAGAAAGAAATTGTAAGTAGATAAATAGGGATCACTTGGGTGGGGAAAGATCTTGGGGGCATGAAAGGAGCCTCATTTGGGCATCCTGAGTGGAATTCCTCCAGCAAAAATCCTTTCAACCCAGAATGCAACTTTGTGTGTTTCTGACATAAGTTTTTTTTAAAAAAAAATCCAATATCAAGAACAAGAGAAAATCACCCTGATGAACTGAGTAAACCAGTTCTTTAAAATATTTTTCCAACAATTTAGCAAAACATGTGAATAAAAAATACAATTTTGCAAGCACAGCCCCATACAATGAACCTACATATTATGTGATTTATAGAAAACTTATCTGGAAAATGAAAATGTCTATGCCACAGATAAATCTGGGGCACAGTATGCTTCTTTGCACACTGTTACTTCTACAAAAGCTTACCTACAACAGGGTTCCAAACAATAATTCCTGTATTCTTTGTTTGAATATGTTGATAAAATTAACAAGGCTAGACAGAAATATCTTTTACAGAATGCAGATGGGAAAAATATTCAAGTGGACTGACTTTCCTAAAGAGCAAAAGTAATGCAAAATCTAAACAAAAGCTACAGCGTAAATTTTACAAGAAATCAAACACAAATTAAATCAAAAGCCCAACTTGCAACATATTATAAGCAGAATGTTAGTTACATGGTATCCTTATGTCAACCGCTCCATTATTTTGTTTCTCATGATGGGATTTCAGTGACAATGTAGCGCTATGAGGTCATATTGCAGAACTGGTCATCATCCAAATGATGCCTTGTATTGGGCTGGCCAACCTTTTCATGCTGTGGGCCAGACCACACCCCCTCAGACAGATGTGCAAGTGTGGTTCCACCACTTCCGGTGGTGGTGGTGGCCGCAGCAGATGCAATCACAGTGTGTTTTCTGCTGTTTTCACCACTTCCCGTAGCAGTGAGAATGAGGGCGGCACATTTTTGCTGCATTTCTGGCTTCTGGCACATTTTTTGGTTGCATTTTCATTGCATTTTTGGGAACTTACAGCTAATTTCCGGTGCTTCCGGTGCTGGCAGTAGGGTCCTCACTATCAAGCTCACAGACTATAGGTTGGGAACCCCTGCCTTATATGAAAAGTCCACAAGGGTGGGGTTTCCAGTTAAGAGAGCATTTCATGTTTAAGCAAGATGGATAGAGAGAAACAGTCTATAAAGCTTAGCTTCATTTTAAAGGTTTCCTAATAAAATATGAAAGCTAGAATCTAATATATAGCAACAGAGATGTCAGGATTTCCTCACTGCTTCCCATGGAGAAACTTGTGTTTGTGATCCTTTGCTTTCTGAGAGACATCAATTAACTTCCAGATACACCTGTCATTCTCTATAAGACAATGAGTGGGTATTTCTGAAACTGTCATGATAATGCAAGTATGTGGTAGGGGAGAAGAGGGAAAACACAGTGCTTGAAACAAACTGCTTTTCATCTCATTAGGCCAAACCTTTTTCATTTTGATAAAGGAAGTTCACAGCTCACCAAAAACATAATATACTTCAAAAAGGCCGCAGAATGATAATGCAAATTAACACAAGGGATCTGTGTGCAACATAAGCCTAAAGCATTAGAGGTTTTTCATAAGTATGTTTTTTTTAAAAAAAAGTCTGAGTCAAAAGACAAATTGAGAATAAGGAAGAAAATCCACCATCAACATTTGTATCTGACTATTAAAAATATGAGGAAAGGATATGAAGATGGAGAAAGTTGCAGGGGGAGAGGAAAGATGCTAGGAATAAGACAATAGGAAAACAGAAAGTGTTTTTAACAAGAGTTCTCTGAGCAGAGGTGTGCTTTGTATTCATGTTGTTTCTCACTCTACAAAGACAAAGCCGAGAGAGGAGTGGGTGGAGTGTTTGTAAAGCCAGGCTGGACAGATAGCAATGATAAAATGATAGCAATGCTGATCCCATTAAAAATACATCAGTGCACAGAAAGGAACAAGAGGATGTACCAAGAAAGCACAACTACTGTATCTTTACAAAGAATCTTTTCATGCAATGTTTCTCTCTGCCTTTTATTTCAGACAATGAGAATTGTGAGCCTTTAGGCAAGGAAAAGAACCTACTCATGTCACTGCTAAGTTTTAGCAGCAACCAAAAGATAAACAGGCCACAGGAGAATTAAGGCCATATTTCAGAAGGGGGGGGGAGGTAAACGACTAGTGCCACAATTCTTTTCTCTCCAAAAGGAAAAACCACAACCAAAATACCCATTTACTCCTTTTCTCTGTCTAGACCAGTGGTTCCCAACCTTTTTTATTTTTTTTTTGGCCATGCCCCACCTAAGCATCTCTAAAACCCTGGTGCACCCTCACTCCTGTGATGTATAATTCTTATCATTCAAAAAGTAAATTCCTATTCACAAGGAGGAAGCCTAAAGGCCATTCATTGTTAATAGCTACATCTGCCCCTCTTAAAAATCAAATTACTGTACTCCCATATTGGTAACCACAGCTCTAGATGTTACATATCAGTAACATACAAAGAAAAACAAAATAATGCCATCCAGTGGGAGTGTTAATGTCTCTGCTCATTACAGCTATAAGAGGGGGAGGGGACCAAGGACCCAATGGTTCTCTTTAAAAAATACAGCAATGCCAATTATGCAGCATTTGCTTGTCTTCTTCATCAGCAATCTTTGTTCCGCCGTTTTCTGTTTGTCTCTTCCCTCCAGCATGGCTTGGCATAAGACAGTAAGCTGTCTGCGAAATAGATTTTTCCATTTCTCTGCATTAATGTATTAATGAAGGACCTGGAACACTAGAACCCTTGTTGGCACCATAAGGCATTCCTATGACCCAGATAAGGGAACAACCACCAAGAAATAACACAACTACACTAGCAACCCATGACTCTCTCTCTCTCTCTCTCTCTCTCTCTCTCTCTCTCTCTCTCTCTCTCTCTCTCTCTCTCACACACACACACACACACACACACACACACACACACACACACACACACACAATCCCTTTTTTTGTATTTAGAAATTTCTAAATCCAAACCTCCTGAATCCAAACCTTGTTTTGAAAACTAAGATAATTTTAGTATTCATGGCTAAAGGGGGAAAGTAAATTATGTAGAAACATAATAAACTCTTATCAATTCATGTTTTGTTCCCAGCTTCCAAAGCCCATTTAAATGCACAAAATAAACACATAGCAATAGCTTAGAAGACTGTAATTAGTACCAACTTGTTCAATGCAAAGATCAAAGGGTATGACAAATTTGGCACTAATGCAAGCCTATCCTCCATACAATTAACTTGGGGTACTCCTGAATGTTTATTGTAGCACTACTGCAATACTGTATCCACTACTTTCAGCCTCAACCAGATTTACACAGGATAAGAAAGGATTTTAGGTAAAGTTCTCCCTTGATTGAAAACCAGCCGTGTCGAATTCTAGGTAGTAATGCTTATCTCCGTTTACAGCCAAAGTGCCATCGATGTCTGTGTCTGCTGACATTTCTCTGGTCATGTGGCAGGCAGGTATGACTAGCTGCTGGAGCTCATGGAATGCTGTAACCTTTCCTTTCAAAGAAACGCCTATTTATCAACTTGCAATTTCTTGCTTTCAAACTGCTAGGTTGGCAGGACTTGGGATAGACGATGGGTGCTCACTCTGTCCCGCAGCACTGGGGTCTCAAACTGCTGACCTTCCAGTCATCAAGTTCAACATCTTAACCTCTAAGCAACCATGGTCCTAAGAGAGGATTTCACATGCATAAAAACCAAGCTATTACCCGTATTAATGTTTCCCCTGATTGACACAACAAATCGAAGAAACCAAATACATATCACTTGCCTGTTTCCCAAATTTTAGAACTACAGTAACATGAGAATAGTCACCAGGAGTGGATCACTCAATATGCCTGGGAAAATGTTCGTTGTGTAAAGTCAAAAAGAACCACCTTATGAGAAGCACCCTAAAGTACATACTATGTGGGAGAATCATCCCCAGAATTTTCCTTTGAACAAAATACATGAGAAACAAGGCATGGAAGAGTGATTAATTCCCTCCAAATAAAATTATCTCCTCCTACTTCCCTGCGAGAAACATTAAAGACCATTGCTGAATCTGGAATGAACTGGGCTAAGGAAACTAAAAGCACAGTTAAATGCCATTCACTTCAGAAGGAAGAATGCAAACAAAGCTTCTTTGAAGGGATAAAAACTACAAATATTGCCCACCTAATAGGTAGCTTGAATCGTAACTTCACATAATTAATTCACATAGTTCTACCCTTTATACTATGTTTCAATTTAGTCCTTAATCCAGTACAATTTATTCTAGGTTTGCCTCTCACCTTACTCACAACATGAACCCAACTAAATGGTTATTCACATCAGAACTTTCTACAGCATGGCTTTGTGAGAGAACAGTGAAATTCCCCACATAGCTGTTGTCTGCAGACATCCACCATGCAGGGTGGTGCCCCTCACCACCACCACCAAACAGAAGCAATGAGGTAGATTTGGGTGGGGGGTTCTCGGGGCCATAGCAAGGGGATGGCCAAGGTGGGCATCACCCACCCTGAGTTAGCAGTTTGGCTACCCTCAAACGCCCAGCTTCTATCCTGGCTATGGCCCTGGGCTTTCTGCCTGCAATCATCTGAAAGCCATTATCCCCCAAGGTTTGTTTGGCAGGCCTCAAAGCCCCCCAAACCCCACAAGCCATATGGCTGCTGGTTTGCCATATGATGCCTTTGAGATGTGGTGTTGGAGGAGAGTTTTGAGAGTCCCCTGGACAGCGAGGAGAACAAATAGGTCAATCTTAGAAGAAATTAACCCTGACTGCTCCTTAGAAGGTCAAATTGTAAAGATGAAGCTAAAGTACTTTGGACATCAAATGAGAAGAGAAGATTCACTTGAGAAAGCCTTGATGCTTGGAAAGGTTGAGGGCAAAAGAAGAAGGGGGCGGCCAAAAATGAGATGGCTAGATGGTATTGTAGACACAATGGACACAGAGCTGAGTGAGTTGAGGAGAATGGTGGAGGACAGAAGTGCCTGGTGGACAGTGGTCCATGGGTTCGCAGAGGGTCGGAATTGACTGTGCGACTGAACAACAAACAACTGCAACTCTGTCAATCCTTAGTGGCACCCAAAGATTAAAGATGGTCCACTTGCAAAGTCACTGGTGTGTGTGTGCCCCCCCCCCCGTTTCACCTCCCTAATTTGTCACAATAATGCAGAAACTACAAACTAGCACCAGGGGGCTGTGGTGGCTCAGTGGTTAATAAGCTTGCCTATTAGCTGGAAGGCCAGCAAGTCCGTAGTTCGAGACCCAGGTACTGCATGATGGTTTGAGTGCCTGTCTCTGCCCCAGCTCCTGCCAACCTAGCAGTATGAAAACAAGAAATTACAAGTAGATAAACAGGGACCACTTTGGTGGGAAAAGATATTGACGAGATGAAAGAAACCTCATTCGGGCATCCCCTAAGTGGAGTTTCTCTAGCAAAAATCCTTTAAACCCAGAATAATTTCTGAAACAAAATTATTATTATTATTATTATTATTATTATTATTATTATTATTATTATTATTATTATTATTATTATTATTATTATTATTATTATTATTAGCCCCAACAGGAGGATGCTGTATAGGAGGGAAGCTGGATTTTTTTTTGGGGGGGGGGGAGGACAACTCATTTCAGCTGTGATTTTTTTTCTTCTTCCCCAGAGCAATGGGGAAGAGGAAGAGACGAAGACTGGGCAAAACCAGCCCAGTCCTCTCGAAGGCCTACCAGGGACATAAACCCAATGAGGACCTTCACCACCTCAGCTCCTCTTCTGGGGGGGGCGGGGGCGGAGAGGCCCGTCAGAAAAAAAGGACCTCTTTCCCCTTTCGCTCCCGGGCGCGGGTGAAGCAGAGGTCACGGCCGGGAGGGAAAAGAGAGCAAGTTTAAAAAAACAACAACACACACACACTCACACACACACACACACCACACAACCCCCGCAACAGGTGTCTTTTCCCCACACATCACACTGGGCAGGGTTTTTGGTTTGAGAGCTCTAAGAACCACCACCACCACCCCCCAAAAAAAAAAAAAAACACGACTGCAATGCCATAGGGCTTCTTTTGGTCTCTAAAAGAAAGAAAAATGGGAAGCGGGGTGGGGGGGGGGAATAATACATCCCATTAGCGCCTTGGGTAGCGTAGGTAGGACCCACTCCCTCGGCTAGGGGGAGGGAGAATGGAGGAGTCCCGCCAAGCACACCCGAAAAATAACTCTCCCCCCCCCCCGGACAAGCTCCCCAAAAGGATATACAGTAATAATTTCGGGTCAGAAATTATTCTTGGGTTGGGGGGGGGGATTTTTGCTGGCGGAACTCCGCTCAGGGGACGCCCCAAAGAGGCTCCTTTCATGTCCCCAAGATCCCCTTTCCCACCGAAGTGGCCCCTATTGATCTCCTTGCAATTTCTTCGCTTTCAATCTGCTTAGGCTGCCAGAGGCTCACTCCGTCAGGCAGCACCCGGGTCTCGAAGTGCCGACTCGCCGGCCTTCCTGCCAAACAAGGCGAGCTTCTGAACCGCTGAGCCACCGCAGCCCCACCCCCCACAAGGATGAAGGCTCGCCAGGGAGAAACCAACCCCCCCCCCCCAGGCCCCTTGGCTCGCGCGCCCTCCCCGGGCATGCCAGGCGCGCGCCCATTTTGGCCCCCCTCCCCCTCCCCCTCCTCTCCTCTCCCCAGCCCGAAAGCCAGGCTTCTCCGACCCCGCGGCACTCCTGGTTGTAGGACTGCGGTTGCTGCTACACACACACACCGGCCCCCGCCGCCCTTCTTCTCACCTGCTGCTTCGGCTGCACAAGGTTGCTGCAGAGCAGGGGACCCTCAGCCATGCCCAGTCGGCGCTCGCGAGGATGACCCGACCCGGCTCTGTGCGCGGGAGAAAAAGGAGAAGCAGCAGCTTCAGCAGAGGAGGAGGCGGGCGGGACACTCCCTAGGCGCCGCTTCTTCTTCTTCTTCCTCCTCCTCCTCCTCTGCCTTCTGTGTATTTGTCGTGTAAGGGGAGGCGCTCTGCACTGCCTGTCCGTCGGGGCGCTCTCGGCCCTCTGCTCTCCTGCCTGGCCTGCCGCAGACACCGCCCCAGGCCGCTGCCTGCGAAGGGAGGGGGATTCCCTCCCCCCCCCCGGCCCACAGCCGCGGGTTCCTCTTCCCGTCCCCGTTCGTCCCCCCGACTTCACGTCTTCACACCCTCCCTGCGCAAGAGGGCACGGCCGGTCCTTGGCTGCTTTGGGAGGCGCGAAGCATTTCCTCGGGTTGTGTGTGGGGTTTTTTTTTTTTTACATGACTCGGAATCAAGCACCTAATTTATAATAAACTTGTGTCAGATTAGAAATTATTCTGGCTTGAAAGCAGAGCAGTAGCCAGGATTGTAGATTGGGGGGGGGGGCAACAATCACTCACTCACTCACTTCCCCCCCCCCCTTTACGGTTCTGGTTGAAAGGATTTTTGCTGGAGAAACTCGTCTTAGGGGACTCCCTTTCATTTACTAAGGTGTGGTCATTTGGGTAGAAGTTCCACCATTTTTTTTTCTGTAAGAAACACCAGTCATTGTTAAGGGTTTTTTTTTTTTTTGGTCCAAGATATTTCATGTCCCCAAGATATTTCCCCACTATTTATCTACTTGCAATTTCTTGCTTTTGAACTGCAAGGTTGGCAGGAGCTGGGACAGAAAAGGAAACTCAAGCGGTCACGCAGTACCCGGGTCTCGAACTGCCGACTTGCCGGCCTTCCAGCTAACAAGGTCAGCTTCTTAGGTGCTAACTTGGGGCCAGCCCCCTCCCTGCCTGGAAGGAATAAGGACTCACCTGGCTGTATTGTATTTTCATTTTTATGTTAGATATATTGACTGTATTGATTGGATTGTTTTACAGTATGTTGTTATGTTTATATTATGTTGTTGTATTTATATTCGATATTGTAATACTTTAATATATGTTGCCCCCTGGTATGTTAGCTGCTCTGAGTCACTTCAGCGAGTAGGGCAGCATACAGGTCTAATTTTGTTGTTGTTGTTAACCACTGTGCATCAAAATTGCTACAGCCCCACGCTCTGACCTGTTACATGCTGTGGAGCCCAGGGGTGGGGGTGGGAGGGGGGTGATTAAAAAAATAAAGATGCCCCAAACTGGGAACAAATGAGCTGTTAACATAGGAGCAATTGGAGAAGGATTTTTTTAATTTGTTAATAGCAGGACTACAGGTGAATTTGTTTATTCCTTACCTTTTTAAATAGGCACCCATCCTGCCAACAAGTTAGCATCCAAATTAAATATAAAAAAGCAGCAATGATGAATACATCTAGAAACACGGAAATCATAATTAAAGTGCATTAATTAAAAAGAAACAACAATATCCAACCAGATAGCACACACACACCCCTTAGCAACATCAAAAAACAGCTGGGATGCTAATAGCCTATTTTTGTAAGAAGAAGAAGAAAACCTTTGGCTTTTTTGCCATTGGGCAATAAAGAGTGTTACTAGCTAATCCCCATCATGACAGTTTGCCTTTTGGGGGTACTGCATAGGGACAAAATATACAAACCTGTATGGTAGCTTCCTATCTTTTCTCTAGCATGGGCATTACTTTTGGATGCTCAGTACTTGAAATTCAAAGCAATTCATGAAATGCTCCTGTTTAGTGCAATTTGGTGCCCCAAAGAGCATGAAGCAAAAGGATATATCAGTTCCTCTTTTATATACAGTACTGCATATTGAATTATGCTGTCTTTTTTTTTTCAGAGTTGCTGAGTAACCAAAAAAATCCCTTAACATTGACTTATGTTTCTTACAGAAAAAATGGTGGAACTTCTACCCAAATGACCACGCCTTAATAAAAAAAAAACAATGGGGCTGCAATGGCTCAGTAGTTAAGAAGTTTGCCTTGTTAGCTGGAAGGCCAGCAAGTCACCAGGTTGAGACACGGGTGCTGCATGATGGAGTGAGCACCCATCTCTGTCCCAGCTCCTGCCAACCTAGCAGTTTGAAAGCAAAAAATTGCAAATAGATAAATAGGGACCACTATTCTCAAAATTTCATCACCATAGCCAGACACTATTCATTTGGGATTTATTGTACCTGACTTCCAATCAACTGGGAATCCCAGGCATTTATCTTTTCTCTCTCTCAAAACAAAGGCAATGGTGATATAACAAAAGCTTATAGCAAGAGTTACTAAGTGTACTCTCAGAAGAAGTGTTTATTCTGCCATCAGCCTGCCTTATTCTCATATTTCATTTGTAATCCTTTTGGGTTTCCCACTTCTTCTGTGTTTTCTTAGCATATAGAATAACTGCAGTGTCTCTTTGCATTATTAGCACTAGTGCTTTTGGAAGGCCCCAATTGAATGAAGCACTAATAGCATAAACCTCTGCATGTTTTACCCTATCATTAACCCTTGTCAACAAATCCACCATCGTCCAACAAATGGTATTCCTTTGCATGAAAAGGTCAAACTTTGAGATGAGATGCTGTGGACTCAGCTTGGAATTAGAAGCTGGTAACATTGGGATGTTTCAGAGCTTCATACCTGAACAGTAAGACTTGCAAAGGAAATCCGACTCCTAACTTGTTCCCTGATCCTTCTTCCATGTCTAGGCAGACGTGAAACTGCCAAAATGAAGGCACCTTTTGGTGAGTTGATTCTGCAGTTCCTTTCACCTGACCATGTGTGAGAAAGATTAGTAAGAAAGGACCAACATCTCCCCCCCCACACACACACGTCTTGAGCAAAGGTATGTAATCTTAAGGAGACTCAAGCTGGGGGGACTCGGGGAAAACCCAACCCAAGTATCTCAGAGGAAATCCCAAGAACCAGATGTGTGAAGAAATTAAGCTTCCTTTCACTGATGGTAAAAGCAGATGTTGGTGGTAGCACATTAACTTCTGCTGTCCAGCCTTCATTTGCCATTCCTGGCCTTTTGACTCCTGGCAAGCAACTGCTATTCATGCACTCATATGCTGATGTCCAGCTGATGTTCCTAGTACCCCATACTGTCTCTGTACCAGTGGCATTCCTTGCACACTCTGTCCGGATAACAGTTCTTCTGGGGAGTATGGTTGTTCTCTACTCCTTTTCTGACCTTCAGCAGCACAGAGATTATGTTGAGTCATGAAGCTATATAATCGGCTCAATGCCTCATGACAGGTGGCTCTGTGCCTGTAGAGAGGCGAAGGCTTCCTGTCTTATCCATAATGTTACACACTGACATACGTTTACCTTGTCCTTTCCAGTGAAACCATACATTGAAGGATTTGTAAGTAGCTATCAGTTTTACTCCAACAGCTGTTCATCCAGGATGGTATGAAGACTTAAACATGTTAAAACTGACACTCAAAGCCCTTTTACTTATTATGCCAACCTAGTCTTTCAAAAGCAAGGAATTGCAAGTAGATAAATAGGAAAAAACCACTTCAGTGGGAAGGTAAACAGCATTCCATGCATTCGAGTGTTGAAGCATGCCTGCCACATGTCCACAGAAACGTTTGCAGATGCAGACAGCACTGACTCTTTGGCTATAAACAGAGATGAGCACTGAACCCTGGAGTCAGATATGATTGACTTTCAAACAAGTGCGACCTTTACTATTGTCCAAATGTTTTTATTGAGAGGCTGACTGTTTGGCTCATGTATTAAATGGTCTTTTTATTTATAAAAGCAATACTTAGGTAGAATAGATTATGTACAGTCAAAATTTAACATCAGTATTTCTAATATTAAAAGTACTGTATTTATCTAATCTAATATAACTGTGAGTGATGTTCAAGATTTTATAGCAAAAACTATTACTATGAACAGAAAAAGAGATGCCAGATGTTCAAGCTGGATTTGCAAAAGAGTGAGGCACTAAAGATCATACAGCAAATAAATATTGCCTGCTAGTACCTGCCAAAGAATTTCAGAAGATAATGGTTTCTACTTTATAATTAAATTAGAGCCTTTGAAAAAGGTATCCCATGACATTTGACTGTTATTATGTACAATTTCTGCTCTGAACAAAAGGCTACTGTTAGGGCAGAACAAGAAGCCGCACAATAATTTCCAACAAGAAAAGAAGTTGGGCATGGATGTACTTATCATGCAGAACATGTCATAAAAACCCGCTTTAGATACAAATGAAAGAAGAGTCAAATTTGGTGGAAGATATATTAGTAATTTAACATATGGGATGAGAGAAAATAGCAACAAACAGCTGATGAAATACAAAAGCAGGATTACAGTTGAACACTAAGAGAATATAATTTCAGAATTTTTTTTCATAACTTTAACCCTGATAATGAAGAAATTAAAACTTTTGAAGATTTTAAATAACTTGGTTCAATCATCAATGATAAAGGACTGTAGTATAAAAACAATCAGAAGACTGAGATGTAGAAGGGCAGCTTTAAAGAGACGGATAAAATATCCTTAAATTTAAGGATTTGTTATAGGAGGTGAAGGTCAAGATAATCTATATTTAATAGTGTTCTTACTAAATCAGCCAGCAGGCAGGGGTCACCACATCGCTGTGGTGTGGAGTTGCCTTTATAGTCAATAAAAGAGAGGAAAGCATTAATAATATACAATCTTAAAAATGGCAGAATGATCTCAGTCCATATTAAAGGTAACCCTTTCATCATCACATGTAATCCAAGTATATGCCCCAATCAGGGGCATGTTACCAAGTTCTTCCAATAATGGCCCCTTCTTCATATTACAGTAAGGAACAAGTCAGAAACTTGAGTAGTAACATAAGATCAGAAACAATACACAACCAACCACTTATTAGGATAACCTAGAAATTTTTTGTAAGAGGGGACAAATTAAATAAATTCTTAATTGTTCATAAAACATATCGTATAAAATGACATGAAACAAAAATTCAAGAGCCCCAGGTATCCATGGACAATATACCTCTTGACATGGAATTCCCAAAAATTAACCCCAGAGTAATTTTGAGAGTAGAATATTAAATCTAGCAATTATAAATGCTCAGAGCCTGGGGAATTCTCAGAGTTGTTAAATAAACTGCAGATGACCCATATATTAGCAACACACCATTTAAAATAGAGGAGCAGATTCTGTTTGCTAGTGAAAACAGCTCTTGTTTCTCAATATCATATATACTCTGGGACTATACTCTAGTCATATACTCTAAATGTTTGTTGGTATCTGAGCATGAGAATGGAGTCAAGAGGAATGGCAATGGATCTAATTTTACATTGGAGCAAAAGTAACCACTCACTGGTGTTAGAATCCATTAACATTAAGTTTACATAGTCAAGGGATGCTTCCCAGGCTTCTATATTCTTTTAATATATTTCATAATTTTTTGCAGTCTAGGATTTAATCAGAAGAGGAAGAGGAAGAAGAAGAAGGGAATTGCACCCAACCGCTTCAATCTCTTCAACCATAGTTGGGCACCCTTGAGCTTAGCTGAATCCTGGAACAGTATAGAAGTGAGATCTATTTTATTGGGTCAAGCCACTAAAGTAACTTCTTCCATTGATAACAAACAAGAATTTCTCATCTCTGCAGTTTGTGAATTAGCTTGCTTTATTTTATCAGGAAAGGAACTGCAAAATGATCTCACCAAAAGGCGCCTTCACTTTGGCAATTTTGCATATTGCCTAGACATGGAAGGAAGAGGATCAGGAGAGATGTAAGGAGTTAGATACGACTGCCTTTCGAGCAACCTTTACCTTTAAGTAAGGACTTCCTTTGCAAGTCTGACTGTTCAGGTATGAAGCTCTGAGACATCCCAATGTTACCAGCTTCTAATTGAAAAGTTGACTACACAGCATGGGAAAATAGAATGGATCCACCCAGGAAGTTGAGTTTCCACAGGTGAATTTGCATTGGTTGACTACTCAGGAGTCAGAGATGAGAAAATTTTCAATCAGTCTTTTCAGCTTGTTTAAGGTAGTTCTGCAGTAGTCATATACTGTATAGTGTAACACCATGCTCATCTCCTACATCAGTGCAGATGAAGATTTGCTATTGAGAGAAGAGGAAAGGCAATTAAAATCAAGTGATTTTATTTTTTTTTCAAATGCCCTATGGAGTCTCGGGGAATGCTAACCCACTGAAAATGTTCCTGAAAAACCTTAATATTGAACCCTTCAAAAATACTGAACACGTCTATAAGAAAAAACACAGAACAAAACTAGATGCCCCTTCTCACACTTAATCTTCTAGAAAAGAAAGGGATAAAACAAGAAAAGAGCTGTGAATCAAACCTCTGCCCCCTCCTCTACAACATCATTTAGAAAACAGGGTAAAGCTGGTAAGCAAATTGTTCTGGTAGTTTCCACTTGAAAGAGACATTTACATACAGCTCACATAAAACAATAGCTAAATCTTCTGTAGTGCACTCAGAACAAAATACAGTATAGCTATCCAATGTGATGATTAATCCATAGTGACAACTGGCCTTGACAGTACATAAATGCCATAAATTTAATTTTTTTACAATTTGAGAAAATTATCTCAAAATGGGAAATGCTTTAAAGATGATTCTTTATAATATTGTCAGATGTTGCTCAATGGATTTTTCATATTAACTTGGATCTTACTAATATCGCTAGTTTAGGAAATTGACTTCAGCTACATTGTGAAACCAAGAGATTGTAACCTTGGCAACAGCATTATATTTTTGGATCCCTAACTATTTATTCTGTTTATCGTGTGCAAGTGATTGCATGATGCTGGCTGTGGGCTGCAAATGCTAAGATCAATGAGCGAATGGCAAAATTTGCTCAAGGTAGATCGAGTGGCATCCGTATATTTATATATCTGATCCTTTAAAATGAAGGTCACATTGTTCTTGGCATGCAGAAATGAATGTGAATATGTGCTGTTCATATACCTTTAAAAAAAACAAATAGAGTATTTGGCATTCAGACAACATGAATTTTTTAAAAATCTCACTCAGATAGGAAATGCAAAAAGAAAAGTGATTTAACACTTTCCTTAAAGAATCCTTGGTAAAATGAATATGATCAGAACCTGAGCTTCTAGGAGTCATTCTGTTTCTACGTAATCAGTGATAGGACAGTTTGTCTGCTGTTTTGTACTGTGGTAGACTGATAAAATTCAGGTCTTCAAAGACCCTCCAATTTATAAATGTGGGATATTGTACTTCGGTATCCATAATTCAAATGCCAGGAAATGGCCCGATATGACTTAAGAAAATCATGCCTGCATTACCAGCTGGAAAAAAGATGCCAGTTTTTTCATAGCAAATGTTGGCAACATGATGGTAGAAATCAAGATAGTCTACAAGATACCTTCTTCTGCTGACTACAATTCATGGAGATAGAAAACCAATAAGGAAAATTCCAGAAGCTGACTCCTTTTTTCATCAGTTAACCACTTCTCCCCCCAAACACAAAGCAATTGTCAAGGTTGTTTTTTGACAGGTGTGAATGGTGATGACAGTGGTGGGATGTCAAAAAATTTACTACCCCACCATGATGTCATCACAGTGTGGGTGGAGCTAACATCATGATGTCATGAAATAATGGGCGGAGCCAACGTCATGATGTCATGACACCCCAAACACAAATCAACCAGAGCTTTTAAACCAAAGCTTAAAGCTTATTCTGGCTAATCTTTCTCACACTAGGTCAGATGGAAGGAACTACAGAATGAACTCACCACAAGGTGGCTTCATTTTGGCACTTTTCAACTTTTCAACAGTTAAAGAAGTTAGGTACTAAGTCTTTGCCTAACCAGTTCTCTAGGATAATATGCCTTAATGTAAATGTAAAACAGCTGTACCTCCTTAAGGATTCTCCAACTGGAAAAGCAATTGGAACAGCACAGGTGTGGCTTATTGATGAGGTAACTCCAAGACTTTGCTTAAAAACCGCAAGCCAGGCTGCCAGGCCTTTTTAGGAACTGTGGTAGTACGTCAATATAGGTAAAGGTATTAAATACACATTAAAATACACACTGACACACCACATTCAAAGGTGAGTCACTTACCCTGGGGAGCAGGCTATAGGAAGCTTCAGGCTAGCAGCTTCTCTTCCTCCTCCCCGCTTGGGAGGACAGCAAGGAGGCCATGCATACGTGCCAAGTACTGTAGGCATGCATGCACACCAAGTGCTTGGCGCGCATGGGCAGTGGGGGAACCAGTGAAAAGGTAAGCCCCGAAGGTGGTCCCCCCAAAAGCTGCTACCAGTTCTCCAGGACACTGGGAAAAGTAACTACCAATTATGGCAAACTGGTGCGAACCTGTTACATCCCATCACTGGGTGTTGAGCACAAGAGGGTATCCTATAGACCATTTTTACTGCTGCCACCTGTATTGTGAGCCTTTAGGCTGCCCTTGTGTATGTAAACCTTGGTATCTTTTTTCATGTTAGTAATGTGGGCACAATGTTATTTCCTGGCATTTTGAATTGTGGATACAGAACCATAATATTTCATATTCATAGGTAACTTGAGGAAGAAAGGCTGTATCAGACCCAATGTTCTATAAATTTGTTGTATGCATATTTTTCAAAACATGTCTCTTTGCTTTTTTAAAATTAAAAAAGGAAAGGAAAGCTGGAAGTTAGCAAAGATTATCACTATTGACTAAGGTCAAAATCATCCATTCTATGTAAGAAAGACAGGGAAGAAGGACAATGTAGAACATTAATTCATTTGAAACATGTTGGAGCAGAGTTCTATTGATACTGCAGACTGCCAGAAAATCCGATAATTAAGTCATGTCTGAACTCTCACTAGAGAGAGAAAATGAAGTAATTGAGGCTCTTCTTCTAAATAGAATACAAAAATGACTGGAAAAGACAATATTGCTGGGAACAGTCGGAAAAGAAGAAGATCTAACATGAGACCGGTTGACTCAATAAAAGAAGCCACAGCTGTTAGTTTGCAAGACCTGAGCAAAACGTATTGGAAAAGACAATACTGTATTACTTTTTAAAAAAAGGGAGGGGCATAGAAAGGAAGAAAAACCTAACACAAGATATTTTTGATCTGCAAGATCTGAGTAGCGCTGTTAATGATGTGATATTCTGAAGGTCATTAAGTCATATAGTCACCACACATCAAAAGTGACTTGATGACATGTAACAGAGTGAGCTTCTGAGTATTTGTTCGAGTGCCTATCTGTGTCCCAGCTCTTGAAGACATGAAAGGAGCCTCACTCGGGTGTCCCCTGAGCAGAGTTTCTCCTGCAAAAAACATTTCAACCCAGAATAATTTCTGAAACAAAATTTCAGAAAAATATGGTTGCCTGTTTTCTTTTTCAGCAGCACAATATATTGAAATATATACAGTAAAACCTCAGATAACACCAAAACCTGGTTCCACAAGTCTTGGTGTTATCCGATTTTTAGTGTTATCCGATGCATGTTAAAACCCTATGGGATCAATAGAGATACATTGTAACCACACAGGCTTTAGCAGTTGTTATCCGATGCATCCCATAGGATCTTAATGTTATCCGATGCAATTCTTCCCCCCAGATTGATTAATGTTATGCGATTTTAGTGTTATTCGATACTAATGTTATCTGAGGTATTACTGTACCTCCATGGAAGCTGTCCAATACAATTTGATTTTACACAAATTTGCTGACTTGTCTTTCAAACACAATTATTTTCACATATACTTGTACTTTTCTAAAATTGCATCATTACCTGTTTTGATACTGTAGGGTGGTGGTTTTTTTTTGGGGGGGGGATGCTTGCCCCCTCCAGAATGATATTCTATATGTGAAAGATCTGTGCTATACAGAAAATGTGTACTTCACAGAAAACATTAATTAATTTATTTATTTATTTATTTACTCCAATTTCTATACCGCCCTACTCGGCTGGGCCGACTCAGGGCGGTTCACAAGCAAAGAGTAAACAGTAAATTCATAGACACATCACATAAATATACAATATATAACTCAACATCGTTCCATCACAAAAGTTCAGTAAGCATCAATCTCAACAACAATAAAACTACAAAATTCATCAAATATGCACAAAAAAAAAAAATTAACAATTGTCGAAAGTCCTGGCACTGCCGCAGCCCTTGAACATAGCCTCCGGAAGAGGTGGAGGGAGTCCCGGCTGGGCACGGCGGTAGAAGATAAGGTGGTGGGAGCTCATTTACACAGTGATCCGAGCACTTTAATGATGCATCACAAAATAATTAGTGGCTTCTTCCTTGGTTACTGATTGGTGGTTCTTTGTAGAGGTGTTGGCAAGAATCTGTATCAGATGTACAAAAGTACTAGGTAGAGAAAGTTGCATATAAGGATTGAAGTCCAAATGAAGAAGTTTTTCTGATTACTTACCTGAATTGGGATTCTATGTAAGTCAGATTGTTTCCATGAAACAAATAATGCACACAGTTTGATGATGATGATGATGATGATGATGATGATGATGATGATGATGATGATGATGATCGCCATCGCCACTGCCGCCATCATCATCATCATCATCATCATCATCATCATCATCATCATCATCATCATCATCATTATTATTATTATTATTATTATTATTATTATTATTATTATTATTATTATTATTATTATTATTATTATTATTATTATTATTATTATTATTGTGAAGGCATAGCACTTGCACAGGAAGCTATCCAGGACTTCCTCACAGAAGCATAAGCTGGCTATTCAGAATTGTGATCACTGCTCCCATAAGGCCAACACTTGTACAAGTAGAAGATACTTCAATTTTACACAAGGGTTTTTTAAAATTTTGATGGCATGCAACATGTTCCTGGCCTGATGCTTATCTCCAGAGAAAAACACCACGCAGAAAATAGGTGTACAGTGGCTTTCTAGGGGGAAAGATTATCCCCTCAGAATCCCAAATATATTTATTCTCTTAAAATGCATAGACAGACACAATGTTTTGTAATAATGGGCACCATGAATGCAAATCATGCCAACATTAAGGCTGTGCAGCAGTCCCCTAATTCAGTTTAGAGGTCAATTCAGCACTTCAGGATGGATCCTGATTCAGGCTGATGAAATTCAGGCCCCATAATTCGATCATATTTCCAGGTTAGAACTTAATTTGTAAATTCAGATGTGCTTTGTGAATAAAATAAACATAATTACTGACTTAATTCAGATTCGTAATTCAGTGTAAAACATAATTCATAATTGAGCACACAGACAAACAATGAGGAAAATGACAGGGGAAAGAGAAACAATGTTAAGATGAACCGTACAGAAAAACAAATCAAACATATAACAACAATTTAGGACAACTGGTTCAGGCAGGGTGGGTTGGGTTAGATAAGCCTCACAACCTAAAATATACAAAATATTCACCAGAAAAAGAGCAGATTTTGCCAAATTGACACAATAGAAGGCAAAGGGAGACTTGCACTAAAGGCTACTAGAGTCATATTTAAAAATACAGTCAAACTGCGCATAAAGAGTGCCTCGCTTAAAGAGTAACTCGCTTAAAGAGCAGAATTTTCTCTGAATGTTCGCTTCACTTAACAAATAAAACCAACCAAAAACTCACTTAACAAATAAATCGGGGTTCGCCGTCCCCCCCACACACACACAATTGGTCATTTACAATGGTGTTTCGCTTAAAGAGCAAACTCATTTAAAGAGCAATCCTGTGGAACGCATTATGCTCTTTAAGCGAAGTACAACTGTACACAAAACATGGAGGTAAACCAGGTTAGATTCAATGTGCACTGAACACAACTACATTCTCAGAGTCTTTTCAGTTGACTGCTGCAAACTACTGACAGTTTAAGAATGCAAAACTTGGCAGACTAATGATACAGATTTGCATGAGTGAAATAACAATCTTTGACCACAAGCATTGTGAGAGTAATGGTGAGATTCTTGCATAACCTTGCATATTTGAGCTGTCCATCAGCTAAGCCAAACCCAATTCCAATCACATCACCTTACTGAAGATACATATTTTCCCCCACTTGTTTTAAATCTCCAAATCTTTGAATTTCCCCTCCATTACCAATGAAACTTAATGGAACTAAATGAATGAGTATTTTGGTGCAAATAAAGGTACATACAGTAATACCCTGGATAACGTTATGACTTGGTTCCACAAGTCATGACGTTATCCGGTTTTTAACGTTGTCCGATACATGCATCCAACAACGCTAAAAATAAAGCCCTGACTTCAGGGACAAACCGCTTTAAAGGCAGGCAGGGAAAGAAAGAGACCTCCCTACCTTTAAAGCCCCATGCGACTGCAGTAGGGTCGGGGAAAGTGCCATTCCGACGCTACTGCAGGGTTCCCTCTGCTTACCTTCCTTTCCTTCTCCGACTCCCAGCTGATTGCAAAAGGCTTGGTTTTTTAAACTGCAGGGAAGGGCGGGAAAGCTGTTCTTGCTTTACTTCCTGAATTGAAAAAATACAGAGATGTGATTGGTTCTCTAGATCAGCTGATCTAGAGAACCAATCAAACAGGAAAGGGGGAAAATACAGAGATGTGATTGGTTCTCTAGATCAGCTGATCTAGAGAACCAATCACATCTCTGTATTTTTTCAATTCAGGAATTAAAGCAAGAACAGCTTCCCCCCCTTCCCTGCAGTTAAAAAAAAAACAAGCCTTTTGCAATCAGCTGGGAGTTGGAGAAGGAAAGGAAGGTAAGCAGATGAAACCCTGCAGTAGCGTCGAGGGAAAGGCAGGCGGGCGCTGGGGAGGGGGTTGGATTGGGTAGATGTTCTACCCAATCCAACTCCCCCCCCCATGCACACGCTTGTACCGGATAACGCTAAAAATCGCGTTATCCGATGCAAGATTTTTCCAAAAATCTTGCAACGTTATGCGGTTTTAGCGCTATCAGGTACAGTCGTTATCCGGGGTATTACTGTATAATACACCATAGGTCGCTCAACTTGATACAAGCTAGATCATGACTGGCATGTCCATATAGGTTACAATGGATGCATTTAGTTCCATTATCTTAGTATGTGTGGAAGACTTTGAATATTAGATGGTGTCCGGGTTTGAAACCCAATTACACAGTATTTCGTTACTGGGGGCAGGGGAATAGGAAGGTAGTTTCAGTTCAGGTGTTAATTCACGTCTTCAAGAGTTTAGTTAACACTTTTTGCTGAAAATCAGGGGGATGATACAGTGGATAGCCACAAAGCCTACATATATTCTAGCTGGAGAGTTAAGCAACAGCTTAGCTGTGTAATAGATTCTGCCTGTAAACATGCACATACAAAACAGGAAAGGAAAGAATAAACTTCCTCTCCCAGACACTTCTATAAAGAAAACATTTTCTGGCATCCTTTTCCTCCTTATACCACAGAAGATTAAAATAATCAGAACTAGGGATACCTTACAGTAAGCAGAACAGTGTATAGCCCCTATACAGTCAAACCTCACATAAAGAGTGCCTCACTTAAAGAGCAACTCGCTTAAAGAGCAGAAATTTCTCTGAATGTTCGCTTCGCTTAACAAATAAAACCAACCAAAAACTCGCATAACAAATAAATCAGGGTTCGCAACCCACCCACCCCCACAACTGGTCACTTACAATGGTGTTTCACTTAAAGAGCAAACTCGCTTAAAGAGCAATCCTGTGGAACGCATTATGCTCTTTAAGCGAGGTACAACTGTCTGTATAACACAACTTCTGCAATTGTGTCTTCTATAATGCAGGCTTGCAGCTGTTGGCATCTCATCCTAAGGTTAAAACCATGAGCAGATTTCAAAAGAAATTAGGAATTTTGCATGTTGCTAAACAATCGCTGTCTCATAAGTATTTGCAATGGAATATGAAAAGTGAGTCCATGGAGAATTTTGTGTGTAGCAATAGCAATTACATTTATACACCATCCCATAGCACACTTTATGTGCAGTTCAGCTTTCTCAACTTTATTAAAAATGCAATCTTATTTGTACATGATGTGTGTTTTCATGTCAGAGATTACTCTGGGTTGAAAGGAGTTTTTGTAGGGGATGCCTGAATGATGCACCTTTCATGTCCCCTATCGTGCAGCTCTAGGTGAACCAAACCCTGTCCTTTCGGTCTCCAAGCACAGTGCTTTTACCCACTGAGTCACCGAGAACTGCTTTTGTACATGATACATTTACATGGCTTAGCACTTAGGTAATACACAAAGAATTCACTCCAGTCAAATATTATTTGTGAGATGAGCCCTTGAAATGTTCAGCAAGCAATGTGGAACTAAAAACATCATGTTGCATACCAGGCAGGCCCTACCATTAGGCATATTGAGGCAGCTTCCATAGGCAGCAAGTTATGAATATCATTAAAGGGCAGCAAACTGTTTTCTAATTTTAGTGTGTTTTTATTGCTAGAGATAAGGAGAGATACCTAAGTGATTTTCCTCTACCAGTGCCAAACATAAGTGGAGTAGCTTTGGATATAACATACCTCTACCCAGATAGCTGATTGAGACTTCCTTTGCTTCTTCGACTCAAAAAGCAAGATATCTCAGGCTGGCCCTGGGTCTTCTAACTCCTGAGCCTCTCTTGACAGTTCTGCTTTCTAAGCCAGTGGTACCTTCTGGTATGAAAAGTGATTTGTTTCATGGTTTCTTTTCATAATACTGTATCCTAAGCTTTAGTGAGCTTTTCTAAAGTTGTTATTTGCCCAATCTTTCTGCCTATAAAACTAGTTTTCAATTTGTAATTTGCCTTTCTAAGTCCAATCCTGCATCCATGTTGTGAGAGATCAAAGTAAGGGATTGCTAGGATATGGCAAAGATGCTGTGGCCTTATACCACAAGATTGCAATGGCAGCCATGAAGGCTGTCCTGGGTCACCCTGAAACAATCTGGCAAAAGGGGCAGTGGTGAAGTAGTGACAGGCCCAGAAAGCCGGCAATTGGTAGTATATTGCTACAGAAATCTAAACAAGCAGACTGAACAAACAGGAAATGACCACAGCAATGCTAAAGGACTATGAGACAGAACAACGAAGTACAAAATAGGAATTCTGAATATAACCACCTTGGGAAATAAAACAGAAGACATTTTAGAAATAATAGAAATAACAGGGATTAGGATAATGGGTCTAGTCAATATAAGATGCAAAGGTCAAGGGAATAAGGAAGTTCATAAATGATACAGTACTTGTTTATTTACTCAGAAGGGATCACAGCTAAGAATGAAGTGGCTTTCTTCATACATTCAGACATACCAAAATGCATACTAGACATTAACAACTATTCAGACAGAATAATAATACTGGAAATCAAGAGAGAAGAGCAAATTGAAATTTATGTACTGTACAATTATATGCTCCATGTGACGATAGCTACACAGAAGAACAAAATAATCAGTTTTTATATTAACTATCTGAGGGGATAGAGGAAGTGGAAGCTAATAGTATATTGTATGTAATGGAAGATTTTAATGGTCAGGTGGATTCTAACAGAATAGAGTATGAACAGTTTTTTGTCCCATATGCTGCTAAGAACAGTGAAAGAAATGAGAATGGAAAAAGGATACTGGATTTATGTAACCAACACCAACTTTTTATTACTATTTTATTTAACATCGAGATTCACAATGCTATACATGTTACAAATGGAATGATATCACTATTGATTATATATTAACAAGAGTTGAAAGAAGATTTCGAATACTCGATGCAAAAGCAATCCCAAATGGACCATGTGACATCAATCATAAAATTGTGGGGTTAACAGCAAGAAATAATTGATTCAATATTAAAAGAAGAGGCTCAAACAAAAACAAAGAGTTAATTAAGATTTCAAAACTCAAACAAGAATAGTAGAACAGTTACAATGAAAAATGGAGACAGCATTTAACCAAATGCCACCAGAGGTGAAGAATGTGGAGGATGAATGGACAGGATACAAAATTACCCTTCTTAGTGTTGCAGAATAGCTATGTGGAAAAAGGAAAAGCAGAAGATGGTATGGGTCCAAACACACTGTATGGTGGTATAAAGAGGTTAAAGAAGCTGTAAAGCTGAGAAAAGGAGTTACATAAATGTTGGATAAAATCAAGGAAAGAAGAAGATTATATAAACTATAGATTGCAGTTTAGAGATACCAACAGATTACTCAAAAAAACAAATTCTGGAAATACTTCAGAAGATCATTAACAGACCAATAATGTTTTTTAAAAGTAGTTAAAATTACATGGAAAAAAGAGGAGAATTATAACCCCACTGAAATAGTTAATGACAACAGCATCCTGTTGTAGACATTGTATCAGAGCTTCACTAGCAAGAAGCAGCCAGAAAGCTTGGAGACTACTGAAAAAGACTGAGAATGACCAAACCAAATAGCATATGAAATGCTTTTGGCTGTGAGGACCAACCGGCACACAATAAAAATAAATAAATAAATCTAAAGAATATTCAGAGTGAATCTGTCAGGATCTGAGGCAGCTTCAGGACTCCATCTGGTAAGAAAGAAGTTTTGGTAGCTGCAGGATGAAACACACACCCTGCTGCATCGCAGTAATGGCAAACCTTGGCATGCCAACTGTTCTTGAATTTCAATTCCCAGAAGCCCTGATCAGCAGGAGTGCTGACTTGGGCTTCTGGTAATTGAAGTCCAAGAACAACTGGTGTGCCAAGGTTTGCAATTACTAAGCTAGGGCCCTCATGATTTCCATCTGGGAGCCCTGGGTGAACAGCAATATATAAGAACCATTCACCACCACCACCCCTAGAATCTACCTCAGCAGTGAAGGCTTCTGGACTTGCTGTGGTGCTTTATGAGGGATCCTTCCTGCTCTTGCTCCAGCCCTAAAGGTATTATGCTTTGGTTGCTTCTTTTGTTGTCTGACTCCTGGCCTGCTTGGACTATGTCTTGTCTAGTGAACTAGTTTTGCTCCTCTGTCTGTTCCTCGCTTTGAGCTTGGAAATGGACATGAATAAAGTTTGATGTTTGACCTTTAGTTTAGTTTTCCTGGCTCGATATATATATGGTGCCTCTACTGCTAGTCGGCTGCCTATATCCCCCACTCTGACAGGATCCAATAAACTTTCTACTGCCTCGGTATTGACAAAATAAAATGAAATCATAGAAATAGCAAGAATGGCAAAATGGCTAATGATAACCAGATCAAGCAAATTAAACAATCCTTCAACTCTTTAATAACCATTGGACAAGCAAACACATTCTTTAAAATGTGGAAGATAAAAGTAATTGCTGTACTAAAACCATCAAATCCCAAAAGCTACAGGACAATCTCATTACAAAGTTATTTATACAAAGTATTTGAATGAATAATACTCAATCAACTGTAGCCCCTAGAATTGAACCTCTTCTAACTTCAGTATAGGTAGGCTTTAGATTGTGGAAGAGTTATACAGCAAAAATCTTAAATCTAACCCAGCATATAGAAGATGGTTTTGAAATGCTGTATATAAAATACTTGGAGCAGCAGTTGTTGATCTTATGGCACTGTCCACCATCAATTGTTGCTGAAAAACCTCAACCTCCTTACTAAGGATTATGGACTAACAGAAATGGTTTCCATTCTACTTCAAAGCCAAAGATTATGTTAATTTTAAAAGATTATGTTAATTTTCAAAGGAGATTCACTGGAGAAATGAGATGAACAGTCTCCCACTGAGAAGCATTCTGTTACCTTTTTAAAAAAACATTTACACAACTGATCAATTTATATTCCCATACTCCAGAAGTTTCATCTGTGCTGATGATCTTGCCTGGACAACCCAGGAGAAAACCTTTGAATCCACTGATCACCCACTAACCTCTCTGTTAGAAGATCTTTACCTATATTATAGAAACAACCAGCAGAAACCAAATCCATTAAAGAAACAGGTGTGTGCCTTCCATTTAAAAGAACAAAGAAGCAGAGAGAAAACTCAAAGTTAACTGGAAATTTAAGATTTTAGAACACTGTCCTACCACAAAGTATTTCAGCATCACTCTGGATTAAATCCTGACCTACAAACAACATTGTTCTAAAGATTAAACAGAAAGTTGCTACCACAAATAACATAATTTAGGAAACTGGCTGGTTGAGACTGGGACACACACCCACAAGCAATAAGAACAGCAGATTGGTCCCTGTGCTACTCCACAACAGAATATGCTAGTGCTTACAATATAAATCAGCACATGTCAAACAAGCGGATGTATCTCTTAATGAGTCTTGCAGGATTATTACTGGATGCTTGAAACCTACCCCTATTGAAAAGTTTCTTATTTGCCTGGCATTGCACTCCTGAAAATACAGTGAGAGATGCTAGCAAATGATGAACAAAATAAAGTAATAAGGCACCAAACCTATACACTTCATGGACAGCAAGTCCTAAACAATGGCTATAAAATAAGAAAAGTTTTCTGCATTCATCTCAAGCTCTAAAGAGTAAACCAGAAGATGATAGGCCAAATCTATGGACAGCATTCTGGATGGATAGTCTGGAAGTCACTTAATAGACTTCAAAGTGAAACAAGAAAATCAAAGTAACCAAGTAAAATGGGGCTATGTAAATATAGGACATTTTTTGTGATTGTGGAGAAATACAATCAATGGAGCAATTATGTGCATGCAATTTATCCCCTACTTCAGGTACAGAAGAAAATCTAGGAAATGATCAAGATAATGTGATTGAAGTAGCCCACTCCTGGTCTAAAACAATCTAATCATTTTAACATTTTAATTTGTTTGAATTGTATCTATATTTCATATATGCCTATGATTTTAAATTGTGCAATGCTCTGATATGACTAAAGAGAAACAAAGTTTGTTCCCAATTGTTCTACCATCTACCTGCAGGGGTTTTGCATTTTTCACGTATTTCTCTTAGCAGAGTCAGTATCCAAACATGGGTTCCGCACTTTCAGTCTGAAATGATTTTGCTCAACCATTGACAGCTTCAATCAATTCTTTGTCAGTCACTTTCATCAGTAAATTCCCCTTTTTATTTATTAATCACTCCTGAACCTCTCTCCATGGGAGGCTTAGCTGGAGTTGCACATCAGAAGAAATATGCCCCTTGGCTTTATTTCATCCAGATCTGTTGCTTCCCAGCAGGAGGTTCATAAGAAGAAGAATTGGCCATCTATAACTCCCAAACATTCTGTAAATGAGGCACAGTGGAAGCCTTGCTGTCTTTACTCACAGCGAGGTTTGCTTTCTGGCCTTTTCCCAAGGCAATCCTGGTTGTGGAACGTTTTAGTTTTTCTTAAACCTGTCACTTCCTGCACACAATTCCTTCTCTAGGATCTCAATGAAACAAGGAAAGTTTACCCAAAGAGAGTGGCAGTACAATAAAAATAGAATTCTCATTAACCAGAATGAACTTCCTCCTACACAATAATTACATTTGTCATATTAACAGTCCATATCCTGACCGTGCGTCCTTCACCTCTAGCGGGAAACACGTACACATTTTCCCTGTCATTAAAGTGTAACAAAAGTAATGGAATGAGTCCAATTTTAACTTTCACTAGAAACACAGATTGTGTGCCTGTGTGTGCATGTGCACCTCTACACATGGAGGGTTGCATGCATGCTTTTTTGCTTTTTGAATGGAAGAGAGGAAAATGTTCATTTTCTCATAGTTGACTACAGGGGTAGGTGGAGAAGGTGTAGTCCAAGAGTAGCTTTGCATGTAGGCAAAGTGAGGCGAAGTACAAGCACTGAACATTATGTGATGTGGAGAGGGTGTGGGTGTTGATGGCAGCAGCAGTGGATCTCTTGCCGTTCTCTGGTACAGTACTGAGTGACTCCAACATCTCTAGTGTTGAAGAAAGGTTCAATTGCCAGTCTCGTTGAGTTTTGTGGCAAAGGGTACCATATTTTCTTTGCTTAGCCATAAAAATATCTGTACTAGTTGGGCTGTAGTCCTCCACATGTTGTTGGATTCCATTTCCCTTTAGCCCAGTTCAAATGGTTAGGGAAGATGGAGGTTATAACCTGAGACTGCCAAACTGATCCCATCTGATCTTGGAAACTTAGCAGGATGAAGTTTGTTTAGTTTTGGGATTTTCTTGCTTACTTGCTTGAGTTGTATCTCACCCAATTAGTGCAAGCAATGGATGAGAATAGCAGGGATTTCTAGTTAGGATTAGTAAAAAAAAGAACCATTACTGTCAGACACAGTTGACAATAGCAAGCTAGCCATGGCTGTAGCCAGGGGGTGGTGGGAGGGATCACCCCCCCCAGCTAACAGCCTACCCCTACCCTGCCCCAGGATGCCAATAAAACATTCACTCCCCCTCCCCCTACCAAATCTAGAATTCTGGCTACAGCCCTGGAGCTAGCACAACCAAGTATCTGCTTTGGAATATAAAGTACCTTCCCAACACCTCAGGGCTCAGCTTCTTTGCTATTCTTTAAAAGTGTCCACTACAGCCTGACAGGTGCTGAAACTTAACAGGTGAGAGGAGGAAAGAAGGAAAAATAGCATCTGTACATAGCAAACAAATTTGCCCTGAGTATAGCTACAATGCACATCAAGAGCTGACACTGTGGTTTGATGGCCTTCCAGAGACAGCTCCCAGCAGAGATCTTGTTTGCCTTCATGTACATGTGCATACACCCATGTGAAAATATCAATTGCCAAAATGAGAACACATTCAGGTGTCAGAATAAATATTGACTCTACGCATCCAGCTCATGCAGTGTGTATTACAGTTGGCTGCTCAATATGGTGGATCATTTAATTAACACAACAAACTTGATTTTCAAGCCTCTAGGATGAAAGTTCTCTAGGGTAGAAGTTTGCAGCATAGTGTTCATTGAATATTAAGCTGGAACAAATCCTGGAATTAAGTCCTGATAAAATGGCCACTTCACTATTCAGCATTTTATTTTAAAGTTGCAGTGCTGCACAATTTTTATATAAACAAGCAAATTGTAGTTTAGGTATAGCTACAGCTATGCTTCCATTAGAGAAGAGTTATCTGGTAGGTGCTTCCTCTTGCTTCACATTCCAAAAAGCTGTCCAACCATGGGCATCAAGCCTTTATTACAATAAAACCATTACAAAGGTTTAATTACCTGCACACCAGTGTCTTACTGTCACTGAATATTACTGTTGACAAGTAATCTCCTTTGGCTTCATTTGTAATTGACTCATTCCTTATGAACTGTCTCACAGAAAGTGCAGGGACTTTCCTCCTTCTAAAGATCAAAGGAAAAACACAAAGAGTATGGCAAATTTACAGGGATTTAAAAAGCTGTAGACCAACAGCATTTGGAAACCTAGAATGGGGAACCACTAGCTGTGGACTATGGTAATGCAACAAAGTGACATTTGTTTTCCTACTGAAATATTTTATTTGCAGATTTATGCTGAAGGAAACTGGGTAAAAACAAGGCAATAAAGCATCACACTTATAATATAAAAGTAGGCTATTTGTATTACCTTACATTTTAACAACATCAAAAATAAAACTCATTCCCACTCTTATTTTACATCTACAAAAGGTATCTTTACAGAAGCCACACATTTTATTCTGGATTACAGAATCTTTGATGGAAGAAAAAGAGATCTCTCTTTTCTAGAACTGGGTATGTTCCTTTGGTCTGGGTAATGTGATTCCTGATTTTACAAGGGATAAGTCAACTTGCATTCCAAGCTCAACGTCATGTGCAAATTGGGAACTGTTGGTAAAATTTCCTAAAGTGGATACAGCACAGCAAGATAGGAGCCAAACAAGGCTCAGCTGTTCACATACATGCCTAATATTGGGTTTTGGCAGACATTTGGTAACCAGAATGGAAAGACTTACAAAGGCTTCTGCTGGCTAGCCAACAGTTGTGGGAATGTTAAACATTTGCCGCATCCTCACTGCACCCAGCCTTTCAGAGTCATCCTAATCCTTTAAATCAGTGGTTCCCAAAGTGAGGCCCATGCCCCACAAGGGGACTTCAATTCCCAGATGCCTAAATCATTACATTGGCTGATCAGTGCTTTGGGGAATTGACAGACTTCTGGGAATTGAAGTCCAAAAACCAAAGGTTGGGAATCACTGCTTTAAATTGTTCTTTTCCCAGCCTTGAAATGGAGTCAGTCTCATTGTAGCACAAGAGGAATGGATGACCAGGTGCCAAACTATATTGGATCTAGATGGCTTCACCAAAGCTATGGCACTTATGAAACCATCAGTTTGTCTCAAATGCATCTGTTTTTGATAACCACAACAGTACTCATCCAAGAAGCTTATGCTTCCCAAGGATATAATTTTTCTACCCTTTGTGAGGGACTTATATTCATTTATGCTTTCACTCATTCAATTGATATCCTGCCTTTCCCTCGCAAATGGGAGTTAAGGCACAATATAATTAAGTACAACACATGAATTAGGACCCAAGAATTGACCAAGAAAAAATGTACAAAACAAGGACAATTAAATATCAAAGTTAAAGTATAATAGATTGACATATTTTTAAGCAAAATCAGTAAAAGAAAATGCACTACCTGAACTCAGTTAAAAGCCAGTTTCTAGAGGTCAACTTGAATAGAAAGGTCTTTGCCTACCATCAGAAGGACAACAGGCAAGGGGACATGCTGACTTCCCTCAAGAGGAAGTTCAAGAACCTGAGATCAACAATCAAAAGAGCTCTTTCTTGCATTTCCATCAGACTTGCCACTGAAAGGGGTGAAGTTGAGAGAATAGCCACCCTGAAGATATCAAAACCCAGAAAGCCCCATAGGAGAAAATGACCCAGCCATTCAGGCAGCCTGGGTTCGAGTTCTATGAACCTTTATACGTCAAAACCAGCAGCTTAAACTCTCCCCAGAAACAGGCTGATTCTCAATTAAGTTGTCATAACAAGATGGTTGTGTGTTGTTGTTTTTTGTAAGTATCTGCTATAACATTTTGGACCAGCCTTGATTGCTATTTTTTAGCAGAAAGAATAGGTATAAATATAGTTTTTAAAATAGACAGTCCCCAAAAGAGTACAGGTTTTCAATGCTTCCTATGGGAGACCGTGGTTCACTTTAAGGACAAATCACTTTAAGGACAAACCAGCAGAATGGATTAAGTCCATAAAGCAAGGGTTCACTATATTTGTGTCACAGTACCTCAAATAGGAAGTGAACAAGGTATCCATCAATCTGCTCAGATCAGACACTTGGGGTACACAGAAAGAGCCTCCTTGAAGATTGTGGTATTTTTGAACCACAATCAGGTGTACCCAGGCAATGGCCACCTTTTACCAACTACTATTTCTCATTCTGGGTTAAACGAACAGAACTGCAGAATGAACTCATGAAAAGGTGGCTTCATTTTGGCATTTTCACATTTGGCCTAGACACGGAAGACGATGAAGACACTTGCTGTTCTTGAAATATACATTGTTTTACTTTTTACTAATTTGGTTATACACAGTGCCAACATTTTCTCCTTTAAGAAATCTCCCATTCTCAATCAATTTGTTAGGAAAGAAATCCTCTTCTGAAAGAATTTCTAAGAAGAAGACATATCACAAAAATTCTCACAGTCATGTTCTGCATTCTAATGCTTACTTTCCTTACGAGATGGATGGTGATGTGAGCTGAATTGTCACTGGTGATCAGTGGCATGGCAGAAGTCATAGCCGGATCATCCTCATGTACCTGACAATGAGCTTGTCTTATCGTTCACTGAAGAATCAATGGTGCAGTGATTGCTCACTGCCTCACCAACTGCCCACATAGCTAAAGAGAAGAAGCCATACATTATTTTAGCTAAGGAAGTATGGATGACTAGGAAAGCTGCAAAGTAGTCTTGATATTTTTTTAAAAATGTAGCAGCTTCAGCCACCTTACATTATTATTGTACTGTATATGAAATATATTCTAAAGAGCAATGAGAATGAGGCAAACTGAGAAATAAAGCTTTGAGAAAATTGAAAGGCAAATATGGAATAGCACTAGGTTCACCTTTCCCCCCATATCACTGGATATAACACTGCCCTTTCCCAGGCCTCTTACAGAGAAGGAACTTTTCAAGTACTGTACCTGAAATGGAGACTCAAATCAGTCTGCAAAGATTTTTCAAAAACATAATATTTTAAAAGGCCTGGGGAAACTGATAAAACTTTGAAGAATGACCAAAACCGCAATTCTGAACCCAAATTGCTCAAACCAACGGCATGAAGGATCCCACAGCATAAGCGCTTCCTAACTGAGTTATATGAAACATCCCACCCCCTGTCTTCTGAAAGAATACCACAAACTGTTCAATATTTCAGGGCCTTATTCTAGACAAACAATTTCTTGGAGCTAAAATAACTGTCAGATTGCTCTCTCTTGATCTTTGAGGTCTGGGCAGAAAGATGAAGGAACAGACAAAAGGATTTAAGGTTGTGTTCATAATGACTGGAAACATCAAAGGTATTTTCCCCCTTAAGCAGGTGCTTAGTTAGCTACTGCTGTGCTCTGCTGGAAGCATCCTGCTCTGATCTGTTTTGGGAGCTTTTGAAGCTCACTGTACACCAGAGCAAATGTTTTAAAAGAAGAGAGGCTGGAAGTAAAAGCAAGCTATTTCCAGTTTGCAGTTCACAGGTTTTGAACCATTCTCATAATTTCCTGTTAAAGTGTAAATAAGCCTGCATATGAAAGTGGAACCCAAATATCCTCGCTACCCCATCAAGTGATATAGAGGCTTATTCCCTTTGGGATACTGGCAAATTTACATCAAAAAGCAGGGTGGGAAGGGAAAGGAGGAGGAGTGAAAGACAGGAACTCCCAAAATGAACAGCCAGGAAATGCTAAGTGACTGGGTAGGAATAGATTCAAAATTTTCTAATTTTAGGATTTGTGCCAAAATTACCTATTTTGTATTTCCACAGACTCATTGAAAGATATAAGAAGACAAAACATACCTTGCTATAGAAATCTGCACACTTTCAATGTCTAGGATACATTTAAAGTACATGAAGTCACACACACGTTTTTCTAAAATGTAAAATGGCAAAAATTTGAAAATACTGTACACACAAACATGCTCTAGTTGATAGAGAAAATCTACAAAAAGATGTAAATCAGGGAAAATATGGACACAAATGTGTAAATAAGAGAAGGCACTCAAATAAATGTGTAGATTATGGGAAATGTATAGAAAAATAAATATAAATTGCTACGAAGGAAATAAAAAAGATGACTCACAAACTGAAATAGACTGAAGGTGAGACAAGTGAGATTTGAAGAATTACAACAAAATTGAGGCTGAGAGTGTTAAGTGACACTGATGCTCATGGCTCCATCTTGTGGAATTCTGCGATTTGTAGTTTGGTGAGGTACAGTACTTAGAATTCCCTATTGAGCGCTCATGTCCACTGCCTTGTACAGAACCAGAATAAAGTTCACATGCAATCAAGGTGGAATCTGACCACTATAATTATGTAGCATAGCTATATCCTGTTTCTTCTTTTTTGTTGTTCAGTCGCACAGTCGATTTCGGCCCTCTGTGACCCCATGGACCACTGTCTGCCAGACACTCTTGTCCTCCACCATCCCCCTCAACTCGCTCAATTCTGTGCCCATTGTCTCCACAATACCATCTAGCCATCTCATCTTGGGCCATCCCCTTCTTCTTTTGCCCTCGACCCTTCCAAGCATCAAGGCTTTCTCAAGTGAATCCTCTCTTCTCATTTGATGTCCAAAGTACTTTAGCTTCATCTTTATTATTTGACCTTCCAAGGAGCAGTCAGGGGTGATTTCTTCTAAGATTGACCTATATGTTCTCCTCGCTTTACAGGGGACTCTCAAAACTCTCCTCCAACACCACATCTCAAAGGCGTCTATTCTTCTGCGCTCAGCTTTCCTAATGGTCCAACTCTCACAACCATACATTGCCACAGGGAATACCATTGCTTTGACTATGCGAATTTTTGTTTGCAATGTGATTTCTCTACTTTTCACTATGCTCCCCAGGTTTCTCATTGCTTGCCTCCCAAGAATCAGTCGCCTTTTTATTTCATGGCTGCAATCACCATCTGCAGTGAGCTTTGATCCTAGGAAAGTAAAATCTGTCACTGCTTCTACTTCTTCCCCATCTATTTTCCAGGGACTGATAGGGCCTGTTGCCATTATCTTGGTTTTCTTCATATTGAGTCTCAAGCCAGCTTTTTCACTTTCTTCTTTCAGCCTAATCAGGAGCTTCTTTAGGTCCTCCTCACTTTCTGCCATTAGTGTGGTATCTGCATATCTCAAATTGTTGATGTTTCTTCCAGTAATTTTGATCCCAAATTGTGATTCCTCCATCCCTGCATTGCGCATTATGTGTTCGGTGTATAAGTTGAATAAGCAGGATGACAAAATGCAGTCTTGTCTTACTCCTTTTCCTATTCCAAACCACTCAGTCATTCCATTTTCTGTCCTAACTGTTGCCTCTTGATTCATGTACAGATTTTTCATGAGGCCTATAAGGTGTTCCGGTATTCCCATCTCTTTAATTACTTGCCACATTTTGTTGTGGTCGACACAGTCAAAAGCCTTAGTGTAATTAATGAAACAGAAGTAGACTTGTTTCTGATATTCCTTTGTTTTTTCCTTGATCCATTTTATGTTGGCGATGTGGTCTCTAGTCCCTCTGCCTCTTCTGAAAACCGCCTGCACTTCTGGTAATTCTCTCTCCACATCACCCAGCCAAAGCAAAGCAATCACACTTACCTACTACCCCATAGCACTTAGTGCACTCTCTGGGTGGCTCACAAGTTAATTAGCATTTTGCCCCCAATATGCTGGGAGTTTGTTAACTTCATACTGTGATTTACTAAGAATCTCATTTTTTTAAACTCTATATTAAGGCAAAATCTTAGCATTTGTTCAATTTACAGAATGTCCATACCAGGCATTTGTTCAACTTTCCTTGCGTCGATGATGTCAATTCTACATCCTGGTGTTCAAACTGCAGTCAAAGTGGGAGCAAAAAAAGAAGAAGAAAGCTTGTTTTCTGGCATTTTAAAAAACATGACTGCTGGGTGATTGGGTATTTTTTCCCACTTTTGTTCCAATTGCTACAATGCAAGATCTGCTTCTGTGGACCTTAGGATAAGATTTATGTTGTATTCTTCTTCTTCTTCTGCTTCTTCTTCTGATGCTTCTTCTGCTTCTGCTGCTGCTGTATCCGAATCAGAATATAGGTGATCATCATGATAATCAGCCATGAAGACTGTCCTGAGAATATAATGCAGTGGCCTTTCATCTGCCTTCCGCATTGCAGCATGACACCCATACCACTGATCCAGTTCCATGAGTTACTTTCTGGTCCTGAGCCCTTGTGGCACACAAAGTCTTCATCAGTCCCAAGCCAGTACTGTTGGATTCAAGTGGGATTTAATCCACTTGGTAACCATCACACTTCCCTGTGGACTTTGGCACCTAAGACCATTAGTTCTCAGGGTTATCAGATTAATGGCTGCCTGACACTCGACAATGACAGTATGGTCTACTTCAGGAGTTCTCAACCTTTTTAAGACAGGGGCCGGGTCACATTCACATAGACAGCTTCAGGAACCAGATGGTCATTTTGCCCTTCCTCCACCACATGACACTTCCTGCTGTGGTGGAAGTAGTGTGGGGCCACATGAAATGGTGCTGTGGGCCGCATCCGGCCCACATAATGATAAAATCTAAGCCAAATTATAATGGTGAATAGGTAAAAACAGTGGAATGGGAAGAATGAAATAAGCAAGGAAAGACCTGAAAAGAAACCAACTGATGTTGTGTTCTGCTTTTTTAATTAAAAAAATATTACCACTTTTTGCACTTTTTGAAAACTTTAAAAATATACTTAGAAAGCACTGTAGTAAAAAAGTGAAGATTTGACAGCAGAGAAGTGAGGAAAAGGTAAAGTCAGGGAAAGAGGAAAAGAAAATATGGGCTGGTCTTATATTCTGCTTTTTGTTGTTGTTGTTTTTAATTGATACAATTCTTTCCACCATTCCACAAAAGTTAAAACAAAAAATAAAAATAAAATTAGAAAGTATTGTGGGTAAAATGTGAAGATTTGAAGGAAGTGTAAAACAAGATGGGAACCGAAGAAAGAGAAAAGTAGGAGGGGATAATATAGGCAAAAGTTTTTGTTAAAAGTGGGAATTCTAGGAGCAATTCCAGGTTTGTTTGGGGTGGCAGTACCAGGACAGTTCAGTAAAGAAATAAATTTGGTGTCAGAAATTACTCTGGGTTGAAAGCAGTGGTGGGATGCAAATATTTTACTATCCCACCGTGATGTCATCACAGCGTGAGCGGAGCTAATGTCATGACGACATGATGTCATGGGTGGGGCCAAAGAAAAAATAAAATAATAAAATAAAATAAAAATAAGCATGCACGCACATGCACACACACCCCTCAACCCACCCACAACACAAACCCATAAATAAATTAAATAAATTAAATAATAATTACATTAAAATACACCCACCCACCCAAACATAAATCAACCCACCCATCCCAAACACAAACCCGTCACTTACCTGGGCAGCACCATGTTGTAAGATGGATATGGTCATCGTACCAGTTCTCTAGGATAATATGCCTTAATGTAAATGTAAAACAACTCTATCTCCTTAAGGGTTCTCCAACTGGAACAGCAATTGGAACAGCACAACTGTAGCTTATTGATGAGGTAACTTCAAGACTTTGCTTAAAACCCCCAAGCCAGGCTGCCAGGCCTGACGGCCACGAGACCTTTTTAGGAACTGTGGTAGCACGTCAAAAAACTGGTTCCCCAGGACACTGGGAAAAGTTACTACCGGTTCTGGCAAACTGGTGCGAACCTGTTACATCCCATCACTGGTTGAAAAGGTTTTTGCTGGAGAAACTCCACTCAGGGGACACCTGAATGAGGCTCCTTTCATGTCCTCAAGATCCATTGTGCAGCACTCAGGTATCGAACCCCAACCCCAACCTTCCAGCCTCTAAGTTCAGTGTCTTAGCTACTAAGCCACCCCAGTCATTTCAATATATCCAGCGACAAATACCCTCCCCATTTGTGGACAGCAATACCAGGCTAAGCTATTCAATTCTGGAAAACAAGAAACAGAACTATTTATTTATTTATTATTATTTATTTATTACACTTGATACCCCGCCACAATCGGGAGAACCCGACTCTGAGCGGCTTACAAGACACTAAAAATAAAAGTAAAAACATAAAAACAATTTACACCAATAAAAGCATCAAAGTTAAAAGGTCATCAAAATTTAACCACAAAAATTAAAAAACTATCTATTGCAACCTCAACATAACCAAAGACACCCCACAGTGCAGGTGGATTCCTAAGCCAATCATAAACAAGGCAGCAAGGTATAAAAATATGCAAGCTTAATATGATATTTCAAACAGGTAAGATGTCTGAAGTAATCAGGGAAGGAAGAAAAGGCTGATCTTACGCCCATATTGTCTTCATTTTTTTCTAGTCTATAACATAGGAGAGATGTAAGTTTTTAAAAGATACAAGTGCCTGAATAAAATTTCTCTATTCATGCCTCTGCCTAACCATCGTGTAGTGGAGCTCACTGGACTGCAGATCCCATCCAGCCCTTGCCAACATAGGTAACAATGAGAAATCATGAGAGCTGCAATCCAACATTTATCTGGAAGGCAACTACCTCACTGTAGCTTCATTTTAGCCTGTTGCCATAGATCCTACATATGTTATCATCAGTCAGAGAAATATATGTATGAACATTTGTCAAGGAAGCCATTCCAGCAAAGTTCCAACTTTGTAATTTAGCTAAAATTAGAGATACTGCAGTGGCTCAGTGGTTAAGAATCTCACCTCATTAGCTGGAAGATCAGCAAGTTGGTAGTTCAAGACCCGAGTACTGAATGACAGAATGAGCACCTGTCTCTGTCCCAGCTCCTGCCAACCTAGCAGACCGAAAACAGGACCACTTAAATGGGAAAACATCCTGGGGACATGAAAGGAGACTCATTCGGGCATCTCCTAAGTGGAGTTTCTCCAGCAAAAAATCCTTTCAACCCAGAAAGCACCTTTGTGTGCTTCCAACACGATTAAAAAAAAAAAAAGCAAGCTAAAATTAGGAGTGAAAATTGCTGGGTGGAAGATAGTGCCATCTGCTGGAGACTGTAAGATTTACGAAAGGGATCGTCTCTTTAAGTAAAAACTAAAAACAGTTTTTCCTTGGCGTATAAAATGCAAAAACTCAGGTGACACGAGCAGACCATGAAAAAAAAGGATCCAAAATCCACATTTGGACAGAATCTTTTAATGAATCCCTCTAACTCTGACCACTTTTGAATTTCAAACACAAACAATACAAAAGAAACACCCCTTTGCATAAAAAGAAATCTTGCCAGAAATTTTGTGTTCATGATTACAGTTATGTTGTTGGTGATACGCAGCGATTCGGTTGCACCGAGTAGGGCGGTATACAAATCGAATAAATGAATGAATGAATGAATTCAGAATAATATTTGTTGGTACACCTTGGCATTAAATATTTGTTGATGCACCTTGTTATCAAAACTCTATTAAATTAATCCATTGTACATGGGCAATGCTCCTTTAGGCTTGGTTTTTAGGTGCTTTTGTAGAATGGATGCATACAGGAAGAACTTTTCTATGAGATAATGAAATTTAAACAGCTTTATAGTTCAAAACTGGCACTTTGATTCAGGTTTGAATATGAACTGGAACCCTATGCAAGCAAATAAATGCTTGTTTTTGTTTTGCTTTGTTTCAGTATTGCTGCAGTCCTGGATCTGCGTGTGCGGACCCTAGTACTACATTTATGTATGTTGATCCATGCACTTTTGTGGCAGAATATGTCCAAAGTGTTTGGTGCTGGTTAACCGCCTTGCTGGTATATTTTTCAATGATTTTGTTGTTCAGTCGCACAGTCGATTCTGACCCTTTGCGACCCCATGGACCGCTGTCCGCCAGGCACTCCTGTCCTCCACCATCCCCTTCAACTCGCCCAGCTCTGTGCCCATTGCTTCTACAATACCATCTAGCCATCTCATCTTGGGCCGTCCCCTTCTTCTTTTGCCCTCAACCCTTCCAAGCATCAAGGCTTTCTCAAGTGAATCCTCTCTTCTCATTTGATGTCCAAAGTACTTTAGCTTCATCTTTATTATTTGACCTTCTAAGGAGCAATCAGGGTTGATTTCTTCTAGGATTGAACAATTTGTTCTCCTCGCTGTCCAGGGAACTCTCAAAACTCTCCTCCAACACCACATCTCAAAGGCGTCTATTCTTCTGCGCTCAGCTTTCCTAATGGCCCAGCTCTCACAACCATACATTGCCACAGGGAATACCATTGCTTTGACTATGCGACTTTTTGTTTGCAATGTGATGTCTCTACTTTTCACTATGCTCCCCAGGTTTCTCATCGCTTGCCTCCCAAGAATCATTCGCCTTTTTATTTCATGGCTGCAATCGCCATCTGCAGTGAGCTTAGATCCTAAGAAAGTAAAATCTGTCACTGCTTCTACTTCTTCCCCATCTATTTTCCAGGGACTGATAGGGCCTGTTGCCATGATCTTGGTTTTCTTGATATTGAGTCTCAAGCCAGCTTTTTCATTTTCTTCTTTCAACCTAATTAGGAGCTTCTTTAGGTCCTCCTCGCTTTCTGCCATTAGGGTGGTATCATCTGCATATCTCAAATTGTTGATGTTTCTTCCAGCAATTTTGATCCCAAATTGTGATTCCTCCATCCCTGTCTTGCTTTCAATGATTGGCATTTATTTATTTATTAGTTCAAATTTATATTACTGCCCACTTGCCATAACAACTCAGGGTGGTTTAGAAACAATACATCCTCATCTTATTTAGGTAAGCACTGTGCTAGCTGTTTGAACAACTGGAAAGAGAGAACTCAATAGAAGATACATACTTTAGGTCACCCTTGCTCAAAAGACAGTCATATCTGACTCTACGGTTCAGTGCTCATCTCCATCTATAGCCAAAGAGCCAGCGCTGTCTCTTGTCTCCATCTTCAGATGTTTCTGTGGACATGTGGCAGATATGCCTCAACACCGAAGTGCATGGAATGCTGTTTGTCTTCCCACAGAATTAGTAAATTCACCTATTTATCTACTTGCAATTTCTTGCTTTTGAACTTCTAGGTTGGCAGGAGCTGGGACAGAGATGGGACTTCAATCCATCGTGCAGTACTCGGGAATCAAACCCTGACCTTCCAGTTGTTGAGTTCAGTGTCTTAACCACTTGAACCACCGCAGTCCCTGATACATACTTTAGGGAGTTGATAATCCACTCACAGTTACCTTTCACTGAACCATTAACTTCCTCCTCCATACAAAGGTTGAAATTATCAAAGGTATAAAACAACCATCACGCTAAAGCAATAATGACGGTGAAAACAGCAACTGCTTGCCAAAAAAGCCAGTGAAGGAAACAGGTTAAGGTGGTGATGATAATAATGGAATTTGTCTGTATTTATGATAAATCTGTTCAGGAGCCAGATGTATTCTGAGATGAAAGTTTACACGAAATCTCTCTGCATATCCCTTGAAACATGGAAAAGAAAAAATAATTTTGAGCAAGTAAGTTCCAACTAACCTATCTACAACCTCTCTGAAATGTGAGTTACCTCATAGTGGAAATTGCTGCACAAATGTCATTCTACTTCACCTACTTGCTTTTAGGGCCTTCCAAGGTGCAAAAGGCCATTGTCATACTTAAGCTCTGTCTTTTGCGCCGCCGCCATCAGCAACACTGCCAGCCCGCGCAGCCCGCGCAGACGTCTCGACCTCCCCCGGACTCGAAACACCTGTCCGGGGGAGTTGAAAAGGGACTGCCGCAGGAGCCACGGCCGGGGAAAACGCCACCAGCCCGCGCAGCCCACGCAGACGTCTCGACCTCCCCCGGACTCGAAACACCTGTCCGGGGGAGTTGATTTTGCCCCACCGGCACCCAGAGACTACCTGGGGATAGGGGGTGGGTGTTCGCTGCAGCCATACCGGGACTGGATAGCAGGTGTGTTGGGGGGGATGTGGATGGGCAGCGGGATGATGTTTTGTATTGTACATTTCCTTGTATTAGATATGAATAGTATTGCGATTATATTGTATATTGCCCATTTGGTATCATATGTTGTTTATGGACTGTAGATTGTATTGTGCTTTTGCTTTTATGACTATATTGACTGTATTATATTTGTTATATTGATATGTTGTTGCTCTTATATTTGATACTGTAACATTGTAAGCCGCTCTGAGTTGCTTCGGCAAGGAGAGCGGCATATAAATACAAATATAAATAAATAAAAAATAAATAAAATTCAACTGTACAGATCCACAAAAGCTACAGCCATGAAAAAGGCAGTTAAGGGATAAAAACAGCCAGTGAAGGGATAAACAGAAGTAGGTACAGTATTTCAGAAATATACTAGCTTTTCTTAACTGCCTTTGGCATGGTGTTAGTTTAAGAAGCAGCAATACGTACTATTCTGTAGCCAGCAATGTTTACAGGTTACTTGGAGACATATATCTCTGGACAATTTTTTTGCTAGATTCCTTCTCCTTGTTGGTGTCAGTTTTCACAATAGGATCATAGGATGAAAAATCAAACGAGGAATTTTAAGAGCCCTGCAAAATGTCTTATTTCCAGATGAATACTATCCAAAGATTTCCTTTACCTCCACAAGGTCTCTGTAACTTACGCCAAACATCTCTTGTGTTATTCCCCCTCTGAGTAGCAAAGCACAGTTAGATCCACACAGAGAAAGGCTAATGATTAAGAAAGACACAATAAGTTGATCCATTGTGTTCTGTGTTGAAAGGGTGGTGGACTACACATACATCAAAGTCCTCTGGACTGTTTCAGGGGTAGCTATGGAACTGAATGAGTCATGGAAGGTTACTCTCAATCTGATACTTCCTCCACAATCCTCATATCCCAGTGGAGGCCTTGGTGTAGGGTAGGGCTTTTAGCCCCTTTCCCCACCATAAGGGGGTGCCGTAGCTGCAATAAAGAGAAGTGGAGCATCTTAGAGGACCTCCAGACAGTAACTGGTAGTTGGGCATACACTTGTCCCTATGGGTATTAGACTGCAGGGACAGGTATTGAAACCATGCTAATATTAGACTAATGAGAAAATTTGAAGTTAAAAATCACAACATATCAAACATTACAGTACAATAAAATACAACAATACAATAAAATGTAACAGTGCAATAAAACGTAAAAGGCCAACACATACATTGACAACTGTGGCAAAGGGACCGTCATCTCCTGAATCAGCCACCAGCCCACCCCAGCTATTCCTCCTTCCTCAGGCAGGGTGGGTCAAGGCCCAGAGCCCAGAACAAGCAGTTTTTAAACAGGCACTGTCCCTCCCCAGCTGTTCCTTCTTCCTTAGGCCCAGTAGGTGAAGAGTCCAGGGGCCAGAGCAAGCAGCATTCCTGTAAAAACAATGCCCCAAAGGGTTGGGAGGGGATTGTTACTGCTGAGCAGAGAAGTACCAGGTGGTTGAGTCTAGTTGCCATTCAAACATGAGGGAGAGATGAACGTGTCGGTTTCATTTGTGAGCACATTCGAATCCATTCATTCTCAAACTCTTCCTGGAAGATTTATGATGCAATCTGTGGATTGAAGAAGCTTCATCTCAAAAACAAAGCAAACTAAGTTCTCCAATAACTCTACAAGCCAAATTCATGAAGTTCAACTTGTCCCAATGTGGAAAGGACGATGCTATCAAAATGAAGAACCTGTCACACTGGAAACAACATGAGCATGGTGGAACAGAGAGGAATGCAATGTCAACAAAAACTTCTAAATAAGTAGGTTCATCTGTCAGTTTCCCTTTCTCTTGCATACTGTACTTCCTATGAATTTATGAAGAAATCATAAAAATCATAGATTTTGGAAAGTTCATACTGAGAAATGAATAGAACAAAATTATCATCCATCTTCACTGGCCTGTGGTGAAATTAAACTAAAGCAGATTAAGAATATTTGTGTATGGGGGAGGGGAGGAGGCGAATGTCCCATTGTCAGAATCTTACTAGGAATCTATGCATGCATGAGGGAAATGTGCACACCTCAATTTGACATTTGAAGACACTTTTTAACCAAAGATGTGAAGTTCATCAGTCTTAGTTTGGCCTAAACCAGTGTTTCCCAATGTTGGGCCCACATCCCACAGGGGGACTTTAATTCCCTGAAGCCTAAATCAGTACATTGGCTGATCTGTGCTTTGGGGAATTGACTTAGGCTTCTGGGAATTGCAGTCCAAAAACCAAAGGCCTAAACTGACTTAAATGTCCATGCCTACAAAATATGCTGTCTTTTTTTCTGCTGTCAGATTAGATCCAGAAGATGGTGCTCATTCCCAACAAAATATATAAACAGATTATCATTGGTACTGAAACAACTCTTCTTTCATAACTGAGTCTTACGTTGGTGACATTTTGGAAATACAGCAGATAACATTATCATGTTAGAAACTGACAGTCATAAATGGAACTATGAGGCTGATTTGGCAAAACTGACCTAGTGTGAAAAGGATTTGCTGGCAGAACAAGGGCATGCCTGATTGTGGTTCAAAAATACCACACTCTTCGAGGAGGCTCTTTCTGTGTACCTGTTATACTTGTTGAATTTCAAATTATTGTTGCTCGGGTAGCCTACCAGGCAAGGACTACCGGTCAGAAGCAAAATAATAAAATGAAATAACCCCTGTATATGCTGACCCAAACTGCTTGCAGGGTATGTGCTTCCATACAAACTGTATATTAGTCTCAAACAAATGTCTATCCTATGTTTTCTCCAATGAGTAGAAGGTAATGGATATGGTCCTCACTCCTATTCTATCTTCACAACAACCCGGGAAGGCTAGGTTAGCCAGAGAGAGAGGTAGCAGCCCTGAGGCCACGATAGGAAACTTCATGGCTAAGGAAAGATTTGAACCTGAGTATCTCTTGTTGCAGGCAGACACTTTTCATGAATGGGAGGCCACACTCCCAATCAGGATATTGCTAATCTTGAAAATACACTGTGAGGGAGATGGGAATCCTCTCACGTTCTCTCCCTGTGAAGACACGGGGTTGAGAGTGGATTCAGTTCCCTTCAATTTAAATGGCAGCAGAGGCAGTGGAGAAATAGATTTTGAATTGCATATCCTTAAGAAGGCTTTCCTTCCTCAATTTACTAATTTCCTTGTCTTATCTTGCTAACCACACTGCTCATTAAAATGTAACAGAGTGTTGCCCTGTTTTTTAAAAAAGCGAGGTCAGAGTTGGAGCATTGTGTGTGTATGTGTGTGAGAGAGAGAGAGAGTGAGAGAGAGAGAGAGAGAGAGAGAGGAGGTGAGGGGAAAGTACTTTGCCAAAGCATTGCTTTTTGTTTGTTTGTTGCACTATTTGGTCTTTCCTTACTGCATTAGTTCAAAACAATCGCACACTTTGAATGGAAGGGAAAGGATTTGATTTTATTAAAAAGTAGAATGGTCTCTGGTAAGATAGAAAAGCTATAACTTGAGGCTGCACAATTCTGGTTCTTGCATCATGTGATCAATGAGAAAGAAAAGGCATGCCTCCAAACCACATTACATTATTACCACATGTTCCTCCCAGGCAGTTAAGATCTGGGAGCTGGCCTTTGGATCACAAATTAAACATTTCTCCTGCATTAGAAGCAAAGGAATTATAGATCTAGCTTCAGAAATTGTTCATACCACCAGGTGCAAATTAATAGCTATATTTGTGTACAGTGAAAAACTCATTTCTCTATTAAATTAAATTAATCCTGCTACGACAAATTAAACCCTTTGATTTGAACACAATTCTCATAATTTATCAGGAAAATAGCACAACAATGGCGATTAAAGCCATCTCCAAGGGATTAATGAGTGACTAGGAGAGTTGATGGTCTGAAACAAAGTTTTAGGCTATTAACCTCAGCTAGGTAATTAACACTTGAGGAAAGGATTTGTTCATGGTTCATTATTATCATACTGCCACCACAGAATACAATTAAATGGTGTCTTACCTCCTGAACTACAGGAAACCTTTAAGATAGATAGCTTTGTATCCAATCTAATGATGCTGCCTATGCTACTTATTATTCTCAAATGAGCAGCTCTCAGATAGCTAATCAGCATTATCTCTTTGGTCTTTAAAGATCTGTCTGAGGAATGGTAGCTGTGTAAGAAGGAAAGCAATGGTGAAGGGGAAACAAACATATTCTCCAATACCTGACTATTCCTCTTGTCAAGTGCATCTCTAGATGCTAGCCTACAATGATTCCAGCACTCATTTTCTCTGGATGCTTGATAAAATCTGAGAGAACAAGCTAAAACCTGACTCTAATTGTTATGTTTGTTGCAGTTAGAGATTAGTATGAGGCTGAGAAAAGATACAGTTAGAAAGCAGCCAAAGTGTAGAGAAAGATGGAATGGGTCTGGGGCTAGTGTATGTCACTGATGGCCAATAATTCTCATTAGCATGCACCATCACAGTCAGAGTTGAAGGGTCATGGCAATTGTAGTCTCAAAAAATCTGGAGGGTCAGTTTTTCACAATTTATCTGAAGAACCTTCCCACAGTCCCTTAGTGCTCACCATCTCCAGTGATGATCAGGATACTTTCCAGCTACCAAATCCTTAAAGATGAGACAGAGGCCATTGGTTTGCAAGATCTGAGCAGATCTGTTAATGATATGCCACTTTAGAGGCTATTAACTCAAACAGTTCTTGGGGTGGCAGGGTTCGGCTGAGGATTTTGCTGATTATCTGACGGAGAAAATCGCTCAGATCCGCTCGAAGCTAAATCCCGGCGTGGAACATACAGAGCTGGGGTTGACCATAGCACAGTCTAGCCATGTTACCTGGGATCGGTTCGATCCTGTTGGCCCTGAGGAAGTGGACAGGCTTCTTGTATCTGTTCGTGCCACGACCTGTGCACTGGACCCATGCCCTGCCTGGTTAATTAAAGCCTCCAAGTCTGTGGCAGGTGGCTGGATCGAGGCAATAATTAACACTTCTCTAAAAGAGGGGCATTTTCCAGCACCGCTTAAACACGCTTTGGTGCTCCCCCTCTTGAAGAAGCCATCCCTCGATCCCACGGTAATTTCCAACTACCGTCCAGTGTCCAACCTACCTTTCTTAGGTAAGGTTTTGGAAAAGGCTGTGGTGCAGCAGTTACAGGAGGTCCTGGATGAAGCGGATTATCTGGACCCGTTTCAGCCAGGATTCAGGCCCGGATATGGTACTGAGACTGCACTAGTCGCATTGGTGGATGATCTCTGGAGAGAGCGGGACGGAGGGGAGCCGTCTGTCCTTGCTCTTCTCGATCTCTCAGCGGCTTTTGATACTGTCGATCATGGCATCCTTCTGGGAAGGCTCCAGGGTCTGGGGATCCAGGGCACGGTGTTGTCCTGGTTTTCCTCATTCCTGAGGGGCAGGACCCAGTCGGTGTGCCTGGAGAAGGAGAAGTCCAGCCCTAGGCCCTTGCAATACGGGGTGCCTCAGGGCTCGGTACTTTCTCCTCTCCTATTTAACATCTATATGAAGCCGCTGGGTGAGATCATCCATTCCCACGGGGTAAGGTATCATCAATATGCAGATGATACCCAGTTATACATCTCCGCCCGTGGGGACCCAAGCGGTGCGGTGGAAGTCCTTTCCAGGTGTCTGAAGGCTGTTAAGGTCTGGATGGGGGACAACGGGCTACAGCTGAATCCCGGCAAGACTGAGTGGCTGTGGGTAAGGGGTCCTGTGTTAACACAGGAGCTGCCATCTTTGGTTCTGGATGGGGCAGTTTTGCCCCACAGACCCGGTGCGTAATCTGGGGGTCCTCCTGGACTCACGGCTACTGTTCGAAGAGCAGGTGGCAGCCGTGGCCAGGAAGGCTTTTGCACAACTTCGTGTAATACGCCAGTTACGCCCACTCCTAGACCGGGATGCCCTGCTTATGGTCACACATGCATTGGTCACCTCCAAACTTGATTATTGTAATGCGCTCTACATGGGGCTGCCCCTGATGACCATCCGGAGACTCCAGCTGGTCCAGAATGCGGCGGCCCGGGTAGTGGTGGGGTGTGGGCGTTATGCTCATGCTTCGCCGCTGCTCCGGGAGCTGCACTGGTTGCCAGTATGTCTCCGGGTGCAATTCAAGGTGCTGGTTATTACCTTTAAAGCCCTATATGGTAGTGGGCCAGGATACCTAAGAGACCGCGTCACCCCAAGAACATCTGTCCGGCCCACCAGGGCGGATCGGAGAGGCTCCCTTGTTATTCCTTCGGCGAGAGAGGCGCGCCTCGCCTGTACTAGGAGGAGAGCCTTCTCCGTGTCCGCCCCGACCCTCTGGAACCTCCTGCCCACCGAACTGCGCCTTCAGACAGAGCTCTTACCCTTCCGGAAGGGCGTGAAAACCTGGCTGGCAGGACAGGTTTGGGGACCCGGGAACGTGGGTTCCCATACCAAGTGGCTTATATAACGACTGCCTCCCTGGGTTGGTATGTGGGAATACTGGTGTGTAGTTCTCTGTTGTTTTAACTTCTGATGATTTTTTAATTCTGATGCTTTTATTGATATTGAGTGTTTAGGTTTTATTTCTGTTTTTATCAGGATGTAAGCCTCCCAGAGTCGGGTCCTCCCGATTGGGGCGGGGTATTAAATTTAATAAATAAATAAATAAAAACATCAGAAGTGATTTGATGGCATATAGCATCTTTGGTGGTGGTGATGGAGTTTTCTTAACTACCAAACAATAGTATTGTGACAAGATGGGTGGTATAGGCACTAAAGTTCTGCTAACTTCAAGTAAGCTTATCTCCAGCCATAAAGCAAAAAACAAAAACAAAAAAAACAAAAACAAAAACAAACCAGTAATCTTTCTGCTTAAACAAGTGAACTTTTGAAAATTTGTCTTCTATGTTTTTAAAAATATCTTTTAAAAATATTTTTACAAAAATATTTTTACACAACTGCTTTCTAATGCCTCTTTGGTTAGAAAGGAGTTTAAAAGTTCTCCTCCTTGTTAGTTTGTAACAACATCAATAAGAAACTTGCAATAATATTGGAATATTGGTGCTGGCAAGACTCTCCCACAGAGTTTATAAAAGTCAGTGTTTTACCCTTTTGAGAGGCCATTTTTAGGATCAATTTTCAACTGTTGCAGCTGTAATTTTGCTGAATAAAAAAAAGCAGATGGGACCAATGGTTCTCCTTCAAGAGAGACCTATTTATCTACTTGCAATTTCTTGCTTTCAAACTGATTTTGTTGTTGTTGTTGTTGTTGTTGTTGTTGTTGTTGTTGTTGTTGTTCAGTCACATAGTCGACTCCAACCTTTTGCGACCACATGCATGACCACATGCAAGGCACCCCATCCCCCACCATCCTCCTCAACCCACCCAGCTCTGTGCCCATTGCATCAACAATACCATCTAGCCATCTCATTCTCTGCTGTCCCCTTCTTCTTTTGCCCTCAAACTTTCCCGGCATCAAGGCTTTCTCAAGTGAGTCCACTCTTCTCATTTGATGTCCAAAGTACTTCAGCTTCAATATTTGACATTCCAAGAAGCAGTTGGGGTTGATTTGTTTTAAGATTAACCTATTTGTTCTCTTTGCTGTCCAGGAAACTCTCAAAATTCTCCTACAACACCACATTTCAAAGGTGTTTATTCTTCTGCACACTGCTTTCCTTATGGTCCAGCTCTCACAACCATACTTTACCACCAGGAATACCATTGCATCGACTATGCGAAAATTTTTTTTGCAAGGTGATGTCTCTACTTTTGATTATGTTCCCCAGGTTTCTCATAGTTTGTCTCCCTTTTATATCATGGCTGCAATCACCATCTGCAGTGATCTTGGATCCTAAGAAAGTAAAATCTGTCACTGCTTCTACTTCTTCCCCATCTATTTTCCAGGGAGTGGAATCAAACTGCTAGGGACTTATAAAAATGCTGTGAGAATCCCATGCACCTTTCCTACCCCATTTTGAATAAAATTGAATTCTGGGTAAGCAATTGGAAATTCTAGAATTTCTCACTACTCAGAAACTGTATGAAATTTTGGTCAAAGTTCTGTTTATAAAGTAAGCCAAATTGTAACTATCAGTCCATTTCTCCCTGATGAAAAAGTATCCGTGCTGTAATTCTCAGGTGCTTGCACGTGTACTGGCTTGGTGCAGTCATGTGCCACTGCTGCCTCACCCCACAGCACCCCAAGAATTACAGTGGGAATGTTTGTTTACCAGGGAGGAATTGATTAAAAATTGTGACTTGGCTTACACTACAAACAGGATTTTGGCCTTTAAGTGGTTAACCAATGACTTAACTTTCACACTTAACAAATATGCATAATTTCTATACACACAGCAAGAGTGAAATGTGGTAATATTGCTCTATCAGCAATAGTATTAATCCAGAAGTGTAGCGTGCCTTGGCGGGGCCCCGTATAAAAATTTGTTTGGGGGCCCTTAGGATGGGTAAAGATTTGTTTTGCTTACGCACGTTGGGGGCCCCCGTGGCCCGGGCCCCCCGTATAATTGATATGGCAGATACGGCAGTAGCTACGCCCCTGTATTAATCATGAAGAGAATACTGGATTATCATTATCCTTTTCTTTCTTTCTTTTTGGAGCATATTTCTCATCCATTATCTTCATTTTTTTACCTGTTTGGCTGAGGCAATCAACATGTGGCTTTTAAAATTGTCCAGATTCATCACAGCAAGAAAGATGTGAATTAGTTTATTATACTGAACCACTCTCATTGTTATTGATAAGCAAATCATTTATGTGTTATTGGTTTCAAATGGATTGGATGTTGTTCCCAATTAATTAAGAACCAAATACTTCCTTCAGAATGAATGTGATCTTTGAGAAACCGGTCATCTCACCTGCACTAAAAGGTGAAAGAAAATATGAAAGACTGACACAGTTCAAACAAATGTAGGATGTTAGGTGACTGACGATTGATAAATCTTTGCCACTTGTGTTGTTACGTTATGAGACTTTATGATGTAGAAGTCAGAGTCCTGGCCTGCAGGGCCAGTTACTATTTCCTGTATTGTATTTCTTCTTGAGAAGCTTCCCATCTTTTATGCCATTCCTCAAATTATTTTCATGCTTTCTCTTCAAACTTCTTGGATGGCATTTGGTTGAAGTAAGTAGATGTTCTAGCTAGTATGTATGATGGAAGAGACTAAATCAGCTCTGGAAGATATGGAGGAAACCACTTCTTATAGAATGTGTTTTGGAAGCAGTTGCTATACACTTTTAGCTTGGCCAGTTTATGGCTGTGACTCTACAAGTCACATATTTAGGCCCCAAACTTCCCTAAGCATTCCTGGGAACATAAAAATCAACAGAAGCACCAGATTGCAAATAAATTCCTATAAAGAACCGGTTGGCCTACCTTCCAGTAGTCTCCTCCTTCTAGGTCAGGGGTGCCCCAACTATGGCCCACGGCACTAAATCATCCAGCCCATGGCACCCAAGCATTTATGACAGCCACAGGTGCATTTATAGCAGTGTTTTGCACATGCACATTTTACTTCTGCTTCCGGTGGGAGGAATCATGCGACCAGCCAACTGATCCATGTGACTGGTGGCCAGTATTGATGAAACTGTTGCCCTCCATCAATATGGATTCAAGTGAGATTTAATCCACTCAGGGACCATCACCCTTCCCTGTGGTCTTCGGGACTCAAGATGGTTAGTCCTCTGGGTTGTCAGCTTAGTTAACCACTGCCTGACACTCAATGTTGAGTTGCTAGCAGTATGGACGACTCTATTACCATAGCAGGATAACCTGGCCAGAAGACATATATAATCCTGCTGGAGATGAAAATGACCAAAACTGCCTATAATTTTGCATTCTCCTTGCAGAGGATGAAGCATCTTACGACTGTCACAATCAGTGCCTGCACTTCAACTTTGCTAGTAACTTACCAGTGGCTTGTATCTACTAGTACTGACCACACCTAGATAAGATACTTTATTTCTAGACCTTGTGTGAATCAGGTCTAAACTGACTTGTCAGTGAAGAGGTCCAGGATCTAAATACATGAGGAATTGTACTAGGAATAGAGGGGGGGAAAGAGTGCATTATTCAAGAAAATGTCAGACATTAGTATCAAATTTTCAGGCTTAAGACATGGGTTCCCAAATATTTCCAAACAAATTAGTCCCTTCCCTTTTTCATAGCCTCAGATGTTAATAGTCCCCCCCCCCCAACTGAGTTTGTTTTTGGTGTTCATTTCAATTTGTCACTTATAGTGCTTCTGTCAGCTCTGATATCTCTTTAGCCAAAGACATTTCTCCACATAAAATGGAAGTATTGATTAGGCATCAACGTGGGGGCTTCTTGCAGGAGAGATCTGTGGATAATCAGAAGACATCCCCTCTACTAAGCCTAGGGTGAGTGGTGCATCATTGTGCAATTATCAGTGGTTGCTAGATTAATTTATCAAAGCTGATTAGAAGTTTTTTCCAAACTTCTCAAAGTTTGAGCTAGTAAACATTATATACCCCAAACTGCTGGATAACTCAGTGGTTTAGGTATCTGGCTGTGGAGCCAGGATATATTTACGGGCTTCTTCAAAAGGTTGATGAAGATCACTATGGGTGAGCCTCTGGCAGGGGCATAGCTCTGGGAGAGGCTGCAGAATCATCTTTCTGTTGCCTTAGCCAGCTACTATGCAAGTAATTTTTGGTCTATCCCTCACCAAAATCCCCAATAGCTTGCAGAGGAGTGGTCAAAGATATGCAGGAAAGGGGCAGCAGCAGTGGTGGGCAGTAACAAGTTTGCACACACACCTGGCTGGGGAGGTGTAACAAAATTGGGTGCCCTTTGGACAGGGTGGTGGCAAAATTGGGTGGCTTTTGGGCGGGAAGGGGGTAGCAAAATTGGGTGGCCACACCCACCTCCCTGCCCTTCGCAGACTAACAGAGCTACCATTTAAAAAGTTTTATTCTGTGCAAGCATATCAGAGAATAAACAAAACAAAAAGACAAAAACGTTGTGGCACCTTAAAGGCTAATTGTTGTATTTTAACGTGAGCTTTTGTGGATCAAGTCCACTGGCTCTTTGGCTATAAACTGAGATGAGCACTGAACCCTAGAGTTAGTAATGACTGGCTTTCAAGCAAGGGCAAGCTTTACCTAATAACAGAAGATCCCTGATTGGTATTCAAATTTCATGTCAGGGTTTGTCCCTGAAAGTTGTTCAAGGTCTCCCTTGCTCAAAATCCAGTTATAGCCGACTCTAGGGTGCAGTGCTCATCTCCATTTAGAGCCAAAGACCCTGTGTTTGAAGATGTATACATGGTCATATGGCAGGCATGACTAGATCACCCATGATGTAGGCTCCGCCCATGACGTAGGCTCCACCCACAAAGTAGTTGTCGTCCACAGTGTGGTAGTGCAATTTTTTTTCTGTCCATCACTTGGCAGCAGGGCCTCTGCAGCAGTGAGTGCTGTGGTGCAAGTTTCTGGAGTGTGGTGGTGATGATGGCATCATTGCAGAGGTAGTGCAATATTTCTCAGGTGTTAGAAGACCTTGGACTAGCGCTGTCAAAGATCACAGTTTCTTTTTGCAATTTTATCCACTTGTATATTTATGTGGTTTGTTTGCTTTGCTTACTTCCTGTGCTGGAGACACGTGTGCTGAGAGAATTAGCTTGAGGAGAGCTGGAATGTGGAGTGGCTCTGATTTGAGTCTGAAAATGAGGTCTGAGTTGAGGAGCCAACAGAGATGCTGGGAGCTTAGAAGAATCTGTGAAAAGTTTACCACTGGTGTCTGCACTTTATGTACTTGCAGAGGTGTTAACAAGGCAAATTCTGGAAGTTGTTTCTTTGAAAGGCAGGAGAGGGAACTGTTGTTGTAATTGTTTGAACTCTTTCCTTTTGATACACTACCTCTCTGGCATCTAAACTGTTATACAGAGAATACCAAGCCAAGTGTATTGAGGAAGGGGAAGATTTGGGGAGTATATATTTTTTTTACTTATCTTCCTATTTAATTGGTCTTCCCTTAGTACTGTACATGATTTGTTGCTGCAGATACAGCCCCAGTTTTCTTTAGCAAATATGAAGAGAGAGAGAGGTCAAGAGGCCAGTGAATTTCCCCATCATTTCCAACTTCCAGACAATCAACAGTGAGTCAACTTTATGTTAGGGGAACCCATGTTGTTTGGTGTCAAGCCCTCAGCCTCTCAATCAATAGTTTATGCAAGCAGTGGAGGAAGATTATTTCTGTCCTATGGCTGCTGAGAGTGTAGCAAGAAGGGTGTCTTCATCTTCTCAATCTCATGCAGAAATGCATCACCATGAAACTCCTCTTCTTGAGAATGTAGCTGACTAATGCTTCAAGCCCCCTAAACCTGAAATGGTATTTATAAAATGTTGATTATTAGTAAACTTGGTGGCTTGGTGGTTAAGACGCTGAGCTTGATGACCAGAAGGTTGGCAGGTCAGCAGTTCAAGACCCAAGTGCTGGATGAGTGACCTCCTGTTGTCTGTCTGAGCTCCTGCCAACCTAGCAGTGTGAAAGTAATAAATTGCAAGTAGATAAAATAAGTACTGCTTCAGCAGGAAAGGTAACAGCATTCCATGCACTTCAGTGTCTAGTCATGCCTGCCACATGAGCACAGAAAGGTCTGCAGATGCAGATAGTGTTGGTTCTTTGGGTATAAATGGAGATGAGCACCACACTCTAAAGTTAGACACGACTGACTTTCAAGCAAGGGGGGACCTATACCTTTACCTAAAAGCTCTAGGTCCCTTTTCTTTTTCTGAAGAAATCCCTAGACTAATCTCACCAGGCTAATGTCATCTGAACCTGTCACAGTAGAGCCATATCTGACCATTAAAATAACCTTTCAAGACCCTTCAGATCTTCCACTCTCCAGAATGGTCATATTCTTGCTGACTGGGGACTGAGTGGGAAATCTCTAGGAGGTAGTTGAGCCAAACTGAGCTGTGCGGTTACAGTGGTGGGGTGTCAAAAATTTTAATACCACACCGTGACATCATCAATGTGGGTGTGGCTAACATCATGATGTCATGATGTGGATGGGGCCAAAGAAAAAATTTAAAAATACAAAATAGTAATAAAATAAAAATAATCACCCACCCACCCATAACACAAACCCATAAATAAATTAAATAAATAAATAAATTTTTAAAATACATTAAAATACACCCACACAGTGAAAAGGTAAGCCCTGAAGGTAGTTCCCCACAAAAGCTGCTACCCGTTCTCCGGGACACTGGGGAAAATTACTACCGGTTCTGGCAAACTGCTGAGAACCTGTTACATCCCATCGCTGTGTGGTTGCCACCATTTCAATGTTTCAATGGATGGCACTGGTGAAAGGTATCCTTCCACTGTCCAATGTGTATTTTTCAGCACTGCAGTGGCTTAGTAGTTAAGACACTGAGCTTGAAGGCTGGAAGGTTGGGGTTGGAAACTCAAGTGCTGCATGACAGATTTTGGGTACATGAAAGGAGCCTCATCTAGGAGTCCCCTGAGCGGACTTTCTCCAGCAAAAATCCTTTCAACCCAGAGTGATATCTGACACAAAGTTTATTTTTAACATCTATATTCTTGCCCCCTATTTGTGGACTTGGAGTATGTAGGCCCTATATTTAGGCGAGGAGCTTGGTAGGAATCAAAGCAGGATAAATCCCCATCTGTGATAACTCCTTCAGCAAAAATTGTATGTCCAGATGAACGTCAGTGACCTCTAATGCCTAAATTGACCCCCCCCCCAATACTACCAAGCCAAGGGTAAAATAATATGTTTTTGCATATATATTTTTCTTCTCCTGGGACTCATGATCCCATAAAGGGGGTCCTCCTGGACTCACGGCTACTGTTCGAAGAGCAGGTGGCAGCCGTGGCCAGGAGGGCTTTTGCACAACTTCGTGTAATTCGCCAGTTACGCCCCCTCCTAGACCGGGATGCCCTGCTCATGGTCACACATGCGTTGGTCACCTCCAGACTTGATTATTGTAACGCGCTCTACATGGGGCTGCCCCTGATGACCATCCGGAGACTCCAGCTGGTCCAGAATGCGGCGGCCCGGGTAGTGGTGGGGTGTGGGCGCTATGCTCATGCCTCGCCGCTGCTCCGGGAGCTGCATTGGCTGCCAGTATGTCTCCGGGTGCAATTCAAGGTGCTGGTTATTACCTTTAAAGCCCTATATGGTAGTGGGCCAGGATACCTAAGAGACCGCGTCACCCCAAGATCATCTGCCCGGCCCACCAGGGCGGATCGGAGAGGCTCCCTTGTTATTCCCTCGGCGAGGAAGGCGCACCTCGCCTGTACTAGGAGGAGAGCCTTCTCCGTGTTCGCCCCGACCCTCTGGAACCTCCTGCCCACCGAATTGCGCCTTCAAACGGAGCTCCTCCCCTTCCGAAAGGGCTTGAAAACCTGGCTGGCGGGACAGATTTGGGGACCCGGGACCATGGGCTCCCATACCAAGTGGCTCATTTAAGGACTGCCCCCCTGGGTTGGATCATGGGATTTACTGTTATCTATCCCTGTGTTGTTTTTAATCTTTCGATTGTTTTAACTTTGACGTTTTAGTGATAGTTTTATTCTTGTTTTATTCTTTTTATTCTGATTGTGGGCCGCCCAGAGTCGGGTCCTCCCGATTGGGGCGGGGTATTAAATTTAATAAATAATAAATAATAATAATAATAAAGTAAATCTTTTTTCTCTGTCAAATGAAATTACAGTTCTCCCTCCCCCCCCCCCCCCAAAAAAAAAATCATGTCAGAGGCACACAAAGATGCTTTCTGGGTTGAAATGATTTTTGCTGGAGGAACTCCAATCAGAGGACACCTGAATGAGGCTCTTTTCATGTCCCCAAGATCTTTTCCCACTGAAGTGGTCCCTATTTATTTACTTACAATTTCTTGCTTTCAAACTGTTGGTTTGGCAGGAGTTGGGATAGAGATGGGAGTTCATTCCAACATTCAGTACTTGGATCTTGGACTGCTGACTTGATGATCTTCCAGCTAACAAGGCGAACTTCTTAACCACAGAGCCACTGCAGTCCCTTAAGGTTCTCCTGTCACACTTGAGAAGCATCTGTGGCTCATTTAAAAGGAGAAATAAAAAAATTTCAACATTTGCATTTGCACTGCAGTACCTCTGCCAGAGTACTGCAAGCATTTGTAAGCAGAGGCTGCAGTTATTATTATTTTTCTTTTAGCTAACTATTAATCCCACATTAAATAGTCATGTTTCTTAAAGTGCAAGCAGCTTATTGCTCTAATTAAACACGATCACCTGCTTGCTGCGTAAATAGATATCAAAAGAAAGAGATCTTGCACCTTTCCTTAAAGGGCAACATTTGTAAAGGATATAAGGAGGTGGAGAAAGTTCAGGCTTCATTAAAACTGTGCAGTGACAGAATCAGGCTGTCATCCTTCCCACAGCCCCCTATTTGTCGCTTCTTATTAACCCTGCAGAGAAAGTCCTGGGGACAAGGCTCAGCCCAACCAGCAGTAGCCCTAGGATCCAGAGTGCAAAGGGCTGACTGTGCCCAGCTGTGACTGAAACTGCAGTGCTCCTCTGTGTGGTTTGCAGCACTGTTCCATGACCTTTTCCAGGAAACTCCATTCCATTCCTTCATCCCTCCTAGGTTTTCTCCTTTTCCTCCTGCCCTGAAGCCATTTAAAATAGCATCACCCATGAGCAAGTTAAGATTACTTTAAACTGTTTGAAGGGCTCCTTTCTTCTGTGTGCGTGTGCATGCATGTGTGTGTGTGAGAGAGAGGGAGGGAGGGAGACAGAGGAGTTTCTCACTTTTTATTATTTAAAGAACATAAACCAATATACCTAAAAACAAACATTATCACAAATTATATCACATAATATAATGCTGCAACCACTTTCTGGGTCCTATGCATCTTCTTCTGCCATATCCAATTTTGAATACAGTATAGGTAATCATCATGGCAATCAGCCATGAAGACTGTACTGCAAATACAATGCTGTGGTCTTTTATCTGCCTTCTGCATCGCAGCATAACACCCGTACCACTGGTCCAGCTCCGCGAGTCACTTTCTGGTCCTGAGCCCTTTTGGCGTGCAAAGTCCTCTTCAGCCCCAGGCTAGTATTGATGAAGCTGCTACCCACCATCAAGATGGATTCAAGTGAGATTTAATCCACTTGAGGACCATCACCCTTCACTGTGGAATTTGCCAAAGCCCCTAGTCCTCAGGGTTGTGAGATAAGTCAACCGCAGCCTGGCACTCAGTGTTGAGTCTTTGGATACTATAGAATATAGCAATAGCAATTATACTTATATACTACCCCATAGTGCTTAGTGTACCATCTGGGTGGTTTACAAACTAATTAGCATTTTGCCCCCAAAATTCTGGGTCCTAATTTTACCTTTCTTCATTTCTTCTTTTTAGTTTCTGAGCCTTTTTCTCTCCAAAACCACCTTTTTTCATGTGCTTTCATCTGACCCATTCCTTTCACAGAACAAATTCTATAAAATCTCCCATATATCTTTAAAGTTATTCACTTTTGACAATTCTTTTTTTACTTTAATCTTACACATTAATTTATTATTAATAGCAATATTTCAGACTTCTTTATATCATTCAATGAGCTGAAATTCATATCTTAGTTTCCATTTTTTGCTATAATTAATCTTGCTGCAGTTACCAAGATTGTAACTTTAAAAAAATTCTTTGCCATTTCAATTGAACATCTCCAAAGCTGGATAACAATCCTATTTTTGGACATACATCAAGTTTTATAGATACAATCTCATTCATTTCATCAAAAACCAATTTCTAGACTTTCTGAATCTCCCCACATTTCCCACCTTAAATGAAAATAGGTACCAACATCCTGACTGTACAGATCTCCAGCATATTGCAGAATATCATGAATTATAACAATTCACTTTCACTAGCGTTAAATACCATCTCTATATTGTTTTATGACCTTATGAATTATTTTAATCCTTACAGATACGCTCTTTAAAATTCTTTTCCCCATAAGCTTCTCCATTCCTCATTTATTTCCTAACCTAATTGAATTTCCAAAATTATTCTGACTCTGCTGTTGCCCTACTAATATTCTATACACTTTTCTTATTAAGACTTTCTTTTTTTAGAATTTTCTTCACCAGACTGATTTTCTGTATATCTTTATGTCTCTCTCAACCCAAGTGTCATGACATGAATGGCTGTATAAGGATCCATACCCACAAAAAACTGAACATAGTACATAGGATTAATGAGTATTCATTTTCCCATCTCATACGTGTCCCACCATTCTTCTAAGGAAATAAAGTGATGTTTCATTTTCTTCTCACAACAAGGCTGGTATAACTTTTCCCAACTTCATTAGACAGCCACTCTCAGGGGACCTTTATGGAATTTGTCTTCATATCCTGGAAATAAATGCAACCCCCTGCTCTGTGGTTTTAGGAATGGTTTGGAGATGCCTTTTTCCAGTCTTCTCCTGACACTGATGCTGAATTAGAGTTCATGCATCTCTAAACTTATTAGTGTGTTGCAGCCAAGGCTGTACAGAACTCTCTGTGACTCCTACTGTGAAACGCATCCACTTTGGTCCTTAAAATGTTTCACAGCTGGGTACCAGAATATTTGAAGGACCACTTGTCTCCAGATCTGCCTCTTCATGTACCAAGATCTTTAGCAGAGACTCTTCTCCAGGTGTCCTGGCTTTTAGAGATATTTTCAGGATCTGGGACAGGACCTTCTTGGTAGCAGCACTCTGATTATGCAATGTTCTCTTCCCAGGGAGACTCATTTGGAACCTAACTTTATTTCAGTACCATGTTAGCACTGTTTCAATGTCCTTCTGTTGGATAGGCAAGGGCACTTTTATTTAGAAATAACTTTTATTTATCTTGTAGCATCCAAACTAATTTCACTGCTGAAGTAAGTTTCGTTATGTAAGTCAGGCTGTAGCTCTAGGTCAAAGATTTCTTTGCATTTACATGCTCTGAGCCTCAAAGTGTAATCCAGGTAGAATCTGCTTAAACTATGAATTTTATATCTCCCCTACAGTTCATAAATTGACTAGCAAAGGGGGTAGAAATCTGAAAGAGAAAATAATTCTTTTCTCAGGGGGCTGGGTAGTGGAGAAAGAATGGGAAGAAAAGCACACTTGGTTTCCCAGCTAGAAATAGCATGTGGATTCATGCCACTCAAAGGTGGTGATTATGGGGAGATGTTCACTGCAGCTCAACTCCATGCAGTGTACTCATTTCATGGCCATTGAAGTCTGTAATATGACAGTGTGAACAGCTCATCCCTATCTCTCCTTGTTACTATATCTTCCATGTGTTACTACAGCAAATGGTAAGGGAAATGATGCAAAAGGTAGAGGAGGGTTACACATTCTTCAGACTCAAGCACTTTTTGCCATGCAGCAGCATTTTCTCCCATATATAAACTGATCAAGAGAGCAAGACTGCATGGAAAAGGCCATTCAGCATGCCAGCCAGTAGGGTTTTAATGACCCTCCATAATTGCAGAAAATACACAAACACAATTTTCAGAATAAAATGGCTTCCTTAGGCAAAAGTCAGGAGTGAGTGTGACCTCTCTTGGCTCTAAGCACACCTTGAACTCTTTTGAGGAGACTGTCCTAAAGTTTTCTGAAGTAATCTTCTTGTATATTTTACCAGACTTCCTTCAACACTTCTCTCTTTCTCTGTCCAGGTTATCACACACTGCCTCTATAATGTTCAGGTGTGGACTCTGTGAACGCCACTCCATGACTGTTGGTGTTTTTTCAGCTGTCGTTCTTGCTCCATATGATTTCACTGCCTTAGCGGGTACTTGGGACTGTTATCATGCAGAAAAATAAAACCAATATCAATCAGGCGATTTCCAGAAGAAATGGCATGATGAATTAAAACCTTTCTGTACTTTACAGCATTCATGATTCCTTCAATATGGATGATATCACCAACATTGCTGGCAGAAATGCAGCCCAAAATCAGGAGAGATCCTCCACCATGTTTCAATGAAGGCTCCAAGCACTCATTCATCTGTCTCTCTCCAACTTTTCTTCTCACCTGTTGTTGATTGGTCCAAAACATTCCAGACTTGGTTTCATTACTCCATAATACTCTTTTCCACCATGTCCCCCTTAAGCAAAAGTGATTTCTTGGCTGCTACCCTTCCATCAAGGGCATTGCTGCTCAAGCTTTTTTGGACTGTAGAAAGGCCAACTTGCCATCCTGATGAAGCTGCCAGGTCCTTGCTGGACTTTCGCCAGTATCTCAAAGAAGAAACTCTGAGGAACCTCTTATCTGAATTTGAAAGTATTGTTGGCCTTCCAGTCCTTTTTTTCTCCTTGACCTCTCTTGATTCTTTATGTTTCATTATAACAGCTTGAATATAGCATCTTGAGTATCAGGTTTGTTTATTGATTTCCCTTTGAGAATGGCCTTGTTGATGTAATAATATAATGATTGTATGTCTATCAAATTCTGTGATCCTTGGCATTTAGACTGGAAAGATGTGATTGAAAGTAGGACTTATTGCTTCCAGTGAATTACACTCATACAAATGTGTGTGTGCACTGTATGAGATGCTCAAGCAGGTCTTACAAAAACCTTGTGTAAAAGACCTTTCGACAGCAGTCATTTTGTTATGTAATAATAGGACAGTGATGGCGAACCTATGTTATGTGTGCCAGAGGTGGCACTTGGAGCCTTCTCTGTGGGTACCCATGCAGTCACCCTAGCACAGAGTTTGCCCCCCTCCTCTGCCCAGCAGCCCAATGGGAGTGCTTTCTCCCTTTCCTAGCATAGAGTTCACACCACCCCTCTGCCCAGCAGCCCAATGGGAGCATTTCCTTCTGTCACCTGTTGCTGTGTTGGCAATTTGTGATAAATAAGTGGGTTTTGGGTTGCAGTTTGCGCATTCGGTCTCAAAAAGGTTCAACATCACTGTAAAAGGACACATACAACTATTAGCAATGATAGTAATTAGGGTTCCATTCCATTTAGGTTTATGGGAGCTATGTGCCAGTATAAGGGGAGGTCACATTAAATACTTGCCATATATTAAATATATTAAATACATATATTAAACACAGCTGAAGCCATAGTCGACTAGTTCTATGAAGACCTACAACACCTCACAGAGCAAACACCAAGACATGATGTCCAAATTATCATAGGAGATTAGAATGCCAAAGTAGGAAATCAAAAAGTAAATGGAATAGCAGGCAAGTTTGGTCTTGGAACACAGAATGAAGCAGGGCAAAAACTAATAGAGTTCTGTGAAGAGAATTCACTGGTCACAGCAAACACCCTCTTCCAGCAACACAAGAGGAGACTTTATACATGGACATCACCAGATGGTCAACATTGAAACCAGATTGATTACATACTCTGCAGCCAAACAATACAATCAGCAAAAATGAGATCTGGAGCAGACTGTGGTTCAGATCATAATCTACTGATTGCAAAATTCAGGCTTAAACTAAAGAAAATAGGGAAAACAATTAGGCCAGACAGGTATGATCTAGACAACATCCCTAAGGAATACACAGTGGGGGTGTGGAACAGATTTAATGGCTTAGACTTGATAGACAGAGTACCAGAAGAATTATGGACAGAGGTGCGAGACATCATACAGGAGGCAGCAAGGAAAACCATACCAAAACAAAAGAAGTGTAAGAAAGCAAAGTGGTTGTCCGATGAGGTCTGAAAATAGCAGAGGAAAGAAGGGATGTAAAAGGCAAAGGAGAAAGGGGAAAAAATCAATCAGTTGAATACAGAATTTCAAAGAAAATCAAGGAAAGATAAGGAAACCTACCTAAATGAACAATGCAAAGAAATAGAGGAAAATAACATAAGGGGTAGGACTAGAGACCATTTCAAAAAATTGGGGGAAAGGTGACTGATTCTTGGGAGACAAGCTATGAGAAACCTGGGGAACATAGTTAAAAGTAGAGACATCACCTTGCAAACAAAAATTCACAGAGTCAAAACAATTGTATTCTTGGGGGTAATGTATGGTTGTGAGAGCTGAGCGCAGAAGAATAGACACCTTTGAAATGTGGTGTTGGAGAAGAGTTTTGACAGTACCCTGGACAGCGAGGAGAACAAATAGATCGATCCTAGAAGAAATCAACCTGACTGCTCATTAGAAGGCCACATAGTAAAGATGAAGCTAAAGTACTTTGGACATCAAATGAGAAGAGAGGATTCACTTGAGAAAGCGTTGATGCTGGGAAAGGTGTGCAAAAGAAGAAAGAGTGGCCAAAAATGAAATGGCTAGATGGTATTGTAGCTGCAATGGACACAAAGCTGGGCAGGCTGAGGAGGATGGTGGAAGACAGAGGTGCCTGGCGAGCAATGGTCCATAGGGTCACAAAGGGTCGGAATTGACTGTGCGACTGAACAACAAAATTAAATACTAATTTTCCCATGCAGACTTGTCCTCTTGATCAGTATATAGCCTGCCAGCAAGTAGAGTTTTAATGACCATCCATAATTACAGAAAATATTATTATTATTATTATTTATAAGTTCAAATTTATATTGCCGCCCACTCGCCATGGCGACTCAGGGCGGCTTACAAAAAATACAATACATTGCAATACAATATATACAAGAAATAAAGACACAAAAATAAAAAAAACACAAATTTCAGAATAAATATATTATTTATTCTGTGCTTCAAACTGGCTGAAAAGAATATTGATATTCTGAGCTGGTCATTCATCAGATTTCTGGGTTACAAAAAGATGATGGCACTGATGCTGACATTGCTATATTATTATTTTATTTATTTATTTATTCTTATTTGCTATCCCGCCCCAATCGGGCAAGCCCGACTCTGGGCGGCTTACAATATTAATTAAAAATCACTAGGATACACATATAATAATACAAGAATACTTAAACTAATGTTTAAACTCTAAAACAGATGCTTAAAACTTAAAACTAATGCTTAAATAGAGCAAGAGATAAAACTGAGGAGAGATAAAAACCGGAAAGGGTGGCTGTCCACTAGATCAGCCACCCTACATAGGATCCCGCATTCCCGGCTCCCCACACTTGCCCCGCCAGTGTATACTGTATTTAATTTATACAGTGTATACTGTATTTAATTTATGGTACATAAAATATATTTAATTTAGCCAAATTACTAAAAGGTATAGTGTATATAGATGAACAAGGAGATACAATATGACATCAGAGAATTCTGCAAAGCTTCACATAGTCCAATGTTATCAGTCTGATCCACTTGTTTCACATTGTTAAATATGTTCTTTATCTTTCATTGTTAGTAACTCTTACTATGAGGTATTTTACCCACTTCTGACATCTTTCTAAACTGGATATTTATACTGCCTCTCCCCTCAATAAATGAAGTCTGGCCGCTGAATTGTTCATTAATTGGAAAACCCAACATCCTCGATCTTCTGCTTGAGTAATGGTGCAATCAGTACTTTGTAAATAAGACACACTGCCTTGAGCAGTAGGGGAAGTAGTGCATTGCCCTGATTAATATATCATTTGCTGGACCATTCTGAAGTTGAACATGGCGTTCCAGAAGTACTACACTCAAGCAGATTCTACCTATACATTTCAGTAGGATTTGCAGAAAAGCAATCCTAGACTTATTTAAAGAAAAGTAAGCCTCTGTCTATGTTTAGAAGGACTTTATTCCTAATTTATCGTTTATAAGTCTGAAGCTTTCAAACATACCATATATACTCAAGTATAAGCTTACCTGAATATAAGCTGAGGTAACTAATTTTGACCTGAAACCCGGAAAATAGATTGACCCGAGTATAAGCCAAGGATGGGAAATGCAGCAGCTGCTAGAGAGTTTCAGTAATCAAAATACATGAAAATGTGGTAAACTTAATTAAATTTTTGATGCATCCCAATCCGACGGGGTCTTGGGATCCTCATGGTCATTGACCCAAGTATAAGCTGTTTCTCCTTTTTGGGGCTCATTATTGGGACTAAAAAACTAGGCTTATACTCAAATATATACAGTAGTTCTTTGCATGATCACTAAGAGGTTCAAATGGGCTTACTTCTACATAAATGTGCATAGAATTGTTCTTGGAGGACTGTTAATTACAAATAAATATGATTAGGAACAACAACACAAAACATGAAAATAAGGAGCATATGATCAGAGAGAATGAGAACAGCAAGATAGATATGTCAATGTAATATGCAAGGAGACTTGAAACTTGGCATTCGTATTAAGATTCCTCTAAGTGTGCATCTCAAGATAGTTTGATTTCTAAACACAAAACATATCTGAACCCACAGCTACTTAACTGGGCCTTCCCTGGCATTCTGTGAATACTGGAGATACCTTGAGGTTTTTGCAATAATGATACCCACCCATGGCTGCACAGGGTGAACAGTGAACTGAATCAAAAGAGATTATGATTCACATGTAGGAATGGTTCCTTTCTGATCACCACTTCCCATTGCCCACCCATTATTCCTTTCCCTTACTTTCAAATTATACACACATAAATTACCTCATCTCTGTTCACAGATGAAAGAAAGAGGACAGATAATGGATGGGTGTTGTTTTTCTATAGGAAATTTGAGAAATGTAGTACTTTGAAGTTTTAAATGAGAAAGTGGCTTCACAACAAAAACATTAAAAGGATCAGCAGAGGCATGGCCAGAGGAAGGAATCCACTATGAACTGTGAACTCCTGAATTTGCAGTTCCCAAAAGAAATTTGCAGCATAGTTGTACCCTGAGAAAAGAACTGCTTTGGTTTAAACAATGCAAAGTGCAGAAGTATAATCCTGTGTCACATGTGATTACCTAATGACCGTGGGTATTTCATGTTGACCCTATACTTTAGATATGGGGTGGCCAAACTAAGGCCCGCAGCATCAAAGCACCATGATGCCCTCACTGCTTCCAGAAGTAGAAGCAAAATACATGTGTGCAGGTGCATGACATGCCCACACATGCACATAACGCTGACATAAATGACCCATGGCTGTTGTACTTCTGTTTTACTTCTGCTTCCGGTGGGAGGAACCATGTGACCGGCCCACAGCCCGAAAGGTTTGGGCACCCCTGTCTTAGATGATGAATTTTGTTTCTCTCATATTGCTGCTTGGGTTTGGAGAAGACTGATTCTTGCCACTTTGCTTTTTAAGAGTACAGTAGTTTTAAAGGGTTCTTTAGGGATTTAGGAGTGTCAGAGCTCAAATAGGGAAAACCAGTTCAAGGGACCTGGAATTGCCCTTTTCTAAAACAAAAGGTACACACGCGCACGCGCGCGCACACACACACAAGAAGAACTTAAAAGAACATAAAATGGAGCAAATATAAAAATGGCACTATGCATATCCTTACTTACTAGTGTAAACTGTGCAAGATATGTAATCTATACTACAGGTGCATTGGTTGGTATCTGGCTATGGGATCTGTCATGATGAGTGCTTGCAAATCAAAATTTGCCACACCCACTAGTGTTTGAAATAGACATTTAAAGTAAGACACAACATCTGACCTGTTCTTTATTTGCATATAAGCTTAACTCCAAATCTGTGATACTTACTTTTAGCCTTCTGGAAGTGGAAATTGCCTGTTTTTCAAGTGTTACAGACAGCAAAATGTTAACAGAGCCCAATAATGAAATAAAGGACCACACATATTTCCAAATGTTAACACCCAAAACAATTATGTTTCAAAATGCCAGCTTGTAATGTGTCATTGTTTTGTTGTGTCAGTTGGGCTAAGGGGCTATATGGCAAGAAACATATAGAATAAAACAGCAACACTTGAGAAAGCAGGAACCTCAAATTAAGGCAGGAACATAAAATAGAGAAAGAAGATTGGCAATACTGGGTCTCAATAGGTTCTATTCATCATTCATAATAGCCTACGCGGGGAGGGGGGGGGAATAAGCCTATTTGGATGTGGAGGCAGTGACACGAAATAGCCAAATTATTGGGACAGTATCAAGGCATTCTTTTTTTTTTCAGCACAGCCAAATATCTTTATTCTTCACTGAAGTTTGCTTAGTTAACCCTTCTTTTCCCTACATCGTCTTTGTTTCTTCGCACAGATTTGGATGATTGTTTCTACCCACTGAGTAGCATCTTCAGAAGACACTATGTCTTCCAATGTTATGCAACAATTCTCTATATAAATAGAAGTTGGAGGAAGTAAGAGAAAGGCTACAGATATCCCTCTAGCTAGATCAGTGTTTGCCAGCCTGTGGTCTTTGAACTTCAATTCCCAGAAGTCTAAGTCAATTCCCCAAAGTATTGATCAGCCAATATACTGACTTAGGCTTCTGGAAATTGAAACCCCCTTTGCAGGGTGGGGGCCCCATGTTGGGAACCCATGCTCTAGAATGATGTTGAGCCCCATTAGTCCTCTGAGGGAAAGCCAACAGTAATTCATGAACCTCTTGTGGCAGAGGAGAATGGAGCTAGACTCCCAGGCTTTGATCTGAAGTTCTGACTCTGAGCCTTGCCTATGCATATGCGCATATTGCAGGGTGTATGGATTCAGCCTTGGAAAAAGTCAGCATGCAGATTTGGTAGGCTGTGAGTGCACAGCCTCTAGAAATCTCAGCTGCTATTGAAGGTTCAGAGCAATATGCAGATGTGGTGGTCTGCTATAGCTGGATCCTGAGCTCCTTCCACATGTTGATTTGTACACATATCTGTAGTGTTGAAAGGGTTGGGGGGGGGGACTCTTTGACAATATCCTTAGCTGATCAGCTCTCAGTGAGGTAGATGAGACAAAATGAAACCTTGTTACATAACTTTTGATCCATTCCATCCCAGGTAAAACACTGCCATTCTTGGGGAGGAGCATGCGCACACATGCTCTGAGAATCATGGAGGAGACAGGGGTGTGCTTGGGTACCTTGTGAGGGCAGTGGACAGGAAGTGATGGGGCACCTATTGGAGGGGTTTGGGGAGAAATCCCATACATTCCTATTACCTCTGCCTGCCTCTGGAGAGTGCCAGTCACTGGGGCACACCGGGATGAGTCCCTGTATCCCTGTGGGACACCACACCACTGGGATGAGATGCTCAATTTTTCTAAGTCAGGATCAAGAATGTTTTGCCCTCCAATGTTGCTGAACAAGAACTCCAAACACCGCTGGGAGTTGCAATTCAACAACAACTGCCTTGGGACCCGGTACAGGGAGTCAGTTGGAATAAAAGTGAAATAACTTTTTTAAAATAACAAAGGTCCACAAGGTTGTCTGTCCACTGGACCGAATGTAATAAGTAGCTGATAATAGCAGCAACTCGCAGTTGCCCTATACTTCACACAGCAGACAAGCAGCTGTTGTCCTGCTTTCCTTTATCCCACAGGACTAGGCACCTCCTTCCTCACTGAAGATGTGAGGCTCACATTGCAGTATTGATGAGCTTTGTGTCTTTCTGATGTCCCTCTATTTCAGTCCTCTTGATAAGCACATCATTTTTTTATGTTGGATTTATTGACTGTATTGATTGTATTGCATTATGTTGTCAGATTTATATTATGTTGTCAGATTTATATTTGATATTGTAATACTGTAATATATGTTGCCCATGTTATGTTTGCCGTTCTGAGTCGCTTCGGCGAGTAGAGTAGCATACATGTCTAAATACAAATACGACTACACTCACCTAACACCATTCCGTGCGCTCCATGCCTGCCACATGACCACAGAAACACCTGCAGAAGCACAGCACTGATCTTTAGCTTTGAATCAGAGATGAGCCCTGAACCCTAGAACAGTGGTGGGCTCCAAACATTTTTACTACCACACTGTGGGCGTGGTATGGTAGGGGTGCCCAGTGGGAAAGCCCTGCATTATACCCGAATTAGGTCTACTTTATTTCAAAACCTGAATGGGTAGGGGCAGCCAGAATTTCTGCTGCTGGTTCTGGCGAACTGGTGCAAACCTGCCCTAGAGTCAGATATGACTGGCTTTCGAGCAAGGGAAACTTTTACCTTTACCTTTACCTAAGACATTTTAACACAAAAACGTTACACAAAGGGGGCATCAGGATTTTGGAAAGAAGGAGTTGCACTGATTGTCTAACCACATCATATGTCAAAATCAAAAGGATTTTTTAAAGGGTGTTAGTTCAGGGATAAGGAAACCAGCACAGTTGAGCACTATGTATGTGTAATACATTTTGAATGTAAAAAGATTAAAATTATGCACACAGAGAGGATTTTTTAAAAGTCTGTTTTCCACCAGATTGGCTTCAAGGGGCTACTTTTTGAACTGCTGGTATCTTGTCAACATTTTTTATGGCCTTCTGGTGTGAGCAAGCTATCTTCAATAAATTTTTCTCTCAGACTGGTAGTCCCAGTGATTTCTCTGCTGCCAAGAGTGCAGGGAATACCAATTATAGAAACTGACAAGTCTTAAAATGCCTGATGACTGAACAGTATTGTACTGTGTTTCCCTATAGACAATGAAGAACAGTAAAACACATCTTTGCATCTAGGTCTGTGTGGGTTCTGGCAGGGGAGATACCTCTCAACCAAAATATGAGAAATGAAAAGAAAAATTGGAAAATGAAATATGGCTAATGTGCACAGTTAAAAAAAAATATATGTTTCATGTTGTTTTGTGGCTTGAAGTTACTACACAGTTAGCTAACAATATTTCATATATTGCTAGATAAAAATTATTACAGATCATTGTAGGTTTTTTCAAAAGTTGGAAATGTTAATGGATCATCTATCTGATTACCATTCAGAATCATATGTGTATACAATGAGAAAGTAGTTTTAGTGGATCTAATTCTAGACTCAACTTTAACCTTCCAGGGCCTACGTAGGGTCTTCCAGAGCTGATTATTTGGTCTCTTTCATCATACATGCTAGATAGAACATCTAATCTATTTACTTCAACCAAAATGTCATCCAGGAAGCTTGAAAAGAAAGCATGAAAATAATTTGAGGAATGGCATAAAAGATGGGAAGCTTCTCAAGGAGAAATACAATACCCACAAAACTATGCCTCCAATTTAAAAATGTGAGCCAATAAAAAGGCATGCAGTGGAGGCAAATATGTGTTAGGAAAGTGTGGGAAGGATGATAGCCTGATTGTGTCACTGCACAGTTTTAATAAAGCCTGAACTTTCTCCACCTCCTTATATCCTTTACAAATGTTGCCCTTTGAGGAAAGGTGCAAGATCTCTTTCTTTTGATGTCTATTTACGCAGCAAGCAGGTGATCGTGTTTAATTAGAGCAGTAAGCTGCTTGCACTTTAAGAAACATGACTATTTAATGTGGGGTTAATAGTTAGCTAAAAGAAAAATAATAATAACTGCAGCCTCTGCTTACAAATGCTTGCAGTACTCTGGCAGAGGTACCGCAGTGTAAATACAAATGTTGAAAATTTTTTATTTCTCCTTTTAAATGAGTCACAGATGCTTTTCAAGTGTGACAGGAAAACCTTAAGGGACTGCAGTGGCTCAGTGTTTAAGAAGCTTGCTTTGTTAGCTGGAAGATCATTGTCAGCAGTTCAAGACCCAAGTACTGAATGACAGAATGAGCTCCCATCTCTATCCCAGCTCCTGCCAACCTAACAGTTTGAAAGCAAGAAATTGCAAGTATTTATTTTATTTATTTATTTATTTCCAATTTGTATTGCCACCTAATTCTGAAGACTCTTGGTGGCTCACAGAAAAGATCAGTCACAATTAAAAGCAATAAAAGTCCATAAATAGTAGGTAATATTGTATTTGCAATACAGTCTTCATGGCTGATCACCATGATGATCACCTATACTGTATTCAAAATCAGATATGGCAGAAGAAGATGAATAGGATACCTTTCCTGCCGAAGCAGTACCTATTTATCTACTTGCAATTTATTGCTTTCAAACTGCTAGACTGGCAGGAGCTCAGACAGACAACAGGAGGTCACTCATCCAGCACTCGGGTCTTGAACTGCTGATCTGCCAACCTTCTGGTCATCAAGCTCAGCATCTTAACCACTAAGACACCAAGTTTACTATTAATCAACATTTCATAAATACCATTTCAGGTTTTGGGGGCTTGAAGCATTAGTCAGCTACATTCTCAAGAAGAGCAGTTTCATGGTGATGCATTTCTGCATAAGATTTTGAAGATGAGGACACCGTTCTTTCTTGCTACACTCTCAGCAGCCATAGGACAGAAATAATCTTCCTCCGCTGCTTGCATAAACTATTGATTGAGAGGCTGAGGGCTTGACACCAAACAACATGGGTTCCCCTAACATAAAGTTGACTCACTGTTGATCGTCTGGAAGTTGGAAATGATGGGGAAATTAATAGGCCTCTTGACCTCTCTGTCTTCATATTTGTTAAAGAAAAATGGGGCTGTATCTGCAGCAACAAATCAAGTACAGTAAAACCTCACTTAAAGAGCACCTCGCTTAGAGACTAACTCGCTTAAAGAGCAGAATTTTCTCTGAATGGCCTCTTAGCTTAAATTAAACCAACCAAAAACTTTCTTAACAAATAAATCGGAGTTATCAATCTCCCCCCCCCCCCGGTCACAATTGGTCACTTACAATAGTGTATTGCTTAAAGAGCAATCCTGTGGAACGCATTATGTTCTTTAAGCACAACTTAGTACAACTGTACTGTACTAAGGGAAGACCAATTAAATAGGAAGATAAGTTAAGAAATATATACTCCCCAAATCTTCACCTTCCTTAATACACTTTCCTTGATATTCTCTGTATAACAGTTTAGATGCCAGAGAGGTAGTGTATCAAAAGGAGAGAGTTCAAACAATTACAACAACAGTTCCCTCTCCTGCCTTTCAAAGAAACAACTTCCAGAATTTGCCTTGTTAACTCCTCTGCAAGTACATAAAGTGCAGACACCAGTGGTAAACTTTTCACAGATTCTTCTAAGCTCCCAGCATCTCTGTTGGCTCCTCAACTCAGACCTCATTTTCAGACTCAAATCAGAGCCACTCCACATTCCAGCTCTCCTCAAGCTAATTCTCTCAGCACACGTGTCTCCAGCACAGGAAGTAAGCAAAGCAAACAAACCACATAAATATACAAGTGGATAAAATTGCAAAGAGAAACTGAGGGCTCTGACACTGCTAGAAAGTGCTCAGAGAAAGTCACTAGAAGTCAACACTAGCCCAAGATCTCCTGACACTTGATAAACATAGCATTAGCCTCTGCCAATGATGCCATTATCACCACCACACTCCAAAAACTTGACCCACAATACTCACTGCTGCAGAGAAGGGAGAAAAGGAGGAAGGTGCTCCTTGCTGCCCCTTTCCTGCATATCATTGGCCACTCCTCTGCAACCTATGGGAATTTTGGTGAGGGATGGACCAAAAATCACTTCCATAGTAGCTGGCTCAGGTAACACAAAGGTGGCAGCAATGGTGATTCTGCAGGGTCTCCCAGAGCTATGCCTCTGGAAATAAGTGCAGGCACATGCTGGTATATCAAGAAATTGGGCTTTGCTTTGCCCCATCCCACTCTTGCCTCTGGCACCCTGGGGCACCAATAGCAAGGTATGGTATTCCCCCCAAGCCCCCCATAGGTGCCCCTAGCACTCCCTGCCCAGCATCTTCCCATGGTGCCCTGCACACCCCTGGATAAGTGCCTCAGTTTAGCTAATGGCTGAGCTGACACTTCCAGAGGCTCACCCATAGTGATCTTCATTAACCTCTTGAAGAAGCCCATAAATATATCCTGGCTCCACAGCCAGATATCTAAACCACTAAGTTACCCAGCAGTTTGAGGTATATAATGTTTACTAGCTCAAACTTTGAAAAGTTTGGAAAAAAACTTCTAATCAGCTTTGATAAATTAATCTAGCAACCACTGATAATTGCACAATGATGCACCACTCACCCTAGGCTTAGTAGAGGAGATGTCTTCTGATTAGCCACAGATCTCTCCTGCAAGAAGCCCCCACGTTGATGCCTAATCAATACTTCTGTTTTATGTGAAGAAATGTCTTTGGTTAAAGAGATATCAGAGCTGACAGAAGCACTATAAGTGACAAATTGAAATGAACTCCAATAACAAACTCAGTGAAAAAATACTATTAACATCTGAGGCTATGAAAAAGGGAAGGGACTAATTTGTTTGGAAATATTTGGGAACCCATGTGTTAAGCCTGAAAATTTGATACTAGTGTCTAACATTTTTCTTGAATAATACAGTCTTCTTCCCCTCTATCCCCAGTACAATTCCTCATGTATTTAGATCCTGAACCTCTTCACTGACAAGTCAGTTTAGACCTGATTCACACAAGGTCTAGAAATAAAGTATCTTAAACAGGTGTGGTCAGTACTAGTAGATACAAGCACTGGAAGGATAGTGGCAAAGTTGAAGTGCAGGCATTATTTGTGAAATAATGTGAAAAGTCATAATTTAAGATGCCCCATCCTCTGGAAGGTGAATTCAAAATTATAGGTAGTTTTGGTCATTTTCATCTCTAGCAGGAAAATACATGTCTTCTGGTCAAGTTATCCTGCTATGGTTTTTAGAGTCGACCATACTGCCAGTGACTCAACATCAAGTGTTAGGCAGCAGTTAATTAAGCTGACAACCCAGAGGACTAACAACCTTGAGCGCTGAAATCCAAAGGGAAGGGTAATGATCCCAGAGTGGATTAAATCCCACTTGAATCCATTTTGATGGAGGACAACAGCTTCATCAATACTAGCTTGGGGTTGTTGATGATGATGAGGATGATTATGAGGAGGAGGAGGAAGAAGAAAGCTAATGGCTCTTTAATGCTACTTAAGCCCAGCCATCTGCAAAACAATTTGCATTGTGACAGGGATATCTGAAAACAACATATTGTTGCTTAGGATAGGAATTGCACCCTGCTCCCAGATAGTGTGAAGGTTTCATATGGCTTCAGAGGGAGCAGCAAAGCCTTCAATGAGGGATGACTGATTATCTCTGTCAGTTGCAATTCCAGGCACTCCAGCTCTGTGAGTCCTGGCTCTATTACAATACCTGAACAGATGTCTTCCTGTTGATTCCTCGTGTTTGTGGAAGGTAACCGGCTTGACTGTTTATTTTGTTTAATCCTCTGAAAGAAATAAACAATTATTTTCTGCAACTTAAAAATGTTTATTAACAGTATCAGGCACTCTCCATTGCCCCTTGTCCCATGAAGTTGCAGAGCAGCAGACTAATTTAGTTACCTTTGGAGGGAGGACAGTCGTGAAAACCTACTGTACAGTCCAACCTCGCATAAAGAGCGCTTCGCTTAAAGAGTAACTCGCTTAAAGAGCAGAATTTTCTCTGAATGGTTTTATTTGTTAAGCAAAGCAAGCAACCAAAAACTTGCTTAACAAATAAATCGGGTTTTGCAATCCCCCCCACAATTGGTCACTTACAATGGTGTTTCGCTTAAAGAGCAAACTCGCTTAAAGAGCAATCCTGTGGAATGCATTATGCTCTTTAAGCAAGGTACAACTGTATTTTTATGCTATTCTTTTATTTACAAGCAGGGAAGCAGAACACCATAGGCATAAAATGGTTCTGTTCCAGCTCCTGCCAACCTAGTAGTTTGAAAGCAAAAATAAAATAAAATAAAAAATTGCAAGTAGATAAATAGGTACTACTTCAGCAGAAAAGGTAACAGTTTTCCATGAGCTATGGTGTGTAGTCCTGCCTGCCACATGACCATGGAAACATCTGCAGATGCAGACAGCATGGACTCTTTGGGTGTAAAGAGAGATGAGCACTGCCCCCTGGAATTGGACACTGACTTTCTAGCAAGAGAGACCTCTACCTTTTATGGTAGGCAGTATAGCAAATGTTTGCACAGGATGCTCCTGTTCCTGGCACCCCTATTAGTGCATTCCTTGAATTGTTTTTCCCAGCTACAACCATTTCTCTTCTTATGGGTGTGAGAAGCAAAAGAGGCATTAATATCTCTTCTTTGAAGTTATTTGGCTTTGTGCATGTACAGCTTCTTGGCAGGAATAACCAAAATTATAGAGGTGCTTCTTCCAAGACATTAGTACCCTAAGAACACCCACCATGAAGCTGTGATGGTATTAAAATGAATATGCTGCATATTTCACCCAATTTCATTCTCCAAAACAAAGCGGGGGAGGTCCTTTAGAGCATGCAAAGTGAATCATGAATGTGTCATAATAGCAGAGCAGAATCCATTTGATAATAGCAAAGCAGAATCCATTTGATAAATTCAGCTGGTTCTGTGGTCCCTATCATGAAAAATGTGAGTAATAAATAAATAAATAAATGACATCATGAGTCAGATGACTATAGATCTGTCCTGGGTCAGAAGAGCCCTCGCTAATCTATCTTCTCACCCAACAGTAAATAACCTGGTTCCTCTGGATGTTTTGGCCTCCATAGTCTCATTAGTCATGCTGGCTAAAACTGATGAAAGTTCTACTGTCGGGAGGTCTTAAGTTGCCTAGCTATTAACTAATCAATTTTCTTTAAAGAACATACAGTATAAAGAACATACAGCACTGGTATACAATTTGAGCAGAGAACACCTCCAAGAGAGTTAAGCTCCAAAGAACTTGGCAGAAACAATAACAACAGTACAAACAGTAGAAACACTCAGCAATGAATTCTTCCCAATTCTGAGTTATTCCAATAAAACAATTGTTATTACAAGGAAACACATTTAGGAAAGGCTGCAGCCAACTACTGGCAGCTTCCTTGCTTATTTATTTTGATAGGGTTATTTGCTTATCAGAACAATTTCCCACTCTTTTCTGTCCCTTTCTTCTGAAGCAGGTTATGAATTTAGAAGCACTCCAGGAATCTGGAGCTTGTTCTATTGCCTGATATCACATGAATAAGAGCTTCATTCTTTCTACCAATCCATGAACTTAGATAAATTATTTTGTTAAACTATAGTTTCTAGAATCCCCAGCCAACATGACCATGTGTAGGAACCACAGTCCAGAAAACAAACTTCTCAAGCTCTGACCCAACTTAAAGTTGATGACCAAAGAGTCATAATTAACAACCCACTACTAGCTATGTGCTGTTAATAAGAAAGGACTTATCAACATACTGATTTCTGAAACAGTGCAATAATGGTGATGCACCTTTCTCTCTTCCACCATCCCATATTTTCTAATATTTTAATAAATGGCCATTCTTCAGTAAGAAATATACAGAGACATGTCCACAGGAAGTTTACAGAAACAGGTTTAGTACAAGGACACTTGTAGATTGAAGCCTACCAGCACCTTTCATGTCACCATGAGTCAAGATACCTTGATCAAGGTGGCAACTTCCCAGGGATCTGCTTTGGACCTAGCCATCCCACTCGGCTCCTACCAAATTTTGGTAGCAATTGCAGCAGATATAGGTATGCCCCCAAAAGCTGCCAAATCACCCTACTACCCCATAAAACCCTGCTGGCCACCAGGGCAAAGCAACTAAGAATGCTACAAATACCAAGGGAGAAGGTATGTGTGTTAATGCTGTGTATTATTCAGCAGCAAGTTTGTGACTCTATGGGCAGTTTTGTTAGTTGCAGCAGTAGCAAACAGGGACGTTGGGGACCATAGAAACAGCCTTGTGAGCTGCCTGAGGCCTTCAGGCTATATGTCATTCAGCTCCTCTATAAGAAAAGTCAGCTATAAGCCATTCTCTCCGAGGGCCAGCTTCTCTCTGCCTAATGAAAGGACTGTTTGTCTGGCTGGTCATCTGGCTAGCCCATCAGTCAGGCAGTCTCACTGTGCAGTTGAGTGAGTGCCCAAAAAGTTATAGAGTATATTTTCCATTTTGGTACTGTATATTTTTACCTCCTACCATGTCTTAGCTTCCTTTCCCTTTTTATTTTAAGATCCTAACAATTTGTACCTGCTGACATAAAAGTGCCTCATTAGCAAGAGTGCTTTCTCTGGAGAAATGTCAGATGAACTTAAGAGGAGCATGTGGAGAGAGGGACTTGAGCAAAGCCTACCTGAAATAAATAAAACAGCACACTTGGAGTGTGCCTTTAATAGCAGTGAAGAAGTGGGGGAGGATTTGGATAGATGCTAATGTCAGGGCAAAATGCACCTGTCAAAGTTCCAAGCAGAAATGTGTTGATGATTAGAATAAAAAAGAGCAAGCAAACCCTATGACCTCCTATGATGGCTCAGAAATGTAATGATATTTAAAGAACTGGGGTGGGGGTGGGTGGAATCCTACACAGATTTACTCAGAGGTTGTTCCTGTTGTTGTTGTTAGGCAAGGCATGGTGAATACTTGAAAAACAGAAGGAAAATCCAACCAAAAGTTAACATGGGGATGGTTAAGAACAGGAGTGTTGAAGAAGGAAATTGAAGGATTGATCTTGGCAGCTCAAGAACAAGCTTTGTCAACAAATTGCATGAAGGCTAAAATACAGCACGTTTCCAACAATAGCAAATGCCAACTTTGCAATGAAAAGGAGGAAACAGTAGATCATCTGATCAGAGGATACAACAAAATTTCACTGACTGATTATTTGCAACACCATGATATGGTTGCAAAAATTATTCATTGGAAACTTTACCAGAATTTGGATTTGAATGTAGTAAAAATTATTGAGAACATCAGGCTGAGGAAGTCTTAGAAAAAAAGAGAGCCAAGATCTTATAGGACTTTAAAACTCAAACAGATAGACATCTGACTCATAACACACTTGTTATAACTGTTGTGGAAAAGAAAAAGACCTGGTTTGTTGACATTGCTATACCAGGAGATGCACGAATTTAAGACAAATAGCTGGAGAAAATCACTTTCCAAACTCAAGTTGACCATTCATGGAAAAATAAATCTGTTGTTGTACCCACAGTAATTGGAAGCCTTGGAGTAATATTTAAAGGATTCCCTAGGTTTTTGGAAATTTTGGATTTATTGGAATTGAATATCCTAACTATACAAAAACCACCTTTACTAGGAACTGCCTATATACTTAGATGTTACCTTAACAGTGCTTAAATCCTTGATTAGGTCTTGAACTGTTAATTTTATACCAGTCTTCGACTGCCGCCGCCGCCGCCGCCGCCGCTGCTGCTGCTGCTGCTGCTACTACTACTACACAGCAGCAGCAGCAGTGCACACAGGCTGGCTCTTCTCCCTGAAGGCTAATCCAAAATATTATTAATTAATTAATTAAAATTAATTAATTAATTAATTAATTACATTTGTACCCCACCCTCCTCCAAAGACTCAGGACGGCTTTACAACTAAAAGCAATTAAAACATATTACATACAACAGGTTAAAATTAGCTTAAAATTAAAAGTTAAGGTTAAAAGTTAAAAACAACGAGAAGAGAGGTGGGGTATTCAAAAGAGCCAGGCATTCAAATTGACCATCTGGCGCACTCCCCACACATGCCCCACCAGCCAGGTCTTCACTCCTTTCCTAAAATGCAGCAACTCTGTCTGGAAATGCAACTCCATTGGCAGGAGGTTCCACAGGCCCGGAGCAGACACAGAAAAGGCCCTCCTTCTTGTGCCAGAGAGATGAGCCTCTCTAGCTGATGTTATGACCAGAGAGCTTCTTTGGTCCACTCTAGTAGGACAGACAGATGTTCTTGGGGTAAGCTGGTCTCTTAAGTATCCTGGACTACTACCATGAAGGGCCTTATTAAATTCAGTGCCTCGCAATCCTCAATGAATAGGAATAGAATAGTCATTCCTAGGCTCTCCAATTCCTCCCACACAAAAGGTCTGCTGACTCCTTCTTTGTTGTTTTCCCCATCTATTGACAGAATTTGTTGTTGTTGTTTAACAGATATGCTTCTGGGTAAAAAAAAACAGGGATTGCTGCTGGAGAAGGTTTTAAAAAATGACATCTGTATTTTCTTTGATTAGTTTGTTTTAACATCATGTTTTTAAATATTTTATTGTTTAATTTGTTATGTATAATTTGCATTTGTTAAATTTAATTATAAGCCACCATAGGGCCAATTTGTGGGATAAAGACAGAATAAAAATGGAATAAATGAATGCATGAATAAGAAGGTATCTCCTTTGTTCCAGGATTGGCAGATGTTCAAGAGATTGTACTAGCACTTTTTTGCAGAGTACCCCTAGGTTCCTCACCAGATGAACATCCTCAGGATTATGAAAGATTCAGCCATGGCATTAAGCTATTCTCACAGCACTAAACATCTGCATATGTTGGTATGCAAACCATACAGTATATACATTGAAGTCTCTGCCTCCCATCCTTCCACAATATACAGGTGATAACATGACCTTACAGCAGAGATGTGCAGAAGGTAGATCTGAATGCACAAGTAAATCAGGCCTGAGTGATCGATTTACAGGGATTTTTGATTTCCAGTTGTTTAATAACAGCAACAATAATCAGGCAGCTACAGTGCATAATACTTCAAGAGGGAAAACCAAGACTGGATCTAGGAGATAAAGGACTTGCAGCTGAGAGATTAGGGGGGCTGTAACAAAGAAAATCAGGAGGGTCTCAACTTTTTGCTGCCATGTCAGGCAAAATCCATCCTTTTTAGCTCTTTCCCATTTGTAATATGGGGAATAGCAGTACTAGTTACTCACTATATAGGGCAGTTGTATGAATTATGACCAGATAATACACATGAATACCTGAGAGTATCTTACAAGAAATCATATTCTGTCACTAGCAGTCAATGAACTGCATTTAGCTTGGGAAGTCACAAGCTGTGTAGACATGTTTTGGATTTTATTCTGCTCTGGTAATATGCCCGCAGGACTATGGAAGATAAACAAATAAATACTAGAAACATCTTTTCCCTCAGCTCCCTTCTCCTCTGCTCTCTACTCATATTGCAGCTGATGCTCACACATGAGTGGGGCTGGTTGCTTAACAGAGTATGCCAAATAGGATGATGTGCTTTGGAGGAAACGGAGGAGACAGATTCCTGCATGTAAAACAGAAGCCGAGGGGAGAGGTCTCTTTAAGAAGGCAAAAACTGAAACTTCATATACATTAGACAGCAAAAAAGTATTCCTTGTATAATAAATTGAGTAGGACACATTATGACACACTGTGTGGCTGTTTTGGTCCTGCTTTCTCATTTCCTGTATGACAAGCTTGATGACCTTTAAAAAGAAACCCTATTAATTTTAGATGATTTTACAAGCAAGGGATAACTGATATACATGAAGTTATTTTCATTCTCAAAAACACATTCTTCCTTAAGAAGATAAAGGCACAGTCCAATATTATTTAAGGCTAATAAGTATAGACCATTGCACCAAATGAAAAGGATGAATATCAAAAAAGACCTATATATAGGTTTGAATAGTAACCCATCTAGTCCAATGATGGCTAACTTTAGCACTCCAGGTGTTCTCAGACTTCGTTTACCAGAAGCCCAAGTCAGCACTTCTGCTTATCAGGATTTCTGGGAATTTAAGTTCAAGAACACCTGGAGTGCCAAGCTTCGCCATCACTGATCTAGTCCAACAGTCTTTGCAGGAATCCCAGACCCTGCAGATATGAGACAGACCTCTGGAAATGTTGGTCATGTTGTACTAGGTGAAATCTTGTATGGCAGTAGCCACTTTTCACCCAAAGTCAAAATATTGCCCTCAGTGTGTAATGAAAATGTCAGCTTATGTATGTCAGAAAGGTAGCTCCAAGACTATGATACCACAGTACCTGAATCCTGACATGCATATTGAAAAGTCCTGAGGATAGTATTTGTATGAACACACATCACTTTATTGTAATTGATTTAAATGTGTTTTTTTGTGCTTGACTGAACGGGATGAGCTCTGTGTATCCCTGTGACTTCTTTCCAGCTGACTTGCAGCTGAATTTGTGAGCTGCCTGCCTTGAATGGCAATGGCTTTAGAGCTCAGTCATACCATTAAAAAGTATGAGAACTATGTATCAAATTGTGCCAAAATAATTGGCATGGCTTTAGGTACTGCTCACCTTGACTCTGGCAGAAGACATTTGCTTTTCCATCTTAGATACAAAAGTATTTTACACTGGCACTGTAGACTCCTGACACTTATGTCAATCATCACTGGCTAATATTTTTATCCCTGCTGCTCCTTTGAGGCACAGGGTGGCTGGAATATATCCTCCAGCATAGGCTCTATTGACTCAACAGGAGGGTTATTGGATGCAACAACGGTTATTTTATTTAGAACACCTATCTCTTCCAGACTCATCCATGATTTCTAACAGTCCTCCTGTCTGGGATCTTGATCACAGTTACTGGGTCCCTTGTAGTGGTTAGGTCTGATTTGTGTTACTAGTTCCAGTGAATAGACTTTCCTGTGTAAGCCAATACACACCCCTTTGGCAGCTGGTCTTCCTGCCTCAGCCTCTCCTCACACACAAGCAACTGGTGACACAACACCTCTTCTGCATCAAGGATGGGCACCCAAGTTGAGGGGAAATGAGACATCCTATCTGCAATGAGATCATATAGGATATGGTCCACACCCCAATTCAGGGGTGCTAGAGGTTGAAGGACTCCTCCTCTTCTCTCATTGAGCAGAATGCAGGTGTCTGTTCCTCCAGCAGTTCTAACACGTCTCCTTTCCTCCCCTTCCTTTTTGTTTATCCCCTCTTCTTCTAACCATCTATAACTGTGCTTTCACCCGCCAGTTACACCTGTGCAACCCCCTCCTCGGGATATTGTTTCTCTAGATCTCCCTGCCTGTCCATAGATCACTGCTCTGTGTCCTTGACTTCAGGCTGCCCTGCAGCTGGAATCACTGGAGAGTCCACAGGAGGACAGCCCTCCAGGGACAGTGGAGGCATCCTCTTGTATCTCTCATGTATTGAACATGTACATGTGTAGTTATCTTGGTTGTCTATCCCGATAGAATTCTAAGAATATAATTAATCAGCTACTGTTGTACTGCCTTCCATATCCTTCTTGTGACACTTAACTTAGTGGTGCTTTTCATTATTTACATTGATCCATATAAGTACCTGATGCCTGCTTTAGGGCTCTTTCTTTTTTCTGCTCAATATGTGGTTGCTTCAACTATAATAACTATAATTTGTATCAGAAATTATTCTGGGTTGAAAGGATTTTTGCTGGAGAAATTCTGCTCAGGGGATGCCTGAATGAGGCTCCTTCCATGTCCCCAAGATCTTTTCCCCACAGAAGTGTTCCCTATTTATCTACTTGCAATTTCTTGCTTTCGAACTGCTAGGTTTACAGGAGCTGGGACAGAGACGGGCACTCACACTGTCATGCAACACCTGGGTCTTGAACTGCCAACTTGCCAGCCTTCCAGCTTCCAAGGCAGACTTCTTAACCACTGAGCCACTGCAGTCTCTGCTTGAACTGATTGGTGAGCTCAAATGTTGAGGCAAAAACAATATTTTGTCATCCTCCAACGCAATCCTTCTAGGCAAGTACATTTTGCAGCTATGTGTTCGAGTCATTAAATGAGCCGCATACTAGCCATTAACTGACAAATTACAAAACATAAGTGAGTTAATGTGCCAAGTATGGATTAAGGCATGCTTATGACAGAATAAACATCCTGCATTTTCCTCTGAAGGGTAAAAATGTTTCTAAGACATAGAATCAGTGGCTCTTCTAGTAAGGCCCTGAGGGGGAGGAGATTAAGAAAACAGAATATATCTTTTTTTACAGCCTCTGAGTTCTCTCTCACTTCTCCATGCAAAGCTCCCACTGCAGTCTGTCCCCTCCTTTTGCTTCATCTGTATGCGCCACAGCCCTTTCTCTGTCTGCCTTCGACTGCAGACTCATTCTCTCTCTCAAAGTGTTTGAACAATGATTCTGCTCTGAATGTGTCTGCAGCATTTTTAACTTCTCCTTGATACTGGTCAAACATGAGCATTTGGGATGACATGCCTTCCATAACAATTATTGTCTAGAGGATGCCTCAGGCAGAGACACACGGTCATTCTTATCAGAATTGACTGATTAATTTAGCCAAGAAAAAAACATCCTCTCCATCAGATAGCTCTATGAAATCTGAATAAATAGCAGGGAACCAAGTCAATATATATTATATTATAAACAATTTTTAATAAACGACATGTGTAAATACAGCTGACTAGCAATACAGGAATAAGTAACAAGGTGTACCATGTAGTTTATAACAAGTGGTGACAAGTTTGTATCCTTTCTTCCCTCAATGTAAAGATAATTAGTCACTTCACTGGAATGTCATATTAAAGAGGAGAATGTTCGACCTCACAGATGTTCAATTGAAGGAAGACTCCATCTTGGCATCCCATAACATTTGCAATGTGATATAATGTTGGCACACCATGAGAATTGGGTAAACAATGTAGCTGTGCGTAGCTGTATAATGTTGAGTTGCAACTAGCGATTTTGACACCTGGGGCAAAGCAGCTCTATCTCCCACCTACTCCACTTTCAGGCACAGAAGGAAAAGGAAATAGAGAATGTGGTTTCCTACTAGCAAAAGAAAGGAAAAGTATGCTATCTACAAAAAGAAAAAGAAAAAAGGAACCAAGCTAACACACACCAATAGTTACAGCTCTAAGATTTCAATACCCTCTAAAATTTGGTCTTCTTTGAGCGTCGTATCTGATTCCAAATATTAGCTATCATCATAGTGATCAGACATGAGAAATATCTTGGGAACAATATAATGCAGTGGTCTTCCATTTGCCTTCTGCACTGCAGCGTGACACCCATACCCCAGATCCAGTTCCTCAAGTCACTTTCTGGTCCTGAGCCCCTTTGGCACACAAAGTCCTGCTTAGCCCCAGGCCAGTTGCATGGCCCTGGTCACAGCCCTAGTACCAGTTATTTGGAAACTCTGCTTTCATTTTGAGATTGTGGGTGTTTTTACAATTTAAAAAAGAAGGTAAATGTCACCCTTGCTTGAAACCCAGTCATATCTGACTCTAGGGTTCAGTGCTTATCTCTGTTTATAACCAAAGAGCCAGCACTATGTGCATTTGCAGACATTTTTGTGGACATGTGGCAGGCATGTCTAAACACTGGAGTGCACAGAACACTGTTTACCTTCCCACCAAAGTGGTCCCTATTTATCTACTTGCAATTTCCTGCGTTCAAACTGCTAGGTTAGCAGGAGCTGGGACAGAGATGGGATCTCACTCCATCATGCAGTACTCAGGTATCGAACTATGACCTTCCAGTCTTCAAGTTCAGCATCTTAACTACCGGTATTTGAGCCACCACAGCAAGGACCCTGCAATTTTGTGATCCTCTGTTTCTGTATTAGCATCCTAATCCAGAACCCTTATGCTACAGTTCCTTCAATGTGCATACTGAGTTTTAGATGTCTGGCTTTTGAAGCTACTGTTCTGAAAAGCAGGGACACACCTATACTCTATTATTATGGAATATCTGAGCTAAAATGAAAGTGGAGCTAAATATGCAGATTGCATATTGAACAGAAGAATGTGTGTCAGTATAATAACTGTTGTAGGCATCAAACGGTAGCATTAAATTGAATGTTATGATTTCTGTGAAGCAGCAGAATAACTCCTAGGGCTCAAATTTTATTATCCCCCAAAATGTATTATTACTGATCTCTGTGTTCCAAATTTCAAGTATATAGGTCTTCTCCAATTTAAAATGTAATCGCTAGATAAAACACAACTGGAGAAAATGGAGGACACTATCAATTGCATTCACACTGCCAGTGCCACATAGGGAAACCGTTTCAAAGCCAGGTGTCCACTTTTTGCCTCCTGCCAGCACTCAAATGGCCATCCTGTCGAAATAGCCCTTCCTGCATGGAGGTTCACCTTCTCACAGCCTTCTTTTTTAATGGGAACCTGATCTGTGTTATTTTCATCTTATGTGTTTTTGCTTGTTACAGAGGCTCTTTGCTCACCTTGCTGAATAAGGCAGGCAGGGTATGAGGACTCAAGCTGTGGCATGGCTAGAGCATGTGAAACAGCTAGAAGATGCTTGGGGCATTCTAAGGAAATTGAGACATTTGGCATTTGCATGTATGGGTGGCAATAGACAAGATAAATTGCTTGCTTTGTTAAGATCTCAGCCAAAGAACTGCAAATAGATGCTTGAAAGTAACAGGCAGGTCATGAACCAAGTAGGGCAGTGATGGTGAATGTTGGCATTCCAGATGTTCCTGGACTTCAGTTCTCAGCAGCCCTGATCAGCAGGAGTGCTGACTTAGGCTTCTGATAACTGATGTCCAAGAACACCTGGAATGCCAAGGTTTGCCATCACTGAAGTAGGGCATACACCTCCTTCCACCCTTTCAAGGTAACCTACCTTCTCCAACCCATAGTATTCCATCTGCAAACTGCCATCATTAAACCTGTGTATAACAACCTATGGCTGAAATACTGCTTAGGCCTTAGGACAGTGATGGCTAGCCTTGGCACTCCAGGTATTCTTGAACTTCAATTACCAGAAGTCCAAGTCAGCACTCCTGCTAATCAGGGCTTCTGGGAATTGAAGTCCAAGAACACCTGGAGTGCCAAGGTTAGCCATCACTGCCTTAAGGCAACTGCTTGCAACAATAGCAAGCAGAGCAGGGTCTTATAAAATAGTAATACAAATAGAAACATTTCATATAAGATGAGCTGTATCTTATATGAAATGAAATGCTGTACTACCTTATTGCAAAACTACTTTAGTCATAAGACTCACAATGTATTGCCTTCATTTAAGACACTATGACTCCAACATGTCCTTTTATTGCTAGAATTTTTTTATTTGGCAATTCTGCATACAGCCTTTAATTATATGAAGTTTCTAAAACTTTTTAGAACAGAATGTGATTTTATATGGGCAACTGTAATATCTTTCACAGTGAACTCAATGAGAATGATGTTCATCAGGATAATAATGAACTCAATGGTTGGCACTGTGGAAGGGCTGGAACCAGAGGTTTGCTGGATGTCCTCCTTGTGATCTCCTCATATTTTCAGTAAGGTCTAATCTCACAACTGACAGGACCATTGGGATGGTTTAATGGGGCCTGGGACAGACATGATGTTGAGCTCTTGCCAGGGGGCATGGGAATTTATGTTTCCTTTAGCTACAGAACTGCACCGTCAGAAACAACGAATTACAAACCACACATTTCCTTGGTCCTAAATGTCACTTCTGAGCAGCCTTATATTGTGGATATTAAGAATGTGTTACCATCTCCAGTCATTAGATGGCAGACTTCCATAACTAGGACCAGAGTTTCCACTCAATACCATTTGAAACCCATATTTTAAAACTACCTGTTTCCCTCCTTCTTGCATGAAATTACAAAATCCCTTCTTCAGGAGGCTCTTATATCCAGGAGTGTAGGCAACACAGATAGTGTCTGAACAGTGTGTCAAATCTGGTTCTAGGGGCTATCTCAACCACTGAAAAACCAAATAATTTTGTTAATACATAGGAATATTATTATGTTATATTTTATATTATATTTTTATATTATTATTTTTTATATATATCTATAAAAGGATTGTAAAAAGTCTTCTCAATCACTTGAGACATAAATTACTTAAATGCAAGCAAAAGCACTTATACTTGCTCTGAATAAGAAGATGAATGGATCAAAGAGAAGGGCAGTCTCAAAAGGAGCAAAAATAAATTAGCTAAAGTTACAGTTGTGGCCAGATGAAGACCCAACATCAACTCGCTAATGTCAAGACCATGAGACCTTCCAAGTTGCCAATTATCTTGATGTTACACAAGGCAGCCAGATGAAATTAATTTAGATTTTTGAGAAAATCATTGTGGTTTTATCATTCTTCTATCATAAGCAAATAGCTAGCAACAGGCAAAAGCAGAACACCTTAATGATTCAGGCCTTGGAGTGTGGAAATGGATGCCCAATGTCTATAAATTTAGTGCACAATAATAGTCTAATAATTAAAGATTAGACTTGGACAGGCCAACCAGAAAGATTCTTGAGGTTGGAAATCTTTTCAGTTAACCCCTTTAATTTAGGAAATGAAATGAAATTAAATTAAATTATTTATACCCCACCCTTTTGGTGCAAGCACCACTTTCTTTTACCTCTTCTGTTTCTAAGAGATATTTAGATATTCCATTATCTGAATTCAATAGCAGCCATTATGCGAAAAGCAACTGAGGATATTAACAATCTAATCTAACCCTAACTGGATGGGACAAAACCCAATGGAATTCCTCCATCCAGTCTACAAATATATTTTGCTGTTATCTCCAATTAGAGGTCCGAAAGTACCTAAGGCACTCACAATTTAAACACTGTGCATTTATCAGAACCATATCATGGACCCACTGGAGAAGTATACTTGAAATAGCAGGGAGGGCACCTTGTTCCTGTCATGAGCTGTTTATGCATAGCTCTAAATTGTGTTTTACAAGCCTGGAAGCTATTGCTTTGGGGCTTATTCATAGGAAGATCTATGACTCTGTTCCCTTCGTAGTGACTCTGCCTACTCCACCCTTGGCCTTGACTGATATTCTTGACGTTTTACACAAATGGAATCCCCAGAGACCCTTCCCAAAAAGTTCCTAGGCTAAAAAAGATTCCCCATAAGCAATAACAGCAATTGTGGTTAGATAATGTTTTTAGGTGAGTCCCCATAGTCTGTCCCAGTTCCTGCCAACCTAGTAGTTCGAAAGCAAGAGATTGCAAGTAGATAAATAGGTACCACTTTGGCAGGAAAGGTAACAGTGTTCTGTGCACTTTGACATCTAGTCATGCTTTCTATATGACCACCATACTGATTCTTTGGATGAAAAAAAAAGAGATGAGCACTGCCCCCTAGAAGCAGACATGACTGGTTTTTGAGCAAGGGAGACCTTTACATTTAATGTTTTTGAATTACAGTCCACATCAGTAGACTAAACTTCATCAGTGGCTAAACTTCCTGTGAGTGATGGATAAAGTGGGCAACCTCACCATGTTACCTGGAGAAGGAGGTGGCCATGGCTTTCAGTAAAACAAAGTAATGTTTCCACATTCTGAAATCAGGTGCACAGGTCGCATGGCATATGTGTGTTGAGTACATTGAATAACTATTAAAAAATCAAGATGATATATTTTTACATGATTATGTCAACAATAATCCAGTTCCTTGGCTCTGAAAACAAGTAGTTCATGGGCTGATTTTTGAACACAAGTGTTTTCACTGAGAATCCATGTGTTGATCTACTTAGGGCACAAAGATAAAGAGCTCAGGAAGTTCACTTGCCATGCTACATACACTGATAAAAGCTTATGCTCCAGCTCTTTTCGCTGTTAGAAGATTAACAGCAATTATCTGAAATTGGTAGAGTCTTGTACTGATTAGAGCTGCTTACCACAGCATTAAGGAAAGTATGCTTCAGCAAATTGATTTCAGCTCTCTTCACTACCACCACCCTTTTTTAAAAAAAGCTTAGAAACAATTAGGTATGTTTCTCTCTTCCCTTGCAATCTAACTAACTAGCAGAGAAATGGCTATCAGACAAGAAATTTCCTTTTGGATACAGTGTATATTAGCAACTCAAATACAAAGGAAAAGCAAGACTCCTGGCACTACACGAAAGAACAGAGACTGATCCTGCACAGCGTGTTTCATATCAGGGATTTTAGAATAATCAGGTGTCGATTGCTGCAACGGATATATCATTTCTTCTTCTTCAATATGTTTCTTGAATTAAGGCAACGTTTCTCAATGTTTTCAGGTTGAGGGCCTCATCACACCTCCTGGACAGCTGATCAGGCTGGTCACATGGTTCCTTTCACCTGGAAGTGGAAGTAAATTGCACCCAGCACATGCGCAGAATGCATTTAGCAGCATTCTGTGCATGTATGCAGCATGTTTTAGTTCTTCTTCCAGGAGCAGCAAGGGCGTAGGGGGCTAGCTGAATCGTCATCGGGGGCTGGGGCTGGCCCACAGGCTATAGGTTGCAAATGTCTGAATTAAGGAATGCTATCTTCCTTTTCTTTTGAAGTCGTTCCCTCCTGTTCCCAGCTCTTATGGGGACAATCGAGCTGTATACCTCGTATGCATGACTCTTCATGGGTGGATATTAGAGAAATTACTTTTTGGAGCAGAACTTCCAGAATCTCCAACCCAACTTGGAATTGACCAAAAACCAACGTTTCCCCATCCCTCCTGCTGAGGGCTGGAGCTTTTGTTAGACTGATGCCACAAGATGGGTGATATCATCTTAAAGAATGTCCATCCAATTGACTTTCAAATGTAGAAAAGGGACACCATCTTGTTAGTTACCTCAGGCTGCAAAATGATTTCTCCTCTATTCCTAGGACATAATGGTTCCTAACCTTTGAGAATTTGGGATTTGTTGTACAAGCAGCTCCAGCTTCTATCATAAAATAATTCCTCAGCAAATTTCAGCTGAAAACACAAGAGTGCACTACTATACAAAGGGCCACAAAAGGAAGCTACGCTTCAGAGCAGGTCAAATGGGCTGGGAGCAGATGCCCAGCTTCCTGTGGGAGTGGCATCCTAACTCCATGAAATAGTTTGCTGTTCTTAAGAAGAGAGCCTGGCAGACCGCCATGCCATGAACATTTTAATAAATTCCTGAAGAAGTGGTCTTGAACCACGAAAGCTTATGTAACATTTTGTTTTTCTTCGTGATCCAATAAAATTATCACCTGCCTCCTGCATCTTTTGCATTCTTTACAATTTGAATATGGATCACACAGCTAATCTTCCTTGTTTGCCTATGTCTACTTTACACAGTGTCCTTATACAGTACTTTAAACTGCAGCATAATCATGGGTTCTTCATATATTTTCTGCATAAGCATGCATCTAGAATTTTGATTTATGTCTAGCTCAGAAGTCCTTTGATAATCTCATAGTATGTATAAGATCTCCCCCATGATTCAGCCACATAATAGGATGGCAAACAGCTACTTACCAGAACAGTATTAATGTATCTATTGTGATGAAATAAATAAAGGCCAAATCCTGTCACACTAGAGTAGGCCCATTGAATCAATAGGAATTTGTGATTCAGTTTCTCTGCAAGTACTCCTGATTCAAATGGACCTACTCTAACCGCAATTTACTCTTCATTCATTCAAGGAATCTGCTTAATGTGATTTACTATGTTAAGCAACAGATTTTACCCTATTTTAAATTTGCAAACCTCTTAAACAGATGTCTCTGTGAATCCTTGTGATTTAAATAACATTAGAGAAAGGCAGGGGACTGCAGTGGCTCAAGTGGTTAAGACACTGACTGGGAGGTGGAAGGTCAGCAGTTCAAAACCCAAGTACTGCATGTTGAAATGAGTGCCTGTCTCTGTCCCAGCTCCTGCCAACCTAGCAGTTTGAAAGCAAGAAGTTGCAAGTAGATAAACAGGTACCACTTTGGTGGGAAGGTAAACAGCATTCTGTCCACTTCGGTGTCTAGGCATGCCTGCTACATGTCCACGGAAATGTCGGCAAACGCAGACAGCACTGGCTCTTCAAGTATAAACAGAGATGAGCACTGAACCCTAGAGTCAGATACGACTGGCTTTCAAGCAAGGGTGACTTTTCACCTAGAGAATGGTATCTGCCTAATTGTAAAATGCTATCAAATTCTAATGGGTTTATTCTTCTGTTTAACTCACGGTGCAGATTCAAGGTAAAAGTAGAGTTACATTCTTAGTCCCTCTAGTTGTTATTGACTCCAGAATAAGTATAAGGAGCTCAATTTGGCTTGGGGCCATCATATGGTAGGGTCATCACATGTTGGAAAGATTGAGAGCGAGAGAGCGAGAGAGCGAGAGAGCGAGAGAGAGAGAGAGAGAGAGAGTTTAAGAGGGAAGCCACTAAGGAGGGATTAATACACACACCCTTCCCTACTTAGTGCAAAGTTGAAAACTCAGTTTTCAGAGGACTAGAGTAAATAAAAATTGGAGCACAGAATAGATTTTGATTCTCAGGAGTCATGTGATTATTGAAAAACAATTGAAACAAGAAACTGATTTTGGCCCTTAGGTTAAAGAGGTTCAGCAACCTTAAACCTTACATGTTGGTATGAATAGATTCCTAGCTAGTGGAAGGAAGTGATTTAATGCTTCCTCTGCTATTTAATTGAGATGGAGGCCCTGGGGGCACTGAACGATGATTCACTTCTTCTGCCATAGCTGCACACCTCCATCGAAGAAGAAGAAAAGCTACTCTTCAGGTATAAGTATAACCACCATTTTACTGAAACCCACGATGGATGCAATGTGTGGTTTCTAATTATAAACAAGTTGCATTTTCTCACCAAAACTGCTGCTTTAAAAAAACCTGTTCAGTTAGCCTATGAGGATTGAATTATAGAAAGGTTAATTAATGTCAGTGTAATGGAGTCTTGCTATGGATGAGTTTCGCTAAGTTTGGCTCTTTCTCTCAAATCTATTGCTTTTTAAGGACACAATTTAGAGTCAGAAATTTTGAAACTGCAGTTTCTGCTCTCTCACATCAATCTGTCTTAGTGTGGTGTCAGCATTTCTGTCATGGAAAAGAAACAATTGGACAAAGAAGATGATAAAGTTAGGCTATAAGAATAAGAACTACTTTCCCAAACTTTTCAGAGTTTACCATAAATAATTTTGAAACCATTCTAGAAAGGATTCCAGGGTTATCTACAACCTTAAACCCCACAAGTCTTTCATTTTTAAATTAATGTGCAAGAGGGCAAATGTATAGCAACAAAAAATTAACAGCAAGTACAAAACAATGATTTTTCAATCAAACATTTGAAAGCTGTCTGACAAGCAATATGTGTAAACAGTCTGTGCCCTTGAAGGCACTTTTATAGAGAGGATTATCAAAGCTAAAACATAAGCTAGCTCTAACTTTCTTACTAGGCTCAGGGAATGGGAGAAAAAGGTGTATGAATTCACAGTTTTGACACCAAGTAGACAGGGAGAGAATATACAGTTTTTAGCCCCAAAAATGAGCCCCCAAAAGGGGACGTGGCTTATACTCAGGTCAATGACCATGAGGGTCCCTAGACTGTGCCGGATGGAGATGTGCCAGCAATTTAATTAATGTTACCATATTTTCATTTATTTTGATTATTGAAACTCACTAGCAGCTGCTGCATTCCCCAGCCTTGACTTATACTCGGGTCAATCTGTATTCCTGGTTTTCAGGTCAAAATTAGGTACCTCGGTTTATACTTGAGTATATACAGTAATAGTTGGATAAGCTATAGGATACAACCAAAAGTATTTATTTATTTATTTATTTATTAAATAAATAAGGGTAGTGGTAGCTGAGGGATGAAAGACAGAGAAACTGGGGTTGAGGTTTTTTTTATTACAACTCCCAGAATTCCACATATGCTGGCTGTGGGTTTCTAGGAATTATTGGCCAGAATCTTGCAGGTGATTTATGCATATACAAATTATATTATGTAACTGACCATGTCAAATTGCTGTTAATTAACAAGGGACCAATCACAGGCATGCACTTGTCGTGTAATTAGGTATGTGCCTCATAATGTGAATGATGCCTTATTAATGAGCAGAAATTTGCACTGATGAGTTATTTAATTTCAGTAGCACACACAAACCATCAACAGGATTCTGGCTCATATAGTCTGAAAGCCACATAAAAGTAATACAGTTGTACCTCGCTTAAAGAGCATAATGTGTTCCACAGGATTGCTTTTTGAGTGAGTTTGCTCTTTAAGCAAAACACCATTGTAAGTGACAAAATGTGACTTCTGGCAGAGGGGATTGTGGACCCCAATTTATTTGTTAAGTGAGTTTTTGGTTGGTTTTATTTGTTAAGCAAAGCGAACATTCAGAGAAATTTCTGCTCTTTATGCAAGTTACTCTTTAAGTGAGACGCTCTTTATGCGAGGTTTGACTGTATTTGTTATTTGTGACAGAAGGTCAGTAGACTACAGGGGCAAAGCTCAACAAAAACTTGATTCTCATAGAAGAAATAAGGTAACCAAACTAAACAGCAGAAATTGAGTCTAATACTGGTGAGCATTTCCTATATTTTATTCCCAAGTAAGTGTGTGTGTGTGTGTGTTTAAACATTGCAAACAAACGTGTAAGAAAACAAAATTATATTGAAATGGGACGTTTCCATCAGATAATTTCCAGTGTTTTACTCTGAAAATGACAAACTAAGAAAAAACGATGTGACTCTAACCCTTGGGTGAGGTAAAGGGCTGTAACACAAAATCTGATTGAATAATGAATCAGACATCATGGAAAACTATTGAACTAGCCATCATTCAAGTTTGTGATCCAAATTCAGATGTTGAAGAAGAAATGTAAAGCTTTTATAAAAGCTACTATGCAATCAAACAACATTTGTACACATACCGTGTTTCCCCGAATATAAGACACTGTCTTATATTTTTAAAAACTCCAAAATATGCACAAGGTCTTATTTTCAGGGGATGTCTTATTTTTCCATGACGAAGAAGAATACAGTACACATTTTATTGCTGATACAGTGGATCACCAGGGCAAGATTTAGGTGAGTGCCTTATTTTCGGGGAGGCCCTTATATTTCTGAAGTGGGGAAAAATAGGGTGTGTGTGCCTTACTATACAAGGAGGTCCTATATTCGGGGAAATAGGGTTGATAGCCAATATAGAAATAAAACAGACAACACAATCAGAAACAAGATGAAGCTCAAAAATAAAAGCAAGAGAAGATGGTAAGACAGAACATAACCTAAAAAAATTAGAGTAAAGCTGAAGAAGAATAGTAAAACAATCATATTGTCAAAATATAATTTAAATGATATGCCTGATTAATTTAATGTCCATGTGAAGAACAAGTTTACATTACCAAACTTTATTTATTGTGAAACAGAAGAACTATGGATTGAAACCAGAGATATTACTAGAGAAGACTGCAAAAGAAGTCTCTTTATGGAGTGAAAGGAATCCACAATGGATAACTGAAGAAATGCTTAAAATTCTTAACAACAGACAGAAGCAAAAGAAATAGGGTGACAGAAATAGGGTCAGATTTCTAAATAAAATTTTTAACAACTTTTACATAGGAATAAATTGAGCTATTATAATATTCAATGCAATTAAATAAAAATAACAAAAAAGAAAATTAAGAGGGAAATTTAAATCAAGATCAGAATGCTGAAGGATCAACAAGAATAGCATAATGTAAAGAGAAAATTGAAATAATATATTAAAGAACAGAAGCATAGAAAAGCAGCAAGGATGAAAGATTCTTTCAAAGATGAGTTCTGAATGAAGAACCTGTACTTTTTAAAAGTAAAGTGATAGATGCTCTCAAAACAATTTTTAAAAAAAATCAAAAGGAATAGATGAGTTATCAATAGAACTCATTTATACTACAAAGAAAGAATATCGAAATCCTTACAAGAATTTACCAACAAGTATAGAAAGTAAAACAATGACCCTCAGTTCCAGCATCAAAGAAAGGAGATTAAATTCCTGTGCAAGAAAACACAAAAGTTTACCACATAGTTCATGAAAAATACCTGATACTCAAAGTACATTGGCACAAAAGAAAGATGTCCTCTAGAGACTGAACAACAACAAGAGACTATAATGAAAATATGTGTTCACTACTAGTGTATAACAAAGAATCTCAGAGGAAAATCAGTTTATATGTACTTTACATTAAAAATGAATCCTTTGTGTATGTGAATCATGAAAAGCTATGAATCACAAATAAGAGAAATACAGTAATACCTCAGATAATGATTATATCGGATAATGTTAAAATCTGATAATGATGCAAAATTTTGTAAAAAAGATTGCATTAGATAATGATCTGTTAGCGTTATCCGAGGTAATCGTTTGTAGCGATGGGATGGCTGGGAAGCTGAATGGGTGCTTCCTGTTCAGCTTCCCAGCCACCCCACAGCTGCAGACACAGGGGGAGCCTGGGAAGCCGACAGGGGACTCCCCCGTTGGATTCTCAGCCACCCTGCAGCTGTGGGTGCAGGGGTGGGATGTCTGGGAACTTCTCCATTGGCTTCCCAGTCACCCCGCAGCTGCGGGCACAGGGTTTCCCTTCACAAGCAAAGGGCTATCCCAGCATCGGATAGCCCTTTGCTTGCAAAGGGAAGGTGGTTTCTGACATTCGCAGACCTACCTGGTCAGTGCTGTAAGGCAAAACGCCGGGGTTCCTTTCCTGGCATTTTGCCTTGCAGCACTGCCCGGGTAGGTCTGGGGATGTTGGAAACAGCACTGATTGGGTCCCCCGACCTTTCCAGAGGTGGAGGGGTGCCAGAGAGCCCAAACTGGACAAAAACTCCCATTTTTTTTCACCCATTTTGGGCTCTCCAGTGCGCCAGCTACCGCTGTGGAGGTTGGGGGACCCGATTCAAACTGTTCCCAACATCCGCAGCCCTATGCGGGCAGTGCTTTAAGGCAAAACACTGGGATTCGAATCCCAGCATTTTGCCTTGCACCACTGCCTGGGTAGGTCTGTAGATGTTGGAAACAGCACGGATCAGGTCCCCTGCCCTCCCCAGAGGTGGCAGGTGTGCCGGAGAGCCCAAAATGGGCAAAAAAATTGGAGTGTTTTCCCCCCACCCATTTTGGGCTCTCCGGCACCTCTGCCACCTCTGGGGAGGTTGGGGGACCCAATCTGTGCTGTTTCTGAAGTCCCCAGACCTACCCGGGCACAGCGATTGCAGCACATGATCGGCACTTGGGTTGGGGGGGTTGAATGGGCGCACAATCTGGTTCAACCCCCAACCCAAGCACTGATCCCACGCTGTGATCTGCCTGCCTCTTTGGAAAGGGCAGTGGGGATTCCACGCCCTTTCCAAAGAGACAGGCAGATTGCCTCCCTGTGGGCTTTTTTAAAACGCTGTGCGATCAATGCATCACATAACGTTAAAAACCGGATAATGATGAGACTTGTGGAACCAAGTCTCATCGTTATCCAAGGTACTAGTGTAGTTAGGTTATAAAAATTAATCACAATGCCTCACACGACTGACTGAAGGCTATCCTATTTGGTTATATTAAGAGAAGGCAAGACTAACTGCAACTAAAAACAAAGCTATGAAAAATTGAAATCCTGGGAAAAAGAAGAGCTAATATGAGATTGAATGACTCATAAAGGAAGCCTTAGTTTTTAGTTTGAGCAGGGCTGTTAATAATAGCACCTTTCAGAAGGTATTGATTTTTAAGGTCCCCATAGGTTGGAAGCCATTTGGCAGCACAGAATAGCAAGTGTGTTCAGGATTACAACTACATTGTATTAAAATCTCTCAATTTTAAAAAGCACATTTTAAGTTCAGCATGACAAAATAATGGATGAGACTTCATAATTTGCTACCGAAAATATGCACCAACCAGCTCACTACTTTGAACTGTCTTGGAATACTTAACAAGCTCAAGAGTTTCCATGGCAACCAATTCCAATTTGAATTTTGAGTGGCTGAAATCATGTTGCTTTAATTTACACTGTGTAAGGCAGATGATGTCATCTGCCATAGTGACCCCCCCCCCTTTCAAATTATGAATTTCTCACCCACCCCAGGTCTCTTTTGTTGTGCAGGAAAACTTTGGGGCAGCAGGATTTGGTAAGTCTTTAATTTCAAAAATTCTTTGTCACTGATTTTTCAGAAGTGAAAGATCTCTTCCCCATACCAGGGCTCACAACAAGTCACCCAGGGCAAAAAGGATCCCAAAGCACCTTGTGGACCTTTGTTAAGGGACTGGGAATGTTTAGGTTTTGAAAAATTACTGCAGCTGATGATGTCATCAGCCTATTATGGTGTACACTGCAGGCCACAGGATTTCAGTCACTGGGTTTGAAATCAGGAAAATGAAATCTCAGATAAGTTTGTCTTCAAATTTGAACCTAAGTGGCTGTGTAAGGATTGGCTGAGCCATCTCAGGAAAGAAAATATAACTTTATATACTCATTATTCCTTTTGGGCCTGCTTCTCACACTGTAAACCATACCTGACTCTACTCTTTCCACAGCAGCTGCTTGGAAATTCAGTTTGTGAATACTTTTAATCTGCACAAGTTGTGCCTGGCAGGGTTATTTTCTGTTCCATGAAGTACAAGCATCACAGCTTCCATATGTTTATCATAGTGTATCTGTGCCATTTAAAAGTTCATTAAAAGAAGAACTCCGGGACATGTTTCCCCTTTAATCACTGAGGCAGAAAATGCTTGGTAATTACAATGTTCACTTAATCCTATTAATATGCTATTTATTATCATGCAAAGTGAGGGCAAGCTTTATGCCTTTATGCATCCCAGAGAAATACTGATTAGCACTAACCTCATTTTTGTGTTGTTCAGAATTGTTTTTTTGTGCTAACCCATTACTGCTCTTACTGAAGCGCTAAATGCACCTTTGAAACCTCAGAGTCTGATGGATTTAAAATTGCTATAAATATTCTCATATATTTTTCTCTTCATCACTAGATTTCCAAAGCTTCATCGTACAGCTTGGCCAGGCAACAGATTGAAGACAATCTCTGTTATGGACAAAATGGCTGTCTGTCTTCCTCTTGATACCCAAAACAGCATGAAAAGTAGCTGCACAAAGACTCCAGCAAATCATTTTTCCAGTTGTTTGTTAAATGCAGTTGAAGATTTGTCCAAGCCACAATAGGAACATTGCAGCATAGTAACATACACATCTACATAGTGTTGTCTCAAATGCAGCTTATGGCCAGAAGGAGCAATGTGGTGATCAATCCCTGACTACTTAGCCCACCATTTGCCCAATGTGTGGTAAGAAATCCAACCTTCCTGCTTCTTGTAACCTGGAAATGAGTATGAGTTGGAGGCCCCAATGTGCATTTCTTCACATCTTCCATGCTGTCTTAGCGTCACAGAAATCACCTAGATGGCCAAGTCTTTCAAGGCTACTGACCAGTCATCCTGAATATCAACCAGTCATTAGGGGCTGGCCAGCTCTCTCACAGCTGGTCATCCTCCATCCCATCCCATCCCTTTCAGCTATGAAAGAACATTCCTGTGTCTTTGATTGCACAGTCAAGGAAAGCAGCCAGCTGAGAAGGCATTATGGGAAGAGCCGTGAAGAAGCTTCCTCTGAAAATTGCTTTGGGTGAGTCCAACAATCCTGCAAAAACCATTTAGTTAGCTAATTGTTTGCTTGTTCATTGTGTCTTAAAATAGCCAATTTACCTCTGAACTTTTCTTTGCTTGGATCATTAATTCATAAATATATTGAATTGGAAATGGGAGATGGCCAGCCACTCAGAGAGAGAAAGAGAGAGACTCTTTGCTTGCTTTTTTTGTGTATCCATCTGTGTAATGTCACATCAAGTCAGAACTGATTTGTTGTTGTTCAATCGCACAGTCGAGTCCAACCCTTTGCAACCGCATGGACCTTTGCATGCCAGGCTCCTCTATCCTCTGCCATTCTCCACAGGCCACACAGATCTACGTCCATTGCATCAATGATTCCATCCACTTCATCCTTTGCTGCCCCTAATCCTTTTGCCTTAGATCTTTCCCAGCATCAAGGCCTTCTCAAGTGAGTCCTCTCTTGTCATTTGGTGGACAAAGTACTTGAGCTTCAGCTTCAGTATTAGTCCTTCCAGTGAGTAGTCAGTGTTGATTTCCTTCAGGATTGACTGATTTGGTCCAGGGGACTCTCAAGATTCTGCGCTAAGCCTTCCTTATGGTCCAGCTCTCACATCCAAACATTACTACTGGTAATACCATTGCTCTGACTATGCTGACTTTTTACTATGCTGCCTAGGTTTCTCATAGCTTGCCTTCCAAGAAGTAAGTGTCTTTTTATTTCATGGCTTCAGTCACCATTTGCAGTCATTTTGGATCCCAGGAAAGTAAAGTCTGTCACTGCTTCCAGTTCTTCCCTTTCTATTTACCAGGGAGTGATGGGACCAGATGCCAAGATCTTGATTTTTTTGATGTTGAGTTTCAGCCCAGCTTTTGCACTCTCCTCTTTCACCCTCGTCAGGTGAGGGTCTTCTTCAATTTCCGCCATTAGGGTAATATCATCTGCATATCTCAGGTTGTTGATGTTTCTCCCAGCAATCTTAATTCTAGTTTGTGCTTCACCCAGTTCACAGAAAAATAAACGGCCTTTACTTTCAGGTGCTGATAATACTCAGTGCAAAACATAAACAACTAAAATGTTCCTATTTCACCAATATTTCCCCTTGTTTTAAAAATGATGTTACAGCTGCAGTATTACACTTATTTCTTTTGGTTTAAACTGAGTTTTCGTGAGCTCTGAATAAGACAATATAGATTATGAATTATTTGTAAGGTTTGCCATCTTGGTAGGTATTACATTTTGTTTCGTCTTCTGTCATTTCTAATTCTGAATATTGGTTATCCTCATTGTAATCAGTCATGAAGATTGTCCTGAGAATATAATGCAGTGACCTTTCATTTGCCTTCTGTGATGTAGCATGAAACCCGTATCACAGAGCCAGCTCGCGAGTCACTTTCTGGTCCTGACTGAGCCCTTTTGGCACACGAAGTCATCCTCAGCCCCAGGCTAGTACTGATGAAGCTGCTGTCCTCTATCAAGATGGGTTCAAGTAGGATTTGATCCACTTGGGGACCATCACCACCCAAGGTCAATATTCCTTCAGATTGTCAGATTAGTTAACCACCATTTGACGATAAGTGTTGGGTCACTGGCAGTATTACCATAGCAGAATAATCTGGCTGGACTAGGATTTTGTTTATATGATTTTATTTGATGTTATTTCTCTTTTTTCTGCTTTTGGTTTATTCAATGTTTGTGAGTTGCCCAGAGTGTACCAAGAAGTGAACTTGATCCACAAAAGCTCAGAGTAAAAATATTTTTGTTTTCTGATATGCCTTCACTCTCATTGTGTAGTGTAGCTGTATCATTTAAATTACTTGTATAATTACAAAGGTGTGGCCTCATTAGACAATACAGGACTAATATCACATGGCTCAGATGCTGCCTCTTGCTATGTTGTGGATGTTGATGTAAGGGCTAAAAGAGAAAACACAATGCTGGTATCTCAACCCTGAAAGCTTGTGGTATTCAGATTATTGGAATGTAAATAACAATGGTATATTAGTTTTTTTTAAAAAGAAGTGGATAAAATAAATAAAATAAAGAAGTGGATAAAATAAATAACTCCTTTTAAAAAGTAACTATAACTGTATGTGACTGCTTTGGGGACCTTTGGACCAGAACCAATTATCTTTCAAAAGTAACTCTCCCAAGTCTGCCCATCCCTCCTATAACATAGTGATCTACTTCTGGCAAATATTAGGGATAACCCATCCCTAATAGTTAGTAAGCAGTCATAAAATCAGGCTTCATGCTATCATCTTAGCATCTGCATATTTAAAGTTAGAGACCAATTTTGAAGAAATATGTTCAGTTTTGGTCAGTGGCTATAAATTTCCACATCTTTCTTCTAGCCTGTACTTTGAATACCTCATGTTGTAATTCTGTCACTGTGGTCAGAGAAAGAGAAGAAATTATCTGTTCTGGATCACTGAAACATCTCTTTTTTTAATCTTAGTGTCAGGAAAAAGACCTATTTCCTAATGTCTCCCAAGGCTTGAAATTGCTATTTTTTAGCTAGGCCTCATTATTGGCCTCATAGAAATCCTTTGTCTTCTCTCTCCCTCATGAACTCATGTCACGAGATGGTTGTTTTCGGCATCAGTGTACCCATGTTATCTCTCTAAGCTAGCTGAGATCCATGTTTTGTCTAAATGCTAGAACACTCTCTGTGCACATGTGTAAACAATGTGTTGTTTTGAGAAAGTTATTCTCTGTTGTTCTCTGTTACCTGATTGGCTAAGAGTAAGCCACCTGACTGCAAATTCTCCATTTTGCAGAGAAGTGAGTTAGTTCGTTTCTGTTTCCCAATGGCTTAAGACCCTGGACTGTAACTCTGTTTGCTGGTATGGGATTACTCTTTTCACTATGATTACCTAAAAGATCCTGGACTGTTTTTATTGGACTGAACTCATGGTTATGACCCTCTAATCTGCGTTTTTATGGACTTTACTATTAATGAACCTGAAGAATAAAACAGCTGTTTCTCTTTGAAGATTGTTGTTTTTCTTATCACACACACACAAGGCAATTCGGCTGCATGCTACCAGAAGAAGAAGCCTCCCTTGTTCTGCCCACTAAGTTCTTGTTAAATGCGGCCCAGGTCTCTCAAAGTTGGAAGGTAAGGGTTAAATATGTTCCAGAGATGAGTACATCTCAGGAGCATGAGTGGGGTGGGGAGCTTACTGAGACGCCTGGAGTCCGACACTTAGAAAAGAATATATTTCCAACTGTGGAAAACATCATTAATACTTGATCTAAACAATATCAGTCATTCAAAAAAAAAAATCTGTCACAGCTTATTTTCACATGGCCAATGAGTTTCCTTAAATACTGTCTCAGTGCCAGAATGTTGGTGTGTGATTTGAATGCTTGAAGACCAGAATAATGTGTGCTCTTGGAAAGTCAGCAGATAAACACTAAGGATAAGTACACAAGTGAAAAAGGCTTCCTTTGTTCTACCACTGTATGCATTGGTCCTGAAATGGCTTCAATAGGACTGAATACTAAAGGAGAGGCAAAAAAAATTGCAGAACTCTTTCAAGTTAGTTATTTGTTAGTTACATAAATACTCAGCTCCCATCCAGTGAGCTCAGGGCAGTACATATGGCTATCCTTCTGTCCATTTTTGCCTCACAACAACTATATGAGATAGGCCAGGCTGAGATAACATGACTGGCCCCAGGGTGGCCCAGTGTGTTTTATGGCACAGTGGGAACTAGAATCCAGACCTCCTGAGTTGCAATCCAAAACTCTAACCTCATCACCATGCTGGCTCTCCATATACTTGATGAACTTCCCAGTGGAGCAGTCAGCTGTTCCAGGCAAAGCTATTCCTATTTCTCATGAAATCAGAAATCACCGCCATTTCCATCATCGCTCTACAGGCCAAGGAAACCCCCATTGTTCAAATCTCTACTGTCTCATCTAGTTCAGTTGGTGGATCTGAAACCACCCATCATCTTTTCAGTCTAGCCTACATGTTGAGGTTATTGTGATGATGGGATAAGTACAATGCCCTGTGATCCTTGCTGGAAATGTAGGGAGTAAGTTCTTCTCCTTGTTTTACGTACAGATCAAACTTTGGACTGCCAAAATGAAGCCATGTTTTTGGCTTTGTTGCTGGCCAAAATTAAATCTTGTACATGTTTCTGACAGTAATTGGCAGGCCAGTAAATGAGCTGGATTCTGCATCTCTCTACATTCACATAGCATTTTGTTATCTGCCAGCAGCCCCCACTTGAGCATGTTGGCTTGCATTTAGATCAGGCTTTCTCAACCTTTTTGGGGCAGGGTTGGATCACTCTTCTCAGAATGGCTGAGTTATGTGTTTCCACGTGAGTTATTGTGGAAGTTCTAATGAGATTTTGGTGAGATTTCATGAAATCTTGTGAGATTTCAGTGATATATCACAAGATTTCAGTAAGATCTCACAATATTTCTGGTGAGATCTTGCTGAAAACACACTATTTTTGCTGGTTTTTGGTGGCTTCCAGGCAGCGGTTGTGGGAATGAGGTGGATGTCAGGGGCCAGATGAACAGGCTTTGGGGGCCAGGTTTGACCCATGGGCCGTAGGTTGAGAATGCCTGATTTAGACCCTCAGTCTATTCAGGGCCCTCAAAGTGACATAGGAGAGGTCGAGTTCCTCAGCTATATTCTCCTTTAATGTTATTTCTTGTCCAGTGAGTTCCTTCTTGCAAGGTTAGTGTACACACTCATTGTTGCAGTTTTAATCAATCCTGGGAAGCACTGCTGAGTAAAAGTGGACTAAGGTGTTGGGAGATTATCAGACCTGACTTAGAAGCTGCCTGGAAATAAAAAGGCATGATTACAGGTAACAGCAAAAACAACAAGAACAACAAACAACTAGAACAAGAACATATATACTCAGACATTACCTTAATAGCTCTTAGGTCCTTGGTTAGGGCTTGAACTATTAATCTTATTCCAGTCCTCAACTGTGAACCAAATGGTTGATATGTATCCAATAATAATAATTTCATGTCAGAAATTTTTCTGAGTTGAAAGGATTTTTGCTGGAAAAACTCCACTCAGGGGACACCCAAATGAGGCTCCTTTCATGTCCCCAAGATGTTTTGCCACCGAAGTGCCAACTGCTAGGTTGGCAGGAGCTAGGAGAGAGACAGGCTTTCAAACCGTCATGCAGTACCTAAGTCTCAAACTGCCAACTTGCCGGCAAGCTTCTTAACCACTGAGCCTCCACAGGTGGTCATGATGTATTTCTAGAAGACAAAGCTGCACAGTAGCAACTCAGTATGATTCAGGCAGACTTGCATGATTTTCCTTATGCAAGTAAGAATTGTCAGTAGATTCTGGCTATGGATAAAACCCTTTATTTTATAATTATTCTATGCAGATCTTAAAGGTCTTCATGCAATTTTCTTTGCTACCTCTACAGGTGCTCCAGAAATGCCTTCAGCTTTGGTTTCTATAGGCACAATCCTGTTTGGTTTTCCCATATGCATAAATGTCCATTTTGTGCATGATTAACCCTTGCAGAAGAGAAAGCCCTACTGTCACGGATGAGGTGATCTCCAGCTCATGCAAGCGTCATCTGGCAATCAAACAGAGATGAAAGGCAGGTATAGCAGAATTCTATTTTATTACACTAAAAGGATGCCATTTCACATTGCTCTAGCTGTAGTTCAAATATGATCCTGCATTCACCTTCTGTTCTCAGCCTTTCTTTTCACTTGACAAGCACAGACTTGACATGCATTCTCAGATGTACTGAACTGTGTTAAACAGCAACAGTTGAATCTGTGCGAGAAAGAGAAAGATGTGGCAGAGTCAGTCTAAACACTCCAAAATGGAAAAAAAACCCTACGCTTCATCTTGAAATTTTGATTCAAAATGACACATTTTTCTTCTTACAGGAGAACCACTAATTTTTTTTAGGATTTCACCTAGAAATGAATGATCAATTGATCCAGTGAAGCCAGTTGTTTGGGACTGGGACTCTGAAAGCCTTTTTATTCTACAAAGAAATAGTTCCTAGACTCCATTTCCATTAGTAGCAGTTACAAAGCTCAACTGCCTGTCATGAGGCTAAACAATATACAGTAATACCTCAGATGACGTTTACCTCAGATAACGCTAAAATTGCATAACGTTAAGTAATCGGGGGGGGGGGAGAGAATTGCATCGAATAACGTTAAGGTCCTATGGGATGCATCAGATAATAACCGCTAAAGCCTGTGCGGTTACAATGTATCTCTATGGAGCTTTAACGTTATCCGATGCTTCCCATAAGATTTTAACATGGATCGGATACCACTAAAAATCGGATTACACCAAGACTTGTGGAACCAAGTTTTAGCATTATCCGAGGTATTACTGTAGTATGATATTATGTTAATTTTTTTCATATAGAACTAACTGTATAAGGTTTGTACAGCATTCACAAATTATTGTCAATGAGAACTAATTTGACCAGAGCAAGTTCCTTTCATTTAGACCAGGGGTTCGCAACCTACAGCCCACGGGCTGGACCCACCATGTGACACCATTTCATGTGGCCTGCCACCCTTGCTCCCACCACCACCACCACTGCTGCCAGAAGCAGCAGAAGTGGTGAAAACAGCCAAAAACGTGCCATAAATACACTCGTGGCTGTCATAAATGTTGCTGACACATTTTATGGCAGCGTTTACGGCAGGGGGAAACCACATGTCCAGCCTGCTCAGCTGGCTGAGAAGATGTGGTCCAGTCCACAGCTGGAAAAGGTTGAGAACCCCTGACTTAGACCATAATAAGAAAACAACTCTTACGTTATCATATAAGAGTTAATTATTTCATTATTTAATCATCTTCATAGAAAGTTAGCCAAACAAGTCTGGTAAAATAATTTTTTAAAAGAAAATTGTGTTTTGCAATCAGAGACAGACATTGCGTGCTATAACTGATGTTGTATTGTCTCCTAACTAACTGGCTTTCATTTGATTTGGCTGTCCTAGTTTGCTGCTTCTGAAAATTAATTTTGGATTGATTGTTCTATAATATTACCATGCACATTACCATCAGACAAGTCTGCAGAAGTGGTAAAGAATGTTCTATACTTTGGCATTTAAACTGCACCTCTTAAAACTGCAGCAAAAATTAGAACAAGGAACAATATCATACAGAAATTATGTGGCAAAACTTGGGGATCCTCAGCCACTACTTTGTGAACTTCTGTATTCAGTCTAGTTTACTCCGCAGCAGAATATTGCACCTCTGTTTGGTTAAACAGTGCCCATGTAAGCAAGGTTGATGTCCAGCTAAATAACACCATGCACTTTATAGCCGGAAGAATTAGTTCCACACCTACCTACTCCCTTCCAGCATTAATTAACATTCCTCCACCAGAACTTCTAAGGAAAAAATGCTCTTTTAAGAGAGTAGTTCAGAATCCAAAACTACCAGTAAATTCTGACACATCAGATCTGAATAGCAACAGACTCTGCTCAATACATCCACCTTTATCCAGCGCCACTATTGGAGGCAACGAAGAGTTCAACCTGCAGGATGCATAGAGAAGAGATTGGTTGGGAAAAGTGCCATACCAGTACCAGAATTTTCAATGTGTAACTGAAACACCACCCAGTTTTGATCAACCTCACAAGATATGGACTAGCCTTAATAGAATACGTAGAGGACACAGTAGATGTGCAGACTTTTTGCATAAATGGGGGAAACTACCATCACCAGCATTATACATTATACAACAATGTAGCCTGAGAGCATATGTTGGCAGTAGAGAAGATTTTAAAGGACAACTCCTGGTTCAATAAATTAATGTTTATTTATAAACATTATTTATAAATTAATGTTTAGTTTTAGATAGTTTATATATTTTTTCTTGTTATATGTTGACTCAATGTGTACAAATGCCATAGGCTAAATAAATAAACTATGGGAATGCAACTGAGGGGTCATAGAAAATTGTTTTAACTAATTAATCATAATGGTAATTGCATAAATCAGCTGAGGGCTGTGAATTTCAGCTACTTTCCACATCTTCCTGAAGAACACCAAATGACTTTGCAAGTGAATTCTGCAAATGAATGTAGGAGATCTTTGTTACCACCCATATGTCTTTAGCAGATCGCCCTGAAAAAGCTCTCTCTTCTTCAGAAGGATAAGGTACTTCTCAAAAACAACATTAAGGCAGAACTGTTCAGTGTTTTGACTTCCAAGATCCCTTATTTTGGTTATGTTTTGTGCTTTCTGTTCTGTTCTGTTTTGATTTTCTCCCTACTAGAAGATAGATCTATACCACCAGAGCCAAGCACAAAATGGTGGCTCAGAGAAATGAAGTACATTATATGTACACACTACAATCTATAAATAAACTCATCTGAATTACATTTTAATATAAATCCATAAAAACTAACCAGGAAAATTGTACAAAGACCTAGGCAAAGCAAACTTTAATGCTTGTGGTCTTTCCAGTCATTTTTCTACTGATTTAGAGCAGGGGTTCCCAACCTATGGCCTATGGGCCAGCCCTGGACCATGAGGCCATTCCATCTGGCCCCTTGCCACCTCCACCATACCCAGAAGTGGAAGCAGGCACATTTACATCAGCCGTAAAATGTACCCTCACATGCTCAAACACACCCATGGCTGTTGTAAACACAGAAATTGTCATATTTGTAACCGCCTTAAATGCACCCGCTTCTGCTTCCAGGTGGAGTGGTCCGGCCCACTCAACTGTCAGGGGACATGGTCAGACCTGTGATGTAAAAAGGTTGACTACCCCTGATTTAGAGTAATTTTAGTGAATTAAAAAAACAACAACCCAGTAACAATATATTTTTAGAGGCAACTCTGCAATCTCTGAATTATTACAGTTAATTGAGATTCTTGCCTTAGGCCAAAGCAGATCACATCATATCCTGCCTTCAGCTCATTTAATGATTTTAATGCTATTTGTATTTATGGAGTGACTGTCAGAAAGACTTGTGTTCAGACACATTCAATGTCACTTGTTTAGCAAATATTGAAGAAAATATTAAGAATTATCTGCCTGTACACACATTGCACCTCTAATAAAATCCACGGCTCCGCATTGCCATACAAATACTATTTAACCCCTGCAGTATTTATTTAGTAGTTTGTCTAGAAGTTGACAAACTTTAAACTTTTCTTAACTGCACCCCCATCAATCTCAAAGTTCCTTCAACTGTCTGAAATTGCATTTGGTTAATGGTGGTTACACCAAAAACAAAACAGGACCCAAAATACATAAAGGCTACTGAACAATTATCTATTTTATACCCACTCCCTGTCAATATATTTACCTTGCTATGTTCATTTGAATTTATTAGTCTTTTTATTATAACATTAAGAACCATAATAATCTGGTAAGATATATATTACTGGTAATTTTTAAAAAAATTTCCTAAACCTTCTTTCTGAGATACATACCAGGGCAGGAACTGCTGCTTCGTCAATAAAGCTGTGGCCTTTCCCTCTTTCAATAAAGTGATGTGTGTTTTCTTTCTTTAAAGCTTAGATTGCCTGCTGCTTGTCCGCATTAGACTGACAAACTCTGATCCATTCAAGCATTGCTTGTTCTCAAGCAGCATTTGACAACTTCTCATTACAATGCTAAGCCCCTTTATCTATAAATTCCCCCCCCCTCTGACCTTGGAATACCCTGACGGTTTCTTAAAAAGGTGCTAGACCTGAGTGAGTAACACCTTCCCTTTGCAAAAAGGCACAGCAAAGGTTGTTGCTTAACCTGAAACCAAAAGTTCAAAATTAGGTTGGTTACCCAAAATCCAAACGTTCTCAAAAAAATTTATTACCCAGCATACCTGCATGGCTATTCATAGATTCACATCCTGTTGCACATTGTTTTGAGAGGCATGAATAATGGCACAAATTACTTTTTTTTAAGTATCTTTACTTAACATAATTATTAACACAGAGTAGAACCCCGTTTAACAAACAAAAACACCCTCAATTCCATTGAGCTCTTCGTTATGTGAGTTTTTTCATTATACAGTCAAACCTCGTATAAAGAGCACCTCACTTGAAGAGTAACTCGCTTAAAGAGCAGAATTTTCTCTGAATGTTCACTTCACTTAACAAACAAAACCAACCAAAAACTCACTTAACAAATAAATCAGGGTTCACAATCCCTCCACATCAGAAGTCACAATTGGTCATTTACAATGGTGTTTCGCTTAAAGAGCAAACTCGCTTAAAGAGCAATCCCGTGGAATGCATTATGCTCTTTAAGCGAGGTACCACTGTACGAAGTGCTATTGGAGATACCCCACATAACAAAAATAAAATGTTTTATATGAGGTTTTGTTATGTGACGTATACCTTATTTAACGAAAACCCCGTATAACAAACATTTTATTTTCGTTATGTGGGGTATCATGGATTGCACAAAAACACTTCGTTATACAAATTTTTCGTTATGCAAAGCATTCATTATGAAAGGTTCCACTGTACTTATATGTAAAATATGTACGATACATTAATAACAAAGCATCTTAAAATATGCCGTTCCATCTGGCCTGCATCATTGACCCCTGAAGTGGAAATGGAATCAGAAGTGTTTATTACAGCTGTAAACATGCCTGTGCATGCACAAACATGCCAGCACATACACAAACATGCTCACGCATGTGCAAACATCCCTGCTGTAGTTTACGGCAGCGTTTGTGGGAAGGGAGAACCACGTGTCTGGCCCATGGCATGGTTTGAGGGGGACTCGTCCAGCCTGTGGTATGGTAAGGTTGAGAACACCTGGCTTAAATCAATAGTTAATTAAACAATTAAATGTAACTAAGAAGTAATTGTGTAGTTGAATTATGTCAGAGCAGGAATATAACAAAATAGGTAAATTTATTCAAAAGAGAGTTATAGTGCAATACATACTTTTATAGTATTTAACTATGTGTTTACATGAGATTTCATGTATCTTAACAAAGCAATTTGTATGCTATGTGAAATAGAATAAACAGCAATTTAAAAATATAAGTAAATAGTTAATGATAACGCCCCTTGGAGGACATGAGCAGCCCTATTAATTATTTTAAACATAGACTGGGAGAGACCTCTTGAATGAAAAGAGGGTAGAGCAGACATCAGACTTCTGACATTGTTCACCCCTGTGGTAGTGAGACATGAAGTGTATCCTCCACTTCCTGTCTCTCTGCTTAAGACACCCACAGGTTTTCCACAGGCTTCCTCCCACATCCTTTAATATCTTGCTTGTTATATCTTAAGTGGAGCTATTGGGGAGAAATAGCAATACATTAAAGCTGTGTTGACCTTTCTGCTCCTCTATTTTTACATTGGACGCACTGCTTGAAGCTTTGATTCTTTCAAATGTTGTGCATGGTTGTTCTGGTGCTGAACTTTTAGCTTGTGCCCTTTAAAAAGCCTGTTGTCATTTGTGTGCTTGCAAACACTGTTGTGAACAGGACTGTCCTTTTAAACTTCTCAACAACCAGTGCAATATATCTTGTTCTGAGTATTTCTGTGACATAAGCAACAGCTGATAAACTCAGGCAAAGTGAGCAACAGTGTCAGGAAGGAAAAATGCCTCGTATATTTCTTAACCACCCTCTTCATTGCTGTTTGTGTCCTTCATATGTCTAAATAGCCACAAATATTACATTTCTAAAACTGAGTTCATAATATATTCCTATATTGTGTTAGTTAGCTGCTCAGGGATATGAAATAAACTGTCTTGGTTTTCCTCTTGGACACATGTGCTCTTGCAAATCCTAAACATAAGAATCAAAACAAAAAACCCAGATAAAAATGTTGTGGCACCTAGTAAACAGATTTATATCTGAAGGCAGTTTAATGGTTTTTAATCCACTTCTTCACAATATACTATAGCATACAATATTCATAATGAAATATTATAATAAAATGTTTTTCTTCCTGCAGTTTATTGTTTATTAATTACAATAGAGTTTCTCAATATTTAATGATAATAGCGTTTCTCAGTATTAAATATTGGAAGGTTGTCAAAGTGAACACAAGAGAGGATCCCCCTTTTCTTTCATTCCTTCGTACAACATGCTTTTATACTTTCATACTTCATACTTAGTGGAAATGCGAGATTCCCCAGGTAAAGATCTCCTTTGTTCAAAAGCCAGTTGAATCCGACTCTAGGGTGTGGTGCTCATCTCTCTTTACAGCCGAAGAGCCTGTGCTATTTTCATCTTCAGAAGTTTCCGTGGACATGTAGCAGGCATGACTAGAGACAGGAGTACACAGAACACTGTTTACCTTCCCACCAAAGTTGTACCTATTTATCTACTTGTGATTTCTTGCTATTGAACTGCTAGGTTGACAGGAGCTGGGACTGAGATGGGAGCTCACTCCATCATGCAGTACTTGGGTCTTGAACTGGTGACCTACCAACTTTCTGGTCATCAAATTCAGCATCTCAAGCACTAAACCACTGCAGTCTCCAGGAGCCTAGTGCAAAAAACATACACCTGCAGTTTTGAGAATTCTGATCCCAGAAGTCTGCTTTGATCATACCTGAATGTGCGTTCTTGCAAACATAAATCCACTCCTGCCTACTTTAATTTTTTTTAAAAAAAAAATCTTCTCAGCTTTATCATTTTGAATAGGGGTGGATAATTTATAGCCCACAAAACATGGCTGGTCTGCAATTGCCATTCTTCCTCATGTTTGGCAAGGATGGCCAGGGCTCCTTGCACCTTTTGACATAAGTACTATAATCCTCAAGGTCCAAGCCAGAGAAATATGATCTCTTGCTTTTGTTAGGGTGTTTTCTTGCTCTTTTGCTATGCATGAAATTTTTGAAGTGGTAGCCATGTTAGTCTGTGCAAGCATATCAGAGAGTAAATAAAACAAAACAAAGAAAGACAAATGTTGTGGCACCTTAAAGACCAACATCTGTATTTTAATGTGATATGTCGTGGATCAAGTCCACTATGTCAGACATGAGAGTGAGACTTCATGTCATCAATTTATAATATCAGGTACAGAGCTACACAATGATTGGCTAGCACAACTGATAGCTATTTATAACCAATAATAACAGAAGATTAATGTGGCTGTTTACAACTAGAACAGAAGATCCAGTGGTGGGCATGGGCCTGTTCACTCCGGTTCTGTAGAACCGGTGGTAACAATCCAGGGTAGTTTCCCAGGGGGTAGTAACCTTCCCAGGAAACCCCCCAGGGTGGTTACCTTTTTTTTTTTTAGGTGACCAATTCGGTTGCCTCACTGGCTGCCCAACTCTGCAACCTAAAATGGCTGCTGGTGAGTGTGCATGCATTAAAATACCAATTGACGCATCCGCGCCTCCAGTACTCAGCCTGACAACCCCGCTCGATCTTAAAGGAGGCATCCTGCCCAGACACTCTGCTTTAAGATCAGGCTGGCTGGGAGGGTCAGGCACCTTCAGCCAGTCTGTACTGTATTTTTATGTTTTTTAAAACTTTGGCTCCACCCATGTCATTGGCTCCATCCATGATGTCATGATGTCGACTCTGCCCATGACATCATGATGTTGGCTCCGCTCACAATGTCAGCTCTGCCCACAGCATGGTAGTAATGTTTTTGGCTGCCCATCACTGAGAAGATCCCTGATTGGGGTTCAGATTTATTACCATGAAGTTTGTTTCTCTTGAGTTGTAAATGTTTAGTGGGTGGATGCAAAATAAACATTCTGGCATTACGTATCTTCTAATGAGATGAGCACCATACCCTAGTTGGATATTTATTTGTTGGTCAAATTTATATAGCTGCCCATTCGGCAGGCGTCTCTGGGTGGCATACAACACTAACAACATAAAATACATAAATCCCACATTGAAACCTATAAAAACCCTTAAAAACCCTTTAAAACATTAAAGAATTACTACTCCCCGGCCCAAATAAGAATTCTATTAAAAGTGAGTGGTCCTCCCTATATTAGCCAGCTGGATAAACAGCTCACAAATTGACCCCATTAAAAATATACCATCTGGGGGTTGTATAGTAAGAGAAATGGTATTGGTTCATGTGATTCCAGTAAACAGCATAGGCTTTATTGAAAATACTTAATGTGTTCTCATTTTACAGTGAAAATAATCCTTTCTTTTTCTCTCTCATGTTCTCTGAACAGTATTGGAGAAAGACTGCAGTCTCTTTGTGAGCCGTTTATCCAGCAAAATTGCTGGCTTAATAAAATGTGCAGACCTATGGATTCCTTGGGGGGGGGTACAAATTGCTCTAGGGAAGGAATGTTCTATACTGTGGGGGTTGGTGAGTGCGTGCCTCATGCCATACGCTCATTGGCTACGAGAAAGAACAGAAAAGGCCTAACCAATCAGTGTTGACTCCTGGGTGGAGGGACTGGTCTAACCAATCATTGTAGAGGTGGGTGGGGGCTTGAAAGCACTTCTCACAGCTACTGAGTTCAACCAGACTCAGAGTTCCCACGAGAAGCACACTGGTGCTCCTCTCTAAGAAAGAGAGGCCGAGATGATCAGAGAAGCAGATTTTTGAGGTGCCCATGACTAATTCTTTTTAATTATCTATCTGTCTTTCAGATTAATAAATTTAAAAAAATATAAAACAAACCCTTTGACTGCATGTGCACACCATTGAGTATTTTCTGAATAGGAGGTGCCCCTCTGGAAACAAACAGGGGCTCAAAAATGCCACATATGGGTCAAGGGTGACAGGGCGAGCTCATAGAGGTGCTACATGCCTGTCCCAAACAAACATACAGGCTTGGGGTACACAGATGTACCCCTAAACCCTAGAAAGCAGGGATAACAACTGAACCCCTAAATGGGTGGGACTAAAAACTGAAGCCTAAAAAAGGAAGCAGGACCACCTGTCACTTTTTTGTTTGATTAAAGGGCCTCCCTATATTCTTCTACCAGAGCATGTGTGACCATAAGCAAGGAGTCCCAGTCCAGGAGTGGGCATAATTGGTGGATAGCATAAAGTTGTACAAAAGCCCTCCTGGCCACGACTGCCACCTGCTAATCGAGCAGGAGTCGTGAGTCCGAGAGGACCCCCAAGTTATGCACTGGGTCTGTCTGAGGCAACGGGCCCCCATCCAGAACCAAAGATGGTAACTCCCAGGATAATGTAGGGCCCCTAGCCCACAGCCAATCAGTCTTGCCAGGATTCAGTTGTAGCCCGTTGCCCCCCATCCAGACCCTGACAGCCTTCATACACCTGGAAAGGACCTCAATGGCATCACTTAGATTACCATGGACTGAAATATATAGTTGGGTATCATCAGCATATTGATGTTCCTTCACCCCATGGGAATGGATGATCTCCCCCAGAGACTAGCTTTTGAGCAAGGGCAACCTTTACCTTACTGCCCCATACCACTTTCACACTCTCTGGTTGGTTCACAAAGTAATTAACATTTTGCCCCCAACATGCTACATTAAGCAACATGACTTTGGCAAGAAGGTGAAGAAATAATATCAGAAATAATGCATATATTAAGAAGAGTGTATACCAGAGTTTTCATGCAGCTCCACCCCCTTCACTGTCTGCTATGAAATAATGGTGGAAAGAAAATACAAATGAGATCTATAGGAACTCTGTAAAGTTGAAAGTTTTTTCACAACCCTATGGGCAAGTGGGAAGTTCACTTGAAGATCAGTCTGGTTCTTCTTCCACAGCAGCCAGCTAGGTGAGGATTGGGGTGGGGTGGGGATATAGTCCATCTACTACTAACCTAACCCTTTAGCCAGCATGCAGCCTTCAAAAAAAAAGGCACAGTAAAATAAAAGAATAATAAATCTGAATCAGATGATATACACTGTGGTGCACCCCTGTCAAAAAAGATCAATTTGTCTTTGAAAGTCTTTATTGTTTTTGCTGTGCAGGCTGATATGCCCACTTCTCGTTAAACTGCATATTTTATTTCAGATACAGAGTTAATATGTCCAAATTTCCCTTAGCTAGAGGCACAGTAAAGCCAGATCCACTAAAACAGCAGTGAGTTACAGTATATCTTTTCTTGTGTGACATAAATGTGTCAAGATTGAATGCAGCCTAGCGTCCTCTTGTCGATGTCAGCAAATAAAAAGATCTCAGCTTGCTATGCCCAAAACAATAAAAGCATCTTTATCAAGATGGTGACTTTTTGAGGTATTTTTTGAAAAATACTCAACTCTTATATTCCATCAAATATGCTTCTCCAAAAGTGTAAATTATTTTATAGAATTACAATAAGCCCTGAAATGATTTTTTTTTTGTTTTCTATATGATGTAACAGAAAATTAGTATGTATTAACCTCTATTACAAAATCTGCACAGAACATGCTAGATGTTGTTGGAGAAATGTCTCTTTTGTCTAATGTCAACAATGAAGTATTCTAGTGCTCACTCATAGGTAGTCAAGCCAACACATTATTATATGTTCCCAAACTAGCCTGACTTATTTTGTGCCAAATAAACAGCAGCTTCAGTCAAGTTATAAAAAATAGCCCCGGGCTAAAACACTATGTGACTGAAACTGTTTTTGTGAAATATGGAATACATGCCTGTTAAACTATCCCAGGGCCTCTTCACATAAGGCACAATTAATACTTGGATATCATTAACTATGTGGGACGTGCATGTAGCTAGCCATAAATTAGCACATCCACATACTATTTGGGAAATTTTGACCTCAGGTAGAACTTCTGAAGAGGCAGTCTGCATTTTTTTTTAAAAAAATATCAGAACAGAGGCTGGCTTCTATGACACTGATGTTCCAATTCAATGCTAAACCATGGTTTAGTACAATGATGGCCAACCTTGGCACTCCAGATGTTCTTGGAGTTCAATTTGCGGAAGCCCTGATCATCAGGTGTGTTGATTTGGGCCTCTGGGAATTGAAGTCCAAGACCACCTGGAGTGCCAAGGCTGCCTATCACTGGTTTAGTATTACAAAAGAGATGAGCAGGTGTTACAGTCTTCCATATCAGAAAACAAAATAAAATAAACAAAACAAAATAAAAATAAAATAAAAAACACTAACACTTTAAAGACTAACTGCTATTTTTTTATTGTTAACTTTCGTGGATCAAGTCCACTTCTTCAGACAAAGAGTGAAACTTACAGGCATGGTTTTTATACACCAAATTCAGGGGGTCGGGGTCAAAGGGAGAAGGGTGTGGTCAAGCAAAGTGACAGACAAGCAAGCACAACAACACAGCTTCACACAGCCATTAGCAACAATAGATTATTCAGATTAGCTCTAAATGACTCCCTTCCAATATCAAAGTTGCTGAGAAAGCCCATTCTGGTCTCTGATCAACCTTTGACCTGCATGTCAGAAAACAAACAAAAACACTGTCCCTGGTTACTTTCTGTTTTGCTAAAGAGAGGGAGTCATCATGTCTGAACCACAAACCAACATAGCTACTATTCCAAATTTTCCATATGTTGAGGGATAACAACTCCCAGCAGCCCTACCCAGCTGAGATAATAATGAGGGCTGCTGGAGGTTGCAGATCAACAATCCACAGAAAGGCACATTTACACTTTACACAACATGGTGGGGACCATCTGCAAACATCATGGCAATGACTGGGTCCATATGCTTTGCCCTTTCTTTCTTGCACAAGAGAAGACATAAGCAGGGGTGGATCATGGTCTGAGTTTCAAAGCATGTCACCCCAAATTGGGAGAAAGTGCCCCCGGCCCCATCTTAGCCGAGAACAACCTTTCAACATAAAGCTTTTGGATATAGTTTAAGTGGAATGGTTATTTCCCATTTAATGGGTTGTTGCTCAACCCAGCTGGAGAACTCCATGATGAGAAAGGCTGGATTAACTGAAACAGCCCTTTTCTTCTAACAGGAACAATGTCATGAAAATTAGCAGTGTGTGTCTGTTCCTGCTGTGACACACTGTTCCTACACTCCACATAATTTTAAAAATTCGAATTGCAACTTTTAACATTTTGCCTAGTCCCTTTACTTCCATGATGTCGCTGGAAGGAGACAGATTGCAGTTTCGCTTTAAGGAAAGCCACCCAAACCTTCCTTCGTACTTGCTGTGCAGAAATAATAGGTCGTGAAAGACATAATTACGTTGTTGATTGCTTATTAAAAAGGAACATTAATTTTTGTTCATTTTGGTATATACACAGTTTCTTCAAAATATGTTCCCAGTCATTAATACTGCAAAAGGCCATTTGCTGGAGGCAGAGTTATGAAGTGAAACATGGTTAATGTGGCTTTTTCTATAGCAGAATTTAAAACGCATAAGCTTAGCAATTTCCCTGTCAAAATGTACTAAAAGACAAAATGGAATTCTAGAATAAATCATACCCTGAAATATTGGTGCTGTTCATCATTGTTAGTTCTCTTTTCTCTCTAAAACAAATACCACATCAACTTGGCTGTACAGTACTACAGTAATACCTTGGATAACGCTAAGACTTGGTTCCACAAGTCTTGGTGTTATCCGATTTTTAGTGTTATCTGATGCATGTTAAAATCCTATGGGATGTATCGGATAACGTTAAAGCTCCATAGAGATACATTGTAACTGCACAGGCTTTAGCGGTTGTTATCCGATCCATCCCATAGGACGTTAACGTTATTCGATCCAATTCTCCTCCCCAGATTACTTAATGTTATGCGATTTTAGCCTTATCCGAGGTAAACGTTATCCGAGGTATTACTGTAGTTTGTGTCAGAAGCTCAATCTTTCTATATTCTCTCAATGCATCATGTTTTTCCTATTGCAGTTAATTACAAATATGAGAGAGAGAGAGAGAGAAAGGAGAGAGAGGGATGGATGGATGGATAGAGAAGTTAAAGGTTGCCCTTGCTCAAAAGCCAGTCATATCTGACTCTCATCTCCATTTATAGCATTTGCAGACATTTCCATGATCATGTGGCAGACATGAATAGACACCAGAGAGCCAGTGATGGGATGTCAAAAATTTTACTACCCCATCGTGATGTCATCACAGTGTGGGCAGAGCTAACATCATGATGTCATGACATCAGGGGTGGAGCCAATGTCATGACATCATGATGTTGTGGGTGGGGCCAAAAAAATAAAAAAAAATAATAAAAAATAATAAAAAATAAAATAAAAATAAGCACACATGCACACACGCACACACCCCACAACCCACCATCCCACCCACAACACAAACACGTAAATAAATACATTAAATAAATAAATACAATAAAAAATTCATTAAAATACACCCACCCAAACACTCACCCACTCACCCCAAACACAAATCAACTAGAGCTTTTAAACCAGAGCTTAAAGCTTATTCTGGCTAATCTTTCTCACACTAGGTCAGATGGAAGTAACTACAGAATGAACTCACCACAAGATGGGTTCATTTTGGCACTTTTCAACTTTTCAGCAGTTAAAGAAGCTAGGTACTAAGTCTTTCCCTAACCAGTTCTCTAGGATAATATGCCTTAATGTAAATGTAAAACAGCTGTACCTAATTAAGGGTTCTCCAATTGGAACAGCAATTGGAACAGCACAGGTGTAGCTTATTGATGAGGTAACTCCAAGACTTTGCTTAAAAAACCCAAGCCAGGCCTGCCAGCCACCAGGCCTTTTTAGCAACTGTAATAGTACATCAATATAGGTAAAGGTATTAAATACACACTAAAATACACACAGACACACCACATCCAAAGGTGAGTCACATACCCTGGGGAGCAGGCTATAGGGAGCTTCAGGCTAGCAGCTTCTCTTCCTCCTCCCCGCTTGGGAGAACAGGTAGGAGGCCGTGCATACGCGCCAAACACTGTAGGCGTGCATGCACATGAAGTGCTTGGTGCGCATGTGCAGTGGGGGAACCAATGAAAAGGTAAGCTCTGAAGGTGGTTCCCCCCAAAAGCTGCTACCGGTTCTCTGAGTCGCTGGGAAAAGTTACTACTGGTTCTGGTGAACTGGTGCAAACCTGTTACATCCCATCACTGCAGAGAGCACTGTAAGTTGTTTACCTTCCCACCGGAGTGGTACCTACTTATCTACTTACAATTTGTTGCTTTCAAACTGCTAGGTTGGCAGGAGTTGGGACAGAAATGGGAGCTCACTGTGTCATGCAGCACTTGGGTTTCAAACTGGTGACATGCAGATCTTCCAATTGTCAAGTTCAGCATCTTAACCACAAAGTCACTGAAGTCCAACATAGAGAGTATGTTTCAAATGTGACCAACACACTGCATTAATTCTGACTGATTTAACATTTGATTTGAAAGTAGAGGTAGTTTCATGTTAACACCTAATATTAATTGTGAACTTTATTTTCATCTGTTCTTGTGATTATGTCTGAGGACCTAATCCAATGCTCTTCATATCTCAGATAAATGTTATTCTGCATGATTGTGACGTTATTGAGCAAAGTACCTAACTTTATCAATCTTTGGCAGATATGTACATGAACCCAGTCCAAATAATCACAACATACTGAGTAGTGATACTTGAGCTATTGCACATAATGCCATGGGGTATTTCTTTTTAATTTAATCTCCTCTTTTTTACACTTAATATATCATGCCATGCCGCCTTAGTCATGTGTTAATTTGAGTCTTACCAAGGGGGAAAACTGTGACTCAGAGTTGGGTGGTTACTTATGATATTCACCCAAGTTTCTTCACAAATTTAATTTAATTTAATTTTCACAATTGTATGCCGCCTAATCATGAAACCTGACTCAGGGTGGCTCACACAATAATCATACAATATATATAGTAATACAATATACAAAATACACAATAATTATACAATATTTAATCCACACAAACAATATACCAAATTACAATACTGCAGTGGCCTCTCCACCCCGGCCGCAGGTAAGCCCAGGGTCAGTGGCAGCGAAGTCCTGCCACCCACCACCGCCGTGGACTTTTGAGCCTTAGCCAGGAGTGGGGCCCAGGGTGCTGATGGTGGAGTGGTCCCGGCGCCCGGTTGCCGCGGTGGCCTCTCCTCTCCACCCCAGGCACAGGCGAGTCCAGGGGTGGGGGTGGTGCCATCATGGTCTTTTGAGCCTTGGCCAGGGGCCAAATGAAGCTAAATGGTTCCATGGGTATCACAGCTAGGCTAATGATGCTTCAGTTCCCATTCCTAGTATTTGAAGGGATTCCATCCATAGGATGGTGGCTTTCAATAAGTGAATTTTGTGATCACTGTGAAGATTCCCTACTCTTAATTAAACAAAATACTGTAGTATTAAAATGTGGTTGAGGATTTCTTGTCCATCTGAATGCAAACAATGGAAAGGCAGAGACAAAGCAGCAGCTTTGGTGTTGTGAAAACATCCTGTTTCTTATGTGTTTGATTCCAAAGACCTACATTCACTGCAGGTTTGCACTGGCTCTTTATCATTTATTTATTTATTTAGTCACACTTCTATGCCACCCGCCTCACGAATGACTTAGGGCTGTGAACAGCAGTTAATTTGATGTGCCATGGCTTTCTCCAAAGAACTGTGGGACTATAGTTTTGATGTGAAGTCTACCACATAGAAATATAGTACCTAGGATTCTGTTTTACAGACCTCTTAATCATCAGAGATCGTTAAGCAAAATAGGGTACTAACTTCCCACTACCTAGTATGGCAAATAATTTTCATTCCAGCAGCAAATTTTGTTCAGTAATGTAGAAGTTTACCGAACCAACGTTAGAGCCTTTAATCTGGATAGATATAAAATTGTACAGCAGCTGCCACTATTCAAAACTCAGAGGGATAAGCTTATATGTTTTTCCTCCAACCATATAGAAAAGTAATACTGTATTGAAACAGAGTTTCCTTTTGTTCACAGTTTAAGGGACTGCAGTGGCTCAAGTGGTTAAGTCAGAGTTCGATTCCGGAGTACTGCACGATGGAGTGAGCTCCTGTTTCTGTCCCAGCTCCTGCCAACCTAGCAGTTCTAAAGCAAGAAATTGCAAATAGGTAAATAGGGACCACTTTGATGGGAAGGTAAATGTGTTCTGTACCCTCCAATGTTGAGGCATGCCTGCCATGTGTCCATGGAAGCATTTGCAGATGCAGACAGTGCTGGCTCTTTGGCTGTAAACAGAGATGAACACTGAACCCTAGAGTCGGATACAACTGGCTTTTGAGTGAGGGCAACCTTTTTCTAGTTTGCCTAAATGATAGAAGTTTGTTGCTGAGGAGTTTATGGATTAAGAGAAAGCAGTTGGATTGAAAGTTATGCAGATGCTGGTAAGAGTCCCTCCCATATCCACGGGTACAGTATCCATGGCTTTAGTTATCTGCAGGTCTACAAATATTCAATAAAAAATCTTGAAGAGCATAATATATTTTTTCTTTGGTGCTTTACCAGAGCTGGCCACTAAAGCCCACTGTCTGCAATGTAAAATATAGGGATTGTTGTTGTTCATGGTTTTAAGCAGTGGTGCCCAAACTGCGGCCCCCAGGCCTTAGTGACTGGCTCCCTGAACCACATGATTGGCCCACAGCCCAAAAAGTTTGGGCACCCCTGGTTTTAAGTAACTGTGGTAGATCTTGGAACGCATTGCAGATACAGGGGGCAACCTGTATTTAGAAATCATTCTGTCATCAAAAAAAACCCCCATTGCTCCTATTTATACTACCAGTACACGCGTACTGGTGGAACCCTGCTGATGCCCACCACTGGGTAGAGGTGATTTGAGTTGGATACCACAGGCCAGCATCTTGTAGCATTCAAATTTTATGACAAGTAACCTTAAAAGTGCCAAAGCATATATGTTAGGACATTTTTCATTTGGGGGTATTGTACAAAGATTGCTGCCCAGTGGAATAGTATAACTTTAAGGCCCTCCATGTGTTTTGAACACAGGTGTCCATAATAGAGCCTCAAACTGATTGCCAGGCTGTGCATGCTTGGTCCATGTGCTCCTGTAACAGCCCAGCTGTGGCTGATTAGAGAATCTGCCCAGCAACACAAGGGTATAACTGTGGCCCTCTGGGAAGGGTCTATGGAGGAGGCTATTATACTGGAGGAGATTATCTGTGCGGTGGTTGCTATTCTGAAGGAGTCTATATACTGAGAAGGACTGAGACACTGAAGGAGGTGATGCTGTTGAGAGCTTTTCTTCAACTGAGAAGAAAGAACTGCTAAAGGATCACCAGGACTCTTTTGAGTGCTCCTGGAGTTGGAGCCAACAGAGGACTCCAAGCTGTCTACCTACTGTGGGGCTTGGAGAGTGAGAGAGACTGTTGTATATAGTCCTGTGTATATCTGTCTTCCCCTCACTGTAAGTAAAGCGCACCTTTCCACTGAAGGCATATGTGTGTGTGTTATTGCACTAAGGCTTTCGCTGCGTAAGAGCTTAAAAGTGCTACTCTGCTATCCAGTCACACATATCGCTAGGGGAATCCCTGATAACGGGTTATGGGCCCAGGGTGCGCCTAACAGCTACACCCGACGCCCTAACTGCGCCCGTGAGTCTTCGCCTGTCAAGCCCAGAAGTGCTGTGTGCCTGGACTGGAGCTGTGGAGCCTTGATCAGCGTTCGGAGGAGCCGCGTTCCCTGGAGGACTCATCGCCTGCAGGACAGCGCCCCAACGCAACCAGACGCCCCAACAGAGGTCCAGAAGACGTCCACTTTGCTTCGAGAGTTCCTGCCAGCTGCATGTTTCGTGTGTCTGCAAGTGAGGGAAGAATAGCTGTTTCCACTCTCTCCCTGGTGCCCCTGCTTGATGGCACCAACTACCAGACGTGGTCAACCAAGTGCAGTCTGCTTCTGCGCAAGGAAGGGCTCTGGGACATTGTTGAGAATCCCCAGAAGCTAGAAGCCTTGGATGAAGAGGACATTGACAAAAGGGACAGACTTGAGTATGATAATCAAAGGGCTTTGGCAATTATTGGGTTAACTGTAGCAGAGAGTCAGTTAACATATCTGAGAGGGGAGAATTCAGCTGCCGCATGTTGGCAGAGGTTTAAGCAGTTATATGTAAGGGACTCAGTCGGTTCCCAAATATCTCTCACCAGACGTTTGTTTAGGTTACGCCTCCAGCCTGGTGGAGATATGGTTCAGCACCTCCATTCAATTAGTGATTTGCTGCAGCGTCTTGCTGAAACAAACTTGTTCTTTACTGAAGAACAAAAAGCATATATTCTCCTTTCGTCTCTGAGCAAAAAATATGATGCTTATGTGTATTCCTTGGACATTTTGCCCAGGAGTGAGTTAAATTTTTTGTCTGTTCAAGGTCGAATCCTAGAACAGGACAGATTAAGGTGTTCTCTGAAGGAATTCAGAAAACCAAAAGTTCTTCTTGAAAGTGGTAGAAGCAAATCACCCCCTCCTCCCACTGTGTGTGTAGCAAAGAGATGTTTTAGGTGTCAGAAGTCTGGGCATATTGCCAAGTTCTGTAAGGCAAGGTTGAGCCCAGATAAGGACAAGACATGTAGAAAAGCTAATCTCTCTTTTGCTGCTTTTACTAATGTTGAACCTGGCACCTGGTTAATTGATTCTGGTGCATCTTTTTCCATTTGTAAAAATAGGAAAATGTTTACTGAAATGTCTAAAACAAACCAGACTGTCACGTTAGCCAATGGGTCACGTGTGCGTGCACTGGGTAAAGGCCAGGTAAGATGTGAGGCTTTGGGCGAAGAGCTAGAAATGCTTTATATCCCTGAGATGAAGTATAATTTGCTGTCTGTGAGGACCCTACTGAAAATGGGTTACTCAGTGACATTCCAAGGGAAGGAATGTGTCATTAAGGGACAAGAAAAGGAGTTAATTGTGCCTCAACACAATGATCTGTTTGTGTTAGGCTCCCGTGCACTGAGTGCGAATCTGGCTGATAAAGGTTTTAGCAACAAGCTCCCCCATGACAAATGCATACACTTAATGCACAGACGGTTGGGACATGTAAATTTCCAAGACTTGAGAAGGACCATTGATCTGACAGAGGGCATAGCAGTGAAACCATGCAGCAGATTTCTGAGCTGTAAACCTTGTAATGAGGAGATGTCTAAGGTCACTCCTGCAACTAGAGTGGGTAGTTTTAGCACTACCCAGCCCTTAGAGGTGGTGTCTGCTGAATTAATAGGTCCTATGAGCCCAAGCCCTGGTGGCTCAAGGTATGCCCTGAGCATTGTTGATCACCACACAAGATATGGGTTTGTGTATTTGCTAAGGTCCAAGGGTGAGATCTGCTCAACTTTAACCAGATGGGTAAGGTTCGCCCAGAACAAGGCAAACACACAGGTAAAGACCCTGATTACTGATGGGACAGTGTTCTCAAACAAAACCACCACTGATTTCCTGGCGAAGTATGGGATAGCCCACCAAAGGTCTGCCCCTACAGACCTCAGCATAACTCAACTGTTGAGAGGAGAGGTCAAACTCTGCAGGCCATGACAAGGGCTATGCTAAGTGATGCAGGTCTGCCTTGCACACTCTGGGCAGAGGCTATGAAGTGTGCAAACCATCTGCTGAATAATGTATATCATTCTGGGATTGGGGACATCCCTGCAAGCAGGTGGCATGGAAGGAAGCCAAACTTGGGCTATCTTCGAGTCTTTGGCTCTCCTGCCCTGGTACGCATCCCGGGGCAGCCTCACCCTCGCAAACTGATCTTCATAGGGTATGAGGCGAACCATAGGGAGTATAGGTTTTGGATGCCAGGATCCAACCAAGTTACAAGGAGTAAGACTGCCAAGTTCCTGGAGCATTCCCGGTGGAAACATGTGGAAAGTGTCCACATTCCTGGACTCCTGTTTGAGGAGGAGGAGGCAAAGCAGCCTGTCTTGCAACCCAGCGAGCTTGTTAGCAAGAGTCCCACTGATGGGGAAGCTGGGGTTAAAGAAGAGATAAAAAGTGAGTCAGAGGAGTCTGACGTTTCTGGGGAGTCTGGGGGAGATACCACTGATAAAGTCCTGCCACGAAGGTCCAGTCAGACTAGAAGGTCACCTGATAGATATCAGGCCACTGTGGCGTTGATGGATAAAGCAAAGCCAGAAACCCCTACTGAGATAACTGCATTGCCAGGTGCAAAGTTGGGTGCACGGCAGGCAGAATTAGACAGGGAGGTATCCCCACCTCGGGACCTGTCTCTGCGTATGCCAGAATCTGAAAGGCATAGGGTGTGTGGGTCTAGGAGACCAAGGTATTTCAAAGGTGCAAGAAAAGGTAATAAACTGTTTCCTCCTGGTGCCAATAGGCATGTGAAGACTGTAAGCTGATGTTGTAAATACTGAAACTGAGTGTACTGTAAAGAATCTTGTACTGTAACTGAGTATTTGTATATATTGCTTATGTATTCTGTCCTGTATATAGTGGCATCCATCTTGTACAATAGGAGGAGCATGTTAGGACATTTTTCATTTGGGGGTATTGTACAAAGATTGCTGCCCAGTGGAATAGTATAACTTTAAGGCCCTCCTTTAAGGAGATGGGAATACCAGAACACCTTATATGCCTCATGAGAAATCTGTACATGAATCAAGAAGCAACAGTTAGGACAGAAAATGGAATGACGGAGTGGTTTGGAATAGGAAAAGGAGTAAGACAAGGCTGCATTTTGTCACCATGCTTATTCAATTTATACACAGAGCACATAATGCGCAATGCAGGAATGGAGGAATCACAATTTGGGATCAAAATTGCTGGGAGAAACATCAACAATTTGAGATATGCAGATGATACCACCCTCATGGCAGAAAGTGAGGAGGACCTAAAGAAGCTCCTAATTAGGTTGAAAGAAGAAAGTGAAAAGGCTGGCTTGAGACTCAATATCAAGAAAACCAAGATAATGGCAACAGGCCCTATCAGTCCCTGGAAAATAGATGGGGAAGAAGTAGAAGCAGTGACAGATTTTACTTTCTTAGGATCTAAGCTCACTGCAGATGGTGATTGCAGCCATGAAATAAAAAGGCGACTGATTCTTGGGAGGCAAGCGATGAGAAACCTGGGGAGCATAGTGAAAAGTAGAGACATCACATTGAAAACAAAAATTCGCATAGTCAAGGCAATGGTATTCCCTGTTGCAATGTATGGTTGCGAGAGTTGGACCATTAGGAAAGCTGAATGGAGAAGAATAGACGCCTTTGAGATGTGGTGTTGGAGGAGAGTTTTGAGAGTCCCCTGGACAGCGAGGAGAACAAATAGGTCAATCTTAGAAGAAATCATCCCTGACTGTTCCTTAGAAGGTCAAATAATAAAGATGAGGCTAAAGTACTTTGGACATCAAATGAGAAGAGAGGATTCACTTGAGAAAGCTTTGATGCTTGGAAGGGTCGAGGGCAAAAGAAGAAGGGGACGGCCCAGGATGAGATGGCTAGATGGTATCGTGGAGACAATGGGCACAGAGCTGAGCGAGTTGAGGGGGATGGTGGAGGACAGGAGTGCCTGGCGGTCAGTGGTCCATGGGGTCGCAGAGGGTCGGAATCGACTGTGCGACTGAACAACAAAAGGTCCTCCATGTGTTTTGAACACAGGTGTCCATAATAGAGCCTCAAACTGATTGCCAGGCTGTGCATGCTTGGTCCATGTGCTCCTGTAACAGCCCAGCTGTGGCTGATTAGAGAATCTGTGGCTGATTAGAGAATCTGGGTATAACTGTGGCCCTCTGGGAAGGGTCTATGGAGGAGGCTATTATACTGGAGGAGATTATTTGTGAGGAGGTTGCTATTCTGAAGGAGTCTATATACTGAGAAGGACTGAGACACTGAAGGAGGTGATGCTGTTGAGAGCTTTTCTTCAACTGAGAAGAAAGAACTGCTAAAGGATCACCAGGACTCTTTTGCTTGCTCCTGGAGTTGGAGCCAACAGAGGACTCCAAGCTGTCTACCTACTGTGGGGCTTGGAGAGTGAGAGAGACTGTTGTATATAGTCCTGTGTATGTCTGTCTTCCCCTCACTGTAAGTAAAGCGCACCTTTCCACTGAAGGCATATATGTGTGTGTTATTGCACTAAGGCTTTCGCTGCGTAAGAGCTTAAAAGTGCTACTCTGCTATCCAGCCACACATATCACTAGGGGAATCCCTGATAATATAAGTGCAATCTATTACCACACAGAGCAATTTATCCTCACACATATAAGAGCAATCTGGGTTGCTGTGGTGAGCGGGCGGTGATATAAATCAAATAAATATTCCTACACAGAGTTGCTAGTCTCCCATCGGGATCCTCCCCAGGTGGCAGATTGGGAAGTGCTTCCAAGAGATGGGTGGTGCCAAGGAAGTGAAATACTCAGGGCAGATTAAAACTAGCACCTCTTTGGTGGGAAGCTGGTGATGGGCTACCAAACCATTCTGGAAAACTTGAAGGTACGAGTGCCACACTTAGTCCTTGAGCTGGACTGGTCTCTGGGAAATGATCAAAGCAAGAGTCTTATTCATGACATTGTGTGGCCCTCTGAGCCTGATTGCATGATTATGGTGGTGGTGGTGATATTGATAATGATGATAGCAATCTATTATTTTTGCGATAAAAAAAAACTATAGATGTAAAAAAATATCCCCCATCCCCCCAAAAACTCAGAGTCAGGGTTTGGTTACATTGTTAATAAGTAGTTTAACTACAGTACAGTAATTGGCTATTTACATGCATCCATCAAATTGATCCTGACTTTATGGTGACCCTAAGGCAGTGATGGTGAACCTTGGTACTCCAGATGCTCTTGAACTTCAACTGCTAGTAGCCCTGATCAGGAGGAGTGGTGACTTGGGCTTCTGATAATTGAAGTCCAAGAACACCCTTTGCGACCCCATGGACCATTGCCCGCCAGGCACCTCTGTCCTCCACCATCCTCCTTAACCTGCCCAGCTCTGTGCCCGTTGCATCAAAAATACCATCTAGGCATCTCATTTTTGGCCACCCCCTTCTTCTTTTTCCCTCCACCTTTCCCAGTATCAAGGTTTTCTCAAGTGAATCCTCTCTTCTCATTTGATGTCCAAAGTATTTTAGCTTCATATTTACTATTTGATGTTCCAAGGAGCACTCGGGGTTGATTTCTTTAAGATTGACCTATTTGTTCTCCTCACTGTCCAGGGCACTCTCAAAATTCTCCTCCAACACCACAGTCACCAAATCTCCATTGATTCAGTGGGTCTGCTCTAATGCAACTTATACACTAAACTACAGGAATCAGCCATAGTGTTTAGATGTTGCCTTTCCACAGTCAAGAAATGTACCTGCATGTAAATAGAAGTAGAGATTGTTGAAAAGCCAGATTTCTATTATTTGGGTGCATTTTAAATACATGACATAAATTACAATTGGTTGTGTGCTGAAATATTTATATAAACTAATTTTTCAACAAAACACATTTGCTTGTTTATATAATATGTGTCACTTTGTTTTCATCTGTCTTTTCTCATTAAGAAATGAGTTGACATGAGAGAAAGAGATTTACACAAACACTATAATCAAAATCATTATACATTCATTGCGTGCGTTTCTGTAACAAGATGATATTCCGGATTTGCTGGTGGCCAATTGCATTGTCAGCCTCCCTTGCCCCCCAAAATGCTCACCTCAAATGTTTGCAGTGAAAGTCACAATGTTTGCAGTGAAAGTCACAATGTACCTCCTAGAGGTCTCACTATTTTACCTTTTCTAGGGCCTATTTCAGCCCTCAATGTCCCTTTTAAAAGATAGATTGGGCATTCTTTGTTTCTTAAAAATGCTCCAGAGAGGAAATTGTTTTTATACCACAAATTCCATACCTAGAGTCCTCAATGGAGAATGTTCATTTTTGAAAGTCAACGTTGTGGGTTTGGGATCAGTGATGGGATGTCCCCGGTTCCAGACGGTTCCCTGGAACCGGTAGGACCAATCCCGGAGGGTTCTCCGGGAGGGGAGTCCACTTTTGAGGCGTCCGGTTCCGGACGCCTCACTGAAAGAATTTTTTTTAAAAAAAAAATTGGAGCAAAAATGGCTCCAATTGACTGCGCATGCGCATAAACTCAATCTGACGCATTGCGCATGCGTCAAATTGAGTTTCTGGTCATGTGCACTAAATTGGAGCCAAATGGCTCCAATTTTTTTAAAAAAATTCTTCCGAAGCTGGAGCGGCCACGGGCGGCCAGGGCCTGTCAGAGCCGGGCCGAAAAGGCACCGGCCCGAGGAAGCTGCAGGCGCCCGGCGGAGGAGGATGCGGCGGTGGCGAGCCCCACCGGGCTTACCCAGGGCATGGGGGTTTGTCGGGCCCAAGTCCCTAGGAGGGCGCGGCGCGGGCGGACGGCCCGGGCAGGCACCAACGTGCCCGTGGGAGCTCGGTGGCCGGCCAGGGGCTGCAGGCAGCTGTGGCGGTCGTGGCTGCAGGGCCGGCCGCGGCCTTCGTAGGAGGAAACGGCCGCAGTCGGGGGCAGCGTGTCTTGCTGGGTGGCCCCGGGCCACATGGAGGTTCGTCGGTGCCAAGGAAGGTAAGTGAGGCTTTTATATTTAGGGTGGGTGGGTGATTTATTTGTGTTTTGGGTGGGTGGTTGTACTTTTATTTAATTTTTATTTTATTTATTTCTTTATTTTATTTCTTTAAGTTATTTAAGTCTGTGTGCGTGTTTATTTTCTTTATTTTTATTTTATTTTTGGCCTTGCCCACAACGTCATGACGTCGGCTCCGCCCATGATGTCATGACATCATGACATTGGCCACGTCCATGACGTCCATGACGTCATGGCGTGGTAGTAGAATTTTTGACATCCCATCACTGTTTGGGATGATACAGAACCTGGAAGAAATGCCCACCGAATTCATTGGAACTTGTCCGGCTCTGATTTATACCGACTATAAATCTGATTTATAGATTTATACCAAAGTAGCAGACAGCACTGGCTCTTCAGCTATGAAACAGAGATGAGTACTGAATCCTAGAGTCAGATACAACTGGCTTTCAAGCAAGGGTGACCTTTACTTTTATGGGGCTCTTTGTGATTTCAGACAGATGTCTTCCTTAATTGTATCTGGACATGGTGGTGGAAGTTGAAATGGTGATTCTGGCACTAAACCTTGGCATTTTTCTATACTGGCGTACGTGTGTGCATGCATGCGTTGTTCTCATATAGCCTTTCACCAAGAAGGAATCAGGTTTGACATTGTTTGCTTCCAAGATGAGCAAGATTGATGTATTCAGAGTAATATTGCTATAGAATAATACTTTTCCATATAAGTACCAGCTGCTATTGCAGTTGTCAAATGTTTGGGTATTATAAGAGAAAAGTGTTATTGTTCCTTTAAAAAAAGTATTATAAGAGAAAAGTAAAACAAAAATCAGTCATCACTGTATGTTTATCACAGGAAATTGTTTAAACCAAACTTCAAACAAAACCTTGCATTTTCCTGGAGATTCCATTGCATCTGATACTCCAAAATACAATACCAATCCTTTTTCCTACGATCAATTACAGTCATACCTCGCATAACGAATTAATTTGTTCTGCAAGGCTGTTCGCTATGCGAGTTTTTTGCTATGCAAAACAAACACGCATAGCAAAAATTCCTATGGAAAAACTCACATAACGAGCTTTTTTAGGGAAAAAACTCACATAGCGATTTTTTTTGTTATGCGAGTTTTCCCCATAGAAATGCTTGTTATGTGAGTTTTCCATAGGGAAAGACCGACTCAAATAGCAAAAAAAAAAATTCATTACGCGAGTTTCCCCCATAGAAACGCTCGCTATGCGAGTGTTTCCATAGGGAAAGTCTGACTCGCATAGTGAAAATTTTTGCTATGTGAGAGACCGGTTAGCGAAAAACCCACTCGTTATGTGAGTTTTTCACTAAGCGAGTCACTCGTTAAGCAAGGTTTTACTATATATAGTTACAGTTGTGTAAATATTAATTTCTGTCCATTATCAGCAATGTTAGGAGGACTCAACAGTTTGTTATACAGTTTAAAAGAAAATCTCACATTATAGTCTATTAACACAGGGGTGGCCAACCTACGGCCTATGGGCCGAACCTGGCCCTTGGCACCATTTTATGTGGCCCACTACCACCCTCGCCGCTACAAAAAACAGAAGTGGCTATGTTTACGACAGCCATAAAATGCACTGTGCATGCATAATTGCACCTGTGCCTGCTGTAAACACTGCCATAAATGCACCCACAGCTGCCATAAATGCATTTACAACAGCTACTGATGCATTTTGCAGCAGTGTTTATTTCAGGAGGAACCAAATGGCAGCCCGCTCAGCTGTCCATGAGGTGTGGCCAACCTGCAGCATGAAAAGGTTGGGAACCTCTGTGTTAACACATTGCCTTGGAGATCTTTGCTCTGAAGGCCTAGAGGTCAATGTTGTGATTTCAGCACAGGTATAGCATAACATGCCTTTTCACCCTGAAGAAGTGCAGGTATAGGTCTCTGAAGACAGCAGCATTATAATAAAAATAAACAAACTGATATTGGTATGCATGTATTTTTTATGGGAAATATTTATGGTTGTGTCCTGCCACACACCTGCTGATTCTTCATCTCTTCTTTTTATAGAATATTCACCACAGGTATTTAATTCTTGGGAGGATTTTTCATGATTTTCCTGACGTGCATTAATAAGACCTTCAGTTTCCTTTTGGCAAAGCAAGAGCTTGAGAATAAATCAAAACCAAATTTTAAAATACTTCTTCATCAATGCATAGAGAAACTAATATTGACGATATTCTCATGTTGCTTTAAGCTGGTGCTCCTTGTTTATTAAATCACAGTGGGAATGAGCGCTGTGCTCATATAATGAACCACTCACTACCTCTTTACTCCTCCTTTTCCATTAGTTGGTAAATACATCAGAGAGAGGAATTTTGTTCTACCTATAAACCCAGTTATATGGTTAGTTGCACCCAAACAGCCTAGGACTATAAAACAGCGTGAATCTATGCCTTCTGATGGCTTAACAGTGAATTATATGCCATGGAGGACTAATAGGACTAACTGATATTTTAGGTGAAGCCCAGATCTTACTAGCTGGAGAAACTCAGTGATGAAGAATGAAACTAATACACATGAGAATAGGAATGCCATCAATTTTTGAAATGATTCCCAAAGACAAATGCAGATAAGTGGTGTCATGTATTAGCGATTCAAATCAGTGTACAAGTGTTATGAGTATTTGTGAAAATTCTGTGAGCACCGTTGGCCCTCTGCATGCCTGATTCAAATAGTGTGCACATGTCTTTCTTTTCTCAGATCTGTGGCCTTTCCCCCTGGCCACTAGGGTGTTGCTTTGGTGTTCTTAGAGCAGGGGGCCGCACACTTTTTGGGCCATGGGCCGATCATGTGGTTCAAGGAGCTGGTCACTAAGTCCGGGGCCCGGGTGCAATTCCCAGGCCTTAGTTTGGGCACCACTGTCTTAGAGGAAAGTAAAAAGAGTTCCCCACTATGTTCTGGAACAGCAAATAATTTAACCAAGGATTCTTGAATTAGCACATTCACCAAATCTCTCAAGGATTCTGGATCTGTTAGTGTCAGTTCCCTGGGATTGGAGAATGCCTCCTATCCTAGTTTCCTTTCCGTGCTTTGCCTCTAGGTAAGTACTCAAGTAATCCAGAAGTGAAAACAGGGAGGTAGCAACAGATGACTGTTTGTGGATACTTCCTCTAGACATTTTACGACTAATACCATCCAAAATCTGCAAAAACCTTAAGCCTTGAAAAAGTGTTCAGTTGGCATGCTTGGTAAACTCAATTGTTTTGGGAGTGAGCAACAGGAAGTTCATTACACCTCCTCTGATAATCATTGCATTTCCCTTTATTATTTATTTATTTATTTAATAGGTTTATATACCACCTTAATCCAGTGGACTCTGGGCGGTGTACATAGGCCAGCAAGCACCTCACTGACCATACAATGAAGCAAATTAAAACCAATATAAAAACAATTAAAAACCCTTAAAAACATTTGGCAATATTGCCCACCACTGTGCCATTTACTATCTAAAAACAAATATAAAATCAGCATAACATTAACATTAAAATTAATTATGGGAAGGGAGGAAGTCTCAGATGAGTCAGAAAGGGGAGCTTGTTGACAATCCTGGCTCACAGACCCATTTTGCCAACCATGTCTTCAGCTCTTTCCTAAATGGTAGCAACTGGGCCTGGAGGCATAGTTCTACTGGGAGGCGGTTCCATAGGTAGGGGCTACGACTGAGAAGGCCCTTTTCCTCATGCTGGAGAGGTGGGCCTGAGGTATCCTGGTCCGCTACCATGAAGGGCTTTAAAGGTGACAACCAGCACCTTGAATTTCACCCAGAGAAATATAGGCAGCCAGTGCAGCTTCTGCAGCAGTGGCGAAGCACGGGCGAAACAACTACTTTAAACTTAGAGAAGTGAATTACATTCCTTATTCTCATGAGTGAGAACTTGCTCTGCTTGGCAAGAATATGAGAATTACATTTTCCACATTCTGGGAAAAAATGGGAATGCATGCAGTCTGTGTATCAGAAATAATCCTATACAGTTGTACCTTACTTAAAGAGCATAATGCGTTCCACAGGATTGCTCTTTAAGTGAGTTTGCTCTTTAAGCGAAACACCATTGTAAATGACCAATTGTGTGTGTGTGTGTGTGGGGGTGTTAACCCCGATTTATTTGTTAAGCGAGTTTTTGGTTGGTTTTATTTGTTAAGCGAAGCAAACATTCAGAGAAAATTCTGCTCTTTAAGCTAGTTACTCTTTAAGCGAGGCGCTCTTTATGCGAGGTTTGACTGTACCTGCGATGTATGTATTTTTAAGTAAGTTCTTTCAAAACTGTGAGCTTTCATTTCAAGTAAACATGTAGTAGGTCTAGGGTCCAAGTCTAGTTTGTTCCATAATTGCACATAAATGATTAAACAAGATGACACCATGTGATGGCTTTCTTTTTTAGAATAGGGATGGCGTTGATAACATAAAGATTATACAACTTTACTACCATAAAGATCCTGTTTATCTCAGTTGTACATCCCCGTAGAGTGAGAGAGAAAGTTTCTTATATAGCATGAAAGTTATGTTTTTTAATTTAATTTAGCAAATACACCAATCACATGAATGGAGAGTAATAGGGGAAATTCTTTGTTCAGTAACCAAGAGATGAAGTATTCTCCCTTTTGATGTTTCCATGGTGACTGGCTTCATCTGATTCAACAGACTGAACCTCTGTAGGCAGAGGAGCTGGGCAGATCTACAGTGCTCCAAAGATCTTCTACATTTTCTCCAAGGCACCATGCATTGGTGGTGTTTTCAACATTTGCTGAGCTGCCTAAAAATTTATCTAGTGAAGCTCAATGATATTTTCCCTACCTATCCAAGAGAGCTGCACTGCACTGATGAAAAGATGATGTCATTGATTCCATTTTTCCCATTTATGCTGTCAATGCATTCCTGTAATATTTTTTACAAATCTATGATCCATACAGAAATGTTGAATTCCTTCAGTTTTTCATTATTTCCAATTTAAAAATAATGCTTCTGCAATGTTGAAAAAGAAAATGAGTTTTGCTGCCCCACACACTCCTGGCCCTGTGCTATATAGTATTAACTGTTGAAAGGTGGCACAGCTTTTTGGAAGAGGTTAGCCATTGAAATGGTCCTCATAAAAGAAATCACACAGTCAACAGTCTTGCATATATCATTTAAATTGCTAAAGTAATTAGTTTTTACATCAACCAGCTGGTGTGTGTCCTCTTCAAGGTTACCCAGAGGAATGGAAAATGAAGAGAGAGCCAACAGTGGCCAAGCACTTCTTGTAGCTCTTCAAGCTTTTGCATGTGTTTATCTGTCTTTCATCTCCTTATTTTTGATGGTACAATTTCAATTTGCTTTTATTGTGTTCAGCTTTTTGTTTTTGTTTGGTGGTTCTAACAGGTTACAAAATATTTCAAGCTCTGCAAAATCTTCTTGAGAGCCCTTTGGGTTAAAGGTATCTGTGCTGTTCTTGAATAGAAAGTAAATAGAGAGATTATTTGTACCAGATTAGATTTATTGCAGTCTCTATTCAAGGACTTTAAGAAAGCAACCAGGCAATACTCATGCTAAAGTTTGCTGCTATGCAAAAAAAATAGCACCAGTGAAGGTGGTAGGGAAGGACTGTGTCTTAGCTGGACTACTGGATCAGGGCCATACCTATCTTGGCATCAGAACTTGGTGCCAAACGTTTAAGGAGGATCTTGAAACCATTAATGTCTCTTGGGACAATACTGAAGCTGTTATGAATGACTGAGGTCACAGGATAACATTTGCTTCCCAATGTGCTTTGCACAAGACCTGCTGGTGGTGGTGGTGGCAGCAGTGGCGACATAAGGGTGCAACAGGGTGTTCAGAGAATGCTAGCATGTCTTATCAAGTTGAAGGAATACCCCATCATCTAGCAGACATTTTTTCTGGGACATACTAGTTCTGTGAGCATTAGTCCTAGCATAGTATCACTGACTGTTTATACCTGGGGGTCCTCCTGGATTCATGACTACTGCTCGAAGAGCAGGTGGCAGTCGTGGCTAGGAAGGCTTTTGCACAGCTTCTTGTTGTGTGCCAGTTACGCCCACTCCTAGATCGTGGCTCATTGCTCATGATCACACACACTTTGGTCACTTCCAGACTTGATTATTGTAATGTGCTCTACATGGGGCTGTCCTTGTATTTGTATGTGTTTTTGGCTGCCCATCACTGTGAGACAGTGAGTGGTATTAACCTCTATATGCAAGGAATATAACTGTTTCATGGTACAGATCAACAGAGACATGGAGATTGGGGGAATTCACAGTGCTTGCCATTTTCTTCATGTAACACACTGTGCAGTTTCGCAAGTGAGAACTTTTATATCAGAGAAGTAGACACTTGACAAATCCAGTGCCATCTAACCTACTCCAGTGCAGGTTTAAGGTTCTGTGCTACCTACAGGTTCAAATGAGGCAAGGTTCAGAATTAATCGCGCCTGAGAATGTTAGGAAAGAGTTATCCTCTTGATCTGTCTGCAGGCCTCTCAGAGACAGTTTATGTTGTGCACCATCCTGGGTCTCTTTGGAGAGTAAAGTAGGATATACATTAAATGGAATTAAATCAATCAATAAATCAGTTTTGACACATTGTGGGAATCAAGATGCTGGACAAGCCTTTGGTCTTAAGTGGTTCAGTTCTTCCTATGTTCCATCTGCTACCTCTGAGTCACAACCAAAGGTGTGCTGAAATCCAAATTTAACTTGATTAAAAGTTTTAATATATACCCCAAATGAATTCATACCCAAACATATAATTAATACATTTTTTTTCCTTAACTGGCAAATCACAAGAATTAGAAAAACTTGTACAAGGTCATTAACTGAAAACAGCTTTAATCTCTCAAAAGTTAATCAATGTAGTCTAGTTCTGAATAAAAATTCATTTGTTGCTGTCTTTCTTTTTTCAGTAGGATATAATTTTGAAATAGTAAAGTTTAAACCAACGTTTGGTCTCTTGTTCAGTTATTGTCAAGCTCTGCAAACAATGGGTGAATAATCAGAAACCCAGAATGGTAGTTTATCTTTTCCTTATTCCTAACCGTATATAGCCTGTTTGAATAAAAGTCAATCTTTTAGGTATCACATGACCAAGAAACTGACCATGCATCATTACAAAGGGTGCAAGCAAAAGGTGAACCACATTTATTTTGCACAAAGGCAGCATTTTATTGCTCTTTATACACTGGCCTGATTATTAAAGGCTTGCTCATTCCTTTTGACTCACTTCAGGCCTTCAGTCTCAACCAAAGTGTGAACATTTTCTGCTCACAGGCATTCAGTTTATTAACGCTTTCTTAGCTCTTCAGCTCAGAATGGGTCTTCCATGATGAGTGCTGCACGGCTCACTGCTTAGACAAAAGCCCATTGTGGTTGAATAATGGTTTAACAACATTTTTGTTAAATTCACTCACCTCCTCAATTCAGTCTTGTTTGATTATGCCTCCATCTTGCAAAAGGCCATCACCTGTTTTGAATGCTCGCAGTGATCCATGACTAGCATTTGTACTGAATGTTTAACTTGCAAGGGAGTATGGATGATGAGTGAGAAATCTCTTTTTAGTCCAAGTTTCAACAGGCGTATCTAGATCTATACCAGTGATGGTGAACCTTGGCACTCCAGCTGTTCTTGAACTTCAATTCCCAGAAGCCCTGATCATCAGGATTGCTGACTTGGGTTTCTGGTAACTGAAGTCCAAGAAGAGCTGGAGTGCCAAGTTTTGCCATCACAGATCTGTCCATGTTTATGCAATCTGGATACAATTTCAACTCTAGAATCTTTACATAGTGACTGAAAAAAACAGTAACACTGGATATTGCTTAATAGTGTGCATAGAAAAATGTACACATTTGAAATATACACAGCACAATCTTAAAACATACAGTTGTACCTCACTTAAAGAGCATAATGTGTTCCACAGGACTGCTCTTTATCCGAGCTTGCTCTTTAAGTGAAACACCATTGTAAGTGACCAATTGTGACTTCAGGAGGGGGGATTGCGAACCCCGATTTATTTGTTAAGCAAGTTTTTGGTTGGTTTTATTTGTTAAGTGAAGCGAACATTCAGAGAAAATTCTGCTCTTTAAGCGAGTTGCTCTTTAAGCGAGGTGTTCTTTATGTGAGGTTTGACTGTACTCTACCACAGTAACTGTCAATTTTTAAACTTTCAGAGATATTAAATTTCCACTCAAAATCCCAGATGATGGACTTTGCTGGCCATGATGGCCCAGGAGTGAGACCCAGTTCTAGGAATGTGCCCATCTGAACTTTTGGATTTCAGTTCCCAGAAATTTCCATTCTGGGAGTTTCACCTTACAAACCCACAGCTGCAGACACCTAACTGTGGTTCACCCTGCCAAAGACCTAGCTGAAAGTCTTAATGGCCTAGTTTCCTGTTCAAAAAGGAAGCTGTCTGGTGCTTGCTTGAGAAACTCTAAATGGTTAATCGCTAAACTGTGATGGGTATGGGGTGGTATGGTGGGAGCTGAGGGGCGAGCCACATTCAGGGAATGTGGGACAGATGTTTAATACCTGTCCCCTGTTCTGGCCCCTCGGCTACACCTCTGGTTCCTGTGCAGCTGATGCAGAGGGCTCCCTCCCTTAGGCTGCTGCTGATGAATGCCAGGTCAGTCTGCAATAAGGCTCCCCTAATCTTAGATTCTATTCTGGGGGAGCGTGCTGATCTGGAATGCATCACTAAAACCTGGCTGGCACTGGTGGACGGGGTTCCTCTGTCAGAATTGTGTCCAGTTGGGTTTAGTATTTGGCACCAGCCTAGGATTGATGGGAGGGGTGGTGGCATCGCCATTGTAGCCAGGGAGCCATTGGGAGCGCCATAGCCACAGCTCCCCAAGTTCCAGGCTGTGAGGCCCTGTTCCTGTGCGTGGGCCCTAAGGGTCAGTTGGGAATCTTGCTCCTGTACTTGCCTCCCTGCAAGGTAGCAGATTCCCTGCCTGAGCTCCTTGAGGCCATCACTATGTTGCCGTTGGAATTCCCCAGACTTATGGTTCTGGGGGACTTCAATTTACCTTCATTGGGGACTGGCTCCTTGGTGGCTCTGGAGTTCATGGCTTCCATGGCAGCTGTGGGCCTGACTCAAGTAATTCAGGACCCAACCAGGAGCTGTGGCCAGACCCCGGATTTAGTTTTCTTGTCAGAGCAGTGGCGGAGTGATCCGAATTTACAGAAATTAGACATCACTCCTGTGCCATGGTTGGATCACTCTGGTGACTCTGGACTTTCTGGGGATGAGGCATTACCACAGGGAGGTAGGGCCTATTCAATTGGTCCTCCCCCAGCGCCTGATGGATCCAGATGGATTCAAGAGGGAACTGGGTTTTTCCCCCCTCTGGATCAGCAAAACAATTTGCCTGAGACACTTGTTGACCTTTGGTATAAGAAAGCAACGGCGGCCTTGGACGTAATCGTGCCACTACGGCCTCTCCATGCTCATAGGCAGTACTCTTCTCCATGGTTCACAGAGGAGTTGAGGGTGCTTAAACGGGCAAAGAGACACCGAGAGCACTGCTGGGTGAAGACTCAGAGCTAATTTGACTGAACACTTGCTAGAGCTGCTATTAAGGCCAATCAGGTGGCAATGGGGGTGGTGAAACGTCAATATTTCACCACCCTCATTGCCTCTGCAGATAACTGCCCAGCGACTCTGTTCTGGATGACTAGGTCCCTCCTCGGAAGAGGGGGATTGGGCCCCAGTTGGCAAGGGTCAGCTGAGGCTTTTGCTGATTATCTAGCAGAGAAAATGCTGCATTAAAATCTGTCCATGGCTGTCGTAAATGTGTTTAGAATAGCCACAGGTGGGTTTACAACAGTGTCTGTGCATGCATGGGTGCATCTGTGCATGTGTGGGCTGCATCTTCTTCCAGTAGTGGTGAGGGCAGATCTGGCCCCTGACATTCCATCTGGCCAATGGGCTGTAGTTTGGCCACCTCTGCTCTAGAGCATCATCAGATGTTCTGAAGACCAGGATATGCATCAAAACAAAGGTTGGCACCCTTAACAGGTAATAATAATAATAATAATAATAATAATAATAATAATAATAATAATAATAATAATAATAATAATAATAATAATAATAATAATAATAATAATAATAATAATAATAATAATAATAATAATAATATCAACACTGATGTGCTTGGGTTTCTATCAATTCAAGAGGATTAAGAAATCACCCCTCTAGCCTGTTTTATGTGAAATACATTTTGCCAGCATTTTTTCAAAAAATTACTTCATTGTCATGGGGTGGTTCCAAGGGAGGGGGGGAGTCTCTTGGAGGCAGCATATGACAAAGCACAGCCCACACTTTACTCCCCCATTTTTAAAGCCACACCATGTGCACACAACGCTACCCCCATAACAATTGAACATCTTTCTCCTCCTGCACTTTTCATCCTCTACCTAGCTGGAGAATTTGTGAACCACAACAGTTTTCTGAGACTTCACCCTTTGCTTTGCAATTCTGTTTGTTTTAATGGAGTTAAATTTGTTTTTCTTTGTAAACTGGAGGACCTCATTCCCCACAAATTGTGTGGCATTATTTGAGTTCATTCTGGCATTCCTGCCTAGCAAATACAGCCATTAAACAAACTTGCTAATATATGCTGTTTCCAAATATTTGGGGGAAACGCAGATGTTTGTGCCAAATTTATTCCATGGTCTGTTTGGCAACTGAGTGGCTATTAAGTGATTCCTTTCTATCCAGTTTCACATCATCACTCAGATGTTCTCTTCTTAAATCCCATTGCAATCTTCTGTTTCTATTGTTTGGCTCAAGAGCCTTGCTTTCTAACACCCAGGGCTGCAAAAAAAGAAAAGAAAAGAAAAAGAATGAGGGAAAGAGAAGCCTCATTTCTTTTGTAATTATACAACAGCAGGACCATCTTTTCTGAAAAAACACTTCAGCAGTTGTGTTTCTTTAACTCAAATATTTGCTTCAGGATGATTCAGGTTTTGTAGTCAACAGAAATAATAACAAACAAGGACTGATCTGCACATCTTTTATTTTCAATAACTATAATGCTGCATGACAATGATTTTGCTACTGGGAATAACACATGTGATTTACATAATATCAAGTGTGCCGATTCCAAATCTGAACTCAGAATTTGCCTATCACATACAGATTTTAAGTTATAGGTGTACTATAGCTGTTCAAATAGTATTGGGTAGTGTATTATTACATGGGAACATAACAGTTGATTGATTGATTGATTGATTGATTGGCACTTTCCTATGGCCACAGGGGCTCTTTATCCTCCCGGCCAGTGAGAGTGCCAAGGAGGGCGCGGTAGCATGGCAGCATCTCCAGCCTCCCATGGCTACAGGGGCTCTTTATCCTCTCGGCTTGTGGGAGGGCCGAAGAGGGTGCAGCGGCATGGCTATCACTATGCCTGCTGCCGCCTCAGCTGAATCGCATCCCCTGGTGGCATGTATGTTCCAGCAGTGGCTGAGGATGTCTGGGCACGTCAGTTTGCTGATGTCAGAAATAGGTATATAAGGCGAGATGGACCAAGGGTTTGTCTATAGTGTGAAACCATCTTATTGGATAGTACAGCTAGGCCATAATGAGTCTATTTTGAGCAAAGATGAATAGGTGCAGCTGTGTTAATAAACCAGACAATTTTTGCTACATTTGTGGCAAATATACCCTGCATGATCAATGAAAGAACCTAACCAAGAGGGTGAGATTTGCTTACTTAAGATCCTGATGTCCTAGGCAGAATTGGACTTTAGATTTGGATTCAGCACTCTTGATTTAGTATAGGATACATGGATTAGACCAAGTATCAGACAATATTTTTTGTGACACAGTGTAATGAGCCTAAAGCTTCTGAAAGTTACTGTTTTGAGCTGCAGCTCTCAGAATTACTTAGCAGGCATAGTAAATTACATAGTAAATTACTATAATGGCTAAACAATTCAAGGAATTGTTATTCAGAAAAAGTAACGTTTCCAAGTTCTGAGAAAAAGAGAGATAAGCATTGCTGATACTTAACACTCAGTAGCCTATGAGCCTACTAGGTGAGATCCTTGTCAAGGTGTGGGGGCTTGAGTGGTTTAACTAGGCAGTGTTGTCCATCATTTGTCAATGATGTTAAACCAGGACTAAAACTCACCAAAGTGTCCTCTGTTGGATCCCAAATTACTAAAAGTCCACATGCAAATAGACTTGCATGTGCAGAATGTCATTGTGGAGATTTCTACTGGCGCATGGACTCCTCGCTGAATAATGACGCTAAGGTATCCAAGCCTATGAGCCATTTTTCCCAATGGTGCAATACCACATAGGGGCTCTTCTCAGGAAGACTTTGGACTGTGGTGCTGCCCCAATATGGCATTCCACATCCAATTCCTGTTTTTTTGGGTTTTCCTCCCCCCCCCCCCCCACTTTAAATGCACATGGAGCAACACATGCCTAAGGAGTGAAAAAATCCTCTGCTGGTGGACTGGTAGGTCTTTGAAGGTTCAGGTAATAAAGGAAGCAGCTCATTACTAACCCAAGAGGGAAAACAGAAAAATAAACATAATCATGGAGCCACCTGTCCAAAGGGGGGGACACACCAGGAAATGCAAATAAATACAAACCAAGACCCTCATCACAAACCAAAAGTACTAGATTATGGGGAGATTCTCCACCACTATTACCTGCTTTCTCTGTTTGTTTTTTTCTTTGAGTCCAGCACAGCAACAGGCAAGCAGTAAAAGTAACCCAAGAAAGGCAAGGATCAAAAGAGTGGGAGAGTGGAATCCCTAAAAGAATTTAGGGAAAGAAATGAATTAATAATTTCAAGAAGGTACACTGTTTTAGGTACATACATAGTTCCCTCTTCCCCCCCCCCCGAAAAAACAAAAACAAACAAATGAAGGCAAAAATAGTCAAAAACAAAAAATACCCACATTTATGTTGTGTTCAACTAAAAGTGTAAGAATATGAGATTTCTCCCCTCCATTTAATGCCTTCTCTTCTTTTCCTTGAGTCCAGCAAGTAGCAGTAGGCAGGCCAAACAAGCTGCACCAAAAGTAATCAATAAAGGAATGGACCAAAAACCCTAAGGGCCAAGAGGTTAAAAAAATAGGCCAGCATCAAGAAAAATAATCAAAAGAAATAGGGGGGATCCCCATGAAAACAGTCAAAAGAATGCTCCCAAAAAGGATCCAAGATGAAGACAGAGGCATTAATCCAACATGAAGGGCACCAGGAGTTCAGCACACAGTAATCTCATCCCCAAGGAACAGTTGCTTTTGCAGGTTCAAAAGACCTACTCCTTCCCTCCAGATTGACTACTGACAGTCCTTGTGCCAGTGATATTGGATGAAAAATTTCTCAGCTAATTTGACAAAGGGCAAAAGAAATGTTACACACAAGAGAGGGGAAACCCAAAAAAATCCATGTCAGGGAAAATATAAAAGTTAATGCTTCTTTATGATGAATGTTTCTCTGTATCATTGCTTTTACTGTATACCTTTTAGATAGCTGTATAATCTTTTTGGCTAGTCAGCAACCTTAAAAGTCACACATACATGCTCAGGATCTTTCTTAAAGTTTCAAGGTATATTTCCACAGTCTCTTGCCTATGTGTCTAAAAAACCACAAAGGTCATTATGAAACTTTGCTGATTGGTAGTCTTAGTTTACAGTACTCCTCCTTTCTTTATAGATATGTGAAAATGTTGTATGGGTGTACAGTCTTGGTCTCTGTACTGGGATGTACCTTTTTCTCAGTAAAGACCCTTTCCTTTCTTTTCTATCTCACTGATGGTTTTTCTCTGGCCTCCACCTTCACAGAGTAAACAAACCTCTGAATGAATAATGGTGTCCATACAACAGTATGTGTACCCTTCTTTTATAACCATGAATCAGTTGTGTTTAAGTGTCTGCTTTTTTGACAATCAATGAATAAAGATGAATTACTGTACATTAAACATGAAATGCCCATCCCTGCTATTGAGCATCCTGAACTTTTTCTTTCTTTCCTTTTTTTGAAGAGAAATGGAAAATTCCATTTCTTTTGCTTTGAGACTTTTGGATTATATTAGCATGTCCTCATTAGCAAAGTGATACAAAGTTGCCCAAGAAAATCAAGAAGGCTAAAGAATAATTTGCCCAATTATGAAACATGATCTTAATATTTAATCTTCAATTGCAGAAGATGCTTAATACTGATTTATGGCCTGCATCGTGATTTTCTATGGCTGTGAAGATTGCTTATTATCTGCTGTATGCTCTTGTGATTAGCTACATTTTTCATCAAGCGTACAGAAAACGATGCACTTTATTTTAACTATGATGGAGCTAGCCTTTAAATCTCCAGTTGATTCTAAAACACTATCTTCTACCCCACACTGGCTCTTGATATGGAGGCTTGAGCCCCCCTCAAAAACAACATTTGAGGCTGCATGCTACAAATAGGCCACATTTGCCCATCTCTGTGTTATATCCATTATTGGGGGGAAAAGAAGATACAATTTAGGGCTTCCATATCTAGTGACAGATGCAGGTGCTCACTCTACCCTTTGTCAACCTATCTATTCCTAAATTGCTAAGTAGGAGGAGCAGAAGTTCCCTTATAGAGTCAAAATGTTGGTGTTGGAAGAGCAAGTCTGCACACATGAGCCCGGTTCCACCACCACCTTTCCGCCACAAGTGGTGGGTATTTCGGACCTCTGTGAAGTTGGTGCAAAGCTCTGAAAAAGGATTCTAATGTTTCAGTATTTTTTCAGAAGCACTATTAGATTTAAAAATTGGCATTAACATTAATGCCAATGTTTAAATTATTCAATACCTGAATAACATCCGATATGCTGATGACACTGTGTTGTTGGCCACAAACCTTGCAGATCTTCAGTTGATGCTGGATCAAGTTAGAGCTACAAGTGCAGGATATTGTTTGGATCTTGACACCAAGAAGACTAAATATCTTGTTATACGCCAAATACCAACTCACAGCAAGCTAATGGCAGAAACCCAAGAAATCAAAAGAGTGAACAAAATTGTCTAATTTGGGGAGCATGTTGAATAAAATTGGGATCCTGAGGTAGAGATTAAAATACGAATAGAAAAAGGAAGATCCATCTTCATAGAAATGCAACATTTGTTATACAGTAGAGCTCTAACCCTCACTACAATGATCCGAATAGTGAGATGTTACGTATTCCCTGTCTTACTATATGGAGTCAAAGCATGAACATTAACTAAAGTACAGTATCTGAAAATAAAACTGAAGCTCTTGAAATCTGGATCTACAGACAGCTGCTAAGAATACCATGGTTTGACCATGTGACTAATGTAGAAGTGTTGCTTCAGAAGGATAAAGAACAAGAACTGTTTAATTCCATTAAGCAGAGAAAACTTCAATATCTTGGCCATATCATGAGGAACAACATAAAGTACTGTATAGAATACTCAGACTCACTCTGCAAGGAAAGATCCTTGGGAAAAGAAGACAGGGACATAAACGGAATTCATAGCTGAGAACTTGAGAGACTGTTATGGAAGGTCCTCAGAACTGTTCCAAAGTGTTAAAAACAGGAAGACTATTGCAATAATAGCCAATATCCAGTACGTGAAGAAGAATGTTTCAGTGTTTTAAGAGTTCCACACTTCTGTTCCAAAAATAAACCAGTCTGTCGGTGTTCCTGCCTGCTTTAGGATGTGAAGTGTGAGACATGTTCAAGAGCCCCTTCCTCATTCTCACCTTTATCCATCACACCTAGCCTGAATGTTTATTGCTTCCTAGGAACTCAAGGCAGCCTACATGGAGCTCCTCTTCTGCATTTTACTCTCAAATCAATACTCTAAGCTATGTCAGGCAGAGAGAGTATAATTGTGTACCATCACATCAATTCCAATTTAGGGTGCTCCTTTCCAGGTTTCCTAGGGAGAGAATATGCAGAAGGGGTTTCCCATTCCCTTCTTTTGTGGGTGCCTTTGGACTGTGCAGCATACCTATGATGACACAGGTTGGTTCTTTCTCTTGGGAGGTACAGTGGGGAATGAAATTCCCAACCTCTGGTTCCACAGCCAGATCCCTAAACCACTGAGCTATCCTGCCAGCTCAGTATAAGCATTATATTATAATGAATGTGTTTATCTTTGGGGTAATCTCTTGTATATGTTGCCAGAAGCCAGATATCATTATGGCTAGTTGGATTGCGCAACTCCAGACAAAGCTGTTGTCTTGTATCCAAACCAGTTCTACACTTTTTGAGCTGATATCTTTTTCTTCCTGCACTTCTGTCCACATGTATTCTACCTTAAATGGTCTGGGGTAACAATCTGTAGTTTTTGCTATGTGCCTGAGCTACTGTGGCATTCTTCATTTGAAGAATGATGTTTATTCATTCACTTTAGTACTTCTCTGTTACTCTCTGGCTCTAATGAAATTTTAGCATCTTGAAACAAACCCACATTTCAAATGCCTGTATCCTTTTTGTGGTAGCTCATATAACTTGTCTGAAAATCCACAAATCTGTTCTAAACTGTAAGGCTAAGGAAACAGAGCTTCGGAACATAATTCCTCAAAGCCCATTTTAAGTTTTACTTCCTATTATATTCTTCAGCTTAAATATTTGTTAGTTTTTCTGCCACAAGCTAATGTAGTTAATATTATCTGTCTAGAATATCCCAGAACCATGTAAAAAGCTCTGAGCTTTCCAAAGAATGCATTTGCAAAACCACAAATAAGGAAATCCTAATGTGACTTAAGCTTCATAGAGTGTGCTGCATTATATCTACATTCATTCTAGAGTCTTTTGCAGGTCTTCATATTTCGACAGACAATTGCATCTCAGCAAGAAGCGTTCCAAGATACTTTTGGTGAGTGAGTAGTTAATCATCAAGCTGCTGCAAGTTTTTAAGTAGTAGCAGCAATGGTAAATTATGTTAGGTTAAAAGCCATAACAGAGCTAAGTCTGCTAAGTAGAAATTTGAAAAAGGTCATGTTTGGCATACTCAGATTCTGTAGAACTAGAGGAGGGCATTTGGTTCCTGTCATTTGTGAAATTTTCAAAACCAAATTGCTCCCCCATATACTATATGGCACTGAAATTCATGAACTTGGGATTTTATATTCATTAGAAGCCATCCAAAACAAATTTACTCAGCTATTACTGGCAATGTCTCCTTTAACCATTAGCTTATAAAACAGTCAATAACTATTGGTTGAAAATTCTATGCTGAGCTCCTTCAGACTTTTTGATGTTATCATACAGGAAGACGACCTTGGCTCATGGAACAGCCTTATTCTAATTTAGCTTTTCAGAAGAGTTTATGAGACAATTACCAGAATGTGAAGTCAGCACACCAGCTGATCAGAGCTTCTGGAAATTGAAGTTCACGAACACCTGGAGCACCAAGGTTGGACATCATTGGTCTAAGCCAACCCAAAAGCTCCTTTCTCACAAGAAATACCTGCAATGCAGGTGAAGAGGTAAAGCAATTCAAATGCACAGAAACTGGATTTTCCAGAGACAGGAAAGGCTAAGACATAATTTAGCTCTCACTTAGAAACAAAGAGATATACAAAATGAGTCACAAGCAAAATATAAAGAGAACAACATCCATGGAAATTTGGAAAAGCAGGTGGAAAACTAAAATTGAATAACATGAACAGAAACATCTTTTATTCTCAGTTCCTTTCTTCTCAGTTTGATGTAGTGGATAAAATGATGGACTCTGCTTCAGAAGACCTGGACTTGAATCCCTGTTCAGCCATGGAAACTTGGGGTGGGGAGGTGACAAAATTAAATATCTCACTTACCTTGAAGACCCTATTAGGATCTCTATAAGTCAGATGCAGCTTAATGGCACATAATATACACACACCTGCTCCATGAAAAATTGGAGAATTGTAAATTTTGGTAATAGAAAGCAGAGGGTACAGATTGTAATACAAGCCAATAAATAGGTAAATACAGATAATAATAGTGAACCCATGCCTGAATGTAAAATATATTTGGTATGTACATGGTAAAACTCCAAAACATACAAACATAGCACACTGGAAGTAATAAGACATACAAATGTTAAAGAACCAAAGGCCTTTTAACCAGTGTTGTAACATAACATTATCCCACAGCAGTGGTGGCAAAGGGCAAAGAGCATCTAACAATCATCAAAATAATAAGAGTCATTTTTAATTACACACACACACACACACACACACACACACACACACACACACACAATCTTACCCTTAACTTGTGATAATAAAGCTGGTAAAAAAATGGAGAAGAATTATGAGAACATTGTCTGTAAGAGTAAAAGAGCACAACTATAAAATGTTATGGAGGTGGTATCTGACCCCAGTTAGGCTCCATCAAATGGATAGAAGGATAAGCGATATTTGTTGGAGATGTAAACAAGCAAGAGGAACGTATGAACACATGTGGTGGAGTTGTAATGTGGTAAATATATTTTGGGGAAAAGTAGAAGAGGAAATTAAAAAAATAATGAATGTGGGACCTGGGCTGGGGTCAGGTATGGTCCTATTGACGGATGTTGATAGTATAAATGTGGATGAGGATAAAAAAGAGTTGTTATCTATAATGTTAACATCAGCAAGGCACTGTATCGCAAGAAATTGGAAAAATGATGCGATGTTAAGAATTGAAGGCTGGTATAAAGAGATGTGGGTATAGCCCAAGAAAATAGATTTTCAAAAATTTGGAGTATATTTGTTGAGGCCACGTTGAGTGGGAGTAGAGGATTGAAGCCAGCACCTGAACAAATGGGTTTTTTTTGGAAATAAAAGAAAGCGTATGTCAGTGATGGGATGACAAATTTGTTACCACCACTCCATGACGTCACGACGTCATGGGCGTTGCCAATGTCATGACGTCATGACGTCATGGGCGGAGCTGACGTCATGACGTTGTGGGCGGGGCCTTAAAATAAAAAATAAAATAAAATAAAATAAATACACACACACACACACATACACACACACCCTCAACCCAACCCACCCACCCACCACACAAACCCGTAAATAAATAAAACAAATAAATAAATAAAATTAAAATTAAATAAAAATACAACCCCAAACACAAACCCCTCACTTACCCCTGGGAGGGCTCGGCAGGGGCAGATGGCCAGGGCAGGGCAGGCCTCAACTTGCCTGTGGGGGCTCGGCGGCCCCACGGGAGGTGCCCTCCTCTGAGGGCTGGTGCTGCCTGCCTACGCCGCCGCCGAAGTCATCACCGCTGCCATCTCCGCCGCCGCCATTATCGCCGCCGCTGTCGCCGTCACCACCGTTGCTGCCGCTGCTGCCGCTATCGCCGCCGCTGCCGCCATCGCTGCCGCCGCCATCGCTGCCGCCGCCATCGCTGCCGCCGCCATCGCTGCCGCCGTTGCAGTCACCGCCGGTGTTGCTGCCGCCGTCAGCGCCGCCGCCATCAGCGCTGCCATTATCGCTGCCGGTGTTGCCGACGCCGTCATCACCGCTGCCGTCATCGCTGCCACCGCCACTATCGCTGCCGGTGTTGCCGAATTTTTTTAAAAAATTGGAGCTAAAATGGCTCTGATTTACTGCACATGCGCAGAAAATCAGTCTGCCGCATTGCGCATGCGTCAGATTGAGTTTCTGCGCATGCGCAGTAAAATTGGAGTCAAAATTGCTCCAATTTTATTGCGCATGCACAGAAACTCAATCTGACGCATGCGCAATGCGGCAGATTGAGTTTCTGCACATGCGCAGTAAATCAGAGCCATTTTGGCTCCGATTTAAAAAAAAATTCTTTCAGGGATTGTTCTCCGGGATTGTTCCTACCGGTTCCAGGGAACCGTATGGAACCGGGGACATCCCATCACTGGCGTATGTGATTTACCACTATCTCCAGGGCAATGTAAATAGCACATTGGGGTTATTTTTTGTTTCTTTCTGTTCTGAGTGTCTTGTTATTATTTTTTGTATTTGGTTTGCTTTAGTATGTTATTAGTATCATAGTGTATGTGATTTTCATTTTGTTATATTGTTTGTGTTACCTTGTATGTTTTTTTATAAATGAGAAGAACCTTGAGAATATTTTTGTAAAGTTAAATTTGTATTTTTATTTGAAAATTTAGTAAACATTTATAAATAAATAAATTAAAAAGCTGGTAATAAAAGATTCTTACTCCATTCCATTCTGATTTGCTATGTAGTTTCCCAAATTTCCATGAATTCCAATTTTTGTGTTAGATTTCATTAAACGGTATGCCTTGTTTTATACCCATATCAGTGTATTGTTGTCTTTCAATCTAATGGAGAAAAATGTGCAACTCTGCATTAGGGGGCATAAAATAAAGAGGCAAACTCTGCCTCTCTCTCCTGATTATACCTAAGAAATAAAAATTTAGCCTAAAATGGGGGGGGGGGTGTCAAACTGCTCTCCCAGGTTTATTTGTTGTCCAGCTGCCATCTGATTTACAGCTTCTCTTGTTGGGTTGATGTTTGCCATTTCCCCCTCCCCAAAGCCTTTCAGAGTGACACTGTTTAATGACATAGAATAATTCTGAAGGGGATCTAAAGTGATTGTGATTACAAACCACTGAAGAAAAGAACTCTTTTCATCAAATTTAGCAAGTGTTTGGACCTTGCTCCCAGCCTCCAAAACGTCCACCTTCTAATATGTTGGTGAAATGAGGGTCCAGGTTTATCCCAGTTTGATTTCTGACATAGGTGATCGAACCTTGAGTTGAAGTAATTTTGCAAGAAAATGCTGTTATACTTTCAAATGAAAAATATAATAATGTATACTGGAGATATTATGAATGCTTGAAGTATAAACAGCTTTTTCCCCACATACCCAGTGATGACCATTGGTCTTATCATAGTATGCCACAACCTGGAAACTTAAAATTTCAAAGGAACTCATTCTGTTATTTATAACTTTTCAGTAGCCAGCTGCTGCCATTATGCAAGTTTATTTATTTCATTGATTTCATTAGATTTGTATGCCACTCTCCTCACTGTTAATATAAACAATACAGTCAGGAAAATCACATATCAAAACTCAAAAACAGACAATCCCACAATGTCCCCGATGAAGCCCGGGCTTGACGTCCGCGACAGAGCCAGGGCTCAATGTTCATGACAGAGCCCAGGGCTCAACATCTGAGACAGACATGTTACAGTCACTTCCCTCCGAACAGGCACTCAGCAGGGGACCCTTCCCCATGAAGTCCTCGGCTCTTCACCCTGGGCCTGGGAGGGTGGGGCCCGAAGCCAGATGGGTGACGGGTGTTCGGCCACCCAGCAGAGTCCCCAGTTTTTCACCTCGGCCCTGGGAGGGTGGAGCCCAAGGCCAGCTGGGTGGCGGGTGTTTGGCCACCCGGCGGAGTCCCCGGCTTTTCACCTCGACCCCGGGAGGGTGGAGCCCGAGGCCAGCTTTGTCATGAACAGAGTCATGTTATGTACATGAATAAATTTCAGAAGCTCCTCCAACTCTGTGTCCGCCCTGGCCCTATGGAACCTCCTACCAATTGTGCTACGTCTCCAGTCGGAGTTGCTGCCCTTTAGGAAGGGAGTTAAGACCTATCTGGTGAGACAGGTGTGGGGTTTGGGTCAGACAGTTGTGTCGGCTTGTTGGCTCATCTGACCCCTCCCTCTTTCAATGTATGATTTTTTTTTATCTTTTAACTTTGCTTAGTTTTAATCTCTTTTAATATTAATTTTAGACAGGATTTTATATTGTGTTTTATGTCTCTTTTGAAGCTTTGTTAGCCGCCCTGGGTCTTTTTGAGGAGGGCGGCATATAAGTCTGATTAAATAAAATAAAAATAAATAAACTCATTTACCACAGTATATTTAAAAATTGCTAATTGTGTAACCAGCAAACTGCTTCCCTTTCATGACACTAAAAGCCAGACACTTGAGGCCACTATCTCTCTTTACCTAAAAGTAAGCCAAGCCCCATAAGTTTCCTCTTATTATTGTGTTGCACAAAAGGCAAGGACAGCTAAAGCTCTGGAGACATGAAAATATTCTGGCTATAAACACATCATTCTCACAGGAAAGTTTCTTAGCCCTGGGTGTTGCTGGGAAATAATCACGCTCAACTACTTCACTTTTCTTCTACGTGGAACAGGTCCCCCATAGTGTTAAATTGTGCTAGGATTCTCAGTGAGCCTAACCTGCTAGATTAGTTGCTGGTTGTCTACTAATAAGTGACAGGCAGAATTGCTTTAAATATAGTAATTTGGAATTTGGCAGGAGGAGGGGTGTTGTTTGCAAATCTAAAATAAAGCCCATGCAACTGAGATGGAACTGCAGGTATCTCAAATAGCAAATCTTTTCTTTAATAATAGTAAAAGGGAATTGGGCATGCTGTGCATCTGAAATGAGAAGGCTGAATGGAATGATTATTTAAAGCTACCGTGCTATTTTATAAATGTTTATCTAACAAAAGATTTTCATCACCTGGGGACTTTGAGCCAGCTATTAATAGTTGAGGCATCAGATGTTTATTGGTGGTCATTTCCTTGATGACTTTTGTTTAAACCCTACTGAATAGAAGCTGTGTGGTTCTGTTAATTGATGGATAGATATAGTTAAATTTAAGTCTTGCAAAATAATATTGTAAAGATTGCTCTTCAGTTAGGCTATCGGTAATGAAAATGGTTGTTTATCTTTGAAGTAAGTAAAGGTAAAGGTTTCCCTTGCTCGAAAGCCAGTCATATCCGACTCTAGGGGTCAGTGCTCATCTCTGTTTCTAAGCCGAAGAGCCAGGTATGAATATCCCCAATTTGTTTGTTACTGTTGTCCAGACCAAGTGTTTTCATGGAAGAATAAAAATAGCACTAACAATGCAGTAGTGCAGTCTTTATTCAAAGATGCGCTAAAACTGTGGGCAGAGCTGCCCATATTGCTGAACAACTCTCTCTTCTGCTGGCTGATCTTAGAAATCTGCCAATGGATGTCTCCGTTAATAGACCTGATATGCTGCCTGAGATCTGTTGGCAGAAGAGCCAAAAAATAATGGAAAATTAAAAAATAATAATGATATTTTTAAAAAAACATAGTTGGTTGTTGCTGTTGTTTACACTTATTTTAAGACCTAATAATTTCACTATCCATTGTCTGCCAAGGATCACAAAATGAAAGGTTTCCTGAAGCTATGTGTAGATTTTATACAGAGCCCCAGTGTCCAAATTCAAGGCACAAAATATGTGGAATATGACATTTTATCTTACTTCTGCTTCTAAACAGTCACAGCATTGTCAAAATTTCTTGTGATTTTACACAGTTTTCCTCCTTGACATGTGAAGGCAGAACATATTCATAAATATAACTTTTAAAAGACATCTATGCAGTTTAAATGGTTATGGGATGAAATATAACTAAAATAGATCCTAGGTGTAGAGAATACACCTCTGTCAAAGTCTAGTAACCTTACTGTTTCTTCCAACATTACTGTATCTTCTTAATATTAAATTCAAGTAAATGGGTATTATATAACAATGAATTGAAACTACAGCTGGCTGAATAACATGCATGCAGGGAAAGCTCCTTTATCTTTGTAACCATTCATAATTCCTCTTGCAAGTATAGGATGCACTGTCACATTGTATTTAATACACAATGCAGTTGTACAAATAGTTCATAGAAATCGAAATGCATTGCCATCCTGACTATGGACCTTGTTAGCAGCATTTGAGACGTACTGCTAGGTTTGAAATGTATCACCCTTCCTGATGTGTTGTTGTTGTTGTTGTTGTTGTTGTTGTTGTTGTTGTTTTTGTTGTTGTTGTTGTTGTTGTTGTTGTTGTTGTTGTTTGATGTATATACAGTTTTGGATCCAGCACAGCCCCATCCGGCTTAGTGTCACCTCAGCCATCTTGGCTAGTTAGGACTGACACTTCTTTTCGGAAAGTCATTTGATTCCTTCCCTCAGCCCATTCCCATAATTTAAACCCACCAATTTCAAGTATCCCCTCTGTTTACTATTATAAAATGAATAAATAAGAGCAATGGCCAATTAAGATGAGTCAGGGCCATAGCCAGGTGGTGGCCAGGGTGGGCATTGCCCACCCTGAGTTAGCAGTTTGCCCACCCTAAAACTCCTGGCTGCTTATATATACAACATATATCTATCTATCTATCTATCTATCTATCTATCTATCTATCTATATAGATAGATAGATAGATAGATAGATAGATAGATAGATAGATAGATAGATAGATAGATATAGATATAGATATAGATATAGATATAGATATAGATATAGATATAGATATATATGTTGTGTGTGTGTGTGTATAGATATAGATATAGATATAGATATAGATATAGATATAGATATAGATATAGATATAGATATAGATATAGATATAGATATAGATATGTTGTGTGTGTGTATGTATGTATATATAAGCCACATCTAGAATCCTGGCTATGATGCTGAGATAAGCCGGGCTGGGGCAGACATGTTATTTCTGGAAAACTACTGCAGAGAGCCTCATTTGCATGCAGAATCATCTCCTAGTTATCAGGAGTGGAAGGTGGCCAATACCCTGCTTCTGAGGCACAAACATATTTTTATTTTAAAGATCTATATACTTCTTCAGTTGTTTCCATGGGGGAGAAAGCTTTTATTACCCCTTAAAATGACAGAACAGAAGCATAAGTACCATTTCAGCTCTATTTGAAGAATAGAAATAAGCTTAACTGCTCTAAAAAAATATATGTGACCACTCTGCCTTATGCTGCACTCTGGGCAGACACATTCATTCTCTGCCTGGCAGAAGCAATAACAATGGGTTTGGTGGAAATTGCCTGGGCTCAAAATACCAAGGGAGCAATTTAACCGTGTCAGTGACAAAGGTATCACTTGCCATTTTGCACAGGTCCAAATGAAATGTGAAGGCAGGGGGCGGGGGGAAGAGTTCCGAAACCTCAGTAAATGTCCCTGGACATTTTAAAAAACAACTTAAAACCTTCCTTTCTAAGGAATCCTTTAAGAATATCATGCCATTGACAATAAATTAGCTGGTCAGCTTTAAGTTTGCTTGCCCTCAGATGCCATCAGCTATTTATTTTGTTGTCAATTCTATTTTATTGTTTGTTTTATTATGTTGCTATTGTTTATTTGTCTGTACACTGCCCAGAGTGGGAAATATCCCAGATGGGCAGTATAAAAAATTGTTTAATTAATTAATTAATTAATTAATTAAAGGTAGCAGCAGGATGGTGGAGTGAGTGAAGGACTCCGCTAGACAGACAAGGCATTTGTGTTGCTTTGTCTTCTACCTTGCCCCCCCCCCCCCGCCCGTTTGATGTTGGAAAAGCCTCAGGTTTACTGGGACTCAAAGTCCAAACTTGCCTAACTTTGCTACTTTGGTGCAAACATTGTCCCATGTCTTCCCTCTAAGGGGCTCCATTGACTGCCAAACTTTGGCTGTGAGGAGGTGCCTAGCATAGTCTACAGCTTGATTCCCTTCGCTTCATTTATTGAGACCAACCAAGTATTCACACACACACACACACACACACACACACATGGAGAAGCAGTTGCCTCTCCCCATCCATGTTCAGGTCATGAATGCAAGAAGGCAGGGAATTAGCCCAACCATCTGTTTGGCTCCCACTTGGCTACTTCAGACCTCCCTTCCATCCTGTTCTTTGGTCCATTCAAAACCTTCCAATGGGAACAGACCAGAAAGAAGACATGAAGTGAAGAGAGAGTGGATACACATGTGTTTTCTTATGCTTTGTTGGCTGGTGCATTATCACTAATGGTGAGAGGTGCTATTACATTCCTCCCCTAGTATGAAGCAGTATAAAGGACAGTACAGAGAAGATCTCTTGGATTTGGTCTGAGAAGATAAAGAAGCATTTAACAGGCAAGAATGGAAGAGACTATTTGGTTCATTTCTTGAAACTCTTTGTTTATTTAAATCTGTGATGGAGCATGAAAGATGCTACCCAGAAGTCATCAATTCAGTATCTTCCCTTGTAGATATCCCTTTCTTCAGACATCTTTTTGTAACAGACTTGTTTGCTCTTGTATATTTTTGTATGTTTGGCTGAACTATATTGTTTTACTGTTACTCCCAGGTTAAGGAGGTGTGAAAACTGTTGGAGGAAGCATCAATAACTTACGATACTCATGTGAGTGTATTGCTGATAGACAACATCCATGACTTCAAACAACTACCACACAAAAAGGAAGTAAAAAGGCAAAATTAAAGTTGAATTAAGAAAACAAAATAATGATTACATTACTTTAAAATGAGTAATAAAGAAGTTGAAATTGTTAAAGACTTTCTTTTTTTATTAATTTTTAAAACAAAAAATACAAAAATAACCAAACTAACAATACAGTATAATACAATACAATACAAGGTAAAACAATAACAAAAGAAAAGAATACAAAACTATATAAACATAATAAAATATGTTTATGGGTATTACTTCTTTATATTTTATTATTATAATTCCCCATTCCATCTTCTTACCCATATCCTCAGACAATTAACTACACTCTGTGATATATACAAAGCCCTGGAAACCACAATTTTGTCACAATCTCTATTGTTTCCAAAAACACATGTAATCTGATATTGCTTTAACACCTTTAAATTCCACCAATGCATACTCTACAAAGGGTCTCCATATCTCCCAAAACTTATTTTCCACAATTACACCTTTTTTGTTTCTTTTTATTTCCCATGTAAGTTTATCATTTAAGGCAATTTCCCACATTTCTTCATACCATTCTTTCAATCTTAATACAGAATCACATTTCCAATTCCTTGCATACATTGTCTTGCCACAGTCAACATTATAGACAATAAATCCTTTTTATTCATATCTAAATTCATATTATCTATTTTTGTTAACAAGGCAGTACCCGCCCCCAGTCTTATGTTCAACTTCAAAATTTCTGATATTTCTCCTTCTATTTCTCTCCCAAAAATCTTAACTACAGTACTTTGCAACTCCACCACATATGTTCATATGTCCCCAGGTTATCATTACATTGCCAACATTTTTTAGTTTTCATATTATCCATTTGATATAACTGAATTGGAGTCAGGTACTACCTCCACAACATTTTATAGTTATGTTCTTTTACTCTAATTGACAATCCTTTCATAATTCTTCTTTTCCATTTCATAATCCAATTTATTTCTGAAATTTTTATATTCAAATCCTGTTCCCACATTTTTTGCACTGTTTCCTGTGGCTTTCCTTCTTTATTTAATATTTTATAAATTTTACTCACTAAACCTTTTATTCCCATTTCACCTCTTCGGATTTTCCAAATTAGTTCTTCAAATTCCATCCTTTCCCTTTCTAAACTTATTTCCCCTTTGTATCTAACATTCCATCTATTTATTAAAATAATCTGAAACCAATTTAAATTCAACTGTCTATATATTTCCATTCTTTGTTCATTGTTATCACACAAGTTTATTCAGTCTTTCAAGAGGAACACATCCTTCCTAAAAAGTATCTCCTTTACTTTTTCATCTACCCTCACCGGAAACGTCCTTATATCTTCTACTTCTGTAATTGGGGAGACATCTGGAGCTGATTCTTTTTTCAAATTTTTCCAAATTACCATCATTACATTCATCTTATTTTTAACTTTCATTTTTATATTTTTATCTACAAATATTTCTATACCTAATTGTTTTACTTCTTTCATCTTAATCTCCTCCCAAATTACCTCTTCCCTCATTAGTATCTTTACAATATTCTTTAATTGAAACACCCTATAGTAATTCCTCACATTTCGTAATCCTAGTCCACCATCCTTTTGCGATATATATCAGAGATTCTTTGCTATCTTTGGTCTTTTCTTCCCATTACAATATTTATTTAACATACTTTGAAATCCACCTATTTCTTTATCTTTAAGTTGAATTGGTAAAGAATCAAACAAAAAATTAATTTTTGGTAATAATTTCAAAATTGTTAAAGACTTTCTATATTTCATTTCAGTCATCAATCCAAACAGAGATCGGAGCCAGTAAATTACAACAAGATTGAGACTTGGAAGAAAAAATCCTGAAGAATGATAATGCATCACTTGGAAACCAAGGCCAAAATTATCTGTACTATCGTATTAGTATGCACAGATGTGAAAGCTGGATATTAGGAACAGTTGGGGGGGGGGATTGAATTCATTCAAAATGTGGTGTTGCAAAAGACCTTTTTGGGTATCACAAAGCACCAGAAAGACAAATACTGTAGATTCTAGATTAAATCGAATCTGAATTCTTACTAAATACTAAAATAACTAAACATTAAAATGGCTAAAATTAGACTACTGTACTTTGGACATGCTGTGAGAAGAAAATACTCACAGGAAAAATCAATAATGCTGGGGAAAGTGGAAAGCTGGAAAAGAGAAAGACCTAATGTGAAATGCAGGTCGTCCCATATAATTTCATTGCCCTTTCTCAAGCTGGAATTGTGGTCCGCTGCTCATTGTATTCCATTTCATGCCAGTAGATGTGAAATTCTTATGAGAGTTACAGTTTAGCATAATTGTTTTCTCAAGTTGTCACACTGGGGTGGATGCCAGTCACTTACAAGAAGTGCCACCTTCATAAAGTGCCAATTTGCACAGTGGGACTGTGCAGAGCAATGCTAGTAAGGCTGGAACTATTTGAAACACATCAAAGCTCCCTCCACTCTGTGTGTAACTGAACAAACCTAAAGTAGAAGTCACATAGGCAAGGGGAGGGGAAAAGATAATTGCATTGCTAGCGGCAAAGGAAGTTTTCTCCTTCTTACATTTAAAAAAGCTATGCTTTTTCCTGTAAAGAAGAAATGTTTTCAAAACATGTTTATAAAAAGAAAAAGAAAAAAAAAGCATGTAAAATGAATAATCTGGAGCTAATGTGCTTTGGAGATATCATGAGAAGACAAGAAACATAAGCCCTAGGCCAGGGCAGGCAGGATATAGGTCCTGTGGTTGTTTTCAGTGAGGCTTTTATTGAGTTGTGACCTCGCTTCATGCACAGAATTTTATCTGTGGGGACAGGGAAGGATTCCAGTGTCATCTTCCAGTTGTATCCTTCCTTTGTTTTTCCATTGTCTTTTCTCTCTTTTCCCCATATCATTGAAAATTCCCTTACAAAGAAAAAACCAGATACTGTAGCTGTTTAGTGTTTTCATATGGTTAGGTCAAGGAGCCTCCATTTGGAAGCAGCAATTATTTTAAAAAGTGGGACTTAATTTAGATGTCCTGCAAGGGTGCCCACACTAATATAATTTTGATGCTACTTTAACTGACACAGCATAATCCTATAGAATCCTGGGACTTGTAGTTTGGTGAGGTACTTAGAATTCTCTGCTAGAGAGGTCAAGGTTCCTCCTCATAAGACCCCAGACCTTATCAGCACCTCAATGTTCTTAAATCCCCACAGTGGCCCCAGTTTCTCCTCTCCTGTATGGACAGTGACTTCTCTGGTATTCTTACTGAAGTCACTGAGTCTTACTTCAGAGTAAGCATGACCAGGACCCCCGGGGTATGTCACTTTAGAGATGTTTTACACATGGTACAAAAAACATTCAAATATATTAGCTAGGATTTTGGACTGAAGATTGGAAGAGCCCTGGTGGCACAGTGGTTAAACTGCTGTAATGCAGCCAAAACATTGAGAGTTCTATCCTGATGGTGATCAAGGTTCACTCACCCTTCCAGCCTTCCAAGGTTGGTAAAATGAGTACCCAGCATGAATGTTTATTGCAGGAAGAAGATCAGCATTTAGGTGTATGTTTGTCTCCAAGTGAAAAGACTGAAACACATTTTCAAGAGGGTATATTAAAGCAATGGTAATCCCAAGAACAGGTATCACAAGGATCTTTGGTTCCTGTCTCTGTGTACCTGTGCATAACTCCAAGATACCCCAAACCATTTTGCTACCTTAGGCGAAGTTGGCTTGTATGCTGTTGTTGGTAAACAACCTACGAATGACTCCTAAATTGCACTGTATTCTGTCGTGAAGATGAGATATACTAGTCAATGCCAAGATGAAACCACACACACACACACACACACGAGTATCCCTTTTAGGCTGACACTTCTTCTAGCAGCTCTAGAGTCATGGCACAGCTGTGTTGTTTCTCAGTGAACAAATGGTGTTAATCTGACCAAGTGGGCCACCCTCATATTTGCTCAGCTATAATCACTCCATTTCTGGACACTTACAGCTAGACTGTCAGGACTTGCATCTGCTCCTGTAAGTCCTGCAGGACTGGAGCCTAAAAGCAGTTGCTCTAGGTCCTGCAGGACTGGATCCTGCTGCAGCTACTAAAGCCCTCACCTGAGAGCCCTGGAGAAGGTTCTGGACTTTAATAGACTCCACTTGGAGTCCCTGGTTGGCTTAGCTATGTCCTTCCTCCCAGAAACTGTCTCATTAATGAATGTTAGGAGGTTTGCAGTTGATTGACTCCGGGATCTCTTGTCTTATTCTTGGTTTCTTCTGTTGAAGATCTCTGGGTTGCTCCTGATTCCTGCTCCCAAAGATTTCCTTCCTTGTTCCTGTGGACTGTTGTTTCCTTGCCTGCATTCTTGCTCCTGGAATTCTATTCTCATCTTGCTCCAGCCCCGAGGAGTCTTTGCCATGTCTGTTCTGCTGGTCACCCAATGTGTAGCTTACTTAGACTATGCTTTTGTCAAATTCTGCATCTTTGGTTTCACTTGGACTTGGCCTCTGAAATGAGATTTGGTGAAAGCTGGTCCCCAGGAGGGGAGGGAGAGAGGAATAAAACACATTTATTTCAATGGTTCTTTCTACCATCACATAATCAATCACTGTATTTATGAAACAAACACCAATTTATTCTAATTGTAATCCATAACCTTAAAAATAATGTGGTGGATTGTTAAAAACCAGATTCATTCTCATGGCTCTTTCTTGTCTTGATTTTGCAACAGTATTTAATTTTTTTAAAAAATGATTGGTATTGATTTATTTCTCAATTCTTTGCTACTTGGCAGAAAGCAATGGTAGATGCAACACGATGTCCAGAACTGAGGTACTTGTTTCTAGGAACTCAGCACCATAGCAACACCTGGAAGCCTTGAATGTATTAACCAAGACACACAAAGAAACAAGTTCAATATAAATTACACAGGGGCATATCTTGTATCCACGTAGAACATCTTTTATCACAATTCATAATCCCTTTTTTAAAAAAAAGCAGAAACAAGATGTACAGATTTCAAAGAATCTGTCATAATGAGAGCTGGAATTAGATGTCAACTAACATTATATTTACATCCAGTGTGGTGTCATCAACATCTGGGCCCACAACAACGGCCTGAGAAGAAGACTCCGTGGCCTGGCAGTGGCTGAGGACCTTGCCCACTCCTCTGGGCCCACAACAACAGACTGAGGGGAGTTAGTCTGTGTTCTAGTTTGGTTGTATTTTGTGAGGTTATATTTTATAATTTTTATTGTACTGTTGTTGTTTTGACTGTAAGCCACCCTGAGTTGCCTGAGTGGGTGGCAATATAAATCTAAATAAATAAATAAATAAATAATGATGGATGAGGTCTTGATGGACTTAGTATGGAAACCCAGCTGTTGGTCTCATTTCAGTGTCAAACTTAAACATGATTCTTTACCAAAGCCACTGAGGTGTAAGGATCTGACTCAAGTAAACTTTAGAGACCAAAAATAAATATAGTCAAGAATAATTATTAATTTGTTAAAATTGCCTTCAAATTTTAAGAGTTTTGTTTTTTTTATTACAAAAGAAAGGTCTATATGACTTGGACTCATGACTATTTGAAGGACCATACCTCCCTCTATGAACATTTATTGGGTTTTCATGGGAAATTTTCCTGGCTAGGGCTTCTTCCACGCACTTCAACTCTTCCAGCTTTACAGTGCACAAGGGAGTGACCAGGGATCACAAGACTGAGCACTTTAACTCTTGCACCAACCCTGTAAGGTAGGAATATTCACAAAATTTTAAAAGCTCTCAATAAAAGCTAGTTGGATTTAGAACCAACAAACAATCTTTCACAAAATAAACCAAACAGTTGTAAAATTTTATATTTTATTTAAAGGGGGAGAGGGAGTTCCAGAAGGATACATTTCAAACAACTTTTTAAAAACAGCAAAAAAAATGTGGAGCAAAATAACATTCAAAAGAACTTGTAAGAAAATACTGTAATAATTCTAGTTATCCTCACCCTATACTCATAATCTGATAAGAGTTTCAGCATGGTTTCAGAACACACACAGAGTGCAGATTCAGGTAGCAAGTAAGCATAGCATTCTCCCAAAAGGGACTCAGAGCACATCCAGACTTCCTTCAGGGGGTGGCCTGGCATCACAGTTTTAATAACTGCTTCAAGATGGGGGGAGGAGCTAAATCATATTTTTCAGCCCACCCTCATAGCCAAACAGTACAAATGACCTTTGCTGATGAGCCACTTCACAATACTGTATGAGCAAATTAAACACTTTCCTTGCTCCTCTGTGAAGTGGCAGGTAAAGTGTAATAATTTTTTTTCCTTGCTGTTTAATCACTATTGCTATGCCTCTGTTAGAAGAGGGAAAATATTTGTTCTTTGTTTTTCTCTGTAGCACCAATTGAGAAACTGCTCACAGCTGTGATTTCAATCACCATTATAAAGAAAAATTAAAAAAATCTTCTAACTGATGCAGTACTATAACAAAGGAGGAAGCTCGATCTTGTAGATCAGAATGGGCAGGTTCCGCAGACCCTCCTTCTAGGCCCCAGATGGTGGAATCATGGAAAGGCTCAGTTGGAGGGTTTGTATGGAGAAGGATTGGTCAGGGAGAGAGAAAGTCATTCTCCCTTTGAAAGGGAAAGGGTACAAGAACCAAGATTTAGTTAGAGGTGGAAGGGAGAAAACTGCTTCTCTTGGAGTGCAGAAGTTTTTTGGTCCCTTGACACCCTCAATGTTTTCTCTTTCTGATTGGCTCCTCTACCGACTCCCCAATTGTTAACTGCAAGATAGCTCTTCATTGGCAAATAACATGGTGAGACCACAAACTCCCAGGAACAGTTTTCCATTGTTTTCAGGGGGTGACATAACCCTAGACAATTTATTTATTTATTTATTTAGATTTATATCACCGCCCACTCGCCATGGCGACTCAAGGCAGTTTACAGTCAGAAAAAAAACACACAGCACAAACAGCTAAAATCCATTCCTCCTCCTGGCCAGAGGACGTTTGTCTTATCCTTCCCTGGGCAAGTAGGACCCAGGATTAGGAAGTGGAAGCTTCCGTCTTTCTATATACTTCTATATAAAGAACATCACAGACTCATGGGATAACAGATCTAGGCATTATGTATCCATCTTCATTCTCCCCCATTGTTTTGGTCTTAAAGAAACATTGTCATTACCAAAAGGTTTTCCTGGCATCCCATGTCCCAAACAGCTTGCAGTTCCTGCCCTATATTGGAGTCAGATCTGTATCTGAGCTGGTTTCTTGTCCCTTTTTTATGACCCCCCTTTGCCTCCCCTGTTCCTGGTTTCTTTAGGATAGGGCTTGAATAACAGCTCTTCAGCATACTGGATGTTGACACCACAACTTTGACAGTGCTAGCTTCCCATATATGCTGTTCCCAGTGTCCATAGGAATGTACTCAAAAAGTTGAAATCCCTAAAGGGGAGGTTGAAACATTCCAGTCTCTGCAACATCTAAACACTGTAAGGAGGATTGACCCCCTAAGAGATCCAATGTGTATGCAGTATGCCTGGTCTGGACATGTGCTAAGCTAAACTAAATAATTTAATTTTCCATTTTTATGCCCACCAACCAATTTTCCAGATCCTTTGAGGGGATACAACAATATGATATCCCAGTGTCTTCTCCCTTCCTAAGATAGTAATTTCCCCAAAAGTAACCATTCTTTCCTTCTGCTTTTTCTGTAGCTGGAAGGAATTTCACCTAATTAGGTAATGACCAGTGGTGGGCTTCAAACAAAATTTACTACCACACTGTGGGAGTGGTATGGTGGGCATGGCAGGGGCAAAGTCTTCTGTTGCACCCAAATTAAGGTAAAGGTAAAGGTTTCCCTTGTTTGAAAGCTAGTCATATCCGACTCTAGGGTTTAGTGCTCATCTCCGTTTCAAAGCCAAAGAACCAGCACTGTCTGTACCCGAATTAGGACTACTGTACTTTATTTCAAAACTTGGATGGGCAAGGCCAGCTAGAATTTCTGCTACCAGTTCTGGTGACCTGGTGCGAACCTGCTGATGCCCACCACTGGTTATGACCATGCTTCCACTTCTCCCATCAGAGAACAAGTAGCTGGCATGGCTTTCAGTTAACAAATGCCCACTATTCATGCTTCATTTTTTACTGCATGTGTACCCACAGGTAGGTCCTAGTATGAGCTATGGGTCTTACTTAATGCTTTATGTCGGTAGACTTACAGCTTGTAGTGTTGTCACAATCCCAACCTATTATTCATTATAGTGGGAATAATAACAAATTTAATGGCCATGCAAAGGGACAAAGGACTCTCAGAATCAGTTGTACACTCTGCTATCAATTGTACTTAATGGTTTGCAATGTGGCTCTCCATAGAACTTACCTCAGAGTTGTGTTGTAATAAGTAAGGTTAAAAATTACCATGTATTTTTATTTATTGAAAGCTGATTTTAGTGAAAATTTATTTATTTATTCATTCATTCATTCAAATTTCTATTGCTGCCCAACTCGACACCAATTCTGGGTGGCTAACTGCAATAAAGCAAACATTACCATAAGACCCCTTTAAAAACCCATTAAAAATACCCACAAAGTTACTCATGCCACCCCATCAGCTAAAGGGGACAGGGAGCAATCTTGTGAAATGAGCCAAAAATAGTAGGAAAAGTAAACAAAAGCTGGTTTTAAACTTAACTAAACCAAGAGGAAGGGGGAGTTAATAACACAACTAAAATAAACATTGAATTTTGCAGCTGAGACAGAGGGTGCTGACCTCTTTTTATTTGATAGCTAAGCAGTCGCAGAGGGTCGGAATCGACTGTGCGACTGAACAACAAAAAAGCAGCTATATTGAACAAAAAGCATGTTTTTTTTTAAATCAAGTGATCATTATATGTGAGAACCTTGTGCTGTTCTCTCTTTTGATGTCCCCTCTTCTGCACTCATGATTGTAATGGCTGTTTGTATGTCCTGCCCTCTAGATAGCTATTGTCACACATGATGTGGTTTAAGAAATAATGGACAGCAAACCCCTTTCTTTTACCCTTGAAGAAAATGTTCAACAGCTTTGCTTTATACTATGGTGTTGTAATAGGGGAGATCAAAGATGTCACACAGAACATTTTTGTCCATGCAACTGAGTAACAAATGGCATCCCAACCATATGCCAGTTCAAGAGAAAGAGGGCCAAATTCCAGCCATCTTATTCAGCACATAGGGAGAAAAAAAATCTCACAAGGATGTCTCTCCGCATAACAAAAAAGATACAAATAATAACAAATTAAACAACTAATAAATTACTGCACTTTAATCACATCCAAAATCTGCCTCCTGATGTAGCCATTTTACCCTGCCTAATGGTATAGCTGGCCTACAAACAAACTTCTTTGCTACTTTAGCAACATAGATTTTGCCAACCAGAACTAGATCTTTTCTGCCAGTAGACTTTGGGCACTTTTGGACACAGCTATTTTGAATAAAGAAAAAACATTGGAGTCAAGAGCAGCCAAACAGGGAAGGCAATTTTATCCTAGTTAAATTCCATGCTTGAAGCAAGACACCAAAAGTTTTGTCTTCTTTCTTCAATATTTTTTCCCTCCTTTAACTCAGCATAATGGAAAAGCTTCTTTCAGGGTGTTTGTCTGTTTGTAGTTAGGCAGGAACGGCTTTGAAGCAAGGATGAACTTTCCATTTATACTTCAGCTGAAGCAAGAGAGGGAATAACAAAGAGGCAGAACCTCTGTGTGGAGAGTGGAAAGAAAAAATCAAGATATAAATGTGATTTTGGTTTTTGCTGTTGTTTTTTGTAATATTTTTTGGTAACATTTTATGGTGATATTAATACTTTCTGATTGTTACTGTGTTATTGATATGTATATATATCTGATATATATTCTGATACTGTGATGATTGTGATTACGATAATGTGGAATTTGTGATTGTTATGCTGTTATTTTTTATACTTTGTAAGCTGCCTAGAGTCAGGTTCGCCTGAGCAGGGCGGGGTATAAATTTGAAAATAATAATAATAATAATAATAATAATAATAATAATAATAATAATAATAATAATAATAATAATAATAATAATAATAATAATAATAATAATAATAATAATAATGAAGAAGAAGAAGTCAGTTTGACATCAGTATCCTGGGCGATTGTGGAAGAGATCTTTAAAAAGTCAATCTGTGAGCACTTATAAAAGAAGTAAGATTCAGAAATGTTTTTCACAAACAAGTCATGTTTAAACTTAACCTTTTATAGAGTCACTGACTTGTTAAATGCAAGGGATGCTGTGGAAATAGCACAGCTTGGCTTTTCAAAAGGCAGTTTATGGGGTGGCGAGGCAAGCTAGTAAAATGTACAGAGCACAGAGCTGGTAAAATATACAAAACAATGCTATTCTTAGGTGGATGTGTAGCTGATTGATGGACTGTATCCAAACCGTCCATGCACTCTGACTCTTCACTAGGTCAGTGACATGACTTGTACATTTCTGGAAATCTATGGAACACAGACTCCTTGCCAAACAGGGAGATGCAATGGCTACAATCTGAGGATGGTCACACAATGCCATCAGTTTCTATGAAATTGTAGACTATAAATACCAGGTTTAGACATGTAGCTCCACAATGAGGTTCCCTCTTGGTCCAGGAAAGCAAGAATGAGCCACTCCTGGTTCTCTCCAGTCCCTATATCCTGCTTAGCTAAAATTTTAGTCTCTAACATTGTTCAGTTCCCCTTTTCCCTTTGAGAGCCAAGAATTCATTCCATGGGTTCTACACTTCTATGAATCTTGTATCAAGGAAGCAGTCACCAATGCTACTCCCCCCCCCCCCCACAGGAGCTGGGCAGTCTTTTCAACATGGTTGTCCTCTGCTTTTTAATCTTTACCTACTGTGAGCTTCTGGGTAGCATTTCTCACTTCATCCTCTGCAAGGAGAATAAACTACAGACAGCCACACATACTATCAATCCTAATAATATTTTGTGTTAAGTGTAGTAAATTAAGCTGAGAATAAAAGTGGGAAGGAAGAATATCTCAGAATATAAAGGACAATCTACATGGTGACTTTGCCCAGCAGCTCTGTCAAACATGTGACTGTATGTGGCTATAAACTGCATAGTGAACTCAGTCTGAGCCCTCCCCTAGGACTTTAGTAATTGGAGTGTTCAGAAGAAATCATTCTTATTGCTGTATATTGTCATTTGTCTACTCTTTCTATGCTAGCATCTCAGTCCACCATTACTGTATCTAATTTCAATTTATCCTTTCCTCAGTAAAAAAAACTGTTTAACCCCACAAAAGCCAGATCAGATACAGAACATCAGTAGGGCTACTGTTCTGCCCTAAAGTCAATCAGGAGTTCTTTGTTCCACCCTATGGTTGCCACCAAATCAAGGAAATGCCCCTGATTCAGTCTATTTTCTCCCCATATTTATCAGAAGACAGTATACCCACTAATAGAGACCATTCACCTTACAGCTATTGGCCCCACAGATTTCCCTCCCAACCTGCCAATTATCATCCTCATACTCTTGTCTTGTATTTTCTTAAATAGCAATGTTCTTCCACCTCATGTAAACATAATGCTTTCCAGCCTTTCTTAATACTTTGATACAGATTTCTTACATGAATTATCCCAATAATATAAGATAATTGTGTGTTCATAGTGGTGCAAACCGGTATTTAATCATATCAACAGAAGCAATTCATTTGAATCAAAGGTTTTGCTTAAGTTTAGGGACTGCAGTGGCTCAAGTGGTTAAGATGCTGAACTCACTGACTGTTCTTGGGGTGCACAGAGGGGGGCCTAGGTTACCCTGGGGCCAAGGTGAGCCAGGTGGTTAAGTCTGATAATAGTCCTTTCAACATCCACCTTCCCCAGAGACGGAGTAGACCCGGCTATGAGAACTGCCTTGATGTAATTTTCCTTTCCTTATGGGACACACAGGCAAATTATTGTTCTCAAGAAATGAGGGTTATACTTCCACTTCAGTTCCCTAGCAACTTTATCAACATCCCAAGCCAGTGTCCCTTTGAAGATCCACTCCTTTTCTACCCCCTTCTGTTCCCAAATTCCATACGTGTGAAATTTTAGCCAAGCCTTGGCTACCTGGGAATCTTATCTCGGCAGAAGAAACAGCTCCAAAATCCTCTCTTCTCACTCCAAAGACGAGGCATTGGTGTCTTTTAATATTTTATTGCAGAAATGATGCAAGCGATGAAATAATCCATATCACAAAACAAACTAATAGGCTATTAGCTCTAAAAATGCTTTCCTTAAGAAAATAACAAAGTATCCCATTTGGGTACCTAATCTATTCTAACTCTAATACAGTACTTGAAAAATAACAAAGATCTAACTTTGCTAAAAAAATCTCCATCTCTCAGCTCTCAGAGAAAGAGTCCTGCTGAAATTGAAATATCAGTTAAGGATTGGCTCGCTGGCCCTCATACCCATCATTATTTGACCTGGAGTAATAGACAGTGCCCTCACTCACCTGCTAAGTCACATTATCAGCCAAACCAGGCAAGTTATGATGGCACAAAAGGCCACTGTCTTGAATGCATGAGGGTTTTATATGAAGTATAATATATGGTGATGAGCACTTCAGATGACTTTGAAAGCAAGAAGAGCCCCTATTATATGCTCTTCAGTTAACCAAAACAATTAAGAGCCTGGGTTCACAGCTCACTCTCTGAGAACATAAGTGCCATTACATCAGCATAGTATTAAAGCAACCTATATTTTATTAACAGAGTAAGAAATAAGAAAAGTCAAGACAAAGGAATCAGGTGTCTTTCTTTAGTCTATTTGTTTAGGTGAACTTTTCTGAGAAAGAGATACCTGTATTCCTTGTTGAGACATAGCCATACATCATATCTTTGCTAACCACCACCAGCACTGCAAAGCAAAAAAGAAGCCAATAACAATAAGTGGAGGGAAACCTGCTTATCAATGTCTCCAAAGGGCAAAGCAAAGTTTAATTGCTTTCTTCTACCAGGAAATTAAATCTGAAATGCATGCGTAATTTGACTTCCCTGCTACAGTATGACATACAACCAAGCTCAGAGGAGGCCAAATGACCCCTTGCTTTCATGATTTAACATCTGGGACTAGGCTGCTGTGAGGCAGGTGCTTTTGATCACCATAGTTAAAATAAATATGGCTTTGAGCCTGGTCTTCCCTGTGTTTATTTTTTATTTTTATTTATATTTCATACTTGCTAACCCGCCCCAATCGGGCAAGCAAGATTGTGTTAACATGAGTACATTCTAGTATTAATAATCCTATCTTTTTTTACCTTTACCAATATTTCTAGAACCAGGAATGATCTGTCACCTTAACATATATCTGCAGATGTAACTTTTCATTTATTTATATTTATATTTAGTAAAGGAAAAGGTTTCCCTTGCTCGAAAGCCAGTCATATCCAACTCTAGGGTTTAGTGCTCAACTCAGTTTCAAAGCTGAAGAGCCAGCACTGTCTGCTTCTGCAGACATTTTCATGGTCGTGTGGCAGGCATGACTAGACACCGGAGTGCACAGAATGCTGTTACCTTCCCACCGAAGTGGTCCCTATTTATCTACTTGTAATTTCTTGCTTTCGAACTGCTAGGTTGGTGGGAGCTGGGACAAAGATGGGAGTTCATTCCATCATGCAGTACTTGGGAATCGAACTGCTGATCTCCTGCCTTCCAGTCAGTGTCTTAGCCACTTGAGCCACTGCTTATATTTATATTATGGTAGGGCTGCTGTTGAAGGGATGAACCCTGAGACCAGTGTTGGACTGAGACTGTAATTATATGGTGAAATACCACAAGATTCCTTCCACTTATAAAACAGGTGAATTTGAAGTATTATTTTTTTACTGACCACATGATGCAAAGGCTGATTTGAATTGGTCCAGACCATTTTGCTACCAAAGTGGATTCTTTATTCTTCCACACACGGGGTTGGGTGGGGTGGATTCTACTTTTTCAAGCCAGAATAATTTGAAGAGGTTTCCCCCCATGCAGTGGGTTGTGAAAAAATATTGTAATGATGGAGGCTTTGTAATAAAAAGGATGAAACAATAGATAAGGGGATCTCAACCTTTTCCAGCTGTGGGACAGACACATGGTTCTTCCTGCTGTAAATGCTGCCATAAAACACAACCACGGCTGTCATAAACATGTTTACGATGGCCACAGGTGCATTTACAGTGGTTTTTGTTGTTGTTGTTGTGGTTTGGTTTGTTTTTTGTTTGTTTTTGTTTGTTTTTTGTTTGTTTTTTGTTTGTTTTTTGCTGTTTTCACCACTTCTGCCACTTCTGACGGCAGTGGTGGGAGTGAGGGTGACATGTTTCTGGCTGTTTTTCCTGCTTCTAGCAGGGGCAGCAGGGGCAGAGACGGGAGCCAGGGTAGCGGACCACATGAAATGGCACCGCAGGTCGGCCCCTGCCTATGGGCCATAGGTTTCAAACCCCTACAATAGATCATTTGATCAGTGGATGCAGCAAAATTTAACAGACTGATTATTTACAACACTATGACAGGTTTGCAAAAATTATTCATTGGAAACTTTGCCAGCAGTTTGGATTTGAATGCAGTAAAAATCCAGTCGATAAAGTTTTAGAAAACAAGAGAGTCAAGATCCTGTGGGACCTTAAAATTCAAACAGATAGATATCTGACTCACAACACATCTTATATATCTGTTGTGGAAAGAAGAAGGTCTGGTTTATTGACATTGCTTTACCAGGAGATGCATGAATTGAATACAAACAACTGGAGAAAATCACAAAATATCATTATTTGCAAATTGAAGTTGAGCGTCTATGGAGGAAGAAATGAGTTATTGTACCCATAGAGAATAGAACCCTTGGGCAATACTTAAAAGACTGCCTAGATATTTGGAAATTTTGAATCTACTGGGCTTGACATCCTAACTTTCAAAAAGAAAAAACCAACTTTACTAGGAACTGCATATATACTTAGACATTACCTTAACAGTTCTTAGGTCCTTGGTTAGGGCTTGAACTGTTAATTTTATACAAGTCTGCAACTGTGAATCAAATAGTTGATTTGTGTTCAATAAAATTGCAATCAAGTTGATCCAAATTAAAGTGACCCATTCAAGGGTATTCTAGGTAGAGAATACACAGGAGTTGTTTACTGTTCCTTTCTTGGAGTGCTCTGGGTTGTGTAGCTTGCCCATGACTACACAGACTGGCTCTTTTTCCCATGATAGCACAGTGGGGAATCGAACTCCCAGCCTTTGGTTCTAGAGCCAGTACCTAAACCACTGAAATACTTGGATACCAGCATTTTCAAAGTAAGCACCCCATGCTATGCCTCTCTAGGAACAGGAACTAGGAAAGACAGTATAAAATGTATCAGTCCTGTGACATATCATTTCTGGGATTGCAGCATCCTGCTAATCCCATTAATTTGATTAGAAGCTAGAGTCCAAAGACAAAACTATGCCATCTGTCTCCCTGGCACCTTTCCCTGCTCTTGTGTTTTCTTCATATAGAGAGCCAGGGAACAAATGCATCGAATTTTGGGGACACATTCTCTGGATCTCCATGCTCCACTGGATCAAATCATTTAAAAAAATACTTTGAGAACACTGAAATTCAGATTCAGTCTGCTCATGAAGACTTGAGGCTGCTATTGCCTCAGCACATTTGGAACAGTCAGACAACAGCAGCCCATGGTGTTTGGTGCAGATATATACAATACCCACCAGGTTTCCAACAATTCTCACCACCCCTGTGACTTTAAGAGATTTTTCTATTAAACCATTCCCTGTGGGACATTAGTTTTCAATGATATGAAGCTATGAGCGAAATAAGATATAGCTGAGCCTTTATATTTGTTTCTGATGATATATCAGTGCTGAAGGAGAAGGTACATTATATCTCAAAGCAGCAGAAGAGAGAAATTATTGCTGTGAGACTTCCAAGCACATTATCTCCCCACTTCACCCCCACAAAGGCCTAAGATATTTTTTGCAGACGTTGTTCTTCATCATGTCCAGATCAAACTTTGGACTGCTAAAATGAAGCCACTTTCTTGGCTTTGTCATTGGCCAAACTTGAGTCCTCATTGTTTCTGGCACTAATCAGCAGACCAGTAAATGAGCCGAATTCTGTATATCTCCACATCCACACAGTGTTGTTGTCTGTCAGTATCCCCCACTTGAACATGTTGGTCTTGCATTTAGGGACTCCAACCCTCAGCCTATTCAGGGTCCTCCAAGTGACATAGGGGATGTTGAGTTCCTCAACCTTATCTTACCTTATCTTTTCTTTGTCCAGTGAGTGAGCTCCTTCCTCCATCTTCTAATTTGGTTTTGCTCTTGCGTATCCTCAATAATGTTTGTTCTTGCCATAAAGCTCTTCCTGGATCTGAGCCAGCAAACTTGAGGCACATATCCATTTGTAGTCTTATGAGAAATAATCACGTGCATTTTATTAAGTTTTCACCAAAATATTTAAGGGTCTTAAATGCAATGTATAATATATTGTGGATCTGGGCAGACCAGACAGAGGATAGTGGATGACAGAAGTGCCTAGTGTGGTGTAGTCTGTGGGGCCAGAATCAAACGTGCGACTGAACAACAGCAACATAGTATGTGATATACATTATACAATAATATATTTAATACAAAAACTTTATATTACTGGAAAAAATGTAGAACCATCCAACTGGAAGGATGAATTCAGATAAGCTACTGAAGGGTGAGGTTGCATACTACTGACAACCATGGCCAAAGGCAAGAGTATGGAACCAAATGCTATGATATTTTTTATTTCAGGCTCCTTCTAAGCCTTAAGAGAGGCAACTTATCCTTTCAAAATGGGAGGAAAATATAAAAGGTGGGAAACCAGTGTCATGACAGCAGAACAGTGTCATTAGAAAGCAACATACTGTATTTCAAAGTTGTGCTACAGACTTGTAACCTATGTAGCTAGAAAAGCTGAAAAAGTTTAACACTCAGAGAAAGGTTGCTTACAATGTCAGGGGCAATGCTAGATATCAGCCACTCAGGTTCAGTGAGTGGTTCCTAAATGATCAACAAGAAATTCTGTTGTGTCTCTTGTCTTCTTCTCTTCGACTGACTGTGCAGGAGAGCTGATATGCAGCAGAACAGAGGAGGAGGAGAAACAACTAGGTGCTGTGTGATGAGCTACTTAGGCCACAGATTATAATTCTGTTTGACAGCACTGGTTATCTAAAAAATGCCTGCATGTGTTTTCTTATAAATTGTGTAATTTTTGTATTTCCTCAGTGTATGCCCATCACTGTGGTGAACAAGGTATGCCTCCACTTCAGCTTGTTTTGTGTATTCAGTTTCCTCAACAGCCAGTACCTCCTTTCTCTTACTGAATTTATGGAGATGCTAGCTGGATGTAAGAATCCTCTTTTTCTCTCTCCAGTACATGCTATCTCTTTGCAGCTGAATTTCAAAAAAACAGCTTGGGCAGTTCTTCCAATGACTCAGTTTGATGTGGCATTTTAATCAAGATCACCTTCTTTTCAAAGAGTATCATGAAGCATGACAGGTTTCCAGGACTTAACTGAATTTATTAATTCACTGGTGCAAGCAGGCAGTGTTAGATTCAGGATTCAATGGTCCTAACCTCCCCTCTTCAGATGGTGAAATCTTTTTGTTGTTCTGCCATATCCAAATCTGAATATAGGCTATCATCATGGAGATCAGCCATGAAGACTGTCCTGAGAATATAATACAGTGGTCTTTCATCTGCCTTCTGCATGGCACCCATACCACTGATCCAGTTCCATGAGCCACTTTCTGGTCCTGATCCCTTTTGGCACACAAAGTCCTCTTCATCCCCAGGCCAGTATGGATGAAGCTCCTGCTCTCCATCAAGATGGATTCAAGTGGGATTTAATCCACTTGGGGACCACCACCCTTCCCTGTGAACTTCAGCACTCAAGCCATTAGTCCAGTGATGGGCAGCCAAAAATTTTACTACTACACTGTGGGCAGAGCCAATGTCATGACATCATGATGTCATGGGCAGAGCCAACGTCATGACATCATGGGTGGAGCCAATGATGTGGGCGGAGCCAAAGTAAAAAAAATACACATAAAAATACAAATTAAATAGACATAAAAATACACATAAAAACACATAAAATACACATTAAAAATAAATACACATTAAATACACATCAAATAGACATAAAACACATAAAATACAAATTAAATAGACACAAAACACATTAAAATACACATTAAATACACATAAAACACATAAAAATACAAATTAAAAATAAACACACATTAAATGTACATTAAAATATACCCACCCACCCCACACCCAAAGGCGAGTCACTTATCATGGGGTGCAGACTGTTTGGAGCTTCAGGCTAGAAGCTGCTCTTCCTCCTCCCCACTTGGGAGGACAGCATGGAGCCTGCCAAGGACCTCAGCAGCAGTCACCAATTCCTCCGTGGCTGTGCATGGCCGCCCAATGCTCTGCACTGCCACACTCCAAGCAGCGAATGACTGCTTTGCTTGGCAGGCAGAGCACTGTAGGCATGCATGCATGCCAAGCACTGTAGGTGTGCATGCGTACCGAACACTGTTGGCACACATGCGCAGTGGGGGAACTGGCGAAAAGGTAAGCCCCCAAGGTGGTTCCCCCCAAAAGCTGCTACTGGTTCTCTGGGACACTGGGAAAAGCTACTACAAGTTCTGGTGAACTGGTGCGAACTGGCTGCTGCCCATCACTGCATTAGTCCTCGGGTTGTCAGGTTAATTAACTGACACTCAGCATTGAGTTGCTGGCCATATGGTCTCTTCCAGGGGTGGCCAACCTTTTTACATTGCGGGCCTGACCATAACCCCAGACAGCTGAGCGGGCCCGACCATGCACGCCAGAAGAGGAAGAGGTGCATTTATGGCTGTCCTAAATGTACCCACTTCTGCATTTACAACAGCCATGGGTGCATTTGCACATACACAGGTGCATTTTACAACTGACGTAAATGTGCCCACTTCCACGTGCAGAGGAGGCAGCGACGAGCCGGATGGGTTGGCATCGTGGACCAGGACCAGCCCATGGGCCATAGGTTGGGAACCCCTGATCTACTCTATTACCATAGCAGGATAACCTGGCTAGACAAAGTCTCTTAGTTTACTGCAAAATCTAGTAAGCCATCCCTGTTTCATATGGTACCCTCCCACTTATTCTACAAAAAGGGGTGGTGGTAGATTCCTGTTTCCAAATCCTGCTGTGAAGGCATCACTGCATTTACTGGGCATGATAAGATGAATTTTGTGTGTGCATGTGCTCTTTTTTGACACAGGCCAGCAGCTTGTGGCATTCAGATTTTATAACTAACTAAAAATAATAATTATGTTATATATGCTGAAAAATATGCAGAGTTTTAAATATCAGCAAGCTTTCCTTAGAAATCCTATTATCTTGACTTCGTTGACTCCTTACAGAACTGACTGAGCATTGCAATCCAAAGGAGCTTTTTGACCAATATAAAATTTGACGTGTTTGGCACAAATGCAATTGAAACAAGAGCTGCTTTAAGTCCCCATGTCTCAAAAATGTTGTAGGAGAATTTCCTGTGTCGCTAAGCTACTAATGCTTTTCTGATTATACCTTGCTTTTTCTGAACCTCTGGAAAAGAAATTCAGTTCAGTACACTCATTGACTCAAATGTAATTATAACTCTCTGCTACCATTGAGAGGTCCTTGGAAACAATGCTGAGGTCAATGTTTAAAAAAATTAATTTAATTTCACATGCTTTTAAATATAATTTTGCAAAGCTTTTAAAGCATACCTATTAATATAAACTACCTGATAGGTCATTATGTATTGGTCACGGCCAGCTCCATTTCTTTTCCTCATTTTCACTGGGCTGAAGAGGCCGAACTTCATGCTCTTTCTCATTTGAACACTCATTTTAAAGGTATTAAATGTGGTCTTTGGCAGCAAATGGGCCTGAGGGACCAGTGAGATCCAACCATTTACATTAGAAATATTAATACATTAAACCCTTGATAAGATTTAAAGAAGAATGTTCAAAATATTAATATCACAAAATGCTGAAAACCATCCTCACATCTCCTGAGAAAGTCTTTCCCTTCTCCTTCTGCTGGCCTGATTTTATGAAACAAATGCCATTTGCTTTTGTTACAGACTTAGAACAATCAGCATTATTTTTAAAAGCAATTAGTTACATACTTTTTTCTAATGCCCCAAGTAAGATTAGGCAGGGTTTTTTTAAGTCCTTCTTTACCTTCCTGTTTTCAGCATATATAACATAATTATTATTTTTAGTTAGTTATAAAATCTGAATGCCACAAGCTGCTGGCCTGTGTCAAAAAAGAGCACATGCACACACAAAATTTGCTCAAATGGGTGTAGACATTATGAGCAAATAGCTAAGTGGCTGGAGAAAAAAAGGAAAATCACAAATAACCCCAGTGCCCTATTTGAAGGATGAGAGAAAAAGAACAAAATTCAGTCCAGAGGGCGCAAAAACAGGGATGAAAATGGGGCAGTCTGTCCAAATCATTTTCTTTAGATCTTCAAATTCCTTATATCACAGTCACATAAAATCTCAATTTTTTGACTTACTGCTTAGGTCCCCATACTGACTAATGTTGATCAGTCATAGCGTTGCCATATGTCCCAGTTTTCCAGGATTTTCCTGGATTCAAGCTGCCCTGGCCAGTTCAAGAAAAAACATGTAAAAGTCCGGGATTTTTAAATTTGAACAAAGGAAGCAAGATCACTGTCCACCAAGAGATTTTTGCAAAGTTAATTCACTGTCTCCCTGCCTTTCTTTCAGTTATCCTGCTTGAAAGCTGTGACGGCAAAACAGCACCCTGAAAAGCCCACCAGGGAGGGGAGATGTTTCCAAGTGAGATAACTGAAAGAAAGGCAGGGAGGCAGTGAATTAACTCTTTGCAAAAAAAATCCCTTGGCTCACCTTGAAGTTTGGGGGACAAGGAGTCATCCTCAGCCCTTTTCCTTGAAAGCCGGGAGGGAGCAAAAAATACCCATATTTAAGAAGCCAAACCTCCACCATACACTGGGACAGAGGATTCCTTCTTCACGTGACCACAAAGGGTTAATTGCATAGGGTCAGTATTCCTAGAGAGGAAGGGTACAGGGTGAGCAGAAAGTGATGAGTCATCCATCACAGAGGTCTTCCTCCAAAATAAGTCCCTCCCTGTCTTCTGCTTTTCTCCTTCCAAAGGGAAACAGAGGCTCCATGGACTGCATTGCCATTCTGGGCCCCTCTTTAGAACTTTCTTCCAAGGGATCCTCATGTGGGGTTTGAGGGTGAGTCTACTTTAATGGGGTATGTGTGAAGGGGATGGTGTGGTGACCTCACAGGGAGGAAGGGCAGTTTCACGAGTGGCCCAAGACATTTTATTCAAAAATAAAAATAGAACCATCAAGAATACTCTTTTGCAAGAAGGATCACATGAGAAAAAACTTCTTGACTAGAGTTTATTTTAAACTGATGGAGGCTGTCCACCCCGGATGGGGATTCCATGGGGTCTTAGAGTCATGGTCTCCTTGACAGCCCTATCCAATGTGTGTACAGTTTGAAGAATGCAATGAGATCACGTGGCTGTCCCAGTTTGGTGAGACAGAATTATGGCAATCCTAATCAGTCATAACTAGGCAAATGTGAAACTAAGTAACAAATACAACACATAAAGGGAAGGACACACTTAAATGTCTCATTTTTTTCCAGGCTAGACAAATTATAATATATACCCAGAGTCATGAACAAACAAGAAAGAAGAGCCAACACTTAACAATTACCAAATCAAGATATGGAATAGCCACAACCACCATGGCTGATACATCTGGAGAGGATGTTTGCTAAAGCCTTTTCTTCCCCTTCCATCATCTCAATTTTCTGAAATAAATGTAGTTAGCACATCCTTTTGTGTACCCACAACTAAAACACAGAAGACATACGTGGTATTTGCATGGAATGCTCCAGTACCACAGGAGTGCTCTTTCCAGGTATTTTTGGCTTACATTTACCAGGAACCCTCATAGCCAATAGGAAGTGATTACAGGAGTTGTCATTGAAAGAGATCTGGAGAAGTTACTTACTTCTTCAGTACAATGAGAACTACATGTAATGTTAAAATTAGATGGAGGTTTTTACATTTTCAGAAAAGTGGGAGTAATGCATGGACAGGGTTACCATATCAACAAGCACCACATTCCTTGAGATATCTATATAAATGTTAAAGCCTAAGATCAAGACGTTGACCTTTGTGATGCCACAGAAATAAGGAAGACAGAAGCTGGAGAAAAGCAAGCACAACACACTGCAAAATATCCTTGTGTCAAGACAATGAGCATTGGTGCTGACTGGAATTGGATAAAGAGGAGTGTCCACACTGTAAAGACTCTTCATTTCCCAAAATCAAACCTGCTCCTCTGCCAGCATTTCTTGCTTTGAGGGTTTTCTCCCCTGCCTAGAAACCTGGAGAAAGATAGCAGTTTTATACACTCTAGAGAGTACACTGAGAGTGCGGGCAACACTACAGGACAGAAAAACAATTCACAGATGTAATTCAAGGGAAATCTTAGTAGAAAATTCCATTGAGCAGCTGTTCTTTGTCTATAGCCAGCTGCATATGTTGTGACTCAGCAGACCTAAGTGAAAAAGCACTCTCAGTTTTGACACATGCTGACATCATGCAGGTATTCATTGTTTTATCATCAAAGGCAAACTTGGTAATCCTGTCTTTTGAAAATAATATCAATGTACAAACTTTAGTTAAAGACTTTGCCTGAAACTTCACAGGTGGATTGTGATGTAACAGTTCTGATCTTGCACATGTGAGTTCATGTCTAGTTATTATTCATTTGCTCACACTACTATTTTGGAAGTGGAAGGACATAGCATTTTAGATTAATGTGCATTGTTGTCAAATTCCTCAACCACATTCTGTGCACTCCACTGTCTAGTCATACCTACCACAAGACTACAGAAACATCTGCATATGCAGACAGAGATGGCTCTTTGGCTATAAATGGAGAGCACCAAACCCTAGAGTCAGATATGACCTACTTTCAAGGAAGGGCAACCTTTTCTCTTCTATTCTTTCTTTAATATATCTGTGAGGGTCTTCACAACTAGGCAAAGAATCCCCTTGTAAGCATGAATGCAGTCACTTTGGCCAGGAAGGAGTTAAAAAGTTCTCACCTGAGGTGACAGGCGGGTCCTAATTGGAAAACTCAAAGAGAATGAGCCAATTTAACATTTGAAAAAGAATGCTATCAAAAAGTGTTGCAAAGAAATGAGAGAGAAAACCAAAAAAAGAGAGGAAAAAACAGTGTCCCATAAGAGCCATAGCAGCCTTTCCTCTGTAAAGCTGAAGGAGAAACAAGAGAAACCAAATCCATGAGGAGAGAAAGAGAACAGTCAAGAAAACAAGTAAAGGGCAACCGAATACAGGGAGCAAAGGAGCTGCCTATGGTCCATGGGTGGTACTCTTTGCAAAAGGATAGTAAATGGAGGTGGGGAAGGTAGAGAGTTGTTGCTTAGAGCTTGCAGAGGGAAAGTGAATGAGCTAGACAGACCATGTTATAGCCATGTTATATGTAGCTACAAGGACCCTGACCATTTATGGCTGAAGAGAGCAGCACCTGGACCTTTTTTGTTGTTGTTCATTCACACAGTCAATTCCAACCCTTTTGGAACCCCATGGACCATTGAATGCCAGGCACCTCTGTCCTCCACCATCCTTCTCAACCTGCCCAACTCTGTGCCCACTGCATCAACAATACCATCTAGCCATTTCATTCTCTGCTGTCCCCTTCTTCTTTTGCCCTCAACCTTTCTCAGCATCAAGGCCTTCTCAAGTGAATCCTCGCTTCTCATTTGATGACCAAATTACTTTAGCTTCATCTTTACTATTTGACCTTCCAAGGAACAGTCAGGGTTGATTTCTTCTAAGATCAACCTGTTTGTTTTCCTTCCTGTCCAGGATACTCTCAAGACTCTCCTCCAATACCACATTTCAAAGACATCTATTCTTCTGTGCTCAGCTTTCCTTATAGTCCAACTCTCACAACCATACATTACTACCCGAAATACCATTGCTCTGACTAAGTGGACTTTTGTTTGCAAGGTGATGTTTCTACTTTTAACTATGTTCCCCAGATTTCTCATAGCTTGTCTCCCAAGAATCACCATCTGCAGTGATCTTGGATCCTAAGAAGATAAAGTCTGTCACTGCTTCTACCTCTTCTCCATCTATTTTCCAAGGAATGATAGGGCCTGTTGCCATTATCTTTGTTTACTTAATGTTGACTCTCAAGCCTAGACCTTAGATGCCTGCAGATCTTTTTTTTAGTGCTTCTTTGCTACCATAAATGAACTCTCTGCACCTGAGTAATAAAACCTAGGCATTTGGCAAAAAAAGAGAAGTTGGGTTTAATTGGCTAGTCTTTCTGTGTAATTTTTCAAACCAACAGAATAGTTTTGCTTTCCAATTTTAAACAAATGTGCCAGCTTTGCTTATTGTTGAAGAAAGCTACAGTGTTCACAGTAAGAGATTGTATTCTTCCACAAAACAAACAGAAACTGAAGGGAAGCTGGAGCCAAGTGCTCAAGGAAAATAATTCTCTTTTGCTAATTAAATCAGATGGCGTGACAGTGTATATATGTGTGTGTCTTCACACAGTTACATGGACATAAAGCTGTCAGATGTGGGAGGAGATGAACTGAGTGGATGTTTAATGGTCTAGTGCATTTTATTTTGTTAATCTTAGCTTAATGGGGGAAAAGAGAGAGATATTTTTTCTGGTGGTTAGTTTATGAACAGCCCAGAAGTGCACAAGAGCTATGGGGCAGTATATTAGTATGATTGCTGTACTGTATTGTATATACAGACCAACACCCAGAGGTTCAGTGGACCTACAGATAGTGAAATTAAGTCAAACATAATTAGATGGAATGCCAATATGGATAAGATTATTGCAGATTTATTCAATTTCCATATTTTTAGAGAGGTATCACAAAAATCTCTAAATTGTGTACATTTTGACACTGGGATAAAGGTGTTTTAATGTCTGATAGGTAAGGTGCAGCTGATCTTTAAAAATGTGAATGCAAAATGGAAGCAGGTGGCAAGAAATTCAAAGAAATCATGGTATGACAAGGAATGTAGACAGGCCAAGAGTGTTTTAAGAACTAAATATAGAGAGCACAGACTCAATACAACATGTACTTCAGGGGATGAATTAAAGGAAATGAAATCCCAGTACAAAGTACTAATCAAATGCAAAAAGTTAGATGACGCTTGTAGGGCCTGGGACATGCTAAAGTTAGCAATAAAGCAAAATAATCCCTCTCAATTTTGGAGACTAGTCTCTGGCTGTACAAACAACCAATATCCAAGTTCATCCATATTGCCAGAGATTTGGGGAAAACATTTCTGTGAACTTTATATGGCCACAAGCATTTCTGAAGCAAGCCAAAGAAACTTGATAAATCTGGATAATTTCTCCTTACAGCCTCCTGTTCAGCTCTCTGAGATCAAAAGCTTGATAGGAAGATTGAGGTCCAATAAGGCAGTGAGTTTTGATTTAATTCCATTGGATCTAATAAAAAGAAATATGGAATGGTGAGCCCCAGTTTTGCCCAATCTATTTACAGTAATTGATAAAACAGGCAGAATTCCAAGGAGTTGAGAAGTGGCCATTATTGTCCCTATTTACAAAAAAGGGGAGCATGAACGAGAATGAACAACCCAACCAATTATAGACCGATAAGTCTATTAAGTGTAATAAACAAACTCTATGCACACCAACTTCAAGAGAAGCTCCAGAATTGGCAAGAACATTATAACTATATGGCAGACAAGCAGGGAGGGTTCAGAGAGGGATGCTCAACATTAGATCAGTATGCAAAACTTGATCATCTCATACGCAAATACAGTGGAACCTCAGTTAATGTAATGAATGCGTTCTCCACGAAGTTTCTTACAGCAAAAATGACTTTAACTGAATTTCCCATAGGAATGCATTGAATATTTCCCATAGGAATGCATTGAATATTTCCCATAGGAATGCATTGAAAACCAAAATATTTTAACCGAAATGCAGTTTCCCATAGGAATGTATTGAAAAGCAAATAATCTGTACCAAAAAATTTCTGTAAACCAAGCCACTCTTTTCTATGGATTTCCTTTTGTGATGTGATTTTTATGATAGCCGAGCCGTTTGTTAACTGAGGTTCCACTGTACTCTTCTAATTCTATAACAACCCTGTATCCAATGACCTCAGAAACTCCCATATAGCACATATCTTCATGAAAAACCAGAGAAGTGCAGGGACCAACCAGATATTTTTCTGAAGTGACGTGCACTGGTAGCGCATGTGTACAGTGTGCACTTTGCTCCCCCCTCCCGATGAGATGGGAGCACACCGAGTTCACACACTCCAGTTTATTTATACATTAATCACATTTGTTCACCGCCTTCCTCACGAATGACTCAGGGCAGCTAACAACAATTTTTTCTTTTAAAAAATCATCAATAAAACCCACAATAAGAAGAGTTAGAAGTTAAAATTTAAGGATTAAAAGATTAAAAAAGAGAAAAGATTTAAAAACTACAAATTAAAAACTCACAGGGGAGAGGGGAGGAGTCAAATGAGCCAGCGGGCCTGAGCAACAGACTGGCCCATACCCCATATCCACTGATGGGATGTAACAGGTTCGCACAAGTTTGCCAGAACCAGTAGTAACTTTTCCCAGTGTCCCAAAGAACCGGTAACAGCTTTTGGGGGGAACCACCTTCGGGGCTTATCTTTTCACTGGTTCCCCCACTGCGCATGCGTGCCAAGCACTTCGTGTGCATGCACACCTACAGTACTTGGCGCGTAGGCACGGCCTCCTTGCTGCCCTCCCAAGTGGGGAGGAGGAAGAGAAGCTGCTAGCCTGAAGCTCCCTATAGCTTGCTCCCCAGGGTAAGTGACTCACTTTTGGATGTGGTGTGTCTGTGTGTATTTTAATGTGTATTTAATAGCTTTACCTATATTGATGTACTACCACAGTTCCTAAAAAGGTCTGGTAGCTGGTAGGCCTGGGGATTTTAAGCAAAGTCTTGGAGTTACCTCATCAATAAGCTACATCTGTGCTGTTCCAATTGCTGTTTCAATTGGAGAACCCTTAAGGAGGTACAGCTGTTTTACATTTACATTAAGGCATATTATCCTAGAGAACTGGTAAGATGACCATATCCATCTTGCAACAACAGCTGGTGATCCACTGCACCTGTGTGCTGCTCTGGGGAAGTCCTTAAAGTCATAGCACTGAGTTTGTTCACATTGCAACCAGTGCCACGCCCAGGCACAGGTACTAACACATATTATCCGAGAGAACTGGTATGATGACCATATCCATCTTGCAACATGGTGCTGCCCAGGCACTTATACTAACAGGTAAGTGACGGGTTTGTGTTTGGGGTGAGTGGGTTGATTAATGTTTGGGTGGGTGGGTGGATGTTTGGGTGAGTGGGTTTATTTTAATATAATTTTTATTTTATTTATTTATTTAATTTATTTACGGGTTTGTGTTGTAGGTGGGTCGGTGGATTGAGAGGTGTGTGTGCTTATTTTTATTTTATTATTTTATTTTAAATTTTATTTTCTTTGGCCCCACCCACATCATCATGACATCATGTCGTCAGCTCTGCCCACATTGTGATGACGTCACGGTGGGGTAGTAAAATTTTTGATATTCCACCACTGCCCATATCTGTCCCTCAAGCCTTTATAAGTGGTAGCTCCTTCCTGCCTTTCCCTTCCTTAAAATTGTCCACTGGAGAAGCTTTTGCTTCTCCCTTGGCAAGTGTCCTGCAGTGAGGCATATACAGAGCCACTTTCGGTTCCACTTTTGCCTGGCTGCCTCCTTATCTTGCCTGTCTTCATGGCTCCGGCTAGGCGGGTGCTTTGGGCGGCCACTGCCCTTCATAGTGCCCACCACTTCCTTGTCCTCCCTTGGACCGGCCCCCACGAGCCTCAGCTTGCCTCTCTGTGGCTTGCTGCCAAGTGTTACGTCCTCTCGTGCCTCCTCACTCCTCTTCTTCAGGGCAGCCAAGGCCCTCCCGAGCTCCCGCAGAGATGGACCTACTCAAGGTTGCCACAGCCCTTGAGGCCACTTCCATGCTCCTGTCGGGGTTGCACCTGCGATCATAATCTCAATGTGGCCTTTTCTGATGTGGCCTCTGGGCCTCCTTTGACTGGACCCCCACTGGATTCTCCTGCCTAGGCACCGGCATCAGATTCTGACTTCCTCTCCCTCCTCCCGGGGGTTGTCGACATCCTGGCCACTCCACAGCCTCACACTGGGGTAAGTACTCGGTGCAATCTAATATGATCTGCCCTTCACACACCGCTGTCTGCTCTGCACCACCTACTGCCAATTAGGGGACTGGCCATGGACTCTGCTGGGCCCTTCAGCTCCCCCTGGTGTACCATGGTATTTCAGGGGGCCCCCCCGGCCCACCTCCACGCAGCTACCTGTTTCTCATCTTGGTTTTCGCCATCCACCCCACGCCACCTATGGTTGGCTATATTGCGGCCCCATTGGGCCTGATAGCAGTGGGGTTTCCCCCCATTCTCCCTCCCAGGGATGTGACTCTCCCCCCTCGGGGACCACCTGCTGCAGTCCACCAGGGACAAGATTGTTCACTGGGAGTGTGTTGACCTCTGGTCTACTCAACCACGAGATCCCCATGGGTGATAGTGACAAGATGGATGGAGCAGATAAGGAGCGGGCCAGGTGCAAGAAGGCTTCCTGCATGTGGGCCAATTGGCTGCCTGCCTACCTTATCTATGCAGATGTCACCATATGGTCCCATCCCACCCTGTTATACAATATTTTGACAAAATTTACCATGCCTATATAGACTTCCCTGGCGAGTATTGCAGGTCCTACAATGAAAATTTCCAAATGAGGGCCACCCTCCGGCCTGATGCGCAGTGGGATGAGCTGAACTCTCAGCTCTGGCTACAATTTATGACCCTGTCACACCCAATCCTCTGCAACTGGTATGACTGTGGTCATTTGGTCCAGCCACCTCCAATTGCCCCCCTCCCCCTCCTCCCTGAAGGTGCTGCTCCCCAACCGCATCCATTCTGTTGGGAGTTCGCTGCCCAGGGACATTGTGGGCAGAGCCTATGTCATGGGTGGAGCCTACGCTGTGGGCAATCCATCTCATGTTATGTCTTTGTCTCTTCGTATTGTCCCCTTGATAATGTGTAGCAATATGGTCTTTTTCAGCAAGTTCTGCTCAGGTCTTGAAACTGAACAATGATGTTCTTACTGAGTAAATCAATCTTATGTTAGGTCCTTCCTCTTTTCCTACTCCCCCCCATACTTTTCTGAGCAACATTGTCTCTTCCAAGTTATCTCATCTCACCACACATGGCATCTCATCATACATGGCATGATAGTCTTGGTATCTAGCAGCTTAAATCCATCAATTGAAAGCTCAACAAGTTGCTGTCCATTAAGCACGCAGCATGAGTTCATGCTGTTGAATACTGCCAGAAGATTTGACACATGACAGCCATCGTCTGTGCTGGCTTAACCTATGGGAATTGCACCACTGAAATTTTTCCTGAGCCAACTTACAATGGCATTATTTTTCAGCTGGATGCCTGCCATTATTTCTTTGAGCTACAAGTGCCAGACCCATTGGCCAAACTGTTTGTAGCCCTCCTCATCAACTCAACTACAGTACAGTAATACCTCATATAACATTAGTATCGAATAACACGAAAATCGCATAACATTAAGGAATCTGGGGGGAATAATTGCATCGGATAACATTAAGATCCTATGGGATGCTTCAGATAACAACCGCTAAAGCCTGTGTGGTTACAATGTATCTCTATGGATCCCATAGGATTTTAACATGCATCAGATAACACTAAAAATCGTATAACACCAAGACTTGTGGAACCAGGTTTTAGTGTTATCTGAGGTTTTACTGTACTATGTTTTCATTTCCCTTTTCTCCTTCCACTTCATCATTCTTTCTTTAAGTGTGTGCACACACCCACACTGAGAGCTCCACCAAAATTTTCTGAATGGCTAAAGGAATAGCTCCTTGGTAAATAAACTGGCCCTTGTTTACCTGTTTTGGAAGGTGACCTATGGTGGAGAAAGGAGCAAGAAAGATGAAGAACTGTAGCTTTCTAATTAGATATAGGATGGTCAATTGTTGAGATTAAAGGGACTCTTTTAATCTCTTAATTAATTTCCCATTATGTGTCTGATGTTTTACAAGCCATTGTTAACAGCCATTACTCAATACTGATTGCATCTACAGAGTGAGATTATTAAATAAAAACCAAGCCCCAATTTCCTGGTGGGAGCTGTGATTTTCTATCTAGCACTTCAATAAGGCAGACCTTCCTTCTTATTTATCTCTCTTGAAAGAGCCTATATCAGTCCACAGTAAAAACAAAACAAAAAAGGCAACAATCCCAACAATTTCTCATCCATGCTGTTTAACATCTATATGAAACTGCTGGGAAAGATCATTCAAGGATGTTGAGTGCTGCTATCAGCAATATGTCAATCATACACAACTCTACTTCTCCTTTTCATCATCCACAGTGAATGCTGTGGAAGTCTTGTAGCATTGCCTGTTTTTGACAATGAATTGGACATAGGCTAACAGGTTGAGGTTGAATCCAGACAAGACATAGATGCTGTGGTTCATCTGATAGGTTGGATGGTATCCAGCCTTGTCTAGACAGCATTATTATCCCCCTGAAGGAACCAGGTTCAAGATCTGGACCCAGCTCTCTCCATGGAGAAGCAAATATCTTAGCCAGATAGCCAGCTCTGTCCATTCCTTGATAAGTAGCCCCTCTTGACATTGGTTCACACATCAATAATCTCAAGAATTTGTTACTGTAATATGCTCTGCATAGGGCTGCCTGTAAAGATGATCCAGAAACGGCAACCAGTCCAGAGAGAGGGCAAACAGAAGAAGGCCTTTCTTGGTGGTGATGCCATCACTATGGATGACAACCCCCTCCCTCACCATATTTGGTAAATTGGCCAAGGTGATATCTTGCTGTGTAGTTGATTTTATTGCCATTGAAGGTTTAATATCCACACCTTGTGCTTTTATATACTGTATTGATGTTTTATTAAGGGGGTTGTATTTTATTAGGGGTGAGACTATTTCTTTTGTTATTTGTCTTGTATATCACTATATTCATTTAATTATATGTACACTGTCCTCTGGAAAAGGGCAAAAAAGTCCCCTTATCCTCAGTCTATAGTGTGATCTCATAATCTTACTTTCAAAATTACTTGGCATCTCTCCTCCTAAGCAATCAGTCCTTTCCCCAGGATTATTGGATGAGCTCATCATCTCATTCTGGCTGCTTCTGGGGGGCACTGTTAATTTAAAAAAGGAAGGGAAGAGAAAATATGACTCTTGAAGAATGTCCTTCCTGCCTTATTTAAAGCAGCCAGTATCTTGGGGTGGGTTAGAATATTGGAATGGCATTTGTGAGAACTGAGTTCATAGGCTCACACAGCTTTGAAAGTAGCTATGTCACTGTAGGTCAGTTTTTCTCTCTGTCTCAACCTAAACTACTTTATTGCTTTGTTGTGTTGAATATGTGAGGAGAAGCAGAGTTGTTTATGCTACTTTGAGCTTCCTGGAAGATGAGCAGGGCAAATAAAATTACTGATAAAATGCTATGCTTTCTACCTCTCTTTCCTCTTTCATTCTTTTTAGGACTAGTAACTTTAAACCTGAAAAAATCTTCCCAGGCTTCCCATTAAAATCTATCTGAAAAGAGTCATCTTGATTTTTTTGGCATTACATCTTTCCTCCGTTATCACCAACTTTCAACTGTGCATCTGTGCACAGGGCTAGCTGGGTCTGCATTTACTTAATATGATAAAGCTAATCATTTCTGTGTATCTTCTGGGAGAAGATCGATCTATCTGCCTAGACCAAGCTGACAACATGAGATGCTTCACATTTTATGCACAGAGTGTGAAATTATTCTCTTTGGGCATCCTACGTGGTCTGACTGCAAGAGCGACTGTCTCATTATTCAAGTTAAGTCATTCTTCGTTTAGCAAGCCCCTGTAACAGAGGCAGATTGGAACAACACAGACCATCCAGAAGTCTCTTTGATATGTAACAATAAACAGGCCTGTTGAAGAAGCATGCAATGAACTTTGTCCATTATAATGATGGGTGCTTTGCAAGTCATTTCCCATACATCTCTTCAGTACACAGAAGCTAAACCATAGCTAACTAGATGCCTCTATGTCAGTATGAAAACTGACACTAGATACATCCTGAATAGGTTCTTATGCTTGCTAGAAAGAAACAGGAACTTGGTGGAAGTGCCACTTTCTGCTTCAGGCCTAAGAGTTGTGTTTCTGTAAAGGATCTGCCCATAATTAAGAGCCACCTTAAATTTTTCTCTGCAGATAAAGGTGATCTTCATTATGAACTCATCTAGTCTGTTTTATGAACATACATTTTTGTACCTAATGAAAGCCAACAAGATCTATTGCTTCCCCCCACCTTTGCTTTTGCCCAACTGGCTGGAATCTGTTTTGAGATGCTCAACTGAGCCTCATGTTGTCAGAAAAGGGAACAGGGGCTGGTTGAAGCAAAGACGTCTTTCAGCTCCCATAAAGGTGGTCAAGAGAAGACATTCATTTGTATATAATTATCACTCATCAATAGTAAGAGGTCACTGAGCATGTTGCCGTAGGTTGGAGTTAGAGATAATTTCCCTTGTCTGTCTTATACAGTTGTACCTCGCTTAAAGAGCATAATGTGTTCCATAAGATTGCTCTTTAAGCGAGTTTGCTCTTTAAGAGAAACACCATTGTAAATGACCAATTGTGGGGGGGATTGGGAACCCCGATTTATTTGTTAAGTGAGTTTTTGGTTGGTTTTATTTGTTAAGCGAAGCAAACATTCAGAGAAAATTCTGCTCTTTAAGTGAGTTACTCTTTAAGCGAGGTGCTCTTTATGCGAGGTTTGACTGTACTACAAAGAGCGATAAAAGAAGTACAAATTAATCATGACTAAGCTGTGTTTTGTTTCCACTGTGATTTAGTCATGACTTACTTTGGATGGATTGGTGAAAGCCTATTTATCAACTGTGACAGAAAGGAAGAAGGCAAGGAAGGAAGGAAATTATTTCTAAAAGCATTATATACTCCAGAGTTAAATTTACTTGCGATTCTTGCTGTGGTGAAACAGATTCTTGCACTTTAATTCTTTTATAAATCCCACTGCTTTGGTGGGCCTACCATAGTGAGATTCACTAAGCTAAGCAACAGGATTTTGGACCAAGTTAAACTATAATGCATTATGATTCTTCCTTAAAGAGGGAGAAGACCACTCGTAACACTGTAGTAATTGCACTGTTTTAGTTGCTCTTTTTAGTTACAGGGGTGCAGCCTCATAAATTAATGGGAGAGGCAAATTCCCTGGTTCAAATGCTTGCTTGTTCTGTGCCATGTGCTGCTCCACATGCTCTATTGTGGATGCTGCAGTAAGGGGTGGGTGGGAATTAATAACATTTGTATCTCAGGCCAGGAATTTCCAGCACCACAGAACTAAAGTATAAATATAAAGTATAAATATTTAGATACTTCTGAAAAAATGCTAATAAAAAGCTGTTTTTAAAGTTGTAATTATAATGGCAGCTAACTACAGTACTACTATTTGTCAATGTAGTTGCACCTCGGATGAGGAATTGGATTTAGCCTTTTCCTAATCCTGGAGAGCACTGGACTATGCCAATGAGATCTGGATTGAAGTTTACAGGTTTTATCAAATGAGGAGTTTAAAAAAGTCCCAACAGTGCCTCCTAGCCCAATCTTATCCAAATGTATTTATTTGTGTTCAGGTTCCAACTGAATACAACTGATATTCCCCTACAGACAACAATTAATATAAAAATAATGGCTAGTTAGATCACACTGAGAAAGCCACAACCATCTCTTCCAGAATAATAGGAGCAGCAGACAGCCTTTGTTAAAAACTTTATTTATCAAAGAATGAGAGACTTTGCTGGTAAAGATAGTTACTAAGGCATTGGAGATAAAACTCCTTCTAAGATGTTGTTGGTAAACAGCCTTCTCAAGGAGGACAAACTTAATTAGTAATGTTTGATAAATATACAGTACAGTACTAGGTTTCACTGTGAAATCAAGAAAATTGCAGAGATTGTTTCATGGGGATTCAGGAGGAAGCTGTTAAAGCCATTCAGTAAATGCTGAGAGGGATAAGTGAGCTGGGATTTCTGCAAGGGTGTTGTTTGTTCCCTTCTCAAATGAGAAGGAAGAGGGTTCTTTTATGACAAAGCTGAATTTAAGAAGTGAATTCAGAGCTCCCCATCTCTGAAAATGAAAATACTGTAGAGCTAAAATGTAATTCTGTCAAATACACAAAAGAAAGCTAGAGCATTGGCATAAAGTGAAAGAAGCCAAGCTGCTCTATGTAGCTGCAGAGGTTTTCCTTGTAATTAATTCAGAAATCCCTCTGGTATAAATAATTTATATCATGTGGTGGAATACCTATGTAGAAGGCTAAACCCTGTATTCATAGAAGGAATCATCTCCTACACAGAACGGGATCAAAGAAATTACAATGCTGACTTCCTAATTAAAAATGGATAGCTTGTTTCCCCTCTAGGGCTGTGATGTTCTAAGAACCACAAATATCTGTAAGGGGAAACCAAAGTGAATCAACAACTGGTCCAGATCAAACAGACTCTGGTTCAAGCAGCCTGCAAGAGGAGGGAAGAGCCAGTAATCAAGGGTTAAGTCATAAGTATCCCAATATGACAGGACCAAGAGGAAACAAACAAGAGCAGGCCTACAACAGTTCAAATCAACATGTCAAGTCAATGAGATACAAGGAGGAATAGAAGAGAATATGACTAAAAACACTGTTTCTCGATTTGATGACTTCTTCTTCTGCCGTATCTGAATCTGAATATTGGCGATCATCATGGCGATCAGCCATGATGATTGTCCTGAGAATATAATGCAGTGGCCTTTCATCTGCCTTCTGCACCATAGCACGACACCCGTACCACTGATCCAGTTCCCCAAGTCATTTTTCTGGCCCTGAGCAAATATAGATGAAGCTGCTGTCCTCCATCAAGATGTATTCAAGTGGGATTTGACCCACTTGGGGACCATCACCCTCCCCTGTGGACTTTGGCACCCAAGCCATTAGTCCTCAGGATTGCCAGGTTAGTTAGCCACCGCCTGACACTTAGCATTGAGTGACTAGCTGTATGGCCTACTCTATTACCATAGCAGGATAACCTGGCCAAATTGGACCAGATTTGACTAGGCTGGTGATATTTAATCACCTTGACCTGCAGCTCTTTTCCAGCTGGCTTTACCAAAAAAGCTGGGGAATGGTTTCTGGAATGTGCAGCATTTAAAATTATCTAACCAGCCTTTTGAATAGAGAAAGATAGAATTATATGCAGAGGGTGATAAAAAGAAGAAGAAAAATCTCATCCTAGTAGAGTACACAATAGACATAGCATACAATAGATGTGATGATGTTCAGCTGTGGAGATAGGAGAGATGAGCACACACTGTGACCTTAATAAAACAGAATGCTACTTTTCTCAAATTCTGAAAATTGTTCCCTTCCACTCATTTATAATGATGAATAAGGAATAAGAATTCTTCTCAAATATTACTATTCAATTTTTATCTCAAGGCAGGTCCCACTTTTACCATCCAAGCAGCAGGAGGCATACATTGCCAAATCAGTCTTAAATTACAGTGGAGAATTTGTCTTTATCAAATGGTTACACTTAAGAGCCTCTTTTCCAGTCTTTGCATATTCATTGCTTGAATGGGGAAAGATGGGGTTTTGAGAGACAGCTAAACACACTTCACATTTTTAACACAGTTCTTCAGCCTCCTTTGTTTCTGTATTTTAGCTCTGTTGTACATGCTGTCGTGATCTTAGCACGGTCAACAAATTATTTCTTTAGGCTACTTATTTACTTATTATTTACCTCTACCTTTCTCAAGCTAGTGGCTAAGTGGCTTAGTGGTTAAGATACAGAACTTGATGACTGGAAGGTCGGGAGGTCAGCAGTTCAAGACCCACACAACAGAGTGAGCTTTCATCTCTATCCCAGCTCCTGCCAACCTAGTAGTTAAAAACAAGAAATTGCAACTAGATAAATAGGTACCACTTCAGTGGGAAAGTAAACAGCATTCCACGCACTCCAGTGACTAGTCATGCCTGCCACACAGTGATGGGATGTAACAGATTCGCACCAGTTCCCCAGAACCAGTAGTAACTTTTCCCAGTGTCCTGGAGAACCGGTAGCAGCTTTTGGGGGGAACCACCTTCGGGACTTACTTTTTCACTGGTTCCCCCAATGCGCATGCGCGCCAAGCACTTGGTGTGCATGCACGCCTACAGTGTTTGGTACGTATGCAGGGAGGAGGAAGAGAAGCTGCTAGCCTGATGCTCCCTATAGCCTGCTCCCCAGGGTAAGTGACTCACCTTTGGATGTGGAGTCTCTGTGTGTATTTTAATGTGTATTTAATACCATTACCTATATTGACGTACTACCACAGTTCCTAAAAAGGCCTGGCGGCCTGGCTTGGGGTTTTTAAGCAAAGTCTTGGAGTTACCTCATCACTAAGCTACACCTGTGCTGTTCCAATTGCTGTTTCAATTGGAGAACCCTTAAGGAGGTACAGCTGTTTTACATTTACATTAAGACATATTATCCTAGAGAACTGGTTAGGCAAAGACTTGGCCCCACCCATGACATCATGATGTCATGATGTTGGCTCCGCCCATATCATGATGTAATGACATTAGCTCCGCCCACACTGTGATGACATCATGGTGGGGTAGTAAAATTTTTGACATCCCACCACTGTGCTCATGTCCCAATTCTCTGGACAAAGGTTTGGGAAATGTATAAGGTGCTGTTGGGGGAGCATGGTTGCCCTTCCTCTTCCACTGAGGGAAGCCATTCTCACCACGGAATGTCTCTGTTGGTTACTGGTCAGTGGAGAGGAGGCTGTTGTTGCATTGCACATTGCTGTTGAGCCACAAGAACTGCTTATGTGAGGGAAAGAACCAAATGTCCCTGCTTCATGCTGCAATAGATGCCGTCAGATTAACACTCCAGAAGTTCACCAGAGGTCCAAGCAACCCAATATGCTTGGTATCTCTGCAAGCCACCAACAGTCATGATAAAACTACATATATAGACTGTAAACTTTTTTGGGATAAACCAAACACAAAGGAAACGAAGTTATTGAATCCCTTTCTAATTACAGAAGGCTTGTTAAATCTGCCTGGGCCTGAAGCCAAATGCAAAATATTTCAGAGATGATGTCCACAGTGATAAAACTGCAGCTGTTTAACATGGTCTTTGGGAAAGTTTTGAATAAAGAGGGGCATCTTTAAAATGTGATGTTTAATTGATGATAAAGAGATTGTAGATACTTTCCTCTTAAATTCTTATTACTGTTAATTGGTAGGGAGTGGATAAGCAGAGATGCTAAAAGAAGCACCATCAAACAACCATGTAAAGGAGAATTAGTTATCTTTTAGTGCCAGGAAAGCTTTGAAAGGGATTAAGGGGAAAAGGCTCCATGTAACTTATCTGTGATTCATTTTTGCTGAATTGAAGGCAGAAACTCTGATCAAGTTAGTACTGGTCATACCAAAGCCCTATTTAAAGTTATAAAAGTCACTGAGAGAACATTAACTGGCAGGGCAATTTCATAAACATCCACTTCCATTACAGAAGGCTCCCTGCTACATGCCTGTTCTTCTGTGGGTTATGAGATTCATTACACAACTGGTCACAAAAATGAGAGAGAGCCAAGTTTTATGCAGTTATGCAATTTTCCTTCTGTTCCCTCCATAAGATGTTGGCCAGCATATTTAAGTTTATCCACATGAAGCTATATTTCTCAGGGTGTTAGAGAGGGAACATAATGTCTAGCAGTGTGACAATGTCAAATCCCCACACGTGGAAGAGCTGTGTATCAGTATGGTTTTGTCTCCCTCCTGTTAAATCTGTTCCATTTCCACAATGTGCTGAGTGCCAATATGAGAGGCCAGAAAATAGAGTTACAGCACAAAAGCTGCTGGTCTCTAGAGTCTTTTGTTTAGAAAGCGTAGAAAATAAAGTAGAAGCCTTTTCCATTTGACTTTGAATCAAATCAATAAATCATGTTCCTGTACTCAAAAGTTAATATTTTCAGCACAGCCCAAACCAAAGCAGCATTTAATTTAAGCATAAATAATACCATTGCTTCATTTTCTTCCTGTGAACAATATAGGTGGGTAAATTTCTGTTAAAAACTAACTGGCTACTGGGAGCTTTATAATATATTTATTCATTTCTTTGCAGATGTTCATGCTATTGAAATTTTCCCGTAATGGCATATTCAGTGACTACTATATTGGCAGATAAGAGTTTATTGCATCTAATATTGCCTCTATGGTCCAGTGCTGTCCAAGGTCTAGTATGCAGCCATTTCCAGATGATACACAGTATGCAGATGATACACAGTTGTACATCTCGGCTCGTGGGAACCCTGGTGATACAGTCAAAGTCCTATCCAGGTGTCTAGAGGCTGTGATGGTCTGGATGGGGGACAATGGGTTACAACGGAATCCTGGCAAGACTGAGTGGTTGTGGGTTGGGGGAACTGTGTCAACAAAGGAGTTACCATCTTTGGTTCTGAATGGAGCTAGTTTGTCCCAAACAGACCCGGTGCACAATTTGGGAGTCCTCCTGGACTCACGACTCCTGCTCGATGAGCAGGTGGCAGTTGTGGCTAGGAAGGCTTTTGCACAGTTGCGTGTAATTTGCCAGTTGCGTCCACTCCTTGACAAGGACTCCTTGCTCATGATCACCCACGCTCTGGTCACCTCCAGATTAAATTATTGCAATGCACTCTACATAGGGCTGCCCTTGATGACCATCTGGAGGCTGCAGCTGGTCCAGAATGCAGCAGCCCAGGTGGTGTTGGGATACGGGCATTATTCTCATGCATCCCCACTGCTTCGGGAGCTGAACTGGTTACCAGTTTGCCTCCGGGTGCAATTCAAGGTGCTGGTCATTACCTTTAAAGCCCTATATGGTAGTGGGCCAGGTTACTTGAGAGACCGCATCTCCCCAAGGGTATCTGTCCATCCCACCAGAGCGGACTGGAGAGGTGCTTTAGTTGTACCATCTGCTGGAGAGGCTCAAGTCTCTGGCACTAGAAAGAGGGCCTTCTCCCTGTTCGACTCTGTGGAACCACCTGCCTTTGGAGTTGCGCCTCCAGATCGAGCTATTGGCTTTCAGGAAGGGTCTGAAAACTTGACTGGCGGGAATGGTGTGGGGTTATGATGGTTCATTGACCCCTCCCTGCTGGCTTATTTAACATCTTACATGTACCCTCTTATCCCTTTTATTCCACTCATTCCTTTAGTTAAAGGAATGAGAGGTTGTTTTAAATTGGTTTTTAATCTTTTACTTTGTTTTTTAGAGTTTTTAACTGTTTATTGTATGTTGATTGTGATCCGCCCTGAGTCACCTGTGCGAGTAGAGCGGAATATAAATTTAATTAAATAAAATAATTAATAAATAAATCTCAAATGTGATATAATTCATATAAGCATGTACTCAGTGGTGGGCTTCAGCAGGTTCTCACCTGTTCACCAGAACCAGTAGCAGAAATTCTGGCTGGCCCCACCCACCCAAGTTTTGAAATAAATTAGTCCTAATTCAGGTGCAATTCAGGGCTTTCACCCTGGTCATGCCCAACATACCACGCCCACAGTGTGGTAGTAAAAATTTTTTGGAGCCCACCACTGCATGTACTATATCCTCTGATGTATGAAAAATGTTTTTTCTTGCATGCAGAACAGAGATGAGCAACTGTAAACCTTCTTCCCAATTGTTAGACTGTGACTTCCATCAATCCTAAATAGCTGAAGGATTATGGGAATTGTTTCCAAACACTTTGGGGGGGCACTGTTGCCCAGATATGGTTTAAAAAACTCAGAAAATAAGTAACCCACCTGACTGAAAACATTCATTCTAATTTGTCCTAATTCATTGAAACCTGAGTTTTGTGTTATGATATATAAATTATTTAGAGGCTAAACAACATAAAAAGCATTTTAAAAGACTATAGATATGGATGGCTCTGATAAAGAGAGCATTTCTCTGGAGTAAACAGAAACTAGCTGATTTCTGAGAAACTTACCTTATAAACAATTGCTAAAGCACTCTCAGAAACCATGTCTCATTGGTGCACCACAGAGAAGATTTCTTAAGAAGCAGCTCCCATTACATTTTTATGTCAGATGTTTGTTGAAGATAAGCAATATCGCTTGCCTATTGAAAACATCTATAAAATGGGATTTAACTGAGTTGTTTATCTGAAATAAACCATCTGGATTCTTTGTCAGCTGAAGCTTTTCTGAGCATTGACCTATAAGGAAGAGGCCAGTGACGGTTATAACATGTGAAAGTGGACAGCGATTTTAAGGTCTGGAATAGTGGAGGTTTTAGATCTTGGGTGGGTATCTTTCACTCCTGGAGATTTCACTGTGGAAAATTCAAAGGCAGGGATATGGGAGGCAAAAACCGAAACAGAAGTGGGTGGGGAAGCCCAAATGCTTTTTAGTGGTAACATAAAGGAAAACATTTTAAAAGAAAAACAAAGAAATGCATTTGTCCCTTTGTCCTTCCTGCCATTTGCATGCTTGTAAACGCTGAGCTCATCCCTATTAGCTCATAGTTATGATAAAACATGACTAATAGTGACAGAAAAGGCTTAATGAGCAAATGCCCTTTGAAGACTTTTCTTTACTACCCTGTCTTAATTCTATTTTCTGACACTCCTGAGTCCCTCAGTCTCACAGCAGGGAGGTTAAAATGTATTTATGGACACAGTCCTGTCCTCCAACAGTGGAGAATAGCCAGGTTGCAGAGATGGAACTACTCCCAGTATTGGCAGTCTGAAGTAGCTGCATCTAACACTGTCCAACAACAGGGTAGGCCTTATGAATTCTACAACTGGACTCAGTTTTTAGGGATACTAATGCATACTTCTTGCAATGTGGATAATTCACTTTGTACGTTGTTTTTCTTCCATGTTTGCCTAATTCAGATGACAGAAGACTTTAGGCTGGCTGAGGCTATGTTGTATTCAAACCTCTCCCAGCTCAGGAAGGTAAGAACTTCAGTAGGGGGTGGGGGGTGGGTGGGTGGGGGGGTAAAAACCACAAACTCAGCACAATCACTATGTAAACTGAGTGGAAAGCTATCAATCAGCAACTAGCAGCCACTACAAGGGGGTTAGGCCAGGGGTTCCCAACCCACAGCACCATTTCATGTGGCCCACTGTTGCCTCCGCTGCACCCGGAAGTGGAAGCAGGTGCATTTATGACAGCCATAAAATGCACCCCCATGTGTGTAAACATGGTTATGTCAGATATAAATGCGCCTGCGGCACACAGAAGTGGGGTAATTTACTTCCACTTCTGGGCGGCATGGTCCAGCCCGCCCAGCTGTGTGGGGGCACTTGTGCCAGAACAAGTGGGCTCATGCCCTATCCACACCCACCTCAGTCTTTCTTAACTTAGGTTTGTGCTCATACTTAAATCTTTTTCAGAGTCCATCCTAAACAGTTCATAAGGCTTCATGGGCATCGCAGTTACAGATTTATAACCCAGCAAGAGAGTGTGTGAGAGAACGTGCACATGGACGCATGCATTTGTGTGTATGAGTGTGTGTGGGAGAGAGACATAATTTCTTTTCTGAAAAAGGTCAAAAGCTCTGTCAGAAAGAGAGACTGAGAGACTTCATGCTCCAAAATAGTGTGACATTATGCTTCTCACAATTTATCAGACACTTCATAATCAGGGTGGTGGTTCCTTCCAGAAAGGAGGAATACAAGACAGACAGGAAAAAATTTCTTTGGGTAACAAGAGAGTCAACAATGTTCTTTGAAAAATCAGTGTGAAAAAGTACTTCTGCTTGAATAGAAGCTTAACTTCTTTAGAAGCTTACTCTGCTTCCAAATGTTTCTCTGCTGATTCCAAATGTTGGTGATCATTGTGGCAATCACCCATGAAGATTGTCTTGAGAATATAATGCAGTGGCCTTCCATCCTTCTGCATCGCAGCATGACATCCATACCGCTGATCTAACATTCCTAAAACATTTAATAAAATTATAAACCCAAGATAGCCAAAGAAAAAACCTGTCACCTTAAAATGCTTTCCCTCAAAAAAATATTTTTTTAAAAAGACTCTCCCCCCCCCTTTATCCTATAATTTATCAAACACAATTCTTATTGCTGTTCCTCAGCTGGGTAATTAGGTCAACATCAAAAGCATACTAAACACTTAACGAATTTATACTATAACCCTTTAAAAAATTATCCATATGGCTGCAATCTCATTTGCACGGATTAGGGATGCTTTTAATAGCTTACAAATTACAATGAACATAAGATAAATACCAATCAAAACAGCTTGGCAACCTCTTCATTAGCTTATCAGCATGGGGTTTTGTGATATCAAAGTTTCACCCTATGTATATCTTCATTCCCAAATTCAAACTCAGCAAAGACACCGAATACGTTTTCCCCAAAATTTAGTTATTTAGTTAATTGTTTATGAATATTTATAAGATGCCTATATTCAAAAATTGCAAAGCCATGTACAACAATTCTCAAACATACCTTGTAAAATGATGCACAAAATTAGGATACATTTACAACAAATTGCCATTATTACAAAACAGACGGAGCTGCTTAATTAAAATAGGAAGACTTACAAATTTTTTAAGTCTTAGCAAATAAGAATGCTGGTGCCTGTCTTATATCAGATGGAAGATTTACGGGGAGGATGTAAGTAATAAGATAATCTTTCAGACCATCAGATCCAAAGCTTCTGAGAGTTTTATATATTAACAACAAAGCCCTGAACTTATCCCAGTATAGATATAGCCACCATAAATTCCTTCAGTAGAGGTGACACTGCCAGGAAGGCCTCTTCAGATGATGTCAAGCAATGAAGGACTCTTTTAAGGAAGAATGTTGTCTTCCAAATAATCAGATTCCAAGTTATTTTTGAATTTAGATACTAATAACAAATTTCTACACTTGGTACAATATGGACCTAGCTGATGTCAATTACTTCAGTTAGAGGTGACACCACTTTCCATGTGCCCTAAAGAACAGAATGCATCTTTAAGGGGAAATATGGTCTCTCAGAAAACCAGGTCCCTAATTGTTTATGGTTTTATATGCTAACAACCAAACCCTGAACTTTGTCCACCAGAGGCACAAACAGTGCTAATTCTTTTAGTAGAAACATTGCATGCTGCCATAGTCAATTACTGCCAGAAACACGCACCAATAATGCCTTGAGTTTGGCCAGTGACAAAGCCAAGAAAGTGGCTTCATTTTGGGATTCCGGGGTTTGACTAGGACATGAAAGAAAAAGACTTGTCTTTGTGTCAGTACATTGTAAGAGTATGGCTGGGTTTACCAAAACAGATTGTGATCTCTAGATCACCGAAATCACACAACTAGAAACTGGTGTGTGGGTGTGGGTGGATTTCTTTGTTGCTAGAAGTAAGGGAAACTGTGTTGCCATAAAATTGTCTTATTGGTAAGACCTTTTGCAACTAAGCAGTCAGGAAGTTTGATACCGTAATTTTTATTTGAGAAAGCAGTGTATGTAGAAGATTGTTCTTTCCGGTATAACTGCTGAAGCTGTCTTCTGAGATACATGTAGATACCGGTCAAAGATGTGTACTTGATGGTTTGCTCTTATTATTTGTTGCATACTTCCCTGAGACAGTTGTGATTAGGGACACAGAAATTTCTCATCCTATCTGGATTTTGGGACAAGGTGCAGGCTGTTGTTCTTTGAATGTTAAGAGAAGACAGATACTGAGACACCAAAATTGGAGAAATCAAGTCAAAACTGAACAATAGCATAGAGACAGGTATTGATTTGGGTATGGATCCAAGGTTACATTAAAATACCTTTTTAAAATGGAAACAATGCTGAGAAAATAACATGGTATATGCAGTTCTTTAGAGTGCTGGACTGGAGAGAGGCTGGAATGTGGGGATGAAAACAATTAATTTTCATTAATTCTTGAAAATTAAAAGTAATTTTGTCTCCTAATATTAATGCTAGTAAAGAATTTTTTAGTTTGTTATATTAACATTTACATTATTGTCATTAATCATTATTAACTACAGGATCAATATTGTAGACTTAAATCATTTATTAACTTGTATGGGTAAAGTGTGGCAATGTGTAAGTCCATATATACCTGACCAGGATATAAAAAGCAGAAAAGTACAGCTTGGTGACTGAAGACCTAGCACATCTTCCTTCTGCTGCTTATTCGGCAAAAAACATACAGTAACATTAATGAGCCAGAATTTGTTAATTTCCTGTAAGCTTTTGCCAATGTTTAAGCATTGTTTAGTATGATTACATTGTTAATGTTTGTGCATGTTAAGAAAAAAATTCAATGAATTATGTCTGTGATGGCAAACCTTGGCACTCCAGATGTTCTTGGACTTCAATTCCCAGAAGCCCAAGCCCCTGTGAATCCACATGAATGGGTTTGCTGCAATTCATCTGGCCTACACCACGCCGTCCTTGTTGCTCCTGAAGCAGAAGTAAAACACACCAGTATGAGCACGTTTTACTTCTGCTTCCAGGACCGATGAGGTCAGCATGAGGTGAATGAATCACAGCAAACCCATTTATGTAGATTCACGAGGGCTTGGGCTTCTGGGAATTGAAGTCCAAGAATATCTGGAGTGCCAATCTTTCACCTATTTTTTCCTGTTTCTGTCAACTGGTGAATTCTCTGATTCTGCATTCTCATCAGGCAGCCATGCTTTTGAATATTATAAACTGTAATATAGCCAGAATATTATAAACTGTAAAAAGACACACCCTCTCTCTTTCTGTCTCTCTCATACACTTTTCTATTTTCCCCTCGACTTATACAGTTGTACCTTGCTTAAAGAGCATAATGTGTTCCACAGGATAGCTCTTTAAGCAAGTTTGCTCTTTAAGTGGAACACTATTGTAAGTGACCAATTGTGACTTCTGGGGGGGGGGGGGATTGCGAACCCTGATTTATTTGTTAAGGGAGTTTTTGGTTGGTTTTATTTGTTAAGCGAAGCGACCATTCAGAGAAAATTCTGCTCTTTAAGCGAGTTACTCTCTAACCGAGGCACTATTTATGCTAGGTTTTACTGCATTCAACATTCAGTGTCTGCTGAACATGTTCATTTTTTGCAGCATAGTTGTGGGGTTTGGTGAATTCCTCATCATTTTTAAGAAAAGCTTCTGTACCTATGAAAGCCTCAGTGCTCTCCTGAACATAAGGCGGAATTTATGTAATATTAATAAACAACATATTAAACAGTATATTACTGTCAAGTAGTCCCCACCTCCCCCTCTGTATTTATACACAAACCAGAACCTGGTAGATTCCACCATTGCTGCAAGTGAAAAATGAGCAACATCTACTCTGAAACTAGATGTGACATTGCAATAGTTGCACTGCATGAAAGATGGACTTCTGCAAGGTTGCCTGAACTCATATGAACAAATTACTCTTTCTCACATTCAACTAGTGTTCAATTGCTATTACTCTCGAATTTGAAAAGGTGTTCCCTCAAGTAAGGAAAGTCATATTTGTCACAGCATCCAATTCCCCATATTTTCTCTGTCAAAGAGAAGTGGCCCAAAGTATGTAGAGGCCATGTTGTTAGGCACTTTTCTGCAGTGATGGGATGTAACAGGTTTGCAACAGTTCACCAGAACCGGTAGTAACTTTCCCCAGTGTCCCGGAGAACCAGTAGCAGCTTTTGGGGGGGAACCACCTTCGGGGCTTACTTTTTCACTGGTTCGTCCACTACACATGCACACCAAGCACTTGGTGTGCATGCATGCCTACAGTGCTTGGCGCATATGCACAGCCTCCTTGCTGTCCTCCCAAGCAGGGAAGAAGAAGAGAAGCTGCTAGCCTGAAGCTCCCTATAGCCTGCTCCCCAGGGTAAGTGACTCACCTTTGGATATGGTGTGTCTATGTGTATTTTAATGTGTATTTAATACCTTTACCTATATTGACATACTACTGCAGTTCCTAAAAAGGCCTGGCGGCCTGGCTTGGGGTTCTTAAGCAAAGTCTTGGAGTTACCTCATCAATAAGTTACACCTGTGCTGTTCCAATTGCTGTTCCAGTTGGAGAACCCTTAAGGAGGTACAGCTGTTTTACATTTACATTAAGGCATATTATCCTAAGGAACTGGTAAGATGACCATATCCATCATGCAACATGGTACTGCCCAGGCACTTATACTAATAGGTAAGTGACGGATTTGTGTTTGGGGTGGGTGGGTTGATTTATGTTTGGGGTGGGTGGGTGTTTGGGTGGGTGGGTGTATTTTAATGTAATTTTTATTTTATTTATTTTATTTATTTACAGGTTTGTGTTGTGAGTGGGTGGGTGTGTTGACAGGTATGTGTGTGTGTGTGTGCTTATTTTTATTTTATTATTTTATTAATTTTTCTTTGGCACCGCCCACCACATCATGACATTAATTCTGCCCACACTGTGATGATGTCACAGTGGGGTAGTAAAATTTTTGACAACCCACCACTGCTTTTCTGTCATTATTATCATTCCCATTTTAGAGTCTGGAAGAGAACAGCCAATTTCCTTCACTGATTCATTTTGCATTTAGTATACTTTGTTTTGCTACCAGAAAGCAGAATATCATCACAGGCTTAATTTGCAAGGCTGGTTGGTAAGGCATGCCTCTCTGAGGAAATCCATTTGTCAGAGTGAGAAAACAAATTAATTGAATTAACCATAAGGGAACAAACATTCTTCCTGAAAGTCAAATTTCACCTTCAGAAAATACAGAGCGATGAATAGAATGAGTTTGTATGTGTGAACATGAGACAGCGAAACTATTACACAGCTCGCCATCTTGTGATAACAGCTAGGGGTTTTTATACAGTTTTTTTTATTTACATGTGAAGCATGTAGCTATTTTTGATAGTCATGACAATATTGCTACAAGAAAATGTGCAGAGTTCAAGAAACTTCTTTTGTTATACATTCTAGGGGGGTTGTTATAAAGTCTGCAGCAGCAATGAATTATTATTGTAAGAACCAATAAACACATATACTCGTAGTAGGAGAGCAAATCATACCAGCATTTCCCCCCAGTCCATGGCTTTCAAAGGTTTTGGAGTATAAATCCCATAATCCCATAGCAAGGCTTTTATTAGGCAGAGTAATACAACTATGTATTTAAGCAACAGTACTGAGTACCACCTATTTCTCCTGTACTTCTGGCATCCCTCTTTCTTGGAGGACAGTGGAATGTACACTACACGGTATGTCCTGCAACATGTAAACCCACCTGCTGTCTTCTCATATTCCACTGCCAATGTTGAAGTAAGTTTACTCTACCAATTCAGGAGGCTTCTGTACATAGAATGGCATGGGGCATCATCATAATTTTGCTTCTAGAAACAAAATATTTTGGACTGACCTTCTGGCACTATGAGAGTTGCAGCCCAACACGGGGGGGGGGGGGGAACTAGTTTAGGGAAGGTTTATCTACTGATCTTCCTTCTCAATGCAATCCATTGGTTGCCCATTGATTTTCTTTCTCACTTGGTAGTTCTACATTTTTTGGGTAAAAGTTTGAGCAGAACTTAATTGCCATGAATAAAAAGAAAGTACACTATGAGTGCTCATCTACCCATGCTACAGTGTTTTTTATTTTGTTTTCTGATATCCATGAACCTTCATAATTCCTTTTCTTCATCCTCAAATATGCCTGAGACCAAAAAAAAGTCAGGCAGCCTAAGTGCAAGCTAAAACACTGTACAATCTCAATTTCATGCCACATTCACAGCAATGGTTGTAAAACTACAGTTTCCATTTTAAATACATAAACAGGATTGATCCTTATTAGCTCATGCTTCACAGCAGTTTATCAGTTCTTGGTGCTGAGAAAGTTACACCTCTTTCTCTCCTCCTTATAGGAATATACCAGAGACTATAACCAAGGAGGGGGGACTTTTTAACAAGCATTAACAGTACCACATTCTTTTCTGCTGCAGTTCCTGAGTTTGTAGTCTGTAGTAGTCCTCTTATCTTTCTTTCTGAGCCATGATTTAGCACCAGTGGTGGAAGGAAAGAGGCTTCTTGCACAGCTGGTGATTGATTCTGGAGTGAATGCTTACAGAGTGAAAAATACTTATTCTCATGCTCTAGAGACAGATTTGCCAAACTCCATTGGGATTTGAGTCCCAAGAACACCTGGATGAGTCATAGGAAGTTGTCATTATGACTAATGGCTGGCAGAGTTCTACAGAAATGTCAGACTTTCCACCCATAGACCACTCCTTCTGCTGCAAGTAACTTAGGGCAGCTGAAGTGGGGCAAAGCTGTGGATGATACTATAATGAGACAGGGATGAAGCTTGTTTATAGCAGGGTCTTTGCCCACTGAATGTATGTAAGGGGAGATGTGTAAATAGGAGACATTTCCTCCGAGTACTTAAGCTACATGAACTTTGGTGCACTTCTGACATTACACCAGCCCTGTAAATAATTGTGTTTGGGGGTTGTGTTGTGTTGTGTTGTGCATGTAACTCCCCCTTCCCCTCAACTTTTGAAACTTCTTTTCCATAGCATCAGTTCCTACATCAGGTTTTCTCAACTTTTTTGGGGTGGGGGTTAGATCACTCCCCTCAGAATGGCTGCCTGTGTTTCTGTGTGAGTTCTCGTGCGATTTTGGCAGGTTCTCACATGGTTTCATGTGAGAACTCACCAAAATTGCACAAGAACTCACCAAAATCATGCGGGAACTCTCCAAAATCGTGTGAGAATGCCAAAAATGTACGTTTTTGCTGGTTTTGGCACTCCCGAGCAGTGGCAGCGGTGGCAGCGGTGGCTAGCGGTGGTGGCAGGAACAAGGAGGGCATCAGGAGCCAGATGACAAGGCTTCAGGGGTCAGGTCTGGTCCATGGGTCAGAGGTTGAGAATGCCTGTCCTACATGGACCTTCTGCTTTGCATTTAGCACCGTCTTTTGAAAGAGGCAGCCGCAGAAGGCCCCAACCCTCGCAGGCAATGTGGGAGGACAGAAAGAACAGAATACTTGTGCTGTGTGTTCCCAGACGACTGGGAGCAGCTGAGTCTTGTTGTCATCTTTTTAGATGCTGGATGATATCCCTGAGCTTCTGTGATTGTCCCAGCAAGAAAGGAACCCTGGCTCGGGGAAGATGCCAATGCCTCTTTTAAAAGGCAAAGAGTGTCAATTTAGCTTACCACAGTAAATGTGTATGGCTGTTTTCTATATTGAGAACCTAGAGGGCTTGACCAACCTCCCTTCAAGATCATCATTACACAGTCATGAATTGTATGATGTATGAAAAAATAGGCCCCACTTTCAAGCAAAGAGAAGACCATAGGATTCTTGAGGCAGGCTTTAGAAACACTGGAGGTTGTCCAGTGTTGTTCAGGAAGGTTGTTGCTTTGCTTGAAGTAGAAGAGCTGGCAGGCATACTGGCAGGCTCTCTTTGTGCTACAAAGACACATTAGATTTAATTACTGGGTGGTTATTGTGCAAAATCTCTTGTTAAAATCACTGTTCTGATGCCAGCAAGACCAAGCCATCTGTCAACAGCTAGGACAGCCGCCAGTGAGACTTGCGTGTGAAGCAGATAGCAAGAGGTCCCTTGTGTTTGCATCTCCCTTACATCCTTCTGCTTGTCATTCCTCTACATCTTTTAAAAAATATGCAGTTCTTAATTTTATTAGGAAGACAACTATCACTTTCTTTTTCTCTTACATTGGCTTGTTGTGAAGGTAGGCAAGGCTCCTTGCACCTTGGATAGTTGTGTAATGCAGGGAATGTCAGAAGATGTTTGCATGACAAGAAATACTCTCAGAAATCTACTGAACTACATAACTATTAAAGGCTAAGCAAGCTCTGTCTTGGTTGTTGTTTTTGCACCCAGTCACCCTATTTTCACCTGTTTTCAGATTAAATGCCACAAAGGCTAACAAGGATTTGTTGGGGAAATTTTATTTCTATTTCCCCCAGCTGCTACACACAAAAGGACTCTAGGCACAATATCTTAAAATATTAGTAATTTATTTATTTATTTATTTATTCATATTTATATTGCTGCCCACTCGCCAAGGCGACTCAGGGCAGCTTACAGTCAAAACAGCAACAGTACAATGAAAATTATAAAATATAACCTCACAAAATACAAAATACAACCAAACCAGAACACAGACTAACTCCCCTCAGGCCGTTGTTGTGGGCCCAGAGGCATGGACAAGGTCCTCAGCCTCCTGCCAGGCCATTTATTTACTGCATACATTTATATAATTTATATATTTATATAATTTATTGCATACATAAGCCAAATAAAATCAGAACACATTCTATAAAGTACAATACCTTAATAATAAAAAAGATGCAAGTAATATTAAGATTGGCCAATAATATAGAAAATTTGGAACAAAGCAAAGACAGGTTTCCCTAGGATCCTGTGTTTGCAATGGCCAAATGCCTGTCTTTCCTTCTCCCTTTTATACCTTCTAAACTACCTTTTTTTCCTAGTACATTAGGTCATCTCACGTTTTGCGGTTAGCAAGATACACGTGAGTACGTGTTCAGCACGAGGCACAAGTAACTCTGTCTTGAGCCACCTGCAGAGATAATTATAGGTCACAGTGACATAATGACTCCCTTTATATCATTTTGATTCTACTTTCAATAAAAATGGCTGTACTTGCTTGTAAATAATATGAATCAAAATTTCTCTCTCACAATCCCCCATTTTTGTCCTATAGGACAACACTTCACTACACATTTCTTCACATACACATTTCTTCATATACTGTACTTTTATATAAACTCTTACTTAACTGTCCATAGCATTGGCTCACAATCTAACTTACAAAAATCTATCTATTTGGCCATTGAATACTTTATCATCTCACAATTATCTCAGTATCTCAGCTTCTACTTCAAACTTATGGTTCAAAGTAGCATATTTTATTTATTTATTTATTTATTTATTTATTTCTCATACTTGCTAACCCGCCCCAATCGGGCAAGCCCAACTCTGGGCGGCTTACAGCACAGAATAAAACACATCAATATAAAAAATTTAAAAGTAATAAACTAAAAACAGTATCTGGGGGTGTCGCCAAGGGTAGTATCCCTATTACTTTTCATATATATTTTCATCCTATTCCTTAAGGAAACAGGAGGCACAACTATATCATTTTCATAGCAAAAGAAAGCAGATTACTTATAGTGCATGTGTCTTTTACTTCTGGTGGAGTACTTATACCAACAAGATCTTTTAAGTACTTATACTTTTAAGGATTAAATGTTTCTATTCTAGATTTATTCTTTTGAGGTTCTAAAAACCAGAACACATTATCAGTCAATCATACAATGCATAGGTTCAAATCTAGCATTTTCTAAGTGTCATTTGAGGGCCCCAATTGTCTTAACGTGACCAAAATGAAGGAACTTTGGGTTTCCTGGGTTGTAAAAAATCATTTATATCCTCTGAGCTTAGTAGAGATTGCTAGTCTCATTTCTGCTAGTCTCATTTCTGTTAGTCTCATTTCTGTAAAATTCCAGTAGCTTGTTATTAAACTAATCAGGGCCATGTTATGACTAAAGGTATCTAGATAACAGCGGAGCTGTGTAGAACCCAAAACAACACATTTTATTATGGAAACTTCCCTCCGTAGAGAAAATAATAATGCTACGGTAGCTAGGCAGAGCGAAACTCCATTTTGGGAGGGAAGTCAGTTCTTTTTGGAATGTCTATGGATTAACAATTTTTTCTACATAAAGCTTCAGTTTTATTTGAGCCTTACAATCAATATCCCATGTCCCGTACATTCAGTTGTAACCAAGAACAAGAAACATAGTGTGCTGTTTCCTATAAGCTGTTTCATCATGCCTTGGACTGCAGATGCTTCTCCCTCAGTTGTAGCAAAGGAGTACATCAAGTACATACATGGAGATAACATGAGATGTCACAGGACCACAGTCTACGGTGAGATGGAGAATCCCATCACAGACCAAAGTCCATTTGGACAAAACAGGAACAGTTCAGTCTTTGCCTTCTTGGTCACAGCACTTAGTTCTCTTACATGGGGTTGAACTTCAATTTCAACCATAGGACTTGGATCAAAATAATTAGATGGAGTGCTGATATCTGTGCTTCGGCTTCTGCAATGTCGTTTGATCAGGAACAATGCTTATCAGTTCATTTGGATACCTTTTTGTAATGTGAAGCATGAACTCACATACTGTAATTTGACCCACACGCTGGATTTGTGGTTATCTGAGACAATTTTATAAGAGCAAAAAAATAGTCCATATTGAGGTGTCAAGCACATGGATATCCTGGAACAGCAGAACATATTGAAGTACACGTAAGTTGTATCAAGGAGAAAGAGCTCTAAATGATGCTAGATCTTGTCTTATACCCATTTAGACAAAGGCAAACAATCAGGTCAATTAAAGCCTGTTTCATAATTATAACAATCTCCCCAGAACTCTGAGATGATTGACACATTGTAGATGCTGAGGTAGATGCTGAGATACCTTCCTTATTTCTTGATTAGCAAAATAGAACTCTTGGTCTATTTTGACCAGCCAAGATCATGAACACCTGGTTCAAATAAAGTACATGTGATTATATCTTATTTATTATGACCTCTTTATGATTTTTTCCATATATGAAGACAATAATCTTTAATTCTTAGTGTGTTTAAAATAACAAGAGCTGACACAAATCATAAAGCCAATCTGATTTTCTTTGTAAATTTGGGATATTTGGGAAATAACTAAACATTATTCCATTAATTCTTCCAAAATAAATTTGCTACAGATATGAAGCTAGGCTTTTCAAACAGGAGTCTGTCTCTTTTTCTTCTTCTTAAAAGGAGTACAAATGTAAAGTTTTACTTTAGTCTCACACTGAGAAATTTATCAACATTGTTAGCTTTATCTACCAGAGCAAAGACACAATAGAACAATCATATAGATTTATTAGAGCAGCATTCAAGCTTTTAGATAAAATTGTTTTGTATATGGATGTAATTTTGACTCATTTCAATAAAACATTTGGTATAATTAAGCATTATTGAGGATCTATGCAGTAGTAGTTACTGTATTTTGCACACATACGAAAATTGCTAATCACTTTCCGATGTGTGATGTTACTTAAACCATAAGTTGCTGTTATGTTTTTTAAGTCTTGTACTTGATAATTTCAAAATCTTACCGAATACATTGATATACATTTAATCACAGTTGTCCAAAAATGGTACAGGAGATATTTGCACAGTAGCAAGACTTCATTGTATGTTAAATTGCTTATGTTGCACATTTTAATTATTGCAATTATTGCATAGCTAGAACATACCTTACGTGTCACAGCTATGACACCAGAGCAAATCATTCTTTTTCAGAGGGCAGATATAAATATTTCCCCCATTTCCAACATGTTGGACACAAGCCAAACATGTTGGATTTGGACCAAATAAGGCAGGAGGGTTCCAGGATCATCTTGTCCTCTGCCCATGATTTTGTTCAACCTTGGCAATGATGAAATTGCTCTTTTAAACTATTTGGCTGATATTATAGACAAAGAAAAAAACATGGGCCATGTCGTTTTATTATTTCATGTGCCTTCCCAATAATCTGTTTTTCTTTTAATAACATTTTACGGTTCTAAATAGCTTCTTCTCAGGTTGAAGGGACCTCCTGGGTAGGAGTAAGTTATGCTTTTTGGTATGGATGGCATCTGGAAAAACCCTGAAGTTGCCAACCCTTTATATCTGACTGGATCCCTAGTTGTCCAACTGTGGTATACATGACTTAAAGACCTTTCTTTGAGGTCTTGATGCTGGGCTGCTTCATCTCTAGCCATCTTGTTGCTACTTTTGCTACATATATTGGTTTTTGTCTTGTTTCATTAGTATAAATGAAAAAAAGGAAAGCTCATTCTATTTTTGGAGGTTCTATGACTTTAAAAAACAATCATGAAAAGATGGCATAAGTGAGTACATTGTATATATGGCTACCCACAACACTAGGGGTGGCCAGCCTTTTTACATCATGGGTCTGACCACACCCTGAACAGCTGAGTGGGCTGGACTATGCCCCCCAGAAGCAGGCACATTTATAACAGCTGTGGGCACATTTGCGCATGCACAGGTCTGTTTTATAGCTGATGTAAACATGCCCGCTTCCACTTCTGGATGCAGCAGAGGTGGCGATGGGCCAGATGGGATGGCATCCAGGCCAGGTCCGGCCCACGGACCATAGGTTGGGAACCCCTGCACTATACAGTAAAACACCGGATAACGCTAAAACTTGGTTCCACAAGTCTTGGTGTTATCCAATTTTTAGTGTTACCCGATCAATGTTACAATGCTATGGGATGGATCGGATAACGTTAAAGCTCCATAGAGATACATTGTAACCACACAGGCTTTCGCGGTTGTTATCCGATCCATCCCATAGGACCTTAACATATTTGGATCCAATTCTCCTCCCCAGATTACTTAACGTTATGCAATTTTAGCGTTATCTGATCCAATCGTTATCCGGTGTTTTACTGTACCTTTGAAATCAATTCCTTTTAAAAATTACCTTAACCACAGGTTCCTGTTTTCCCCTAGCTATGAGGTTTGTGTCTCTGTGATTTTAATCATATCCCAGCTAAAGATAGCTGTACTGACATTCATCATTGACATTCTCATCACTATTAGCTATGTAACAAACAGATAATGTTGTTTGGTTCTCTTTCACAATGGTGAACACCAAGCCAATCCCTTCTGGCCACTTTCTTGGGTTTACCAAATATAAAAATAAGATAAAAAATAAAATAGAAATGAGAAAGAGCAAAGCTGTCTTACTAGTGCAACATTGAGGGAAATATGGATTCAAACAATAAATTAGGGCAGATTGAAGCATTCCTATTCAACCACAGACTATAGTATAGGGATACCCAAACTTTTTGGGCCATGGCCCAATCACATGGTTTAGCAGGCCAGTCACGTGGTTCCTCCCACTGGAAGCGTAAGTAAAACTCACCTGCCCATGCGCAGAAGACTGCCAGAAATGCATCCACAGCTGTGGTAAATGTGTTTATGACAGCCTCGGGTGCATTTATGGCAACATTCTGCTTGCATGGGCAGGTTTTACTTCCGTTTCCAGGAGTGGCGAGGGTGGCGAGGGCTGGATGAATTGGCATCAGGGGCCAGATCTGGCCCACAGGCTGTAGTTTGGGCACCCTTGCCAACAAGCTAATTCTGCTTAGTGTACGTATGAGACTGAAAAGTACATAGGGAGGGAGGAACCCCCTTACATGTCTCATGCACTTTTCCTAGATGAATGTCCCCACTCGGGGATGCGGGTACTTCCTGTTCTCAATCTCTCTGTACCAAATGAGGGTGATAAGCAACCTTGATCCTGTATGAAAAACAGCAGACAGACATGCCTTGTTTATTGAAGATATATCATGACTGAAGTTGTAGAAGAGGGGTGGGATCCCTCCAGGCTTCAGGGGAACAGATTAGATAGCAATTGCACTTATATGCTATTCCATAGTGCCAGTGGTGGGATTAAATAGTTTTTACTACTTACTCTGTGGGCGTGGTATGGTGGGTGTGGCCAGAGGGAAGCCCTGTGTTGCACCCGAATTAGGACTACTTTATTTCAAAATTTGGATGGGTGAGACCAGCTGTAATTCCTGCTACCAGTTCTGGTGAACTGGTGTGAACCTGCTGAATCCCACCACTGCATAGTGCTTAATGCACTCTCTGGGCAGTTCACAGAGTAATTAGCAATTTGCCTCCTACATACTGGGTACTCATTTTACAAGCCTCAGAAGGATGGAAGGCTGTATCAACCTTGATCCCCATCAGGGTTGAACTCCTAATGTTCTGGCTGCAGTACAGCAGTGTAATCACTGCGTCATCAGGGCTCTGATGTCTTGACCCATATTATCACCAGTGAACCTCAGTATCCACTACTGATTTTGAGGATTTTGCCATTGTCACTACCTAAAATGATGCCCATGGTGGGAGCTCTCTATGATGCAAGTGGTTTGCAAGAGCATCCTAATGCAACACAGAGTCCTTCCAGCATGCGGGCAAAGAGCCCTCTTTCCTTCCAGAAAAGAAGAGAGAAATGGGATTTGTTCATTGTCTACATTGGCCTGGTTTACTGGCAGCCATTACAAGGCAACAAGCCCTTGCAAGATACAGCTGGGGGAGCACGGCTGGTCTCTAGGTCACATGTGGGCTCAGAGAAAGAAACTATGCAAAATGTGTGCAAATCATTTCTTGGATAAGGTAAAGAGAAACAGCTTTGTCAGATGACCCTGCTTTTAAAAGTGATGGATTTTAACCAGGACATGACTGCTATCTTAAGTAAGTAGCTTTCAGTGGCAAACGCTGACATGATTTCCTATATGCTGTGACTATAAATGTCTTTCCTATTTAATGCAGACATTCTTAATGTATACTTTAAAAACATCATGAGTTTAATGAATTGCAGTCTGAGGTTTGACTGCAGATATAGTTCCTCGAGGTGCTGGGATTACTTTGCAGTTTACCTCATCTATGATTTACTTGACTGATTTTCTGGCATCAACCTTTGTATTCTTCTCTCTCTTTTTGGTCTTTTGAATACATTGCTCAGTGAAAACATTTGGAGCTCTTAAAATAGACCTCACTGCTCTGCAGTCTCTCTTTAGAAGATACAGACAGGAGGAGACAAAGGGCAATTTCCAAAATCTAATTTTATAGTACTCTGGTTAATCCTCCGATGCTGGCTGGTCCTGCCCTCCTCGCTGCAATCTGTTATTTTTCACAAACAAGGAAGCTGGAGATCTGCAGTGCAGCAGGAGTTGCCCGTCCCTCTCCGTGATTTCCCCAACAATTGGTTTAGAAAGCCCTGATATGCACTGAAATTTGGTCAATTCAGCTGTTCAAAAGAAAAGGGTTTTAACTGGTGGAATAAAACATCAGGAAAGCTGCCTGCCTCCCCATGGTCACCTATTCACAGCTGCATTTCCCTCCGATGTAGCAGTTCTCCATCATTAAAAACAAAAGCACCCTTAGTTTCTTCAGATCCCTACATTAAGAAGCAAAGGATCCAATTCCTTGTATGCCTTTCTGATGAAGGAGGATTCTGCCTGTGGGCATTTCTTCTCCTACCTACAACCTCCCCAGATCTTTTCTCTAGGGTAAATGGACCCTGCTGAGCAGATCAATGGACTGAGGTGGGGAGGGTATTGTGTTAACAGAATTCTATGCTTAGCACATTGGCTTTAACCCAAAGAACTTCTGCCCTTTCGAAAGGGCCTGAAGACATGGCTGGCGGGTCAAGTGTGGGGACATAGCAATGCAGGTTCCCATCCAGGATGGCTAATTTAAGAGCAGCCATCCGCCCCCATCTGGTAGCTGTTATTATGGGTTTTTATCCGTTTTCACTGTTCAATGTTTTAAATTTTTTTATGAATTTCTTATGAATTTTATGAATTTTAAGGCCATATATATTATGAGCTATGCTGTAAGCCGCCCAGAGTCGGGTTCGCCCGATTGGGGCGGGATATTAAATGCAAATAAATAAATAATAATAAAGAAGAAATGGAATGATGGCATAATTATCCTGAATGTTATACAATGTGACTAGGTTGGGTATATGACTATGTTGGGTCTATGTTGGGTATATTATTATGTTGGATATATGGGTATACTATACTACCAGCAACTCAATGCCAAGCATCAGGCGGTGGTTAACTAACCTGGCAATCCTGAAGACTAGCAGCCTTGGCGAAGTCCACAAGGAAGGGTGATGGTCCCCAAGTGGATTAAATCCCATTTGAATCCATCTGAATAGAGGGCAGCAGCTTCATCAATACTGGCCTGGGGCTGAGGAGGACGTTGTGTAGCAAAAGGGCTCAGGACCAAAAAGTGACTCACAGAACTGGATCGGTGGTACGGATGTCATGCTGCAATGCAGAAGGCAAATGGAAGGCCACTGCATTATATTGTCTTCATGGTTGATCACCATGATGATAGCCAATATTCAGAATTTGATATGGCACTCAAAGAAGAAGAAGAAGGGTATATGATAAAGCCTCAAAGCCAAGATTTGATGGTACTCATACAATATGCAGGGAACTGCTTTAAACGAAAATGGTATGCTGCTGCAGCCAATACCGGACATCATGTTGCTGCAGTTCTTACTTCTGTGACCACCCAATGTTTAATGTTGTCAAAACCTGGTGGGAAGAATAGCCGGCAAGAGAGAGCCCCTACCAAAACATTGCTGTGGAACAGGCATTCACAGCCTATGGCCCACAGGCTGTATCTGACCACTGACTCCAATTTGTCTGCCCCATGCAGCCCTCGCCACTCCCAGAAGTAGAAGCAAAACGTGCCCCAGCACGCACAGACCACTGCTGTATATGCATTATGTGCATGTGCAAGTGTATTTTACTTCTGCTTCCGGTGGGAGGAACCATGTGACCAGCCCGATCAGCTGTCTGGGGGGCGTGGTCAGGCCCGAGACCTGAAAACATTGAGAGCCTTGCTTTTGAACATTTCAAATTTGCCAGTAGCTTCTGTCAAGCCCTGATGCATGAATGTAGCATTCAACCAAAATTAGATAAATGCTACAGAATCTGTCTTTTGATGGAACGGTGAGCAAAGGATCACATAAAACATTGCAAACAAAAATACATCTCACTTATTATAAATTTATTTATTTATTTATTTATTTATTTATTTATTTATATCACCTCCCACTCGCCATGGCGACTCAGGGCGGTTTACAGTCATGAAAAAACAAAACAACAACAACACACACATCATAAACCTATATGGTAGTGGGCCATATAGGGTAGTGGGCCATAAACCTATATGGTAGTGGACCAGGATACCTAAGAGACCGCATCACCCTAAGAACGTCGGCCCGTCCCACCAGAGTGGATCGGAGGGGTTCTCTTGTTATCCCATCGGCTAGGGAGGCTCGCTTCACTAGTACGAGGAAGAAGGCTTTCTCTGTGTTCGCCCCGGCCCTCTGGAGCCTCCTCCCGATAGAACTACGCCTCCAGACAGAGCTCCTGCCCTTTCGGAAGGGCTTAAAGACCTGGCTGGCGGGGCAAGTGTGGGGTCCCAGGAACGCAGGTTCCCACGTAGGATGGCTGATTTAAGGGCAGTCACACACCCCTTGTATCTGCATCTGTTTTTATCTGCTTTGCTGTTTTAATGTTTTAAATTTTTTATGAACTTTTAAGGTTTTAGATATTGATATGATTATAGTTTATCCATGACGCTAATTTACGCTGTAAGCCGCCCAGAATCGGGTCTACCCGATTGTGGCGGGATACCAAATGTGAGCAATAAATAAATAAATAAATAAATAAAATAAACAGCTAAAATTCATTCCTCCTCCTGGACCGAGGACGTTGGTCTTTTCCTTCCCTGGCCAGTTAGGGCCCATGATTAGGAAGTAGAAGCTTCCATCTAAAAACCTTAAAACTGTTAAAATTTAAAATTAAAATCTAAAAAAGATTAAAAACAGATTAAAAACACACCAGCCAAGTTGCACATTTTTGATCCTTTGGGAACAGCAAATGCTTTGTATAACTTATTTTAACAAAAAGCTAATAAGAAGAACCGCGTCACCTCAAGAACATCTGCCTGCCCCACTAGAGCAGACCGGAGGGGCTCCCTGATAGTTCCATCTGCTAGGGAGGCTTGCTTCTCTAGCACCAGGAGGAGGGTCTTCTCTGTGTCTGCTCCGCTCCTGTGGAACCTCCTGCCAACCGAACTTCACTTCCAGGCAGAGCTTTTATCCTTTTGCAAGAGTCTTGAGACCTGGCTGGCACAGCGGGTGTGTATTGGTGTGTGCTATTGTGTGTGTTTTATGTCTATTTAATTTGTATTTTAATTTCTATTTTTATGTGTTTTATGTGTATTTAATTTGTATTTTATGTATATTTAATTTGCATTTTTATGTGTAATGTATTTTTAAGATTTTAAAAAAATCCTTTCAACCCAGAATAATTTCTGACACAAAATTGTTGTTGTTGTTGTTGTTGTTGTTGTTGTTGTTGTAGTTAGTTAGTTAGTTAGTTAGTTAGTTAGTTAGTTAGGCCTACTCTAGTTTAGCTTATTCTAATAAAGAGCTGTATGGGCCTCTTCTAGTAAAAAGTACTACTGGAAGCAACAGGATTCCAGTCAATGTTTCCAACCACAAGAAACCAGTAGAAGGAGAAAAATATGTTTCCAAATCATATTTATTTTGTTATGGAAATAACTCCATTTTAGTCTGTAGTTCTGTTTAAAGCAGTGCCATTTTTAGTCTTATTTATTTATTTATTAGTTACATTTGTATTGCCGCCCACTCGGCAAGCAACTCTGGGCGGTGTACAACAATCACATCATGAAAAACACACACACACACACACACACACACACACACACACCAAAGTTGCTCATGTTTATATGTTCCTTTATTTGTTGTTGCTTAATATGTCATTCTTTTTCCTTTCAATTTTTCTCTCTGTCTCTCTTTTTATCTCTGCTTTTAAAGAATAAATAAGTATGCACTTGCTGTGCCATAAAAATTCATAGGTTTTCAGAATGTTGAATCTTTGATGAACACAGAACACAATGGATTTTGTAAGTATCAAAGGCCAGACTACAGCTGAACAATGTACTTGTAAAATTAAGATTTAGCTTTCAGTTTAAAAAACAAATGTCTTTGGTGACAGAAGTAAAAAGAAGACACATGTTACCTATTTGTTCTACCAAGGTTCCTGGGAATCTCAACACTCACCACAATGGTTTTGTTTATTTACAAGGGTTTGTGCTATCAAGGACAGCACATCAAAAACATCCAATTGTTCCAGCAAGAATCAAAGCAAAACTGAAGAAAAACATTGTGGCATCTTTGAAAGTAACAATATTAGCCTGTTTCAGCATGTATAACAAAAATAAACCAAAAAATAAAATATAAACCAACTAATTTATTTCAGTAGGAGCTTTCATGGATTGCAACCCACTTCCTTGGATAGAAGAATTACAACAGTTAGGTCGCAGGCCTATATGCACAGAGTGCAGGATAGTGTGGTGAAGGGACCAAATGGGATAGGGGAAAGAGATAATGAACCTGCATAGTGGAAATGGCATTATTAACACTGGTAATGAATATTTAGAGAACAGTGGTACCTTGAGTTACGAATTTAATGCATTCCCCAGGATGTTTCATATTACAAAAATATTGTAACTCAAATTTCCCATAGGAATGTATTGAATGCACTTTCCCATATGAATGCATTAAAACCCAAAATTTGTAACTCAAAAAGTGGTTTCCCACAGGAATGCATTGAAAACCAGTCAATCTGCTCCAAAAATATGTAACACAAGTGATTATTTTGTAACTCTAACCATTCATAACTTGAGGTTCCACTGTAATGATTACATAGATATCCTGTAAACGCTTGAGAAATCAGCTTGCCTGTCAGTTGATACCATGGTAGGTTGCTCTCAATGAGTTATCGATAGACATGTTTTCAGGGAAATTGTGTCAAGGTCAAGGGTATGCCAAGGGAAATAATTTGTTTGCCTCCAGCTATGCACAAGATTGTAGATAAAATCTATGTGTTAATAGACTTAGTGTGCTAAGAATCTCTGATTTTTAATTTAATCCTTTTTATCTACACTGGATTTGTAAATATAGCCCCTTCTGCCTCTCTTTCTCCCCCCTTTCTCTCCTCTCTCTTTCTCCCTTCACCATCATATCTCACTTTATAAATCCTTTTTCTCCATAACACTTAATGTGAGAGCGTCCTGGGGGAATGAAGTGGCTCTGAAGCTGGTTTTTGTGTTTCTGAAGTCAGACTGATCACAATTTATTCTCATGCATGCAGATAGTCCTGTATTCCTGTGTAAAATACAAAGACGCCATAAAGGATGACACCAATCACATCAACAGGTGAACAGGTAAACAAGATCCTGAAATTGTGGGGGTGCACTTTTGAGTGCTGCCAAAAATAGATTTAGGGACACAGGATCTTGTTCCTATCTTCATACCCATGTCGTATGATCTGTTGTGTGTCAATAGTTATTTAAGATTTGGGAGCAGGGTTCTTTTTAAGCCAATCATAGAATCCTAGAAACATGGAGCTGGAAGGGGCCTAGGAGGCCACTTGGCCCAATCCCCTGCTTAATGTAGAAATCTGACAGATGGTTGTCAAATTTTCCCTGAATGCCTCCAGTGTTGGAGCACTCACCACCTCTCAAGGTAATTGGTTCCATTGTTCTACTGGTCTAACAGTTAAGAAGTTTTTCCTGGTATTCAGCCTATATCTAGATTCTTGTAGTTTCAGCCCATTATTGGGTTACACAGAAAGAACCTCCTTGAAGATTGTGTTAATTTTGAACCACAATCGGGAGTACCTTGGTAAAGGCAACCTTCTGTTGCCAGCTAATCTTTCTCACACTAGGTCAGGTGAAGGGAACTGCAGAATGAACCCACCAAAAGGTGGCTTCATTTTGGCAGTTTCACGTCTGGCCTAGACATGGAAGAAAAAGTCCATTATTATGGATCCTGTATTCTGCGATATTCAAGAATATATCCCACCCCTCCTCTTTATGACAGTCTTTCAAGTACTGTATTTTAAAAGTACTATCATATTCATTTTCAGTCACCTTTTCTAACCCACTACTGTCTTAGATAACCTATTCTGTGTTGGTAGGTGGAAGCTGGGGTCTTCAGAGTGAGTCAGAGTGAGTCAGAATTAAAGACTGATACTGATTAAAAGCTCAAATAAATTAGGTAAATAAAGCATTGATCCAAGAAGGTCAGAATTTGTTTAAAAGAAAGCTAGTTTATAAAAAAAGATTTTCTTTTAGATTATATGCTGCAGTTAAGATATCAGTGATAATAGAATATGGCTGGAAAATCACAGTAGGTGAAAAAATGTCAATGGGCAGAAAAGAACTTTATAAAAATAATCTGGTTTCATCATATGTATTCCTAATCCAAGTTTAGCTGGGTTTCATCTGATGATCCACCGGAGATAATTTAACTTCTGTTCTTTCCATGATACATTCCTTGGCTGAAACTCATTTGTCATACACTGCCAAAGTGAAATGACAAAGTGAAATGCAGATTCTGCTAGGGAACTTGCTTCTGACAATTTCACTTCCAGCTCTTGGGATTCAATCAGATCTGAAGATAAGAAAATTCAGAGCCATAAGGCTAGACAGTGTCATAAAGAAAAGAAAGGCTTCACAAACATGTAAAGTCCAGAAGATTATGTATAATGTTCTGACCTTCTCAGAGTTATTGCAAAGAGGCTTTACAATGTAGGACAGATTCCCTGTTCAAGTCAAGATGTATAGTACTCAATGCCGTTCAAGTGGTTGGTTGGTTTCTCTTTTTCTGTTCCTCCTTTCTTCTTCTCCTCCCTCCCTCCCTCCCTTAAAATATTGAAAATCCTACAAATCCTTTCCTACCTCTAGTAATAGTTGTAATAATACAGGTGTAAATATTAGGTTGCTGTGCTCTCATGACAGCCCCAATCCATTGCCAGAGATGACCACTTCATGTTTTATTGGCAGCACTGGCTCTGAACTTTCAGTCTTTATAATTTCAAGAGATGTACAGTATCTCATGAACCAAATAAAGTTCCTCTTTCTTTCCCTCTGTTAAAAGAACTAAAGCAAAAGCAAAGAAGAACCAAAATTGTGCTTTCACAAGAGTTCTACAGAGTAGGATGTACTCCACATACCGTAGCAAGACCACATGTATTTTCATCTTCTAGAATATTATATCAAATTGAGAGATATTTCTTCTCAAATATTGGACTCTCTTTGTTTGCTTACTTGTCTTCTTGCCTTTGTGGGTAGTGTGGGTATTGCATGACGAAGAGAGCTCCCGTCTCTGTCTCAGCTCCTGCCAGCCTAGCAGTTTGAAAGCAAGAAATTACAAGTAGATAAATAGGTACTGCTTTGGCAGAAAAAGTAACAGTGTTCTGCTTGCTCTGGCATCCAATCATGCCTGCCACATGACCACAGAAATGTCTGCAAATGTAGACAGCACTGGCTCTTTGACTGTAAACAGAGACCTTTACCTAAGAAACCTGCAGTATTTCAGAAACATAGAAGAATCTTGTGATGAACCTTCAGTCTGAGCCTTTCTTAAATCATTGGCCTGGAATACAGCCCAATCCAATGGACACAATTGCTCTTGTAGCATCTTGGGGAAATAATTTGAAATGTCTCTTCAGTGACATAAAATCAATCTATTAAAATGCACAGTAATGGAACAGCATAAAAAACAAAAACAAGAACCAGGAGAAGCATCAAACATATCTTGCTGACAACAATGCTATAAGCAGCTATAACACAAGTTCTTCTCATCTCTGTATCTTGTTCTTGAATGTTCTGTTTTGTGATTGGCCACTGGAAAATAAACATGGGTTTCATCTGTAAGTCTGAATGCTAAAGCATCTGTCTCTCAAGAAATCATCTTAAATGAGGAATAACAGTCCACAGTGCCATTACATGGTGCATCTTTATCGCTCTGGGGTTGTCATCCCCCATCCTCCCAAGCTGCCAGGCTGCAAAGAATAATTCTGTGTTGCTGCCATGATCAATGCTGAGGAAAGCAATGTTTTGGCACCCACGCATTTACAAACCACACACGCAAAGATGTGGGAAGCTAATTTTTTGCAATACAACTCACAGCCAGCATCATTGTTGCCAGAATATCCTTAGTGTTGGAATCTTATCTTTGCAAAGGAAGCAGCAATATTCATTGGACAATTCCAATACATCCCCAAATCTGATGAAGAGATTCAGGGAAGAACATTTCCTTTCCCATGTGCTGGACTACATAATTCAAGCTGATTTTCTATGAATATAAGAATTCTGCCTACCTTTATATAGCTAGAATTATCATTATAACAACTGCTTTGGGTCTCATCAAGCAAGCTTTACAATTATCCTGTGAGATCAATGCATTCAGGCTACATGATTTTACTTGAAGTGCGGAGGTCTCTCTCATACAAATCTGCTGCGCAGTCCATTTTTCTAGTACAGAAAACTGCACATAAAGTTTTTCTTATCATTGGCAAAGATGGAGATTGGTCTTCTACTTAATATGTTTTCCCATAACATATTACTCTCTTCCTGGACCATGTTTAATCCATTCGTAATCTGCAAATATTCCCACTGGGCTCTCCTTTCTTGTTAAATTTGACTCTTCATGTGCCTACAAGATATGGCTGATGTAAAGGCATTGCAGAAGCACAACACTGTGATTACCATATCTCGTGGCACTGCCATAGAGCTTGTGCAGATGTCTCTGAGTGGTGTTGTGCAGTTTGACCTTATATCCTTTTCCTTTCAACTTTTTAGCTTGAATGAACAGAGTTAGCAGGCTATTGAAAGCAGAAGATCAGGGATCACACTGCTGATCTAAAACTCTGGAGTACCATTTCTATATCCAGTGGAACTTACCTGCACTAAAATTCATGTGTACTGATTTTCTGAATTCTTTAATCCTTTAGCCGGCAATTTTGCCCATATCTTCAGCATGCAACACCACCCATACTGGCACAAAATTTCACACCCTGTTTTCTTTTCTTCCCCCACCCCTTCCTTTTCCTTGTTTTTCACCGTTCCTTTGCTGTGCCCTCTCCTAAACACGTACAAATTGGCAAAGGGCATTTTATGCTGATCTGTCAGTCACGTTGCCTGAATATTGCTCTACTGCTTGTCTTATGAAGTTCCACTTCTAGTCAGATGAGATCATGGTACAAATCCCAGATGGATCCAATCTGTTTTAGTTCTTCATCCAAGAAAATAATATATATAATTGACTAAAAATCCTGCTCAGATAATGAGGCTATTAGGCGTTTTGCTACCATAATGAACTGGGATTTCACAGTTCTGTTGTTTGGATTATTTCCTGTATTACCATTAAAATGCTATTGCAAATAGATATTTAGGATTGTGGTGGCTTAGTAGTTAAGACACTGAACTTGACAACTGGAAGGTCGGCAGGTCAGCAGTTGGAGACCTGTATGCCACATGGCAGAGTGAGCTCCCATCTCTGTCCTAGCTTCTGCCAACATAGCAGTTTGAAAGCAAGAAATTGCAAGTAGATAAATACTTCCCACTGAAGTATTCTGTGTGCTCCGGTGTCTAGTCATGCTTGCCACATGTCCACAGAAACATCTACAGATGCAGACAGCACTGTCTCTTTGGCTATAAACATAGATGAGCACTAAACCCTAGAGTTGGCTACAACTGGCTTTCGAGCAAGACGACCTTTACTTAAATAGATGATTATTCATTTGTGTTGACATAGATCTATCCAGCTATTTCACTAAGTTTCCCATTCAAAAACAGGTAACAATGCAATCAGTCCTAAGCACAAGCAGAAGTTTTAGTTAATAGGGAAACAATCCCATGGTGATATGAAATGGATTTTGCTTGATTTGCATTTTAAATTCTTTGACAGAATTTGGAGTTCCCAGCTTAATGTGTGGATTCAAATGCCATTTTGCTTTGGACTAGGCACTTCTATTAATTTTGTATTGCAATTGCCACCTCAAAAGGTGCAAACCAAATGGCATTGGTTAACAAAATGTAAATATAAGCTGCACATATTAGGGGAGAATGAAATTCATGGTTGCATAGTACCTTTATTGGACCACTAGAACACCCCAAGTATGGCAAACCTTCAGGTTATTTAGATCTAGTCTTCAGGCTGAAATGGATTTTAAAACAACAGCAAAAGAGGATTGTGGAAAATTGAAATGTTGAGAAACCTAGCAAGGTGTTGTGGCGCTTGTCTTTGTCTCTGATCAGCAATATAAAAATGACAGATACTTTTGTTCCATTAGCCCTGTGGTGACAGGGGTAACCACCAGTTATCGCTAGTGCCTCAAGAAATCTTGTTTGCAGCTACAAAGTCAAGTCCTAAAATAGTACCTTTATTTAAGCCAAAGGTGCCAGTTTCCAATCATGGTATTCAATAAAAATAAATAAAATGGGTCAGGAAGGGAATAAACAGAATCCACCTGATTGTTGCTCCTTCCATCAGCACTTTTCTTCCTTCTCTGTTGCTTTAACTGCAGGACGAAAGGCAGAGTAGCAAGCAACCTACCGTATTGTGTCTTCTTTCACCAATGAAAACCATTTCCTTGCGCTGCTGCTCTGTCAATTAGGACGTAAATCTGAAGTCCAAAAGGATCTTCCGGAACTGTCACATTAACTTATATTAACTATGGTAAATAATTTATTGTCTGAATTCATGACTGCATACATAAGTGACCTGTTTGGAGACCATGTTACAGAACAGTATTTTACTTTTTACAGGAGACGACCACTCCCAGTTTGATCATAATTTCAAACACATGCTTTAATTATATATTTTATATTAATATTATTTATATTACTTATATATTTTCCTCGGAAGTGATGATGATAGCTAGAAATTTGTTTTGTATGGGGGGTTTCTAGTTGTTGTACACCATCCAGAGTGGGAGATTATCCCAGATGGACAAGACATCAACAAACAAACAAATAGATGCAAGATTATTTAGTCTCCAAGGGGAAAATCTGAAGCATTTGTCTATCCATTCTTATATGATATGATAGGTCAGTTTTTTATAATGAGGAATGTGATTTTCATGTCTATGGAGTCAGGAAAGGAACTAGCAGTTGTCAGACTCTGGCCGTCCCAGTTAAGGGCCTCTCCCTTCTGCCAGTTCCTGAGATCTCTATCTCATTATGGGAACTTAGCCCTTACCTGCTTCTGGGAGAGCAGGACTGCTTTAAAGAGGACTCTTACTATGCTCAGGCAATGGAGCAAACATGGGAGGTAAGGTAGCTAGGCCTGCTGTGTGTGCTGTCCTTTGATGATAAAAGAAGCAATCTTCAGAGAAAAACAGTTGATTTATTGATCAGGTTCTTAAGGCATAGTCCATAGAGAAACATAAATAAAAGGTCAGTAGCATAAGACAGTCCAGTAACAATCCACAGGTTCATTAGGTAATCATGATGAAAACAAAGGAATAGTCCCCAGGCATAGATGTTAGCCTGTATACATCCAAAAATGAACTCCTTCTGCTCTCTCTCCACGATGGAGATTCCAAACCATGTGTCATGTTTAGGCCAATCAGAGACAGTTAGAAACTTTCCCACAACATAGGATTGTTGACACACGTGTACAGTCAGTGCTCTAACATATAGTCACTACATCATGGAACTCAGATAAGAGTGCTGGGAACACTGAACTAAAAACAATCTGTCTCGTGACACGTAGTCTTGTGAGACAGAGAGAAGAAAGGATTTTTGAGGCCTAGTTTAAACCAGGTCCTCTCCAAGCTTTGAGAACATTAGGAAAAAGATGTCATTTCATGACAGCAGTCTTTAGTAACATCGTCCTCTTATTCAAATCTGTGGTTTGGGAGAAGATTATTACTTCTTGGAACTCTACTATCTTGTATGGCTTTTCTCTTTTTTTGAATGCCTTGTCTTTGATATGTTTATTTTAAATGGTACAAGAAAAGAACAGAAAATGGAAAGCTATCAAGAGAAATGGAAAGAAAGTCTGAAACTGATCCTGAAGCCGTGTTTCAGGCTGTTCGCTTGTGCTCAAATGTTATTTTATGGCTTATTAACATCTAGTGAAAGCTGTTTTCAGCAATGCATAGCTGTAACTTAATTCCTATTTTGCAGCCCATTGAGAGAAGCAGGCACCCTTTGCTTGTCTTATTTCTCCTTACCAGCCCCAATATTGGTGCAAAAGAAGGCCAGTATGTTTTAGTCCCAGAGATGGCTGACATTGACAACTTACCCTTTTTATGTAGCACTGTTTTCTGATAGGTTTTTGAGTGCTGAGTTTGTAGTTATTTGTACAGTACTTCCTTCAGAAGTAGCAGATTTAGTATACTGTTTCCTTTTATCTTTCCCAAGGCTGAGCATTGTTTGTCCTGAGTTCCCTCTCCACAAATGTAATCTGATTTCATCCCACAGGGACAATGACAAACACATAGCAAATACATTTAAGCTAGTCACTCTCATTCATGTACAGGCAAAACATAAGACACTAAGCTGCCCTTCTGTTGTTCTTCATGATTTAGATGCTACAAGTGTGTCAATGCAAATAAATTCTCTCTAGAGTTCCATCAGTACACAGAAGGACAAAGTGGGATATAAAAGAGGTCTTCTTGATGAATGGAGAGCATTGCAAGTACACTGGGCCGTTCCAACTCCTTATTCACTGAGATATCAACCTTACCTGCACTTTTTTAAACACTTCTTGTGCTTGGATACATTTCTCAAGCTCCACTCTCTTGTTTGAAAGAATGAAGAGCATCAGACCTACAAGGTTTGTTTCTCCATGCACTCACTCGCTATCACACTGTCTTGATCAAGTATGAGGACCACCGAAACAAATATGTCAGTCTCTTAATACAACTGGCCTTGAAGATGGCAATGTTTCAGGAAGGGTTTTGGCTCAGGAGTCATAGACTTGAGGGATTTCTGGCATTGTAGGCTTTTCTGTCAGCATCACTGATCTCTCAGCCTCTACACCTGTGCCTCTGCTAGACTTCAGGGAGACCTGTCTAAAGACTAGTCCTTGGCTGAGACAAAGGACAATATTATGTACATTCTACGTACAGAAATTGAACTAAATGCTGGAGTGGATTTTAACACTGATAACACCTTAGCTTCTTTCACTGCACATAAGGGCAACACATCAGATTAATGGTGCAGAACACATCTGTGGCCTACACAGCTCTGAAGCCCCAAAAGAAAGGAAAGGCCAGGTGGCTCTAGGGTTGGTTGCCATTGTTACTCCCAGCCATCTTCTATCTGAAGTGGTTCCCTTACTCTGCCTAATAATCAACCTGGTCCTGACCACAGGAATATTGTTGGATTGCAAAGTTAAAATTCACACATGGTTCCTCTTCCAGCTTTCATTTTTGGATTAGTAAAGAATCACCCATATTTAATCTGATAATTAAAACATATTTTCATGAGAAATGAAAGTGTTATAATGAAAATGTTAAAATGGACAGTCACAAAAAACTAAAGCCATAACTTTTAGTTTGCAAAGCCTGAGCAGGATTGTTAATCACAAGATGCTTTGGACATAGGGTTGTTGACAGTTGGAGTCAACTTGATGGCTCATATACAAAGTGAGAATTTAGGAACATTTTCAGGAAACCACAAAATCATTTTGGTCCCACCCAATTGCCTTTCTTTGTTGAAAATGTTGGAACTCGTTTAGCTGCTATGCAGAAATCTTACCCTAAAGTATACTGAAATAGTATATAGATGGATGCATAGAGACCATTTCATCACCACAACTGTGTTTTCCTCCCCATTCCTCCTCCTCCTCCTCACAAATCTTTGCACTGACTACTTCACCATTTTAAATTCTAGTACTGTATAAACAAAGGTTTCCTTTTAAAGTATTCACTTCAAAGAGAGTCCTGCTGATTTCACTAACATCTTTGTGAGATTTAATACCCAGGAGTATTTCTTCATTTTAAAAAGCAACACTCTCTCAGCCAGTTCTTTGTAGAAACCACAATCCATTTGTCCCTTGTTGCTATAGCAAGAATTAGCAGGACTTTCCCATAGTGAATTTATCATTCATAGCCTATTATGTACTAGTAGGGAAAAATTCAAAATGAATACATCAGTATTATCTGTAAACTAAGATGCCATATTAAACACAAATGGGTGTCTATGAAAAGCTCCCATTAAAAGGCTCAGAGCATATGTTTATATTTGGTAGGGAGGCGCTGAGGTGGAACTGGAGATGGCTGTTATCTTCCATTTGCCCTTGTTTTGATGAATGGTAATGTCACTGCTGGCATATGGATTTATGAATTGTTGTTTGACTTGGAAAGCTGATGCGGTTAATGTAGAGCTCAGGCATTCTTACAGGCACCCCTGAAGCCTAGGAAGGCTAGAAACCTTGAAGTGATAATGAGGCAGAGGGCTACAATTTCACTGCAGTGCAGATTGCAGTACCCAAGAATCTTTGTTCTGGAATAGAGCCCATTTATTGCAGTTAAATTGTCAATTTTTGTGGTTACAGTGTCTCCTCTGTCATTCACTATCAACTCCTAGGCTGCAAGCTGAGAACTTGCAATGTACATCCTGTCTCTTTTCAAAAGCATTTCCCCCAATCCAAAATGAATTCAAACTGGAAACAGTCCCCCACCCCACAGTCCAGCAGAAAAAGAGACAGCATTCTCTATTTCTGACTAGAGCAGAAAATAGTGGAAGTTTCGTTACACCTTAGGCTAATTTTTAAAAATTGGATTGTTATCAGGTGAAAGGAACAAAATGGTCCATTTTCACAACCACAGGATGGTATTCGATCTGCTCCCAGAGAAGCAACACACATACATGACAACTATGACAGTCTGCTTTAGCTGCCAACATTTCAGAAATTAGATTGTAGAGCCAGTTAGCTACCTGGTTCCTGGTTCCAATTTCCAGATTTAAAGCACATTTTATTATGTTCAAGAGCCAAAATGCTGCTGTCTGGCAGGCCTTTCATCCAAAAAGACATGATGCTAAAGGAAAAGGCCTTATGTTACAAATTTAATGTTCTTGGGATTGGAACTGATGATCAAAGAGTGGAAGGGAAGTGTGACATTTTCTTTAAAAATCCAAAAGTGATGTGTGATGCCAGAAAGTTCAGAACCTCAGCTGCTAAGCAACATGATGTATTGGAGCATTTCCCCATAAAAGTTTGAAGATAACATACAAGTAATACACCGGATAACGCTAAAATCACTCAACGACGACAAATTTGGGGGGAAGATTTGCACCGGATAATGTTCATTTTAGCGTTATCCGATCCATCGTATTAAAGAAGGAGGCCACAGCTCCTCTCCCTGCCACTTCCCTCCTTCCTTTCCCCCACCCCCACCACCAGTTTGGGGACTCCCCACATCCCACCCCATTGCCTGCTTGGAGAGAATCCAGCCCAGCTATACCTTCTGTTGCTCTGCAACTCTGACTGCAGCCGATCACTGAGGCTTGTGTTTTTGTCTTTCATTTCCTGTATTGACAATACAGGGAGGGGGAAGAGAGAGAGGTGATTGGTTCTCTAGAGAACCAATCACATTTCTCTCTTTCCCCCTTCTCCAGTTTAAATGTACAGGGAGGGAAATAAAGAGAGAAAGAGACTTTGACGAGAACAAGCCTCGATCGGAGCGTGCAGGTAAGCACGGAGGGAGACTGCAGTAGAGTGGGGGGAAAGGAGTCTGATCCTACTGCAGTCACAGCAGTGAGGGTGGTTTTAAAGGCACCCCACTGCCTGCTCAGTTTGTCCCTGAAGTCAGGGCTTTTTTTTTAGCGTTGTTCGATGCATGCATCGGACAACACTAAAAACTGGATAACATCATGACTTGTGGAACAAGTCATAACGTTATCTGGGGTATTATTGTATAAGGAACTGGTTGAAGTTTTTTTTTAAATGTTACCATAGCTCTCCACCTTTAACCAACTCTACCAGTTTTAAATAGTTAAGGTAAAGAGATAAAGGTAAAAGTTGCCCTTGCTTGAAAGCCAGTTGTATCAGAGTCTAGGGTATGGTGCTCATGTGCATTTACAGCCAAAGAGCCAATAATGTCTGCGTCTGCAGATGTTTCTGTGGTCATGTGGCAGGCGTGACTAGACATGGGAGTACACAGGATGCTGTTACCTTTCCCACCGAAGCAGTACCTACCTATTTGCCGGCGTATAAGACGACTGGGCGTATAAGGCGACCCCCCAACATTTCCACTCAAAATATAGAATTTGTTATATACTCGCCGTATAAGACTACCCCCTCTTCCGCACACCTTCCACACACCAAATAAAACATAAAAGAACATCAGATTTGATTTCAACATCTCCCTGTGGCCTGCACTAGTGCGCAAGTGTGCATGTGTGAGCTCTGCGTAGACAAGAGGCGGGGCAGAGCGCCACTGCTTCCTGCAGAGCAGAACAGGCCGGTCATGCCAAAAAGGCTGGCACCCCTGTCTTGCTGCTGATGCTCGGCGCAGCCACTTTGGATACCGCGCAATACTGGATGGTATGTAGAATGAGGTGGGTGGGCATAGGAAGGCCACTATGGGCACCAAGCGGACATTGGGAGGCCTCTATGGGCACCGGGCGAGCATCGGGAGGCCACTATGGGCAGCTATGTCTATTCCAACTGAAGTGCACCCGGCGTATAAGACACCCCCACCCCCCACTTGGAGGCATGTTTTTCAGGGGGGAAAAGTAGTCTTATACGCCAGCAAATACTGTACTTGTAATTTCTTGCTATCGAACTGCTAGATTTGCAGGAGCTGGGACAGATGGCAGGAGCTCACTCAGACATGTAGCACTCGGGTCTCAAATTGCAGTCATCAAGTTCAGCATCTTAACCACTAAGTAGATGCAAATGTCAAATTAGCCTTCACGTGCGGTGGTCCATGGAGTCGAAAAGGGTGTGAATGTTTTTTTTAAATGATCTCAACTTTCTTGAGACAAAAAGTAGTTAAAAGGATGAGATAACTTTCGAAATATTCTGCATGACACTGTGTGTAATTTCTTTTAAAACTTGAGCCAAAAAAAAAATAACACTGCAATGTCAAATAGAACTGTTCTTTTACAATTACAGTAATACCTCGGATAATGCTAAGACTTGGTTCCACATGTGCAAAAGCAGCCGTGTTTACTTTCTGGTTCAGTGCACACACTTCTGCGCATGTGCTAGCACATCCACATCAAACCAGGAAGCAAATATGGATGCATCTGTGCATGCGCAAGGATGTCCACACCAAACCAAGAAGTAAATACAGACACGTCTGCACATGGCCAGAAGCATCCGTATTCACTTCCTGGTTTGGCGAGGGTATTGCGGGCCAGATGAAATGGCTTTGGGGGCCAAACCTGGCCCATGGGCAGTAGTTTGGGCACCTCTGTTGTAGTCTAACAGTTACCTTGTAGGGTACATTAGAGTAAAATGAGGGTAAAATTTTGAAGACTACACAGTGAACTCAACCGTAGAACAGTGTTTTAAACTCAGGGCTTTTTACACTAAATTTGTCAATGCAGTTCTGGATACTTAATTGAAAACAAATTCATGAGTTAAAACAAATGTTATGGGGAATGTGTGTTTCCTGTACCAGTAATACCTCGGATAATGCTAAGACTTGGTTCCACAAGTCTTGGTGTTATCCGATTTTTAGTGTTATCCGATGCATGTTAAAATCCTATGGGATGGATCGGATAACGTTAAAGCTCCATAGAGATACATTGTAACCGCACAGGCTTTAGCGGTTGTTATCTGATACATCCCATAGGACCTTAACGTTATTCGATTTTAGCGTTATCCGAGGTAAACTTATCAGAGGTATTACTGTATTGTATTTATGCTTTTTCCCCTTTCGGCTGAGGGAAAATGTGGCACTGATTTCAAGGTTGTGTGAGAAAGAAGTGGAAGAGAGAGATTTGAAATGAAGAACATTCTGGCCTGGAGACTTCTTAGTGTGTTGCAAACACCCCTGTTCCTTTAAGCATTGCAGGGACATCTGCATTTCTCTGGGCTTGCCTGTACACATTTGATTCCATCATAATGCTTTTGTTGTTCCGATCTATCCTTTGTCTTTTAGGGTAAGTCTATTAAAAATTTATTAGACAACTACACAAATGCATCACCATGAATTTTTATAAAGTTGATTATGTAAGAAATGAATCAACTAGCATTCATTACTAATAAGCAGTGTGAAGCCATGGCCTAGAAGACGATAGAAGATGCTTTCCTTATTACCAGACACCACCAGGTGCTTCATAGAAGCCTAGGTCACAGCATGATCTCAGCAAATCTTCCAGCAGTCATTTTGAAAGAAGGCATATGAAAATACATTTTAAAAGCAGGACGAATCATGAAGACAATGGGAAGGGCAAAGAGAGTATACAGTAATATTTTGCACCTAAGCAGTTCAGGCCCCAGAAGGAGTTCTGGAAGTGGCAACACTAGTTATTTGCTTGACAGATATCCATCCGCAGGCAGTGATCACAAGTAGACAGAAATGTTGTACTGAGATAGATAGCACAGGACTGCGATTAGGGCTATAATCAGTGATTTGCCCACTAAGTGTTACAAACAGTACTCCTGATTTTGTGCCAGGAAGACAACACACACCCATTAGTTTTGGAGGGGCGGGAGCAAATTATATTGGTTTGCTTATTTAATTTTAATTTCTTCCATGGGGAGGGTAGCCATGCCCCCCTTACTGAAAAGGACATAGAAGACAGTAAAAATATTCCAATAAGGAAGATAATCTTCACAAAAAGAGGACACCTTTGCATAAATTTTGCATATGCTAATTTAAACTAATATATACAAGTCTCATGTCTATTGGATGGTGTTGTTTAGTTTAAATACAAATACACGATTGCTTACCCTGTTGTTCAAGACTGTGCCAAGGTAACCATCTTGGGACATAGCACTAAGAGAAAGATGGGATACACATAAAATAAATCAGTAAGGCACAGAGTTTAATAACTCTGAAATGCCCTATCCCTTTCCTTTTTAGCAACTTATGGAAAATAAATATCTATAGAAAGTGGACCAAAAGTTTTCTTGAAATATCTAGTTAGGTAACAATTAATTATTTCAGAAGAAGAGCCGGCCCAGTGCTTTCAGAATGTCTGTTCCTTATACTGTATTAATATTCCAGGTTCCTGCAGAATCAATATGTGCATGTCATATCCTTCCTGCCATTCATCTATAGTTGTATCAGTCAATAGGGTTTGTTCCTCTTCTTACTAAATGAGAAAAAAAACTCAGAAAAATAACTACCATCATTTTTTAATAAAATTAGAGAGGATGACCCCCACCTGGCATCTGTATCTGTATCTGTTTTTAGCTGTTTTATCTGTTTTATTGCTTTAATGTTTTAAATTTTTCTATGAACTTTTAAGGTTTTTATATATTGTTATGACCATTACCTATGGTGGTAATGTATGTTGTAAGCCACCCAGAGTCGGGTCTTCCCGATTGGGGCAGGATACTAAATGCGAACAATAAATAAATAAATAAATAAATTAATTAATATATACGTAAAATTACCAGTCAAACTCTCTACTGCACACAAATATTTAATTTCATAAATTCCTTCCTCCTAATAGCCTACCTCAATTCTAACCAAGATAATTTTTGAGAGCTTTTCCCTCCTCCATCCCAGTTCTACAAAGTCCAATCTGATCTGGAGTTTAAAAGGTAAACTGGTTTCAAGATTTTGTTGCTATAATAAACATATCACCCAATAGTGGTGTAGAGTATAGAGCATTGGTTCCCAACATTGGGCCCCATGCTACACAGGAGGATTTCAATTCCCAGAAGCCTAAGTCAGTACATTGGCTGATCAGTGCTTTGGGGAATTGACTTACGCTTCTGAGAGTTAAGTCCCAAAACCAAAGGTTGGGAAATACCGGTGTAGAGTGTCAAACTCAGGATCAGGAGATTGAAGTTCAAATCCCTGCTCACCAGGGAAACTCACTGGAGGGGTAGTACGGTAGCCATTTGCCAGGGGTGGGGGGTGGGATGCATTACCAGCAGGTAGGACAGCTCTTCCAATGGTGGACTATCCTCCTGTAAGGAGCCCATATTGGGCCACTCAGTCTACAAGATAGTATGGAGATAAACTGGGCACTGACATCCAATCTACTTCATTCCTTTTCCCAGACATTCAGTATAGAGGCATGAACTAGCTGTGACATCCATATTGTCCTGCATTATGTAGGAGTCCTGATGATGCAGTGGTTAAACTGTTATACTGCAACCAAAAGGTTGCAAGTTGGATCCTGACCAGGGCTCAAGGTTGACTTCCATCCTTCCGAGGTCTGTCAAATGAGTAGCCAGCATCTGTGGCTGTCATAAATGTGTTTTTACGCATTTACGGCATTTGTGAGTGCATTTATGACAGCTGTGGACGTGTTTCTGGCTGTTTCCACCACTTCCTGTGGCGGTGGCAGCAGGAGCAAGGGCGGTATGCCACATCAAATTGTGTCGCAGGCTGGATCCGGCCCACAGGCCTTAGGTTGCGAACCCCTGGCCTAGAGAGTGCACTAACTGCTATGGGGTGGTGTGTACGTTTTGCTGCTTTGCTTTATCCCCTTTGGCTGGTGCTTTGGGATATTGCTCTAAATGAGAGCCACTACTTTCCTAAGAGTTATCTCTTAAAGAAAGCATGCAAATTTCTGGCAGTGCACCTCTTTTTCTCCCTTACTGCCACCCTTCCTTGGTCTTTCTGCTGCTGCTCCTTCACTCTCTGTCTCCTTCTCTCCCTCTTTCGTCTCACTGCCCCTCTTTCCCATTCCCTCACAGTCACAGTATCCTTTTGCTACCTCTTCTCTATTTTTAAAATGACATCCCCTTCTCTTCTCTCCCTTTTTTCTGCTGCCTCTCCCTCTCTTTTTCTGCTAGTAAAGGTAAAGGTCTCCCTTACTTGAGTGTCAGTCGTGTCTGACTTTAAGGTGCGATGCTCATCTCCATTTATAGCCAAAGAGCCAGCACTGTCTGCATCCACAGATGTTTCCTTGGTCATCAAGCTCATTGTCTTAACCACTAAGCCACCATGGTCCTGAGGCTCTCTTTATACTACCCACACCTAACCACCCACTCTCTCTTCTTTCTTCTCTGCTACCTTCTTCTTTCTGCCTTCACCTTCTCTTTCTTTGTCCCCAGCCAGCACATTTCTGGGCAAGGCAGAGGTCATTATTTTGCCAGCAGCAGAAGGCTTCTGAAATTTGGTCAACGGTTATGTTGATTACCCCCTCGTGTTTTTAAATAGAATCTGTATTCTTGAGGTAGATACCACATCCTCCCCAGTTAATCAGATGGAACACATTGTGAGGGAAGGTTTGTATGATACACACAGCTGTGTAAGCTGAAAATATATGATAGCAAATTTGGTGCCTTTTGCAAGAGATACTTTCTGAACAGCTGGATTTATCATACTCTCCTTTTTGTTCAATTGAGTTTATAATGAACAGAGGAAATTTCTGGGAAATCACAAATGAACGGAAGCAGAGCTATCCCTCTGCAAGTACTTTTGATTTGTGACAGAACAACAGAAACAAAACATCAGAATACATTTGCAATTGAAATTTAATTTATCATCATATTTTCTAAAGCTTCAAGGTAGGTCTTTGGCTAGAATGCTCACTGAAGGACTCATGTTTCTTTCTCATATATTTATAAGGGGTCCTTGTAAAATGCACATGTGAACATGTTTGGTTTATTGTTTCTTTAATTACAAAAGCTCCATAATTAGGACTTTTCCAGATGGAGTATTAGAACTGTTATTTTTTCTGGGTTCTGCACTGATCTTATTGGAATTTTTCCCCAACATCCAAATGGCATTCCCTTCATCTCACTTGGCACTTATTTCTCTCTTTCCACATTCTTTCCACTCTCTCCAAACCTCTGTTTATTTTTCAATTTATTTTGTGCTAGGGATTAAAGTTCAGTGCTATGGTGCTTCCCAAGTATTTTCAGCTCTAGCACACAATGAGCACAAGGAATTAACAGCTAAGACAGCCTATGAAAGCAACCATGAATTGAATTTTTCATTGATGCTTGTACACACAAGTACAGTGCAAGCACAGTGCTGAAGCAGAGAAGACATTTAGAGCTTTACATTTGACAGTCACAACACAACTCCTTATAAATCCCATCATCATCTATCACCAAGCAGCAGCAGCAGCAGCAGCAGCAACAACAACAACAACAACAACAAGGGAAAAAACCAAGGAGATACAAATACCTTGTCTCATGGAGCCCTAAACAAGCTGAAAGGTAAATGTCATGATTGAGAAGACATGGAGCTCCAGGGATAAATAATAAATTTCCATTTCTTATATGTCTTACTTTAGATCAGGAGAGAGTTTTTAAAGCCACCCCTGGGTCATCATCAACAGGCTGAGGGTTCTACACTGTGTAAGGTAAAGGTCTCCCTTGCTCAAAAGCCAGTCGTGTCCAACTCTAGATTGTGGTGCTCATTTCCTTTAACAGCCAAAGAGCCAGCACTGTCTGAGTCTGCAGACGTTTCTGTGATCATGTGGAATTATGAGCTGTGGTTTAAGACAGTGTACTAAAACTGTTTGAGACAAATCTAACTACCCCAGCAAGCTATATATCCTAGGGTTTTGCAGGATTGAACCACAACAGTTGAAGTGCAATCAAGCTGCTGTAATTGTTTACTGTTGATAGACAATAATTTAGGTGAAAAGTGGACATTTGTTGCTTTCCTTTAGGAACAAAATGCTATGAGTTGTCCCAAGCCAATGTAGTAGAGGGGGTTATTCTGGGTTTTGTCTATCGCACAGTATGATGCTGTACTTTTTGCACTGGAGTTTGCACACTTGAAATCAATGTAAAATTCTCTGACTACATAATGGTACACTAAGTGTGGGGAATCCATTTCTGCTCATTCATTTCTCTCTGAAACACAGATGGGAGAACATTTTGTTGTATTTATTATTAATCAGAATTTAGCAAAAACCATCAGATATAAGGGAATGCAAAAGTCACACAGTTGCTAATGTCTGCAAGGAATGGATTAGAATTTTCTTTCAGATTTGTTTTAGTTTTTAGTTTATTACCAGATAGTGTGATGTTTCTCCATTGGATTATAGTCGCATATAATGAATTTCCTGTATTATAGACATTTTAGTAAATCTACGTGTGAATTTATAGTTCAGTATCTTGAATTAAGTACATCCAATCTCTGGGAATTATTTCCAGTTCCACGCCAAGTTCATTTCTAGACTAATGAAAATATACAATGCGATAATAAAAACATGCTATGATTAATACTGCATGCAATTTCTTTCTGAGAAATCACTGCATGCATATTAAACATATTCTTTCTCCCTCTGGGAATTTTCCATGGCAACATGAAGTCACTAATCGGCATTGTAAAGGGAACTGGGCCTAGGTACTGCTAATTGTGTATGAAGTTATCTGGCATTTAGAAATATGGGTTTCATGGTCTTTGCAGCTAAAGAAGCTAAAATATAAATTATTCTTGCTTCAAATAGCCTGTATTTATGCGCACAGTCAAATAGAAGTGGCTTTGTCTTGGACTGAGGTATAGTGAATTAACTATGTACTTCATACATCTGTGATGTCCTCTCTTTCATCTCTTCTCTTGGACTTAGATTTGTGTTATAAACAACAACAGTGATATAGAACCCTATTAATAAACCTGTTCTAAACCACTGAGGACTCCAAATACAAATGTATCAATATGAAACATATTTGTACCTCAAATTTTTGAAATTTGTCACTTTTTATTTTTACATTTTTAGGTTTCTTCTGCCCCTTTCCCATAGTGTTGGGGTGCTGGGGGGCTAATCCCTCCTAGTAATGCTTGCTGAACATCAGACCAATCAGGCAAGAAGAGCTCTTTTAATCAGTATTTTTAATCATTTGACTAAAAAGACCAGATACCACTCCTAAAACACAGGTTCAGGGGTGACACAAGTTGCAAACAAATCATTCCCTTTTTATAGTCTTTTTTCTCCAACCCCACTGGCCACCTACACTGCAACACTGAGAACAGGCTGGATATGCCTGCCCTCACAATCTTCAGCACAGAACCTATTGAGTACAGAAGATGTATTCATTCTTTAGATCTTCCCCTCTCACCTTCGCATCACTTGAAGAATAACTCACTTAAAGAGCAGATTTTTCTCTGAATGTTCGCTTCACTTAACAATTAAAACCAACCAAAAACTTGCGTAGCAAATACCCCCCCCCCCCGAAGTCCCAATTGGTCACTTACAATGGTGTTTTGCTTAAAGAGCAAATTTGCTTAAAGAGCAATCCCGTGGAACACAATTGTAGCTTTTTGGGTTAGATCAGTAGTTCCCAACAAGGGGTACACAGCCCACAGGTGGAATTCAATTCCCAGAAGCCTAAGTCAGTACATTGGCTGATCAGTGCTTTGGGGAAATGACTTAGGCTTCTGGGAATTGAAGGCCAAACACCAGCATTTGGGAAACACTGGGTTAGATTAATTCATTCCTGCAGCTTTATGGATAAAAGCAGCTATTTGATTCATGAGAAAACCGTTCATGTATGGCTATACATAAAGCATATATGTGGTGATTAATTAATTAACTGATTGATTAAGTAGACTCCATCAATAGGAGCTAATGGCCTAGATGGCAGGGAGAAACATCTACATATAGAACACATATTTCTACATGCAGGTTTAGCTAATATATGGGTGTCAGTATTTGTTGTTGTTGTTGTTCAGTCACACAGTCGATTCCGACCCCATGGACCACTGCACGCTAAGCACCCCTATCCTCCACTATCCTCCTCAACCTGCCCAGCTTTGTGCCCATTGTGTCAACAATACCATCTAGCCATCTCATTCTCTGCCACCCCCTTCTTCTTTTGCTCTCCACCTTTCCTAGCATCAAGGCTTTCTCAAGTGAATCCTCTCTTTTCATTTGATGTCGAAAGCACTTTGGCTTCATCTTTACTATTTGTCCTAAGGAGCAGTCAGGGTTGATTTCTTCTAAGATCAACCTATTTGTTCTCTTTGCTGTCCAGGGTACTCTCAAAATTCTCCTTCAGCACCACATCTCAAAGGTGTCTATTCTTCTGCGCTCAGCTTTCCTTATGGTCCAGTATCCTTATGTTAGTATCCTGTAGCCTAATAAATGGAGTGGAAAGGAAATAATGTATGCAGTAGGCCTCTATTCTACCAGTCTCCTTGTTACATGCCAATTCTTGTGCTGCTTGCTAATCTGTGCTATAACTAACTGTACTACAGGGAGTAGTTTTTCTAAATGTAATTTTTTTTGTATTTGCTTCAACAGTATGCTCATATTTGTGCCCACTTTCTCCTATTATATTGAATTTTGAGAAGGAGATTCTCGGAGAACCTCAAATCATGGAGGATAGCAGTCTCCTGGTGCCCCTATTGATATGGGATCAAGAAATCTGCAAACAAAACTGTGATGGCAAGGAACTCACATATTCCTGAAAATACAAGCTGAAAAGCAAAAGATAAATTAGTACTATTAAAATATATGCAAAACTATTTAAATAATTCAAGTAAATAAACAGAATATCTCCTAGCAACTAAAAGGAAGCAACATTTGTGTCAGCAGACTATTAGGAATTGTGTTGCTTTCTTCCTTCTCTATGGGAGGATGGACCATTCTGCCATGTCTAGAATTATCCAGAGGAGGTTTAAAGGCTATATGGGCTAACCTCACTCCTCACATGCACATTCTGTTGCATGTGGAAGTTCATGTGAATTCTTTTCTGTTCCACATTAAGAAGCTGGCCATTTTAAATGTTGTGATGGGACATCTTATTCTTCCATACTAGAGGAGTCAGGCTAGATGAGGGAGTGCAGGCCCTATCATTTAGCAACCCAGCTATGTCCTTCAACACCTGCTTGCTTTGACCTAGTCTTAGACATCTGTCAAGTGAGACAGCTACCTAGGTAAGTAGTTCAGAGTAAATTGATAAAGAATGGGAGTGCACTGACATAGCAAGTGGGCAGAAGATGGTCATGTTGGCATGCATATGTATATGCACAGTGGTGGGCTCAAAATAAATTACTACCACACTGTGGGTGTGGTATGGTGGGTGTGGCCAGGGGGAAAGCCTAATGTTGCACCCAAATTAGGACTCCTGTATTTCAAACCTTAATGGGCAGGGCCAGCCAAAATTTCTGCTACCAATTCTGGTGAACAGATGCACACCTGCTGATGCCCACCACTGTATATGCGAGCCCCTGCTGGTGGGAAGGTCTCTGTTGTGTAGACAGTAGTAACCTAGAAATCCCTTGACAAAACACAAGGCAAGTTCTTATGAATTGATTGATATATAGAGTGGTCACATTGGCTGCATGTACAGCCTTGATTAGTGTCTGCATATATATTACCACACTGCAGGTGCTAGTACTGCACTCTTGTGCATATTCTGTCAGAAACAGGTTGTTCCACCATTCACAAGTGTTTTGAGGCTTGCCTCTGATTTCCTTCAAGCAGTCTGGATCATGGTATTCTAACAAACTGACAGTTAAATTGATTAAAAAGAACACAGGAATGTTGAATAAAACATTCACAATAAATCTAGTTGTACATGTAATAGAAAAGCAGCTACTCAAGCATGTTCAGCAGTCTTTATCATCTGACTGGATAATAATGATGGGGAAGGAAAGAAAGGGGAAGAAAGCATTGTTTAAAAAAGGAGGACAAGTAATACAGATTTGCATAAAATCTGGCCCAGACCTTCTAAAGGTGACTGTTTTAAACTGCAGCATCCAAAACAGATAGAAACTATTGTTCAAATGGTAGTTTTCCCCTCCTAGTAGGTAGCACACTAGCATATCATCTCCATGTGTTTGCTTTTACATGCATTTGTACACTAGGATGCAAGTTCACCATTTCCTCCTCCTCACTGACTGTTAACTCTTAAAGATTCTGGAGAGGAAATGTAAAAGCTGAGCATTTCATACACACCCAAACCCATTTCTAAAAAAGAAGCAAAGAAAGCAGACATGCATGCATGCCTCTGAAAAATATAACAAAGACAGTGTTTTACTAACAACAGGTACTAAAAAATAAAGTGTGTTACTAGAACATAGCCAGTGAGATCATAAGGTTACATAGAACACCTGGATGCTATTGTGAACTCAATGGAGATCAAGATATCTTAAACAGGTAACTCACACACCTTGCCCAAAGAGTGATCTGCAGCAAGAATACCCAAAGCATGAATGAGTATAAAAAAGATGAGATGGCAAAATTTCAGTAACTAGGAAAGGAAGATACCCTAATGATGTGCAACCCTTCTGAACTTGGAAAATAGAAATGTTGTTTCTATGGATACACAGAAATAGCTCTCTCGATAATTTCCATGAGTTTTCTTGCCATCTATATCTGTGGGCCTGATGGATAGTTAAAGGATCTAAGAGCTGGTTCAATGGAACTGGAGCAACTGATTGCACAGAATATTTACGTTCTGCTCTTATTCCTGCAAGAAGTAAAAGGGTTGCATGTATGATGTATATATAATGTGTTCTATACTGTGTTCTCTAGGCACCTCTGTCCTCCACCATCCTCCTCAACCCATCCAACTCTGTTCCCATTGTGTCAACAATAGGCCGCCCCTTCTTCTTTTGCTCTCAAACTTTTCCAAGCATCAAGGTTTTCTCCAGTGAATCCTCTCTTCTCATTCGATGCCCAAAGTACTTTAGCTTCATCTTCACTATTTGACCTTCCAAGGAGCACTGAGGGTTGATTTCTTCTAAGATGAACCTATTTATTCTCCTCGCTGTCCAGGGGACTCTCAAAACTCTCCTTCAACATAACATCACAAAGGCATCTATTCTTCTGTGCTCACCTTTCCTTATGGTCCTCAGCTTTTTCTTTATGATCCTCAGCTTTCCTCAGTTCTCACACCCATTAACACCAGGAATACTATTGCTTTGACTATGCAAATTTTTGCTTGCAAGGTGATATCTCTACTTTTAACTATGTTCCCCAGGTTTCTCATAGCTTGTCTCCCAAGAATCAGTCGCTTTTTTATTTCTTGGCTGCAATCACCATTTGCAGTGATCTTAGATCATAAGAAAGTAAGCGGAGCATTCTGCCTGTTCAGGAACAGATCTGGAAGGTACAGATAAGGAAGAACCATCCAATTGACTCAGAGCTGGTTGGGACTTGCTTTCTCACAAAGAGTAACATCTTATTGATGATTCTCTAACCCCAGTCAGAGTTCTCAGCTCCAGTGCAAAAGCAGACTGAAAAGCATCTTTCAGAGGATTTGTGTTGCTTTTACATTTGGTACAAAATGTCTCAGTGCAAAAACAGTCCCTTTCTGTAGCTAACATGCGCACCTTCATACACACACTCTTACACACACAGTAAACACAACAGGGCTGGCTGATTGATGGGGAAAAGGCATGCATTATCCATTCAGTGCTTTTCCATATTCTAGTTCATGTAATAAGCCACATTTATGGCTGTGGACGTGGAAGTCTGCCTCAGCCAGGGTCTCCGAGTCCTTCCTCCATCATAGAACCAGGCAGACAGTTTGGCCTTGCAATGCAACAGTTTATTAAAAACCAAACAGAACTATAACAGTGATAAATGAGCACTTAGAGCTGTGTTTCCCAACCTTTGGTTTTTGGACTTCAATTCCCAGAGGTTGACGTCAATTCCCCAAAGCACTGATCAGCCAATGTACTGACTTAGGTTTCTGGGAACTGAAGTCCCCCTGTGGGATGTGTGCCCCACGTTGTGAACCACTGAGTTAGAGGGAGAGGTATTCCTGTCACCCACTGCTTCTCACTTCTTTATGTCTCCAGCCTCCCCCTCTCCATTTCCCTTCACTGATGAGTCAGCAGTTGGTCTTAGTCCCAGTGGCTGCCTGGCCTGGCTGAGGGGGATGGCTGGCTTAACCCTCCTTGCCAGAAAGTGACCTTGTGTTCAGGACAGTGAAGGGCACCTGAGTTGCAATCTGGTTGCACCACATGGACTTTCTCCCACTGCTGGCACCTCTCTCCAGTATGAAAGCTTAACCTGGAGGTAGAAAACTCTAAGTGATGATGACCTGGGGTTTACAGCACACTGCCCAGGATCTCCTTTTCCTCAGTCTCCCTCTCACAATGGAATTTTCCAATAATAACTACCATATTTGCCAGCTTATAAGATGCATTGGAGTACTGTATAAGACACACTCTGTTATTACAAAAATGAACCACTCTAGGCCACTATATACAGTGAATGCCATATTTGCCTGCACACAAGACACACTCAATTTTTGTGTCATATACACCGGGAAATATGGTATTTTGCAAAAATGTTGGATGTGAGTGAGGCCAGTTTAAAATGTACACAACAATCTCTCTAAGACCGATAGAAAGATGTTGATGTCTTGTTGTGGGGAAAACTGTATGTAGCTTGCAGTCTTCTTGATCTGCTGAAGTTACCTGGTGACATCCAGCTTATGAAGAGCAATCCATTCTAGGAGGTTTAGACCAGGCAGAGCCATGAGTACAGCACTTTAAGGTCCCATTGGTTTCACCATGAGAGACTGAAATCTGTAGCTCTACCACTGAAATTGCTAGAGCTAACATGTACTGGGGTTTAACTCCTGTTGGTAATTTAACTACTATAATCTTAAATACATGAGGTGTCTGTTCTTTCATTTCCTAATGCAACCTTTTTGTAGTAGCACTTTCACTTTCATGCACTAAGAAGCACCAACTCATTTCATTTTGTGCTTCTTATGTGTCTTATAATTGCATTTCCCCCAATTTAGAGCCTTTGTAACACATAATCGATAATGAACTAGGAAGGTGGATCTTATCTGGGCAATGAAATGTTGAAAGACAAGAGACTACATTGCTTGCAGAGCACAGGGCCACATAATTCTAGAAGGGAGGAGACAGAAGCTCTTAGCAGGGTTTATAGGGGAGAGGAAGTAAAATACAACCTTTCTTCTAACTCTCAACACTGAACAGAGAACTAGATGGAAGCTGCTACTTTCATAGTGTATCAAAGGCTGAATGTGACAAAGCAATTTTCTGTTGCTGTAGCAAAGAGGTAAATATAATCTGGGATCAACTTGCAAAGATCAAAATCAATAGACTGGAAGAATTTTGAGGAGCTGTAGTGAAAATATTTTAGCCATGAAGACTTCCCCAGAGACTCCCTGTTTCCAGACTGAACTATAAACTAGTTTTGTTCTGAAGCAACAAGAACTACCAGTACACCACAACACCAGTTTCCTCAGTATAACTCCAATATCAAAACACCACAGAGCTTTGCCTCTCTTTGGAGCTCCATTCTACATGATAGACCCCAGCTCCATTTCCTGCTGTCAGATTAGTATGATGCAGGAATCCAGTCTGATTTAGCAACTGATCCAAAAAAGCCTGAATAGGGTACCACAGGCAATAATTTAGTACTGTAAGTTTTACTGTGCAATTTATAATATGCACGTGTATGGCACTGTGTACACAAATTAGAGGAAGAGAGTAGGATGCCCTTGAACAATAAATGGTAAAATACACTGTAAGATGAGAAATAAATAGCCAATTTTGTAAGTTGAAATTTCCAAGGGTGTGCTAATTGTGGCAGTAGTCCACAAAGCCTTCTGCATAATTACAGTACGCTAGTCTTTAAGGTGCTGTGGGACATTAAGGTGCTGTGGGGTTGTTTGCTAAAGTAGATAATGGTAATCTTTATGGGTTGGGACACAATTTTTTCATGGTAATGAGTAAATTTGTGAACATTCATTACATCCTCATTTTTATCTCTTTATTCACAGATTGGCATGGAAAATCATGCCCAAAAGTGATTTTAAAAAGAAAATATGACCTTGAAATTACATTTGAATTCAATTATTGTGTTGGGTAAGCCTGTCCAGAAATGTATCACATATTTCAGTTGCCCTGTATTCATGCAATTAATTATTTCCCTAAAAATAAATAAAATTGAAAGGATTTTAATGCAAGAGCTGCATTAAACCTGCCACCCCTATTAGGGAATACTATTTTACATATCATCCCTATGGGGTTTCTTCTATTAATTATTCATTGTTGTATATGTCACTCAAGCCAATTGTTGGCTGTGTTTCTGTACTGCAGTCCTGGAAGCATAACCACAATGCTGACACTTTGGAACAGACCTTTAAACTTCCTCTGCATCGCCAGCACATAGAAGATAAACTATGCATCACTTAGTAAAACTGCAAAAGCTATTTTTAAAAACTTAAACAACTGTGCTCTGAAAAGTCTTTAACCTAAGTAGTAATATTAGTAATATTTTTTGAAAGCTTTTAAGATAAAAATGATTAGGAAATATTATTTTTAACTCAACTTGTTAAATGGATTGTGACAGGTTCTAGCAAAGTCTGAAAAGAACTCTTTTGAATTAATTTTAATGAGTCTTTCCTCCCAACCCCACCCTTTTAATTTTTGCTATCAAAATTAAGAATGTTGTGGCAAATTGTCAGGATCCATTTAATTCAATTGGATTTCTCTGCTTCTACCACCAAATTCAGAGCTCTCTTCCTGCCCTGAAGCCTTTTGGGGTGTGGATTACTTGCATCAGAGCAAGGTTTAGGGTTCTTTTTTGTTTACAGACAGAAGCGGGGGGGGGGACACCCAGTAGAAGTACCTGCTGTATCAAGCCAGTGCTTTCATCTTTGGTGGAAGATACCATTCACCAGAGCCAAGACAGAGGACTGGACATGGATTTGGTCCTTCCAACCACTGAGAAATTCATAACAAACTGCTGTTTCTTCGATGCATAGCCTAGGGACCAAAAATTCTTCATGTTATTACTGGAGTAGAAGGTCCACTGCAGCACATTCATTTTATTTATTTAAATATTTCTATATTACCTTTTGTTAATAAATCACAGAGTTGCAGACAAAATCATGGAAACACATGTTGAGTGGAGGGATGCAAACCCCTGTAAGAGTAATTGACTGTGCAAAGTAGTCAAACCAGCAGAGTCTTGGGTACGTCAATGAATTACATCAATGAATTCTTAGCAAAGGGGTGGCCATCCTTTTATGGCTGTGGGCCAGTCATGCCCCCTTCACACAGGTGAGCGGGCCAGAGGTGTGGTTCCTCCCACCCCTTCCAGTGTTTCCGGTGGTGGCAGCATTTATGATGCAATCTCAGCTGTTTTCACTGCTTCCACTGCCTCCCGTGGCGGTGGATGTGAGGGCAGCATGTTTATGCCACATTCCCAGGATTTTCTACCATGTTTTCATGGCGTGTTTGCTGTGTTTTCACTGCTTCCGGTGGCAGTGGTGGCCCCAGCCCCAGGATCATCACTGCAGGCCAGATTAATTGGTGCCACAGGCTGGACCCATTCAGCGGGACATGGTTTAGTAATCCCTGCCTTAGAAGTAAGGTGACCTCCATTGCACTGCAAGGAAAAGAGTGTTCCCAAAATGGTAGAAAAGGCACTTTTCCTAGTTGCCACACTATGAGTATATTCAGATAATAAAATACCCAGGACACCCTGATTGGTAGATACAAATTAATTGACAGGTTGATGCGATGCACTTCCTCAAGTTGGCTAGCCCTAAACTGTTTGGAGCCTTGGTTCTGAATCCTTGGTGGATTCAGGAGGGAAATGGGGTAAGTCTCAGTTTTCAAGGTACTGCTTGCATTTCAGAATCAAGAATGGATGTTTGACAATGAATTGACTACTAGAGCCAGGCTCCTTATTCTTAATCACAGGCCAAGCCTCAGTACCTTCGAAAGTCTTTGGAATGGCTGCTTTTTGCTCTTTTCAGGCAAATGTTCGACAGAAACATTTTTATCCATAACACCTTGTCTTTGTGGAAGCAAACCAAATTGAATATTGTCAGCAGCTTTCTCTTGTATCACTCCACTGATCTCATGCATAGGGGTGGCTGTTTTACTCAAAGGTCATCATTAGCTTTTTTTTTTTTTTTACAAAGTCCTTGGAAGAGACAGCCTTTTCCTTTGCCTCTTTAGTTCCTTACCTCCAGTCAGGATATTATATTTGAAGGACATTGCTTGGACTTTTTTTTTGTTCTGTACTTAATAATGTAACATGATCAGAACTGGAGTAGCAGATGAAGTACAGAGGAGATAAAACATTACATAAAAGTAACATTACATAATGTAAGAAGTCAAACAATATTAGTGCTTAGGAATAATTAGTAACATTCTCATATTATTTTCAAGAATTAGTTTGTAAAGGCTTATGTAACATTTTGTGAGACATTTTTCTAGTTTTATGCTATTCTTTTACAGACTCCCCAGTTAACATTCTTGTTACATTTTCTGTTTGTTTTTTTCTTTTTGTGGTAAATATCAGAACTGAACACTAGAAGGAAATGGAAAGTATTTCCCTCAATTTTTCTGGCTTGTAAGTAAGGGGTTGTTCAAATACCCCGTGACCATTTTAGGGAGGAGGGAGTCGACCAAAAGTCATGGAAAGTCATGGGAGAAGGGGGTTCAGCGTGAAGTCACATGACTCCAAAATTATCATTTGCTTTTCGCATCTAGCTGGCCATAGATCTATCTTCAAATCACATGATTTAGGGGGGTGGTCACTCAAAGGTCATGGAAAGTCACAGGGGTGTGTGCAGTGGTGGGATGTCAAAAATTTTACTACCCCACCGTGATGTCATCACAGTGTGGGCGAAGCTAACGTCATGACATCATGATGTTGTGGGCAGAGCCAAAGAAAATAATAAAAAATAAAATAAAAATAAGCATGCACACACACCTCAACCCACCCACCTACCCACCCAGCACAGCACAAACCCGTAAATAAATTAAATAAATAAAAAAATTAAAAATAAATTAAAATGCACCCACCCACCCACTCCAAACACAAATCAAACAAGCCATTTTAGGAACTGTGGTAGTACATCAATATAGGTAAAGGTATTAAATACACATTAAAGTACACAGAGACACACCACAACCCAAAGGCGAGTCACTTACCCTGGGAAGCAGACTATAGGGAGCTTCAGGCTAGCAGCTTCTCTTCCTCCTCCTCCCTTGGGAGGACAGCAAGGAGGCCATGCATACATGCCAAGCACTGTAGGGATGCAGGCGCACCAAGTGCTTGGTGGGCATGCGCAGTGGGGAAACCAGTGAAAAGGTAAGCCCCAAAGGTGGTTCCCCCCAAAAGCTGCTACTGGTTCTCCAGAATACTGGGAAAAGTTACTACCAGTTCTGGCAGACTGGTGCAAACCTGTTACATCCCATCACTGGGGGTGGGTCAAAAAGTGGCCTATTTTAGGTCACGTGGTATTTGAAAGAGCCCTAATGTGGCAAGTTCATAACATCTGATTTAAAGACTGGAGCAACAATAACCAAAATGACAAACTACTGTCAAGAGGCCATGAGAAGCTTTTAAAAATAATATTCTGAGTTCCTTGGAATGCTCCCCCTTCCCACATACAGTATGTTTTTTATCTTTCTCTATTCTGCTTATACCTGTTTCTCTCAAATTTTGCTGGTAGGAATGAGGCAGCAGATAATTAAAGTTAGATTAGAAAGAAGTCATTGAACTTTGGGAAATTCTTCATATTCAAGAACAATATGAGAGGTGGGGGGGGGTCCAATTAAAAGATAGGGAAATAACATTTTTTTCCACCCCTACCTCTATGAGACAACAGTTTTGGATCTGACGAAACAGGAATTGTCACACTTGATTCCAGTGAATCAAAATACTGTATGCACATCAAAGCATTCATGTAGGGAATATATTCAGGATGTAGATAAAGAGAACTCAGTTCCACAGCTACACAAATGATATTTCTGACCTGATGTTGCCTTGTTAAAAACTCTTCATTTCAGTTACATAACTCTTTTGATCTCTCAGTATGTGAGGTATTATTACTCCCTTAAGCAAAGAGAATGGCTCTGCAATTCTGAATTAAGAAGAAATATACTCACTTGGTTAGTTATGTAAGACTTAGAGAGGGAAATGAAGGTGACAGGTCTGCTTCCTTCAAATGAAAAATCTTACCAGATGTGAACGAGAAATGAACCAATTTTAACAAAACTAGACCTTTATGAAAACTGTTGTGGCATTTCCTAGGCCTGCAAGCTTTGTGCTTTGCAGGTTTCCTCCCTAAACTCCAGCCTACTTTTCTGTTGATAAATCTTTAAAGTGTTTATTTATTGATTTGAGAGCAAGTGAAATTGATCAAAGTTTATAAAATATGCTTATTGTGATTTGTTTTTCTGTAACATTGGCACTGCACATCTGTGACTTAACCACTCAGGTTTATACAGAAATGTACAACATCCTGTCGGCTAGATAGGACATATTGCCTGATTATAGGCATGTGAATTTTGTGCACTGATGTGGCTTAGCAAAGTAGGAAAAGCTTGTTTTAAATTTTTTAATGTAGTTGTTAGGGGGTTGCATTTGTTTCACAGTAATTTATTGTAAAATGCCTTTGTTTTGAATACTGTACATCCTCATAAGTTTTACAATTTAGTCAACAAGAAATTTGTAAAAATAAAATAAAATCAGGAAAGGTAGGTGCTATATCCCAAGAGCTGAGTGGTGCTACTAGTTGAAGGAGAGGAGTCCTTGGTACAAATCCAGTTGTATTAGTCTCCAAAGAATAGCCTAATTTAATTAATAGGGAAGTTGATAAGTCAACACTTAGGAAAATCCTTTTTGATTCAGTGGGTGTGCTCTAATTGGAATGAACAATTGGATTGAGGCCAGGGGTGGTTAACCTATGGCCCACAGGCTAAATCCAGCCAGCAGCATCAATTTATCTGTCCTATGGTGAGGATCCTGGCACCGCCACTGGAAGCCACAGAAGTAGAGAATGGGCTGAAAACCTGCCACCCTTGTTCCCGCCCCCACTGCCACCACCACTGGAAGTACCAGAAGCAGAAGGAGGAATCATGTATCCGACCCACACATCTGTCCAAGGGAACATGGTCCAGCCCATGCCGTGAGAAGGTTGGCCACCCCCTGATTTAGGACCTTACACTTTCTCTGGTCCCAGTGGAATTCCTTGCATTTCCTTGCTTGTCTTAGAAAGAAATAGTTTATTTGAACACGTGGGAATACTTTTTCCCCAAGGGCATATCATTGGTATGGAGTCCTGTCTATATATAAGTGGCTGTTGAAGCCTTTCTTCTCCTTGAATTTGAGATCAAGATAAGGGTCTCCCAGATTTTGTATTTATGTTATAAAATTATTCATGATTGCTGAATAATCATGGAAGAACTATGGAGCCTAGTCTGGATGAAACATAACATGCCTTATTGAACTACAACTCTCAGAATCCCCAGCTAGCATAGCTTACTTTTCAATCCTGTTTAGAACTTGAAAAATAAGCATAACTAGAAACATATCTTTAGTATCCAATTGGCATGTAAGCCCCACTCAGACTTTAAGGAAGCATGTGGAGCTCAGATGTCTTGAGGAAAAATATATTAGTCCCTCCCACCTCCACAGCTGCATTGAGCATGAAAACCCAACTGCCTGGAGATAGCAAGATTGTTGTATCTGGATAATCTCTCCATCTAGACCCAGAATCCCAGTTTCAGAAAGTTTGGACTGACCTTAATGGGGCTACTGGGGTAACAGCTGCTCCCCCATCTTCAGCAAGCCACATTTCTGTATTCAATGCAATGATGCTTGAGCCTCAGCACTTCTCTACATTTCTATTCTGCATGGGATTTGATATACAGTATATGCATTCACAGTGCTATCAGAAAAGCAGTCAAGCAGAAATAAAAGTATGCAACAACTACTCTGCTTTTCAGCACAATAGGGAAACACATGTTAAAACCTGCATAACCAACATCAGACATGAGAAAGTGATGGACAGCTTTTATTTGGCAACAATGTGCTCTTTGCCTTATGCAGGTTCTTGCAGGGAGCAAACCCTTACATGCTCTCTAAAAGAGGGTCAGGAATTGTAGAGCTTTTCATTATAATATGTAACATTTCTGAAAGGTCTTCTAAAAAATTAGAATGTAGTCCATAATTATGGCCCATTTGAATGTTGTAGTTGTTAAGCAGTCTTTGATGGTGAGGCATAACCTAATCCGTGCTTTCTTGTCATGTAGATGTTTCAATAAGATTGACATCACACTGTACTCTAAAGATATTATTTCTCATATCCAACAGCCATTAAATTGGTCTGTGGATGGAAGTGCATCAGCGCTGTTTTTTCCAAAATCACACTGAACACAGAACCATGACTGAAGAGCTGTACCTGGATAGCCTCTCCACAGGAGGTGAAACCTACCTGAGTCAGGATTCTGCTCACATGGAGAGGTTACCCGGATAGAGTGCCTCTCCCTTCTCAGGCCACTGCATTTCTGTTTTCAAAATAATAATGGACATGGTGCGGACAGCACACTCCCCTGAATGCTTCACATGACCCTTATTGACTGATTCCGATTACTGTCTATCTCTATCTCCCTTTCCCCTTACCTACATGGATAAATAAAGCATGCATCTCAGAAATGTCTGTTTGTATTACATAACCTTTGACTGGCTAAGTTCACACACTTGACAACACGGACTTGCTATAGTCAGGGGCAACCCCTGCCAAATCTTAGGAGATGGGGTGGGGAAAGGAGATTATTTATTTGACTTGTTTATATCATCAAGGCAGCAGTACTAGCAGCCACCTAGCCATTCTTTATCAGCCTTGTCCTAGCCATCCCCATGTGTCAGAGGACAGATTGGTATGTGTCATGTAACCTGTAAATTTTTCTGGTGCCTTCCAGTGAAAGGTGCTGTTCCATCAATAGTGCTGAAGTAAAATTCACCAGTTGGTCCACTTGAGTTCTCCAGATGGGAAGAGCAATGTCTTCATTCTTTGCTTTTGAAAGGTTTTGTTAATGCTCAGTTTCATTGTTGGGCTTTAGGGGAGCTTGGGTGGACTTGAGACACACCCCAAAGGCCAAAGATGCCTCCAGAAGTCAGAAGGAAAGATAACAGGCACTGTTATCATTCTTTATTTTTTTAAAAAATTAAAAATTCCCCAAGGGTGCACAGAAGGGGCTCTGCAAAACGTTGGAATCTGGAATCAATAGTCTCTTTGCCCTTCCTTCCTTCCTTCCTTCCTTCCTTCCTTCCTTCCTTCCTTCCTTCCTTCCTGTCAGATGCACCACCAGCATATAATAACATTCAAAGCTAAAATTAACACATCTAAAAACAAAATAAATTTTAAAAGGGCTCAATGACATCTGAACAATATTGCTCCACGTCAACAGCATTTCCTCTTGGCAACATAAGATCCTCCTCAATGCACATTGAGGGGCATCATGTGCATTGTATCATATGGGAGATAGTTTGTACTTCTCCACATTCACACTTACTTAAAGTAGGGTAAGAAAGGGGTAGAAGATAGCCACTAGCTAGATCAGGGGTGTCCAAACTATGACCTGTGGGCTGGATCCAGCCCCCAACACCAATTCATCCAGCCTGCAAAACCCTCGTTGCTCCCAGAAGCGGAAGTATAATGCACCCATACGGGGCATGTTTTACTTCCACTTCTGGGAGCAACGAGGGCTTTGCAGGGCCAGATGAATTGGTGTCAGAGGCCAGATCCAGCTGACAGGCCATTGTGATCAGCCCCCCTGAACCACTTGACTGGCCCATGGCCCAAAAAGTTTGAGCACCCCTGAGCTAGATCATTACACTGTCAAGATATGGCTGTACTGTATTTTGCATTCCATACAAGGGAAGACAGATTCCTATGCAGACAATGCAGAGACAGACTGTGGCGCAGAAAATGACGTATAGTTACAAGTAAACCCATTAAATGGAGATTTTAAGACAAAATATATGTCTCTTTTATGCATGGCTTCTGAAGTATTATGACCTTTTTCATTCTGTGCAGATTGCTTTTCTTGTGGGAAAACGCCAACCAAGATCCAGCTAAATACAGTCAAACCTTGCATAAAGAGTGTCTCACTTAAAGAGTAACTTGCTTAAAGAGCAAAATCTTCTCTGAATGTTCACTTCACTGAACAAATAAAACCAACCAAAACTCGCTTAACAAATAAATCAGGGTTCAAAATCCCCCCCACAATTGGTCACTTACAAATGGTGTTTCGCTTAAAGAGCAAACTCCCTTAAAGAGCAATCCTGCGGAACACATTATGGTCTTTAAGCGAGGTACAACTGTAATGTGACTTTTTTCATTAAACTCTCTTATTATTACTACTATTATTATTATTGAGACATCTTGTTCATTTATGCCCAGACCTTTGTTGTGTGCCTGTCCATTTCTCTCAGCTTTGTGCCTCATTCATAAACATGAAGCTGGATTTCAGTAACTTGGGGAAAAAGCTTGAAATATTATCTTCTGTGCTGCAGAGGCAAGGATCTTCTTAGAGAGAGGTTATAAAAAAGGTTTCATATTGGGCTGCAATTATATAACATTGCATTTTCCTTTGTAGTCACCGCTAAAATTGATCAAGGTGTTATGCACCATAGCAGGGGTTCCCAACCTTTTCAAGCCGGGGCCGGGTCATGTTCTCTCAATCAGCTCTGAGGGCCAGATGGCCATTTTGTCCTGCCTGTACAATGGAGGTGGCCATTTTGTCCCAACAGCTTTAAAGAGGTGGCCATTTTGTTTCTTGAATGCCCTTGGAGGGGTGGGGACAAATGAAATGGTGCCATGGGCCAGATCTGGCCCACAGGGCTTAGGTTGGGAACCCCTGCACTGTAGGCTACTAAAATATACATGAGAACAAACTTTACAAATATTTTCAGTTCCCCAGCAAACACCAATCTTGTCAAAAACTGATGGAATTCTTCAACTCAAAAGAACTTCCACGCCAGAACCATTTCCAGACTTCAACCACTGATGCTGACGTCTCTTTGCCCACAAATGACAAACAAATTTTGGGTATTGCAGTAGTCCCCAAAAGAGATTTAGCCAAGCTCTGGTCTATGTTGAGAGTTAGTGGGTACTTGCCCATTGGAATTATGATGCTTCATTTGTTTGGCTGGTTTTTACTTTGCTTCAAGGATAAACTGGAAATTAGATTTATTTATGAGCTGGGTATTTTTCATTTTGTTTTTTGTTACCCTTGCTTTTTCCCCTCATCTGGATGGTCAAGCTGGGATGATATAACTGAACCTTCTCAAAACACTGGATTGCTTCAAATTCCAATCATATTAGGAGCAGAACATGGACAAATTATTTATTTGGATGACAATTCCCCTCTAAAACTACCCTCACTGGAGTCATTACTGTCTTCATGCTTCTAGCACTGAGAAGAAGTTCCTGATTGTAGGTAGGTTCTTCAAGCAAATGAGGACCCAGATTCCCCAGGGTTTCTGCTCTCATGAAGAGCTTACATGCATACTGGAACCTTGACGTACCTTCAGAATGCCAGATTCAGTTAACACCTGAATAGAGATTTTCTCCATTAAACTGGAATTTGGGAAGAATACAATGAAAAATGCAGTAATCAAATGATAAAATGACAGAATATGTTACTGTGATGAAATGAATAAATCCTTTTTGTTAACAGGAGACTATTTTGAGGACAGACTGTTAACTGAATATTTTGAATGCAACACTTTCCCTATTTTCTTCCTTGTCATTGTTTTGATTCCACAAATTTTATTTGCTAGAGGTAGACATATTCTATTATGCCAAAATCATCTCTGTGTACTATTTAATGCTTATGACAGATTCAATCTGTTAATTGAATTTGTGTACCATCCAAATGTTCCTTCAAATCTGTTTATCATTTATATACAACATGAGTTTGGGAAAGACTTGGATATCTCCCCCCCCCCTCTTGTGTCATAACAGAGAACTCACACAAACTAGCCAATCTATAAGGGTGTATTTATGAAGAAAAGAAATAGTAGCTCAGTAAGGCAATCAGATGACACCACTCTAATGGCAGAAAGTGAGGAAGTCCTAAAGAAGCTCCTGGTTAGGTTGAAAGAAGAGAGTGCAAAAGCTGGCTTGAGACTCAATATAAAGAAAACCAATATCATGGCAACAGGCCCTATCAGTCCCTGGAGAATAGATGGGGAGGAAGTAGAAGCATTGACATATTTTACTTTCCTAGGATCCAAGATCACTGCAGATGGTGACTGCAGCCATGAAATAAAAAGGCGACTGATTCTTGGGAGGCAAGCGATGAGAAACCTGGGGAACATGGTGAAAAGTAGAGACATCACATTGAAAACAAAAATTCATATAGTCGAAGCAATGGTATTCCCTGTGGCAATGTATGATTGTGAGAGCTGGACCATTAGGAAAGCTGAATGCAAAAGAATAGATACCTTTGAGATGTGGTGTTGGAGGAGAGTTTTGATAGCCCCCTGAACAGCAAGAAGAACAAATAGGTCCAGTGATGGGATGTAACAGGTCTGCACCAGCTCGCCAGAACCGGTAGTAACTTTTCCCAGTGTCCCGGAGAACCGGTAGCAGCTTTGGGGGGGAACCACCTTTGGGGATTACCTTTTCACTGGTTCCCCCACTGCGCATGCGCACCAAGCACTTGGTGTGCATGCACGTCTACAGTGCTTGGCGTGCATGCACTGCCTCCTTGCTGTCCACCCAAGCGGGGAGGAGGAAGAGAAGCTGCTAGCCTGAAGCTCCCTATAGCCTGCTCCCCACTGTAAGTGACTGGCCTTTGGATGTGGTGTGTCTGTGTGTATTTTAATGTGTATTTAATACCTTTACCTATATTGACGTACTACCACAGTTCCTAAAAAGGCCTGGCAGCTGGCAGGCCTGCCGGCCTGGCTTGGGGTTTTTAAGCAAAGTCTTGGAGTTACCTCATCAATAAGCTACACCTGCTGTTCCAATTGCTGTTCCAATTAGAGAACCCTTAAGTAGGTTTTACATTTACATTAAGGCATATTATCCTAGAGAACTTGTTAGGCAAAGACTTAGTACCTAACTTCTTTAACTGTTGAAAAGTTGAAAAGTGCCAAAATGAAGCCATCTTGTGGTGAGTTCATTCTGTAGTTCCTTCCATCTGACCTAGTGTGAGAAAGATTAGCCAGAATAAGCTTTAAGATCTGGTTTAAAAACTCTAGTTGATTTGTGTTTGGGATGGGTGGGTGTTTAGGTGGAAGGGTGTATTTTAATGTATTTATTTATTTATTTATTTATTTATTTATTTATTTATTTATTTTATGGGTTTGTGTTGTGAGTGGGTGGGTTGAGGTGTGTGTGTGCGCGCACACACACACTTTTATTTTATTTTTAAATTCTTTTTTATTTTTATTATTTTTTCTTTGACCCCGCCCACAATGTCATAATGTCATGATATTGGCTCCACCCGTGATGTCATGACATCATGACATTAGCTCCGCCCACACTGTGATGACATCACGGTGGGGTAGTAAAAATTTTGACATCCCACCACTGAATAGGTCAGTCTCAGAAGAAATCAACCCTGACTGCTCCCTACAAGGTCAAATAGTAAAGATGAAGATGAAATACTTTGGACATCAAATGAGAAGAGAGGATTCACTTGAGAAGGCCTTGATGCTTGGAAAGGTGGAGGGCAAAAGAAGAAGGGGGCGGCCAAAAATGAGATGGCTGGATGGTATTGTGGATGCAGTTGGCACAGAGCTGGGCAGGCTGAGGAGGATGGTGGAGGACAGAGGTGCCTGCAGGTGCCTGCAGGACCATGGTCCATAGGGTCGCAAAGGGCCGGAATCGACTCTGCGACTGAACAACAAATAGCAATCTTGTACTATATTCAACTAACAAACAACTAACAAATGACAAAATGCTTTCAGTTTAACATGTTTCAAAGCAAGGATAGGCAAACTCCAAAAGTATGGGGGACATGCAGGCTGACCCCTGTAACCCCCCACTTGAAAAAATGCTTAGAAAAAACTGTTTTGAAATTGAAATTGCTCTCCTGCCATCTAGTGGACCTTTTAAAATGTTTATGGTTGTGGGGGTTGAGGAAGTGTGAAGGGTCATTCTCAAAAATATAGCAAAATGGTCACCACATGACACACAGGACATTTTTGAGAAGCTTTATGAGTCAAAGCATGGTTTAAAACCAAATTAAAATATTTCAGAGTGAGGGGAGGGGACAGGAGAGTTTATATGACCTCCCAACTCCCTTGAGGTTGGATATAACCCAAAGACTACATGTTGCCCATCTCTATGTTAAGAACTTTCCATGTTCAATCAAACCTTCAAATGCAGGAGTTATAAGACATGATCTTATGAGATTCATTGTTTGAGCAATATAAAATGGTATGGTGCCTCATATCTTAGGTCAGGGGTTCTCAACCTTTTCAAGCCGAGGGCCAGCTCCCTCAGACAGCTTTGGGGGTCGGGAGGCCATTTTGGTCTGCCTGCCACACATGGCACTTCCAGGTGTGGACGAGGCAGTGGAGAGCCACAGGAAATGCTGTCATGGGCTGCATCCAGCCCTCAGGCCGTAGGTTGAGAACCGCTGTCTTAGGTAGTTGTACTTTCCTCATTGTGTTGGAATGTATGACTTGAAGCTCCAGAAATTCCTGTTCACTAGACTATATATAACCAAGACAAGAACTAGGATAAAAGCAGAATTAGGAGTTAGCTGTTGCTAAAAGCAGATATCCCTTTCACACCAAAAGAGAACTGCTTTTTCTAATGCAATCTTGCCTTAATCCACAGTGTTCAAACTAGCTATCCTTGCTTGGTAATTGATCATTGGGAGGTAAACACAGCTTGCTTTTGTAAGCTGATTTGCTCAGTCACAGAGCTTGATGGAGGCCTGGAGGCAAAATGCAGTTATAGTATAAAGTGTGCATTGTCTGTACATCTTAAACTTTAAGACTGGAAGGTCGTGTTTTGATACTCAAGTACTTCACGATGGAGTGAACTTCTGTCTCTTCTGCCAACCTAGCAGTTCAAAAGCAAGAAATTGCAAGTAGATAAATAGGGACCACTTTGGTGGAAAGGTAAACAGCGTTCCATGCACTCCAATGTCTAGTCATGCCTACCACATGTCCATGGCAATGTCTACAGACACAGGCAGCACTGGCTCTATAAACAGAGATGAGTACTGAACCCTAGAGTCAGATATGACTGTTGGCAAAGTGGTTAAACTACTGTACTGCAGACAAAACATTGTGAGTTCAATCATGACATTGTCAAGGTTGACTCAGCCTTCCATACTTCCGAAGTTGGTAAAATGAGTACCCAACATGTTTGGAGCAAAATTCTAATTATCTGTTAGCTGCCCAGAGAGTGCTCTAAGTCCTTTGGGGCAGTCTATAAATGATATCTCTAGTACTATCTCATGCATGGGATCTTTCCCAATGGTGGCATGTGTGCAGATAAACAAGATTCCTACATCCTGAGACAACAAATTCACTGCTAAAAATTATACAGTACAAATATAGCACCAAGGACTGGTTTCCCCTTTCTTCTGTGTAATACTCCTGATTAAAAGCCTAAGCATTTCATTTTTGCAGAGTATGATAAAACTTCTCCTCCATTCAACATCACAAGGTTTCTTTTAATTAAATGGTTGATCTTGTGACCCAGGTGGGACACAGATTATGCCAGCCATAAGCTTAACATTCTTCCTAGGAAAAGGTGCAAAATCATACATTGGCTCTTAATTAGCCTATCATTTATTGCATCTGCTGCTCCAGGAGCTGCTGCTACTAATTCATTTGCACCATTGGTTTATTTGTGTGCCATTTAGCACAAGGAAGCCTTGGTGAACATGCCCCCCCATAGCATTAGAATACATGGCAGCATTTTCAGTTAGTTAAAAAAATTATAAATCAAAATTTCAGTGGTCATAAGAAGGAAAACATACACTGTAATAGTAATCACTATGGAGCAAGATTAAACAATCCAGTAATAATTTATGCTACTATATAACAAGAGAGAAGAGATGGGGGGGGGGGGGACCGAAATCCAAATAATAGTGGAAAGTACATTATATCCAAAGCTAAATGTTGGCTAATTTACAAACTCTTCTTTGGAACTTCTTGCTAGCTTCCTAATAATATTTTCATCCTGAAAGCATGCATGTGTTAGTATTCTCTTCACTCCCTGTTTTTTTTAAAAAATAAATTAGAAGCATGATGGTGAAATATTTACTTCCCCAGGAGCAATTAAAAGAAATCTTCAGTTTCTGACATAGAAATCAGTTGCAATGTATGAACAATTGGCTGCACATTAGAAAAGGTGTATGCAACCCCCAGACCCTGGTCCTTATCCGACCTGTGCATATCATTAACCCAGCCCACAGTGAGAACCTGGGCCCCTCTAGATATGCCACCCACCCACCCTGAAGACATATGGCAGGCATGACTAGACACCAGAGTGCATGGAATGCTGTTTACCTTCCCATCGAAGTGGTCCCTACTTATCTACTTGCAATTTCTTGCTTTCAGACTGCTAGGTTGTGCAGGAGCTGGGACAGAGACAGGAGCTCATACCATCATGCAGCACACAGGAATCAAACTCCGACCTTCCAGTTGTTGAGTTCAGTATCTTAACCTCTTGAGCCACCACAGTCCCTATGTTATTGTGCCACAGAGAAAAACAACATTTTACAAGGCAATTCTAAAAATGGGGCACACCTCACAAAAATTGTAACTTTGAAACTGGACTTCTGATCAGTAGGCACGATAGTATGTCTATTAGGATTAAGGAGAATTTTTTAAAGCAATATGGAAATGGAACTTAATACCAGTAAAAATGAGCAATTACAAGTCAAAATATTCAACAAATCATTGGAGATATAATTAGAAGATTGGCACATATTTTAATCTATGGTGAGAGTGTGCTGTAACCCAGAAAAAATGGGAATTGTTTTTTTTATTATTAAATGAATAAGATTTTATCTATGAATTTGAATATATGTCCACAAATTGCAATGTTATCCAGCTTTGCAGATTTCTAGTTGGAATGGCAAAAAAAGTTGATTTTGGTAGCTATTAATGACAAAAATTACAAGTGAGATTAAATTGGAAAAGGTTTGATAAAAGATAATAAATTAAAAGACATATGAGAAAAGTTCTTGGATTATGCCCTACTGAAAAGAACAGGAAGAATCCAGTACAGTAAATAATGTCTTTTTGGGTATGAATAGGGATTTTTAAAATCACTATGATATAATAATAATAATAATAATAATAATAATAATAATAATAATAATAATAATAATAATAATAATAATAATAATAATAATAATAATAATAATAATAATTAATGATGATGATGATGATGATGATGATGATGATGATGATGATGATGATGATGATGATGATGTCCTATGGGTGGGGGTGCACATAGATGTATTATTGTGATTCATTTATTAATATTTTGGTTGTTTGTGTTTATTGTAATAAGCATAAAATATAGAGACTCAGGAAACCCCTGATAAATTGGGGGTCTCTTGGGATGGATTCATAGAAGCAGTAGGCAAATATGACTTTTTCTCCTGTTATGACAGGCAAATAAGACATAGTTCTCTTTCATGCTTTACCAAATTAATTTGCCTGGTGCCCAATTTGTTCATGGAAGTGGAGGATGCCTGACAATCAGTGATGGGATGTCAAAAATTCTACTACCACGCCATGATGTCATGGACGTCATGGGCGTGGCCAATGTCATGACGTCATGACGTCATGGGCGGAGCCAACGTCATGACGTCATGACGTTGTGGGCAAGGCCAAAAATAAAAAAAAATAATAAAAAAATAAACATGCACACAGACCCGTAAATAACTTAAAGAAATAAAATAAATAAATAAATAAAATAAAAATTAAATAAAAGTACAACCACCCACCCAAAACACAAATAAATCACCCACCCACCCTAAATATAAAAGCCTCACTTACCTTCCTTGGCGCCGACGAACCTCCATGTGGCCCGGGGCCACCCGGCAAGGCACGCTGCCCCCGACTGTGGCCGTTTCCTCCTACGAAGGCCGCGGCCGGCCCTGCATCCGCCAGCCACGGCCGCCACAGCCGCCTGCAGCCCCTGCCTGGCCACCGAACTCCCACAGGCATGTTGGTGCCTGGCCGCGCCGTCCGCCTGCGCCGCGCCCTCCTAAGGACTTGGGCCCGACAAACCCCCGTGCCCTGGGTAAGCCCGGCGGGGCTCGCCACCGCCGCATCGTCTTCTGCCAGGCGCCTGCTGCTTCCTCAGGCCGTTGCCTTTTCGGCCCCGCCGGGCTTACCCAGGGCATGGGGGTTTGTCGGGCCCAAGTCCCTAGGAGGGCGCGGCGCGGGCGGATGGCGCGGCCAGGCACCAACGTGCCCATGGGAGCCAGGTGGCCGGCTAGGGGAGGTGCCCTTCTCTTAGGGCTGCCGCCCCTGCTGCCGGAGCCACTCTAAAAAGGGGCGGCTCCAGCTTCGGAAGATTTTTTTTTTAAATTGGAGCCATTTGGCTCCAATTTAGTGCGCATGTCCAGAAACTCAATTTGACGCATGCGCAATGCGTCAGATTGAGTTTCTGCACATGCGCAGTCAATTGGAGCCATTTTAGCTCCGATTTTTTTTAAAAAAAATTCTTTCAGTGAGGCGTCCGGAACCGGACGCCTCAAAAGTGGACTCCCCTCCCGGAGAACTCTCCGGGATTGGTCCTACCGGTTCCAGGGATCCGTCTGGAACCGGGGACATCCCATCACTGCTGACAATAGATAATCCTTAGAGGCAAGGCTAGTTGGACTGTCAAGATAAGCATCTTACTATTAGCCCCCTCTGTTATAATAATGCCTGAGCTCTAAAGCAGTGCATGAATCATCCTATAGATCATTGATAGGAAAAAAGAGGGAGTTCATTTGCATGAATTATCCAGCTCCTTTACTATCTGTTCAGCTTGGTCTAGGAGAATGCAAGGATAAGGAGTGAAGGGGAGAATGAACTATAATAAACACTGGTCTAGTGAGACTGGAGGATAAGTGAAACTGCACACTGTTTGGGCCGAACAACAATGACCCAAGGGGGAAATTCGATATCAAATATGTATTCAAAATTTGTTTTGAAAGCTCAGTTTCATAAACAACATTTAAGTGGTTTATTACACAGAGATCTATTAGATTAGAAAATGGGGTGGGAAAATCAAACCACAAAGTTCCAAAGATAGCTTTCACTTTCCTCACAGTGCTAAGGAATCAAATGAATGATGCCACAAGGCCAGTGGAATGTTGCTTCAAGGTAGGATCATTTGCACAGGATTCCCCCCTACTGAACTGTCTTACAATTTATGTATTTCCCTTTTCTTTACTGTCACTTCACTATATTCTGAACTAGTGAGCATGAATTGAATAGGAGACCCCTTCTCCCTTTGTTTGAAGTGGGTGGGTGGTAAAGTGATTCCCTTCCCTTAATCTATAAGCAACCACTGTAAATGGAGAAGAATCTTTCCCTGAGATTCTTATCAACTTTTCTTTGTTCCTCTTTGGTGGGAAGGTTTCAGTTTAATGAGAGCTGGACCATTAGGAAAGCTGAGCGCAGAAGAATAGAAGCCTTTGAGATGTGGTGTTGGAGGAGAGTTTTGAGAGTCACCTGGACAGTGAGGAGAACAAATAGGTCAATCTTAGAAGAAATCGACCCTGACTGCTCCTTAGAAGAGCAAATAGTAAAGATGAAGCTAAAGTACTTTGGACATCAAATGAGAAAAGAAGACTCACTTGAGAAAGCCTTGATGCTGGGAAGGGTGGAGGGCAAAAGAAGAAGGGGGCGGCCAAAAATGAGATGGCTAGATGGTATTGTGGACACAATGGGCACAGAGCTGAGCGAGTTGAGGGGGATGGTGGAGGACAGGAGTGTCTGGCGAACAGTGGTCCGTGGGGTCTCAAAGAGTCGGAATCAACTGTGTGACTGAACAACAACAAAACCTCCCCCCAGTTTAATTCAGAATCAGGCTGACTAATATCAGATAGGAACACTTTTTTAAAAAGTGTTTTGTTTTTTAAAAGATTGTGCATTCTTCCCACATCAGTCCTAAGAGGCTAATACCAATCACAAAAATATTACCCACAAACAGCCCCAAAGAAAAACTTTGTAGTAATGGAGGAAAGTTGTTGCTATTTTGGCTGTTTCATTATCTAGCAGAAAGCATGGAGATTTGTGGCCCCTTTTTTCTGCATCAATTTGTTTCACATCCCCTTCCCAATCAATAACTCACTTCAGCATCATTCCAATGAGTAGCTCAGAGTTTGTTTCACATCTGGAAAATGAATGTTAGCTTTGGGTTCCTCAAACAATGGCTAGTATTCAATATTGAGAGAGAGCTTTTTTGTGAATACACATAGTGCCCTGTTCTCCAGTGGGAAGGTTTTGTCATGAGTACATTCCCTGCTGTTATCCATGAAGTAAAAGGTTAGTTTCGCTCTTGCTCTCTCATTCCTTTTTCACTTTTAAAACTCTGCATGGCAATTTGTGTTCCATATTGCTTTTCTGAGAAGTTTTTTTAAAAATCACTTGGGTCTGACAAAGCTTTTCTGTATGTATTCTTACCCATGTGCAATTTTGCTCTTGCTCTACCTGAGATGTTCTAGCAAACTGTTTGCATTCCTTCAGTTTGTGCATCAAATATAGCAGAAAGAGAATCCCACTGAAAAACTTTGGGGATTGCCATCCAAAAAAGCTCACTCTGAAGCACATGCATTAGTCTTAAAGTGTACATGACTCTTCTGGTTTTGTTTGCTGAAATGGACTGCTCTGAAAACTCTCCCAAAGAAGAAGTCTATTCCAATTACTTCCAGAATATGAATCTGTTACATTTTTAGCCTTTTCTTCTTTCAAAATGCTCGAGCATTGTTGTAGCCCAGGGGTGCCCAAACTTTTTGGGCCAGGGGCCTGACCATGCCCTCGGGACAACTGAGTGGGCCAGACCACACCCATGGAACAGGGAATGTTTGCACATGTGCATCCATATTCACTTCTCGGTTCAGTGGAGATTATTTATTTATTTATTTATTTCTCACACTTGCTAACCCGCCCCAATCGGGCAAGCCCGACTCTGGGCGGCTTACAGCACAGAATAAAACACATCAATATAAAAATTTAAAATTCATAAACTAAAAACAGTATCTGGGGGTGTCGTCAAGGGTAGTATCCCTAGACTAACCACCCCACATGGGATCCCCCATCCCTGGAACCCCACACTTGTCCTGCCAGCCAGGTCTTTAAGTTCTTCCGGAAGGACAGGAGCTCTGTCTGCATGCGCAGCTCAGTTGGAAGGAGGTTCCAGAGGGCCGGGGCGAACACAGAGAACACATGTGCAAAGGCAGCCGTGTTTACTTTCTGGTTCAGTGCACACACTTCTGTGCATGTGCAAAAGCAGCCATATTTACTTCCTGGTTCAGTGCAGACACTTCTGCGCATGTGCGAGCACATCCACATCAAACCAGGAAGCAAATATGGATGCATCTGTGCATGCGCAAGGATGTCCACACCAAACCAAGAAGTAAATACAGACACGTCCACACATGGCCAGAAGCATCCGTATTCACTTCCTGGTTTGGCGAGGGTAATGCGGGCCAGATGAAATGGCTTTGGGGGCCAAACCTGGCCCATGGGCAGTAGTTTGGGCACCTCTGTTGTAGTCTAACAGTAACCTTGTAGGGTACATTAGAGTAAAATGAGGGTAAAATTTTGAAGACTACACAGTGAACTCAACCGTAGAACAGTGTTTTAAACTCAGGGCTTTTTACACTAAATTTGTCAATGCAGTTCTGGATACTTAATTGAAAACAAATTCATGAGTTAAAACAAACGTTATGGGGAATGTGTGTTTCCTGTACCAGTAATACCTCGGATAATGCTAAGATTTGGTTCCACAAGTCTTGGTGTTATCTGATTTTTAGTGTTATCCGATCCCTGTTAAAATCCTATGGGATGGATCGGATAACGTTAAAGCTCCATAGAGATACACTGTAACCGCACAGGCTTTAGCGGTTGTTATCCGATCCATCCCATAGGACCTTAACGTTATTCGATCCAATTCTCCACCCCAGATTGCTTAAAGTTATGCGATTTTAGCATTATCGAGGTAAACGTTATCCGAGGTATTACTTGTACAGTAATACCCCGTATAACGCGAGTACCCAATAGCGTGAAAACCGAATAATGCGACAAGATTTTTGGGAAAATCTTGTATCAAAGAATGCGATTTTCACGTTATTCGATACAAACCAACCCACCCCCCAGCGCCCGCCCCCACGATGCTTGGAAAGGGTACAGGGATCCTTACCCTTTCAAAACTTCGAGTTACGAAAGGGTAAAGATCCTTACACTTTTTGAACTTCGGGCATGCGCGTGCGTGTCGTTCGGGGTTAGGGCAGGAGACAGGAAAGACCCCCATCTTTCCCGTCCCGAAGTTCGCCCAAAGTTCCAAAAGTGTAAGGATCTTTACCCTTTTGCAACCTCAGGCATCTTGGAGGGTTGCGCAGCACGGCGGCAGTGACGGGATGATGTGGGAAGGTCTCTCGCATCCTCCTCTCACCGGCGCCGCATCACGCGCGCACGCCCGAAGTTCCAAAAGTGTAAGGATCTTTACCCTTTTGCAACCTCGGGCATCTTGGAGGGTTGCGCAGCACGGCAGAAGTGACGGGATGGTGTGGGAAGGTCTCTTGCATCCTCCTCTCACCGGCGCCGCATCACCCGCGCACGCCCGAAGTTCCAAAAGTGTAAGGATCTTTACCCTTTTGCAACCTCGGGCGGCTTGAAGGGTTGCGCGGCGCGGCGGCAGTGACGGGAGAATGCGGGAAGGTGCGTGCGCGCGCGTGTCGTTCGGGGTTAGGGACGGGGACTGGGGTCTTTCCCGTATTTTGCCCTAACCCCGAACGACACGCGATCGCGTGCCTACCCGGGGGGGGGAAATGCCGAGCCTTGCCTCGGCGTGGTTTGTCCCTGACGTCAGGGCTTTTTTTTAGCATTGTTCGATCAATGTATCGAACAACGTGAAAAACCGAACAACGTCATGACTTGTGGAACCATGTCATCACGTTGTTCGGGGTTCTATTGTACTTCCATTTTCCCTTCAATGGTGCAGTCTCTTTTGTTAAGCATACATCAGCAATTCGATGGAAGCTAGTGTAAATATTTGTGTGATCAGCCATGCTTTAATGTCTTTGTACAATAAGACTTCTTTTACCACCAGAGACAGCACTATTTCTAGATACAGGCTCAACCTCTTGTCTAGTTTTGCACCAATTTGTAGCCCTTGATTAAGGCTGGGTTGGGAAACCACATTTACCTTTCTTCTTCTTCTTCTTCTTCTTCTTCTTCTTCTTCTTCTTCTTCTTCTTCTTCTTCTTCTTCTTCTTCTTCTTCTTCTTCTTCTTCTTCTTCTTCTTCTTCTTCTTCTTCTTCTTCTTCTTCTTCTTCTTCTTCTACTACTACTACTACTACTACTACTACTACTACTACTACTACTACTACTACTACCACCACCACCCCATTGGGTGTCAAGGGAGATGCAAGCTTCTTCTGGCACTTCTAGCAGCCTCCACTGGTGTTTGCTGTTCTCATAATATTTCTTTGATGTTATATCTCCACCTTCCTCTGGGTCTTTGTCCTTCTCTTCTTTCCACATAAGCTCAATAAGGTATGGAATTCCAAGACAATCTCTCTAAATGGGCAAACTGTTTTACTTTTTGTCTCTGTATGTAGTGCAAGATTGGTTCTGTTCCAATTCTTTCCCTTATAACCTTATTTCTGGTTTTAGCCCTTCTTGTCACTCCAACAGCCCTCCTCAGAATCTCAATATGGGGGTGACCAGCTTTTAATCCGTTTGTGGACCATAAACCTTCCCTGTGGACTTTGTTACCCGAGTCCTCAGGGTTGTCAGGTTAGTTAATTGCCACCTGACAATTTGCATCTAGTAGTGGTAGTATGGCCTACTCTATTACCATAGCAGGATAACCTGGCCAGACTTGTACAGTATTTTTTTACTTGATCTTTGCAAACTTTACAATTTTGGATCTGTAAACTCTTTATAGACGTGCATCTGACTATGGGAGCTAATTGTATGATGCAGTTGATTAACCAATGAAACCTTTTCTTTTCCCTACAAAATCACCTGCCTCCCCTTGTTTTCATGGGACGGAACTATTTATTCCCTATTTTTCGTAGGTTAATTTATTTCAGAATTAAGCCCTTTGGCCATTGTTCTCAATGTAAGGTACACGCCCCACAGGGCGCTTTCCCCGACCCTACTGCAGTTGCAGAGACCGCTGCGTGTGGGGGGTGGCTTTAAAGGCAGGGAGGTCTCTTTCTTTCCCTGCCTGTCTTTAAAGCGGTTTGTCCATGAAGTCAGGGCTTTTTTTTTTTTAGCGCTGTTCGATGCATGCATCGGATAACACTAAAAATTGGATAACGTCATGACTTATGGAACCAAGTCATAACGTTATCCGGGGTATTACTGTAGTGCCAATTCAATAATGTTTAGACCAAGTTAATGGCTTTTTAGGCTTCCTCCACATGAATAGGAGTTTACTTTTTGAATAATAAGAATTATATGTCACAGGGCAGGGGCATCATGATTTTAAGAGATGCTTAGATGGGGCCTGGCCCCCCAAAAGGTTGGGAACCACTGCTCCAGGGTGTTTTTTTGAATCAACATCATTTCCATAGATTTAGTTGTCTAGATTGATCTCGCACACAGTGTTTGTTGTATAGCTTTGATCGGTGCTTATTGCTTTTGTGGCCTTTGCTCCTTTGTCCCCCCTCTCTTTAGAGAAGTCTCTTGTTGGTCTCCCAAGGTTTGTGCTACAATTGTCTATTATATCTGAGGATGGGAGAGCGAGTCTGTCCTTGCCTCCTTTTATCTTTGCGGCTTCATCTCTGGCCTTTCCTCGCCTTGTCAATCTCTATTAGAGGAGCTTCTCCATGCACTCTGCAGCATTCATTCAATTTCTATATCGTGTTTTTTTTCCTCCCCTGTTTTTTGAGAGAAAAAAATGTTTTTCAGTTCAGGCTAGGCCACAAAGATAGCACATTGTTGGTTTTCCGTGCTGCTTATTAGTTGTGAGGAGAAAAATGCCAGTTCAGTACTGAAGCTTTACAGCTGAAATGGCCTTGACAAAATCAGTAGGACTAAAAGCATCAAGGAAGAGGGATGGGAAAAGCCATCCTAGCGGTATTTATAGGCTATATCTAAGAAATTAAGACAAATGGGAGGAAATTGTGTTGATGGATGACCACTAGTGATTGAGTAATATCTGTTTATATGGATATAATCAGTGAGTAAGGCTAAATGCATAGGAATTGTTAGGACTGGGGAGTTTGCTGACTTGGGTCATGACATATACTGTATACAGTTTTAGGTAAAGGTTTCCCTTGCTTGAAATCCATTTGTATCCAACCCTAGAGTGTGGTGCTCATCTCCATTTACAGCCAAAGAGCTAGTGTTGTCTGCATCTGCAGAAGTTTCTGTGGTCGTGTGGCAGGCATAACTAGACATCAGAGCACACAGAACATTGTTACCTTTCCCACTGAACTCATACTTGCAATTCCTTGCTTTTGAACTGCTAGATTGGAAGGAGCTGGGACAGAATGGGAACTCTCTCCATCGTGCAGCACTCGAGTCTTGAACTGCTGACCTGCTGACCTTTCAGTTGTCAAGTTCAGCATTTTAACCACTAAGCCACTGCAATCCCTATAGATACATTTTTAGAAGAGACCCAGTCCTCATCAAGTACACCCCCACCCCACTTTGTGAAGCAGGGCATTTATTGCTAAAGCATCCCAGGCAGAGGGCCATCCAACCTTTGCTTAAAAGCCTTCAGTGAAAGAGAGCCCACCACCTCCCATGGAAGTCCAGGCTACTGTTGGAAAAATCTATTTTCTTTTTTTAAAAAAACAGTAAATCTTGGACAAAGATGAGACATGTGTAGTTGGCTAGATGTCCTCAGACTGCAATGCCTATTGTCCAACATTTATGGCTTTGCTAGTTAGACTGATGGGAACTGTAATCTGACAGTATCTGGAAGGCTGTATAGTTATCATTTCTGTCTAGTGGAGGAGGGAGGTGTCCTTTCTTGGGCAAAGCTTTTCAGAATTTTAAGAAAATTTTGGCAAGATTAGAGCAACCTCTCAATGCAAGATTGTAAAAACTTCATTCAAGTTAAATTTGAAAATGGTCTATTGCACAGCCATGTAAAACTTCACTGACTTTGGACAGAACCTCATTGCTATTTTCTGAGAAACCTGACATGGTCCACTAGAAGCCAGGGACTCCCTGATTGGGTTGTCAATAATATTGAGTAAACTGGTCAGATGGTTCTTTGGCTGTCTTCAGAATGCATCTGCAATAAATTGCTTTGAGGAAAAGGGTGAGTTAAAGACAGAGTATTACAGCTCTATAGGGAAAGGAGGAATAATTATATTTTGTTTTGTTAATTGGTGGCCTTGTTGAAAGCTAAAGAATGCATAAAATATTTTTATCCATAACATAAATTAGCAATGAGGATGGAGATATATGCTGGCCTGATAACCATGAATAAATGTTGCAGAAAGGTGTATGTGAGATCATGGAATAAATATGAAACATGTTTGTTTGGCTTTTTTTTTAAAGGCCCAAGTGATGACCACATTATTTTCATGTCTTTTGTAAAATTGTTATTCAGGTCAATATACACAGTACTTGAGAACAACCTCAAGGGCAGCAGATGTAGACTGGATAGAAAAACCAGCAATTATAGATGCACACTTGGAACATTTTCATAAGACTCTGTGTGCTATCAATAAAACAATTGGAGAGTGCTCTCACTGTACTTAACAGAACTTACAGTGGTCACACACAGGCTTGCTTTGCAAAGCTGTTAATTGCCTTCATTCTAATTTGTTTCTTTTAAGTTGATTGCTCCATTCTGAGCCATATGGTGAATTTAAATTTCAACAACAAATTGTAATATATAGCAAAACGGGTGACTGTTAATATCTAGGCTGCTGTAAAATATTTCAGTGGTGGAAAGAGAGTTGGGATATGCAGTGGAGCAATAATCAGAACCCCGTCAGGAAACATAATTTTTTAACTAATCGATTGACCCAGCTTTATACCAGCTAGTCTACAATCCACCTGGCATTCTTTACCTCCCACCCGCCCTAGAATTCTTTATCTCCCACCCACCCTAGAATTCACACACACACACACACACACACACAATGTTGTCTGAGGATGCTGAAAACAATGAAGCAAAATTTTTACTGGCTCTGTTTTATATTAGCAGTTTATATAACCCCCACCCTGCCCCCACCGAGTGATTTGTTAATATTTTTCAATTTTATGATTTCCCCAAACTGTTAGCTAACTTCCAGGTTACCTTCTGTCAGGAAAACAAACTTTTTGTAGCCCTTTTGATTGTATAGATCAGTGGTTCACAACTCTTTTTTGGCCATGCCCCACCAAAGCATCTCTAAAATCATGACACCCGACCCCACCCTACACCGGTGATGAATAATTCTTCTTATTCAAAAAGCGAACTCCTAGTCATGTGGAGGAAATCTAAAAGGACATTAACTTGGTCTAAACAAGCTTCCAAATAAATGAATAAAAATACTTGTTAATAACTCATTCTTGAATTGCCCCACTTAAAAACCAAATTGTTCCCTTGTGGGGTGTGTGCCCCACGTTGGGAACCATGGGTATAGATATATGTAGTTATGCATATTGGCTTTGGGGGAAACAGTGATTTTGGTACCTCACAATTTTCACCTATGTCTGGCTATATTTGTGTCACTGATTCCAAATATGCTTTCAGTTATGGCCCATCAGCTCTAGTTTTTTAGATATGGCTCATTCACATTAGGCCAATCTAACCATTCTGGTTGCATATATAACCAGAGGCGTAGCAAGGGTGTAAGCCACCCGGGGCGGAGTGAAATGTTGCCGCCGCCCCGCCCCCCGCCCCCCGCCCCCCGGAATTTTCTGCCCACCCAAATATTTTCCCACCCCAAAAATTTTTTTTGTTACTCTGTGCACGTTTTACATACAATGTGAGGTGCCCAAACCTTATCTTGGTCTCCCAGTTTTACTTTAAAATAGGCCAAATAAGCTCTTTATCTAAAGTCAGTTATGGATTTTCTTTCCTGAATGAATGTGTATTCACCACAGATGAAACAAAAACCATCAGGATTATTTATACATGTTCTTCTTGATAAAGCCATATTAGTGCCTGAAAAAAAGAAATAAATGTCAAAATCATACTTAAGATAAGGAGAAAAAACTAGAATGCAAGCCTCCCTGGATGAGTCCATGGAGCAGCTGCAGAGTTGGACTAGTTTCAGGATGCACAGCATCCAGTCTCAACAGTAAAGGAGAGCACAGAGAATGACAAAAAAGGGTCAGATTAGTTAAATTACACTTGCAACAACAACAGGAATAGAGCTTGAACAACATCAATAAGTATTATTAAAACAATCAATTTACGAATGATGAGGCAAATACAAGTGTAGTCATAAGAGCAATGTAAAATGACATCTTCGATATCTCATGAACTAGAGCTGCTAGAACAAAATGGATGGCATTTTCAGAATCAGCCACCCCAAAATGCCCGAAATCAGTTGAAAAATTTTAGGCACCAAGAAAAAGTTTTTTTGTTCCCCAGTGGATCATAAAGATGTGTTCATGTTGAATGCTTATTTATTTGTTATTACAGTTTACTTGCATGTTTATTATTACTCCGTTATTATTACTCCATTCACTAAGCAAGGTTCCAATAATAAGAAAAAATGCAAACAATGAAAGAGTTACTAGCAACAACATATTAAAAACACATAGCCAAAACTGACAATCAAGAATAAAATTGCTGCAGATTATAAAGTCTGAGTAAAAATAAAACTAGTTGTGAAACAAAAGAATCCTATAGCCTAAAAGGACTAAAACAGTTCATAAAATGCCTAGGAGGGCCTTGAACTAGGTTTGAAAAGGCTGTAAGCATAGGTATCTGGTAAGCTTTTCTGGTGATAACTTTCAAGGAACAAGATGCGACCATTAAATATCATCTTGTTTGGGAAGGGCTTCTGGAGTAAGTCTGTCAATGACCTTAGTATCTGAGTACAGTAAAACCTCATATAACACTAAAACCTGGTTCCACAAGTCTTGGTGTTATATGATTTTTAGTGTTATCTGATGCATGTTAAAATCCTATGGGATCCATAGAGATACATTGTAACCACACAGGCTTTAGAGGTTGTTATCTGAAGCATCCCATAGGATCTTAATGTTATCTGATGCAATTCTTCTCCCCAGATTCCTTAATGTTATGTGATTTTAGTGTTATTCGATACTAATGTTATATGAGGTATTACTGTACTTGAATGTGGCGGAGATGTTCTTCAGGCATAGATTTAGAGGTCAAGACCAGCACTTTGAGCTGGGCCCAGAAATTGAACAGTACCAATTATGCCATAATTGCCATATGCAATATGGCAAACGAGAAGTTTGCAGAGTACAGAATACAGTTGCAACACTACCTCTGATTAGGTAACTGGGATATAATCCTAAATTCATTACAGCATATAATGATACTGGAGCAGAATATTCACACACGTTTCCTTTTAATGTATAGAAAATATTCCCCTCCCCCTTTTCCCCCAGAAAGGACTTCCCACTAGCAATGTACCCTCCCTCCTTCTTCTCACTGCTGCTTTTCTTTCATGTGTTCTTTTTACTAAATTTATGCTCTTGCTCACGCCTACTGCTGGGAATTCAATTTGAGATTAAATCAGAATAAAGGTGAATGCAACTGTATTTTTTAAATTGCAGGCATTAGTGTTTGGTATAAATTATAGAAAAGACATACTGCATATTACCTTTTACCATATTAATGGTGTTGCCTTTTCTAAAATTTCCATCATGTTTTTTCTCCTTAAGCATTCAAATCCTCCAATTCCTTCCTGTGTGTACTCATGGGGGGGGGGGGGGGAGTAGGTTTCCTTACCTCATAATTTCTTTATTTTGCATGATAATTATCATGTTCCCTTTAGTCTTCTCACCCTAATCCATTATAAGACCCCCATTACACTATAAATACTACTCTAAGACATTCTGCTGCCTGATCAACGAATCATAGGCATACTTTTCTGTTCCACACATACAATCCATCTGGACATGGAGTGGGTAAAATGCTGTTAATGGCAATGTGGAGAAGAACGAGTGTGTATTAGAGATCTCACATGAGTTGTGCCTCTAATTCAGGGGTTCCCAACCTAAGTGTGCTGAACCACCCAGGCAGGCACGGCAGGGCTATAGCTAGGATTCTAGATGTGGGTGGGTGGATATTTTTTCAGGATAAGCAACAATATCATGCTTATATGTCATATATATAAGCAGCTGGGAGTTTGAGGGTGGGCAAACTGCTAACTCGGGGTGGGCAATGCCCACCCTGGCTACCACCTGCTGGCTATGACCCTGAGGCACAGTCACCACATGGCAGCACTACACAGAGAGTCCTGTTCGAGGATAGTTCAGATATCAAAGTCCAAAAGGCAAGATGAGGTCTATTTACCAGTAGTCCAAGTCAGTAGTCTATTCCAAAGGGTGTCCAGGGGCATCATCAGGGTTGGCAGAGAAGTCAGGGTCACAGCAGGCGGTCTGGAGTCCAACAGGATGTCAGTCTACGCACAGGCTGCAATAAGCTTGCTTATAAGCCTCCCGGCTAATTGGTATCAGCTGGGAGCATTCTTTGGTGCATCGGACTAGCCTGCCTGCATCTCAGGTATAGCTGTTTCCTGGACCTCTCCCTGACTGAAGGCTGATCATTGTCAGAGCCAGACTCCTGATCTAACAGGTCAGCTGCTGGGGAAAACAGACTTGGGCCAGGTGCAGGCTGAGATCCCTGCCTTAGGGCATCCTCAGGCTCGTGTGTAGGCAGAACTGGGCTGGGCATAGGGAGTGCCCCCTGATCCAGGTCCTCTTCGGAGTCGGAGGAGGGCTGGATCACAACACCTATGGTCCATGGGCCAGATACAGCCCACAGCACCATTTCATGTGTGCCCCCACCTCTTCCACCACACCAGGAAGTGCCATGTGGTGGAGGAAAGGCAAAATGGCCATCCAGTCCCCGAAGCTGTCTGAGGGAGCGTGACCCAGCCCTTGGCTTTAAAAGCTTGAGAACTCCTGATCTAATATGTGTACTAATTACATGTATAAATTGCACACATGATTCTGTGTGTCCATGTTTTCCTTGGAGTATTTTAAGAACCGAGCTCTTTGGTAAAAAGAGAAGTCTCGCCACAGAGGGAAGCCACCTAAATAGAACCATCTGTGTACAGAACTAAAAGTTTTTGAAATGCTAATAATCATAGCTGCCTTAGACATTTCATTAAATCTTCCCTACCTCCCGGCTGCCACCAATATATATTTCAGCCAAGTGACTGCAAATGTAGAAGATGATTCACTGGACAGGAAATGTACGATAGGAATAGTTTTTCAGAGATTTGCATGTGAATGCTGGCGATACTAGTTTAAAGAATGTCTTTATAATGCAATAATATTGCTGTTTTGACTAGGCTGAAAAAGCAACTTAATGGGGGGGAAACCTGCAATCCTATGAATGTTCTCCTGGTTTGTTCCCAAGAAGCATATGCACAGGATTGCAGCCATACAGAGTGATCCTACCTGTGGTTCTTCCCTCCACCTTTTCTCATCAACTGCAAGAGGAGAGAATAGCTATAAAGAGTCCTCTTCTGCTTTCACATTTACTGGTGTGGGAAGGAATGTACTGCATTAGTCCCATGACTAAGACAACAAATCAAAGTATACAGCAGCCAAAGACTACCAAGCATATCAGTTCAAAAAGAAAATCCCATAAGCACTTTTCCCTTTCTCTGGTAGCAAAATCCAATAGTGAGAAAGTAGATCATCTTCTTATATGTCATCATGGCCATTATAAATCTGAACTTGACACCTCTAAACAATGCTGTTGTGTTGCATCCAAACTGGTCTCCCAAATTCTTCAGCCAATAAGCCTATTTTCCTTTCTGCATTTATTACCCTTTTTCTTTTTCCCTGATTAATCAGCTGTTTACACACTACATGACTGAAGTGTTTTAGCTTTCTTCATTCTATGCATGTTGTGGCTTCTTGGTCTTTATTCAAGTGGACACTTAAAGACATTGTTAGCAACTTGTGACAAATCTCCATTTCATAGACTTCCGTCTTTTTCTTAGCTCCCCCTCTTGGTCTTAACTCCTCTTGTATGCTTCCAAGACATGCATTAGAATACACAGCACTCTACGGTGCACGTTCTCTTAAATTCTTGTTGCTCTGGGCCATTTCTGATCTTGAGTTTTCCTATGAGATTAGAATCCCTATGTTAACTCAGTGGAATTCCAGGGTGCTTATATTTGCCTATTCTGGACCTTTAATGGCACTTCTTGGGCTTTTTACTCATTACCATGAACTTTCTTTTCCTAAACTCCATTTTTAAAGAGTGTTCATTACTTCATCACTTTTACTGAGCAACATTTTCAGGTTATACTGTGTATACTGACAGCTTGGGAGGCAAGCAATGAGAAACCTGGGGAACATAGTGAAAAGTAGAGACATCACATTGCAAACAAAAATTCGTATAGTCAAAGCAATGGTATTCCTGGTGGCAATGTATGGTTGTGAGAGCTGGACCATTAGGAAAGCTGAGCGCAGAAGAATAGATGCCTTTGAGATGTGGTGTTGGAGGAGAGTTTTGAGAGTCCCCTGGACAACGAGGAGAACAAATAGGTCAATCTTAGAAGAAATCAACCCTGACTGCTCCCTTGAAGGTCAAATAGTAAAGATGAAGCTAAAGTACTTTAGACATCAAATGAGAAGAGAGGATTCACTTGAGAAAGCCTTAATGCTGGGAAAGGTACAGGGCAAAAGAAAAAGGGGGCGGCCAAAAATGAGATGGCTAGATGGTATTGTAGAGACAATGGGTACAGAACTGAGCGAGTTGAGGAGGATGGTGGAGGACAGAGATGCCTGGCGGACAGTGGTCCATAGGGTTGCAAAGGGTCGGAATCGACTGTGCGACTGAACAACAACAAATTGACAGCTAGTAATACTGTAATCCAGGAGCTTTTTAAAATTAGTACAGGTTACCTGTTAGGCTAAGTTCTTAAATGAGTATGAACTACCTGTAGCTTTCTCACATATTTATGTTCAATTCCTATAAGCAAAATTGTACTTGTCTTTTACATATCATTGAATTGCATCTGATTTATAGCAACCCTGATGGGATTTTCAAGGTACTGTAATTGAGATGTTTAAGGAATGGTTTTACCACTGCCATGGGCCCCCAGTGAGTTTCCATGGCCAAGTGTGGATCTGGACCCAAGACTTCTGTGTCCTAGTCTGCCACTCTCTCCACTGCACCACACAGGGTACCTAGAATCATGGTTATTACGTTCCAAATTCTCCTGCGAATTCAAACAGAAAATACCCTGCTATTTCCACATACCTCATGTATTTTTGGTCACATATTGCCCAAAATCCTATTGCACAGCCGTAAAGTTAACAAAGTCCATTATCCCACTACCATAGGACTTGTTACACCTGACAAATACCTACACTCATTCAGGACGCCATCATAAAACCTTTTGCTGCTTCAGAGTACTGTACATGACTTTCTGCTGCAGGCTAGAGAAATCTATGATAGGTTTCAATCACAGAGGAAGCTTATTAATTAACTCAAGAGCACCATGGGAGTAAGGAGAGGGAGTATTTTGTAAGTAGTTATATCTAGTTTAGGGAGGCTTTCTCTAGCAGACTTTTTGCATCTTTCCAAAGGGGTTGTTGTTGTTCAGTCGCACAGTCGATTCCGACCCTCTGCGACCCCATGGACCACCGTCCGCCAGGCACTCCTGTCCTCCACCATCCCCCTCAACTCGCTCAGCTCTGCACCCACCGTCTCCACAACACCATCTAGCCATCTCATCCTGGGCCTTCCCCTTCCACTTTTGCCCTCGACCCTTCCAAGCATCAAAGCTTTCTCAAGTGAATCCTCTCTTCTCATTTGATGTCCAAAGTACTTTAGCTTCATCTTTATTATTTGACCTTCTAATGAGCAGTCAGGGATGATTTCTTCTAAGATTGACCTATTTGTTCTCCTCGCTGTCCATGGGACTCTCAAAACTCTCCTCCAACACCACATCTCAAAGGCGTCTATTCTTCTGCGTTCAGCTTTCCTAATGGTCCAGCTCTCACAACCATACATTGCCACAGGGAATACCATTGCTTTGACTATGCGAATTTTTGTTTTCAATGTGATGTCTGTACTTTTCACTATGCTCCCCAGGTTTCTCATCGCTTGCCTCCCAAGAATCAGTCGCCTTTTTATTTCATGGCTGCAATCACCATCTGCAGTGAGCTTTGATCCTAAGAAAGTAAAGTCTGTCACTGCTTCTACTTCTTCCCCATCTATTTTCCAGGGACTGATAGGGCCTGTTGCCATTATCTTGGTTTTTTTGATATTGAGTCTCAAGCCCGCTTTTTCACTTTCTTCTTTCAACCTAATCAGGAGCCTCTTTAGGTCCTCCTCACTTTCTGCCATTAGGGTGGTATCATCTGCATATCTCAAATTGTTGATATTTCTTCCAGCAATTTTGATCCCAAATTGTGATTCCTCCATCCCTGCATTGCGCATTATGTGTTCTGTGTATAAATTGAATAAACATGGTGACAAAATGCAGCCTTGTCTTACTCCTTTTCCTATTCCAAACCACTCCGTCATTCCACTTTCTGTCCTAACTGTTGCCTCTTGATTCATGTACAGATTTCTCATGAGGCCTATAAGGTGTTCCGGTATTCCCATCTCTTTAATTACTTGCCACATCTTGTTGTGGTCGACACAATCAAAAGCCTTCGTGTAATCAATGAAACAGAAGTAGACTTGTTTCGTTTTTGTCCAGGTTCCCAGCCAATGACAGATGGTTTGGAATGACCTTTGAGGTCTAGTCTATAGCTGGTGCTAAGGGGTTCTAAGGATCCCATCAATAAACAAACAAGGGATGGAGAAAGGGGACGAAAGAAATCCCTCCTTCTGTCCCCTCCCCGTTTCCATTAGCATAGTCTGAAGGGAAAGTGAATGGAAGCAAACCCACTAATAAAGAGAAAGAAGGGGTAAGAAGGAGAAGGGATTGTGTGGAGAGATGAGGGATTTGGAGTGGTGGCAGTGGGGTGAGGGAAAAGAGCAGGAAGGAGGGAGATTTGCAAGACTTTAGTCATGGATGCAAACATTGACTCATATTCCATGTGACTATAAATTGATGTTAGAAGTTACACTTTTCAAAAACAGTGTTTTAAAGTCATCTAACCACAGCCTGACATATATTTCTAATGAATATTGTTAAGTACTGTAAAAATGCAACAGTGCTTAACCTATACAGTAGTGGCTCATGTAGTATCTTGGGGAGTTAAATAAACCGAGACATCATGCGCAATGTCTCCAGTCATCCAATTACTTATTTTTGTTGATTTAAGATGTCTTTTTTGGTCATAACTGGGTGGTATTTAAAGTCAATTAGTCAGCAATTTCCTTCTCTTAAAATGTCAGGGCAAGGGAGGAATGGCAAAGAATTGCCAATCTCTGCTCCGTCCATTAAATCTCTTCTCCACATTCATTTTGCTGCATCTGTAATTTCAGGTCCCTTCTGAAATGAAGGCAGCTGTCGGCTCTGTTTGTTGAGCCAATAAATTTGCTTTCCTCTGAGAAGCATAAATGAAAAGTGATTGCATCGCTGCTTATAGAATATCTTACCAGGAAAAATGGGAAGAACTGTAATTTCTTAGCACCTAGGATCTTTTGAATTAAATAAGAAACCAAAGGTTGTGTGGTACTCATATCAGCAGTCTTGTGTTGTTTGAGGAAACCAAACAGGAAGTATGACATATCCTGTTCCTGCTGCCAGGACAGGTTCAAGATATCTTGCTGTCTGAGGCAAAGAACAAGAAAGGGCAAGATGTGAAAGCCAGCTAGGCTGGACGTTTAATTGCCCTTTTAAACTGGCAATAAGAGACTATTGTTTCATTATTCCCAAATACAGGAGGATAGTTAAGGGCACAGGATAGACCAAATGATGAGCAAAGGTCAAATGTGTTCCCATCATTCAGCATCTATTTCAGGGGTTCCCAACCTAAGGCCCATAGGTTGGATCTGGCCCATTTCATGTGGCCCCCCATCTGACGGCAAGCTGGGTGTGTGGCTGGGCGGGCGGAGGTGAGCAGCGTGCGCGCATGCGGGGCGCCCGCCAGGGGCAGGCGGTGAAGAGCCCCCGACGGCCAGCTGGGTGGGCGGGCGGAGGCGAGCAGCGCGCGTGCGCGCGGGGCGCTCGCCAGCAAAAGGGCGGCCCTCTGCCTGGAAAGTCCTGCTTCCTAAACCCAGGCAGAGGGAGGCCAAACCGGTGGGGACATTTTGCCGCCCCCTCAAAGCCGCTGCCCGGGGCATCTGCCCCCCCCACGCTACGCCAATGGAGAGAGCATGACCCAACCCTCGGTTTGAAAAGGTTGGGATCTCCTGGTCTATTGTCTGAGGAAGCCGCCTCACCTTCCCTAATGAGAAAGTTAACCCTGTTCACCATTTTTATAACAGAGATCAGATGCCACATCCTTCCCCTCCCGCCACGTTTTTAATTGCCATTGGATTTATGTTATGCCTTAGATCATTCATTTATTCATTGCTGCAGAATAATTCATTTGCAAGCATACAAAATTTATTCACTAAGAGACTAACTCTGTACAGTTTTTCTTTTCTTACCTCAATCTTTTTCCTTTGACATTAAATATGCAGGGCTTTTTTTCCTCATACATATCCACAGACACTCACACATCTTATGCTGGTTTCTCCAAGGTCACTGGCAAATACTCACATTGTGATCTAGTCTAGATCATCTAAAAGACTGAAAGTTTATTCAGTTGAGTCTTTGGAATTGGGACATGAAGTCACTCCTATCATAGACTTAGTCCAGCTTCCATCTGAAGGTTTCTGCTGCTGAGTTCTCATCCATATATAGTACTCTTGACAGAAAAAAACTAAATATCACTGAGAGATGGTCAAGTCTGTCTTCTTCACCTGGTAGTTTTCATAGTAGGAAAGATCTCTTTGGTGGAATGTTTAGTAGAGACCAGGGCGGATCGGAGAGGCTCTCTTATCATTCCATCGGCTAGAGAGGCGTATCATTCTAACACCAGAAGGAGGGCCTTCTCCATGGCCGCCCCGGCCCTTTAGAACCTCCTGCCAACTGAGTTACGTCTACAGACAGAGCACCTGCCCTTTCGGAAGGGCCTAAAAACCTGGCTGGCAGGGCAAGTGTGGGGCTCCAGGAATGTGGGGTCCCAATTTGGGTGGCTGATCTGATGGGACAGCCACCCCTCCCTCACTCTTTTAAATGTTTTAAACCTTTTTAAACCTTTTAACTTTTTAAATCTTTTAGATTTTTGTAAATTCATAGTTTAATTCTTTTAAAATTGATTTTTAAGTGATTTTGAACCTTAAGGTTTTAATTTATTAATTTGGAGGGGAATTGTTTAATTGTTTTGCATTGTGTATAGTCTCTCCCCCTTTTCTGTAAACTGCCTAGAGTCAGGTTTGCCTGATTGGGGTGGGATAATAAATCTAAATAAATAAATAAATAAATAAATAGAGAGAGAGAGAGAGAGAGAGTCCCCATCTGCATTCTGTGAAGAGATACAGACTGGGCAGAAATTTCACACATCAGGAAAAGTTAGACCACAAAATTGCAACAAATAGTCCTAACAGGCTTATTTTAATGTGTTTAAACTTCAAATATCTCTAGGGATTATAGAAAGTTTCACATTCTCTGCAATTTTCTATGTCTTACCATGCCAAGAATCCCCCAGTGATTCTTCTCCTTGCATCAGCAAGATTTTTCCAGTTTTCCTCAGGCAAGATGAAAAGATATCTTCCATCACTCCTTTCCCTGCTTGTCTCGTTTTCCACACAGAACACTGCCAGCTTAAAAGCTTAATTCCCTTTCCAGTGAATCCTTTGTAGGAAAAAAAAATCTCCCTGCAAAAGAATTGTAACATTCCTGTGCAACCTGATGTTTTTTTCTGCCCTTTGCATCAAATCCAGGAAATAAATCTTTCTGTGCCAGAATTGTAATAATACTTCACAGCTTGTCATTTTTTCAAGGAAAAAAATGGGTACTGAACTTTGTAGAAATCTTGCAAGATTTGTGGCACAAATCCTTGGGGGGGGGGCTTTTGGAAAAATCTCATTGGAAAGAAACAATTGTTGGTTTTTTCTTGGTTCCTCTCTGAGAAAGATAGATCTCACAAAGAGAGAGAGAGAGCAGATATTTGAAGTTTTCTAAGTGTAAAGTTCACCCTGTTACTGGGAGGGTAAAGGAACTGCATTGAACATTTTGCTGTGTCATAAACTCAACTCTTCCACAAAATACTACTCATCATGGTACATTGTGGAAAGTTGGCTGGGCCTTAACAGAGAACAACCAATCTACACAGCAAGAGATAGAAATACGCCACGATAGTAGCAAACCTCATCAACTGAGATGGCACCCAGAGGGTTGTGTGCATAAGTCAAGCTTTTGAAGACCATGGCTGTAGACAGCAAAGTCTGGAAGGTTCTGCTCAATGGGAAAGAACTTGAATAGCAGGTTAGGGCTCTTTCAAATACCACGTGACCTAAAATAGACCACTTTTTGAACCCCCTCTGTGACTTTCCTTGACCTTTGACCGATCCCCCGACCCCCCAAAATCACGTGGTTTCTCCGTTTTCCCTGATTTGAAGAGAAATGGCAAAAACATGGCTGACCCGTGCTTTGAAGATAGATTGATGGCCAGCTGGATGCAAAAAGCAAATGAAGACTTTTCAAGGTGAGTTAAGCCTCTTGAAATTTTAAGATTGCATGGACATCCTCCATTCTTGCAGACAATGGGGGCAAAATAAGACACTTCATTAAATTGTGTCAGAGTTACTTTAATATTTTTAAAATTTGTGACAACACTTTTAAAAAGAATGCAAACAAAGAAATTCAAAAAATAAAATTGTTTAAGACAGCACGACAAGCAAGTGTGACATGACACTTTTTATAAAAATGCAAACAAAGCTATTCAAAAATAAAAGCATGTGAAAGAGAGTGTGATGCTCATGTCTGACATAAATACAGTAGTACCTTGGATAACGATGAGACTTGGTTCCACAAGTCTCACCGTTATCTGCTTTTTAACGTTGTGCAATGCATTGATCGCACAATGTTAAAAAAAGCCCTGTTTCCCTGGAGACTGCAGCAAGCCAAAATGTCAGGATTTGAATCCTGACGTTTTGGCTTGCTGCAGCCTCCAGGGAGGTGGGGGAACTTTGTAAACAGCTAGGATCGGGTCTTCCAACCTCCCTGGAGGTCATGGGGGGTGGTCAGAGAGCCCAAAATGGGTTAAAAAATTGACTTTTTAAAACCAATTTTGTGCTCCCTGACCCCCCTGCTGGGTCCAGGGAGGTGGGAAGACCTGATCCAAGCTGTTTCCAAAGTCCCCCCACCCTCCTGAAGGCTGTAACAAGCCAAAACATCAGGATTTGAATCCTGATGTTTTGGCTTGTTGTAGCCTCCAGGAGGTAGGGGGAACTTCAAACATAGCGTGCATCAGCTCTAGGGAAGTCGGGAGACCCGATGCGCGCTAATTTTTTTAAAACCAATTTTGGGCTCTCTGACTTCCCTGCCTGCTCCAGGGAGATCAGAGGAACTGATCTACAGAGGCAGGGTGGCTGGGGAAACTGACAGGGACTCCCTGTCAGCTTTCCTAGCCACCCACCCTTGCCTCCGCAGCTGTGGGGTGGCTGGGGAAGCCAACGGGGGAGCCCCCCATCAGCTTTCCAGTCACCCCACCCCTGCCTCTGTAGCTGCAGGGTGGCTGGGAAGCTGAACGGAGAACCCTGTTCAGCTTTCCACCCACCCTGCTGCTACGAAGGACTGTATCAGATAACGCTAACAGATCGTTATCCGATGCAAAATTTCTTTAGAAATTTTGCATCGTTATCTGATTTTAGCATTATCCGATGCAGTCGTTATCCGAGTTATTACTGTACTCTTAAAAGAATATTGGCAAAAATTGCAAAAAATAAATAAATACCCGCCGCCACCTGCTCCGCTCAGCTCCGCCATAACCGCCAACTGCACGTCGCCCCAAGTCTTGCATCGGGAACTTTTCAATAATTTTGGACTCACGTGACTTCATGTCGAACCCCCCTCCCCCTGTGACTTTCCATGAGTTTTTGTCACACACACACCCCTAAAATGGTCATGTGGTATTTGAATGCCACCTTACATGTCAGGTTACATGTCAGCTATCCAAAAACTAACCTCACTAAGAAAGGAAAGACTGATCACCAGAATTCAGCCACCAAAAGTTGAATTGGCCACAGCAGCTATGAACACCATGATGGTGTGTGCAATAGTTTGTATCTCCATCTGTGTTAAGATTATCCTCACTTGCAAGATCATGGATCTACAAGGTGTGTCCTGCCTTGACTTGAGAAACTATGCACCTTGATTTGGGTAATAACACCTATGCTATTCTACCTCAAACTGCAAAATGTCTTGGTCTAACCCTTTTCTGATGGGTCAAGAATGGAATATATTTCTATGACACAATTACAGCTATCCTTCCTTCAACCAGACCTTGTATTGTATTTTTGTGATTTAGTTGCCCCACTTAACACAAAGCTGCCTGGAAAGGCCTGGAGGTTGTGTGAAAAAAGCAGGTGCTTAATTTTTCCTCTGCCATCATGAATTTTCCAACTAAAATTCTTCTTTAAGGATGCTTGAAATACTTTGTTTTTAACCTGTATTAACCAGATCAGTGCCTGTGATTATCAGATTAACTGTGTTAAATTTATTTAACCTATGGTTTAAATGATTTTTAAAACCTAGGAAAAACAAAATACATGTGATCTCTTTATCTTCTTCTCCTGATAAAAAAATCATCATAGAGGAACAAATTTGAAGCTGAGAAGACACTTTAAATGAAAAGTTATTGCTCCTGATAGAACAACTTACCTACAAAAAAAAGAGGAATGCCATGATTACTTAATGTTTATAAAATGCTGCAAAAAACAAAGAGGCTGAGTGGTGCTCAAATAATTAGGTTTGCATTATTCAATGATAGCAACATAAAGGAATGGTATATCATGTTGTATTGAAATAAATAATAGGTTTTTTTCCTCTTCTCTTTTTTAAACCATCTATTTTAAAATGTTTTGGAGAAACTTGAATGTTTGCACACTTTTAATGTGATTTTACTTGACTGTAATAAAGATAATACCTGCCTGTAGATTTTAAATATTGCTTTATTTTATTTTATTTTTTGCTTTATTGTTATGAAGCAACCTGTCCAATTTCATTTTTGGAATTTGGGAAAATACCATCTCTGGCCAGTAGAGGCTGAATCTCCTGCCAGAGAGAGAAGATTTTCTATTGAGGGATTCAACAAAGGAAGCCATGGCCTTGTTTGTGCAGGGTCTATGGAGGGCTGTTAATGACAGAACATTTTGAAGGCCACTGATTTCTAGGGTCTTTGTTACTGGAAGCAAACCAGTAGCAAAGAGGGACTGCACGGAAGATTCCAATACTCTCTATCTAGCTTCCCTTGACTATTACATAACAGCTAGTGCTTCCTTGCTACTTCTGTTCTATCTGCACTGCTATCATCCTTGCATTTCCAGAGAAGGGGATCTGTTGTAGTGTTTGTCGCCATCAAGCCTACATTCTCCCTTTGGGACTGAGTTCGGTCACAGACCTCAGAGATTTAAAATATCTTCTAGCCACATTTTTTTAAATTGCCGTGTTCCCTCCTCACCGAATTTAATTTGTCACCAGCTATGGGATGTAGAATTGCAGAGAACATGAAGCTTTCCATACTTTTCTGGTACTGATGTTAATGAAAATTGACCATCTGTGTATTTTGAATTTTGGACAGGAAACCACTTGAGGTTGCTTTTTTTTTTAAATGAACTGTTGGTTAGAATAATGAAAACCAAGACACTGAGCCTGAGGGTGGAGGAGGAAAAAATGAGATTATCCTCACAGTAAGTCTGTGAGTATTTTATTCTCAGAAAGAAGAAAGCTGGCCCTAAGGGAGGTTTATTTTTATAGAAGGGATTCTAACAATGTCTCGTAAGTTGAATCCCAAACTGTCTGTTCCACTCAGCTGTGGTCATCAGATTTACTTTAAAAATCCATTTCATTGCTTTTTAGGTGGCTTATTGGGGGTTCAGGAACTTCCCACATTTCAAGTGTTGTTGTATTCTAAATCCCATCTACCACAGCCACCGTAGCCAAATGGCCAAGGAAATATGACAATATCTGGGGAGTCACAGGTGACTGCCTGCTTCTTCTACTACTTCTTCTTAAGATGTCAAAGGAGATACATGTTTTTTGTTCTGGAACTTCTAGTGGCCTCCACCGGGTTATTTGGTGTTCTTGTAATTGTATTGTATTGTTCGACTTTTATGCCGCCCCACTCGCCTATAGCGACTCTGGGCGGCTCACAGCAAAACAATGTTTCATAACTTTGGCCTATAACTTGGAATAGGTAATGACAGGTTGTGACTGGATGTTGAAAACCTAACAGAAACAGTCTCAGATCTATGCACAAGCACATGAAGATCAATTGGATTAGAAGGTTTTTTTGTTGTTTCATTAGGTTTTGGTTGTCTTTGATATTGTCCCTCCACCTTCCTCTGGGTCTGCCTTATGCTCTCTGTCCTCCTCTTCTTTTCCCACATGCCTTACCATGTCCACATCATGAGATGTGGTAACAGGCCAAAGTAAGGGTGAAGTATGACATGGCCTTGTGACACAAGACCACTACAGTAACCATGAAGGCCATCCTGGGTCACCCTGAAATGACCTGGTCAAATGAGGCTCTGGTGAAATTGTGATAGGCCCAGCAAGCTGGCAATGGATAATCTATTGCTAAAGAAAACCAAATGTGATACAAGTGGACATGAGTGCATGGAGAGTAAAAGTAAGGGAGAAGAGCTCTCTAGATGTCTCCTATATGCCAAAAGACTATAGCTGCATCCCCCCCCCCCTTTTAGGAGTAACTAAAGGAATTATTTCTCAGCTGACATCTATACTGTTAATGAGCTGACCCTATTATTAGGTGAAGTGAGGTAATTTTCCTCTTGAGTCCACTGGCTATTCACATCTACTGGCATAAAAAATCCCTACATCCTTGGCTATCACTTCATAAAGGTAAAGATCTCCCTTGCTTGAATGCCAGTCATACCCTGCTCTAGGGGGTGGTGCTAATCTCTGTTTTCAACCAAAGAAATGTGGTAGGACTGACTAGATGCCAGAGCAAATGGAGCACTGTTACCTTTCCCGCCAAGGTGGTACCTATTTATCCACTTGCAATTTCTTGCTTTCAAACTGCTACGTTGACAGGAACTGGGGCAGATGATGAGCATGCTCAGGTCTCAAACTTCTGACCTTCTAACCTTCTGTTCATCAAGCTCAGCATCTTAACTACTAAGCAACCTATTGATCCATAGCCTGTCCCAAAGCCTTAATAGAGGCTCATATTGCAATACAAGTCAGCCGTTCATTCCATAATGCAGAAGAGATAGGGAGATGTGTCATCGTGACCTTTTCCCTCAGGCAGAAAAATTTCTTAGTTCAATCCTGAGGACTGGACTCTAAGGCAGGTGTGGAAAAATTTAATGGGATGGTTCAATGTCCTGAGATTCACTTCAGGATCTTTGTTTCCATCTGACTAGGAGACAGTCTAGTTTGTTCACATGCTGCTTTTCCACAGCCATTTGTCCTGCAGGACTCAGTAGAAGTAGCTTCTGGCAGCAATGAAGAGAAGTGTCATCACCTCCCACCCAATGCCTGCTATCAAAAGCAGGGCTGTAGGGGCCAGTTCTAAAGTTGGAGTGCTATCCCAGCTTCCTTCCTTCATTAAAACAATGTAAGGCTTCTTGTGTCAGCTGGGTGGTTCGGGAGACACACAAAATTGCACTGGGGAAGAGCCCCTCCCAAGCATTTTCTTACAGCTGGCTAATCTTTCCTGCTCTTTTACTTGCTTACAGCCAGATGCTTGGAGTATGAGCAAAGCCCATTCTTCAGAGGGAATTCATGGCAGTCTGGCAGATTAGAGGTTACAGCAATTGAATACATTTGTGGAAAGGAGTATAAAAGCTGCCCTGCCATCGAAAGTATTGGGAGACCTGGAGAATTACAGAAAGGCTTAATCAGAGATTCATTTAAATGCTTTCCTTTTGTACTGATATAATCTGGCAGGCTGCATAGGCTTTGATGGTCTGATCTGTCAGCTCACAGTTAAATTGAAACCTGAAATGCTAGAATTGTATAGAAATGGTAGAGCTAAGGGTGAGCGAGCTACTGAGCAAGGAATACTGAGCTATTTTGGAAATATTCTGAAGATATCACTACTTGTTTCTAGCCCATGTTGGCTTCTTCTTGCCTTCTTCTTTGAAGCCTGGAATTTTTCTTCTGTCTCTGGTGTGGTAAACCCTGCAGTCCTCACACTTTAATAGCTGGAAGCATAATTATTAGAATGCTCATTTCTGTCGAAGGAGTAAAGCTGAGTCAGACATACACTACTCTGAAGCTGTATGGAAAATTGAGACTGCTATGGCTATAGAGTACAGTAGTCAGTAGCATTCAGTGGTAATCTTAGTTCTATAAATACTTGCATTTTAGACAGGGATGTGAAAATCTGTCAGTCTTGTTCTCATACAGTGTCTCAGTTTCCTACCAGCGTTCTTTTTCTGTTACCATTTTGGTATCCAATTACAAGCCTCTCCTGGACCAAAATTTGGGAGTATTTTTGTGTCTATCCCCCCCCTCCCCAAGGTGTTACATTTTTAGTTGTGTCTATTTTTTTAAATAAAAAATCCAGCTGACTTTTAAAAATGAATTTTCTTGGTATGAATATTTAGATTTCCTAGAAAAGTGGTTATTTATCCCATTAGCATTCTGAAGAAATGCTAACACAGAGAAGGAAAGGCAGGGTGCAAGTAACAGCCCTATTGGAGCAAGGAAAAATTCAGCTGACGAGTTTCTTCCTGGTTCATATATTCATCTCCATCTTTTTCACCCCAAAATAAGAACCAATGGCTACTACTCATAGCCCTTTCCCTAGTGGTGGGATGCAACAGGTTCGCAACAGTTCACCAGAACCGGTAGCAGCTTTTGGGGGGAACCACCTTTGGGGCTTACCTTTTCACTGGTTCCCCCACTGTGCATGCGTGCCAAGCATTTGGTGTGCATGCACGCCTACAGTGCTTGGAGCATATGCACGGCCTCCTTGCTGTCCTTCCAAGCAGGGAGGAGGAAGAGAAGCTGCTAGCCTGAAGCTCGCTATAGTCTGCTCCCCAGGGTAAGTGACTCACCTTTGGATGTGGTGTGTCTCTGTGTATTTTAATGTGTATTTAATACCTTTACCTATATTGACGTACTACCACAGTTCCTAAAAGGTCTGACGACTGGCAGGCCTGGTGGCCTAGCTTGGGGTTTTTAATCAAAGTCTTGGAGTTACCTCATCAATAAGCTACACCTGTGCTGTTCCAATTGCTGTTCCAATTGGAGAACCTTTAAGGAGGTACAGCTGTTTTACATTTACATTAAGGCATATTATCCTACAGAACTGGTACGATGACCATATCCATCTTGCAACATGGTGCTGCCCCAGCACTTATACTAACAGGTAAGTGACGGGTTTGTGTTTGGGGTGGGTGGAATTGTATTTGGGGTGTGTGTTTGGGTGGGTGGGTGTATTTTAATGTAATTTTATTTATTTATTTATTTATTTATTTATTTTCTTTATGGGTTTGTGTTGTGGGTGGGTGGATAGGTGGGTGGGTGGGTTCAGGGGTGTGTGTGTGCTTATTTTTATTTTTTATTTGGCCCCGCCCATGACATCCTGACATTAGCTCCACCCACACTGTGATGATGTCACAGTGGGTAGTAAAAGTTTTGACAACCCAGAGTTTAAAATCTTGCATAAAGATGCTTCTATCAGTCCCACCACATTCACAAACTCACAAGATATTCTCCGTGGCTGCTCCCCAGTCCAGAAACTCCCTTTCGTGGGAATATGCAGGAAGTACTTTTCTTTCTTAAATTCTAGCTCTCTTTTGATCACTAACTAGTTCTTTTAATGGATTTTAACAGATCTGTGCAATGCTAGTGCAATACTTTTTTTCAATGAATGTTTTTCTAATTGCTTTTATTTAGTTATTATTTATAATGGTGATAATAGTCTATATGCTTTTATCTGTACTAATTTTGTTACTTGTATCTGTTTCAATCTTGGAAGCCGATTTGAGTCCTGAGTTGGCTGTGGACTGTGCTGAACTGACTTATGCTGCTGATTTTTATGTTTTATGAACCTGATCAATCTACCTGATCAATAAACCTTTGTTTGCTTGAGCAACGTGTCTTCATTGGACTAAAAGGGTAAGAGAAGTATTGCATTCACACACAAGCCTCTGAACACGCTACCTGTTTGAACCTCCTTGTGGATGAGAAGCTGCTAAGGGCTGTAAATCTGCTTTGCCAGCCAGCCAGCCCTCGGGGGGGCTTTGGTATAGAGGGCCAGAGCAGAGGGGGCCAGCTGGTTTTGTGACAACCTTGAGACCCATTTGTTGGGTAAGGAAAAAAAAAAGATTTTAATTAAATCAATAAATAAGGTTGAATGGTAGGCCAAGTAAGTTGACAACAGTACACCCACCACCACAACAACGTATGCCTTTCCGAAATAAAGAAGTTCTCTAGTGGGAGATGGAAGTGTAATCAACTGTTTTTGCAACCCAAATTGAAGTATTTTGTTCCATATAATCAGTTGCTTCTAGATTGGAACAGTTTAACATTTTATTTGTTTAATCATTAAGCAAGAACTTCCAAGCTTTTCAAATTTTCCCATAAATTCAGCAGAAAGATTCCAAAGTTCTTCTCAATGTATGCATAAATATGACACAGCACAGTACTGTATATCTTTTATTTCATCTGAGATTGTGTGTGTGTGTGTGTGTGTGTGTGTGTGTGTGTGATTTTTAAAATTTCCTCCTTATCCTGAGATGATGTAGTGGTAAACTAGTGTATCAGTACAAGTGATCATTGATTGGGTAATCTAATGTTAATTCTATATACATAAAAATAAAATAAATATTTGGAGGATGATCAGGGGAAGGAATGGTGAGCAGGTGTTCCTGCAGTCCTGAACATCACTCCCCAACAGCATACCTCATCAAAACGCCACTCACAGAGATATCTCTGTCTTAACAAGAATGAATCAACTGATTGAATGGGAAGAATTCCATTCAGATATTCCTTCTTGGAAAAAATAGAATTCTTCAGTGGCGGGGGGGGGGGGGGAAGCTACTCAAAAATGACCAGACCAATTCAAATTAGGCTTTGTATCATGTGAACAGAAAAAAAATACTTTGAATTGGCCTGTTCTATAACTGCAGCAGACTCCACAGTATCATGTAAACACAACCTTCTTGAAATTCACAACTTCCCCAAAAATATGACAGAAAGAACCGGAGATTTTAACATCCCAAATATAGAAGGAGGTGAAACTGACTGAGAAGCTGACTAGGAGTACTGCAAAAACAGGCTGATGAATTGTGATCAAATGACCATTTGTCCTCCAGAACATTCCTATACCACTCCTTTCTAGTTCCTGTCAGGGGCTAATTTTTTCGTGTGGATAGAATCATTGTGGTTTTGATCAGTTTCAGTATATGTGATCAGCAGACCAGTCTTCCAGTTTGAATTTTATTAATAAGTGCACCAGTTGAAGATATTGACAAATTAATCACTTCCCCTGCTCAGCAGATGACAGGGAAAGTGATTTTTTATTGTATAGAGACAATTGCTAATGCACTGCATCAATTATAAAAAGACATTAAAAATCTTTTCTTTGCCTTATCATAAATGGCTGATCGAGAAACCACCTGTAGTCAAATCTGTAGAAGTGGCTTCAGCTGCAAGTAGTTTTTCAACTGGTCCTTTAAGAGAAGGCAAAGAAAAGATATGTATTTTAATAAGTGATGTAAGTACATTCACAATAGTCTGTATACCAGGAGTTCTCAACCTTTTAAAGCCAGGGGCCAGGTCACGCTTCCTCAGACAACTTCAGGGGCTGGACGGCCATTTTGCCCTTCCTCCACCACATGGCACTTCCTGGTGTGGTGGAGGCAGTGGGGGGCCACATGAAATGGTGCCGTGGGTCACATCCGGCCCATGGGCAACAGGTTGAGAATCCCTGCTATATACAGTAAAAATTACTATATTTAATTATGCTTTTCTCTGCTGAGTAGAGGAAGTGTTGAACTTGCTGAAATCTGGAAATGGCTCACTTATTAAGCCACTTCATAGCATTGGCAGGAAACATTTCTGTGTGAACAGTCAGGTTACATCAGATGGTTCTAATCAAGCCTGCTTATTCCAAACTGGAACACCTTAGTTTGCTCCCTTCTGCTAGTGTAGCTGCACGCTGATTCTTGTCCCTTCTTCTGCTGTACTTGGGAACTCTTCAGTACATAATAATGAAAAACATTTATTTGTTTACAGTTATAATGGGGAAAGTACCATTTTAGCTGATGAATTCACTAGTGACATTTTCTATATCACCAGACTAAGAATGATATATATTTCCCAAGTGCCTTGTAGCATTTGTCAAACCCCAGAGTCTTAGCAGCTTCTTATCGTTTCTTTCAAGATTCACTGCAGTCTTCACATTTGAGACAACACTTTCTTCATTAAAGCAGAAATGATCTCATTCTTTGCTCATATTAGAACAGCTTTAGCCATTATGCCAAATTACTAGCTCTTCCTCTCTCTGCACCACAGTACCGGTACCTGAGATCACAGTTGTTTGAAGCTGTGTATCTTTTGCCTGGAGCTTTCATATCTAATTACAGTACTACAGAAGTGTAGGGATGTTCACTTCAGCAATCGCAAGGAGAGGGGGGCAGAGGCAAACTTGCTTCTTCTCTGTTAACACTACTATTAGTTCCTAAACTTTTTGCTATTATGACAAGAGAAACAAGAAATGTTGTTCAAGAGACAATTCTCCTCCTCCTCCTCCTCCTCCTCCTCCTTGATGTAACAGACATCTCTTTCCTTGAAATACAAATACTGTAATCTCTTGATTTTGAGATTATTTGCATAAGCATTTACAAACAGGAACCATAATAACAGCATCCACCACCATATGGTGGGGAGTTTGGGGGCCCTGGTCAAGAGTTTTGGAGTGGTGCTTCCTCAGCTGCTTCTTTTTCAAACCTATCTGTGACAAATGGATTATCTCCCTGTTCTGCACTTGTGGTTGAACTGAAAAGAGGTGGAGATGCACTTACACAAGAGATTGTGTTCCTCCATGGTGCCATAGAGCAGGGGTCCCCAACCTTTTTTTTTACACCACAGACCGGCTTCATACCAAACAATTTTTCCATGGAACAGTATATGGGAATGGTGGGGTTGGATGGTCCAAGCACATAATAAAATATGATAGAGTGCATAATATATACCTCACTGTGCACAGGTAGGGGGAGTAGCCCCACTGTAGTTCAAAAACAAGGAGGAGGGGCCCAGCCGCCTGCTTGGGCAGTGAGATATCACACTGCACACAAGGGGGGGGCAGAGCCCTGCAGTATTTAAGCAATGTAGAGGATGGGCCCGACCACCTGTCTATCTGATCTGTCTGAAGACCGTGCTCTCACTCCATTCACTGGGCAAACCGGCAGAGCACATTAAAGCACAAGGCTCCCATCAGGACTTCCAGTACCACCCACCCCTTGGCCCAGTTCAGAACAGCCCATGGCCTGGTACTGGTCCATGGCCCAGTGGTTGGGGACCCCTGATATAGGTGGTAAACAAAAATAGGCAAACGTGTTATTTCTTCTTCTTGAGGTCATTTTGGTTGCTCCCTTTAATTTTGCTTTACTTCCTTCCTCACCCCTCTTTTCTGCTTGCTTTCTTAGCCATATAGGAGTCATACCAGACCCATCCTTCTTCATTCACAGAAGTGCAGTTCACTAGTTCATTTTAACAAACTTTCTCTTCTCTGTGAAATTAATTTTGTGGTGATTTCATGTAGGATGTGACCTTCTTCCACCTTTACAATCCTCCTAATTGGTAATTAGGTAACTTTCAACATCATTTCTGTCCTATCATGACAGAATTGCTATTCTCATAGGTGTCAACTATGTCACTGAAAAGCTTCATCATTTGTCAGCTAGATGACTTTTCAACTATCTGAGGTATGGTTCTTTCACAGTGTAAATCTCTAACTTCTTCTCTAATTATGTTTTTTTTTTCTATTTTTCTCCTCTAGGACATTTTTTCCTGCTATGCTTTTTTTTAACTTTTCAGTTTATACCTCTCACCTTTTGTTATGAAAATTCCCAAGACTATATTTAAGGGATTAATAGTACTGACAGAATACCAATATTATGCCTATCCACTTTAATACAATATCTTGGTGTGTGGAGAGCAAAAGACTACAGTTATAAAAGCTAAAATACCTGTAGCAGGCCATGAATGCACAGATATCTTCCCATCCAATCTCATTTCACATGTCCCATCATTAGAAGTTCCTGAGGATAACAGTTATTACTGGTGATGCAGTCAAGGATGTCAGGAAAAAGTAGCTAAAGGATTTCTTAGTGCAACAAGAAGATTCATATAGACAGGATAGGCAGCAGGTGTGAGGTGAGGGCAATAGGGCCTCCATCTCTTCCTTCTTAACCCATAGCCACTGAAGGACAAAACTATGCTTTTCCCATACAACCCATCCTACAGCCCTAAATGAGTACTTTCTTTAGATGTGTTGGAGGTTTTCATCCCATTACTAGTGCTGAAGAAACATTCAGTTATGAGTCTCTATATGAAATTGGAAGGGTACCATCTTATCCTTTGTCTCAGTAGCCCTGCAAATGAGACTGGAAAGCAGCTCAGTAATATTAACTTTGCCTATATATTTTAGTTTTCCATAAAATGTTATATGTATGTTCATCCAGTATCCACTGTAAAGGTTTGCAACATTTTTTGGGAAATTCTTTTCTCTGAATTTTCTACCATCTTCTGCAATTTCAGGAGACTTGTGTTCATCTGCATGTCAAGTCTTCTTGAAAATGAATCACTATTTTCCTAAATTTCCTTCAAGCAATAAGACAATGCTCACCAGATGGCTTTATATTTAATAAGAACAATGTTCTTACAACCATCAAAATAAGAAATGACTCTTCTCACTGATTCTACTAGTGAAAATGAGCTTTCTACTGTCTTCTTAACTGTCACTTATCTGTTATCCAAAAAAATATGGCTTGCTTTTCTCCTATCCCACTCTCAAAGGTTTAAAAGACAACTGCTCTGAAAGGCAGCTAACCCATTTGAGTATTCACCACTCCCCCCTTTTGAGCAATGTGTATATGTCATCTTGATGATAGCTACATCAGGTTTGCACTTTGCCCTGATCACTCATGCTGCTGTAAGATATGTGTCAGTTTTTAAGAGGTCATTGACCATCTAGAGCAGAAATGCTAATGGGACTCCACATCTATGATTCCTTCTAAATGTAACTGAGATGCTAGCAAAAAAATTATTTCATTTCCCCATTGTTCATGTTCATGGTTTTGCTGCAATGCAGTGCTTTGTTTATATCCAAGAAAGAAACTAAAAGACAACACAAAAGAACTATAACTAGTGAGGGATACCTGTGATTGCAGCATAGGTGCTAGTGAAAAAGGATTTGTTGGATAAATGGAGACATTCATCAAAGCTTAGCTGAAAGAAAATCAGCATTTTCTGTTTCTACCATGAGAAATAGCAATTAACTGAGCTTGTTGATTGGGGAGTTGGGGGGGGGGAGGATTTGATAACATGTTTGTTTTCATTTTGGCAGGTTCCAGCCATGATGTTCTCAAATATAGTGGGATTGTAGTTATTATACCTTGTCCGCATGGTATAGTCTGGGAACCATTATTGCTAGGATCTATGAGCGGTCCCTCTGTCATGGTAGTTATTCTCAAGGGACAAGAACAGACACAGAGGCTAAACCAACTCCATTGAACTCAAGTCATCAGTGTCCAAGCATAATTTACTCTCTTACCCAAGTCCATTTTCAGACCATAAGGCTAAACTGAGCCTGTTTCTGATAATTCACATTGTATTATGACTTCTTTTTTCCAAATCATCTCTGTTTATTGCTCTGGAAAACTCTGTGTGGGTGAAGTGCAGCATTTTTGCCTGATTCCTGTGGTGATATACTATGAATTATGTGAGTTAAAAGAATTATTCCCCTCACACAGATTATTTCTTCAATGAAAAGACAATTCCACTTTGAAATGTGTTCTTTTCAAGAGATCAGTGCTCACTTTTGTCTTGCCTATATATTCATTCATCCATGAATAATAATACCTTATCCACTCCCTTCCACAGAAAGACTTGGTTTCATTTGTATGCCTTTTTACTTCTCCTGTTCAACTGTGGGCTCATCAAGATTGTTGCATCCTTTCTAGCCTGAAGGCATGTTACCATTTCAGCTACTGTTGCTTGCTTTATGGAGCAGAAGCTTAGATCTGTAGGGTTTATTTTGTTATATCAATCAGAGTGGGTTTTTCCTTTTAACTTGCTGTGTAAAAGAATGGTTCATGGTCTTTGTGACATTTTTCAGAGCATTTATTTTATGGTTTGAACTATGAGAGGCAAACATGATAGTGAGCTCAGCTAGAAAAGGTGGCAAGGCTTCTTCTGTTACTACAGGTCACTTCCCATATCTGTGAGTTAAGTATCTGTGGTTACAATTATTTGTGGATCTAAAAATATTCAATAAAATCTTTGAAGTACTGTATATAATACAGGGGTTCTCAACGTTTTCACACTAAGGGACAGACCATGCCACCTTGGATAGCTGAGCGGGCCAGACATGTGGTTCCCTGCACCATAAAGGCATGTTTTTGGCTGTTTTTATCACTTCCATCACTTCTGGCGACAGTGGCAGGAATAAGGGCAGAGTATTTTTAGCTGTTGTTGCCACTTCTGGTGGTGGCAGTGGTGGGGGAGCGAGGACAGTGGGCCACATGAAATGACACTGTGGGCTGGGGCCAGCCCGTGGGCCATAGGTTGCGAACCCCTGATATAATATATGTTTTTTGTGCAATACCAGATGGCCACTAGAATAGATGCCATTGTCTCCAAGGTAAATATAAGGTTCACTGTTATCTGCAGTTTCAAGTATCTGCTATAAGTCTTGGAATGTATCCTCCATGGATAAAGTGAGTGACCTTGTAACCTGAAAAATTAGGACTCGGTCCGTTTCCTGGTGGAGAAAAGATTAACCCCAAAAACTGACACCGAGGCATGATTTTAATCAGAACAAACATTGGTTTATTGGTATTAAACAGAATTCTAATTAATAGTGGCCATTCTATGAGAAAGAAGTCCCATACCTCACTGTTCTGGCAAAAATCACGCCCATGTGAACCCATTCCATACTATTCTAGGAATGAGCTCAAGTCCCTCCCATTCCCCAACATTTTTTACATTTTACTGGTCGACAATTAATCATGGATTAGTGATGGCAATTGCAAATGCTGTTTACTAAAACGGGGGCAATTAAATGAGTCTTTACACTTCTTGATTACATAGTACAAAGGCTTAATTAAACAGTACAGAAGTAATTCCAAAATTATGCTTGACAATTTAGACGTACGGAGGGCATTGGCAAAGGCAGCAAGCAGTTTGTTGTTTTTAGAGGAAGCGATCTTCCCAGGCGGTTGTAAATCTGTTACAAAGTGTCGTCTTGTGGTCAGGAAAATATATTTTGTATCTTTGGCTTTTGTGAATGAATGAAAAGGAAAGCCTTTGCTTTGCAACCAGGAAACCGGTTTTACTGAGTCCACACTTTTTGCAACACCTCTGGGGGAACTCAGAGAATGGAGACAAAAGAGAAGTGATTAGTTCTAGTTTACATTCTTGTTTGGAGGGGAGAAGCAAGCTCTTAATCAGCATTTCTATTAACTTTAATTGCTTGCATTCCTTGCCAGAGTCTTGCGTACGTGATCCGCTTGGAATAATCAATATTCTTTACCAATGCTCTTAGGCAGGCTTTTATATCAATCCTTATAAAATTTAGTTCTATTTTCCCCTTTTAATTAAGCCCCCTTGCAGAGGTTTATATCAAACCTTGTATTATTTTATTTCATATGTTAGCTATTAAGCGCTGGTTTCTCCCCAGATTTCCATACCTTTGACCTGTTTGTATAGTGAATCTCTGGTTGTAACTTTATTAGAACAAATTAAATGAAACCGTGATGTTTGATCTTAAATTTCAGGTAACAACCTGTATCAACAAACACAGGCTTGTTCTACCTGATGCCTGAGCTGTAGCATCTGGCATCATCAACCAGGATAGGGCACCAGTCCCTGAACAATAAATAACAACAATAGTTAAGATTTGTGAACCAGACCACCATCTAATCACACACACATGAAGGTTGGCTAATGAGGAACAGATTAGATCAAGCTACAGTATTATTGTATCCATTTCTTCCCTAATGGTTTATAAACATCAGAGGAAAACATAAAAGATTTAATGGTAATCTGGGTGCCTGACAGATTATGAATGCTACTGGCAAAATCCATTGGCTTATTTATTTATTTATTTATTTATTGTTATGCTCCGATGCAACTCAGGCTTGCTGCTAGATTTATTAAGTAGGTTCATATTTTATTTTAATAGTTGTCCAATCAAAGGGAGTGTTCAGTGGATTTGTGAAACAGATCTTTAAATTGGCAAAGAAAAAAGCATCATGAAGTTATTCCTGTGAGACTATCAATGTATGCAAAAAGGGCTAATGAATTGAATCAAAGTGTCAGGAAAAAAGATCATATGGTATAAGGCAACATTGTAAAAGGATGACGTGATGCCTGAACTGTCTAAACCTGTATCATCTATATATGAATTATTACAGCTGATGACCTATGATGGGTACATGGCTGGCTACTTCATTGAGATGAACGAGGATTACCTCATTTAGGAACTCATCCAAAATGCTCATTCACATCACCTGTGATGTTTTTAGTGGCTGAAATCCTGTTCACATAGTTATACATCAAAAGGCTGTTGATGTAATCAGTTACAGTATTTTTTTTAGGAAATCAAAAAATCCTGTCCCCATCCCCCAAAGATCCTGGGGCTCCCCTAGTGGAGCCACTAGAGGCCACAGGAAAGGTGAAGATTCTTTAGTTTCTGGTAAAGTTATTCCAATAGCAGTGGTATTCAGAAATTGAACACTCTGACAAATCCATATATACACATTATGGTTTCTTTGCTTACCTTGTCTGCTGCTGTCATGTCTTGTCATTAAACATCTGTGAAAGTGCTTGTTCATTTGTTTAAATAAAATCTTCCTTTTATGCTGGAGATAGCATGGCATAGTCATAGGTAGTGATCCCTGCCAAACATGAAACTCATGGAATGATCTTGCACCAGCCATTTGGTTTCAGCCTGGCCATCTTTACAATGTTGTTGTGAAGATAAAAGGGAAGCAGAGAGCTCTGTATTTCACTTTGACTTCAGAGTGGCAGATTAAGAAACAGAAGAATAAATGGTATTAATAAATATGTATTGAGAATAAAGTGGCAAAAGACTTCTAAGGCAAACTGGATGAGGGGCAACTGAAAAAGAATATACCACACCCTAGAGTCAGATCCGATTGGCTTTTGAGCAAGGGTGACCTTGACCTACACTTCCACAGAAACATTTCTGATAAAGTCTTTTTAACCCTGCTATCCTGTTCTCAGAAATGACTTTTTCCCTTCTGTTATGTACTGGTGTTTGCTTTGAGATTGTATGCTTGCATCATGACATTTATTCAGATATTTAGCCAGGAAAGACTGGAGGAATGGCAGTTTGAATGAAATATTCAGTGCCCTGAAATTTACTTCATAAAAAGATGGAAGAACAATAAATTCAGAGAGAGAGAAATTATACATGTGCAGGAAAAAGGAGATTAGAGAGGACTTCTTTATGCTGTTCCATAATTCTAGAACTTTGAAGCCAGGCAACAAAACTGATGGGCAGCACCTTATTAAAATCAGTTCAGAGTATTTCTTTCCACGTGTGCATGGGTGCACAAGCATGTGCATATAAACACATTCATTTGTGGAATTTAGAGTTACAATCTGTAGAACAGTAGACATTTTTGGGCCAGCAAAATGTCTTTGAGGAAAATCTTTGAGGAAAATCTATCTTTGAGGAAAATCTCTTGCCAATGCTTCCACAGCTACTTTGCTATTGCAAACAGCTTATGCTAGAGTGGAATATGTGTCTGCAATTTATGCCTGACTATGTGTACAAAAGAAATTCTAGTAAATGGCCAAGATAACTATTGAAGCAACCAACTTCTGGTCAAAAATAGTCTAATTCTGAGTCGTTCTGCGAGTTGGGTGGCATAAATAAATAAACAAATAAATAAATAAATAAATAAATGTTTTAACATTTTAATTTGTTTTTAATTTTATCTATCTTTCCATAATTTTACATTGTTCAAAGCTGTGACAGGAAGGAAGGAAGGAAGGAAGGGCATATGGTTTAAGACTCTTCTCTGTTTTGGCATAAAAGGGAAGTGGTGGTAAGTGTTTCTGACATCTCCTGAATATGTAATTGGTTTTGCAGATATTTTGATAGTGGCTAAAATTAAGTAGCAAGTCAAAACTAGAGTAAGACTTTTGCATCAGTGGAACTTAAAGAGCTGGCTCACCAAATCCCCACTGATATAATAGGCCTCCTCAAGTTGTGACTTATTACTGGATGCCAGACAGTGTCTGTTTATGGGTCTTAAACCTCTTAGAAGTTGTGTGCTGTTTCATCACTATTCCCATTCTGTCATACCACATTGCTTTGAGCATTGCTTGGAAAGTAGCTCACTACAAGTAATGAGTCATTCTTTTTTTAAAAAAAATTAACAATGAAGGCAGAACTAAGTGATGTTGCAGTAGTAACTTAACAAGAAATGGCTTCACATTCTTGATGGCACAATGATAATTTTTTTAGTTACTTGTACAGCTAATATGGTATGGCATGGATACATGATGTCCCCATGTACCATTTGCTACTGAAATGTCATATGGTTTAAGTGCTTGTTCTTGGTGTATGTTGTGGTTTATTCACCAGCTGACTCATTGATGTGTGAACAAATGGCACTGAAAAACATCATGCCTGAGTAGAAGTGAGATGGTGTGAAAGACTGTCTCTAGTGTCTGACCTGTCATGACTCATTCAAAAATTGCAATCATCACTCAACATGGGGGACATAGAAAGAGCCTTCTCAAAGGGTGGAAAGCATTTCAAGTACACTAAACTAAAGCATCTCCCAGACAATAGCATAGAGCAGGGGTGCCCAAACTATGGCCTGAGGGCCGGATCCGGCCCCTGGTGCCAATTCATCCAGCTCATGAAGCCCTTGTCATTCCTGGAAGCAGACGTAAAACATACACATATGGACCAGATGAATTGGCATTGGGGGCCAGATCTGGCCCCTAGGCAATAGTGACCGGCTCCCTGAACCAGCTAGTCCATCCAAACCAGAAGCATTGCACTGTAAACTTGATGATGATCAGCAGGAAGCAAACAGTTCTAGGATGAATTCCATTTTGCCCCAGAATATAGTGGCCACACCAAAATATATCTATCAATCGATTGATCGGTTTTTTAAAAAAATACCGCGATTCCCTTATAAAAGACACAAGATGGCTTGCATCATTTTAAAAATGACAATATCAAAGGTAAAAACATTTCTTAAAATATTAAAAAGTTATTGAACAAATATAGTATTAAATATAATACAGAAAAACCACATTTAAAGATAATAAGACACGTGTGGTTCCATTTTAACAACACCCTATTAGACAGCCAGTCACTGAGAGAAGGCCTGCCTGAATTGAAAGGTCTTTACCTCTGGGAGATGGATAGCAAAGATGGGACCAGCTTGGCTGCTTATGGGAGGGGTTTCCAGAGTCTGGGAGGACATTGTGGTTGGATGAGAGAAAGGTCTCCCTTGAAAATCTTGAACTTCTGGGCAGGCTCATAAAGAGAGACACTGTCAAGCCATTTAGTGCTTTATAGGTTAAAACCAGCACCTTGACTTTTGCCTGGAAACAGTAATAATTGATTAATGTGATCCCTGTAACCGTTCCCAGTTAACAATCTGGCTGCAACATTTTGGACCGACTAGTTTCCAAACGTTAAGCAAAGAAAGCTCCAATGCATTGGCCATATCATGAGGAACAACATAAAATTTAGAATACTCAGTGGTGGGCATCAGCAGGTTCGCACCAGTTCACCAGAAACATTAGCACAAATTCTGGCTGGCCCTGCCCATCCAAATTTTGAAATAAAGTAGGGCTTTCCCCCTGGCCACACCCACCATACCACACCCACAGTGTGGTAGTAAAAAAATTTTTTGGAGCCCACCACTGAGAATACTCCAACTTACTCTGCAAGGGAAGATTCTTGGGAAAAGAGGCCCTGGACATAGACAGACTTCATGGCTGAAGAACCCGAGAGACTGGTGTGGAATGTCCTTGGAAGAACTGTTCCGAGGAGTTAAGAACAAGAAGACTATTGCCATGATGATAGCCAATATCCAGAATGGATACAGCACCTGAAGAAGAAAGTTGTTAAACACTTTCCAAATGCAGTCCCACATAGAATTCATTCTACAGTAATCCAGCTGATGCACAAATGCAGTAGTGTTTTAGCAATCAGCTGAATGTAGTGCACATCCTTGGCTAAAAAGGTCAGGTGGAAGACAATGGAGATGCCCATCAGAACCTATAGTTGATGGGTTAGCAAGGAATGGGAAATTACTTTCTCTGCTTGGCATCCTGGAGAGTCATGGCTGGTTGGAATAGACAATGTTGGGCTAGATCAGGAATGCCCAAACTATGGCCTGGGGGCCAGATCTGGCCCCTGATGCCAATTCATTTGGCCCACACCACTCTCATCACTCCCAGAAGAAGAAGTAAAATGGCCCATATGGGCACATTTTACTTATACTTCTGGGAGTGATGAGAGTGGTGTGGGCCAAATGAATTGGCATCAGGGGCCAGATCTGGCCCCAGGCCATAGTTTGGGTACCACTGAACCATGTGACTGGCCCATTGCCTGAAACATTTGGACACCCCTGGGCTAGATAGTCAAGAAGTCTGAAGGTGCAATCTGACAGCTGCAAAGATGCATTCCTGATCACACCAGAAAGAGGCACATTAATGGGAGGCATGACATCTCCATTGAAGTGACCCTTATGTCTAGTGGGGAACCACTCCAGCCTAGCCCCAAAAGTAGAAGTCCTACAGCTGGGCCAAAGAAAGCCCAGCGCAGGCACAAACTGGAGACTATTTCTTTCTATGATGTGTGATCACCAGGAATAGGATCACTCGGGACCATTCCCCAAGTGGTCCAACTGAGATCTAGTACCCTGTGTGATCACATCCTGAGATACATAAAATATTTTCCTAGCTAGATGGTAGAAAGATTTATCTTACAACCACTGTGTAAAATATTGCACCCTTCCAATAGATGGATTTTGGTGGATCAAAGGTCAGCACTGAAAGTGATAGTGAAGAATAGGACAATGGCCTTTTATTTTGATTTAAAATGGATGTAAAGGTGAGACAAAGGGCAGACCAGGGATAGCTAAAATCCAACAGTGTAGCAGACAACTGATGTAGGGATGAGTGAGGGGTTTTCTCTTGCTCCCCTTTCCTAGAAAGGGTATGCCTCTTATTTTTTACTTATTTTGTTTATTTATTGTATTTGTAAACCACCTCTCTCCCATAGGCTGAGGGGCTTGTCATATGGATTAGGACTATGCAGTTTTTTCATCAGACGCAAAAGGCAGTACTGCTCTATTTAGAGATATGTGAAGTATCCAAATTAAGCTTTTGAGTCTTGATGGGTTTATCTCAGTCTGCTTGCCCTAGACTGTTCATAGGCTAAGTAACAGTTTACTCTCTTGATGCATTTGTCACTTTGATGGATGTCTGCAAATCAGTATTCAGTTGCTTTCCCCAAATGTTCACATTTGCACAAATGCAGGCAAAACCTTTCTTAAGTCTGCTTTGTGCAACAGGGAATTTGTTTAAGCAATGCATACAACATGTACATGAAAATATGCACACTTGGTTAAAATGAAGAAAGGAGGAGATGGGTCTTGTCCTTTTGAAAAACAACTACAGCAGAGCATAGTGTAAAGGGTGACAGGAGATGGGCAGGACAGAACATGTATGCTTGCAGCATTTAGAGAACTGCACAGCTTTGTTGGCTAAAAACCAGGACAGAGGCTCTTGTTTTCCATTGAAAGAATATGATTTATTTATTTGCATTGTACTGTAATCTTCAGTGCTGCATCATGGCCCACATTAGCTCTGCCTATGAATATATGTGATCGCAGAGAATAGATTAATAAAAACCACCAGAAATGAGGGCATTCTACACTGGCTCCAAGTTGGCTACTCCTTGAAAGGCTTCATTCTATTTCTTTGGCTTTCTAGCAAGAGACTGGGAAGCACAAACCCATCATAGCTGGTTAGCCTTCCTTCATTTTTTTGGTATTTGTTTATTCAGCATTTATTTGTAATTCCTATTTTGTACAAATATTTATTTATTTATTTATTTAAATTTGTTTATCACCCTCCTCCCTGAAGGGACCTAGGGTGATTCCCAACAATCAGCATGATAACAATTTAAAACCAATTTAGAAATTAAAAGTTTTAAAAGTAGCTTAAAAACTTAGCATTAAAAACCAGGCATTATAGCTAGGTATTATAGCTAGGAGGCACTGGGTGTCAAACCAGCCAGCCAGCTGGGGAAATTAATCAATCCATTCCCCAGACCTGACCTGCCAGCCAGGTTTTCGATCCTTTCCTGAAGGACAGCAGCTCCGTTTGCAGGCGTAGTTCTATTGGGAGGAGGTTCCACAGGGCCGGAGCAGATACAGAGAAGGTCCTCCTTCTAGTGCCAGAGATGCGCGCCTCGCTGGCCAATGGCACAACCAGAGAGCCTCTCCGGTCTGCTCTGGTGGGTCGGACAGATGTCCTTGGGACGATGCGGTCTCTTAAGTATCCTGGTCCACTACCAGTGAATGGGTTAGATCACTGTGTTTCAAAGCCATACATGGAGCTTGGGAAGTTACCTGTAAGAAAGATGAATACAATGACACATGGAAGCCATCCATATTTGAGCAATAGGTAGGATGAGACTCTGGGAGTCAGAGCATCATTCTTCCATTGTTCAGTTATAGCACAAGAGAAACCAGAAGTCTTGTAGCAGACTTCTGGTCTTTCTGATACAACAGATTAAGACAGCTACTGGTTAGACTAACTTTTTTGTTAGTTATAGATGTCTTCAGCATCATCATATTGTATTCCTTCTGCTTAAAACTATGCAAAAGTGAGCTCATTCAACCAAATAATGTATGATGTCACATGCAAAGCTTGGGAAAGGTTATTTTTTTTAATTTTATCAATTCCCCAGAGAACCATGGATGCAGCCCAAAAGGGAAATGCTTCAAAGCACCTGAGCCCCATTGAAAATGTCCTCTTTATCTCGAATGGGGCCCTGCATCAGTCTTTGGTTCAAGATGCTCCTCAATCTAGGGCAGGGGTTCGCAGCATTTTAAAGCTGCAGGTCGGGTCACGCTTCCTCAGACAGTTGAGTGTTCCAGACTCGTCATTCCCCCCTGCTATAAATGCTGTAAAACAAGACCGTGGCTGTCATAAGCATGTTTATGACAGCTAAGGACACATTTATGACAGCCGTGGATGCGTTTATGACTGTTTCTGCCGCTTCCAGTGGTGGTGGGAGTGAGGACGGTGGGCCACATGAAATGGTGCTGCAGGTCACTCTTCTCACCTCTGCTCAGGAGTACATTGATAATAGGCAGTTTAGGCCAGAGGCTCACCTCTCTGTGCCTTTAATCTTAAAGCATTCTGTAACTACAGAGGTCACAGACAGAAGATAAATGAACATGTGCACAAATGTATATTCCTTCATCTGATAATACATCTGCAATTCCCCCCATAATCCATGAGTAAATATTCATTAAATTTCAATCAAACATAAGCAGATTTCACTGACATGCCACTGATTGCAATGGAACATATGTCCCTTAATACATTTTTTAAAAAAGAATCATGATCTTATAGTTGAAATGCTTAAAGTAGTAGCCATGTTAGTCTGTGCAAGTTAGTCTTTAATGTGCCACAACATTTTTTGTCTTTTTATTTTTTTGCTGTTTTGTTTTGTTTACTCTCTGATATGATCTTATGGGTTAACTGGAGGACTAGCTACACAGTTTAAGAGGTGGGAAGGAGGGCAGGACTCTGTCAAAGTCCTCACCCAAACAAAAAGCAGTTAGTGTGGCTGTTTATTGACAAGTACGAATGATAGTGAGCATAAGAGGGTATCCTATAGACCCATGGCTCCCAATGTAGGGCACATACCACACGGGGGGGGATTTGATTTGGGGGGGCAATTCAAGAATGAGTTATTAGCAGTGAATGGTCTTTTAGGTTCCTTCCATGTGAATAGAAGTTCACTTTTTGAATAATAAGAATTATATGTCATGGAGGGGGGGACTCAGGATTTTTAGAAATACTCAGGTGGGCCATGGCCAAAAATGGTTGGGAACAAGTGCTATAGAGTAGACCATCTTGATTGCTACCATTGGTGTTGTCAACATTCAGACTGGCTTTTGCTATGTAAAGCTTGGCATCCTTTATTTTTTGCTGGCAACGTGGGCACAACAATTTCAGCAGTATCAACCCATTTCCTGGCATTTTAAATCTTGAATGCAGAAGCACAATATCCCTCATTCATAAGCCAGTGGTTTGCTGAAGAATTGAATTTTATAACACAACAGTTATGGGCAATATGGCACCACAACTCTTTTTGACAGTTTTTCTCATACAAATTCACATCCATAAAGCATTACAGAATTATTTTGATTCCTAAGGACATTGTTGGGGTGCCTTGATGTGCTTCGGTTCCCCAAACACTCTGCTTTTTAATATGTCTTGTAAGTCACAGCTGACTATTAAGAAGGACCACGATGAATGGTGAGCAGCCATGTCCCTACTTAGTTTAGCTCCATAGGAGCTTAAGGGAAAGATGACCAAACAAAGCAAGGGAGACTCTCCTTCAGCGTGGCTTTATCAGCTACCAACACCACAGAAGAGAGTACTGGACTCTGCATTTGCAATCAGCTTGTAGCCTGTTAAGTGCATTTCAGAGTCAGATTATTTTCACACCTGGCAGCATCTTCCTGTCACAGTGTCAGCTGCCCTGTAAAAAGCAAAGTTAACGAGATATATATTTACATGTAGCAAGTTCACCCTCCGGGATCCTTAACAAGCCTTTGAGAACAGCAAACCAAGCAGGTGGGAGGCTTTGAACTGTCTGGCAATCCATTTGCTCAGCAAGCGATTGACATTCTTTTTGCAAGAACAAGCATCTTTTCCTAATTCCCCCTCCCCTCACTATTCTCCTCACATGATGCTTTAAGGTATGGAGGTTGTATTTCCCTACTTTGAGATGGTTCAGAAAGCAACCGGAGCTGTGCTGGATATTAAACAGTTGTTATCAAAAAGGCAGTGACCTTCTTCTGCAGGCACAATTTCTCGCTGGAAAAGATAAAAACCTTATTCCCTCGGAGTGGCTGTAGTAGGAATAAAGTAGAATTTCTTCACAGCCAGATTCTTAAGTGGAGCCCTGGATGCCAATTTGGATGGACAGTTTTCTTAGCTAAAGATTCGGGCAGTTTTTTAACTGGTTTGGTCATTCCATTAAGTGGGGAGGCAGATGGAAGAACACCTCAGATAGCAGAACACTTTGCCCCATCTCTGTTCCTAACATTTGTTTGGAAAATAATGCACACGACAGTATTAGTGCAGTCTAGCAATACAGCCTGTCTATGTTATGCTCTTGCCATGTTCTGAAATTTTCTGGCATAGCTTGCGGGTGGAGGTTTTCCAGCTATGTTAGGCCTCCCCTTAACATGTTGCTAAGGTAACTCTCTTTGAAACACACTGTTGGTTGGCAGTATCATGTGATGTAGCCACAAGGAAAAAAATTGTAAATAAAACTTCCATAAGAATAAGGCCTTAAAGTCCCTTTAAGTTTCTTAGTCTCTCTCACTTTTTTCCTTTTCTTTTTAGGTATGTGGCTTGATAGCTCAATGGTTTAGATCAGGGGTGGACAACCTTTTTTCGTTGTGGGCCTGACCACACCCCTGGACAGCTGAGCGGGCTGGTCCATCCCCCCCCCCCCGGAAGCAGAAGTCATAAATGTGCCCACTTCCACAATTACAACAGCAGTGGGAGCGTTTGTGCCAGTGTGGATGCATTTTATGATTGAAGTAAACATGCTCGCTTCCACTTCTGGGTACAGCAGAGGCGGCAACAGGCCAGATGGGATGGCGTTGGGGGTCAGGGCCATCTGGGAACCTTTGGTTTAAGTATTTGGTTGCAGCACTAGAGGTTGAGAGCTGGATTCTCTACTGTGCCTCCTCAGAGAAGAGCCAATTTAAATAGCCTTGGGCAAGCTGCACAGTCCCAGAGCACCCCCAGAAGAAGAAGGGCATGATAAGCCATTTCTGAGTACTCTTGCTTTGCAGTTGATTTAACTCAGCAGCAGATGTGGGGGTAAAAGCCCCTTTAACAACTGATAGCCCACTTTAATATCACTTTAATAGCTGATATATCCACCTCAGTCCACTCCATTCTGAGACCCCATCAGGAGATAATTTAGCTGAACCACCTGGTGGGGTCTCAGAATGGAGTGGACTGAGGTGGATGGGCCCAATAGGTGTGTGAACACAATTTGAAACAACCTGTTTCACCAATGTTCTGTATGTCTATTTCAACAGATTCTTTGTTTGTTTGCTTGCTTGCTTGCTTGCTTGTTTTCCTTAACGCTCAGCTCATCTTATCCTTGCAAGAACACAGTTCCATTCCCCCCAATAACATACAATGTGGGGTTTTGGAGTGGTAGCCATGTTGATCTGTGTAGACATCCCAAACAAGCAGTTGAAGATTAACTGTTATATTTTGATGTGATCAGGTCTGAGGAAGCGGACTTGATCCACAAAACCTCACTTTAAAGGTGCCAGAACATTTTTGTCTTTATTGCTTTTGTTTTTATTTTGGTTTGGTTTGTTTCTTGTCTGATATACAATGTGGGTGAAAACCAGATGAGTTCAGCCTGGTCATGATACTACTATCTGAGTTTACAATGAGCTGCTTCAAACTGATACAGATTTCCTTCCCAATCATCTCAAGTTCAGCTAGTACAGAAATCTTTGGACATGGAATTCATAGTCCTACAAAGATTTGTATATGATTCAAGGACTTATTTGCTGATAAAAATAAGGGTAGGGGAGGCTGGAATTAATTTCCTAGAGTAGCTATGAATCAAATATCAGGATGCTAATTTACCAAGGTACACAAAGAACAGGCATAATGAATTATGAGGTAATTACATGAGGAATCTGGATTAGCATTGTAAAATGGCAATTTGTCATTCAGAGGCTATAATTCACTTAACACGTCCAACAGATTCCATTTCTTGAAGAGTTAGGTTTAGCAGTATCCAGGAAACAGTTGCTTTTAGATGCAAATCATCTGTTTATCTCTCCCTTTTCAGGTCTCTGGATGGGAATCTTCAACTGAAATCAGATTAATTTAGGTGTCAGTAGTCCCATTCTGAAGGCTGAAAAACTGCTGAATGTAATTACAGTTTCTCCATACAGTATTGTTATATATTTAAATATTATTTGTATTGGGCTCTAGTCAAAATGTTTTGCACACAGAACTCAAAATTGCCTTCTAAGACGACAGAAATGGAGAGTGCTGTGTAAATATTCGTACATGTGTGTAGAACAGGCGTAAGGAATGTCTGTGACCCTGGAACCTGAACCCTCATTTGAGAAGGGTTTGGGAGAGCACATTCCCTTTGCAGGTGGGAATACAGCAACTTCCATCTGTCACGTTTATCAACAAATTTTCAAAATTCTTCAAAAGGGCACTGCTTTGTTCTCAGAAGACCTGTTTGAAGATTGGATGCCTTTCCATACACTGATATCTCCCAGTCAGTGGAAACAACAGTTAAGAAGCAGGGAGCACATTTGTCACAGTCAATGATTTTCCTTCCCTGATAAGCTAGAAGCAAAAGCTGTTTTGCCATTGCTACTGCCCAATGAGTTTCCATGGCTGAGCAAGGATTTGACATAGGATTTGTCTCCTGTCTCCTACTAACATTCTATCCACTACACCCCTCAAGCGCTCTACAGTTCACCTATATGACCAAACAAAATGGGTTTGATGCTGTAGTAAACCCGGTGTTGAATCCTGAACATCTCATTTTGTGTGTGCCACAGGGGATGGCTCCGAGATTATAGTGTGCTGGTCACTTCTTGGCAAGCTGGGATTCATCTTAAACAAATCCATGCCTATGACATTTTTCCTGTTTCAGGGGGGAAATGCATTTTTGGATATGAGTTGCAGTTGTCACTGATGACGATGAAACCTATAATCCTATACAGTGGAACCTCGTATAACGAATGCATCATACAATGAAAAAATTGTGCAACAAAGAGAATTTTGGAACAAATGGGTGCATCGTACAATGAAAATCTCTATGGGAAAAATTGTACAATGAAAATTTTCTTTGTATGATTTTTCCCAAAAGAGGTGGTGGTGGTGGTGGTGGTGGTGGTGGTGGTGGTTGTTGTTGTTCGATTTATTTGCCACCCCACTCACCTATGGCAACTCTGGGCGGCTTACAGCAAAACAATACAAAAAAGTTACAGTATCAAGTAGCATCAAATAGAGTATCAAATAACAAGAACAATTCAAGGAATCCTTAGTCAAAGTCACAAAATGAGTGGGAGTCTCAATAAACAATATATCACAGTTACAGATATAATGTATCAAAATATCAAGAGACAGCAGTGACAAAATCTATATCAATACATCTTACACAACATTGTAAAAATACATAAACAAACATCAGAACATCACTGCAACAGTACCCCAGCCTCTCCATCCCATAGCAAAGTCCTGCCACACACAGCTGCAGCGGTATTCCGAGCCCTGATCATGTGACGGGTCTTTGATGCCGGCACAGGTGGAAGTCTCGGCATCCACGTCCGACCTCCCCACCCAGTCTGCAGGTGGGACCCAGGGCAGGCAAAGAGTACCGCCGTCACCGCGGCTTTTAAGTGCTGGTCCTGGGGCAGGTCCATGATGCTGGTGCAGGTGGAATACTCGGCGTCCGACATCCGACCTCCCTGCCTGGTCTGCAGGTGGGACCCAGGGCAGGCAGAGAGTCCCACCTCCAGTGAGGCTGGCAGTGGCATGGTTTTAAAGCATTATACAACAACAACAAAAATCATTTAACAAAGTGCCTTATTTTCATATATACATTTTCCCAAAGTGGCAAGCGACTGCAAGACAGCCCTTGGTGTAAACCAGAAGTTATTTGGATCTGTTACCAAGGTTTGCATTGCTTATGGTTTGGTGTGGGGTATGACTTTTGGGTCTCCCACTTGTGTAGCTTGATGAGTATGTGTTGCTTCATATAACTCTCACTTTATTTTATAAACAAAGCAGGTTTTGCATTTTCCCCTTTGATATAAGGAAAACACAACACGCCTCCAAATTTTGTATTTCTTAACATTTTCGAATTACATTTCCAAAGATGAGAGGAAGAAATTGTGTGATAAATATCAGACAAGTTGATTTGGAGGGGCTATCTGACACAACAGCACAATTGCATCTAGTACAAAGATTGTTTCTCCTTCCCTTTGCCAAGAGGGGACAGAGAACAAGGAACACAAAGGCAAAGGAGATGAAGAGACACAGAAACTGTATAAGCCCACAAAGTCAGTTTTCAATTACTTCATTGGAAGTGGAACCACTTAACAGGAGCCTTTAGAACTGCAGGCCTGCAGAAAATGTCAGGTATTATTCCATTGACTGATAGACCTGTCAATTACAGTGTTGGCTCAATCACAGGCTCTCCTCCTCCCCTAGCCCATGAACTCTGACATAAAAGCAAAAGGCTCTAGAGTTGGTTAGAAATTGTGACAATGCTAGACACAGGCAAGGCAATAACACAATACATACAAACTAAAATTCAAGCAACAGTTAGTTCCTTTTGCTTTTCAAGTGGTACGGTTTTAGTTGCCGTCCCTCTGCTTTGCTTCCTTGTTTGAAAGGACTATGAAACAGCCCTGATTCACGTCTTATTCCAGTTGGTTGCAAAAGTGTTGCACAGTTCTTGCAGAAATCCTTTATAATTACAGAGAGCATGCAGATAATTCCCCCAAAACGATGTAAAATTAAGTTATGGAATTCTCACGTGTACCTCTTTTTGCAGCCTTTTTGCATTTTGGCAAGTTTGGGACAATTTAAGCAATATTGCCAGTGGTGGCATTTAAAACCAACATTTCAAATTCTACACCATTTCTTCTACCATTCAAAAAATATTAGCCATATCTTCTGGGATGGTTATCTCAAGATCAGACTCTTTATAATTATCTGATGGAAAATATTTTATTTCACAGTGTTTAATCATTTTGTTTCTTCTTTTATGGCTTCAACATTATGTTGATGTGTACCTCTCACATTCCAGCTATGTTTTCAAGATGGGACATGACAGCAAATCTGTTCAGGCTTTTGTTAAAATTCAAGTAAAACTGAACCACAAGAAAAGTTAACCTTGAAACAACATATGCTCTCCCTGTGTAAAACATACTAGGGTGTGATGGGAGTAGAAAGATGGAAATACACTATGTTTCCCAGATGCACACATACACGCCCTGCCCATTTTAAGTGAATTGTTCAGAATAGCTTTCTACTGTCAATTGTTTGGCTCATGGTTCACTTAAGAGAAAAGAGGAGTATTATAGACACAAGGCAACCTCTGAATTTTCTGCAGCTGTTCTGGAGTTTTTGGCTACTGAGTCCTGCCTTGGTTGAGTATCTGCAAATCTTGATAACTGTAAAGTTTTCACAACTGAGAGGAAGCTTTTGTTGTTATTCTGTCACACAGTCATCTGACCCTTTGTGACCTCATGGACTACAACACATCAGGCTTCTCTGTCATCCATCATAGCCCACCCAGATCTACACCCATTGCATTAACGATGCCATCTACCCATCCCACCCTCTGCCGTCCCCTTCTCCTTTTGCCTTTGATTTTTCCTAGCATCAGGGACTTCTCAAGTGAGTCCTCTCCTTTCATTTGGTTTCCAAAGTACTTGAGCTTCAGCTTTAGTATTTGTCCTTTGATTTCCTTCAGGACTGACTGATTTGATCTCCTTGCAGTCCAGGGTACTCTCAAAAGTCTCCTCCAGCACCACAGTTCAAAGGCGTCTATTGTTCTGCACTCAGCCTTCCTTATACTCCAACTCTCACATCCATACATTACTACTGAGAAGACCATTGCTTTAACTATGCAGACTTTTGTTGGCAGGGTGATGTCTCTATTTTTTATTATGCTGCCTAGGTTTCTCATAGCTTGCCTCCCAAGAAGTAAGTGTCTTTTTATTTCATCGCTACAGTCACCATCTGCAGTGAACTTAGATTCTAAGAAGGTAAAGTCTGTCACTGCTTCCATTTCTTCCTCTTCTATTTGCCAGGGAATGATGGGACCAGATGCCATGATCTTGGTTCTTGTTGTTTTTTGATGTTGAGTTTCAGGCCAACTTTTGCACTTTCCTCTTTCACCCTCATCAAGAGGCTCTTTAGGTCTTCTTCACTTTCTGCGATTAGGGTAGTATCATCTGCATATGTCAGGTTGTTGATGTTTCTCCCAGCAATCTTAATTCCTGCTTGTGGCTCATCCAGCCCTGTATTATGCATGATGTACTCTGCATATAAGCTAAATAAGCAGGGTGACAGTATAAAGCCTTGTTGTACTCTTTTTCCTGTTCTAAACCAATCAGGAGTCCCGTATCCTGTGCTAACTGTTGCTTCTTGACTCACATACAGATTTCTCAGAAGACAGATGATGTGGTCTGGTACTCCCACCACTTTAAGGACTTGCCACAGAATATTGTGGACCACACAATCAAAGGCTTTGGTGTAGTGTGGTACTTCCTTGCTTTCTCCATGATCCTGCAATTGTTGGCAATTTGGTCTCTAGTTCCCCCGCCTCTTTGAAATCCAGCTTGTACTTCTGGAAGTTCTCAATCCACATACTGCTGAAGCTTATCTTGTAAGATCTTGAGCAGGAGTTATCAACCTTTTTAAGCCGGGTGGGTGGGTCATGGTCCCTCAGACTGCTTCAGGGGCCAGATGACCATTTTGCCCTTCCTCCACCACATAGCACTTCCTGGTGTGGTGGAGGCGGTGGGGGTCACATCAGTGGCGTAGCATGGGTTTCAGCTGCCCGGGGCGGAGGCCAAATTTGCCGCCCCCCTCAGAGGAAGAGCACCTCTATAACGCCTTTCCTGCACACATCCAAGGACAAGAAAGGTACAGGTGGCAGCAGCAGTGGGGGGGAAGGAATGGTGGTGGTGGGGTACACTTAGGAGCACTGCCCTTGCGCCGGACCTTCGGGATCTCGAAGTCCCCTGCACAGAGGCAGACAGGCCAACCCCAAGCTGACCATTTTGGTTTGCGGAGGGTGGGAGCTCCAGGCCCCCACCTCCAGGGGCAAGCCACCTGTAGCCCCTCCAAGGTGGGGGGCTGGAACCCCCACACCTTATGCAGACCAAAACAGCCGGCCCGGGGGCTGGACACAATGGTGAGCGGGCATCCATTAGGGGCTGAGGTGCCCCATGACTGTCTGCCTCTGTGCGGGGGATTTGAGGCTCCAAAGGTCTGCCAGAAGGGAAGCGCTGCTAAGCACACACCACCACCATTCCTCCCCTGCCCGCTGCAGCTGCCGCTGCCGCCACCACCACCCATACCTTTCTTGCCCTCTCAGAAGGGGTCCAGGTGGGCTATGAATTACTCTCCAGAGTCCAGAGGGTTATGAATGAATGTGGTCAGTTATGGGAGGAAGTCTATGGGACCTCGCGATGAACTGTGTGGAGGGGGGAAGCCTACCGGTATTTCTTTTGTTAGGTTTAGGAACGAGCATACATTCTTCTCAAAAGTTTTCACAGCACCAAGAAGACCCAGGGCTGGTTTTGACCTGCCAAGAAAGCCTTTCGGGGCAAGACCTGAACAGCAATCTTCAAGGCAGGGGTCTGAAAGGGGAACCTTGCTGGAGCCGCTCACTGTGGAGACTCAGGTTTTGGGAGAAGAGAGCGGAGGCGAGAGGCATTGCAGGAGAGCTTGACCTTGGGGTGCAAGGGTGAAAGCCAGAAGCAGCGGCTTTGACTATGCGAATTTTGGTTTGCAAGGTGATGTCTCTACTTTTCACTATGTTCCCCAGGTTTCTCATAGCTTGTCTCCCAAGAATCAGTTGCTTTTTTATTTCCATGGCTGCAATTACCATCTGCAGGACTTAGGAAATGAGGCAGAGAGAGAGAGAGAGAGAAATCCCCCAAGTTTTATGCTGGATCCTTTCTTCCTCCTCCTCCTTCAACAGCCTGTGACCAGCTAAGGGAAAGCTGGGGACCAAGTCACAGGTAAGGAAGGAGGAGGAAAAGATCAAACATAGAACTTCTGGGTAAAACAAGTTATTATTTGAGAGCCTGGCAGAAGGGAACTCATTAGGGGCAGGGGAGGTGTCAGGAAATGGCATCATTTTCCTAATGCTCACAAAGCTTGATTAAATACTAGTTTGAAATAGGCCTCAGAAAAAATCCTTTGTCTTCTCTGAGCCTCAAGGCTGTGTAACAGCATGTTTTTCAACCATGTTTTCAGTGTCAGTGTACCCGTGTTATCTTTCTAGCCGGCCTAGCCAGCAGAACCTAGCCATGTTGTGTCTTTACATAAATGTAAACAACTATTGTTGTGAGAAAGTTTTCTTTGTTACGTGATTGGCTAAGCTAAACCACCTGACTGCAAATTCTCCATTTTGGAGAGAAGAAGGAGTTCGTCTCTGCTTCTCCATGAGTTAAGACCTGTTTTTTATTAGAGAGCCTTTGTTTCTGGTTCTCTATGGGCTAACATTCTTTAGCCTAGGAGCTATGCACTTTTGCTCCTTAAAAATGGTTACCTAGATTTGCCTGTGGACTTTATTGGACTGACCTGTGCTACTGACTTTTATGCTTTATGAACCTGATCAATAAATCTTCATCATTTCTTCTGAACAACATGTCTTCATTGGACTACAAGGGTAAGAGCTGCATTGCAATTTCACACACAACATCTGAACGCTACCAAATTAAAAACCCCTTAAGAGCTGATAAGCAGCTGAGAGTTGTATCTCTGTTCTAATTAGCCGTCCAGCCCGCCTCGGTTGTTTTGATTTTGGTTTCCAGGGGTTTTCCAGATTGTGGGGACCGGCTGGTACATGACAGGAGGGGTGGGTGGTGGAGGAAATTAGTTACTTTTTTGCAGAAGTTACTCTGTCTTGAGGAAGATCTACGATTGGTGGAACCTTTGCAATGTGTTGATGGGGAGGGGGGTAGAATGGGCTTCTTAGACTGTGCTCCCCCTCCTTGGAACTCTGCACATGTTCTTACCCACCCACCAAGTAGCAGAGGCTTTGGGCAGCAAAGGGACCCAGTGGAGATTTTCTTTGCAAAGATGGAGGGGGGTGGTGTTTTATATCCAGTATTTCTGCACATGCCCAGGAGCCAGGAAAGGAAGTAAGGAAGGATGACTGAAATCAAAGTCCTCCCCCCCCCCAATTGTGACCAAAAAGGACTGGTGGTTTAGCAGTTAAGATACTGAACTTGATAACTGGAAGGTCAGCAGTTCAAGACCTGAATACTGTTGGAGTGAGCTCCTGGCATCTCTCCCAGCTCCTAGCAGTTCAAAAGAAAGAAATTTGCAAGTAGATAAATAGGTATCCCTTTGGTGGTAAAGGTAAACAGCGTTCTGTACACTCTAGTGTCTAGTCGTGCCTGCCACATGACCACAGAAATATTTGCAGACACAGACAGTGCTGGCTCTTTGGATGTAAACAGATATGAGCACCAAACCCTAGAGTCAGATATGACTGGCTTTTGAGCAAGGGCGACCTTTACCTTTACTTTCCAGTGTCTAGTTGTGCCTGCCACATTGCACCTCCCCCCTCCCCCAATTTATGGCTTCGGCTGATAGTTGCCAAGATCAAACTAAACAGCGAGGGGAGGAAAATGAGCCAGCCATTAATTGCAAACCCACCCACCCCAACCCGGGATAGGAAGTGTTTGTGTGTGTGGGGGGGGGGGGAGTGGCCTTGAGATATAATTAGCCATTAATTGAGAGCTTGGTTGGAGGAGACTAATTGGGGGCGGGAGATTGCTCCCTCCGTAAAAAATAGGAGTTGTAGGTGGATGGATGGAGGAGGAAATAAGTTACGTTTTCTTTTTGCAGAACTTACTCTGTCTTGAGGGAGAATCTCGGTAATAGCAACAGATGATCTGAGCAGTAGGCAAAGGTGGGGGGGGAGGAATCCCTTGGTTCCATCTCCCTCTCCCTGTGATGACGAGCAGAAACTTCCCTTTCGCCCAATCAGTGTTTCCCAAATGATGGTTTGTGGACTTCAATTTCCAGAAGCCTAAGTCATTTCCCCAAAGCACTGATCAGCCAATGTACTGACTTAGGCCTCTGGGAATTGGAGTCCACTTGTGGGCTGTGTACCCCCTGTTGGGAACAGGAACTACCAGCAGCACCCCACCTCCCTCCTCCTTCTCTGCTGCGGGGGAGGAGGGGAGGGGGAAGAGGAGAGATCACCCTTGTTCAAAGGGATTCACAAAAGGCTGCATCGCGCCTCTCTTTCTCATACACACACACACTCACGCGTGCCTGTGCCCTCCTCCTCCTCTGCCTTCCCCGGGGATGCCGCCGCCTTGAAAATGCCGCTGGGGGCGGGGGAGGCCCTGCCCCCCCTAGCGACGCCACTGGGTCACATGAAATGGTGCCACAGGCTGCACCCGGCCAACAGACTTCAGGTTGAGAATCCTTGATCTTGAGCATGACCCTGCTTGCATGTGAGATGAATATAATTTGGACTGACCTTTTCCAATCCTCTGGCCACTGCTGCATTTTCCAAATCTTCTGGCATATTGAGTGCAACATTTTACTTGCATCTTCTTTTAAGGTTTTAAATAGCTCAGCTGGAATACATCATCTCTTGTTAGTAATACTTTATAGGACCCACTTGACTTCACATAAATGCTGCACCGAATACCCTTGTCATCTAGTCATAAACTAGCATAATTTTTCCAGACCCTTGAGAGAGAATATAGAATCCTCTCTTCCTTTTAACAGCAAGTTTGCCCCTCCTAACCTGTTCATCTTGATGTGAATAAAAACATTTTAATGCTTCATAAATGAAAGCATCTTGTTGTTAAAACAGGCTGGCACCTGATTTTCACCTAATTCCCTGTGCTCCATACTGTTGTCCCTTAATCCATAAGATTGGGGGTGCCCTCTGAAATACTATGAGATATAGTGTGGATGCTGCTGGGTGCTTTGAAACTTTAGTGCTTTGCCTTATCTAAGCAAAATTGCTTTCAATTCACACAAAAACATGTTTATACACTAACTATTCTCTAAGATTTATGCGAGTTTTCAAAGGCATCAATGTTGTATTCATTTCTTACACCACATTGAAAAATAGTCAAAGGGACAAACATTCATCACTCTGAAAATATTAAAGCTGAAGTACATTGTTTTGGCCATTGGGAGGAAAAAACCAAAAAGGGTGACAGGTTTTGTTTTGGTTTTGGTCAACTTGAGGATGGAAACATATATGTTTTATATTCACAAGTCCGTTCTGCCCCAGGCAGTGACTCCTTTCTGTGTCTCTTTGTTGCCATTCAGGATGGACTTTAATAAACAGGGAATTGATTTCTACTGTTCTCTGAATGTAACTGGCAAAACCCTCCCAATACAGTCAAACCTCGCATTAAGAGCGCTTCGCTTAAGGAGTAACTCGCTTAAAGAGCAGAATATTCTCTGAATGTTTGCTTTGCTTAACAAATATAATCAACCAAAAACTTGACTAAACTTGACAAAAACTTGACTATTTATTTAACAAATAAATTGGGTTTGCAATCCCCCCCCACACACACACACACACAATTGGTCACTTACAATGGTGTTTCGCTTAAAGAGCAAACTCGCTTAAAGAGCAATCCTGTGGAACGCATTATGCTCTTTAAGTGAGGTACAACTGTATCTGTCCTCTGTTGACATTTCTTCCAAACAAAAGGTATAAACAAAATTATATAAACTTTCCAAATTAATGATGATTTCACTTAATAAGCAGAGATTGGACAATTATACATTGTTTTGAAGTGGCGACGAGTGATGCAGAATCTTCACTTAATTTATTTTGTAGTCTCATTTTCCTGACATCTTTTCACTCTAGAGAAAATCTGCTGAAAAGCATACTGATTTACAGCAGTGAGGGTGTTTCCCCTCCTTTCCTTTCCAATTCTCAGTTTCATCATCTCTTCATTGCTTCTTCTCAAATTTCCTAATGAAATATTTATTACCTCTGGTCTCATGTCTCCCCCAATTTTTTTAAAAATGCTATTTTATATTTAATCAGCACTGACTAGCCCTAAAATAGCAGGAGCACATGTCTTTTTAGGCTACGTACCAGTAGTATAGAGGTTGAGAACATTTTAAAAGCACAACTGAGACCTTTTTTTTAGTATTTGTATGCCGCTCTATTCGCCAAAGCGACTCAGAGCAGCTAACAACATAAATAACACAATACAGTATCACAGTAAGGGGCCACAGTGGTTAAGACACTAGTGGTTAAGACGCGATGCTTGATGACTGGAAAGTTGGCAAGTCAGCAGTTTGAGATCCGAGTGATGCATGAGAGAGTGAACTTCCGTCTCCATCCCAGCTCCTGCCAACCTAATAGTTCGAAAACAAGAAATTGCAAGTACATAAACAGGTACCACTTCAGCATTTAGTCATGCCTGACACATGGCCACAGAAAGGTCTGCAGACATAGACAGCACTGTTTCTTTGGCTGTAAGAACGGAGATAAGAAGAGCCTTCTAGAGTTAGATACGACTGGCTTTTAAGCAAGGGAGACCTTTACCAAACTTCTTGAATCATTTATTTCCTCCTCTGTCAAAATCATGAGAGTTATTGAGATGTATTTTCTCTTGTGAGAAAGGATACACACGAACCCAATAGTACACAAAGTGTGGTTGTGGGGCTGTATGAAATCTTTGGCCACTCCCCAAAGATGTAGGGCTCCTCACCTCTTTTCTCATGGGGGATATTGTTCCCTGGATTGCAAGACTCAGTGGGAGACAGGGACAGGGAGGGAGTAAATTAAGCTTCCAGCTCTGTAGTTACCCCAAACCACCTAGATTTTGGTGGACAGAGAAAGGAGATAATTTTCCGTGTCTGCATGTTTAGATGTGTGTGTAAAAACATGAGTATCTGAAGCCACAGTGGTACATGCCTTCTACCTGCAGCTGACAAAACATCCCAGATGTGGCTCTTGAGGCTACAAGATACTATACTAGCCTAGACCTTTGAAGTGCAAATATAGCTAGGAGACATTATATCTGAAAGTCAATATGAATAAATTTTGCTAACATGATTTGTAAGCCAGACGAAAACCATTTTGAAATTGAATCCCTTTTTTAGTCAATGAAGCTTCCCCCATCCCATTTAAATTTATCAGCTCCAGAGTAGAGAGGGAAATTTAATTTAAACGTTTTTATTATAAGATTTCTCATAACCAGAATTGGAACACCACTTTGTATATATTTTAATTTCATTTCATTTTGCCAGGTATAAATTGTATCTCCATTTTTATTTCTTCATGCTATAGAAAGGGTACAATCCTTCACCACTTATCTGGGAATAAGGATCCATGAACTCTGTAGAATTTACTTTGGGGTTGGCATATATAAGATTGCATGATAAAATGATTAATGACATGCTATGTTTCTGAACACTTTATACTTCAGAAACCCTTGCAAGAGTTGCCATCATCTCGACAGCACAATAAAAAAGAAGAGTAAAAACAACGAGTCCTGTGATGCCTTAAGTACTAATGGAATTGCTTTGGGAAGATGCTTTTGTGCAATGGAATCTAGTTCATTGGTTGTGAAAGAATATGAGAAAACATTTGTGTGTGTGTTCATGAAGAAAGGAGATATGTAATTTTCCACAAAATGAACTAATTTCAAAAAGTCATCAATTTTGGGTTTAACTAAAATCAGAGTCTGTCCTTGGCTCAAGACATCATCCAGAAAACTGCAGCTGTCAGGATGTAGAAAGTTGCCTAGGAACCAGAATTAAAATGAAGCAAATACGATTTATTTTATTTTATTTTTAAGCCTAAGGCTTCTATTTTTCACGCAGCAAATCTCATCTAGATTTCCTTTGACGCTGCCACTATGACTGAGAGACAAAAGCTGAATGAATCAAACAGAACTTCATTAGTCCCTCTCTTTGATGTAATGGATAAAATGAATGCTAGGTAAAAAAAGAGAGATGAAAGCACCAAAATAAAAGCTTTAACTAGAGCCTCAAAGGATTGCAACAAGCAAAACAGTACTACAGGGCCCATTCTATAAATGTGAAGAAGAAATAATAGCCAAGTGAAGGAATGATATAAGAAGAATAAAGAGAACACAAGAGATCAAAGCCAAAGTCTTTTAATCATTCCAGCAAACATACAGAGGAAAATTGAGAGAAATATATTTCTTACTGTTCTTGCTGCTCTGCTGCATCATTTTTAAAAAGCTTCTAGTGATAGAAACAAGGGATGCAGAAAAAGTCTGATTTATTTGTTTGATTATGACTCAACATAGCTCACACTTTCCAAGCAAGACATAAACTGAAACACAGTATTCACACTTCTCCAAATACTATAGTGTCATTTTCCAGTTTTTAAAATGCATACAAAAATACATATGTTAACATAAAGTTTTGTTATATGAGAGGCAAAATTGTGTGTACAGTGGTACCTCACTTAAAGAGCATAATGCAGTCCATGGGATTGCTCTTTAAGCGGGTTTGCTCTTTAAGCGAAACACCATTGTAAGTGACCCATTGTGACTTCTGGAAGGGGGGGGAGGATTGTGAACCCCGATTTATTTGTTAAGTGAGTTTTTGGTTGGTTTTAGTTGTTAAGTGAGGTGACCATTCAGAGAAAAATCTGTTCTTTAAGCGAGTTAGTCTCTAAGCAAGGTGCTTTTTATGCAAGGTTTTACTGTAGTGTATTAGGGAAAAGTGCATATATAAGCACCAAAACCTATATGTTTTCATGCAAACCTTTCTTTCATAATGTTTCAAACCGGTTTAGAAGTTGGATGGCATTGGTGTAAGTGTGTAAAGTTGAGGGGTGAGGAGGGAGAGAAAGGAAAGAAAAACTGACAGAGTCACATTTCCCTAATAGTAACTTTAAAACTTAAATGACAATCTTAATTGGTGGAGCCTACCTGAATTTTCTGCTGAAGAAAATGCTCAAAGTGACTGTAACTGTTTGGATACAGCTATTGTTTAATTCAAAAAATATTGTTGTAAACATTTCTATAACCATAAGTGATGATCTGAAAAAAATTGTATCTGTTAGGCAAGCTGCCTCTTTCTCCAAGAACAATGGTTCACATGGTAACGTGGTAAGAAGCACTTTCCATTTCAGTACCATGGACAGGGACACTGTGAGTGAAAATACAGAAGGCTGCAACCAGCAGCTTTTTTGCAGTGAAAGGATAAGAGGAAGATCATTTCTGTATGTTTCCTGAAGTACATGTTATTTGATGCATAGGTGCACACTGCCTTACTACCTGCAAGTATGAATGAAGGCTATGGATATTTAATAATGAAAAGTAAACAACTTCAGGGACTTCCCCTTTCAGAAGCATTACCTGAATGCTTTGTTCAGAAATTATATCTCTCTTTCTCTGTAATGGATATTATAGATAGATAAGTCTGGCTGGCTGGTCATCCTACTATGATAATGGAGTAGACTGTACAGCCAGTGACTCAACACCAAGTGTTGGGCAGCGGTAAATAACCTGACTCCCTAAAGGGACCAACAGCTACAGGTGGATGAGCCCCTTTTGGTGGGGTGATGGTCCCCTCAGTGGAGGAAATGCCACTGGAAACCATCATATTGGGCCCAACAGCAAAATGAATGGAGGAGGAGCTCTGATTCCCAATGGTCATGGAGGTGGGAAAGGCCATGCCAGATGGACTGGCTGTGAAAGTGTATGTTGATAATATCCTCAAGGCTGCAACAGTCTATTGCAGTCCCGGTGTTAAATCCTGCATGTCTCATTTCATGTGTGCCACAGGAGATGGCTCTGTGATCATAGCGTGTGGGTCACTTCATGGCAAGCTGGAATCCACCTTAAACAAATTCACACCAATGGCATTTTTCTTGCTTCCAGGAAAAAATGCATTTTTGGATATGAGTTGCAGCCAACAATGACAACAAGATAGATAAGCATTGATTGATTAATTGATTTGATTCATTCATTTTATCTATAAAATAAAAAACTGAATCAGCACCAAACTGTCTTAAACTCATGCTTCAGCAGGACACCAACTCCTATGACAAATGAATTTTTAAAAAAGTATTTTGTTTTGGAAGGATTTTCTTGACAGGGAATTCCAGAACAGCCATCAGAAAAGCCCTGTCTCACACCTATATTATGTGCCTTTTAAGGATAGTGTGATTAAGAGGAGAATCTCCATACAAAATCTCAAAACTCAGTTGGCTGATCTCATAATAACTCTATTATTACTCCATTGAGGTGAGGGAGAAATATCCTTCACAAAAATTCCATTTAAAATCATGTCCATTTCATCATATCATCCCAGAACCTTTGGTTTCTAACAAATGGCAGCTTATGGTTCTTTTGTCTGGCTCTTCAGAGATTGTTGAATTGCAACTTTCAATTCCCATGTTGGCTGGGAGTTACAGCCCAACAACACTTGGAAGAGCACAGGTTTTCCCACCCTGTTCTACATGAAATAAACAATGCCATACCATGGGAGTGATTGGGGATGGGGAATTTCTTGATGTTGATGCATTCTGAGCTATTTCTTTTATAAGAAAAGTCACAATCTGCAAAATAACTGTAGGCTTAAAAACACACAAAAAGGTAAAGGTAAGCAAAATTTAAAAATAAATTATCTGATTGTGTGATGTTTTTCTTTCAGAGTCACAGCAACTATAATTGCCAGATGTCCTGAAGTAAGGAAGAGTTGCTGATACTACCTACCTAAAGCATCAAGTGGATGTGTTTGGAAAATTTCTGCAGATAAGTAACTTAGCAGCAAAGGCAAAAAAAATTCACTGCCTTTGTGTGAAGTGCTGATTGAAACTGTGGCTGCAGGCACTTTCTTGACTAGCACTACAAAAAAGGCAAAGAAATTTGATTAAAAAAATTAATCTAAGTGATTCAGCACGTCAAGGGAAGGGACTGTGGTGGCTCAGTGGTTAAGAACCTCGCCTTGTTAGCGGGAAGGTCAGCAAGTTGGCAGTTCAAGACTGTTGCATGACAGAATGAGTGTCTGTCTCTGTCCCAGCTCCTGCCATCCTAGCAGTTAGGAAGCAAGAAATTGCAAGTAGACATGAAAGGAGCCTCATTTGGGTGTCCCCTGAGTGGAGTTCCTCCAGCAAAAATCCTTTCAACCCAGAAAGTACTTTTGTGTGCTTCTGATATGATTTTTTAAAAGCACATCAGGGATAGTCTAGCCCAGGGTTCCTCAAACCTGGCTCTCCATATGTTCTTGGACTTCAGTTCCCAGAGGCCCTGATCAGCAGGTGTGATGACTTGGGCTTCTGGTAATTGAATTTTAAGAATACCTGGAGAGCCAAGTTTGAGGGACTCTGGTCTAGGAGATTTTTTAAAAAGTAATTTCATTTTCTTTGCCTTTCCACAGAGGAGCAGGGGAAATCGTCAATTTGCCAATATCCTGAAATAGCTTATTTGTTAAACCATTTCACGGTAATCGAAATAGGGTTGTTTGAGGTCAATATGCCATTTGGATGCAAGAATCACACCCAACCTGGTTTGGTTTTTCTTTTCAAGTTTACTAAAAACATATTTACTACAAACATTGTTTCTTATTTTCTTGACTGCCCCATCAGTTCATTATTATTATTATGCACCTTTTCAAGCTGATCACAAAGCATTGCTCACAAATTATTAAACAATTTTGAATTATGGAAAGACCTATTTTAATTTTGAGTTTTGTGGTTTCACAGCAAAAAACATGGGAAGTTTCAGGCTCAGAATGATTACAAAGTACCCCAAGAATTATCCCATTTTATCTAAGTAGAGCAGCCAAAATGATTGATCAGATGATAGTGAAATGTCTAACAAATTGTAAAAAAAAAAAAGCCTAATGATTTTCATTTTCTACTATATGGTTGAGGAAGGTGCTCCACAGATGGAGGACCAGCTATGTCAGAGAAGCAAACATTTTACTTCAGAGTGAAGAGGGTTAAGCACCTAAAAGAGGCTAGAAGACAAAAAGGCCTTGTCTGGCTAGTTTAGAACAAACAAAGAAAACAAGTTTAGTTTTCCAAGAGAGGTTCTCTTTTCTGTCTTCTAAGAAAGTCATGTGATCAACAGTGCTAATAGTTTAGCCTATTCATAACATGTTGGGCTGCTACATATTTCAACATTTAAGACTGCAAAGGAAGCTATAGATCCCTCAGCTAAACCACAGCAGATTACAGGCCTTACAGCTAAGGGGACTATAAGCAGCTGAAATCTGATTCATTTTATATCCACCATAGCTTTTTAAAAAGACAGATTTTTGCCTAATTTGGATATCTATTTGGAGAAAATTTTCCCCTGCCAAAAATGATAATGCTGACAGGAAAGCTGAATCCTTGGAAAACTGATGTCAGCTTAATGGTAATTATCTCTGGGAATCATGTGTCTGTGATATGCTATATGACATTTCAAAATGTTAATTCAATTTACGTTTTCAAAGATTATTGCTGGATGATCGCTATTGCTGGTACAGTTCCTAACATGAAAATGAGATGCTTCCCTGTCTTTGTGGAGGATTGGTTGAACAGTTGTCCCAGAAAATCTTGTATGAGGTTAAGAAGGAAAGGACAGCTTTTCCCATATACCAACCCATGGCTGGCTTTTTGGTACTCAGTGGTTGCTACATTTGTGGAAGCAAATCCCACAATTAAAATGAGATATGACCTGACTTTCTCTTTCAGCTTCCTTTTACCATTTACCTCTGTGTCTTCTTCACCAAGTCAAAGGTAACCTAGCAATTTCCTGCTTACACATGAGTTACCTTTCATAACACTGTGGTTAAGTTTCTCCAATCAGCTTGAATAGTAGACTTATATCTAAATCCTAGGATTTAGAATTAATTCTAAGGGACATCTGACCTCTGGTTGGTACCCTAACTAACTATTCTAGGGCAGTCATTTAATGGACATTTAATCTCTTCCATAGTCAATTTCTCCTTTGTGAAAATAACAGATGTCATCTCTTATTTCAGCATCTTCTCAAAGTAACCCTGATTTCTTTCTCTTTCTTGAGACTCCTCAGATGAATCATCCTAGATCTAAAAGTAATAAAAATTTCCCCAGTAGTAAATTATTTTAGTGGGTTGATACTGTGGACGAGTGCCACTATTTGCAGGTTTCTAGCTAGTTTGACTTTGTGGTTGTAGTGAAATGGATGAGAAGAATACATGTTGGTTAGTCATTGTAACCAGCTAGCCCAAATCTTTCCCAATGTCTGTAAGGAACGAAGATAATAGGGGGGAATCCTAGAGGGGAAAGTTGAGTTGACTCAATATCAGCAGGTAGAAATGAGTCAGTAAAATCCCAAGCATTCATTCTTTTCTTTTGTGCCTTGGAAAAAGAAGATGGGCTGGAAGACATAGCTTATAATATCGTCTGACCTGGAACTCACATTTACCATGCAGTAGAATGTGCTGCATGAATAAAAGTCAATCCACTTTAACACAGACAAGCCAGCGAAACCATGATAGAAAGCTTCACCAGACTGGATCATTTTTTAGTGCAGAGATGGCCTCATTTTGACAGTCGCAGGTTTCCACCTCCAGGACCCCATGAAGACAGCATCACCTCTAAAAATGTCCCCCAATCAAAATAGGGAATGTCTGTTATACAACCTGGACATTTGGAACCAACAGCCCACACAACTACAAATCTTGGAGGCTTCTAGATATGGAAACTGAGCTTTGGGGGGTGTTTTGGGAGGCAAGATAAGGATATCTCAAATGAAACCTAGGGGATTGCAATTTGCCCCCCTGCCTAGTTCACCTAGAAGCAAAAACAACACTGAAAGATGATATGGAATTAAACATTCCATATTTAATTTCCTCTGACAGGCAATTTTAGAAATTATCTCACTCTGTTTTGTACGGTTGCATGGTTACAAACCTGCTCTCTCATTCCTAGAGGGGAGACTGGAACTTGCTATAATGAATAGTGGTATATTTTTTGTGAAATTCCTAAAATATACAATGTCCAATCTGATTCCCTTTTGAAATAGTCTCCAGTTAAAGGCTGAAGGAACTAAAACACTTTATTTTTGTACTACTGCATAACATATCTTAATTAATTATTACAGTAGCATGACAGAAAATATGTTCTTGATAAAAGAAGGAATGTAATTGTTTCTTTTACATTTTGTAGATTGTTTTGTTAGTTTTTTTAATATTGTAAAAATCTTTAAAAAATTAAAAAAAGAAGGAATGCTCATTTCAATTATTTATTCACTTTTTTTTATAAAATGAGAGAGATTGTTATCCTATATCCACCTTCCTGGTGTAACCCCCATTGAACTCATCCCAGATGGAACTTATTTCTGAATAGACATTTATAAGATTGCAATAAAATTGTATTTTTGTGTGCCTAATTTATTCTATTCTTTATTTAAATAGTAACGAATTGTTTCAATAGTTGTTGTTATGTGCCATAAAGTTTGAACCAGTTTTTAACAACCTTAGTAGGGATTTCAAGATGAGAGGGGTATTTTGGGTAATGATTTTGCTGGTTCCATTTCCTTAGTAAGTTTCTATGGTATATGAGTCCTAGTCTATCACTCAGTCACTAAACCACATTGGATATACTGTACATCTTGTGAAGAAATAGCCCCTCAAAGAGCTAACAAAGTCAGAGCGAACGAGGCTTGCTGTCATCCCCCTAAAGTGTGAAAGAGAATTTAGTTGGGAATCTGCCTTATCTCATCCTGCCCAAGGCCAATCCAGTGCACAGCTTGGCACCAGTTAATGATTTATGGGTAACACAAGGGTGGGATATAGCCCAGTTGAATGAAGGGTTGGAAACTGTTCCTTCAGCTGGGGTGTTTCAAGGTGATTTGCTGGGGGAAACTGGGTGAGGTGAGATGGAGTATAAGCCAAAACAATAACTCTTACAAGCTGTACTTATTTGGTTACTGTGAAATCTCTCTGTTGACAGGATGGTTTTTTTGATCCCATGAAGGGTCCCCCCTCCCACAAGGGAAAGTAGAGGAATTTGGGATTTGGTGATTCCTTGCCTTTATTTCTTTTCCATGGTGACCCCTCCCACGCTGTTCTGAAGAATCTCCTATCCATCTGGAGAAGATTCTGAATGAGCATTGCAGGCTGTAGGAGGGAGGAGAAATTACTAAAAATGGTTCCCCCCCCCTCCAGTGCACTAGAGGGAAAAAAACCATCTGCTAGATGAAAAGCTTTCCATTAGCAGAGAAATACAGCCTATTGTGTATATTAAAAGCACATGAAGATCTGTTTTTTTATCTCAGTTCTCAAAATGTAAGATCTATATAAACTGTCAGTTTCACAATGGTCAGCATAGCAAACATTTATAGATGTATTCCAACCAATAAATCACTTGCTGTTTATTTTGCTTTCATTAACACTAGTAAATCCAATTTTGTTTTAGAGAATGTTCTTATATGAGGGGAGAACAACTGCCTGTCATAACAATTTGCTTGCCACTTCAAAATCATTTCAACCATTTCCAATCTTATTCGATGCTTGAGAAAGGACAAAAAAATTTTTACAGCAGTGCTTTCTGGCAGACAGACATGAAGTATCAATCTTGTTGATTCTGTTGGACCTCCCAGCAGCTTTCATTACTATCAGCCATGGTGGTGGTCTTGTCTGGGATGGAAGTGGAAGGCACTACATTCCAGTGATTTGATTCTTATAAAATGGACATTTTTCAGAAAAGAGACACATTTGGAAATCTGTCTCACATCCTGATAAATGCTGACCCTGGGAGGCTTAGCATGGGTATCTGGCTCTGAGGTTCTGAATGGGCTGGCTTTGTTGGCTTGGGCCTGGTAGGAAGGACACCTGCAGTAGAGGGTGCTTCTACTATGGGGAAGTGGGATTACATATTGCATTGTTGCCCGAATACACTACTCTCAGTGCTGGCGTTACAGATTGAAGCTACAATGGCTTTACCAATTAGAACAATCTCTAAAGGTGCAATGGAGGACTCTGTCCAGCTCCTGGAACCCACTGGAAGGGTAACTGGGTAGCCATTACTCATAAAGGACACAAGGAGTGTGTGAAACATAAACCTCCTGAAGGAATTGGCAGCTGAAAAACTACTGATTGAACATGAACTCTCCCTAAGGAAAGTAACAGGAACCATTTTGGGTGGACTTGTAATGGGCCTGTGAAAAGAGCTTGTGAGCAATGAGACTGGGGTAAGCTCCCTTCCATAAACTGTCTAACTAACTGAAACCCTCCATAAAAGATTCCTTTGTCCTTTAACCTAGTGGAGATACTCCATAACCAATCCCATTGACCCTGCTTATGGAGGGTGTGACGGTGTGTGGACAAGTCCCTGAATTATAACTGTTGAGAATGGTAGTCTTTGGGATGAGCTGGTACTACTGGGTGGATAAACTGATAAATTGCTTTTACTTTTCAATCTAATCTACCTGAAACTATGGGTGCTCTCCAAAGGATGTAGAGCCAACATTGGGATGGATAATGGTTGGCAGATTGAAAGGGGCACCCAGACAAGATATTTTCTGAGCAAAAATATCTGTGGAGGTCTGTCCTTGAAGGAATTGCATCTCTGTTAAAAGAGCATGCTTGATATTTAATCTGTCTTGAATTACCTTTTCCGCTCCAGTTGCTAAACCTCCAGTCTTCATTTGGTAATGCACTTTGCATGCAGTTTCCTTTCAGAAATCTCCAGAAGAATCAGTCAATCCAAAACCTGTGCCCAGGTGGTATTTTGGCATAGATGCTCATTGCTATGTGTGTATGATTCCTATCCTTAAGTATCTTCATTGACTTCCAGTTTAATTTGAGTTCAGCCAGTTCTCAACATTGGTCCTGGTCAGAGCTTGCAAAATTAGTTTGAAAAAGAAGGGAAATGATAACATGCCAATGCCAACCATAAGCAAGCAGTTGGACCTACTGCATCTCTCTCGCAAATGGCTTCAGCATGTTATTATATAGATTGTCATTATTTTAACTCTGCTGAAATGTCATTTTCCAAGTTCTGACCTTTAAAGTCCTACAAGGACTGTAACCAGAAACACATGAAAGAGCATCTCCTTACGCCCACAAGATCTTATCCAGTAGTTAAGATCATGACTAAAAAACCTTCTTCAAACATCCTTGCCTATGGAATGTAAGAGGATGGCTACTAAACAGTGGCATCAGTGAGATCAAAGCTGTGGCTCTTACCATTCTTCCAGCTACAATGATGGCAACTGACACAGCTCTGCTGCTATTGTCTCCAAGCCACTGGCAGAGACAATGAAATTTAAAGCTTTTTTTGAAAAGTCTCTTTTCAAAAGGCAAAGGAACAAAAGGAAGAAGGAAATCAGGAGAATGTAGAAAAATCATTCTTTTGCCCAACAACTTCCAGGATCCTCCCGTCAGTATAGCCAATGGCCAAGACATCAGGGCATTCTGCAAGTCATAGCCCTCAAAAGTAACTCATTGTTGGCAAATGCGATAAGACAAGATAATTATATAGAAGGAATAGGTAGGGGAAATGTAAACATTAGTTTGTTTGTAGATGATACTTTATTAACTATAAAAAAACTTAGGAAAGCTTTGAAGTATAATCCATTGACATTTGCAACATTTTGAAGAAATAACTAGGCTAAAGATAAAATGGAAGAAAGTAGATTGTGAACTCAAATTGGATGATTGGCTTAAAGAGATATGGAATATGGCAATAAATGCTAGGTTGACTAGTGAATTAAAATTTAAAAAAGGGAATTATTTTTAAAAGACTGACTTTAGCAAGATATGGGGAGAATGTATTGAATATGTCTTAGTGAAGGGGAAAGGAGAGAGACCAGGGCAAGAATATCTATCATTTTGGAAAGAGGAGACAAATGTATAGATAAAATATTATATAGAGAATACTCAGATAAAGGTATACAATGCCCCACTAAGATGGAGTGTACATGCAGCAGTATACATACATCTTTTCTTTTTGTTACTTTTGTTGTTTTGTTATAAGATTTTTGGTGTATCTTTTTCTTATATCTTGTATTTGCATCTTGTTTTTTCTTTTCACTGTTTATGTTTCTAAATAATTTTTAAAAGTAACTTTTCTGAGCTTTATAGTAGTCCTTTTGCTGATGCAGTCGGTCAGCCCTCCCTCCCTCCAGTGAAATGACCCCTTGCCTGTTTGCCATCTGCAGAAGGGGGTATTGAATTAGAAATGACCGATTCAATTCCCACTCACCCCGATGTTTCCATGACTTGTTATAGTGTATGACAGGGATGTCCAAACTTTTCAGGCCACAGGCTAGTCACATAGTTCAGGGAGCTGGTCAATATGGCCCGAGGGCCAGGTGCGGCTCCCAGTGCCCGTTCATCCAGCCCGTGAAGCCCTTATTGCTCCTGGAAGCAGAAGTAAAACACGCATTTTACTTCCACTTCCAGGAGTGACAAGGACTTCACGGGCCGGATGAATGGGCATCAGGGGCTGCATCCAGCCACCGGACTGTAGTTTGGGCACTCCTGGAATATGAGATGCATACACTATATGACATGCAGACAACAAAATGCCAGATCAAATCATTCTATAGTTAAATAACAATCACAATCTCCTTTTATCCTCCATCATTTGTTTGTTAAAACCATTTGTTTCAGGTATTTATTCTAGGCCTCAGCCATAGTACTTAATGATGTATATTTCAGCATATGTGTATAACTCAGCATATATACAAAACATAATTATTTTTTTTAATAAAAGCTGTAATTTAGATGTAAATTATTCATCTGACCAATGCATTAAAATTATAATGTTAAGCCTAATGTTAAGAAATATGCACTTGTTATGGAAGTTTTTTGGTGCCAGGATACAGCTGAAGGCTTCGGTCCAACCTGCTATTATCAGACTAATAATCTATAAATCCAATTAAAATATTATTCCTGACGGGGAGGCTAAATGGCCTGTGTGTAGTCAGACTAAAAGAATCACATTTCCAAAGACATTACTATCACTGCCAGATTATTAAGACTGCTTGGAAGCTCAGCTGATATGTAAGCCTCAAAGCCATTTGTAGAGGAGCAAAGCAGACACACATCTAGAACTGAAGCCTCTCAGGAAAAAAAAATGTGATACAGAGTCAGCTAAGCTCCTTCATGTTATGCTCTCTCCAGTTTTTGCTAATTACAATGCAAAACAGGATTTCAGTTGTGGTGCTAAGCCTGCAATGCAAACATACTCGGGCAGCTCAGACAGCATGAATGATTGCAGTGAAAACTTCATATTCTCATTTGGTCTAGGCCAGAAAATGTAGCTCTCCAGGTGTTCTTGGACTTCAATTACCAGAAGCCCAAGTCAGTGTACCTGCAAATCAGAGCTTCAGGGAATTGAATTCCAAGAACATCAGGAGAGCCCAGTTTGCTGACCCCTGGTCTAGACACAAAGGCCAGTATCCAACTTAAATAAAACTATACACATAAGGCCATCAAGCAACCCTTTCCCTTATATGCTGGGCTTACACACTCAGACATGCAAGCACCTGTGTGATAATTTTTACAATTCACAGATGATCATGCACAACACCAGAAACAAGCACCTTCCCTTGTGCGATTGCCATTACATGATCATATTAGGCAACAGAGCTCTGGCAAAGAGAATTGACATTGACAACAGCCTGATCATTCCTGTTCAGCTAGTGTCAAAAAACCACTTAGGTGAACACAAGTACAGCAAGAGTGGATATACTCTATGCTTGTGAGACTTACTTTCTTTTTCCACTTATGAATGGGAACTACACAGTGGTGGGATTCAAAAAAAATTACTACCTACTCTGTGGGCATTGCATGGTGGTTGTGGCCAGGTGGCCATGTGACTGGGTGGGTGTGGCTCTGGCAACTGGATGAGGTAAGCTCGGGGAGGCTGCACCACCAGTACAGAAGGCAAGCACAGGCCTACGACCCGGGGGGGGGGGATCCGGAATTTCTACTACTGGTACAGCTGAATCCCACCTCTGGAACTACACTATAGATCCTTGTTTTGTGATGAGGAAGTCTGTGCATCCTTGGAAATGGACAACAAACCAACACCATTTGTCACCTGTGAGGAGTTAAAGATGCTGCTAAGAACACCTAAAGAGGATCAAGGCCCCAGGCAGGAATGGCATCCTACCTGATTTTTTTTTTTGATTGATTACTCACATGAGGGGATCCTAATGCTGGCTACCTTATTAACTTCTATAGTTAAGTATGGGAAATTCCCATTAGAATAGGCTGAAGCCATTGTAGTACCTACAAGGAAAGTGCCCAGTCAGATCCTAGGAACTACTGCCCGACAAGCTTTCCAGATTTCATCATGTGCCCATTGGGTTACCGGGACTCAGCCCAGAGTGCCCCCAGTACCATGGGGCCCCCATGGGTGCTAATCCAAACCAAGGGACACCATTGATCAACCTAGTGTTCCTCCTCTTGTGGCCACCAGCAACTGCCCTCTCAAGCCTGCAGAAGGAAAGAAAGGAGCTGGTGGCACTCTGGTTCCTCCTTCGCTAAGGGTGAAGGGATTAGGGAGGGATTAGGGAGGGAGTCACTGTCAAGTGACCCATCCGCTTTGGCTTTCCAGTGGGAGGGGCCGCCCGACCACTGCCGGCTTCCTTTCCTTGCCCAGGCTCCAGAGCAGAAAATGAGGAAAGTTCGCGCAGGATCAATGTGCCTGGCCTGGGCTTCTCGCACTCTCAACGGTGCATGACAGAGAGAATCGGAAGGGGAAGGTGGGGTCCCTCCTCTCACTCCATCTGTCCAGTAGATCTTTATCTATGAAGGAGAATGTCTATGAAGGAGAATGTGGTGATTTTGATTTGCAATTGTATTTATTTATTTATTTATATTTTTATTTATATTTCACACTTGCTAACCCGCCCCAATCGGGCAAGCCCGACTCTGGGCGGCTTACAACCCAAGTTAAAACACATCAATAAAAAATTTAAAAATTCATAGACTAAAACAGTATCTGGGGGTGTCGTCAGAAGGGTAAAATCCTTAGACTAACCACCCCACATGGGATCCCACATCCCTGGAACCCCACACATGTCCTGCCAGCCAGGTCTTTAAGCTCTTCCGGAAGGACAGGAGCTCTGTCTGCATGCGCAGCTCAGTTGGGAGGAGGTTCCAGAGGGCCGGGGCGAACACGGAGAAGGCCCTCTTCCTGGTGCTAGCGAGGTGAGCCTCCCTAGCCGATGGTACAACAAGAGAGCCCCTCCGATCCGCCCTGGTGGGACGGACAGATGTTCTTAGGGTGACGCGGTCTCTTAGGTATCCTGGCCCACTACCATATAGGGCTTTAAAGGTAATGACCAGCACCTTGAATTGCACCCGGAGACAAACTGGCAACCAATGCAGCTCCCTAAGCAGTGGAGAGGCCCGAGCATAACGCCCGCGCCCCATCACTACCCGGGCTGCCGCATTTTGGACCAGCTGCAGTCTCCGAATGGTCACCAAGGGCAGCCCCATGTAGAGCGCATTACAGTAGTCAAGTCTGGAGGTGACCAAAGCGTGCGTGACCATAAGCAAGGCGTCCCGGTCGAGGAGCGGGCGTAACTGGCGTATTACACGAAGTTGTGCAAAAGCCCTCCTGGCCACGGCTGCCACCTGCTCATTGAACAGTAGCCGTGAGTCCAGGAGGACCCCCAGATTACGCACCGGGTCTGTTTGGGGCAAAACTGCCTCATCCAGAACCAAAGCTGGTAACTCCCGTGTCAACCCGGGGCCCCTTACCCATAGCCACTCAGTCTTACCGGGATTCAGCTGTAGCCCGTTTTCCCCCATCCAGACCTCAACAGCCTCCAGGCACCTGGAAAGGACTTCCACTGCACCGCTTGGGTCCCCACGGGCTGAGATGTACAACTGGGTATCATCAGCATACTGATGATACCGTACCCCGTGGGAACGGATGATCTCACCCAGCGGCTTCATGTAGATGTTAAATAGGAGAGGAGAGAGTACCGAGCCCTGAGGCACCCCATACTGCAGGGGCCTAGGGCTGGACTCCTCCTTCTCCAGGCACACCGACTGGGTCCTGTCCCTCAAGAATGAGGAAAACCAGGACAACACTGTGCCCTGGATCCCCAAACCCCGGAGCCTTCCCAGAAGGATGCCATGATCGACAGTGTCAAAAGCCGCTGAGAGATCGAGGAGAGCAAGGACAGACGGCTCCCCTCCATCCCGCTCTCTCCAGAGATCATCCACCAAAGCGACGAGTGCAGTTTCAGTACCATATCCGGGCCTGAATCCTGACTGAAACGGGTCCAGATAATCCGCTTCATCCAGGACATCCTGTAACTGCTGCGCCACAGCTTTTTCCAGGACCTTACCTAAAAAAGGTAGGTTAGACACTGGACGGTAGTTGGAAATTACCATAGGGTCGAGGGAAGGTTTTTTCAAGAGGGGGAGCACTAAAGCATGTTTAAATGGTGCTGGAAAATGCCCCTCTTTTAATGAAGCATTAATAATCGCCTCGACCCAGCCACCTGCCACAATCTTGGCAGCTTTAATTAACCAGGCAGGGCATGGGTCCAGTGCACAGGTCGTGGCGCGGACAGATACAAGAAGCCTGTCCACTTCCTCAGGGCCAACTGGCTCGAACTGATCCCAGATAACATGGCTAGACTGTGCCTTTGTAACTGGGGATTGGGGATTTTGATCTGTTTTGGATTTGTTTTTGAATTATTTGAAGTGTTGCTGAAATGTTTTAATAATTTCTTGATTTTGTAATTGTGATGGGGGATTTTTTGATATATATGTGTTATGTGATACCTTAATATGTTTTGTCATGTGATACTGTATTTTATTTGTGCTGTTAGCCGCTCTGAGCCGCTTCGGCGAATAGAGCAGCATACAAATACAAAATACAAATACAAAAACAGTAGATTGTATGCTGCAAGATTCATTTTTGATTATTTAGAAAGCTGGGTCTAGAACCTCTTGGCAGAGGAAGGAGTAGGACTCCATTGTGGTAGGGCTACAACTGACCACTGCTTTTTATTACAATCCCTTTTGGGGAAATATACTGTACATCTCTATCCTATCATTCAGTTTTGGTGGCTTCAGTAGTCTTTAAAGCAATCTTTAACTCCATATTGTGACCCCTTCTTTGGAGCAAAATGGGATCTTTGAATATAGGTCATAGGTTGCTTAGGAGAATTCAAGGACTGTATTATATTTTACAAGTTAAAAATCATGTTTGATGACAACCTTTCAGACCCAATTCCTGTAATTAAAGAAGCGTGCCTAGGTATACTAGCTCCTTTTCTATTTAATTTGCATTTAAATGATATTAGTCTCTTCCTTATCTAGCCTCAATTTTTTTCTGCTCCATCAAAAGGACAGGAATATTTCGATATTTCTGCTTTCAGATAATACTGTCCTCCTGTCATGTACTCAGGTGGGGATGCAAAACTAACAAGGGCTTAAGCACTTTTATTTTTGTCAAGCAACATCTGCAGGTGAAATTAATTTGTGGGAGAAGGAAGAACAAATATAGATGGTAGCTGAATAGACAAATTCATATAAAGATTTTGGGGTGACATTTAAAAGCTCAAGATCAAAAGATAGATTTTGCTTCTCTTCTATTTATTGTTTCTCTACTGGACCAAGGGATCTTTAATACAGTATGCTGTATTTTGTATTTTGTATTTGTATTTTCGACTTATATGCCGCCCCACTCGCATAGCGACTCTGGGCGGCTTACAGAAGAAACAGTTACAGTACATAGCACATTCATAGCATAAAAACAGTTACAAATATTGCATAATAAATTACAAATATCACATATACAGTATATATATCTCCAATAACAGTTGCAATTACAAAACATTAGGACATCCTAATAAATAAATCAAGATGCAGTACCACAATAAATCAATAATAAAATAAAATACAGTGCAACAAAACAAAACAAAATAAAATAAAAATAAATATAACACAATATACTCAGGCTACAGTCCATAATCAATATACCTAATGGCCAATGGCAATATACCACCGCAGGGGCTTTTTGGCCAGGCGTGGGGGTGAGGCTCGGGAGCGCCGGCAGGTGTAACGAATCCAGGCGCTCCCGGCCAGAGTCCTCCTTGCCCCGTTGGTCCAGCGTCCGGGGAAGTGTCCCGCCGCAGGGGCTTTTGTAGCCCGGTGTGGGGGTGAGGCTCGGAAGCGCCGGTAGGTGTAATGAATCCGGGTGCTCCCGGCCAGAGTCCTCCTCGCCCCGTTGGACTGGCGTCCGGGGAAGCATCCCGCCACAGGGGCTTTTGTAGCCCAGTGTGGGGGTGAGGCTCAGAAGCGCCGGCAGGTGTAATGAATCCGGGCGCTCCCGGCCAGAGTCCTCCTCGCCCCGTTGGTCTGGCGTTTGATAGTGTCCACAGAGAGTCTCTCTGGCAGATCCTACATCTTTACAGAATACCAGCATTCTTCATTAGCATCTTCAAAGACTTATACCTATGATCAAGCTGCAGTGTTAAAACTGAGAATGGTTATACAGACTTCTTCAAAATTACTACAGTATAGGGGTTAGGCAAAGCTGTGTTCTATCTCTATTTCTCTTGCTCATGGCCCTTGACTATGTTATGTGACAAGTAGCATGCAATGAGACAAGCATCCCTTTGTCTGACCAAGATTGTCATGGTGACCTAGATTTTGTTGATGACATCACTTTGCTTGAGGAAGATGAGCTGAAATTATAACAGGCAACGACTGCCTTTGATTGAGAAGCAAATAAAACTGGCCTTAGGATAAGTGCCAAGAAATCAAAATGGAGATGCAGAGGTGGACGTCAAATGCCATGTTGGAAAAGCAACAGCTGTCTTCCAGAAAATGCATAAGATCTGGTCATCACCATCTATATTGCTGGAAATTAAAATAAGTTTGTTCACCTCCATAGTGTCATTTTCAGGGTCATATTCATAGTGTCACATTCAGAGTCTATAAATCATAATAATAAATCATAATATTGGAATCTGTCTGACACAAATTTCTATCCGAGCAATGGGGGTACTAATATTTACTAATATGGGGGTACTAATATTTATCACTTGGGTCATAATCTAGTTTGAGACTTTTTGCTATTCTGTAGGTACTCTCCCATCCCCTTTCCATTCCCCTAAAGGAATTCTGCCAATGATAATAGAGTACAACATGTCCATAACACATTAGGTTTCATATCTTCCAACCCATGAGGCCAGCATGTTCACACATTCCAATCCCTCTAAGGTATGTGCTAAAGGTTCTCCCACACATAGACATCTCCATCTTGAATGAGGCTGAACCCAGGGCACAAATCCTGCCCTGACAACCCCAGTCTTAGATAATGTTGTGAATATTATGTAAATATTATGAGGCAGAGCTTTGGCCGAGACTGATTTCCTCAAGCTGGCCATAATTGATAATTATTGTTTTCACTCATGATGAGGGAGGGATGACAAATGTCTTCACTGGTAGCCAATGATTAAAGAGATTTTTCATCCATCATAAACTACTCCTGCTTGTTTACAAGATCATTTAGACTACAGAGAGTGTTAAATGGATGGGGGGGGGGAGGGAATTCAATGACATCCAAAAACTACAAAATGCAGGTAAATAAAATAAAACAATCTTTCAAGAAATTTTGGATGCAATCCTATGCAGACTTTCCTGACAGTTAAACCCCAATGAACACATTAGGATTTCGTTCTGAATGTGGGATTGCACCATTAATTAGCTTGTGGCACACATGGCTACAACATGTGGTATCTGCCCACCTGGGTATGTGAGTTTTTAAAGGGATGAAAGGAATGTGTGCAATGGACATAACTCTGAGTGGCTGTTATCCCTGTCGCCAACTGAAAAAGAAAGCAAATTATATTTCAGTATTTAGAAATGGCATACCCCCAATTAGAAGAGGCTGGCCAACAAGCACAGGGGATGGCTTTGTGAAGTCTTTATGACAATTTGACAGTTGTTCTAGGGCACGGATTCTCAACCTGCAGCCAGTGGGATGGATACTGCCTGCAGCACCACTTCAAGTAGCCCCCCACCAACCTTACTACACCAGGAAGTGCCATGTGGTGGAGAAAGAGCAAAATGGCCATCTGGCCCCCAAAGCTGTCTGAGGGACTGTGACCCGGCCCCTGACTTTAAAAGTTTGAGAACTGCTGTTCTAAGAAATGAAATGCTGTGATAGACAAGCCTTGGACTGACACCAGATGGATTTCTTGTATTTCTAAGTGCCACATTTCTTTTGGCAGCAAGCTCTGCATAGCTGGATTGATTGGAAGGCAACTGAAGCCAGACAAAATCACATATCTAATTGCACATGATTCCAGCAAGAATCTTACTGAAAATTAATAAGAATTTAAAAAAAGATTTCAGCCAAAATAAAGATAATACAGAGTGATGTAAGAACATAAAAAGAATGATATCCGATCTGACCAGTCCATCTACTTTGCCTTATCTATCAAATTTAGCATACAACAGAAGCTAAGGTCCCTCTTGAATATCAAGCGGGATGACTATGTCACCAGCATGTGGCACAGCCCCCCCTCCCCCGGTTCATATGAATGGCCATCTGGGTTTTAGTTTTTTAACTGTTGTGAATGTGGAGGGGTATTTTAATTGTTTTTAATGCTTTTATTATTTTAATTGTTATTGGTGGGATGCTTTTATATTTTAGTATCCTTATTGGTTAGACTGTAAGCTGCCTGGAGTCACCTTGGAGAGGGTGTGGAGATAAAAGTTGAACAAAATAAATAAACAATGCAGTCCTCAAGAAGGCAAATGTAATTAGCATTGAAGCTTCAAACATATGCCATCATCTTAGATGGATAGGGCATGCCCGCCTTATGGTTGGTTCCAGGTTTCCTCGTCAGATTCTTTATGGGGAACTTACCTCCGTTAAGCGTTATAAGTATCAACTGAAATAAACTATGAAGGTGTCGGGAATAAACCCACAAACAAGGGAAAAAGTGGCCATAGATCACCCACATTGGCACCAAATCATCTGTGCTGCTACCGATCACTTCGAAGGAGAATGCCGCAGACATGAAGAGGCTAAGCGTCAAACATGAAAGCTTCGTCAAACTCAACTATGCCCTCCACCCCCTTCGGTGTAATGTGTGTGGTCACATGTTTCATGCCAGGATCAGTTTACTGAGTCACCAGAGACACATCCATCAACTGTGAAAATGACTTCCAGGAAAAATGTATGCTCGGATATGAGTAGCAGCCAAGAATGATGAGCATACTTGTGGCAAAAAACAGTGGATTGGGAGCCCTCCAGATGTTGGTGCATTGAGATCCCTATCAACTGAACCAGCATGACCAATGGTAAGGTGTACTGATCTATAGTCTTTTAACATATGTAGAATCACAAGCTGATCACTTTGTTATAATAGAATTCCACATGTAGAACATAATAGACTTTTCCTCCCATTTGTTTTTGGAAGACCTGGTACACAGAAGCAGACTTCCTCTGATACTGGCAAGAAAGCTCACAGAAATGTCAACATAAGAGAAGCTATGGAAGAACTTTTTATTTGAAATTTGCTTTCATAGTTCGTGTTAAGCTGGCCTAAGGTGAGACTTTAAACATTTGTCACATTTTATAAAGTGCTTTGTTTCATGTCTTATTCAGCTGTGTCCTCCTTGGAAGAGGAAGATGATCCATCTCATCTGAAGGAAGCTAGGGCAGAAAGGGATTTGACAGTCCAGCTAGCAGCACCCTTTCAGGAAAGAACAAGGGTTGGTTCTGTTAGGGAGGATTCAGAGGATGTGGGATTCACAGCAGATGTACTCACTTTTTGCCAGAAAGAGCAATGCTGGTTCCAGCTTTTCTAAGATAAACACAGGGATTCAAGGTCAAACACCAAACTGATAATTAATTGGAAACAGCTGGACACCTGGGAAAGCTATAAATTCTGAAAGCTATAAATTCTGCTCTCACAGATGGTGGGTACTGAACATAACCATTTTGATAGATTTCTCTCAAATTATGTCTGCCTAGAGTCAGACTCTGAAACTCCTTGCAACCTGGATTGATTGACCCCAGTGCTTCTACCTGCTCCCTACTTGACAAGGTGAATGATCTTCTGGACAAAACTCTGGACTTGAGCCTTAGATTTCTGGATGGTTGCCGAATTCTTAGAAATTGACTGCTCTCCTACCATTGCTGCTTGCCACTATTACATTATGCCAGTGATATGCCCAATGTATCAATATTAAAATCACAATTTTGCTCACATCAGCCAGCATTCCTGAAGTTTTGAGGCAACCTGAGACGTGGAAATCAAAAACTTATTTAAAAGAGCTTCCACCTGACTCAGAGATGTTGCTGAAATTATTCAACGAGAGGTTGTGAACTCAGAGCTGGAGGCAGAAAAGATCTTAGTGTGGAAACGTCCTGCCCAAATAAGAAGCTGCAAACCAGTTTTTCCTTCACCTTAAGCTTCTTCTCTGAATATGTGCTGCTGTCTCCAAAAGCTGATGCTATACTTTCCTGGAGGCTGACACCCACACCTGCCAAGATGCATCAGTAACAACTGTGACCACCATGTATGTCCCAGCTGGGCAGCAACATCTGCTAAATGCAGGTTAGACATGGTGTCTAATTATATAAGTAAAGGTGTGGTTTGGATAATATTTGCTATGAATAATGTTACATAACAGAAGCAGCACAAAGATATATTGAGATCTACTAATATATCCTCAGATGACTTATGACTCCTGACTGTCTAGCAATAGCAATAACAATATTTGATTAAATTTTCTTTTATTTTGGACAAGATGTTTTTTATCGGTGCTTTAGTCCACAGGGATCCATACAGTATTCAATTTGCATTTTAAATGAAAAAAATTTCTACAATGATATAAGACCTGAGTTTCCATCAAATGTGTCTTCAACCAGAATTTTGTAGATATTGGATGCAATTCCTTTTGAATACCATTTGAGTTGCACTATTCATCTTTCAAGTGGGAGAGTTCAACATTTTATTTCTCATTTCTGAGCTAGTTGAGATGTGTACTAAGGGAAGTAGCAACATCCCTAGCCATATCACTACATGCCATTATTATTTTATTTGTGTTAGGTTTAGGGGAGCTGCAGTGGCTTAGTGGTTAAGATGCTGAGCTTGACGACCAGAAGGCCAGCAGTTTGAGACCTGAGTGCTGAGTGCCAGAGTGGACGCCCGTCATCTGTCCCACTTCTTGACAACCTAGCAGTTTGAAAACAAGAAATTGCAACTAGATGAATAGGTACTGCCTCGGTGGGAAAGGTAACAATGTTCCCTGTGCTCTGACATTTATTCATGCCTGCCACATGACCACAGAAACATCTGCAGACACAGACAGTGCTGGATATTTGGCTATAAACGGAGATGAGCACTGCCCCCCTAGAGTCAGACATGACTGGTTTTCTAGCAAGGGAAACCTTTACCATTACTTTAGGGTTCAGACCAACATACAGATCTTTCCACTTCCCCTGACTTTACAAATCTTTCAATTGTTTGCATTTACCTTTATCAGAAATGTGGGGTGGCAAAGAGAGGGTGTTAACGGAGATGGTTTCAGAGCTAAATCTTTAGCCCCTTTCTTGACTAATGTTTTCAAAATAGATTTTTCACACATATTGCTTCCTGTCTTTAATGTGACCCGAATGTCAAACTCCATATCAACTCTTTTTATTGTTGAGGTGTTTCTAAGTTGGTCCACAGTCTTTCTGTTACAATTTTTACAGCATATATCAGAATACATTTACCTATTAGTAATACTTTTGCCCACTTGTGTGTACCTATAAAGGATTTTTGTGCTGCAGACTCTTCTATTGTAATTACAGAGAATAAAAGCTATTATCAGTTTCTGTTATTTCCTAATACACATTTCTGAAATATGTATAAATAATAGCTGAAATAGATATATACATCTGGGAATTGAAGTCATTCCAATTCTTCTCCCCAATTCACACGTTTCATTTTGATCTGCTAAAAGAGTGGTTTAGCATTTTCCCTCTCTTGGATTACATCTTCATATGATGAGGGAATTCAAGTGTGTGTCAGGAAAACTGTCAGGAGGCTACACTCTTTTAGAAGTCAAGACTGCAGGCAGAGTTACCGAAGGCAGAGGCTTCACAGCCGAGACACCAGAGTAAGATGTTCTCATCCTCTTCAGGAATTAGTAGATGCAAAATTGAAAGCTGCTCTGAAATCAATTAGAAGAAATAACTCAACAGGAGTAGATAGAAAAAACGGAAAACCTGAAGAGGGGGAAATTGCAGTGCTGTTTAGATAGCATTTTCATATTCTGGAATATCCTTCTGTTTCTATGTTCCCTCACTTAGTTTAGTTTGGTAAATTTTACTAGAATACTATTACAGTGTTAAATTGAGCATGTGTGTAATTTTGTCAGAATAATTTACATGGGCTTTGAGTGTAATCGTACCACTACCACCACCTACCCCTCCTCACAAATTCATGCACATATGCTTTTAAACTGAGATCTGGAGACTCATGAGCCCAGCAATAAGCAAGTTGGAATGTCTCCTAAATGACCTAAGGCAGATTGACCTTGATTTATATTCCCTTTATTTGGGTACCAAGAGAGGTATTTGGTTATCAGGAGATACAGAAAATCAAAATTGACAGGAAGAAGGAACACTGATAATTTAAGATATCCAGATGACACCATATTACTGGATAAAAATAGCAATGACTTGAAATATTGACTGATGAAAGTTAAATAAGAAAATGTAAAAGTAGAATTATAGTTGAATACAAAGAACACAAGAAATATAACCTCAGAAGAATATTATACCTTTTCTGTCATTACTATTGACAATGAAAACACTGAAGTTGTTGAAGATTGTCTGTATCTTGGTTCAGTCATCAATCCAGATAGACACTGTATCCAGGAAATCAAACAAATACTAAGGCTTGAAACAGAAAATATAAAGGAACTAGAAAAGATCTTTATGTCTAACAAATTTGTTGGTGGAGACTAAGGGCAGGATTATCTTTATTATGCCATTACTAATTAATATGTAAACATGAAAGCTGAACAATGAAGAATGCTGACAAAAAAATCAGTTCATTCAAAATGTACTGGAGAATGTTTTTATGAATATTTTCTACTGCAAGAAAGAAAAATGAGTGGGTTCTAGCTCAAATTAAACTGCAATTCCCACTAAAAGTTAAAATGGCCAAATTAAACCTCTTTTTCCTTGCACATATAAAAATGCAAAAAAGTGGGAAAGACTATAATGTTAGGAAAGGTAGAAGGCAGGAAGAAAAGAGGAAGACCAAATATGCGATGAATTAACCCAATAAAGTAGGTGACAGCCTTTGACGGCAAGAACTGTACAGGTCTGTTAATGAGAGGACCTTTTGGGCCTCAATAATTCACAGGGCTGCCAGCAGTTGGAAGTGACTTAATGAAACGTAACTTCAAAAGAGCAGGTTATAGTTTATAATTTAGTTTGACATTTTTGGAATCAGAAGTCCCAATTCATAGCTACATTTGTATTTGTACTTAACATCTATTTTTTAGCTTATTTAGTTAAAGCATATTTGATTCAGAATATATTATTAAGCCTGAAAATGTACCTAAATTAAAAATGATTGCTAATACCCTGGAGAAATTGGATCAGAACAGTAGGGAGGGGAGCTCTCCAGAGAAATAAATGGCAGTATTATCAGCAAACATATTTAAAAGCATTTACTGGTGATTTATCATTGTACAAAGAACTGCACTGCAAAATTAAGAGGGATGCATTCCAAATCATGACTGGAGTCTGATCTGCACATCAGTCTTAGAAGTGCAAATTAAATGGCACACTTAAAAAGGCAGACAGAACAAAATGCTCCCCATCCCTTTAGCCCCTGCCCCCTTCAGAGTGTCTGCTTAGAAGTCAGTCCTACTGAATTTATGGAACCTACTCCTAAGTAAGTATTACAGAATTGCTTTCAAGATTTGCAATTTCTTTCTCTTTTTTTGTTCCAATAATGTTTTGAATGTCACTTTGCAATGAATTGTGTGATATGTACTAACTCTTTGAACAGCTTTATTGTATCCTTCATTTCAGTTCCACTTGGTTAGGCAAATTAAAATATGTATGAGTAAGTGGCTTTGTCATTGTTAAATAAAGCAGAAACAGCCCAAACCAAAAAACCAAGATCAATTTTTCTCTTCCAAATCACATTTACAACTGTAATCTAAAGCATAATGAAATCAATGACGTGTCCCTTCAGCTCATTAGGAGCTATCCTGCACTTCTTCACACTCCAAATAAATCCTGATTGCTCACTCAGGCTTTCGGCAACACCAATGGGGATGAACTTGAGAGTTTTGCCATTTAATTAAACAACTTTACCTTCCATGCATTTGTTGTTCATTATGCTGTAAAATTGCTCTTCTGGTAGCTTGACACATTTGATCATTTAACATGATGACAAGCTGTTTGTTTAAAACATCTGCTTTTCTTGTAGATGCTTGTAGTTGTTCACTAGGGTTACATGATACTTTATTTTCAAACATTCACATTCCGGTTGCGAATCTATACTTTCTATCTTTTCCCACAGCAAACATTCAATCCTATGATCAGACATCCAGTAGATATTTTAAATTTATATCTCACGTTATTTAGAAAGCATGGCATATATCAATTTTCCAAAACTTTCCAACTTTTTTCCAACTTACAATTCCATCCTTGTTTGAAAAACTTCAGACTATAAGAAAAAAAATTTTACTTGTTGTTTACCAATTTTATGGCATCCTTTCTCATTTTTATTCTCAAAATGGTGATATGATGCAGGCTAAAGATGCAACACATTCTTGTTAAATCTTTCATTCCCAATCATGTTTCCTGTTTCATCATGCAGATAGATCCTGACAAAACTTTCCTTGATGAAGTAAGATTTTCCAGTATACCTGCAAATTCAAATCATGTGTGGAAGCTACCAAATCCTGGGCAGGAGTTTGCTATTCCTGCACAGAAAATGCCACTTGCTTCACCAGACAGGCATTTTCTGAATTACTTTCTGAAATGTCCTGGTACTGTAGTTGGAAAAGTTTGCCACCCAATTCCTCTCATGGTAATCTGGCTGCAGGGAAATCTTGGAGAGAGATTCCGCCATGCCAACTTCATGGTCAGAGTAACAAGCAGAAATTGTCACACCACATATTGCAGCTTAGCCCGCAAAATGGAGACAGGCCAACAATTATTCAGTTGAACTTCATCAACGAGTAGAGATATGGCATTGGTTCCTTCAGTCTTAGTATGACATTATACCAAATATTTACTTACTTTTTAATATTTGTATACCACCCATTTGGGAACTATTAACACTAAGGGTACTTCACATGCTTAAAATCACAATGTCATAACATAAACAAAGCACAGAGATAATTACATAAATGATTATACCTAAAGTCATTAATATCACACAGTCTATATTTACTAGTCCTGTCTTCTGCCATACAATGGACGTATTTATATCATCACATTAGATCAACCAATGTAACTGAGATGGGCAAGTTTAATTCTCCAGTTACAATCCCATCTGCTCCAGCCAGCACTGCCAAAGATGGGGTATGAGAGGAACTAAATTTGCTTAACTTCCCCATTCTTCAACCAAATTGAACAGATGGGACAAATTTTGATGACTGAGCACAAGTTTTGAGCAGGTCTAGAATGGACAACCCCACCCACTATGAGATCCTTAGCCTTCCTTTGTACATTCATGTTCAAAGATGCCTGTTTTCCTTTCCTACTCCCATCCCCAGAGAATCACTTCAATTGCTTCTCTTATGGGTTTTCTTCAGGCATCCAACACCATGCTGTTTCGTAATGGCAGTAGAGTAGCGTTCATTCCAGCCGCCCAGGACATAAGGCACATTTGCCGTCCTGATGGACGCCAGCGCCTGCTTCCACTAAGCCTTCTGGGAATTATAGTCCAAGAACACCCATAGCCCAAAAAAGTGCCGCCTGGGGCAGGCCACCGCCCCTCCCCGCCCCCAACACACACACCTGTCGTATGGCCTTTGGGTTTTTCAGACTGGTTTAAAAACTGGTTTTTAGCATGTTCTTAATGTCTTTTAATAGATAGCTTTAAAATTGTTTTTAAAACTGCTCCTTTATCTGATGTTAAATAATGATATTATTTATTTCCTTGTTGTGTGCATTGATTGCTTTGGAGGTCCTCCTTGAAAGAGATAAACTTATAAATAAATAAATAAATAAATAAATAAATATGTGCATGCTTCTTTTGGTAGCTATTCCCATTGCCATGGTTTTCTTCTCTATTTTTCCAGTGCACCTTAGTGTATGACAGACATCAATTGGGAATCTATTTATGCTTTCTAAACTTGAAATATTTGTGATAGCCAGGCAGCACTATCAGCAGCTTGAGGGGTGTGTGTGTGTGTGTGGTGGTGGTGGTGGTGGTGAGGAATCAACCATGTCTTTTAACTATTTTATTCTTCTTCCAGTATATAAAAACTTGTAATATTTTACACTTATTTATATCACATTCAAAAGAAAATGTTTAGAAAATGGTATCCAAAGCCAAATATTTTGTACATCACAGACAGACTATGCCATTGACAAATGTGAAGTGTCAAAAGGATTCAGTTCAGAATGCAAATCTCCCATACCTATACAGAGCACAGGTAAATCTCAAACTGCATAATTCCTGGAGAATTGTTCTACCGTTCAGATTTCAAACTGAGTTCCAGGCAATACATCTTCCCCATTCTTACCAGGCTGCTGGGAGAGGGACTGTTGTTCCATTTATCGGGGGTTTCAGAAGCCTGCAATGCTGCTACAGCCAATAAATGCTACAGGACTACAAATCTCATCAGCCCTGCCCAGAATAGACAATGAGGAGAAATGAGAGGAGCTGGGCATCCAATAGTACTAGGAGGGCCAAAACTAGACCATGCCTGTTCTACAGTAAACAGCAGGGAAACAGACTGATTGTTCCTCTCACTTGCAATTACCATGCTTTAACTCTAAAAGTTGAAAGCCGCAAGGTTGCAATTATCATCCAATGCTTACAAAATGCCTAGCTGAAAAAGCCTTATTGATTAGTTTTGACATTGTGTTCACATTTTTCATCTATAGTTGGATTAACTCTATATTCTACCTAGAGGTGTTTTAAAATATTTTGTCTTATATGCTTCTACATAGCAGTGCAAAGGAGTATTCTATGGAAAATAATTAAGGCTGCTCTGCAAAATATTTAATCAGTTGTGGGAATGAGAAAAGGCTGTACAAATTACAGTACAGTACTTGCTTGCTACCAGAAGTATAATAACTGGCTGCATAAGGAACAACTGGGGTACACAGAAAGAACCTCCTCGAAGATTGTGGTATTTTTGAACCACAATTTGGCATACCCTGGTAAGGGCAACCTTGTGTTGCCAGGTAAGCTTTTTCACACTGGGTCAGGTGAAAGGAATGAACTCACCCAGTGGTGCCTTCATTTTGACAGTTTCACATCTGAAGAAGAAGAAGAAGAAGAAGAAGAAGAAGAAGAAGAAGAAGAAGAAGAAGAAGAAGAAGAAGAAGAAGAAGAAGAAGAAAGTTTCCCACAAACTGCTTATATTGACAGACAATTTGTGAGATAACCAGGCTTTTTAGGGTTTTATAAGCTTGTGCAATTAGAGGATTTGGAATGTTGTTTTTCCCTTTTTTAATGCAAAGGAAAGATTGGAGAAATCTTCCCAGTCTCGTCCCTCCCCTATAAACGGGAACACGCACCACAGGGGGCAGTTTGATTTTTAAGTAGGGCAATTCAAGAATAAGTTATTAACAGTGAATGGCCTTTTAGGCTTCCTCCACATGAATAAGAGTTTGCTTTTTTAATAATAAGAATTATATGGAGGTTGCAAAATAAAGAAATATGTCTTTGCCTCAACATATTATCTGACCCTTGTGGGAGGCAAGTGTTGGCATTGTTTCCTGGAAGTAATCCTATACCACTATCAATTTTCCTAAAAATATGACAGGAAATCTGTTTGAGTGCTAATGTTCTGAACCACTGCCAATTGCATTCTTGCCATCGCTCTCTCTCAGTCTTGTCATCAAAACACCAGAAGCCTCCATGGAAGCTCTGAGTTAAAGCTGGAAGTAATGGAACATCTCACTGATTGTAGGTCCAGATGATAAACTGCCAGTGGTTCCACTAACTGGAGTGCGATAGAACAAAAAATGGGCCCTATCACTGACTATTTGTGAGTACACATCTGAATAACATTGTAAAACATAAGAATGCACAAAATCCAGAACAGCTCTACCCTGAATAGACATTAAGATGTTTGCTGATGTCAGTTACTAATTAAACAATGATTAGCCATGTTTGGCTAGCAAATAGCAGTGACATACTTATTTGACAAAGCAATTTGTTTTTCTTGTTCAGAGAGCAAATGCATAGGTTGTTTATGAAGCAAGGGTATACTTTCTACCTAATGCAATGATGAAGCAATATGCATTCCTTTGTTCCCCTAAAAGATCTGGTCACTATTTTTACAGAAGGCTGAGTATATTTACATAGAAATTAGTCTAAACAAAAGTTGGACACCTATTGATGCAGTCTTTGGATGGCACAGTTAACTAATTCTGCTTGCTACTGTGACTGTAAAAAGTGAATTAAAGGAAATTACAGGATGCATTCCACAATCAAAAACACTGGACAGCTTTTAAAAGACTGTAATCTCCCCACACACACATATGCAGGTTTAAAAAGGATTCATGTTACGTATTCTTATAAATTAGCCATTCTCCCCTACACATTCATAACCAGGCAGTAGCACATTTTTAGAGTTGTAACACCAACTCTCCCCTATAAGGAGCTAAGACCAATTAAGACAGTCTACCCACAAAGACTGCTGGAACCAATGAGTTTTTAAGCAGTCTTGGGTGGGCTTCCAGCTGATCTGGTTGGTGCTCCTGACGAAGTTCAGGTTAACAGTTTTGTCATCAAAAGTTCAGTGCTGAGGCTTTGGGCCAGCCCCCCCCCCCCCCCGAGCCCACACCAACGGCCAGGAGGTGGAGAAGAAGACGTGTGAGGCTGAGGCTTCACCACCACCCTGAACCCCCACCAACATTGATTGATTGTATTATTATATTATTGTTATTTTATTGATTGTATTGTCTGTAGGCCGCCCTGAGCCGCCACGGCGAGTGGGCAGCAATATAAATATGAATGAATAAATGAATGAATGAATGAATAACAGATGGCACATGGAGGCAACCCTGAAGGTTGACACAATTGCTCCTGAATGCTCCCTCTGCTGCAGAGTTGGTCATCCCTGTGGTTCAGAAAGGAACTTCAAGCTATTAAGCAGTGAAGGAGAAGGCTAGGGACCGGATGGAGGCAAGCTCCTTTGGATGAGAACCTGAGACTAGTTAAACAAACAACCTTCATTTATCAGCAGCATGGAAGGAAGGCAAGGAAGATCTATAATGCCCATTGAATTCAGAAGGCAGCAAATCAAGAGGAAGTTTATAAAATTGTCTGAAGCCTCACCTCGGGCCCTTAACAAAGTCAAAATATCTGCAAAGAGTTCACAAACCATTTTAGAACAAAGGTTTAGGTCATCTGATGGGATCATGATTCCACATTTAATACAGGAGATCAAGTTGAGATGGATCCCATGTGCAACGTAAGGGTTATTTTAGATCCAATGTCAACCCTCAATTTTCAAATTGCAGTAGTGAATAAAGCTGCATTTTTTTCAACTTCATCAAATAATACAGTTGCGTACCTCCTTGGACAGATGCTCCCTCAGAACCCTTGGCCCCTCATTGCTAATCTCGCAGTTTGTTTACTGTAACACTCTCCATGTGGGGCTGCTCTTGTCCTTGATATGAAAACTTCAACCTGTCCAGAATTCAGCTGCCAGGCTAGATATAGGAACAAAGAAATTAGACCATATATCTCCAGCCTTTGGAAGTCTGCACTTGCTTCCTGTGCCCTTCTATATCATGTACAAGATGTTAACTTTAACATTCAAAGCCTTATATGGTTTAGGACCTTCTTATCTGTTGGAGTGTCTCTCCATAGAACATCAGCCTGGATCACTCATTCAGGTGCCACCCCTGAGAATGGTGAGAAAAGTTGTGATGAGAAGAGCCTTCTCGGTGGTGACACCAACATTATGAAACTCATTATCGGTTGAATTGCGTCAGGCCCCATCGCTGGATGTATTTAAAAAGCAATGGAAAACTCTACTCCTTAAAGAGTCACTTAGAGACAGTGGTATTATTGTTGGTGTTACTTATCATATACAGTACCTGTATAGAAATGTGTAAATCACAGCCCTTTGCCCTCAGAGACAAACCAAGAAAAAAAAACCATTCTTTTGTACTAGCAGAAAGATTTTTTTGTAATTGTGCATATGCTCCCAAGAAATCTCTTGGGGTCTCTCAAGAGCTATCTAGGTTTTTTTCTGGAAGAAATGCCAAACTGATCGAGTTTATTACAATTTTTACACCAAATGACATATTTCCTATGCAGATTTCACCTGGAAAGGGCAGAAGAAACACCAAGTTGCAAAGGATTGTAACAGTTCCTGCACATAACTAAGTCTTTCCTGCATAGCATTCCCCTGACAGGTCAACGAAGTGTCAAGATGTGAAATCTGTATATAAAGTGCTAAATAATTAAGTTGGTGCAGAAAAAGCAGGCCTGAATTTCTATTTTAAAAATCAGGCTTATGAAAAATTGCTGCAAAATAATTATCTCCAGTCAAGCCTAGAAGCAAGGTCACTGTGTCATAACTTGTCTGACAGTTGAATATGTTATAGAAATGAAAGCATGGAAATAAACAAAGGAGAGAACCAAAAAGTTATTGAAATATGTAAAAATTTGCAATGTGTAATGAGACCAGAAATGGCATCTACAGGTCCTATAACTTGCACTCTCTGTACAGTATCCTGTTTGTACATCATTTTGGTGCATGAACACAGGCTGCTGATTTTCCCCATAGAGGTCTATAGAATTCTCTAGGGCTCTTGGAGTAATTATCAGGCATCACATTCTCTCACTTGACAGCAATGTATTGAATTTGAAAGATTATTGTATAGAAAAGAAAAACCCAAGAAAAAAGTCAAAACAGTGGTGTGTGGAGATGTGTGGTAGTGTGCAGGTGTTATTTTCACAGTGTGGAGGTCTCAACTTCATTACATATGTGAACAATGGCATTGCTTGTAATCACATAAATGCATTGCATATAGCCAGTGGTGGAATGTCAAAAAATTTACTACCCCACCGTGATGTCATCATTGTGGGCAGAGTCAACATCATGATGTCATGATGTTGTGGGCAGGGCGAAAGAAAAAAAATAAAATAAAAATAAGCATACACACACAATCAACCCACCCACCCACAACACAAACCCATAAATAAATTAAATTAAATAAAATAAATAAAAATACATTAAAATACACCCACCCACCCCAAACACAAATCAACCAGAGCTTTTAAACCAGAGCTTAAAGCTTATTCTGGCTAATCTTTCTCACACTAGGTCAGATGGAAGGAACTACAGAATTAACTCACCACAAAATGGCTTCATTTTGGCACTTTTCAACTTTTCAACAGTTAAAGAAGTTAGGTACTAAGTCTTTGCCTAACCAGTTCTCTAGGATAATATGACTTAATGTAAATGTAAAACAGCTGTACCCCCTTAAGGGTTCTCCAATTGGAACAGCACTTGGAACAGCACAGGTGTAGCTTATTGATGAGGTAACTCCAAGACTTTGCTTAAAAACCCCAAGCCAGGCCACCAGGCCTTTTTAGGAACTGTGGTAGTACATCAATTTAGGTAAAGGATTAAATAAACATTAAAATACACAGAGACACACCACATCCAAAAGTGAGTCACTTACCCTGGGGAGCAGGCTATAAGGAGCTTCAGGCTAGCAGCTTCTCTTCCTCCTCCCCACTTGGGAGGACAGCAAGGAGGCCCTGCATACGTTCCAAGCACTGTAGGCGTGCATGCACAGTGGGGGAACCAGTGAAAAGGTAAGCCCTGAAGGTGATTCCCCCCAAAAGCTGCTACCGGTTCTCCGGGATACTGGAGAAAGTTACTACCGGTTCTGGCGAACTGGTGAGAACCTGTTACATCCCATCACTGCATATAGCCATGTGAATGTTTTTCTTTAGAAATATATGGATGGACCACGTGGTGGCATGTGAGTGCTTTTTGCTTAGAAAACAATGGTCCTTTATTCAAAACGAAACCTAAAAGAGTTCTAGATAACTTTCATTTCTGCTCTGAAACCTATGGATTATGATGGGGGGGGGGGGACAGAAGAAGAATGGAAATTCCAACACATGAAGATCATGCAGAAAAATTATTGGAGGATAGAAATCTGGGGAGTAGAAAATGAGGAGGAAGTATAAAAGAGCTTGCAGAAGAAGAGTAGGTGCACCATATACTTCCTGTATTTTTAAATAAAGTATGTGCCTGGTCTCTCTGTTCAGCTGAATAAATTGACTATTGCGGAGCCCTTCTTGCTTGATTATGAACTGATTTAACATCAAGCAGGCCTGGTCTAGGAAGTAGCTCCTGGACTCCAACAACAGGAATCCAAGAAATCTTGTGGATGATGGTGGAAGACTTGGCAGGGAATCTCAGCATGCTAAGACTTGGAATATCACCATGAGAAATGTTGTGACTGCTCAACACATCTTTACACCTGAGCATATCTTAGGTCATATTTGATGACATGTTCAACATGTTTGTAGAAGAGGTGCCCCCTCAAATGGTAGAAAAAATGTTTATCATAACATGCTTCTCCTCACCTCCTCATCTTGGATTTAGTGTGTTTTGGCTTGTGATTGAACATTGGCAGGTAAGCAAAGGCTTAATTTACAAGTCTAATTGCAAAGGACAGCATCTCTGTGGAAATCCCATTGTGATAGGAAAAATAGAGTTACTGAAGAAAAGACATATTCTTCTTGATGTCTAGTTTGATCCTCAGTTATGGATCATACCTCACCAACTGTAGACCAGCGTAGTAGTGTCTGGGTCACTAAAACTACTCATAAATTTTAGGTTTCTGGTCAATGTCACAGAGCCTTTAGTTGCAAGACCTTGTGCATACATACATTTTTGTGCTATAAATGTACATACTTCTGTCCATCTTTTAACATGTGCATTTTCTCTTTTAAGTGCTTCTCCATATTTTTGACTTGTTGCACTTTTTAAAATCCATTCATACTTTTTCTAAGGTGTGCCTGTGTTTCCACATAGCTTCTCTTTTTCAAAAATGTATGGATACCAAGATGCATTTTGTCTTTTGAAGAGTCTTGGGATGTATGAAATTGATATTTTTGTTGGAAATCTTAAGTCTACGATAATTCTTTTCCATCCCTAGTAAGAGATAGTTAAGTTCATGCATTTAGAAAGGATATTCCATGATTTAATTTTTGTCCTTCACTTGTTGACTGCCTGATGAGAATCAGGACTTTTCTTGGGTTCTTCCTCAACTTTCTGTGAGGTCATCAAGCCCAGATGTTTATTTTGTTATTTGGGTCCTAAGTAATATTTGCATAATTTGATTTAGCTATAATAGAATACTGACTATGCAAATAGGGGGCTTTCCATATTCTTAAAAAATCATTCTCATAATTGATTTTGTTTTCATTGCAAAAATCCCTTCTGGGTTCATTTCCTGCACAATGTCATTGAGAGTGTTCATTGTGGGGATAGTGACAGCATGACAGTTCAACAGTCTGAATATTAATAGATGCATTATAGGTTTGAATGTCAAAATGACAGGATACAGCATTCAGCTACCTTAGGGTTTTCCAATCTTAATAATCCACCGGACTAATGGATTTCAACAGCAGTCCAGCCTAGATCACAACTCACAGCCAACATAGCTAAAACTATCAGTGAAAAAAGGTCAATGCTTCTGGGAGCATATGCTAAAGGAATGGGAACAACAGAGAGAATTTTGGGTCAGAGTTCTTTATGTAATGCAGGCACCTTGTATCAGGTATAGCATGGATCGAACTGTGTAGTGGGGAGTGTTAGTGATCCTTTCAGATACAGTGGTACCTCGCTTAAAGAGCATAATGCGTTCCACAGGATTGCTCTTTAAGTGAGTTTGCTCTTTAAGCGAAACACCATTGAAAGTGACCAATTGTGGGGGGGGGGGATTGCAAACCCCGATTTATTTGTTAAGCGAGTTTTTGGTTGGTTTTATTTGTTAAGCGAAGCAAACATTCAGAGAAAATTCTGCTCTTTAAGTGAGTTACTCTTTAAGCGAGGCGCTCTTTATGTGAGGTTTGACTGTACTTCAAAGCTGTATCTGGCAAAGGTGCCACTAAGCAGGAGCCTCCCCTAGAATCTCTCATGTTCACACTGTATCCAGCCTTGGAACTTACTTAGGGCACAGTACATGAACTTCTAGACTCCGAGAAATCTGCTTAGACTTAAACCTGACTGTGTAACATCCAGCCACCTGACATATATTGCTATATTAAAGCTATCACAGCTGAGAGAATAAAACATGTAGTGGTAGCAATGGCTTGTTTTATAAACGTCTGGCAAACACTCTCTTCTTACCCCTTTCAATAAACACACCAGTTGATGAAACAGTTCTCCATTTATTTTGAATAAAAGGATAGTTGAAAGCATAGATTTTCAGTAGGTTCACAGGTCACGATCAAAAATAGAACATCGTCAAACTAATCAAAAAATATCAGAGACAAACAAACAAATCCCATCACCCCAAAGTAAAATAGCCTGTCTATTCTAAGTAATCATTTTTTTCCGATATTGCATCATTTCATCAGTCTTACCATTTTAAGCACACAAAGTGAACCTCTTAGGATCCCATATTAAACTTCCCCCCAAATCCCATTGTTCACTAGCTTAAACAGACTAACACATAGCACATTAGCATTAACCAATCAAATGGTATGACTTTCCTGAAGATGATTCAAACCAGGGGCATTATAACAGCCTTTATTAGAAAAGAGAAAATCAAGGGAAGGGGAAGATGAACTGGAAAATAGGGGAGCGAATGTAAAAATAATAGCAGTTAAAAACAATTTTTTATTGTGGTGCAAATGTATCTTGCTTCTACAAAGATGTAGTTATTCATTGGAATAATTTTATGATAACATACAGCCATCTATATTCCATCATGGTCCAACCCATCCTGCTAAGATACTGAGGGACAGGAAATTTCTGGTCTTTGTATGGGATATAATTCAGGGGAGCTCCTCATCCAACCTAGAAATGTAGTCTGCTTTTATCTCTAATATGTGAGCCATGAAAGAGTATTTAAAGATATTTACCTTTTAATTACCCTATACAGAACTAAGTTGTTCTTTATAGGCACATATTCTGTTTCATGAAATTAAGCAGTGCTTTGCATGTCTTCTCAGTAGACATATGTAGAATTGCGTTCTGCTATGTATGCTTGATGAGAACGTATCCAGTTTGGTAGTTCTGTAATGACATTTGGCCCCAAAGAAACTCACTTTGGCTCATCCTTGCACCCTTAGCCATGCCTAATGATTGAATTGGAATTTGGCCCAAAAATCAGAGAAGATGGTCTTGGTGAGCAAAGCAATATGAAAGATCTCTTTTCAGCTGTGGGATTTTATGAAAATGTTGTGTTTAGCAATATGAAAACATGGGAATGTAGAACCCATAACTAGAAAAATATCTGTCTAAATATCTTTTCCATAATGATAGGATGGAATAAAGATGGTAAATGTGAAGATTATTTTACAGAAGTAATGTCAGATTTTATTTTATACTGCACACATCCCAAAATGAAAAGCTTTGATGAGTCAAACTCTCAGTGTTTGAGAGATCTAAGAAACTGAATGCTTGAACTGCTTTTTTAAAAACAGGAAACCCATCCCTTTCTTCATTTTATTTGTTTTGTTGTTTGAGTTGAGATAAATCTCACCACTCACCATATTGTATTTTATCATTCTGACATTAGAACAAGATGACTATGGCAATGGAAGAAGATCCACTTCCAAAATGCACTTATGCACTCTCAAGTCCAAGTGAAATTGATGTGGATTTTAAGAGTTCAGAGGTTCATAATGGATTTCAGCCAAGGCAATTTTATATAAGGAAGTATTCACTGGGATTATGAGGCACAAACAATATAGATGATTTTTTTCCAAATACAGTACTGTGTATATATATCACACACACACATACATATACATACATACATACATACATACATACATACATACATACATACATACATACATACATACATACATACATACTGTATACGTATACCTATATATACATATATACCTATACTGTATGTACATATACATATACATATACATATACATATACATATACATATACATATACATATACATATACATATACATATATAGATGATAGATAGATATACACACACACACACACCATGAGAAGAAGGAATTCCTAAAATTCTAAAAGCAACAAGAAATATAGCAGATTTTTTCACCTTATAGAATTTGCAATTAGAGTTGTTTTGTCATGTTATAGGGCCTCACAGCTTGATTATATAAGTCCTTTAATGTCTGATTCCTCAGATAAGAAATTTACTTGCCTACTTAATTTGTATCCCACTTTTCCCCACTAAGGCAGCTCACAAATTATAAAAAAAACCAGTCTAATGAAAGCCACAATTCCCAGAGATGGCAGGAAAATGCCAGATGACTGGGATCTAATGGTCCCTAAAAACCACAAACAAAATGATTGGTTGCTAAAGTGGAAAAGAAGCTGATCAACCTATATCCACAGTACAGTCAAACCTCACATAAAGAGCACCTTGCTTAAAGGGCAGCATTTTCTCTGAATGTTCACTTCGCTTGACAAATAAAACCAACCAAAAACTCACTTAACAAATAAATTGAGGTTTGCATCCCCCCCCCCATATACATATATATTCTATTAAACAATGGTCACAAGGAAAAATAGGGTTTCCAAACAGTCCTGCACTTTGAAGTCTGACTCCTCTCAATTACGTACCAGTTGGAAAGAAGGCATCAGGTTAAGGGATGAAACCAGAAGTCCCAGCATGAACAGTTTTCCTCCTCTCATTAGGAAAGGAAAAACATGCTTCAACCATTGTTTATTTAACAGTGGTGACAAGGTTTGATCCATGAGTCAGATTATGGTTGGAAACTCTTTTGCTCCATTAATATCAATTCTTCTGCCTTGAAACCTCAGCCACAAAGAGCTGGCAATCAGAGAATTTTCCCACACATAAATGACCAGTGGTTTATGCCAAAATGTGACTCAGAAGTAACTCTTTTTTAGTGGAAATGGTATATCCAAATGTCATATGTTGACATTAAGGAATTGGGCAAATTCCATAACTTTCATGCTTAATACATGTGCATGATGCTGAAAAATAAATTTCCTAAGTGTATCATCCATCATTTTGCTCAGTAACATTCAAACATTTTCTAGCAGCCTTCACATTGCATTCAATGCCTGTTTTCTCCCATTATTAAAAGTACAGTACTGTATCTGGGGTTTTTCCCCAGTCTGATTGCTGGTCTTGCCACTTTCCTAGTTTTTCACAACCTATTCTCCCTTCACTTTATGAACATATCAACTTGTAAATTATGTTGTTGAGCCATCATCGCAGATATGATTCTTTTAGGTTAACTTTTGTAAAATTGCAGTAAATGAACATTAACAACCTTGCAAACAGCAGAAAATGAAATTCATGTCAAATAGTATTCATTGTGAGCCATGGATGTGCTTCTGCCACCCAAAGAAGTGACAATAAAATGTTTCGGATGCTTACAAAAATCCAAACGAGCTATAATAATATATTGCCGCAGTTAGCAAAGTTCATCTTACTAAATTGGTTTTCTCTAAGCTGTCATGTTTCTGGAAAGTACGCTCATAACCACTGTAGCCACAGTTGGACAAACAATGTGGTACTCAGCAATAATATACCTCAAGGCTCCCCATACTTGAATGTTTACATAGATAAAGGAGACTGACAATTTAACCCTTGGTTTAAACAGACACAGGTCCTGAAATCAACTAGTTAGCTCAAATCATGTCCAAGTCATTATGCACCATTATTATGCTGTCATAATATGGCACATGCCACCAATTATTATTATTTTTTAACATTCAAAAAGAAAAAAGAAGAAAAGGGGAGGGATTTTTTTTAAAGAAGGAAAATTATTTATACTAAAAATCTTAGTTTATTTTTTTTAATCCACCAATTTTTTCAAACAAGTTAGTAGTTGGGTTGGAGTACGTCTCCATTTGAAACAAAAGTATGTTCACCAAATGGCCAAGTGTACTTCTCCCCAGACAAAAACATTTTTAAATTGGTGAGATGTGTGATGCCAAGACTGCTGAGATACCACAATGGTGGTTCTGGGAAGTTGCACACAGCCCATGGACAACCTGTCAAGGTTTTACTTCAATTTTAGAAGCTCATGAAATAACAATATAGTTGAACTTCTTCAATATAGGCCAGTGGTGGCGAACCTATGGCACACGTTTCAGAGGTGGCACTCAGAGCCCTCTCTGTGGGCACCTGTGTGGGTCGCCTCAGTACAGAGTTTGTCCCACCTTTCTGCCCAGCAGCCCAATGGGAGAACTTCCTCCCACCCCCCAGCATACAGTTTGCCCTGCCCCTTTGCCCAGCAGCCCAATGGGATCATTCCCTCCCTCCCTTGTTGCTTTGTTGGCACTTCATGATAAATAAGTGGATTTGGGGTTGCAATTTGGGCACTCGGTCTCTAAAAGGTTTGTCATCAGTGATATAGGCCATAACAAAAATTAAAATTCTTTCAGAATTGTTCTGCAGTTTTACTTGTTCTTTGCAGAATGGTGCAGCTAGTCATGGGTCCCCAAGAATTAAGGCTGAAATCTTTGAAATGCATGCCTTCTTCAAGTCTCCTTTTCCTTCTTCTTTGTTCAACTACTGAACAAATATCCAAGCATAGCTTAAGAAGAAGGAAAATGATATTTACTTACGAGGCTTGAGTTGAAATAAAGTTATCAGATAAATGGCAAAAATAGAATACAGCAGTTCACTTCATCTTAGTTGCAAAAAATAGGAAGAAAAATCTCTTACTTAAGTGATAGTTTCAAGAGGGTAGTGAGTTACTAACTTTCTGAAATGAACACATTTTGAGTGAGAAAGAAATAAACTGAGCAACATAGACAGAACAAACTGAACGACTCAGATAAACTACAATAAACTAGTAAACACCCAAACACAGAGTTCAGAGTGGAAAACAGTTATTTTCGCAGTGAATGAAAGTTTAGCCTACAGATTGGCTGTTATATTCAAAAGCAGGCAATGATGATGTTTCTTGAATGCTGCCCTTTCCTATCTCCATGTCAGTATACATCAATGGCCCTCAACCTTTTTAATCCAGGGGTCCGGATCATGCCCCCTCAGACTGTTGGTGGGCCAGATAGGTGCTGGTGACCATCCCAAGCCACCCACCACTCTCCCCCCCCCCCCGCTTCCCTGCTTACCGGCCTGGAGTAGCTCCATTGCACCAAATAATCCAGCCTGCAACCTTGCTCCAGCTACCGCTTCTGCCACCACCACCTCTATACTTGTCTCCTCCGCTTGGCTTGGTGTGTCCCTAATGGCACTCCATAGCAGGGCTTACAACATCCACCATGCTACTGAGCACCGTTAGGGACATGCCAAGCCAAGCAGAGGAGACAAAAATTGAGGCTGTGGAGAAGGAGGAGGCAGAAGTGGTGGCTGAAGCGAGGTCGTGGGCCAGATGATTTTGTGCCACAGGCCGGATCTGGCCCACAAACCATAGGTTGAGAATCCCTGGCATACATATTGGAATTGCCTGCTGTGAGTTCAACATTATTCACTATTTCAATTAATATACTAGACTGCTGCTTATATTGTACTCAACTGTATATATATATTTCAGTTTCTTCTGGTGCCCAGTGAGTTGTGGAGCTATTTTTTAAAAACATAAACAAAAGAAGGATTCTATAATTCTAATTTTTCCCCAACCTTGTGTTAAGTAATAATATGAACAGATTTCTTTCATAACATTTTTTTTTTTTGCTAGCATAAGCAAATTCTATTTAAGACTTTTCACTACAAATCGTTTTACTGTATATTGCAGTTTTTATATCAGGCTCCTATTTCAAATTTTTAATTACCAGCATTTGTAGAAAGTGAAATTCAGAGATACTGCTGCTTAGTTATCAAAATCATATACAGTAAAACCTCATATAACACTAAAACCTGGTTCCACAAGTCTTGGTGTTATATGATTTTTAGTGTTATCTGATGCATGTTAAAATCCTATGGGATCCATAGAGATACATTGTAACCACACAGGCTTTAGCGGTTGTTATCTGAAGCATCCCATAGGATCTTAATGTTATCTGATGCAATTCTTCCCCCCAGATTTCTTAATGTTATGTGATTTTAGTGTTATTCGATACTAATGTTATATGAGGTATTACTGTAATTCAATTATTCATTAATTTAAAACATTTCCCTTAAATATTTATTGTTTGAATTTTTGTATAATAATAATAATAATAATAATAATAATAATAATAATAATAATAATAATAATAATAATAATAATAATAATAATAATAATAATAATAATATGATTACTGTAATGCGCTCTACATGGGGTTGCCCTTGGTGACCATTTGGAGGCTGCAACTGGTTCAGAATGTGGCTGCCCAGGTCGTGATGGGGTGCAGGCTTTAAGCTCGTGCCTCACCATTGCTTCGGGAGCTGCACTGGCTGCCAGTGTGCCTCCGGGTGCAATTCAAGGTGGTGGTTATTACCTTTAAAGCTCTATATGGTAGTGGGCCAGGATACCTAAGAGACCGCATCGTCCCAAGGAGAGGCAAATAATAAAGGCATGCCAAGGGAGAGGCTAAGATGGGAGGAGCTGCAGAGCCTGGTTTCTTTCACTCATCTGTACAAGCCCTCCCTGCACGGAGCACATCCCAGTGTGAAGCCCATCAGCCTGGTAGGAGTTGGACTCATGGGATTTCCTGTGAAGCTAACTGGGACCGCAAACTGGCAGGAGGCACCCAAGGAGCTTCTGATTGTGACTCAGCCCTCTGAGATGGTAGGGGAAAGAGCTATGGCAGGAGATGTTGTGCTTTTAATATTTGAAGTGGTAGCCATGTTAGTCCATGCACGCATATCAGAGAGTAAACAAAACAAAAAGACAAAAAACTGTTGTGACACTTTAAAGACTAACTGCTGTATTTTAATGTTAGCTTTCATGGATCAAGTCCACGTCATCAGACATAAAGAGTGAGACAACCATTGTTAGTCAACCATAGTGTGCCTGATGTGTATAAATTGATACTGTGAAGTCTAACACTTATGTCTGACCATGAAAGCTAACATTAAAATGCAGCAGTTAGTCTTTAAAGTGCCACAACATTTTTTGTCTTTTCTTTTACTCTCTGCTATGCTTCTAATAAAAACTGTTCCAAACTACACAACTTTAATGTTGACAATGAAGAAATTGAAATAGTGAATGATTTTGTATAACTTGGGTCAATCATCAATTCAAATAAAAACTACAGCCAGGAAATCAGAAGAAGACCAATATTTGGAAGGGCAGCAATGAAGGAATTAGAACATAGAATCAAGTGTAAGGATATGTCACTAAAATTCAATACTGAGATAATCCACTCTTGTATTTCCAGTCACCATGTACAGTTGTGAAAGTGTACAGTAAGAAAAGCTGACGGGGGCGGGAGGAGGAATGATTTGTTTGAAGTATGGTGCTATAGGAGAACTTTTCAAATACAGTACCTTGGACTGCCAGAAAGATGAACAATTAGGTCTTAGAGCAAATCAAGTGTGAACTATATCTGGAAGACAAAAATGATGACATTGAGGCTATCCTACTTTGGACACATTATGAGAAAACAAGATTCTCTGGAAAATATGATAATGCTGAGAAAGTTGAAGGCAGCAGGAAAAGAGGAACATGAAATGTGAGATGGGTTGAATCTCTAAAATAAAGGCTTTGCAAACGTTTACAAGAGCTGATCAGAGCTGTAGAAGACAGGACATTTTACAGGTCAGTCATCCCTAGGGTGATCGTAAGTCAGAAGCAATGTAAGGGCACAAAAGAACAACATCAACAATGCCAATTAAATAAAAAGGAAACCAACTGCTAAGGCTCAGTGATTTAAAAATAGCCTATGATTACATAATTTATTTAATGCCTAATTAGATTAGGTTTGCCTAATCTAATTCCTCTTGATCTAATATTGATATTCAATCTACTGTTAAAGAGAAATCTCTGGTTCTAGTTTTCAAACCTGTTAAACACTTCTTGTTTTAGGACAGAAGTCAAAGATAACATTTCTTAGATTTTATCTTTCTTTCTGTATTTTTTTACTGATTTTGTCACATATATTTTTGCCATTGCCTTTTATTTTGCTTTTTGGTTTATGGATGAGTGAGCTATTTTGAAGGTAAATTTTCTACCCTCATAGTCTTCTGAGGACGGCATGAATTGTTAACACTGTGAGAATAAAACAAAAGCAAAGGTTAAAAAAGGTTGCTGGGGTAGTATTGGTTTTTGCAGTGGATTTCACAAAGTTAATGACTTCGTCTATGTGTCTTAACTTTAGCTCCTAGCAAAACCGATTTCTAATGAAAGCAAAATTGTCTCATGAGACTGACCAAATGTCCCTGATTTATTTGACTGTTTTCTTTCAAGGGTAAATCAATGTGGAAATAAATGGTTTTCATGTTCCTAAACACAAATGAATCAGTAGAGGTAACATTTTAACAAATGACTACAGGTCAAATTCCAACATGATGGGACTTCATGTGTGTATGGAACAACCAGAATGAAAGCAATTATTGAGATTCCTATAAAAGATCTTGGTAATGAACAAAAATTTTGCTGTGAATAATCCATAGGGGCAGAAATTGTATGAACCTTGATATCATGGATGTTTTATCAATGTGTCTAATGCTAGTGATTGGAAACACATTCTCTGGGAGCCCAGAACTGGATCACTGCAAGTGCATTTTATTATTTCCAACCTTACGTATTTACAAAACAGATCATTTATGGCTAGTTCAATGCTCACTATGTTAAGATAATTTAATTATGATGGATTTTAATGAGATATACAACCTGTATAGATTTGTATTGGGCTAATACAATTTGAGAAATAAAATTTAGAAGAATGTGTATTTTGCAAGTATCCAAACTTTATTAAATATGACAGTATTATAGATATTATACAGAATACTTGTATGACTAAACACTTCTCTCAAAGGTACAATGTGAACATTCATAATATTAAAACCTTAAAAACTAGAAGTTAAGGTCAAGAATTTTAAGTAGAATGATTTTAAAAGCTATAAAACAATTTGCTATAAACATTTGTATACTAAACTATTTCAGATATGGATGAAGCTGTCTGGGCTTAGCTCTTCTTGACAATCCAATTCTTAAAGGACCACAACATGTTTTAAGAGGCTGTATTCTGTTAATTCCATCACATAAGCCATTTCCTGTATAAAAGGAAACAGTATTTTAGAAATGTATGTATGTGTATATTATTTCTTACCTGTTAAACCAGTCCAAAAGTTCTGTTAAAGTCAAAGTAATTCATCAGATTTTAGGATGGCCCATGAGTTTCCCCTGATTCATGCAACATGATTCACACCCTGGTCCTGTAAAATTTTATTTCTGAAGAAGCAATGAGGAGCCTCGTTGCCCAATATGCTGCAGTGGTGGAGACGGTGCTGTGCAGCATGAGAAGGAACCTTTGTTGTTGTTCAGTCGCACAGTTGATTCCGACCCTTTGCGACCCTATAGACCCATTGCCTGCCAGGCACCTCTGTCTTCCACCATCCTCCTCAACCCGCCAAGCTTTGTGCCCATTGCATCTACAATACCATCTAGCCATCTCATTTTGGGCCGCCTCCTTCTTCTCCACCTTTCCCAGCATCAAGGCTTTCTCAAGTGAATTTTCTCTTCTCATTTGATGTCCAAAGTACTTTCGGTTCATCTTTACTATTTGATCTTCTAAGGAGCAGTCAGGGTTGATTTCTTCTAGGATCGACCTATTTGTTCTCCTCGCTGTCCAGGGGACTCTCAAAACTCTTCTCCAACACCACATTTCAAAGAAGTCTATTCTTCTGCACTCAGCTTTCCTAATGGTCCAGCTCTCACAACCATACATTACCACTGGGAATACCACTGCTTTGACTCTGTGAATTTTTGTTTGCAAGGTGATGTCTCTACTTTTAACTATGTTCCCCAGGTTTCTCATAGCTTGTCTCCCAAGAATTAGTTGCCTTTTTATTTCATGGCTGCAATCACCATCTGCAGTGATCTTGGATCCTAAGAAAGTAAAATCTGTCACTGCTTCTACTTCTTCCCCATCTATTTTCTAGGGACTGATAGGGCCTGTTGCCATTATCTTGGTTTTCTTGATGTTGAGTCTCAAGCCACCTTTTGTATTCTCTTCTTTCAACCTAAGCAGAAGCTTCTTTAGGTCTTCCTCACTTTCTCTCATTAGGGTGGTATCATCAGCGTATCTCAAGTTGTTGATGTTTCTTCCAGCAATTTTGATACCAACTTGTGATTTGTCCATCCCTGTATTGCGCATTGTGTGCTCTGTGTATAAGTTGAATAAGCAGGGTGACAAAATGCAGCCTTGTCTTACTCCTTTTCCTATGCCAAACCACTATGTCATTCTGTATTCTGTCCTAACTGCTGCTTCTTGACTCATGTACAGATTTCTCATGAGGCATATAAGGTGTTCTGGTATTCCCATCTCTTTAATTACTTGCCACATTTTGTTGTGGTCCACACAGTCAAAGGCCTTGGTGCAGTCAATAAAACAGAAGTTGACTTGTATCTGATATTCCTTTGTTTTCTTCATGATCCAACGTACTTTGGCAATGTGGTCTCTAGTTTCCATGTCTCTTGAGAACTACTACTACAAAAAAATGAAAAATTAAAGACTATAAAAAGAAAAATACTTCTGCACATTGAGTTATTAGAAACAGAATAATTTACCTCTTTTTGTTTGAAAGCTGTACATTTTCTCCTTTGTAAATGAATGATAATCAAATGCTGGGTGCCAAGGAGGTAGTTGTTTATTCCAAGGATCAGAATGTTCTTAAACATGAAAAACAACTCATTGTAAGCACACTTAATATTAATACTGAAAATGCAACATACACATTCTACACCAGGAGTTCTCAACCTTTTAAACAGAGGGCCGGGTCATGCTCCCTCAGACAGCTTTGGGGGCTGGATGGCCATTTTGCTCTTCTTCCACATGATGACACTTCCTGGCACACCATAGCCATATGAATGGTGCTCCAGGCCACATCTAGCCCATAGGCCTCAGGTTGAAAACACCTGTTCTACATCATGGGTTACCAAATTCCTTCAGCTGTCACCCTTTTGTTTCTACTTCTACTGTCCCATCACAATGGCAATTAGGGGCCACCATTGAGACCTGGACTATGTCTCCTTCATTTCTCCATCTATGTGCCTGAAGCAGAAATGCATGGCTGAATCTAACTGCCATTGTGGTTTCCCATAAAACTTCTGACACAGTGTCTGTCAAAAGCATTAAGGAAATTAAAATAGCAATCCTTGGTTATCTGATACCAAATGATGCCAGCCGCTACAAACTCTAGGTAAGTCTGCCAATATCCACCAACACAGAACCATAGCACTCCTCCTAAAAGGGATTCCCTTAAACTGGGGAATCCAGTTACTTTCCAAATACTATTAGATAGAAGATTAGATTGCCACCCACATAAGGAAAAATCGACACTATCTGGGTTTATGGAGATGTATTACTATATGTATTGGTGTCTGGAATTATTTGTTTTCTTGTATATTGTTGTCAATATAGAAATGCAATTAATAAATAAATAAATATTTGTTCCAGGCGTTTACATGAATAGAAAGGGTTTGCATATTCTCTCTTTATCTTTATGGAAGTGCAAGAGAAGTTGAAGACTACTTTATAATATAACATATTGCACCTTAAGAAGAGGGTTTTTGTCTCCTTAAAAACTAACATTTATTTGACATAAGCCTTTGTGGACTGTAGTCTATTTAATCAGGTACATGATTCATCAGAAGCATCATGTTATATCTACAGTATTGTGTTTTTTGTTGCAGCAGAATGACATCCCCTTCCCCAATAAATTTATAAATAATTTTCAGTTACCTTCAGAGGGTGAATAAAACAATTCTTCATCTGATATACTTGAAGCACTGTCTTCACAAGGTACTTCCTGCTCTTTCTGCTTTTTCCCCATACGGTCCTCATATGAACACTGTTCATACTCATGTTGCTTCATCAAGCTTGTGTTTACAGATGTACCAATACTGGAAACACACACTTTTGTTCTATTTTTGCAAATGACTTGGGAGCCTTCATTTACTACGTTCTCAGAATGATTTAGTGTAAAGGAATCTTTCTCATGAATTTCTCTTTCTTTGTAAACTAGACTATCTTCTTTTTCTTTACTAATTTCATTAAACATTCGAAGCTCTTCCAGGACTAAATCAAACTGGCTTTTCATTTCAAATGCATTCAGTGTTTTAACTGTGAAAGAAAAATGCTCTTCTGCTGCCTCTTCAAAGTACTTTGGTTTCATTATGCTTGAAACTATCATTAATTTGTTGGCAGAACCACCAGATTTTACAGATTGATCTTTGAAAGGCAACTCTATTAGATTCTGGTGTTCTTTGCTTTTGCCTGAGCAACTCTGGTCAGGAACATTTTCTATCTTTTCTGCATCATCAGCATTAACTTTCACAGACATTACCTCTGAATCATGCCTGCTACTAAGTAAAACATCTTTCTGAAACAAAAAAGTATTATGTTGTACTGTAGGATGCTTCAACCTTTCAGAGAATCTAGATTCAGAACTACATAAAGACTGATATTGTAAAACATGTTTAATTTGTCCAAACTCAAATCCATTTTGCTTTCTCCTTCTGCGCAGGGCAATCCTCCTATGCCATATATTTATAATTCGATCTTTATAATCATCATTATGAATAACCAACATTTGAGAATTCTGGTCAACATATAAGAAACATTTAAGCATGTTTTGAAATTTCAGGCCTGGGAGAGACACATTATTGATTCCACCTTTTTGCCATTGGCTGTCAGCATTTGTGTCTTTGAAATACAGATACTCTTTATCTTTGGTTTCTTGTTCTAACATAATGTAGTTTGTAAATAAATTGGTGGAAATGTAACTACATGTCAATGTACAAGAGCCACTGATGGTGACTCTTCTATTAACTGCTGCATACTCGTTGTTACCTCTTTCACAATTTTCATTAGTAAACTTAACCTTGTCTATAGATAAAAGTTGATCCACTTCTGAATCTGTATTGAAGCAGATTTTATTGAATGTGTCAACATAAATTTTTTTGCGTTTCTTATCCACAAAACTACATGGATTTTCTTGACCCTTTTCCCAATTACCACATCTCACTATTTGTCTACTACATATTGCTATATATTTTGAGATATATTTGTTCTTGCATATAAGTTTATTATTTCTGAATCTTCCAGTTGCAAGTTTGTTGTTGGGTCTTAAAACTCCATTTTCTTTGAAGATGTTTCTATTTTTCTGCTGTATATATGTTTTTATGGGAACAATCATTTGCATGTTATAGTATTGAATACCTAAACGTTCAGATATGATTGAAACTGAGTTCAGAGGATTCAATAATCTTAGAGCAGAAACATCAAAATTGTTATTTGGTAAACTTTTAGTATAAGAAGGTATGATATGTTTCCTTATTTGTTCTTTTTCACTGGTGGCTACTGAAAAGATAAAATCTGCTGCAGTATCTCTTGAAAAAAGGAGGCATTCTTTGGTAATTTTTTCATTAGATATAACTCTTTGTCTGGTATTAAGTAAAAAAGGATGGTTGAATATTAAGATGTCATTCTTTTCAGTTGCAGTAATAGAATCATATATTATCTTTTCTTGTACAAATGACTCAAAAGCAACATGTTTAATTAATTTGGGAACTACAGTTGTACTATTTTTTGAACAAAGTATATACATATGATTAAATACTTTATTTCTTCTCAATGTATTATTTGTCTGCTTTTTAGATGATAATTTATTACTCTTTTCATCCACATAAAAATTATGCTCATACAACACAGATCTAAGGTCTGACATTATTTTCACAAAATTGCTAACTGGTGGAAACAGATGTAGAGATTGCTTAATACTGTTTTCAACAACTGAAACTGGTTTTAGATTATCATCTTGTTTCCCTGAATTTAAAATTTCATATTCTTGGGAACCAGTGCCATTTTCACTACTGTCAAATTCTGGCTTATCTGTAAACAAAGACTCTATTGTAGTAAGCCTTCCTGCCAAGAAATGGTTAAAAAATGTATTTATTGTTGGCAACTTATTTTCCGTTGAAATATTGTCACTATCTATTGAATTTTCTTCTTCTTTGGCATGTAAAACCCAAGATTCTGTTTCTGTGAACAATGAATTGTTATTTTCATTAAGTTCAGAAGCAGCATATTTTATGCCATTATAATCTTTATCTCCAAGAGTCCATTTTTTAACATATGATATATTTCCTAGCAATCTGGATTGCAAATTGGCATTCATGCAGGGTTTAAAAGGTACACGTATTGTACTGGAGGATAACTGTGTGTTGCTTTTCTCATGTAATTCTAAAACATTTCGATCAAAATTCCGTGACATTTCAGGAAAGCTAAGAAACAACTTCTTATCTGCATAGCATGGCCTTTCCAGTAGTTGCCATTGCAAAGGATTATCTGTTTTACATTTCTTGAGCTGTGGTTCTCCCGCTTCTTTTGGTGAGGATAAAAGTTCTTGTGAACTTGCCATGTTCATTTCTGAACAACAAGCCTTTGATGGACCCTGTTAAACAAATTCAAATTAAATATAAACTGTTTTGTTTTCCCTAAATTCATGTGTATTTTTGAATTTTAAAAAACAGAATGACATGTACGGTATTTTAGCTAACTTCTTGTTTTCATTGGTGGTCCTATCATTTGTTTTCCATATGAAATAATAGGAATAACAGCATGTTCATCTATAATATGCATTCATCACTGTAGCAACTATAATTGTAAAAATAATAATAATCTAAAGCACTTTTAAAATAAAAGCACTAAGCTTAACATTTTGGAATAAAAGCCCAGTAGTCCTAAATGATATTATTAGGGGTGTGATCCCAAGCAATGTTCAGAATTTTAAGAAGGCAACGCTAGGTCCCTCAGTAAAAGTTTTTCAATAGGATATGCAACATTATTGAAATGTTCACATTTAACACACAGTAAACCCATTCATATGGATTCACAGAGACTTGGGCTTCTAGGAATTGAAGTCCAAGAACAAATGGTGTGTCAAGGTTCCCCATCACAGCACTAGGCCATTGGAAACTTACTAGGGAAATTGAACTGGCAAAAACCACTCTTTACATAGCTATTTTGAAAGATATTTTAAAGTTGCTATTAGTTGGTTCTGACATGAGGACACATAACTAACTAAATATGTTAAAATAATTCAGTGGATCTACATTCTACTGTGAATTAATCTGTTGGCTCAGCGCTTAAGAAGTTCACATTGATAGTAGGAAGGATGGATGGCAAGTTGGCTGTTTAAGACCTGAGTACTGCATGACAGATTGAGCACCCATCTCTGTCCCAGCTCATGAAGACATGATAGGGAGCCTCATTTGGGCATTCCCTGAGCGATTTTTTTTTTTTTTTGGCCAAAAATCTTTTCAACCCAGAATAATTTTTCACATGAAATTATTATCTGTTCCACAGCTTTTGAATTAATGTCTGGAATTAATATCTGGAATTAATGTCTGTATATGACACAGTCTGCTTCAGAAGCCACACTCCTATGAAAGTCAGCAAAGTAGTCTGAAGGCTGCAAGATCATCTGAAACATATCAGAAAGTGTCATATACTGAAAATGCATATGAAATGGTTTCTGGAAGTAACAGAACATTATTAAGTCCCATCCCTCCAAAGTACACTAAGTGAGTGTTTGGAAAAAACCTGACTGTTCTATAGGCACAGTTTAGATCAAGGGTTCTCAACCTACAGCCTGCAGGCTGGACTTGGCCCAGGGCACCATTTCATGTGGCCCACACCTTTGCTCCAGTCTCCGCTGTGACCTCCACATCAGTCCTTGTCTCCTCCACTTGGCTTGGGATGTCCCTAATGGCACTCCATAGCAAGGCAGATGTTGTAAGCCTAACATCCGCCCTTCTACAGATTGCTGTTAGGGACATGCCAAGCCAAGCAGAGGAGACAAAGATTAAGGCAGTGGCTGTGGACACATGCAGATGTCTGTATCTTTCCTGGGGGTCACTCTGGCCAAGCGCAGGTGAGAAGGACAGTCTGGACTCCTCCATGCAGCTTCTCCAGGCTGATAAGCAGGGAAGCAGCATGGAGGGAATGGTGGTGGCTTGGGGTGGTCCCACTGCTGCCTCCACCGCCACAACACCCTGAGTTCCCCTCTCACCACCACCACCACCAGGGGGTCTGGCCCACCAAAAGTCTGAGGGGGTCTGGCCCGCAGCTTTAAAAGGTTGAGAACCTCTGCTTTAGATTGATCTAGCCTGTCTTGAGGCTAGATAGGGCTTCATCCCTTATACACTCTACAAGGTAGTTTTATTCATGCAATATTCACAAAAAGAATTGAAGAACAATAGTATTGCTCCTTCCCTGTTCTAACTGTAACTGATTTTTATGGCGATTAAATAACATTAGGGAATTGCATTCACTAGACTATGGCAAGACGCCTAAACTGTATAATGCAATAAAATGCTCTTGTATTACAGCAGGATGTTCTGATTATTTACTGTCGCATGTATGTATAAAGTCCAAGCAAACATCCTGAAGTCATAAGCTGGATTTCAATCACTGGAATAGATTCAGATTAAATGAGCTCTCTTTAAGCTGTATTGATTTAATAATCAAATTTTCAAACCAAGTGAAATATCACTAGTCCATGACACTAATTTACAGTATGAGCCCATCAGTGTTAAATAAGATGTACATTTCACTATGTTCAACTGGACTTAATCCCTGGTACATGTGTTTTAGAATTGCCTTTAAATTAAAGATATTGGTTGGAGTTTTGTGGGCCTAACTACATGGGCATATATGGTGATGTCATTGGCCTGCAACATTGATCTGTAATTTAAGAAAACTTAATTTAATTAAATTGAAAGATTCCTCTCTCACCTTCTGGGTGGCAGTTTTTTTATATTTAAGGCAATCCCTATCCTGAGTCTCCAAAATGACATCCCTAGGAAGGCTTGGAACCTGAGGGTAGATGGATGTAGGAAGCTTTACATTAAATTAAAGATAAATGTTGCAAGCTGATATTACCATTTATGTTTGCATACTTACATCCACAATATTTCATCCATTGCTTTACAATTCATTGCTATCAGGCGATGCTGTAAAGGTTTTTGTGTCTTCTAATTGCATTGCAAATGATTGGTTTGAAACAAAATTTGGCATGACTTTGACACATTTTAGAATGTGAGGCTTGTTAGCCTAATCAATAAAATTTGTTTGTTAAGGCAAATGTTTAGTTCTGTAGTAATATCTGTTCAAAGCAGGTCCCTAATTACTCCAAAAATATTTCTTTCTATATGGTCCAATCAAATATTCTTGCTTCTGCTTTGGAGCTGGCCTGAGGATGCATCTGTGATACATGACAGTCATGCATTTTTTTATCACCTGCATTCTGATTTCCTATTTCACTGCTGAGCTACTAGTGTCTTTTAAAAATATTTATAATACAAATTGAAAGCAATCTGGAAAATGTAAGTTATGTTTACAGTTCAGAAAATGTATGCTAATTCATCTGAAGACTTTTTTTAAAATAACTTTTAGAAAGAAAACCAGCCATAACAAGATTTTACAGACAAATAGGCAAACTAAATGTGACTAAAAATTGCTGTTAAGATACTCATGTATTCTTTCTATCACATGATTTGCCCATGGTCACCCTGAAAGTCCTAAGGTCTTCTATTTCCTCACTATTTCCTACTGCTATCAGTAGGGCCTAGCATCTGTTGCCCACCACCATTTCACAAAATGTCGCTCTAGCAATGTAAGCAGCACTGTGAATCTGCCATATTTATTTTCCATACTGCCTCCAGTGTAGCCCTTCTCTGGACATTGGGTAAATTAAAATAATAACTTGACTCAACCATTTGGTGCAGCTTGGAGGGTTGGCAGCAGCAGAGAGGCAATGGGTAGCACTAGATTTCTCTTCTTTTCATGTCCCCATCAACCCTTGGTGCTTCTGGAGAGAGAACATCTAGCGCCACGAGTGAAAAGCCATTGTCAGTGTTCCACATTCTAAAGACCTGAGAAATGTCAATGTCTGAGAGAGAGAAAGGCTCTCTTGTACTGCATTTCATTCAGAAACCATCGGGTTTATAAATAAATAAATGGATGGATGGATTTTTAAAAATCTCTTCTTATTCCACTTTATTACTTATTGCCAAAGGATGTGTGAAGCGAAGAATCAGACTTCATACAGCGCAGGATAGTGTGAGAACAGTTTAGAGACATTCAGTCCCCTCCTATAGAGTTCATAGAACCCCCAGAGAGGTAGAAAGGTAACACCTGAGGCAAGGGAAACTGGTACAGCATGACCTTAAAGTTATTGGAGAATAAACAAAATAAAACAAAAACAACATTGTGGCACCTGAATGACTAACTGCTGTGTTACTAAAGACTGTTAAACTAGATACTCTTTTAGGTGCCACAATGTTTGTTGTCTTTTTGTTTTGTTTACTCTCCCCATATGCTTACACAGACTAATTTCAATTTAAAATGTCAGATGAGAGGAACTGCAGAATGAATTAACCAAAAGGTGGCTTCATTTTGGCAGTTTCACATCTGGCCTAGGGACAGAAGAAGAACCTAAAAGTTATTGTGTACGTGGGTTGTTGTTATAGTTATTGTTGTTTTACAACACACACCCTTCCTCTTTCCTTTTCCTTGTGTGAAGTAACTTTGCTGGCTTTTAAGGGAAACCGCTCCCTCAAAAGAATGGAGAGAAAGCCTGAGAGCAGCTGCCCCTCAAGACTGCGATTTGGGTGCAGATGACACTCGAAGCCTGGAACCTCCCAAAAAAGAGATCTTGGCTGCCTTTTCCCTCCTCCTCCCCTGTGCATATGGTGCCTCTGCCTTATACTGAGGGGGAAAGATGGGGGGGGGCCAGTCACGGTGCTGAGGTAAAAATAATAGTAGTTATAATGATCAGAAAGCAGGGGCCCCATGACACTCTTTGAGGTAACTGGTTATAATGCCGCCACCATTTCCTGAGAACACTAACAGGCCCTGAGTACTCTGGCATTAATGTAACCAGGACAAATGGTTTCAGAGCAAGCGGCTTCCCTGCTCAGGAAAACTTGGGCGCACCTGCGCTGTGTTATTTTCCATTAAAGCAAGGGCACGTATTTCTCCGTGCTTTTGTGGTCCCAAGGCTTTTGTCTCTACAGCTATCCTTTGGTTTAAATATGAATAAATAAATAAGTTCATCACCCTCAGTCTTTATTGTACATGGACCATAGGCCTTTACCAAACAGGGCATGACTTAAAACTTTTTGTAAAAAATTCTCTAACCAGGTATGATGTTCACTAAAACAACTCATATCCTTTGACATCTTACTAAAAACTTAAATAAATAAATAAAGACCGAATCCTGGTGGCACAGTGGTTAAACTGCAGTACCGCAGCCAAAATGTTGTGAGTACGATCCTGATGGGGATCAAGGTTGACTCAGCCTTCTAGCCTTCTGAGACTGGTAAATTGAGAACCCAGCATCTTGGGGTCAAAATGCTAATTAACTTGTGAACTGCCCAGACATTCCACTAAGCACTATGGGGCAATATACAAGTGTAATTGCTGTTGCAAAATAAATACTGTAAATAGAAACCCTTTTAACAAATCTGCCTGGTCAGAAGAAAAGGGGCAGAGATGAGGCTGTTCGTGCTATGAAATACTGGCACTACATTTCTTAAGAACCATGTTATGTATTTATTTATTTGTGCAAGAGGCAAACGAGGTTTATCTTAGAGAGTAAACAAAACAACAACAAAATGACAAAAAAACATTACACAACTTAAAGACTAACTCCTGTATTTTAATGTGAGCTTCTGTGGATCAAGCCCACTTCATCATTGGCATTACCTTTGTTAAGAACCATCTTGTGTGTTTATTTATCAGTGCAAGAGAGAAACGACCTTCACCTTCTTCCCCAACCCCCTTTGCTCTGAAAAGGAAAGCCTTACAGCAATTTCCTACTTTTTTCCCCACCCCAGACTTAAAACCTAGAGTTTTTTTTACATAGGCCTCTAAATTCCAGGTTTTATTCAGTCCATACCACCCCCACCCCCAAAAACCCCTCTGAAGGAGCCAGAATCCTCACAGAAAATGAAGGGAAATGGCCATGAACAAGGCTTTGCAGCATTTCATTGTCAGACCATATGTCATTGACTGTAAATTAACAACAGCAAAGCTAAAATATCCAATTTTAAGACATTGTCCCAGTGATATTTCGCATTAATGACATGGGGAGGAGGGGCAGAACCTCTGTCTCCAAGTAACAGAAGGAGTTGGGGTTAATTTTTGATGTTCCTTGCCTATATTTCTAACCTCCCACCTGAGATTTTTTTTTTAGGCGGGAAACTTTCTGGTGCGCTGGTAACTCCTGCACCTCTTGAACTCCTCAACTTTTGTTTCACTGGGAAAAAGCAAAGCAATCACACGTATATACTGCCTCATAGCGCTTAGTGCACTCTCTGGGCAGTTCAAAAGTTAATTAGCATTTTGCCTCCAACATGCTGGGACCTCAGAAGGATGGAAGGCTAAGTCAACCTTGAAACCTGGTCAGGATTGAATTTACCACCTTTTGGCTGCAGTACAGCAATTTAACCGCTGCGCCACCAAAGGTGTCAGTTGGTTAGAGCTCAGGGAAAGGGTGCACCAGCCCCGCAATGCTAAACTGGAACTCAGTGTGATTTACTTATGTGCAAAGTGTTGAACAAGTTATGAATGTACTTAATTTCTTGTTATGTCTGGAGGTGTCCAGGGAAAAAGTGCACCAAGCCCCCCATCCAACCTGGTGCCCACACTAAACTGGAATATAGTGTGATTGATTGTGATGGCTTAGTTGTTAAGACACTGAGCTTCATAACTGGAAGGTTGGCATGTCTGCAGTTTGAGACCCTGAGTACTGCTCAATGTAGTGAGCTCCCATCATCTGTCCCAGCTCCTGCCAACCCAGCAGTTCAAAAGCAAGAAATTGAAGTAGATTAATAGGTAACAGCATTATGTGTGCTTCTGCATTTATTCATGTCTGACACATGACCATAGAAACTTCTACACACATGCAGATAGCACTGGCTGTTTGATTGTAAATGGAGATGAGCACTGCACCCTGGAGTCAAATATGATTGGTTTTTGGGTAAGGGCAACTTAAAGATATCTACTTGAACACGTGCCTCCAGTATCTCAAAATAACAAGTCCAGCCATCAGAATTGACACAGGTTAATTTACAACCACTGTTGCTTCTATTTAATTTATTTATTTATTACATTTTTATACTGCCCACCCGGGATTTTTCCCATACTGTGCGGTGTACAGATAAATAAACAACATAAACATAATAAAACAAACAACAAAATAAATATCTAATGGTGTCTGAGGATAAGCAAGCTAAAAACTGCCCAGCTAACTTGTTATCAATGGCATGATAGTCTTAAAGGCCTCCTCAAAAAGGAAACTTTTAAGTTTTTTTTTAAAGAATTCCAGGGATGGGGCTTCTCACTTAACATAGTGTGTAACTGCTAATAGCAAGATCTGAAAGGTAAACTCATTACCAATTGCATGATGCTGAGATGATTATTTTTCATCTACCTACTAACCAAGCTTCATAGAAATAAATCTGAACATCAATCGAATCTTCTGTCATTACCAGGTGGGAAAAGCCACATTAATTTGCAGTTGTATCTAATATAACCAACCATTGTGTACTAATGTACCCCACCTAGCCATGAGGCCATGTATATATTATTGCCCTGAAGTCTCATCCCTATGTCTAGCAAAGTGGACTTGATCCATGAAAGCTCACATTAAAATATAGTAGCCTTTAAGGTGTCATATCATTTTTATCTAATTTTGTTTGGTTTTATTTCCTGCCAGAACAACATGGCGAAGGGCAGACAGGGAGAAAGATCTTGTCTGCCTGTTTCTGCAGAAGGGAACCTGTCCGACAATTATGGTTCCTCTGTGCCTTTACCTTAAGTCATAAGTTTCACTAAGTTCTGTAAGTGCAAAGGGATTGTCCATGCACTTTCCCACAAAGATACTTAGCAAGGGACAACAGGAGTAAACGATAGACGCTTCCTGCCTATCTCAGCTGCTGAAAGAGTGCAGTGGAGGCAAAGGGTTGCTAGGATTTGAAGCCTGACTACTTACTATGCAGAAGCTGGTTGTACTTCAGTGATGTTTACTTTTGAGTAAATATTCTCAGGCTGGGGAAGTTGAGTCATTATGAAACATGCCAGAGTGGGCTATTCCAATAAACTATTTCAAAAAGTAAAACTCTTTCAAAATGACTGGGTTTTGTGTTCATGTGCAAGAGGAAAGGGTGAGGGACATTAGTAGAGTTGTACCCCTTTGTTTTTTCACATTTGGAACTACAAGAATGTAGGATAAATGTTTATCATTCTAAACAGATTTTGGGGGTTTTCACATCTCACTTTACATTGTACAAAAATGATAGTCCCTAAATCAGTTAGGCCAGTGATGTTTATCTGCAAAGACCACTGCAAGCAACTCTAAATAAATAACCATAATACACCTTGGAGGATGTTTACATAGCCTGCCCTGGCTATGGTGATACAGTATATGTCTGTTAAATCCCATGTGGGTTCGGTTACCACAGTGTACTTAGATGGGATGGCTGCTGAAGAATGCTGGGAAACTTCACCTGATTGAAAACACTGCAGCCATACCTGGGATGGATAATAGGGAACACCTAGTTTCCCTGTTACATCAATATTATTGGCTATGGATCCATTTCCTGGTGAATTCAGAATGCTTGCTGTGACTTGTGATGCCTAATACAGCTTTTTGTCCAGGCTGTCTTAGGGACTTTACATGGGTTTGAACATGTTTGGGAGAGGCTCTTCATTTTATTCTACCACTCAATGCATCTTTAGATGAGGAGTTGATAGAAGGTCTTTTTAGTGGCTGTTCCCAGTCCACAAGATCCCTTCCACAAGAGATTAAATTGGCCATCTCCCTGATGCCCTTTTGGAGACAAAGGTCCTGTCTACAATTGTCCTCTTGGGGCACTGTAAAATGGCTTTTTGAAAGCCACTTGAGACCAGGAGGAAGAGCAAAATGCTGTCTAGAGCAATTCCTGTGTCCACACAGGTTTTTGCTTCTTTGATGGGGCTGCAGCTGCTTTGAGACACAAAGAGGCTTTTCCCACCCCCACCCCCACTGATTGCACTCTGATCAGTGGCAGAAACAGTGCTTCGCAGTTGATGGGGAAAACTTTCCCTTGTCAGATGCAAAGAAGTGGTTCCCCCCCTCACCATGTAAAGTGGCTAATCAGCCTTTATGCCTGAGTCCCATCAGTGCTAGGGTAAAAGCCACATTACAACTGATCTCTGTTAAGCTGTAACATGGCCCCACTATGCACATACAACTGGGAGCAGGATAAAATGCAACAGTTCCATTATTTCTATCTTTGATGGGGTCTCAAAATGGGGCTAAATGCCCTGATTGCAGTGTAGATGTGATTGGACCAACCCACCCCAACAGCAGGCTGTATGCCTTTGTAAACTGTCTTATTTTGGCTACAAATCAGACTGAAGAAGGAATGTTTTATGGGTAAAGCTGCATGCTTTTCATTTTTTCCCCAAACTGTGTTCTCCACCACCACCCCTCATTATTTTTATATTTAAGTTGTTTTAAATTTTATGTTCTGTTAATATTATTAATTATTTCATAGCATTTATAAATATTTTGATTTATGTATTTGTCTTCCCCCACAGCATTTTTAGCCAAATTAGTTCCCTGAATTTGGAGAGAGGATATAAATGAAATGGGGAAATAAATAATACTAAACAGTCTGTACTTTTAAGTAACTCCCAATGCTCTCTCTGATTTTATGATGAAGGGAGGAGTGCCAATTAAAATGTATGTTGGAATAGTTTAATGCTACATTTTTAATTTATATCATATGAATAATGAAAGATCCAAAAACCTCATGTGACACCATTCAGAGTCTTCCTCTGAGCAAATGTATTGTACAAAGCCAGTCCTTAACGTGTATGCCAAAAGAACAGCTGGTGTGTTGCCATCTTGAAAGCACCTGAAAGGTTTTTGGTAATATAGGTTGCAGTTAGACTGCGTATAAGTACCTAATCAGAAATCCTATGGACCTCAATGGGACTTCCTTCTGGGTAAGTGGGTGTTACACCATTGTAATATATGCTGGAGGATATGCTTGGGATGTTTTAGATTCAGTCCTGAGCATCTATTTAAAGGATGTTTTACGCTCCACTATACAGTATTTCCTTCAATGATGGGACTAGGTTTTTTTTTGTGCTTCTGAGTTCAGAGATGTAATTACTTAGTACAGGGGTTCCCAACCTAAGGCCCATGGGCCAGATGAAGCCCATGGTGTCATTTCATGTGGGCCCAGCCCTACCCCTCCAAGGGCATTCAAGAAACAAAATAGCCACCCCCTTTGAAGCTGTTGGAGAAAATGGCCACCCGCATCATGCGGACAGGGCAAAATGGCCGTCCAGCCCTCACAGCTGACTGAGCCCTCAACTTGAAAAGGTATATGTAGCCCATAGTATTTAAAGATATATTATCTATTTGCCTGGTCTTTTGGCATGGGGAGTAACCATGTGATTTTGAAAGACATTGGCTAAAATCCTATTGCTTAGTGCATTAAAATACAGTAGAGTGTGCCCATTGAATCAATGGGAATTTGGTGAGCCAGTTCTTCTGAATCAAATAGACCAGTGTTTCCCAAATGCTGGTTTTTGGACTTCAATTCCCAGAAGCCTAAGTCATTTCCCCAAAGCACTGATCAGCCAATGTACTGACTGAGGCTTCTGGGAATTGAAGTCCACTAGTGGGTTGTGTACCCCTTGTTGGCAACCACTGATAGACTACTCTGATTGATAGGACAGCTACACAGGAGTTTATCCTGCACTGTAGTCCTTGGCTGGAATGGTTGAGATGGCTCTAAAACTGAGAACTACATGATGTACTTGTTAGAATGATCCAACCTGTCCCTACTGATGGATCCTATTGTTTATTTGGAATTATTAGGATTGGCCCGAATAAAGCTGGGTTTCTGTTCTGTGCAATCACCCAGAATTAGATTGTTCTAACGTGGGGTTGGGGGTGAGTCTCTCTCCCCTCTCATGTCCATAGAATCAAGCACCAACTAATGTATTCAACCTGCTGCTTTAAGCAGTTTAATAAGGAGGTGTATTGTTCAGTTGTGTTGCAGCTGTGCTCCATTTTAGTTTGTTCCCTTTCCCATCATGTTTATGCCTCATAAGAGATAGAATAAGGCAAAATGTAAGAGCAACCTGTTTCACTGGAGAAAACAGATAAGCAAATTGCCTGCTACTACACTTCTCTGTGTCATATTCTGAGGTAACTTTTGGAGCTCCAGCTGCTAGGAAAGGCAGCTCTGGTTAGACCCACAACCTACTGCAGCTACCTGCTGAGCTCCATCTGAGAGCCCTGGAGGTTGAACAGCTATCCTCTCACCACTGGAAGCTGCCTCAGCAACAAAGATACTTGTGGTGCTCTGTTGTGAACATCCTACTCTTGCTCCAGCCCTAAAACTACCCTGCTTTAGTTGATTACTTAAGAAGAATTACTTTTTTTTACTTTTTAGACTTATACCCTGCCCCACTCGAGTACAGCAACTCTGGACGGCTTACAGAAATGCAAAATACACAGTTACACAATCATAATAACATCATACACAGATCACAGGTAAACAACCCAAATGCAATAAATGCACAGTAATACAATATATATATAATTTAGTACAATGTGTCTAAATCAAATTACAAGAACAACATATAATAATACACTATAAAAATTATACAATATGAATACCATGTTACAACACCAGTTTTAACAATACAATTCAATAACCATTCTACCCAAACCCAAATTAGTCCAAGGGGTGGCTACCACGAAAATTTCCACTGCCCATCACCGTGGTGGCCTTTAGAGCCCCGGGCTAGGGGCAGGTCCCAGGAGCAGGTGGAAAAACGTCCCGGGGCCAGTTGCCGAGGTGACCCCTCAGCCTAGCACAGAAGCCTCTCCGGCAGAGGCAGCAAGGAAGTCCTGTGCCTTGGCAGTTCTTAAAGCCCTGGTCAGGGGCGGGTTCCAGGAGCAGGTGGAAAAGCATCCCGGGGGCGGTTGTCGAGGCGACCCCTCAGCCTGCCTCTTGGACAGGGGCAGCCTTGGTTGTCTGACTCCTGGTCTGCTTGGGCTATGTTTCTTCTACTGGACTAGCCTTGTTCCCCTGTCTGCTCCTGGCTTTTGACCTTGGATGTGGAATAGGTTTTGGATAAGGTTTGCCTTTGACCTTTAGCTTCACCTCAATCTGGATACTTTTGCACCCAGAAATTGATTAAAAAATTAAGAACAATTTCTTAAGCAGGACTTGTGGAACCGACAGCACCTCAGATGTTCTAGACTATTTTCTATTTTGGATGTCAGGTCACCCATTATCTTATATCTTTTTGAGGGGTATTTTTGGATGTGTTTATTTTTTTAATCTTATGAAAACAAGGAAGTGGCAACAATACCCTCTGGCCTCTACATCTTCATGTTCTAGAAATCATAGTACAGTGGTACTTCACTGAAAGAGCATAATGCGCTCCATGGGATTGTTCTTTAAGCAAGTTTGCTCTTTAAGCGAAACACCATTGTAAGCAGGGATGGGATGTATCAGGTTCTCACCAGTTCTCCAGAACCGCTAGTAACTTTTCCCAGTGTCCCGGAGAACCGGTAGCAGCTTTTTTGAGGGGAACCAACTTCGGGGCTTACCTTTTCACTGGTTCCCCCACTGCGCATGCGCGCCAAGCACTTGGTGTGCATGCACGCCTACAGTGCTTGGCACGTATGCACAGCCTCCTTGCTGTCCTCCCAAGCGGGGAGGAGGAAGAGAAGCTGCTAGCTTGAAGCTCCCTATAGCCTGTTCCCCAGGGTAAGTGACTCACCTTTGGATGTGGTGTGTCTCTGTGTATTTTAATGTGTATTTAATACCATTACCTATATTGATGTACTACCACAGTTCCTAAAAAGGCCTGGCGACCGGCAAGCCTGGTGGGCTGGCTTGGGGTTTTTAAGCAAATTCTTGGAGTTACCTCATCAATAAGCTACACCTGTGCTGTTCCAATTGCTGTTCCAGTTGGAGAACCCTTAAGGAGGTACAGCTGTTTTACATTTACATTAAGTTATATTATCCTAGAGAACTGGTTAGGCAAAGACTTAGTACCTAACTTCTTTAACTGTTGAAAAGTTGAAAAGTGCCAAAATGAACCCATCTTGTGGTGAGTTCATTCTGTAGTTCCTTCCATCTGACCTGGTGTGAGAAAGATTAGCCAGAATAAGCTTTAAGCTCTGGTTTACAACCTCTGGTTGATTTGTGTTTGGGGTGGGGAGGTGGGTGTTTGGGTGGGTGGCTGTATTTTAATGTATTTTTTTATTTATTAATTTATTTATTTTATTTACGGGTTTGTGTTGTGGGTGGATGGGTTGAGGTGTGTGTGTGTGTGCTTATTGTTATTTAAGTTTTTTTTCTTTGGCTCTGCCCATGATGTGTGTGTGCTTGTTTTTATTTTATTTTTATTATTTTCTTTGGCCCCACCCACATCATGACATCATGATGTTAGCTCCATCCACACTGTGATGATGTCACGGTGAGGTAGTAAAATTTTTGACATCCCACCACTGATTGTAAGTGACCAATTGTGACTTCGGGGGGGGGGGGGATTGCGAACCCTAATTTAGTTGTTAAACAAGTTTTTGGCTGGTTTTAGTTGTTAAGCAAGGCAACCATTCAGAGAAAATTCTGCTCTTTAAGCGAGTTAGTCTCTAAGCGAGGCACTCTTTATGTGAGATTTTACTGTATTTTAATTACCATCTGACTACTGTTTTATTAATATTAGATACACTAATTTATTGTTTCAAGTGGCCCTGACTTTCTTTATTTCCCATGTATAAATAAATAATGCTGGCAAAACAAAACAAAGTCATGGTAAAAGAAGGACAAAGAGTTGCATTTCATATTCCTGGAACATCAACATTTTAAAACAAGACAAAAAAAACAAGACAAATATATGTCTAATTGCTATGTTTTAATGTGAGCTTTTGTGAACCAAGTCCACTTCCTTAGACTTAAGAATGAGCTTTATACTCTACCCAGAGACAGGACCACTCCATTAATCAGAAGAAGTGTCATTAGACACATGAAAGCTTATGAAAAATGGAAAGTAGTTAGTTTTAATAGGTACTACATTGATGTTTCTGATATACTAATATGCTTTAAATAGATAAATCTTGGAATTTTGCTCTAGATTAATTTATAGTTGTGAAATAACAGCTTACCTTACATGTTATGATACTGAGAATTATTTATGGAATTTGAAGGCCAACATTATCTACCAATGGCTATGCTTCTGCAATAAGCTACATCTAGTTAGGTTTTGAATTAGTCTGTTTCTGTAAATTTTGCACACAAATTATGCTTGCAAGTGGTTTCAGCACCCTGACATTTGGAATTGCAAACTGAATATATTCTAGCCAAAGAATAAATTTTCTGGAAGGAAGTGCAGCTGGTGTAAGATTTATTCATTGTTGTGTGAACACTTCCCATCATTACACTAATATCTGTGCAAGCTATTGTTTTTCAGACAAAACTATGGATTGATGCAATGATGATTATGACTGTGAAGATGTAAAAGGCTTGGATCCTGCATACTTAAACACTTCTTCCTTCATCCCCACATCATCATGATCTCTAGTATCAACTGTTCTGTTGGTGGTACCACTGAGATGTTTGCAACAGTTTCCTCCAACCTGGTGACTTTTAAATTAGCTAGATTGCAACTTCCAGGAAGCACATATGGTGAACACCTTGTAGAGGGATGCTCTTTTAAAATACACATTTATGGACACAGATCTTTTCCCTGACTGTTCCATAACTGCATAGTACTGTTTATTAAAGATTGCTAAACTATTTGAAGACATAATAAAATATGTGACTGTGTCACCTAGCCTAAATCCCAATTAATGATTGTGTCATCATCTATTTGACCTCAAGAACCAAGCAGATTGAGGAAGTAAACTGTGTGTGCGATCAGTGGCGTCGCGCAGTCTTCAGCCGCCTGGGGCGAAGAACAAACTCGCCGCTGCCGCCCCCCCCAGTTCGCCGCTGCCGCCGCCCCCTCCCCCTGACCCAGGCAGAAGTCACCCCCCTGCTGACTAGCGGCACGCGCGCGATCTCGCACGCGCCACACATCTCCGTCCGCTTGCACATCGGCAGATCGCTCGCCCGGCTGGGAGGGCTGCGCAGTGCTTGGGCGTTGAGCAGCCGGAGAGGCGAAGAAGGACTGGGCCGGCGGGTCCCGCCTTGGCACCGCGCGTAATGGCCCTGCCTGCGCGCCCTCAAGGGGAAGGCGAAGAGGCGGCTTGCTTTCGGAGGTAAGATGGGGGGGAATCCCCGGGGGATGTTTGCCGCCCCCGGAGAGCCCCCGGGGATTCCCCCCATCTTACCTCCGAAAGCAAGCCGCCTCTTCGCCTTCCCCTTGAGGGTGCGCAGGCAGGGCCATTACGCGCGGTGCCAAGGCGGGACCCGCCGGCCCAGTCCTTCTTCGCCTCTCCGGCTGCTCAACGCCCAAGCACTGCGCAGCCCTCCCAGGAAGCCCGAGGCGGAGGAGGAGGCGGAGGAGGGCCGGGCCGGGCCGGAGGTTAACGGGAGCCAGAGGAGCCCCACGCCTCCCCAAGGGACGGAGCGCGCCCGGGTGGAGTGGGCGAGGCGGCGGCGGCGGGCCTCCAGGGCGGCCTAGGCGAAGCCCAGAGGGCTAAACCGGGAAGCCCGCTCGGGTCCAAACAGCCGAGGGGAGCCCAGCGCCCCACCAGAGGCTTCGCGGCCTGCCAGCCGCCGTACAGCCGCGGCACCAACAGCCTATGGAGAAGGGTCGCCTTGGCTAGCGGGAGGAGGAGGAGCTGGGAGGAAGGCGCTTGGCCGGCTGCCCACAACGGGGCCCGGGTTGGGAGCGGGAAACCGGCGGGCGGCTGAATCCCTCCGTGGGGAAGGATCACCCCAGGTTGCCCTCAGCCCGCGAGGGCAGCAACCTGCGTGCGCTTCGCCGCTTGCAGGCGAGGAGGAGAAAAAGGGTTTTTTTTAGGCGGACAATTCAAAGAGGGGCCCACCCGCCCGGCTGGCCGTCGGGGGCTCTCCTGGCGGGCGGCCCGCGTGCGCGCGCACGCTGCCCACCTCCTCCTGCCCACCCACCCACCAGGGGCTCCCCGCCATGGCGCCACCCACCCCCGACGAGCGCCCCATCTCACGGCAAGCTGGGTGGGTGGCTGGGCAGGCAGAGGCGAGCAGCCGGGCGGGTGGGCCCCTCCTTGAATTGTCCGCCTAAAAAAAACCCTTTTTCTCCTCCTCGCCTGCAAGCGGCGAAGCGCACGCGGGGCGCTCGCCAGCAAAAGGGTGGGGAGGGGACATTTTGCCGCCCCCTGAAAGCCGCTGCCCGGGGCATCCGCCCCCCCGCCCCCCACGCTACGCCACTGTGTGCGATATGCTATTAAGTCAGTTTTACAGAAACTCTAATAGAGGTTTCAAGGTATGTGAGATGTTTAAGAAATGGTGAGGGTCTATGGCTGAGCAAATTTTGAACTCAGATTTCTGGAATTCTAGTCTAACACAGTCTCTAGTACACCAAATTGGCTCTCCAGGAAGTAAACTTGAACCTATGTCCTCCACTGTTCCTGGCCACAAAATGACCTAATTTTTGTAAGTTTATAGGTCTTAGTATAATTTTATGGACATTTTTCTGCTAGAGCAAAGAGTCAGCTTGCCCTTTGGAGATAGGTAATATGGCTGCATTCTTGTGGAGACAAAGAATTAAAGGAAGTAAAATTTTCTCTCATTCTTCTCTTTTTTTTATCCTCAAGTGTAATTTTTCAGATCCAATTTTTCCAAATAAAAAGATTAGTTGTTTACATATTTTATTGCCACAGGTTTGCAGTTTATGACTAATCTGATCTTTCTGTTGTTTGGATTTAGAAATATAACCCTTCCACACCTTTCTCCTGCCATTTTTAATAAGGAGTAAACATAGCTTACATAGCTTGACCAGTTCTATTATGATTACAACCTAGTTTCCTGTCTTTAATCTCCCAAGAAAAATGAGAAGCAAAATAAAAACAGCAAGGAGATGGAATGTATCCCAAAAAGCATAGAGTTATTGGCTATAGACACAAATGCAAGTTCCCTAAGGCAGAGATATGCTCACTGATGCTTTTCCAGCTGGTCCAACTTTTCTTACAGGGAGACCTGCAGCTGTGCAGTATTCCCTTTGCTACTTATGCTACTGAAAAGCTGTGAAAGAAAGCTCAAGGGGAACCATCTGTCCCAGGTTGAGCTTGTTAAATTTAATTCTTGTTCAATGCTATTGCATTTCAGACATGTGTATATAGGTGACTGTATTTCAAAGTTTTTGTGACCCAACCTTAAAATTTTGACTGTATTACTTATAAAAATTCTATCAACATTGTAGGGATGCTGTGATGGTAGGATGCTCTACGGAGCATAGTGTAATGAAAAGTGGTCGGGTCATTGCTTTCCAGTAATAGGTGAAGCTGACACATGAGCCAAAGCTGATAAAAGACATTCTGAACTATGTCCATTTCCTGGCATTCCAGAAATATCAGGTTTGGAAGCGTGCTCAAGCCTGATTCTTTAGGGACAGAAGAATCTAGCAGGTCCCCTATTTATCAAATTCACCAGTCTTAAGTGGGTGGAGGCTAGGATTTTCACCACCATTTAATCCCTCATTGATTTCTGGTGCATATTTATCTAAACATGAGTAATGTTGTCATTGTTTGAAAAAGCCCTCTCCAAAACATGGGTTTTCAATCCCATATACTGTACTTATAGTAAGAGAATGGTTTCAGACCATTTTGGCTAGAGAGACTGTTCTTCAATACTATAGACAACATCAATGTTTTATTTTCTTCATAACTCCCTAGAAACAAGCCACTTTATATAGAAAACAAATTATATAAAGCAGCTTTGCAAATTGCACTATATTCTTGAAAATGAAAAGCAACAAAAGAAATTTCCTCTAAGCATTCAGCATCTTATTGCCCAACCCACACTTCTCAATTCTATGCTTCTGAAGAACAAATAAACATTTAAGACTAAGGAATGAAAGAGGTCTTTGAAGAGGAATTGAAGACTAAATAAAAGACAGCCTTGATTTGCCTGTAGGAGTGCACACATCAGAGCAGGGTGATTATATTCTATACCAGGTGATGGAAGAACCAGTTGCCAAAGATGTCAGATTCAATCAAGAATATTTCTGGTTTACAATGACAAATGTCAAATATACAGAGTACATGGGGACAGAAAATAATCTCATCCTGACAGTGTCATCAAAAGAATCACAGAAGAGATATTACTTCTAGTTCAATAGCTTAGTGGTGCCATTCAGACTCTTAGCCATGATCTATTTTGAACATTCTAAAGAAGTGGTTCCCAAGCCTGGCTCTCTAAATGTTGTCAGACTAAAATACTTAGAGCACCTGACCATTCATCATTCTGATTGTGACTTCTGGGAAGGGAAGTCCAACCATTTTCCTCTCAAAGGGAATTATTGCTTTCCCTGTTCTGCAGAGATGGTGAAAGAAATGCAGACTGCAGGTGGTCTTTGCAATTGTCCAGATACCTTCATGAAGCTGTGCTGGTTTAGTCATTAAGATGGTGAGCTTGATGACGGGAAGATTGACAGGTCACCAGTTTGGGACCCTACTGCTATACAATATAGTGAGCTCCGGTCGTCTGTCGCAGCTCCTGAAAATCTAGCAGTTCAGAAGCAAGAAAATTCAAGTAGATAAATAGGTACCACTTCTGTTACCTATTTATCTACTGGAGAATAAGGAAAAGTTCTATTCCCCCTTCTTCCCCATTTCTTCATTCTGTTTAGAAATTTTGTCAAGAAGTGGTGGCAAATAGTGAACAAAATAAGGTAATACAGCACCAACCCTTGCTTAGACAATGGATAAAAGAGAGGAAAGGTTTTCTGCACACCTCTCAAGCCCTGAATATTAAACCAGAAGAGGCTTGGCTAAATCTATGTAGAGCAAAAACAACATAATTTGCAAAATGGATGAATGGCGAAAAGTGTCTCCCACCAGGACAAGATTCTGGCTGGAAGTCACTTAATAGTCATCAAAGTAAAGTAGAAAGATCAAACAATAATCAAGTGAAACAAATTTTCTGTGAAAATGCAGCATTTGTACATGGAATTTATGCATCATCATATGTACAAATGAATGAATCAATGTCCAAGATAATGTTATTGGAGTAACCTGCTTCTGGCCAAAAACAGTCCAGTTATTTTAACATTTGTTTTGAATTTTACCTAATTTTCATAAATCTTCCTAATTTTAAACTGTGCAAAGAAAGAAAGGAACTGCAGGGTGTCCCAAAAGCCACCATACATGGGGAAATAGGGAAATTGTAGCTAAATGTATCTTTATTGACAAAATATTCATTACAAAACTTTATAAAATATTTACAAAATATTCTCTTAAGTGTTGGCCACCTCTTTCTACACATATACAAAGTATTCTCCCCCATTCACGGCAAACACACATTCCAAGATATCTGTTGTTATGCACATTCCAAGATATCTGTTGTTTGCCTATGTATGGCAATTTTTGGGACATGCTGTACTTATTATTAAAGAAAGAATCCTCCACTGTGAGGTCATACATGCTTGTATTACTCTCTACCTCAGTGCAGCTCACTTTCTTTTGAATTTTCACAGCACATGAAGAATATCATTAGTGAGTTATGCCATTAAATTGGAGCTGACTTCGCACTAATTGCACTTCAAGATAAATAAGGTATTTAAAAAGTGGTTTTACTGGTTTCACTTCCTCAGTGAGTTTCCATGGCAAAGTGGAGATCTGAACTCTGGTTTCCAGAATCTTTGTCTATCATTCTTTTGGCTACACCACACTGGGTACCTTTTATAGAATGTTACAGCACATGTAACATTCCTAATGCTTGGATTTTAGTACTTAAAACTGACAGGTACTGATTAGTTGGCACAGAAATTTCATAAGCATTTGACCTTCTGAGAATGGCTGAAAATCACTATAGCTGCTGTGAGGGAAACACATTTGTTTTTCTGGGAAGGAAATGTCATACCTGTCTTGTGGGTAAAACTATGCAGTTGAGAATATAGAACATTTGGGAGCTCAGTGGTTAGCAGAACCACCTAAAATGGAGGGACAGGAAGCTTTTAAATAGCATAAATTAAATGTTTCCAGTGCCTAATCCAAGTTGCATCAGACACAAGGTTACATAACAAGATTTTGCTTTGTGTTATCTTTAGTATCTCAGAAAGTCATATACAATAACTGAGTTCTGGTGGTATGCATGTTTATATTAATACAATCAACTTATTGACTGCTTAATCTTTTCAAGGACATGCCAGCAGGCAGCTACACATTCTATAATAATTAGGCAACATAGACCCCTGCAGCACCTTAAACACTGACACATTTATCATACCAGGCATTTTGTGAGCCATAGCCTATTCTATCAGAGTTAAATCCATGACAGCCTTATTTCAGTTAAAGTTGCTTAAAATTAATTAAAACCTCCAAAGTGGAACAAATCACCATAGTTTTATTGATTTATGTTCTAATTATTATTATGACACAAGTTTCCCCATTTCATGGTGAAAATTACAACCGTTTTGTGGCTTTCTGATTGTGGGAGTAAGACTCGTTTTAGTGAGATATTTGGTGAGGGCAGGTCTGGAGGGTGCGTTGATGGCTGAGAAAAATGAAAATTTATCTATAGAGCCAGTGCAGCATACTGAAAAATAAAACATAGGGGGAGGAACTAAGCAGATACTGTACTAGAAGTTAATTCTGTAATTTGCACAGCTGATACAAATATAAGGATGTTGAGCATTTCCCAAAATTATCTATGTGGATGTATACATATATTGTTTACAATGTTTTGTTTACTTAATTGAAAAAAAAAGACTGGTATTTCCCCGTATGCTTGAATAAAAATTGTTGTTATGTGTCTTTGTCTCCAACCTATGGTAGCCCTTTGAATGAAAGGTCTCCAGAGTATCCTGTCCTCAGCAGCCCCGCTCAGCTCCTGTGGCTTCCCTCAGTTCTTCTAATATTTAGTCTTAATTTAATTTAATTTAATTTTCATATTTCTATGCCACTCAACTCGCAAGAGTGATTCAGGGCGGCTTACAGAATTTAACAAAATAGTGTAGAAAAATACAGCAAAACATCAGTACAGTATAACAAAACACAATATCACAAAATATAATAAAACACAAATTCAAACAAAAGATGTCATGTCCTTGATGGAGCCAGGGCTCGACATCCGCGATGGTTGTCCGGGGCTCAACACCTATGACGGAGCCTGGGGCTCAACGTCTTTCTCTTTTCCTGCTCCAGTCCATCTTTCCTGGCATTGTTGCCTTTTCCAGAGAATCTTCTCATGAAATGCCCAAAGTAGGACAGCCTCACCATTGTCATTTTCGCATTCACGGACAGTTTAGGGTTGATTTGCTCTATGATTTCTTGACTGCAGTCCCCATGTAGACTGATGATTCAACCAAGCTATAGAAAATCTTTCACTAACTCAATTTCTTCATTGAACATGAGCCAGACATTCTAGAGAGTAAAGTCAGAAAGGCCCTAAAAAACACTGCAAACAACAAAGCCAGTGGAGTTGATGGTATCCAAGTCAAACTTTTCAAAGCCCTGCAAGATGATGGAATCAAATTATTGCATTCTATATGCCAGCAGATTTGGAAAACACAACAATGGCCACAGGATTGGAAAAGATCTGTATACGTTCCACTCCCCAAAAAGGGTAATGCCAAAGAATGTTCAAATTATCGAACAATTGCGCTCATCCCACACGCTAGCAAGGTGATGCTCAAGATAATACAGGATAGACTGCAACAGCATGTGGGGAGAGAATTACCAGAAGTGCAGGCGGGGTTCAGAAGAGGCAGGGGGACTAGAGACCACATCGCCAACATAAGATGGATCATGGAAAAAACAAAGGAATATCAGAAACAAGTCTACTTCTGTTTCATTGATTACACTAAGGCTTTGACTGTGTCAACCACAACAAAATGTGGCAAGTAATTAAAGAGATGGGAATACCAGAACACCTTATATGCCTCATGAGAAATCTGTATATGAATCAAGAGGCAACAGTTAGGACAGAAAATGGAATGACGGAGTGGTTTGGAATAGGAAAAGGAGTAAGACAAGGCTGCATTTTGTCACCCTGCTTATTCAACTTATACACAGAACACATAATGCGCAATGCTGGGATGAAGGAATCACAATTTGGGATCAAAATTGCTGAAAGAAACATCAACAATTTGAGATATGCAGATGATACCACCCTAATGGCAGAAAGTGAGGAGGACCTAAAGAAGCTCCTGATTAGGTTGAAAGAAGAAAGTGCAAAAGCTGGCTTGAGACTCAATATCAAGAAAACCAAGATAATGGCAACAGGCCCTATCAGTCCCTGGAAAATAGATAGGGAAGAAGTAGAAGCAGTGACAGATTTTACTTTCCTAGGATCAAAGCTCACTGCAGATGGTGATTGCAGCCATGAAATAAAAAGGCGACTGATTCTTGGGAGGCAAGCAATGAGAAACCTGGGGAGCGAGTGAAAAGTAGAGACATCACACTGCAAACAAAAATTCGCATAGTCAAAGCAATGGTATTCCCTGTGGCAATGTATGGTTGTGAGAGCTGGACCATTAGGAAAGCTGGGCGCAGAAGAATAGATGCCTTTGAGATGTGGTGTTGGAGGAGAGTTTTGAGAGTCCCCTGGACAGCGAGAAGAACAAATAGGTCAATCTTAGAAGAAATCAACCCTGACTGCTCCTTAGAAGGTCAAATAGAGAAGATGAAGCTAAAGTACTTTGGACATCAAATGAGAAGAGATGATTCACTTGAGAAAGCCTTGATGCTTGGAAGGGTCGAGGGCAAGAGAAGAAGGGGATGGCCAAAGATGAGATGGCTAGATGGTATTGTGGAGGCAGTGGGCGCAGAGCTAAGCCAGTTGAGGGGGATGGTGGAGGACAGGAGTGCCTGGCGGACAGTGGTCCATGGGGTCGCAGAGGGTCGGAATCGACTGTGCGACTGAACAAAAAAAATGTTCAATTGCAATCCTATTTTGGCACTTTCTTTTTTCACTTTCCTGAAACATTGTTTCAAATCATTGCTGCTTTCCACCAGTAAGATGGGGTCATCTGCATATCTTAAATTATTGATGTTTCTTCTCTCAATTTTCACTTGTCTTTCATCTGAATATAGACTGGCTTTCTGACACCCTTGTCTGACACTTTTGCCTATAGGAAACCATTTTGTCTCTTCTTATTCTGTCCTAACAATAGCTTCCTGTCCATAGGAAGCCCTCCTCAAAAAGCATAGTCTTCAATTGCTTTTTAAAAGACTGGAGTGAGCAAGTCTGGCACAGCTCAAGTGGAATAGCATTCCACAACATTGGTGCCACCACCGTGAAGGCTCTTCTCCTCGTCCCAGTCCTCCTAGCCAATCTTAGGGACGGTACCTGAAGCTGTGCCAATGAAGAGGCATGAGTGATGCAGGTTACAGACTTGAGGGGAAGACGTTCCATAATTTGATTTTCATCTCACTCCAATTAGTGTAAGACACTATAAAGCCACCCTAGTCGCAGCCCTCCTGTAGCCTCAGAAGTGTTTCTGCTTTAAATAGTTCACTCAGACTGAGTAAGGAGCTATTATTCTGAGTTCCAAATATTTTCTGGTCTCCTCTTGGCCAGCACCTGCAGTAGCAAGCCTCCAGCAGAATGCAAGGTCACTCCCTCCTCCTTGACCTCTGCCAGTTTCCATTATGGTCGAATAGCATCCTGAACTATTGCCACCAGAGACATAGTAAAGGTCTCCCTTGCTCAAAAGCCTGTCATTCCAACTCTAGGGGGCAGTGATCATCTCTGTTTACAGCCAAAGAGCCAGCACTCTCTGCATCTGCAGACCTTTCCATGGTCATGTGGCAGGCATGACTAGACACTGAAGTGCACAGAATGTGGTTACCTTCCCATGGAAGTGGTCCCTGTTTATCTACTTGCAATTTCTTGCTTTCAAACTCCTAGGCTGGCAAGAACTGAGGCAGACATCAGGCACTCACTCCATCACACAGCACTCAGTTCTCAAACTGCTGATTTGCCAACCTTCTGCTCGTCAAGCTCAGCATCTTAACCACTAAGCCACTAGATTCCCACTCATGCAGTTTATCTTTCTCTTTTCAATATACTGGCTATAAAGTGATTAACCAGCTCTAAAATAAAAGGACTTTTACAAGATCAAAATGATCATCTTCTGGCCTAACTCAAATCAGAACCACAGATAGAGACAAATAACTGACTACTGTACTTTATCCACGAGTTCAGTGCCAACATCTCTCCTTCCCTTCCTTTCCCTTCCCCTCGCCTGGCAGCAGGGGGCAGGAGAAGCTAAGAGGGAGTCAAGGGGAAACAGAAATGGCTTTCTCTCCTGCCAACAGTGTTTCCTTCCAACAGTGGGCATTCATATCGAATGTAATGGTACTCCAGATCTTAGTTCCCTCTATTCTGAGGAAACAGGTTGTTCCTTTAGGAAGGACTGCTGAAGGTCCCCAAGCTTGAAGGGAACATCTGTTGCAGTGTTTGAGATTCTGGCTGATAGATGCATTTATCAGAATTCTAATTATAACTTCTTTTGTTTTTATTCAATTATTTGGCTATTAGACTAGACGCCAGTAGTGAACTGGTTATTTTGTTTACTTATTGTGTGGGGAAATACTTTTAAAGATCAAAAGGGGAAAAGGCATTTTTTTAGGGACTAGTCAACTGAAAGAAACGTTCCACCCACACTTAGACCACAAACTCTCTTCTCCCTCTTCCTTCCCAGAGTCTGGTTCCATTGATAGCACAGCAGCATTTAATAAATGCAGTGGTTTGATTTGATGTGATTTGATCTAAGACATTAGTTTTGCCAAAACTTTGTTTTTGCCAAAGTCTTAGCAATAAGAATCTCTTTGAAAAACAGACACCTGGGAGAGAGGAAAATGTGCAGGAAATACTTCCGGTAATCTGACAGGCAGCTTTAAGGACAAAGAAATTGGCTTGGAAGTCTTGAACTTGAGAATAGGATCAAAGTACTGTACATGAATTGGCACTATTAATAAACTAACTGAGTAGCCCAAGGATTTAGACAACAAATATTCTCTTTTAAATACAGTACCTTGTTATTGTTGTTTTATGGCATTGAAGCCTACAAAGGTCCCTGCTGTCAGACAGGACAGGGGACATGGAGAGTGTGGAATTGGGGATCCCTCCCTTCTGACATCATTTGCTTTGCTTCATTTCTCATCATAGGATGAAAGATAAGAGACTCCTAGGCGAGGACAAGGAGGTAGAGGCAGGTGAGGCAGAAGAGAGCGGGGAGGTATACAAAAAGCAGCAGGATTGATACTAGTTTTTAGGAGCCAAGAGGTTTGCCCTACAACATTTTTCTGCCGCAGGCTGACTATACGATTCTCACTGGTGCCAAGTGATCCCTGGCATTAAATGCTCGCCCTCCCTTATCATATGATATGCTAAATCTATAATGTACTATGCCAATTGATTACATTAATGCAATTACACTGATTTTAATTAATTGAAATAATCAATTAAAATCAATTACAGTAATACCTCGGATAACGCTAAGACTTGGTTCCACAAGTCTTGGTGTTATCCGATTTTTAGTGTTATCCGATGCATGTTAAAATCCTATGGGATGTATCGGATAACGTTAAAGCTCCATAGAGATACATTGTAACTGCACAGGCTTTAGCAGTTGTTATCCGATACATCCCATAGGACCTTAACGTTATTCAATCCAATTCTCCTCCCCAGATTACTTAACGTTATGCGATTTTAGCGTTATCCGAGGTATTACTGTACATTATTATTATTTTAAAAAAGAAAGCTGTTGTCAAATTTTATATGAATATATAGATTTCTTTAAGCAGTTGGAATCACGAGACGGAAGAACTGACCTCCTTCATCCTTTGCATGTTTCCACGCTGTTATCATGGTGTCTTTTTTCTGGGACTTGCCACCCACGAGCTTGCTGTCCTGAGTTTTGTTGAAAGATGCTAAAATCGTTCAACAAATATTCTTCTGTTAGGTGAAGGAGAGGTGCTATGTTGTCCTTTGCCTCAGGCAGCAAAATGTCTTGTGCCAGCTTCAACGTTTGCAAATAAACACAACTAACAGAGGCCAGGGAGGAAGAAGCACATAGATTCAGCAGCATGACTGCTATAGATTTGTTTTTCTATTAAAATGTCAGGATGTCTAATTTACTGATCCCTGAAATGACTTCTCAGCTGGATTAAAAACAACTATGCAGTGTTGTATTTCCCTCTTCTTCTAAATATATCCTCCATTTGAAAAGGAGACAGTTGGCATAAATCATAGGACATAGGTGTGGTGGTGGGTATCTAATTTATGTGTCTGCAGCAGGTAGGAAAGCCAAAGATTTGCCTATACCTTCTTGTTTTTCATGTCAGATCTAGGAGTTTATTTGGTAGACCAACAGATCTGTTCCTCTGAGAGCACCCGGTAACCAATGCATAACAGGAGGAATGGTTGGGAATGACATCTCCAATAACCTCAGCGTAAAAGGTCAGATGGAAGTGTATATTCAATTTGTCACAGTAATTAACATTAAATGTGTTTTTGTGCTTGGTCTAAGCAGCTGGGCACTTGAGGTAATGTAGTCTGTTCAGCCAAAGCCCCTGTGGTGTATTGATCGGGATCTGCAAGGAGCCTAGTAACAAGATGGATCACAGCAGTAGTCATCAAACAATTTAAGGCCAATAGTTTAGAAGGACTGTCTTTTTCTGGGTTCAGTAATGCCAAAATGGATTTTTCATTATGATGCAGGTCCTAGTATATTGTACACTAGTACCTCGGATAACGATGAGACTTGGTTCCACAAGTCTCGTCGTTATCCGGTTTTTAACTTTGTGTGATGCATTGATCACACGACGTTAAAAAAAAGGCTTTTTTTCCCTGGAGGCTGCAGCAAGCCAGAACGTCGGAATTTGAATCCTGACATTTTGCCAGCTACAGGGAGGTCGGGAGACCCGATCTGCGCTATTTCTGAAGTTCCCGCACCCTCCTGGAGGCTGCAACAAGCTGAAGCGTCAGGATTCGAATCCTGACGTTTTGGCTTGTTTCAGCCTCCAGGAGGGTGGGGGAACTTTGGAAACAGCTTGGATCGGATCTCCCAATCTCCCTGGAGCCGGCGGGGGGGGGGCGGGCAGCAAGCCCAAAATGGGTGAAAAAAACAGACTTTTTTTACCCATTCCGGGCTTCCTGACCCCTCAGCCAGTTCCAGGGAGGTCGGGAGACCCGATCCACAGCTGTGGGGTGGCTGGGGAAGCCGATGGGGGAGCCCCCCATCAGCTTTCCAGCCACCCCACCCCTGCCTCCACAGCTGCAGGGTGGCTGGGAAGCTGAATGGAGAACCCCGTTCAGTTTTCCAGCCACCCTGCTGCTAAGAACGACTGCATTGGATAACGTTGACAGATCGTTATCCGATGTCAGCATTATCCCATACAGTCATTATATGAGGTATTACTGTACTTATCTGTGTCAGGAATTGCAACTGCTCCTCTAAGTCCTGCAGGACTGGAGCCCTCAATCTGCTGCTACTGCTAAGCACCACCTGAAAACCCTGGGGAACGTTCCAAATTTTCATAGGAGATTCTGGGAGGGTTAGCTATATAAGAAGTGGCCCTTTCTCCCTGAGGCTACCTCAGCAATGAAGGTTAGCAGGCCTGCAGTTGCTTGGCTCCTAGATCTGAAGACCTCTTGTCTTGTTCCTGACTCGCACTTCTAAAGACTTCTGCCCAGTTCCTGTGGACTGTTGTTGTGCCTTGCCTGGACCCTTGTTTCTTCACCTCTGTCCTCACCTTGTTCTCACCCTTGAAGATACTCTGCTTTGGCAAGCAGACTTGCAGTTGCTTGGCTCTTGGATCTCTTGCCTTGTTTCTGTATTCTGGAAAATTTCTTGCTTTGTTCCTGAATCTTAACATATTCTCCCTTGTTCTTGATTCCTGCTTCTGAAGACTTCCTGTTCTGTTCCTGTGGACTATTGCTGTTCCTTGCCCAGATCCTGGAAGTCCATCCTTGCCTTGCCCTAACCCCTGAAGATACTCTGCCTTATCTGTTCTCCCGGTCATCTGACTTCTTGCTCATTTGGACTCTACTTTCATTGTCTGGGCTAATCTTGCTTCCCTGGCTCGATTTGGTTTTGGACTCTGGTCTGAGTTATGGTAACTGTTCAGCCTGTTACCTGGTTGTCCTTGAGCCTGATGTTTGTGTTATCTACAACTGCCCATGTCCCAGACCCTGACAATCTACCTGTTGGAATAGTCTTGGTATACCAGAGAAATTGAAAGGGGAGCATCAACATGACAGAATGTAGAGAAAGCTCTATGACAATGGTGGTCAACCTTGGCACTCCAGGTGTTCTTGGATTTCAATTCCCAATAACCCTGATCAGCAGGTGTGCTGACTTAAGCTTCTGGGAATTGGAGTCCAAGAACACCTGGAGTACCAAGGTTGGCCATCACTGCTCTATTATGTCAATTTCCTGATCAAAATAGTCAAATAGAGAAAGAACCACAGAGACAATCAGATTTAATCACCAGCCCAAGGAATGTCCTAGTGATAAATCAATGGGTGGAAAAGGAATGTACTGAACTGTTCGGCAAAATTAAGCAGTTTGTTTTAGAATTCCATTGATTTCAGGAGAATATATTTCAATGAGTGTTCACCAGCTGAAATCAATGGTTTTAATTTTGATGGGATCATACATATGGTTATTATACCATGCAGCAGCTTGCATAAATGTTAACTTAAGCACTAGCTACCTTTAATAATTATTAAATACTCATGTACAGTACTGTCAAATCAACTGACTTATTTGCCAGCAGAGTATTCGTGGAAATGGTCAGTGATCTTTCCAGTCCACAGCAGGATAATATAGTAGAGCAATATTTTGTCAGTTACTTGTGTTGTCCCTATAATTTTGCAAGATGTGAAAGGCCCCTGCAAGGTTGCAAGTCTGATATACTGAGTACTGAATCTACAAAGCAGTTCATAGATTATAAAATTAATGATATATTTTATTAAGCTATAGTAACTTTAATTTTAACATGATTTGGTGTAGAGCTATCTTACATACCGTATGTAATTTTGCATGTCTGCTCAGAAGGAAATCCTAATTAATTCAGTGGGACATAGTCACAGATAAGTGATGATATAACTGCAGCATTAGACTTCTATTTGTCTGCTTTTGAATTAATATCTAGCTTGTGTGCTTTGAGATCTATGTAAATTAAAAATGTCATCTTGTAATAATACATTATTATTGGTCCCATGTAAGCAACAACCTGAAATTCAATAACAAAACATGTCTTTTACTCATTTAGCATTTTTCTGCAGCTCTTGTATAACACACTGTTTCTATCTGTGTGATGGCAGGCTTAGAGCATTTCTGCATCACTGGACGATGCAAGCTCAGCTGCAAAGCTATTTCAAGCCACATTCATAGAAACATTATCACTTCACTTGCACAAATGTGCTTTGGAGACTTTAACATGGTTTGATTCTCAGGGCCAGAGTACAAATTATAGTCAGCTGCCAAGATATCCCAGTTTTAACATTTGGGATATCTTTTGGGGTCATTGCTGGCCAACAGCAGGATCAGCATCTTCAAGGCCTAGTTCATAAACTTGGTAGTTCCAGGCAATATCTGTGTTGGAGAAATCACCCGATGGAAATGCCTGATAGCACTATCTCTATTGCAAGCATAACAATGAATATGTTCCACTCCAGCTCTTGTACCAACACACATGGCAGGTCAATCAAGGCAGGGATGTTCATTCCCCAGTGACTATAATACACAAGCTGGGAATACAGAAATAAGGCATGTCTGGTTTGACTTTCTTGTGGCCAGGGTGAAGAGGCCGCTGTGACAATGGGCCCCTCCACCACCGCTGGCATCCTGGGCCCCGCCCCAGGCCAGGGCACAAAAGGCAGCTACGGCAGTGCATGGCAGAACTTCACTGCCACCACCCTTGGACTTGCCTGTGGCCAGAGTGGAGAGGCCGTTGTACTATTGTATTGTTGTACTGTTTTATATTATGATATGTGCTTCTGTAGGATGAATATGGTATAATTATTGTCTATATTCAGTGATGGGATGACCCCGGTTCCATCCGGTTCCCCGGAACTGTTAGGAACAATCTCGGAGGGTTCTCCAAGAGGGTAGTCCATTTTTAAGCCGTCCGGTTCCGGATGCCTCACTGAAAGAATTTTTTTAAAAAAAAAATGGAGCCAAAATAGCTCCAATTTAGTGTGCATGCACAGAAACTCAATCTGACGCATTGCGCATGCGTCAGATTGAGTTTCTGTGCATGCGCACTAAATTGGAGCCATTTTGGCTCCATTTTTTAAAAATTTCTTTCGGAGCCAGAGCCACACCTTTTCAGAGCGGCTCCAGCGGTGGCAGCGGCACCAGCCCTCAGAGGAGGGCACCTCCCCCGGGGCCGCTGAGCCACCATTGGCACATTGAGGCCTGACCGGGCCGTCCGCCACCACCGCGCCCTCCCAGGGACTTGGGGCCAACAAGCCCCCATGGCCTGGGGACACCTGGCGGGGCACACTGCCGCCACCTGCAGCCTTCATCAGGCGCCTGCAGCCTCCTCCTCTGCCAGGCGCCTGCAGCCTCCTCTTCCATTGAACGCCCGCTGAGGATTGCGGCAGCGAAGGCAGCCGACTGCGGCCTCCTCCTCCTCCTCAGGCTGGTGCCTTTTCGGCCCAGCTCTGGCTGCAGCCAGGGGTGGCCAGGGGCTGCAGGTGGCAGCAGCTCTGGCACCGGCGGCAGCCGGCGGCTGCAGGCGGTGGCTCCTGCGGCCGCGGTCTTCGGAGGAGGAGGCCATGGGGGCTCATTGGCCCCAAGGAAGGTAAATAAGTGAGGGTTTTTTATTTGGGGTGGGTGGGTGATTTCTTTGTGTTTTGGGTGGGTGGTTGTATTTTTATTTAATTTTTATTTTATTTAAGTTATTTACGGGTTTCTGTTGTAGCTGTCTAGTTGGGTGGGTGGGTTGAGGTGTGTGTGTGTGTGTGTGTGTCTGGAGCATCAAGGTTGACCACCGCTGAACAGTCTTTAATGCTACAATAATGTTGGATATATGAAAAATTCAGCATGCAGTGTAAATTAACACATGTCATAAGGGGAAGCCTCCTGGCTAACTAATTTGCTTACATGTTTTACTAGCTAGCCAATTAGCAAAGTTCCTGACTTGCCACACCTGGTTGGTCCATCCTAGTCAGCATGTTTATGACCCATTGTCTTTTGTCAGTTGCAGTTTGCCTTTTTACCAGCGTGGATGTGGTTGAGAGAGAAATTGGTTTTCCATGTCTTTTATTAGCTTATTTTAGTTCCTCTACTAACCTCTGATTCCTAGCGAAGTCTACAGATAATAGTGAGAACAACCTCACTGTTAACAGAACTATGTCTATCAACTTTCTTATCTATTTTTAGTTGCCACAGACACACTCCTTTGCATCTGGTAACCACTTATGGCTTATCTGGAACCAACATAACATGTATTTATTTCCTTTTTCTTTATATATTTAAATGAACTCCAGTTCCCTGGCTGAGGCATGATGTCAGCAGAAGCTCATCAGCATCTTCTAGGAGGACATAAAATTTATTAGTGAATTCCTATTCACTTGCTCATCTTTAACATCATCAATGTTTCGGTTTGATTCCATACTACCTTAATGTCTTTTCTTTTTCCACCCGTATCCTGTATCTAATTCTGTTTTACTAGACCAGCTCTGGTTTTCTCCATTTTGCTGATGCCACCTTTTCAGTATTCCCTGTTTGTTCCCAACTGTGTTGGCATTCATCACTGATTCTGCCAAAACATATTTCTCTTCCTTTTCTCTTCAGTCACAGATCAATACAACCTTTTGTCCTGTAAGAAACATTAAAATTAAGCACCAGTTTTTCTTCTTCAGGTTTTTAGGATTTCAAGCTGCTATCTGTTTATTGGACAATGCCTTGGTTACTTACCAAGACAGCTAGGAGAAGCAATCTCCTCTTGCGTCTCTATACAGCTATATTACTTCTTGCTTTGGCTTCACCCTTGCAAATTTGAAGGCAAAATAGAAAGAAAAATCACAGGAAATTGCTTCCCTTTGAATGCCACCTACAGATTGAAAAATGTGAAATAGAAAATGTTCCTATTCAAAACACAGTTCAACCAAAGTTCCCTCCAACTATTGTTCAAGTATCTTACTTTGGAATATATCATGATATATATAGACCCCAAATATGCTGCAAGAAGAACTTAGCATATTTTCATGTAGTGGAATTAATTCCACCCTCTAAAACAAGCAATCTCCAATTAGACTCATGTTTCCTAAAAATAGCAATGTGGAGTAAAAACTAACAAATTGCCTGGAACAAATCTGCATAGATAAGACTCCTTGTATTATTTTGGAGTCTCTGTGAATGATACAGCTTTTTTTTAAAGAACAGGATACATTTAGGATGGGAGAGTGGTCATAGGGGAGAATAGGATGGAAAATTAGTACCAAAAATGAAAATTCCTTCTTAGATGTAAAAGATGCAAGTCTGATATGCCCAGACCCCCATATGCAAAATGTATTTTTTAAAAACCATTTAAAGGGTGCAACAGAGAAGATAATTCTGGAAATGTTTTCTATTCCTTTGGCTTTTACAAATGGAAAAAAGGTAGGAAAGTAACTTTTAAGAAGCAATTAGTGTATCTATGGTAATAGGTAAAGATCACCCTTATTTGGAAGTCAGTTGTATCCAACTCTAGGGTTCAGTGCTCATCTCCATTTATAGCCAAGGAGCCATCACTGTCTGTGTCTGCTGATGTTTCCATGGACATGTGGCAGACATACTTCGACACTGGAGTGCACAGAATGCTGTTTACCTTCCCACCGAAGTGGTACCTATTTCTCTACTTGCAATTTATTGCTTTTGAACTGCTAGGTTGGCAGGAGCTGGGACAAAGATGGAACTGAAATGGTTTGTTTTAGTGGCTTCACAAATCTGAATGGTATAATCTGCTATCCTGTGGTATCCTCTCCTGTTCACCATAACACCAGCGAAAAAGCATGAGCCAGCAAGTGAACCACTGATCTATGTCCCTGAATCATTTAGTAAGGCCACACCTAGGGTTATAAAGTTACTGTTATATTACACAAGGAGCAAAGTTCTTTTTTGTCATGTTATCCCATTAAGAGCCAAAACAGTGACTGTGGAATGTACTGATTAGAAGGCTTGATAAGGGGTCAAGCTAAACATTACAGTGAGCATATTGCTTGAAAGATGACATTATTTAAATGTTAAAATGTATCTAAGTCTCTCAACACAACTTTTTTCATACCTTCCTATCTTCCACCATTGATCATTACTAATCTTTAATCATTACTTTAGGCAATGGGACATGATAAAGGAAATGAAGTAATGGCTTTTTAGAAGTGTGCACAGGTGAATGGGGAAAGGTGCACAGGAAATATCATCACCAGGTTAACAACAAAGATCAGGTGACTCTGTTAGCCTACCAAGAGGTAGAAAGGTTAGTCATACATACATAGTTTATGTTGGTCATTGACCAGCATATGGACAAGAAAACAAACAATCTGAGATAACAATAAAATAGAAGTCATATTAATATTGATAGACGAGTCAATATAAGTATAAAACTATTAACTTATAGTTGCAAACATGAGAATTGGATGTGAGGGAATAATGATAGTGAGAATAAAATTTAAAATTCTAAAATTTAAGGAGAATTAAGAATAGTATTATGATGCACTGTACAAATTATAAAACAATATTTAGCTATCAGGGATATAGAGTCAGACTGCTCTGATAAAAACAGTTGTAGATAAAAGGAATCCAAATGACCAGGATACATAATTTTAAAAAATGGGATAAAAGTTCCTGATGAGCATCTCCATAGAGAACTCTCTCCAGCCAAGTAAAGGAATGACTTACAAGGGCCCAACTGTGCACCAAAAAGGAATTAAGCTTGGATTTTAGTTGAAAACACTTTGATAGCTGCTGGTATATATTGCCACCCTCCACCCTTGGAAAAATAAAAGACTGTAGTGCTGAGGCTGTTTTTTGAGCATTCAAATTTATATAACATAGAAGTTATTACTTCCAGTAGCATGAAAAACAATCCCCAGATATTTAACTGTCTTAACTTGCTTTATTAAATGGTTGTTAAGATACCAAACATGAACCTTAGAGTATTTGGGGGGGAAAACCATGACCTTGGTTTTCAAATAGTTTGTCTCCAACCATTCTTTTTGGCAGTACTCAGCAAACTTACAGAGTTTAGGCCAACCTGTTTTTGCGAAAGCAAAACAGCATCATCAGCATATAAAATAACAGACATATGTAGTTGCCCAATTTTGGGGGATGAAACAAAGAGTTGTTCAATTTGTCCACAAGAGAGTTAATATATAAGTTAAAGAGAAGGGGAGCTAAAATACACCCTTGTCTTACTCCTCTCTTGACTGGGATTTCCTTGGCATGAAGCTTGGTGGTGCAGGCATGGTGCAGATGCACATGTGTGTGCACATACACCCACGTGACTTCACCAGCACGCATGATACCTGCTACCCATCTCCCCCCCCTCCTTGGACACTCAGTCTCTAAAAGGTTCGCCATCACTGATGTAGGGCATACTGTTCCTCAATTTTCCTTTTTTTCTGGGATAGAGCAGCAAAGAGGATGGTAAATTTAGATCTGGAAGATTTCTGTTCCAATTCTAAATAGTCATTAGGTAGCCTCTGGTAAGTCATCATTCCTTGACTCTAAAATATTACTGCTTGATAACTATAAGAAAAAAGTCATTTTCTGACATTCAACTACAAGGGAGAAGGACTTTCCCAACTGTTTTGTACTGTATATTCTTGATTATAGTGTATTTTTTCTGATTGTATTGCATTTTTCTGATTGTACTATATTCTTATTTTTTAATGTAAGATTTATTAGATACATTGACTGTATTATATTTGTTGTTATATTTATAGTATGTTGTTTTTTATATTTGAGAATGTAACATTGTTAGCTGCTCTGAGTTGCTTCAGCAAAGAGAGCGGCATATAAATCTAATCTACAACAACAACAACAACAACAGTATGATATACAAATGAAGTAATCAAGCAGCTTTCTTTTCCCAGTCCCTTGATCTTTCTACTCTTCCTATTTTGTGTAAATTACAAAGTGATTACTTTTTTCTTAAAGGTGAGACATTTAGTATAGGAAGATAAAATTCAAGTAGGCTTTTAAAGTCTGATAGAAATGAAAAATGATAACGTGGTTCTCAGACTTGTCTCTAGACATTGCTGGGCTTCAACTTCCAAAAATCCTAGACAACATGAACAAAAGTCAGATTCTATTTTAGACCAAGAACATCAGTGGATTCACTTGATCTGCATTTTGATACCAATCAAAGCACTCAGCAGTCTTACTTCTAGGACCTTTTTCAGCTGGATGGCTCAGGACCAGATGTAAGCCACACAAATGCTGTCCTGCAGATGTTCAGGGACATCTTCCCCCATTATCCAGCATAGCTAGGGGTGCAAAATTATGAGAGCTATAGCCAGAAACATTTGGAAGGTTACAGTTGTCAGCACCAGGTCTCTTTCAAAAGCTAGATCCAACATTAGTCTTAGCCTAAAATAGACCCATTTAAATAAAGGTGACTTAAGATGCTCCCTCCCACTTGCCACCAAAATCTCAGGTGAAGAATTTGTAAACTCTCTGGAGCTGGTTTTCTGGGAGAGATATAGAGGTTGCAGAGGTTTTGTCAGCTGCTAGCACAGCATTGTCTTTAAGCCTCAGCCATCTTTTACTCTCTCAAAACCAATGTGATTTAAATGAATTGAGACTCATTGGTCTCATGGCTTTAAATGTGACAAGTATTACTATCTCTCTCTGGACTGGGGCCATCATTTTATGCCCGCCAGGTTTTCCATTGCATTGTTGTAATGATAAATGAGAAAAGAATTGAAAAGCACATTTCCCTATAAGTAAGAAATATATATTAAAAATACAAATGGCCTGATCTTCAACACCTGTACTTAGCAGGAACTCACTGTATTTTGCTGAAAATGCACCTAGAGAGCAGCCCTATGTATCTATTCAGGAATACTGTATGTTCTGTTTAATTCAGTGGGGCTTATCTCAGGGGCATAAGTATACAATAGAAAATGTAGGATTATACTATGTGTACATGGCATAGTGAAAAGAATCATTCAAACCAAAGCAGGAATGTTCAGGAATAGCACTGCTGAATACATTAGAAATAACTAGGAATACATTAGCTTTCTGATTTCTATTTATTGTATGCCAGACCTCCTTTGCCATACATGGACAGGGAAATGCTTTTTGTCAGTGTCTTGACATTTGGATAAAAAGAAAATAGTTCAGCTTACTTCAACAGAAACTTCCAAACTAAGAGTAATGGGACCCAATCAGACCTTCTATGTTGAAATGTGAGGGTAATAAAATGTTCTTAATATTATATGCTTTGTCACCAATGTATTTTAAATTCTGTTCAAAACTATCTTGTGAAATGTCCCTGGGGGAGAAAATATTTCACAAAAGATGGACAAATGAATTGATGCAGTCCCATGCCAACAAAATACACAAAAGTAGTGTTGTGAAGCAGCATGAGGTTGTTAGAGCAATAATTGAAATTACAGTACTCATCACTGGATCAAAGGAAATGGTAAACATGAGGATGTCATCCATCACTGAAGTCAAATGATTGCCTCAGTTTAAAATAAGCCTGAAAATGTTGATTGGAGCAGAAAAGCCTACCCTACCATTTTCCTAATAAAACCCAGAGCCAGTGAATTCTTAACATAGAATGGATGAATTGAATTTTAATATGTACAAGGCATGTCAGAGTGCCAGATTGGCTGGATATTTACTATGTACTGTTGTTTTAAGTCATGTCTTTTTTTGGTAGTGTTGTAAGCCGCCCAGAGTTGGGTTTACCTAATTGGGGCGGGATAACAAATTGGACAAAATAAATAAATAAATAATAAACATTACCATACAATCTTGGTATTCCTAATATTTTGTGATAAAAGGATGCAAAGAAGCTAAAAAATTGGGCTGTAGCCGTATGATCTAAGCAAGCCTCGTTTCTCTGTTTCCTTTGCACTGCCGAACTGTTTCCTCTATCTAGATCTAAATCTTGATGCTCTTTTGTGAAGGTTACTGTGCAGAAATGTGAAACATGGTTTGTACATCATTTGATCTGGGGATACATTTGTGGCAGTTGTGAGAGAAAAAATCTGATTACTGTATCTTTCTGTATCTGGAAAATTTTTGTTGTTCTGTTGTCAAGTCAGAACTAACTTGTAGCATCCATTACTTTATTCCCCATACTGTACCACATTGGGTACCTAATCTGGAGAATTATTTATCTTTAAAGAATAAGAGTACGGGAGATTATGAGTAAATAGCAAGAGTTAAAACAAAAAGATGAACTTATACAATTTTGGCACCATTAATAATTATGGGGTAAAGGAGTAGAGGCTAGAGCCCATCTCTGTCTCAAACTATTGACTACAGTCAGTTGTAAGACTAAGACACAATTTAGTGCTACATGAATGAGTCACAGGATCATTTGAGGTTATGTGCTTCTGCCTTTGGGTTCAGCCAGGAAGAGATCAAACTGATCCAGTTCCACGTATAACTAGAAACTGATCATTGGTTCATCTGAACCAGGAAAATACATGGTTTGTTTATACAGTACTGTGGTTTGTCTGAAAAAGCCACAATAAAACTCTTGTTTCAAATTCTGGTTGTTTGGATAAACTATTAAAACTAACAAGTTCATGTTTTAAGCTAGGGGTCCCCAGCCTGTGGCCCACTGAGCACATGCAGTACCCAGCTTTTTCTGGGTGGTCCTTCAACCTGCCTGTTTACTGCTATCATCCTTAAGGGATTCTCCCTCAGACCCACACTGAATTAACCTATTGATGAAAAATGAAGAGACACCCTCAGCCAGAGAAGGAATATCCTGGAATCCATTTGGCAAGACACATTTTAACTTGGACACATTCCTGTTGGCAAGCTCATTAAATCACTTCGTCCATATGAACCTTCCCAAGATCCATTTTTTTTTACTTCAGAGGCAGTGGCATAGGGTTGGTTTCAGGTGCCCAGGGCCAAAGGACAAACTCGCCCCCCCCTAGGTTCACTGCCCCCCCCACCCCAGGCATGAAAAGCCTACGTCAGTGGGGACCAGGGGGCACTTTTTCCTCCTCCACTACTTTCGTCTTCTTCCTCACAGCCAGCTCGAGGTGAGGCCCAGGGGCTGGGGCGGTGCGAGCCCAGCGGGGAGGGGGCTGACCCGCCTCCGAACCTGGGGCAGCAGCTCGTCTGCCTTTGATGGTAGTGGCGCCAAAGAAGGCGGGAAGTGAGGCTAGTAGTCGCTGCAACCTAGCATCAGTGGCCGGAGCAACACCGGCCAGGCCATGGACATCCCCCCCCTGGCAAGGCCTGGCCGGCGCCGCTCCGGCTACTACGGGTGCAGGGCTGCAGCAACCACCAGCCTCGCTTCCCGCCTTCTTGGGCACTGCTGCCACCGAAGGCAAACAAGCTGCAGCCACTGGGCTCAGAGGCCGTGCGCCGGGGAACCCTGACAATGGCCTCCCCTCTGGGGCTGCACCATCCCAGCCCCTGGTTCATGACCTGGGGCCAGCCTCGCCTTAAAGACTAACCGCTGTATTTAAATGTGGGCTTTCTGATGGAAGTGGACTCGGTCCACAAAAGCTCACATTTAAATACAGCAGTTAGTCTTTAAAGAGCTACATTTTTTGTCTTTTTTTTCCTGTTTTGCTTTGTTCACTCTCTGATGTGCACTAAGTATATAAGTGTGTTTGCTGTTGCTATTGTTGTTTATGATCTCCTATTCAGACTTAATTCTGATTTATCCCCACCATCTCCCTGAGCCCCGCAGCTCCCAGGAAGGCTCTGCTAGCAGCTAGCCCATACAGCCCAGGTCCACAGTCAGTTGCTGGGGCAAGCTTTAGACTTGGAGCCTTTTCCAGGTGTGGGCAGAAGCGTCAGCGGCGGCCAGTGCGCTTGCTCAAGCCTCGGTCCGCGCATGCTCAGTAGCGGCTCAGTCTCCGACGCCACCGGCGGCAGCCTGCTTTCTATAGAGTTGCCTCGGCGGAGGGTGTGCTGGCAGGCGCGTGCGCATGCCAGCTCCGCTCTGCGAAGGGAACCTTGGATTGCTCCGGGATTTCTCGGTCTGCAGTGCAGAGCGAAGCGGAGGAGCGTGTTGCGGCTTGCAGCAGCTGCCCCTGGGTTTGCAGAAGCGATAACAACAAACAAACAAAAAAATATTTAGTTAATTTTTTTTTAATTCCAAAAATTAAAAAAAAAAGGGATTTAAACGACAAGAGGCAAGGACCGAGAAGCACGGATTCCCGATTAGACCTCGATTACCATCTGAACACACACACACACACACAAAACCCACACCGTTGGGTTCCAGCCTTTTTTGCATTTAGTGGACAGCCTACTCCACAAACTGTAAGTAGTTCTGGGATGTTGGACACGGTCAGAATGACAGGGAAGGTGTGGGTGTGGGTGTGGGTTTCCTTGGCAGAACTTGCCCAGTGGGTCAAGTCCGATCCAAAATAAAAGCTCATGTGGTTGTTGCGCCTCCCCCCCCCCCCCCAAATACTTGCTAAATTTGGGGGAAGGAAAGAACACGCAGTTTGGGAAGGGAGGGATTCGGGAGTGCGTGCGTGTGTATGTATGCGAGGGGAAGAGCACAGAGGCAGGAGGAGATAATTGCTGGTGGTTTGTAAGAATAAATAAATCTATAAATAGATGGTTGTTTTGTTTTTCTTCTGGACAAAACTCTGGACAAGGCAGGTCTGGCGAAGTTGCTCTCTTAAGAGTCACATCGGTGCAGTCCGAGGTGAAAAAGAAAGAGACTGGCGATCATCAAACCCCTTTGGTGTTGTTGGGAGATTTGTCTCTCTTCCTTGTCTCTCCCACTCCCCACGTCAGGAGCATTTAGAAAGTCCTGGGAGTTGATGGAGACAGAGTAGTGCAGTCTTGCGAGGGCCATATGTTCGTTTTAGGAAGCTTAGAGGCAATCTGCGTGGGTTTTCATTATCTCTCTTTAGAGTTCTTGGGAATGATCGGAACAAACTTTAACCATCTTTGTCGTCGTGGTGGCTGTTTATCCTTTTGGAGAGCAAAACCGAGAGAAAAAGGCTGTTCCTGTCTAGAACAAATTGCCCCTCCTGAGCTCTCTTTAAAATAAAACCCCAACTCGATCGGTGCTATTCAGAGTAAAGGCATCAAAAGCTGCTATTGATCTCTAAGGTTAATAATTTGCGTTTGGCATGATATCCTCCCCACCCTCCCCTCGCTATTTTTGTCTACTCCCAGCTGATGGCAGATGAAGGTCTTCCAACACGTCTAATCACTTTTTAAGAGCCATCAAAGGAAAGGTCATTTTTTGTTTTTGTTTTCCCCAGTGTAAAAAAGTAACCCCTGTGAAACATCCTTCTCCACAAGGTCATCCAAGCCACTATTATTATTTTTTAAAGCTCACTGCTTTAGAGAGATTACTTCTTGGATATTTTTTGCCTTGGGGTGATCGGTTTCTTCCTTTTTCTAAAATAGGACGATACATCCACACACCAAGGTATATTATGCACGTATCTAGGGGTATTTGAAGCAGGGGAGGAGAATGGCATTGGAGTACATAAATGCGAGTGTGACATGCACGGAGGTTTCTTTAGCAAGAAGCTCTTTCCCTTTTATATCCCGCTCCCTGCCCGAGGCTATGACTGTTTTTGGGGTGGATTTATAGCAAACGGAACTGCGGTAGCTTAGTGGTTAAGACGCTGGACTTGACGACTGGAGGGTCGGCAGGTCAACAATTTCCAGACCTGACTGCTGCGACAGAGATAATGCCCGTCGTCTGTCCCTACCTTGTAGTTCGAAAGCAAGAAATTGCAAATAGATGAATAGGTTCCGTTTCGGCGGGAAAGGTAACAGCATTCCGTGCGCTCCGGTGTCTAGTCATGCCTGCCACATGGAAACGTCTGCAGACGCAGACAGCACTGGCTCGTTGACTGTAAATAGAGATGAGCACCGCACTCTCTATATAGAGTCAGAGACGATTGGCTTTCAGAGCAAGGCAGACCTTTTTACCTTTACTCAAACGAACCAAAACATTGGAAGCGCGGAGCAGGTTTGGAGCAAATCCGAACGCCGGAGTCGCGCTCAAAGCTGAGCGCTCAGCCAATCAAGGTGCGCACTAAGGTCTCCTAAAGCAGGGGTGCCCAAACTAAGGCCTGGGGGCCGGATGCGGCCCCCGATGCCAATTGATCCGGCCCACGAAGCCCTCGTTGCTCCTGGAAGCGGAAGTAAAACGCGCCCGTACGGGCGCGTTTTACTTCCGCTTCCAGGAGCAACGAGGGCTTCGTGGGCCGGATCAATTGGCATCGGGGGCCGCATCCGGCCCCCAGGCCAAAGTGACCGGCTCCCTGAACCATGTGATCGGCCCATGGCCTGAAAAGTTTGGGCACCCCTGTCCTAAAGGGTAAATGGAACCAATAATAATAACAGAAAGAGCGCCTCCACCGGCGGCGACAGCTATAGCAGCAGTCGCCCCGTTCCCTGCAGCGCTACTACACCTGATTCAGATTGCGGTCCTCGGAGGCACCCTTTGCTAGGTTGGGTTCCTTGGGGCTGACTTCGAAGAAAGTGGCGCCTGAAAGGATCCAGGCGCATTTATGACTGCATAAACAACGGAGGGCTTCGCAGAGTGCAGCGACACTGGTCTTTTCAAACCAATGGAGGGAGGGGGGATGAGGTGGCCCCTGTAGAGCTTCCGAGGAAAAGGGAGATGGGGACCTTCTGTCTCTAAGCCAAGGGGATGCAGTACACAAATCCCCCCCTCCCATTATAGTGTGGGGGGTGGGGACTGGGACAGTGAAGGTGTCATGCTGGAAGGTCCCTATCTAATGTGACCACTTGGAGACAGCAAGATTTTAGCAGTGCTGGTGGGCAATAAACCAAGAGATGCCATCAGGGATTATTTAAACCAGAGGATTGAGGATGGATGGAGTCAGTTGAGTCTTTCTTTGTCAATCCCAGTGCTACCTAATCCAGAAACAGCCAAATGAAAAGGCATATACACCTTGTTTTCACCTTGCATTCCTTTCCAGAGCTTTTGTTTGTTGTTTTCTCTTTCCTCTTCACATCTTGCAGTCTCTTGCTTTTAAAGCTGTAACCTTGAACACCCTTTGCATGCACATAGTTCATTCCCCGCACACACTACTACAATTTGCAAGCTCTTTTCTGCGTATACAGATTTCTTTCTCACACTCTTTTCTTAGAGCTTACTTATACCCAGCCCTGTCAAATTTCCTGCTTTCCCCTTTTTTTGCTACGTCAAACCTGTTTGAATCACCCTTAGGCACTAGATTTCTCATTTCCATGGACATCCTTGATTCTTGCTAGCGGGAAAGCATAGTCTTCTTTTTTGAGCAGAATTTTGTTCTCCCCCACCCTACAATTGAAAAGCAGCATATGCTCAGTTCTATAAATCACACTTTGTAATTGTACCTGGAACTTTCTGAATGCTTTGGACTGCAGTCTCTATAAACCTCAGCTGAAGGGATCAGCAATCAGTGTGGTCTAAAACATGGAGGACGCCAGATTGCTAGGGACGATGGACTCCATGGTCCCCTGTGGCTGAGGTAATGATGTTGTAAAATCTCAGAACATCCCACCGAACAAGCAGATTGAAGAACAGAGGGAGGAGGGCAGACGGTGCAGAGTAGGCAACTTTATGTAATGACACTGGTCTTCTTTTGGAACGACTGACGCTGAAAATAGCAGGGTGGGAAAAAGAAGAGGAAGATGGACTGACATTTTCTGGAATTGTCAGCCATAAGAGTTTCTTAATGGCTGAGAACAATTGTCGTGTAAAACTGCCAAAACAAGAACTGCTACTCAGCAAAATTCATCTTTCTAATCACCATTTTTGCTGGTGCATAAGACCCACTTCCCCCCTTAAAATACACTGGAAAAATTGAGTGTGTCCTGTACTGTATATAGTGGACTATTTTGGTAATGATGAGGTGTGTCTTATACTCCAATTCATCTTATACACTGGCAAATGCAGTACAGTATGTCACATTAAAGTCAGGTTCTGCAAATCCAAATTCAGTACTGTCCTTCTTTCTCTGCAGTTGACCTTGTTGACCTTGCCTTTAACTTACTGCTCTATTGGTTTAAGAGCATAGCCATCCAACCAACCATCTCTCTCTCTCTCTTGGAGTTCTCAGCATTAGGGATAAACAGGGTGCATTAGAGAGACAGAGAATGGCATATGTCCATCTCTCATATAGTCTAAAATGTTTTGGGGTTAGATATTCTGACTTTTTCATTTCAGTTAGGTGGCTAGCATATGTTGTTTAGAGATGCAGTATTTAGGGTTTCATAGAGAGATGGCACCTAGCAATTTCTCATCATCAGTACCCAGGGGTGAAAAAGTGGCGATCTCTTTAGTTTGACAATTCCAGAGTCATCTCCTTTGGTCCACAGCATCAGCAGTAAGAGCTCAGCTCTCTTGACAGCCACTGCAGAGCACACCAGGCTATCTTTCAGCTGCATTTGGCTATGGCAGCTGCAACTCAAGGACTCGCTCCCTCTGCAGTGTATGTTTCTGTGTACACACACACACATATATAATGGAATGCATATCCTACTATACTTTCAAAAACCATTTGCCTTTATGATGATTTTATCTAGATTGTTAAATACCTGCTGTGCACCTCTATCTGATTTAGCCTATATTGGTATATTTTCACATGAAGAAGTCTTCAAGAATGGTACTATTGTATGTGAAAATGCAATAAACGCTTGGCAAGTGTTTTCCTTTAACAACCCCCCCCCCCCCAGTCCTTCTCCATTCTGGATGGGTGGAAGCCAGGCTGATTTAATATGAAGAGCGTTATAATCTGAATGGTTTCCAAGAAACCAGTTAAGAAAAACAGAATAAAATGATCAGTGAAGCATGCATGCCATTTCAGATATGACATTTGAATAATTACTTTCTTTTTCTTTTCCCTCTTTATTTTGGGACTACCCTATAAGATAAAGGAGGAACCTTTCATTGCAGAAGGCAAACATTATTCTTCTTCAGTCTGGGTTTGTTACCACTTACAAGAAATTCTAGTCGTTTTTTTCTGCAGAAGAATGAGTAGTGAAAATTGCAGCTGCTTGTAAGCTTACCAATCTGTTATGAAGCTTTAATAACAGTAAGCAGCCTAAAAGGTGAGATGCTGAGCTTTGTTAAAGTGGAATGAATTGTAAGTGCTAATAAATAACATTTCTTTTTAGCCATCAGTTTCTGTCTATGACTAACTCTGAGTTACATAACAGCCTTTACCATCTGAACATGAGTATAACTTCTTCGACAGGGCTTGTTTCTAAAAATGAAAACAAACTCCACGCTTTTGGGAAGACATCAAGTATAAAACCATATGTCATTTGTTGTGCCATGATAAGACTCCTTGGATTCCATCACTGTCGGTAAACAAAATATTTTAAGCGCCACTGAGAAAAGATTGCCAATGGGTGTATCTCCTTAATCATTTACAGTGCAACGCTAAACATATTTACTTGGAAACAAGCCCCGTTGAATTTAGTGAGACATTCCTAGGTAACAGGATAGTACTGCAGACTTTTATCAAAACAAGATAAGGCCTTCCTGGTGCTAATTAAAGTGTCAGTGAAGATTATCAGTTTTTTTATTGGTATTGTAGCTTATAAATCAGAAGAGGTATTTTAAAGCATTTACTGTTTTAAAATATATCTTCTGACTTTTCTAAAAAGGGTTATTTACTTTTGTTTGGGGACTAAGGAATTTTTTTGCCTTAAAATATCTATTGAAATAAAAACATTTAGGTTGTTTGATGATGTACTTTTAAAAGAATTATAATAAAGTTTTCTAATACCCTAATGGCAGAAAGTGAGGAGGACTTTAAAAAGCTCTTGATTAGGTTGAAAGAAGAAATGCAAAAGCTGGCTTGAGACTCAATATAAAGAAAACCAAGATAATGGCAACAGGCCCTATCAGTCCCTGGAAAATAGATGGGGAAGAAGTAGAAGCAGTGACAGATTTTACTTTCTTAGGATCTAAGCTCACTGCAGATGGTGATTGAAGCCATGAAATAAAAAGGCGACTGATTCTTGGGAGGCAAGCAATGAGAAACCTGGGGAGCATAGTGAAAAGTAGAGACATCACATTGCAAACAAAAATTCGTACAGTCAAAGCAATGGTATTCTTGGTGTCAATGTATGGTTCTGAGAGCTGGACCATAAGGAAAGCTGAGCGCAGAAGAATAGATGCCTTTGAGATGTGGTGTTGGAGGAGAGTTTTGAGAGTCCCCTGGACAGCAAGGAGAACAAATAGGTCAATCTTAGAAGAAATCAACCCTGACTGCTCCTTAGAAGGTCAAATAGTGAAGATGAAGCTAAAGTACTTTGGACATCAAATGAGAAGAGAGGATTCGCTTGAGAAAGCCTTGATGCTGGGAAGGGTGGAGGGCAAAAGAAGAAGGGAGCGGCCAAAATGAGATGGCTAGATGGTATTGTAGACACAATAGGCACAGAGCTGAGCGAGTTGAGGATGGTGGAGGACAGAAGTGCCTGGCGGACAGTGGTCCATGGGGTCGCAAAGGGTTGGAATCGACTGTGTGACTGAACAACAACAAACAAAGAATAAGCTCAGGATTGTAAATTTCTTGATATATTTGGCATTTTTTTCTGCAAAAGTTTTGCACGCTCTCATTTGCTACTGACATAAATGTCAGAGATGTCTGTTAAAATTAACCTACCGAAAACATGGGATGTTAGTTCCCTATTTCACTGTTGGATATGGTTGTCTCTGTCACCTCATGTGCGTATATACATGTGTACTCATCACTTGAGACAGTGTGTGCGTAGAATAGGTATGAAACCGTCATTATGTTACTTTGATTTGTGTTAATATGGCTTTATCCTAGCAGCCTGTTTTCCTGAACAGACAACATTGTTCCCCCTTTTTTTGTTTTCTGGAGGTTGAACAGTTTGGGCTTGACTGCAGTGAAGATGCTTAGTCATGTTCCCTCCTGATCCCTACTGTCATTAATGAGAATTAGAAACTGGGGTAATTTGTAGTAATAGTTCCCTTTTTCATTGTGTTATATAACTCACTGTATGCTTTCCTGATCTCAGTGGCTGAGCATGTAAAGCTCTTTTTCCTGGTTCACTACTTTCATGCCATTGCCCTCCTCCTCCTCCTCTTCTTGGGAGCCATTGCTTTCGCTTCAGTGATTCCTCCTCGTCTGTGAGGATTGTCCTTTGTCTTCTAATTTTCATCCACAGCTGCTTCCATGCTCCTTGTCTTACCATACCTACATACCTGATTAGCATCTAGCCTCATTTGTTTTGCTAAGTGTTTTCAGCTTTTTCTGTTCTTCAATGCCCTGTGGACTGTTGTCACAGAGTCTTTACTCACTCACTCTCCTTCCCTCAAGTCTCTCTCGTCTCTGTTCTTCTTTTTTGTCAGATCTCATTCACCTTTGTGTCCCTGTTTTTCAGCCTAGTAAATTCTCTGTCATCTTCTGTTAGCTCCTGTTCCATTGATTCCCTTGCTTGCACATTACATTTGGTGCTTTCTTCCCGCTCTTGGTTGTCTCTCCGATGTATTTGGATAGGGCTTGATTTCTTGATGAGAACTTCATTGTCTGAAGTGCTGAATGTTTGTGGATATTCTAGGACAGCATTGTTATACTGCTTTTAGTGGTCAGCCTCATGCTGTGTAAATGTCAGTGTACCTCCCTCCTTCAAAATTAATGAATGGATTAGATCTGTGATGTAGAATTATATTAGGTAATGGTAAAGGTCGCCATTGCTCAATAGCCAGTCGTATCTGACTCTAGGGTTCAGTGTTCATCTCTGTTTATAGTTGAAGAGCCAGTGCTGTCTGCATCTGCAGACCTTTCCATGGACATATGAGTAGACACCAGAGTGCACGGAACACTGTTTACCTTCCCACAGAAGTGGTACCTATTTATTGACTTGTAGTTTCTTGCTTTTGAACTGCTAGGTTGGCAGGAGCTAGGACAGAGATGAGAGCTACTCCATAGTGCAGTACTCGAGTATCAAACTCTTAACCTTCCAGTTTCAGTGTCTTAGTCACTTGAGCCACCGCAGTCCCTAGAATTGTATCAATAAAATCTATATTGTTCAGATATTTGGTGAGTTCTGTAAGTTTTATCGATTCAAATGGGCCTACTCTAACTCCAGTTTGCTATGCTAAAGTCACTGTTTATGCTAACGGAATTTACTGATTCACCAATCCTCATTTTTTTTCCTTACATGTCTTGGCCAGATGCGAAACTGCCAAAATAAAGCCGCCTTTTGGTAATTCATTCCATAGATCCTTTTGCCTGACAGTGCAAGAAGGATTAGCTGGCAGCACAAGGTCACTGTTGCCCAGGGTCCACCCTGATTCTGGTTCCAAAATACCACAATCTTTGAGGAGGCACTTTTTGGGTATCCCACCAAATCCTCATTGATTCAATAGGCTTACTGTAGTGCAATTTACTACAGTAAGTAACAGGATTTTAGCTGTTGTGAATTAGCATAGCTTACATTATGACTATGTTCAAGAGACATACCACATTACAGACAAATTGTGATCATTTTTTTGAACAGAAATAAAATATTTTTTGTGCTCTGTCACATCATGCTACAGTTGGTGTTTGTGATGGTAGAGGGAAGAATTTGATACTTAATCTGGGCAAGATCTAGATTGGGCCTTTCTGTCTAAACTACCAGATTTTTCTTATGTGCAGAGTCGTGAAAACAGTCTTCCTTTCTTCTGTGATTTATTCAGATATCACCCCCCCCAACACACACACACACAGCTGCAATCTCAAATGTTATTGTCAAATCTAATACTTAAGCATGCACTCTATTAAGACAAGATGTCTGAGAGAGCCACTTGCACAGACGCAGCTGGGCTGAATCTACCCACTTCCAGCCTCAAGAAGTTGGAAGTCATGACTACCCTCACCTAAATTTGGCCTGAATTTGTACAAGAATAGTGGCTGTCTTCCTGACTTGGAAGAGGTTTGGATATGGTATAACACAATCCTTTTGTTCCACCCTCGCTCCACCGCTCCTTTTTCCTTTTGTTGACATAGTTACAGTTCAGCTACTTTCCACTGCAGAATAGCCAAATGGACAATAGTGCAAATAACCATTATTTGGGATCCTGAATTCACATTTTTTTAATGTTAATGGTGGCAATTGAAAATGACCTCCTTTAGGACTTAGCCATCTCCTTCATTTCTCTTAACATAGATAAACATAAACACGAGTTAGATCGTTGTATACCAAATCTTTTGAGTATGCATCCTATTATCATGCCATAGGATATGAAAGGTTTATATCTGTTTCTCCATATGGACATCTTTCTACCTGAGTTCATTGAAAACTGAGTTTATAGGCTTATATTACTCGTGTTAGGGACTGTCTTCAGTAAAAAAAATTGTTCGTTATAGTATCAATCAGTCCAGTATTTTACCAGGATATTTTCATGGTACCAGGGAAAGCTGATATCTATTGTGTCTCATTGTGAAGAGAGTTTTAATTTTTATAATATGTGTTGTGCTTTACTGAATAACAGAAGCCACCTCCTTCAAATTATTATGCCAAGGAATTTACAGTATCATTTTGGCAGGAGAAGAGACAGCAAAAGAGAAGGTTGGAACAGGAGACTATGGAACAGAGCAGTTAAAAAAGCACAGTGGTACAAAGAGAGAAGATTGGTAATAAGATCAAGAATGAAGACTAGAAGAATAAAGGTTAAAGGGATAATTTGACATCTAATCCTTTGTCTTTTCTTTATTCATACCAGAGCACTGGATTATTTAAAATTATGAAATGTAACATTCGAAATAAATTAAAATGTTAAAATAATTAGAATATTTTTGATCAGAAGTTGGCTACTTGTCTGTTTACTAGATCTTATTTTGTACACATGGTAGGTCAAAGTCTATTAAATGACTTCCTGTCTATTAAGTGACATCCAGCCAGAATTTTGTCCTGGTGGGAGACACTCTTCGACATCCATCCATCTGGCAAGATGTGTTGTTTTTGCTTTTCATATGTTTAGCCTACCCTCTTCTGGTTTAACATTTAGAGCATGGGAATTGAGCAGAAAACTTTTCCTCAATTTTAGTGGCTGTCTAGGGCAGGGTTTCTCAACCTGTGGCCTGTCGGCCAGATGAGGCCCATGGTACCATTTCATGTGGCCCTCCACCTCCTCCACCACACCAGGAAGTGCTATGTGGTAGAGGAAGAGCAGAATGGCCATCTGGGCCCCAAAGCTGTCTTAGGGAGTGTGACACGGCCCCCGGCTTAAAAAGGTTGAGAACTCCTCGTCTAGGGGTTTGGTGTCCATGAAGTCTATAGGTTTGACGCTGTATTGCTTTATTTTGTTTGTTGTTGTTGTTGTTGTTGTTGTTGTTGTTGTTGTTGTTATTATTATTATTATTATTATTATTATTATTATTATTATTATTATTATTATTATTATTAATTAAATTTAATACCCCGCCCCAATCGGGGGGACCCGACTCTGGGCGGCTTACATTCTAATAAAAACAGAAATAAAACCCAACTCCATATCACTAAAAACATCAGAATTAAAAATCAACACAGAATTAAGACGACGCAGGACTACACATCAGTATTCCCATATTCCAACCCAGGGAGGCAGTTCTTATGTAAGCCACTTGGTGTTAGCACCTCTTTAACTTACTTCCAGAGGGGCAATGCCAGCCAAATAACAGACTTTTTCAATGTGGGTAGGTTTCAGGCACCAAGAAATAATTATGCATGGTTTATTAAGAGCTACAGTATGTGATTTATTTACTGTTATGTGATTTATTCGCTGTTATGATTTGCATTTTTGTTAGACGCTCTGAGTCGCATAGTCGAGTGGGCAGCATATAAATGTGATAATAATAACAATAACAACAACAACAACAACAACAACAACAACAACAACAACAACAATAATAATAATAATAATAATAATAATAATAATAATAATAATAATAATAATAATAATAATAATAATAATAATAATAATAATATCCACTTAGTTGGCTTGTGCTGATTTACAGCACAAGCATATTATGTGGAATAGCATATGGACAGAGCTGTTGTTCTTATTGTTTGTTTCCTATGTATGTTATTTCTGGCAGCAGCTTTTAGTTTGGTGTTTAGACAATGTATTTTGTTGGTCACGGTTCAATTGAGAGTAATGCCAGAATACATTGGTATAGGCAATGTTCCAAAATCTTGCCTTCACAACTAACTTGGAATGTCTTCTCTGCTTTTCTTCTCTCTAAGTGGAAGGCACAGACTCGTGTTTTTGAAAGACTTTGTTTTAGCATTTAGCTGGTTGTTAGGGGGCTGCGGTGGCTCAGTGGTTAAGAAGTTCACTTTGTTAGCTGCAAGGTCGGTAAGTTGGCAGTTCGAGACCTGGGTACTGCATGAAGGATTGGACTCCCATCTCTGTCCCAGCTCCTGCCAACCTAGCAGTTTGAAAGTAAGAAATTGCAAGTAGATAAATAGGGACATGAAAGGAGCCTCATTCGGGCATCCCCTGAGTGGAGTTTCTCCAGCAAAAATCCTTTCAACCCTAGAATAATTTCTGACACTAAATTATTATTAGTTGGTTGTTTTTATATTATTGAAAGATCTTCTAAGGCAAATATTAGCTGTATTCGATGAATTCAAAGGTCATGGACTGTCAAAGCAAGATCATCAGCAAAGATGAAACTCCTGGAGTATGAGAACATCAGTTGGTCATTTGTCTAAATGTTAAAAGGTAATGTTATTACCATGCTACTCTGAGAAACCACTATTTTGATTTCATCAGCAATCTTTGGTTTTGGAGCAAAATGGCTACCATTTCTGTTAGTTTATGATCTTTACGAAGGTGTTTTGAGCTTTTTGAGTAGCAGTTGATGAACTAAATGACCCAGTAGTCCTTTTTAGGACACAAATGATAATAATTTCTATTAATGTAGAGGGCATCTCTTTGTCTAAAGAGGAACTCTTAACTTCACTTTGCCATGAATGGAAGTTTTATGTCCTTTATATTCAATAAATGCACAGAGGAACTGATCAGCTCTGACCAAATGTTCTTGGGATGTGTCCAGTTGCTGAGATCCCACATACAATAAAGAAGAGCCATTTTTGTAAGACCACATATTATAGTCTTCTCAACAGACTATCCTTTGTGATAGGAGGTATGTGGAGAACAATACAGTATATACAACACGATACCAGCCAAAGATGTACTGGGAAATTTGGAAGTACAGTATACATGTCCATAGCAAGATCCTCTCTATGAAGGCCAAAGTACAGGTTGCTGGATCAAGTTGCATCAACAAATGAGGCACAGGGAAGTATTTTGTGAATTGAATGGCTGTTAATTTTCCATTGAATTCAAAACTAAATCATCCTCAAAATGCCTTTTATTACTACAGGGATAGCTTTCTCTCCCAGCTACTGTGACCATGCAAGTCAGATCTTCGGTGCATCCTCAGCTGTTATTAAAACAGTGAAAACCTTGAAAGCACAACTAAAAATAGGAAGCTTCTGAATAGTGAAAAACAGCAAGCTGCTAACAGCCCAAGAGTCAAGACCACTGATCAATATAAGGTGACATAGTAGGGGATTGTGGCAAGTCGGCAGTTCAAGACCTTGGGTACTGCATGATGGATTGACCACTCATATCTGTCCCAGCTCTTGGGGACATGAAAGGAGCCTCATTTGGGCGTTCCTTGAGCGGAGTTTCTTCAACCCAGAACAGTAGTAGTAGTAGTTATACATTTTGATGCCATTTATGATATATGCAGTGGTCTTCTGTAACAGTTGTGCACTATTGTCTGAGTAATTTCAGGTAAAAGAATGGCATGTAAATGATAATAATGAATAGTAATAACAGGGTGATTCCTTGTACCATTCACCTGCTCAGTCAGGTGGGTGTGTGGTGCCCAAAGCTATGTGTCTTCACAAGTAGCAGTGGAGTTCCAACCAGAGTTCTGCTGCAAAGGCCAGCTGATAGAACTTTGTCCCTGCAGAAGCAGGTGTGCGTCAAGGGCTCTGACTGCCCAATGGTGGCAGGTGTGATGGCTGCACCCTTGCTGTCAAGGTCTCTCATGTTATTTCTGGTATGGGGAGTGCCCCTTTCTCATTCCTATATTCCCTGTTTCCCTTCTAAGCATTAGAGAACAATGATGATGTATCAGATTACAACTGCAACAACTTAACTTGTGAGGAAACTATATAGATGGGTGGTATATGAATTAAATTTTAATTAGTTAATTAATTAATTTACTTTATTGTTGTACCAGATACTGTTTTTTTTAATTACTTTTGAATGTTATTCTTCAATGGTATTCTTAGAGTCCTTTTGACAGGGATGTTTCAGCTTTTACACAGTTTTATTTTAATTCTAAAATCTAAGGCTTTGATTTAAAAACTTAAAACAGAAGAGGAGCACAAAAGTAACGGCCAGCTAAACAAGCAGCAATGAGTTACTTTTCAAGTGGGGAATGACAACAAATTATTACTAAAACACTAATGAATTAAAGAAACTATTTTTTATGCTGTCTTCCAGGTTCTGAATGTACATGTGCCCTATTAAAAAAGGGATTGCAGAACTATAAGTGAGTCTAGGGGGACAATGAGACAAAAAAACACACACCAGATAATCTGACACTGCTTGTATTTTCAGGTTTCATTTTAAAAAGAAAGTACAGCTATGTCTCGTTTTATCTCTATTAAAAAAATTATATTACCATATAGAAATAGATTTCCATTAGATTTACAGTCACATAAAAGTATAATAAAATGGCATCAACCACTGCAAACAGAAGTGTTGGAGAATATCCAATCAATTGCAAATATAGTATGTTATATGCATACATATTTATCCCAGATCTTGGCAAAATACCTAGATAAGAGGGTTTTAGCTGAGCTGTCCTGGGAAGAAGTTCCATTGACAGGATATTACAGCAGATGCCCTTTTTGGTGGCTTCTATTTGCTTCCTTTCTGATGGCAAGGTCCCTAGGAGATGACTCTTGTACCATGCCAGGTTGAAGGGTATTTGATAGGATTCTAGCCAGGAACAAAGTAGAGGTGGAAAAATGTACAGGTGCTATTCTACTATTTGTGTTAGTGAAAAATCAATCCTGTTCCAAGTTTCTAAAACCTTGAATACCAGCTTCCTGGAGATGCTGACAAATTGTCTGAAGCTGTATTTTATAATGTTATTAAAACAATTTTAATAAATCAACTCAGCATTAAGTCTTTGTGGGTTTGCATTGATGCAATGCTTGTTTCATCTACATCACCCCTGGGACAGTCTTTGGCCTACAACTCAAAATGTTTTTCTGCAATCCTCAGTAGGTTATAAAATATTATTTTTTAAAAAACCCACAGAACATACTTTTAGACTACACATTTTCCTAGGGTTGCCAAGTGACATTCCTCAACAATTTGTTCCAGTGCTTGATTATCCTTTCTGATAGAAATGTACTTAAGTTGTGTTTCATTAAGCTAGCTGATCCCTGATGTATTGTTTTAATTAAACGTAGCCAAGTACTGGTAGTTATTCTTCCATGTCTAGACCAGACGTGAAACTGCCAAAATGAAGGCACCTTTTGGTGAGTTCATTCTGCAGTTCCTGTTGCCTGACCTTGTATGAGAAAGATTAGCCGGCAACACAAGGTTGCCGTTACTAGGTTATGCCAAATTGTGGTTCAAAAATACCACAATCTTTGAGGAGTTTTTTCTTCTTCCGTAATATCATGTTACTAGAACTGTAGATTTCTAATAAAGTAATACATTTTTGCTCCTTCGTTCTCTCTCTCTTAAAAAAAACTCAGTAGTAAGTGGTGCCCATTATACCTAAAAAATATTTCTTCTGAGTAATGGGTCTGAGAGAATATCATTTTATTTAAATAAGATTTCTATCTTGGCAAAATTAATTTAAAATGAGAACAGCTAATTCATAAAAGCTCATAATTAAGAACATGGGCTGCTTTCAGTCTGCTGAGGTTTGCTCCCAAGAAGATTTGAAAATGAAAGTCTCTCGCCTGAGACTTTGGAAAGCTATTTACAGTCACAGTCAGTGATACTGGTTAAATACAAGATAATTCTTTACATCTGTATTTATTTTACATTACAGTTATCCAATTTAAAAAATAAATAAACTGCCAATACCTTTTGGAGGAAGCAGGTTTTCCAGCAGTACTGGAATTATCTTTGGCAACTCTAATGAGCATAATCGCAGCTGCCTTAAGCAACTTTTTGACAGAAAAGTCGAACATAAATTAATTAACAAAACTGTTGTTTTAGCTGCTGCTTTTAGTGTACAAAATTACCCCTGCCCAGGGTTAAAGTGAAACCACTGATGTTCATATGAAACTCTTGCCAAAGCAGCTCTGTTCATTCCAGTGGGAAAAGTAGCTACGGTATTCAGGTTTTTGCCAGATATATTGGTGCAAAGCAGTTTTGGGAGTAGAACAAGTAAGCGTACATAAGAACCAGATTATAAAGCTCTCCTTGCCCCTTCATACAATAAGTAGAATTACTTTCTTTGCTTGTGGGAGGAAAAGATGAGTAAGTGATCAGCATGTGTTGCTTTTCATTCAGAAATAAATGTTATGTATACAGTTAATCTTACCTTAGACATGCTTACAAAGACATTTCTGTGTATGACCAAGTCTGGATCCAACATTTCACTTAAACATTCTGCATTCATGATCAAATAAGTAGGGACAGTCACATCCAAGGAGGAAAAGCAGATAGCCATCCTTGTACTTGTAGAAATAAATGGCCACTGGAACTTATTGGTACTGTGTTTCTTTTCTTAAATTGGTTTTGATGTGGAAATCTGTAGGTAGAAAAACAATGGGTTTGATGTTTCAGAAATACGGTCCCACTTTAGTCTTGTATACAAGTCTCTCCCATATCTGCAGGGAATACCTCTGAGACATTCTACTGATACATAAAATTGTGGATAACAGAATCCTATATTTAACACGTATACTTGAATAATAGAATCATACTGTTCTTCAGTTGAAGAATATGTTAATTTCAATTAAGGATACATTTTGTTTTGAAGGTTTTTCTTCTATAGTGTACTCATGTGTAGCTCCCTTGGTGGCGTAGTGGTTAAGGCACTAGGCTTGGAGATCGGAAACATGGGTTCGATTCCCGAGAGCTGCACAATGGGGGACATGAAAGGATCCTCATTCGGGCATCCTCTGTAAAAATCCTTTCAGCCCAGAGTAATCTGACATGAAAGTGAACTATGTGTTCAAGACTAAAAAGGAAAAGAATAACTTGTTTCTAAGAATGAATTTAAGCTTGGGTTATAAAATTATAAGTCAGCAATTGTATATATCTTTGTATACTCCATTACTAGAAAACTCTGGAAGGGGTCACCATAACTCTGAATTGACTCAAGGGCACACAATTATTATCACTATGAAGGTCATTAAAAATAACAATAACGTTCGCTTCGCTTAACAAATAAAACCAACCAAAAACTCGCTTAACAAATAAATCGGGGTTCACAATCCCCCCCACAATTGGTCACTTACAATGGTGTTTCGCTTAAAGAGCAAACTCGCTGAGCAATCCTGTGGAACGCATTATGCTCTTTAAGCGAGGTACAACTGTAGTATGGGCTTTTGAAATAGGCAATTTTATTTAAATTGAACTAATACTTTAATTGGTTAACAGTGAACTGATTAAGGAGTTTTAATTTAATTGAACTGATTAATTTTGCCTTTTAGCCAATTAATCAGTTATTTAATTTGTTGGTTGAAAATAGGTGGTAAATTTGATAAAGTGTATTTATTAGTTTGCATTGCAAAAAACAAAACAAAACAAAAAACAATAACATTGCTGCACTTAAAATATTAATTGCTGTATTTTAATGTTATCTTTCATGGAACCAAGTCCACTTTGTCAGACACTAAAGCTATAATTAAAATATAACAGTTTTTAAAATGCAACAATGCTTTTTTGCCTTTTTATTTTGTTTTGTTTACTCTTTGATATGCTTGAGACGCAGACTAACATGGCTACCATTTCCAAAATTTCAACCAGGAAAAAAAATAAGTTACAGATTTATGAGAAATGAAAAAGAAATATTTAAAAGTATTATTTGGCAATAATGTTAAATCAGATGGTCTTGCTTGGAAGATTTGATCAGTTTTCAACAGCTATAAATTGTGATCATGTTTATTTAGCTGCAGAAGCTAAAATTAATGCATAGAATCTGGATCTTAAATCAAACGTTCCTTTGAGCAAAGACATATACAGTATATTACTTTACAGCATTTCATTACTAATGCAGTCACATTTTATTACACAAAGGAATATAACTGCTACGTGTCAGTCTCTGTTGGCAAAGTGCAACAAAAAAAATATCACTGTATTACTTGGATGTAGGCATTTTAAGCTACAACTGGTAAAATATTTACTATGGAGTAATATTTGCAAAGCTGGCTACGTAGCTCATAGCCCAGCTATACTGTCAAAAAATGCAGGATTTGTTCTGCTTTTAAATATCTTTTACTGACCACAAGACACAAAGTGTATTATGAATCCATCAGAAGTTTTTTCCTCTCAACTCATTTTTTTTATTTTTACTTTTTGCTGCTGAAAGCCTTCTTTTTCTTTCTGAGACAAGTAAAAAAAACTTTTCCCATCTGTTCAGTTTCTTTTCATGGCTTGCGGTAAAACAGTTTGATTATCAAATACACAAATTCCATGGCATTGCCTTTTGATTATTTCTTTCTCTGTCCCCTTATTTTATAATTTTTAAAATATTTTTTATATATGCAGTGGTGTTTCAGACCTAAAATAGGGGCTGTGGTGGCTCAGTGGTTAAGAAGCTTGTCTTGTTAGCTGGGAAGCCGGCAAGTTGGTAGTTCGAGACCCGGGTACTGCATGATGGATTGAGTGCCTGTCTCTGTTCCAGCTCTTGGGTACATGAAAGGATTCTCATTTGACCGTTCTTTGAGCAAAGTTTTTCTGCAAAAATCCTTTCAACCCAGAATAATTTCTAACATGAAATTATTATTTTTAGTCCTAAACTAAAAGGAAATGAAATAAAAATCCAAAGGATAAGGAGAGGAGGTGCTGTGGGTTTTGATGGAGTAGCTGTGCGCTGTCTTCTTTTAATTTCATATATAGATCACTTCATTTATTCACGAGAGAGATATGTTCTGAGACTTACCATGGGTACCTGAAACTGCAGATAATAGTGAACTGTATATTTACAATGCAGACAGTGGTCTCTAGTGGCCAGATCTGGTATTTTAAATTTATGTCCCCAAGATCTTTTCCCAAAAGCGGTCCCTATTTATCAACTTGAAATTTCTTGTTTTTAATCAGCTAGGTTGGCAAGAGCTGGGACAGAGACGGGCGCTCAATCCGCCAACTTGCCAGCCTTCCAGGTAACAAGGCAAGCCTCTTAACCACTGAGTCACAGCAGTCCCTAATATATAATGATAATAATGTATTAATCAAGTAGCTGTCAAAAGTTTTCAAAACCTGATGTTCTTGGTTTAAACTCCCAGGATAACTGGTGATTGGCCATGTTAGTAAAACTGAGGTGTGTTAGTCCAATGGCATCTGGAAAGGAAGCCACTTCTGGGTAAGGCTGTTTTATGCCAACACTTTCTAGCTGTCAATAAGGTGATTCATTGCAGACAACGCCAAATATACTTCCTACCAAGCAGCAAGAGGTCACAACCAAAACCAATTCTCTCCAAACTTCGGAAAGTGTAGATGTAAACAGTTCTTCCTTCTCCTGTTCTCCCTGTCTTGCTGGTTTTGGAGGACATCTACTGGCTAAACAGTCCAGACCATCTGTGGAAGAAAGTATCTTGGGGAGGATGATTGTAACCTGAAAGAAAGGAAGTAGTTATGTTAATATTTAGTTCTATAGTGGTAGGTTTGGAAGGTTCTCATCCCTATAGCTAACCTCTCGAAAACAGGCTGCAGGTTCCAGTTACTTTTTTAAAATAAGATGACCACATATTTTGTAAAGTCAGTTGGCTCCTAATTGTTCATTCAAGATCAAATCATCCTGAAATACTTTGCTGCAGCAGAGGAAGTTTGCAGCAGTATGTTGTTCTTGAGAAAATGTATTTCTCCCCTTCTCCTACTACACAGATTGTAACTAAAGAAGGGAGTCTGAATGGGAAGGCCAATGATGGAATAGTCCCAAGGCAAGGCAGAGGAAAGAAGGAGAGAGAGAAGAGGGGTATTTGGGCTGCATCCCCTTGGTGTGAGGCCCTAGCTGGAGAACTCTCGCCAAGTCTGTGCATGGTAGTGGCATCATTCTGGGCTTGGGGCGAAATGTGTGTGTGTGTGTTGGGGTGGGGGGGTGAATTCCCAGCAGTGTGAAGGAAATAGCAGATCCTTTTCTCCAACCAATCTCTCCCCCTCGCCAAATTTCACATGGCTTCACCAAATCGAAAGGAGAAGATCCTTTTGCTGAGGATCACAAGGATGGCTCCAAATGCCATGTTACATCTCTACCTTTCCCCCAAGTAATCCTCGTTCATCCACATCGGCCCCCTTCAAAAGAGCCATTGTAGTCAAATCCAGAGAGGTACTCCTCAAGTTTTATTTTCCATGTATAGGGTTAGTCCATCAAGTGGATTGAGGAGATTAACATTAGGCTGCATACCTTAACATTAGGCTACATACCTATAGCTGCAGGCAAAGATTAGGTTTGCTTTTTTGTCAAAGGGGTGGCTTCCTCGACAAGGATACAGTTAAAAAAGGAGCCTGAGTTATGTTGGTGGTTTTGAATGAAGAATAGAGAGAGTCCCCATTCAACTATGGATCTCATTGCCCTACTGCCTTTCAGGCTGCCATACTTCACAGGGTTATTGTAAGAATAAGGGAACTGTGAAGGACCAGGCTTCTTGCTTGATTTTTAATTTTAATTTAATTTAATTGTTCGATTTTTATGCCACCCCAGCTGCCTAAGCAACTCTGGGTGGCTAACAACAATACAAAAAGAACACAAAATATACAGCTGCAATCAAACTAGCATAATGCAGAAAACATTTCAGAACTTTAAAAAAAATCCCACTTAAACCAGTATCCCACAAACCCAGAAACCAACCAACTTAAAAAAAATAACTATATATTTACAAAAAAAAACCCTCAAAGATTTAAAAGGTTAAAAAGTTTTAAAAAGTTTTAAAAAGTTTAAAAGAGGGAGAGAGGGGTGGCTAGCCCATCAGATCAGCCACCCAAAATGGGACTCCGTATTACTTGAGCCCCACACCTGCCCTCCCAGCCAGGTTTTTAGGCCTTTCCGAAAGGGCAGGAGCTCTGTCTGTAGATGTAACTCAGTTGGCAGGAGGTTCCAAAGGGCCAGGGTGGACACGGAGAAGGCCCTCCTGGTGCTAGAGATCTTGTTTGGGGATGATGATGATGATGATGATGATGATGATGTAGGAGTAGGAGTGCCTTCTCATGCGTAGTGGCACCTGTCTCCGCCAGTACAGCACATCGGGCGATGAGGCTCCTCGTTGTTTCTTCATTAATAACGTTTTACGGGGCTGGGGTGCTAACCCAATGCCCAACCCTCCTCCTTTCTCATCCGAGCTTGGGACCAGCAATGGCAGACTTTGTTAGGGAATGCAGGATACAAATGAGAGACTGAATACAAATGTAATAAGCTGAAGAATGCTGTGCAAATGTCAAATATTAAGACAGGTAGAAAAAAGGTTCATTAGTCTTGCTTCAGAATTAGATGGTGGTTTTAGATTGCACGGGTAGCTACAATGCTTCATCTAGTACATTTCCACAGTATCATATTACATATGCAAGTCATCTCCCTAAGAGACTTCAAATTAAGCCAACCTCTTCTGAAAGGCTCAGTGACAATCTCTTTTAACACTGAACAAATTTGCTCAATAAAGGCCAAGAAGCAATCCACTCCGTCATATCTATGTACAGTATATTGCATTTCTTCTACAGTGTCATTTGCAACTTTGATTAATACTTTGGGATGTTAAATTTGTAGTGGTGAAAGATACTTGCTGTGAGGCTAATGGTAGAGGAAATGCCTGTGGTGTGTTAGATGCTGTAGCTGTTAATTTTTTGAAGTAAAATTAAAAGAACTACTGTAGTTGACTGGATATAAACTCTGGAAATGTACCCTCTTAATTAAATTGATTAATCTGAAACAGCCAGTATCCCTGCAGACCAGACAGACATAGCACAGGTGATATGGGATCAGAATGGAAAGTTTCTACACGGCCTGGAAAAAGCCAGCATAAATGCTTTGTGTAAATGAGTTTATTCCAGGGTTCCCCAACCTAAGGCCCATGGGTCAGATCCAGCCCTCAGCACCATTTCATGTGCCCCCCACCTCTCCAAAGGCATTCAAGAAACAAAATGGCCACCCCTTGGAAGATGTTGGGACAAAATGGCCACCCCCATCATGCAGGCAGGGCAAAATGGCCATCCGGGCCTCAAATCTGACTTGATAGAGCGCCCTCCCCCGGTTGAAAAGTTTGGGAACCTCTGGTTTGTTCAGAAGATTTAGCTAGAAATTGGAATACATAGTGAGGTCTACCATAATCTTCCATGACTATGAGCTAGATCTGTGAAGCCAATGAGTGAAGCTCAATCCTTAGTAAATCTTGGATTGGAACTATTCCAAACTGATATCAAGCAAAGTTTGGATTTCACAACCATCATGATTTTTCCTTTAAAGTTTTGATGTATTTTCAGGTCCCATAAGAATGCCACTGTGCTGAGAGGTTAACATTAAAGATAGAGTTTGATTTTTTAAAAAATATCATTTCTTGTATTTTTTGAACCTGTTGAGAAATCCAGTCTTTCCCTTCCCATGGACCAACCTGTTGGCAACTGCAGTATGCCTAAATATGTCAAGTAAAAGGTTTAAAAATACCCGAGGCCTAAAAATAGAGTCTGTTTTAAAATATGACCAAATAGGAGACCCTCTCATTGCCTTTCTGTCACAAGAGTTTGGGGTCCTCGGTTCTCATTTTGATTAGGTGGATGGGGGTTGTTTTATTGTCTTAATGGTGTTTGTTTCGTTTTTTTAATCGCGCGAGCCACCCAGAGTGGGAGTCCAACCAAGATGGGTGGGGTACAAGTCCAATAAATAAAATAACATTTTAAAGGAGCTTCAGAGTGGCAACTATTAGTCTTTGCAGACATATCAGGGGAGAAGAAAAGACAAAAATGTTGTGGCACCTAAAAGATTAACTGCTGTGTTTTGATGTGGATTAAGTCAACTCCCACAGACTTAAGCGTGGGACTGCTCTTTTATGTTAAGGATAACATTAATAGGTCAGGGATATGTCAGTCCATACTCTTTCTTCCGAAGGGAGCCTTGGCCTTCAGTTAGAACTGCCAAGAACCTATGGTGTTTTCCAGGTTTTTAAAGAACAACCTAAGAATATCAGAAGCCCCAAAGTTAGGAAACATTGCACTATAAAGAGCCAATGATTTTTCAAGCGCTTCCAGTTACACTATATCTTTGACTGAAAGTATTGTCATAGCTTTCTCTTATTTCTCTTAAATGTCTCCTTTAGTACTTTTAAGGACAAACACAACAAGCTAACTGCACTGTGAACATGGACATTTATTATTTATTTAGTGGGCTTTATTACATAGCATTATAATAGCATTTACATAGCATTTATTACATAGGATTTTCGCATTCACTGACAGTTTAGGGTTGATTTGCTCTATGATTTCTTGACTGCAGTCCCCATGTAGACTGATGATTCAACCAAGCTATAGAAAATCTTTCACTAACTCAATTTCTTCATTGAACATGAGCCAGACATTCTAGAGAGTAAAGTCAGAAAGGCCCTAAAAAACACTGCAAACAACAAAGCCAGTGGAGTTGATGGTATCCAAGTCGAACTTTTCAAAGCCCTGCAAGATGATGGAATCAAATTATTGCATTCTATATGCCAGCAGATTTGGAAAACACAACAATGGCCACAGGATTGGAAAAGATCTGTATACGTTCCACTCCCCAAAAAGGGTAATGCCAAAGAATGTTCAAATTATCGAACAATTGCGCTCATCCCACACGCTAGCAAGGCGATGCTCAAGATAATACAGGATAGACTGCAACAGCATGTGGGGAGAGAATTACCAGAAGTGCAGGCGGGGTTCAGAAGAGGCAGGGGGACTAGAGACCACATCGCCAACATAAGATGGATCATGGAAAAAACAAAGGAATATCAGAAACAAGTCTACTTCTGTTTCATTGATTACACTAAGGCTTTTGACTGTGTCGACCACAACAAAATGTGGCAAGTAATTAAAGAGATGGGAATACCAGAACACCTTATATGCCTCATGAGAAATCTGTATATGAATCAAGAGGCAACAGTTAGGACAGAAAATGGAATGACGGAGTGGTTTGGAATAGGAAAAGGAGTAAGACAAGGCTGCATTTTGTCACCCTGCTTATTCAACTTATACACAGAGCACATAATGCGCATTGCTGGGATGGAGGAATCATAATTTGGAATCAAAATTGCTGGGAGAAACTTCAACAGATATGCAGATGATACTACCCTAATGGCAGAAAGTGAGGAAGACCTAAAGAAGCTCCTGATTAGGTCGAAATAAGAGAGTATAAAAGTGGGCTTGAGACTCAACATCAAGAAAACCAAGGTAATGGCAACAGGGCCTATCAGTCCCTGGAAAATAGATGGGGAAGGAGTAGAAGCAGTGACAGATTTTACTTTCTTAGGATCAAAGGTAATTCCAGATGGGGATTGCAGCCATGAAATAAAAAGGTGACTGATTATTGGGAGACACGCTATGAGAAACCTGGGGAACAGTTAAAAGTAGAGACATCACCTTGCAAACAAAAGTCCACATAGTCAAAGCAATGGTATTTCCGGTGGCAAATATATGGTTGTGAGAGCTGGACCATTAGGAAGGCTGAGCGCAGAAGAATAGATGCCTTTGAAATGTGGTGTTGGAGGAGAATTTTGAGAGTACCCTGGACAGCGAGAAGAACAAATAGGTCGATCTTAGAATAAATTAACCTTGATTGCTCCTTAGAAGGTCAAATAGTCTCTGCTCAGGGTTATACCCAAAAATGGTGGGAAATACCAGAAACTTTTTGCTATGCTAACTAAGTGTTCTGGGTGTTATAATCTAATTAGATTTTAAGGGCCAAGATCGGGGAAGATATAACCACCTTTCCATTTCTAAGGAAAGAGTGTGGACTGGCATCTGCCGTTGGTAGAGGACAAGTCAAAACTACCTTTTTAATTAATACATTAATAACTTAACAAACCAAACATTGTCGATGCACATTTTACTTCCACTTTCAGGAACTATGAGGGCGGCGTAGGCCAGATGAATTGGCATCGGGGGTAGGATCTGGCCTGTGGGCTGTAGTTTGGGCACCCCTGGTTTATGCACCAGGGGACAACAGACTACAGCTGAATCCTGGGAAGACTGAGTGGGTGCTCCTCATAAGGAGTTATCACCGCTGGCTTGGGATGGGGCATTGTTGCCCCATCTGACCAGGTGCGCAACCTGGGGGTCCTCCTGGACTCGCGGCTTCTGCTCCAGGAGCAGGTTACGGCCGTGGCCAGGAGGGCCTTCAGGCAAGTGGATATTATTAATCAATTGCGCCCACTCCTGGACCATGAGGCCTTGTTCACAGTCACCCATGCCTTGATCACCTCCTGTTTAGACTATTGTAATGCACTCTACATGGGGCTGCCATTGATTACCATCTGGAGACTGCAGTTGGTTCAGAATATGGCGGCCCATGCGGCGGTGGGGTGTAGTCATTTCACCCATGCCTTGCCACTGCTGCGGGAGCTGCACTGGCTGCCTATATGTCTCTGGGTGCAATTCAAGGTTCTGATTGTCATCTTTTAAAGCCTTTCATGGTAGCGGACCAGGATACCTCAGGGACTACACTGTCCCTAGGACATCAACCTGTCCCACTAGAGCAAACCAAGAGGGCAATCTTCAGATACCATCCGTTGGGGAGGCCCACCTCTCAAGCATGAGGAAAAGGGCCTTCTCGGTCATAGCCCCCACATTATGGAATCGCCTCCTGGTAGAACCTCCAGGCCCAGTTGCTACCATTAAGGGTTTTTAATTGTTTTTATATTGTTTTTAACTTGTTTTATTGTATGGTCAGTGAGATGCTTGCTGGCCTATGTACACCACCCAGAGTCCACCAGATTAGGGTGGTATATAAATCTATTAAATAAATAAATAAATTATAGCTACTGCAACATAACAAAATTGATTATCATATTAAAAAATGGGATATAGTAAAAAAAATCATAATCATGTTAGTTAAAAATGATTCCAATACAAAGAAGGGAAAGTAGCAGCCAGCTGCTAAACTCTGGCCTATATAGAAAAGTATTTGGTGGCAGAAGGATGTCAGGCAGGTGACCAATCTATCATCCTTCAGCAGAGACTTCAGTAACCTGGGAGCAGCCTCTGAAAAACACCTTTCTTGTATCCTTACCAAACATGCCTCTGGCAGGGGTTTCTTCCACAGATCTCAAAGACCAGGACTGTACAAGGAGCACAAATCTTCCATATAGTGTGTTATAATGCTGGAATTTTAAGCTTTTTCTTGAACTTCTTGTCTTATACCAGTGGTGGCGAACCTATGGCACGTGTGCCAGTGGTGGCACTTGGAGACCTCTCTGTGGGCACCCGTGCAATCACCCCAGCACAGAGTTTTCCCTGCCCCCTGCCCAGCAGCCCAAAGGGACACTTCCTCCCTCCTCCCATCACAGAGTTCACCCTGCCCCTCTGCCCAGCAGCCCAATGGAAGTGTTTCCTTCCTCCCCTGTTGCTGTGTTGGCACTTTGCAATAAATAAGTGGATTTTGAGTTGCAGTTTGGTCACTCGGTCTCTAAAAGGTTCTCCATCACTGTCCTATACTGTACAGTAAAACACCAGATAACGATTGGATAGGATAACGCTAAAATCGCAAAACGTTAAGTAATCTGAGGAGGAGAATTGGATCGAATAACGTTAAGGGCCTATGGGATGGATCGGATAACAACCGCTAAAGCCTGTGCGGTTACAATGTATCTCTATGGAGCTTTAACGTTATCCGATCCATCCCATAGGATTTTAACATGGATCGGATAACACTAAAAATCGGATAACACCAAGACTTGTGGAACCAATTTTTAGTGTTATCCGGTGTTTTACTGTAGTTCCATTCTGGTCTTGCTTTGTTTCATTCATGTAGCTATTATTATTTTATCCTTATTCCCTTGGTTTTTAAAAATGTGAAAATAGTAAGACTAATATGTGTAATACACTCTTCATCTGACCATAATACTAACTAATATCATTATTATCTGCCCTGAGGTTGTATCCAACTTACAGTGACTTTTACATGAATTTCAAGATATGTGAGATAGTTGAGAGTGGTTTTACCAATGTCACCCAGTGATTTTTGGTGACTTGTGTGGAAATTTGAATCCAGGTTGCCTTAGTCCTTAATCTGTCACTCTGTCTACTACGTTACATTGGATATACTGTACTGTACTTTTAATATGACACCCAGATATGCACAAGAGAGGTATTACAGAGGGATACATATGATCTTGGGATCCAAGATCACTGCAGATGACGACTGCAGCCATGAAATAAAAAGACGCTTACTTTTTGGGAGGCAAGCTATGACAAACCTAGGCATCATAATAAAAAGTAGAGACATCTCCCTAACAACAAAAGTCCACATAGTCAAAGCAATGGTATTCCCAGTACATTGGATTCTCTGATAATGAAATTAATGTGTTCTCCGAGTTATTTCATATAGCAATTTTTTTTCTTAAACCAAATTCCCCATAGGAATGCATTGAAAATTAAAATCTGTTAACCAAAACACGATTTCCCATAGGAATGCATTGAAAATGGAAAAAACCATTTCAATTTTTTTTTGTTACCCAAGGGTCCCATTCACATTTGATTTCCTTTCACTATGTGAGTTTTTCACTATCCAAACCCTTCATTATCCTAGGTTCCACTGTAGTAATTAATGTATGGCTGTGAGAGCTGGACCATAAGGAAGGCTGAATGCAGAAGAATAGGCATCTTTGAACTGTGGTGCTGGAGGAGACTCTCGAGAGTCCCCTGTACTGGAAGGAGATCAAATCAGTCCATCCTAAAGGAAATCAATCCTGGCTGCTCCTTGGGAAGGACAAATACTAAAGCTGAAGCTCAAGTGCTTTGGCCATCAAATGTGAAGAGAGGACTCAATGGAGAAGAATCTGATGCTGTGAAAGATTGAAGGCAAAAGAAGGAGAAGGGGGTGGCAGAAGGTGAGATGACTAGATGGCATCATTGATGGAGTGGATGTATACCTCGGTGGACTATGGAGGATGGCAAATGACATAGGAGCCTGGCATGTGGTAGTCCATGTGGTTACAAAGTGTTGCAGTTGACTGTGCAACTGAACAACAACAACAACAACATATTTTGTATCGGTGACAGGCAAACTTGCCTAAGAGATTCCCTCCTCTCTCTGTCCGACAGCCCTGCCTATTGCGTAAATCTGTTTGTGGCTGAAAGCTTGGAATTGGTGGGGGAGAATCTCACCAACCCACAACTGCATCCTCATAAGTCACAACATCTCCTAAGCCCCTGTGAACCTGGGTTAGGGCATGCCCAGTCGATTGTAACAAAGTGGGAAGGGAAGGATAGGTTGCATAAAAATTAGGAAACCATGATAGAGTCTTACAGGAATCTTTTCTTTCTGCTCCTTACTCTGTCTCCAGTAAGCTAAATTTTTCTTTTTCTGGCTTTAAAGTTTGTTTCTTTTCATGATTTATATGAGAACAGCAAGTGTACTCTGATGCTATTGATTTCTCTTTCGTAAGGCCCTGGATTTCTCCAGGGTGAAGTCGAACGAGAACAGCCATTTCCTCACGAAATGCCTGCATTGTAGGAAATAACCTGCATAGCTTGATTGCTATTTGGTTGCCTCCCCCCACCTTTTTTTTTTTTAATTTGGTGAAACGTGCTTCTGGTGCTCATCTGACATTGCTGGATAGATGCTATTCAGAAAGGAACGTAGGCTGGCTGGCGATGTATATATTTACCTGAATGTCATGGGTGGCAATTCATGAAAACTACTTTCCATAGGAAATGGTCTTTTAGTAGATTAAATTATTTGTCTGTCTTATTATCCGCTTTGCTCAACAATGAGATTTCTCCCATTGGGATATACGGAGCTGGATTTGTCTAGTTAAATGTACTGTACCTGCATTTTAGAGTTCAAACATAATATTAAACTGTGGTTTGTACAGACAAAATGAAGAGGCTTCCAATATTCTTCTTGTGACTTGCTCTCTCAGCTTTTAACCATGTTATATGGGTGCGAGCCAGCCATAGTCCTTAGTGCATCGGTGAGGAGGTGCTTGTCTGCTGGAAGTCTCTGATTACTTTTTTGACTTTGTGGGACGTGTTCATCATTCTTCTGACAGCCACTGCTTTAGAAATGAGTGTATAGAGCAGGGATGGCCAACCTTTGGCCGATGGCACCATTTCATGTGTCCCACCACCATGCTTGCCGCTAGTGAAAGCAGACACGTTTACGACAGCCGTAAAATGCACCGGTGCATGTATAAATGTGCCCACAGCTGTTTATAACAACCACAGATGTGTTTTATGGCTGGAGGAACCATGTGAATGGCTGCTCAGCTGTCTGGGGTGTGTGGTCGGGCCCATGGCACGAAAAAGTTGGGAATCCCTGGTATAGAGGAATATGAAAATATAGAAAATTTGTTGACAGTACTGCATTGTGCATTGTATTACATAGATACATTTTTTGGTCTTTCCTAAAGAACTTCCAGTAATTACCCTACATAATTACTATCCTATTTCACCTACTATGGCTTGTATAGAGATGCACACTCCTTCTCTTGAACATTAAAAGGAATGGAAGCTATGGGTAACAATACTTTTCTAAGGATAATGGGAGTTGTAGATCTAACATCTGAGGCATGTTGAGTGGAGGAAGGCAGTTTTAGAAGGCCAGTTATGTATATGATAAAGGAGTCCGACAAGCATGCAGAGCTTGTGATTCGTTGAATTGAACATACTGTATCTCCAAAGTCACACAGGGCAACTTCCCAGTGTCAGTAATCCCGGTTTTGCTACATTCCTCAATACTTGTCCAGTACTTTGCAGCCTTATTTGACTTTAAAATGAGAACAGAATATCATTCCACCAGGAGCTTCCTCCTCTCAGAAACGTTTCCCACAATTTCCTGACATAATATGTACACCCAATAACACCATCATGATCATCATCATTGTATGCCATCAAGTCAATTCCTACCCTCCTTTCAAGAGTTTTCTAGGTATAGAATAAATGCAGAAGTGGTTTCCCATTCTTTCTGGGAGCACTCTGGGATTATGCAGATTGACATTTAATACAGCATTTCTAGTCCCTATCACCTTTGCTATGAAAGGTGCTGGGTGAACTTTGTGCCTTCCACCCAAATAAATTTGCTCTATATCTTTATACAGACTTCTTACCTAAACGTAACCAGTCTTTATTATAAAAAACTTGTCTTTTGGAAAGAACAGCATATTCTCTTGATGTTAGAAGGTCACTTGAATTTAATTTGTCTAGAAAAGGGGATTTTAGAAAAAAACTAACTTTTTTGTTTGCTATCAGGTGTGCTGGAAGGGTTAGATTTGTTTTCACATCTTTCTAACTGGATGGTTTCTACAATTAAACTGGTCTATATCTTGCTAAAGTCTTTATTCTGAGAGCAGTTAAGAGTTACTCTAGTTTGTTGTTCAGTTGTATAGTTGAGTCCGACCTGTTGCGCCCCCATGGAACACTGCACACCAGGCTCCCCTATCCTCTACCATCCTCCTCAGCCTGCTCAGCTCTACACTCATTGCATCAACAATGCCATGAAGCCATCATTCTCTGTCACCCCCTTCTCCTTTTGCCATCAGTCTTTCCCAGCATCAAGGCCTTCTTGAGTGAGTCCTCTCTTCTCATTTGGTGTCCAAAGTACTTTAGCTTCATCTTCAATATTTGTCCTTCAAAGGAGCAGTCAGGGTTTGATTTCCTCCAAAATCAACCCATTTGTTCTCTTTGCTGTCCAGGATACTCTCAAAATTCTTCTCCATCCAGCACCACATTTCAAAGGTGCTTATTCTGCGCTCAGCCTTCTTTATGGTCCAGCTCTCACAACCATACATTACTACTGAGAATACCATTGCTTTGACTGTGTGGACTTTTGTTGGCAGGGCGATGTCTCTACTTTTTATTATGTTCCTTAGGTTTCTCATAGCTTGCCTCCCAAGGATTAATCAACTTTTTATTTCATGGCTACAGTCACCATCTGCAGTGATCTATCTGATCAAAGAATGATGCTTCCTTTGGCTGAACGGTGTTGTTTTCAGTTTTGAAATAGTTATTTTTCTTTCTTTTTTTGCATGTCATCCTTCCTCCAGTGTTGGAGCTGACAAATCACCCTATTTTGTGATTCACAGAGACCACAAAGAAGAAGAAGAGGCTGCTTAAATCAGTGGTTTTTCAAATAGTCATCTGAAATTCACCAAATCCATACAATCTCTCCTCTGCCTGTCATGCCTATTTTAATTTTAGGTAGTGGGTGTTAGGGAGACTGAGGGGAAGCCACTAGGAGTAAGGGACATGCACACAAGCTGGGGTGGGTGGGCGGGCTTTTTGCTTTCAACTGTGTGTTCTGGAACATTCTGATTAGCAGAGACACAGAACCCAAATTTGTGAATTCTCAGAAGAACGACAGTTACAGTTAAAAATCTGTTCTTCAATAGCACAGTTATTACTGTTGTTACTGTTTCCACTTATATACCACTCCATATGTATGCTTGGATACAAGTAGCAGCCACGGACGCCACTGCCAACTCCATAGTGCAATAGTGGCGAGCCTATGGCATGTGTGCCAAAGGGGGCACTCAGAGCTCTCTCTGGATGCGCGCGCCATTATCCCAGCACAGAGTTCGCCAGAGTTTGTTACTAGAAAGACAGAGGGACGCAGGGCTGGGCTGTTTCCCTCCCCCCCCTCCACGCATGCCTGAGGACATTTCTCATATCACATGCCCCTCTGCGCAGCAGCCCAAGGGGCTGCTTCCTCCCTCCCCTGTCTGGGATAAGGCATGTGGTTTACATGCAGCATGAGGGTGCAGCACAGACAGTGGCCTGTTGAGTCTGTGGTGAAAGTATTCATGTTAAGTTGCTGTGTTGGCACATTGCGATAAATAAGTGAGTTTGGGTTGCAGTTTGGGCACTTGGTCTCTAAATGGTTTGCCATCACTGCCATAGTGCATCTGCCATTAAACTGAATAACTAAATAACAATGCTAATTAATCGCAATCTTCATTTTGGAAAGCTTATATAGCTAATAGCATTTGGAGAGTGTTTTAAAGGTAAATCACTTGCATCACACCAACTCTGTACTGATTGATTCCTGTTTTATTAAAAAGTAAACTACTTGCCTAATTGATTCCCCCACCCCACCCCCAAAACATAATGATATACATGGTGTTTGTAAGAAGTGTGACATGCCTTTCTAAGCAAGTAAACTGAAGAGCTCAGTTTACTGCTGCAAGTAAAGCCTGGAAAAATTCCATTTTTTAACTGCAACTTGTCAAATTCTCTGTTGTGGGCAAAACCCACACTTGACATTTCAGGATTAAATATCTAGTTTCAATCAACAGCTTGGGAACCTCCCCCTCCCTTTTTTTTTTTACTACAAACACCTGAATCCTTCAGCTACCATGGCTGCATTAGTCTTAATGTCCTTCAAAATCCCATTACTGGTTCCTGACTTTGTATGGTTTTTTGAACTAAAAGTTTTATATGGCGAGCATAGGACTGGTTTTCAGAGCTAGTCTTGGTCATCATCATATGCTGGTTACCATAGGTGTTTTCATGCCTGTATGTCAGTTTACACTTTAGATTTGCCCGTTGCTTTTTAATTTCCATGCCCAGTGGAGGAGAAGGTGGAAGCATATTGGACTGGTAGGGGAGCTGTTTTTTAATTCTCAGTGGCAGCTTCTTCCTATGATCATTCATGAACAGCTACCATCTGTTCATTCTTTTTAAAATCTCTGGAATCGGGCCATGTCTGGGCTGTCTGACACAATCAGATGGGGTTCATAGAGCAGATATAATTCTTGATCAAACAGTGGATAAATACTTGTCATTGACAGTATTGGGAGCTTATCTCTTTAAGGGGACTACAGTGGGTCAGTGGTTAAGAAGCTCACCTTGTTAGCTGGAAAGTCAGCAAGACCCGAGTACTGCATGACGGAATGAGCACCCGTCTCTGTCCCAGCTCCTGCCAACTTAGCAGTTCAAAAACAAGAAATTTCAAGTAGATAATTAGGGACCACTTTGGTAGGAAAAGATCTTGGGGACATGAAAGGAACGTCATTTGGGCTTTTCCTGAACAGAGTTCCTCCAGCAAAAATCCTTTCAACATATATCTTAAGATGAGGAAAAACATTTTGTAGAGTATTTATATCCAATGCTAACAAAGTCATGCATTAGTTAAGTCATGCATTTATAGTTGTACATTTATTATCCACTGCCTGCTGCTAGGAAGGTAGCTATTTTGTACTTTTAATTGGTCCTGGTGAAGTGATTATCTTCTTAGTGTTTTAAGTGTTTAAAAACCATTCTAATGGATAAACACAGCTCAAATGTTTTATAAACAGGCCAATTTAGTTTGGAGCCATATACTTCTCACTTTTCTCCTTGTAAAACTTTGAATTTTATGTAACAGACAGTGTCTCAAGGTCAACTTTTGATGGAGAAACAACAGAACTGGAAAAAGGTATAGAACTTTATCTTTTGATCCTTCAAAAATAATCAGTGTTTTGATTATCCAAATAGAATGTAGGAGCCATCTGAAATGAGCCTTCAGCAGTGCTGGTTAAAACCTTTTGTTTATTTTCTCCTACTGAACACTGTCTTAGGTCTATTCACAGTGGTACCCCTTTGATGGTAACTAACTGAAAAATTAAAGTAATATTATAAACAAAAATGAAATGTAAAGTGGTTTTTTTTCTGCACAGAACAGTTTTCCATTTTAATTCTGTTTATTTTGCCGGCTTCTGCCATTTCTTTGTATGCTCTTTCCCAAATATTAAAAATAGAAAAAGTGGCAGGGAGCAATTATTTGCCAAGATATAAAAGGCTTTAGGTCAGTTGGTATTTCTGTGTCCAAAAGATGTATTTATTCCAATATATCTATTTCACTATTTCCCCCTCCAGGGAACTGTCAACCTTTATCAGAAGAACAAAGGCTTTGCATGGGGTGATTGACTCCTACGACTCCATTCCTGCTAATTCCAATCTTTTTATTCCTAAAACTGGCCCTTCCATCATATAACTATTTCATGTAATATAATCAGCTGCTCTTTTTTGGGCCCATTTTAAGGCACTGAAGGAAGTTTCAAGGACCAAGGGGTTATAGTTAATTGTTAAAGATAAATCAAAGGAAATAGTCAAAAGGCCAAAGTGTACCAATTTCATTTTGGTATCAACATTTTTCTAGGTGAAGAAAAGAAGCTGTTCTGAAAAAGAGATGGAAGTGAACCTACAGTATATAAAAGTACATAATGTTTGAATTATATATATATGGAGATTGTTCACTAACTCATTTCAAAAAGAGAAGACGTGCATTGCCAAAATGGGAGACACATGTTTGCATACATTTGCATATGCTAATGTGTATGTGCAAATGCAAAATTAATTTTTTTAAAAAAATCTAATTTGAACCAAAGTACAGTTGTACCTCGCTTAAAGCGCATAATGCGTTCCACAGGATTGCTCTCTAAGCGAGTTTGCTCTTTAAGCAAAACACCATTGTAAATGACCAATTGGGGGGATTGTTAAGCGAGTTTTTGGTTGGTTTTATTTGTTAAGTGAAGCGAACATTCAGAGAAAATTCTGCTCTTTAAGCGATTTACTCTTTAAGCGAAGTGCTCTTTAGGCGAGGTTTGACTGTACATATAACTAGATGATCTGTGTGACTGCAGAAGCGACTGTCCAGATGCTAGTTGTAGACTGAGGAGCTTTCATTATCTTCCCAAATGTAGTTTTTAAATCTTAATTTGTGCGGGACGTCTCTTCAAATGAAGGACAGATCTCCAAAAGAGGAGGTCTGTTCTCTTGCTGTCAACAACAGCAGGTCACATAGATATCCAAATTGCAACTTGTGTTGCAGAAAGGAAGAGGTGTTACAACTTTGAGAAAAGGCAAGGAAAGAAGGACACAAGATAGAAGTCTAGAAAAGCATAGATGATGAGGTGAGCATGCACAGGAAGACCTTCTTTTTCTCTCAAGGTGCTATGGTAGGACCCAGTGCAGAACCTCAAGCCACCTCACAGAACAAAGGAAGCACTTTGTCTTTGCATTCACTCCATTGTCAGTTTTCACACAGCCTTGTCAATAGGTTTGAAAGATACTCATTAGCAGATGTGTAATGCCACAATGCTTATTTTGTTTCCAGCTACTAACTATTTACAACTCAACAGTACCAAACTCCACAGTAATACATCTGAACAACAAACAGGGATCTTCAGTTATTACTGGTTGTAAATAGCCACACTGGTTTGTGAACTTAACTGTTATGCTAAGCCAGGGGTTCCTAACCTTTTCAAGCCTGGGGCTGGGTCATGCTCTCTCAGTCAGCTTCAAGGGCCATTTTGGCCTGCCTGCATAATGGGGGTGGCCATTTTGTCCCAACAGCTTCAAAGGGACAGCCATTTTCTTTCTCGAGTGCCCTTGGAGGGTCAGGGACATACATGAAATGGTGCCCACGGGGCTTAGGTTGGGAACCCCTGTGCTAGCCAATCATTATTTATCTCTTTACCTGATATGTATAAATTAGTGCTATGAAGTCTCACTCATGTCTGACTTGATCCATGTAAGCTAACATTTAAATACAGTACAAATGTAGAAGTAGAAGGTGATGCCTTTTTAAAAAATCCACTAAACAAAAAATTCATTGCGAGCTTTCGTGATTCAAGATTACATCTTCAGGCATGCAAAGACAGGGAAATCATCAATGAACGTCCAAATGTTCATGGCATGATGGTCTTTTAGCCAGGCTGTGTTCTTAAAAATAAATGTGAAGTAGCAGTCCATTTTATATCTCTCCCCCATTTGACACACAGGAAACCAGGTCTCTGCTTATTGCTCTCTCTAAATGGCTCTATTGAGGCTAGGGGCTCCTTCTCTGGCCAAATACAGTAGTTCGTCTTTAAGGTGGGCACAGGGTAGTAAGCTTCACCTGGCTGGAATTCACCAGTCTTAGGCCAGAAACAGATGTCAGAGAGAGCCTGTGACTGGAAGAGGGAAATTGTTCCCCATTGTGAGCATCTGAGTGTCACGGAAGGGTTGAGTTCCTTTTATATCTTGTATTATGCAGATCATCTTGTTTTGTCTGGTGGCTGGTCTTCAAGATTTCAGCCCAGGATTCTTTTGAAATCTGATTTCACCAGACCCAAAAGATAACCTCAGTCATTTCTATGCAATATTAGCATGCTTCAGTTCTAAACCGCAGGCTGTCCTCGGTGTCCGCTTCTGACCTTAGCCATAAATTCCTGATAATAGCTTTGTCAGATACGCTTTCGTTAGCTTTAGTCCCATCCACTCCATGTATGGCGATAATGCGTTAATGTGAGGATTACAAAGATGGGGATGTGTAAATTTACGCTTTGGTTTATTTGGGGTTGTTTTGGGTGTGTTTGTGTCTTTAAACGGTCTGCATTAATTGTAAGAAATGAAACAGAAGCAGCAAGTCAGGCTGGTTTCAGCTACTTCCTACATTTTGTTAGGCAACACTAGAGTTCTGCTACGTTTTCCTGTCACTTTTAAGATGCTGTTACATAACATTCCCAAAACTAGCACACTACCTAGGAGGCAGAAACACATCAAAAACCCTTTCCACATTACATCTCAACAAGCTTTTAAGCTGAAGCATCATATGCAACAATCGCACACACCCCGTCAGTCTAAATTATACATGGGGAAACTGCTTTCCATTCATTCCTCTCCACTGAATTTGGAACAAAAGAACAAAAGGAATCAAGTTCAAAATATTGTTAGTGTTTTTAGTGTTTCTAGTGGGGAGGGGGGGTTTATTGAGATGTGGGGGAAAGAACAGAATGAAAGGAAGACGGAAGAAGAAGAAGACAAAATAAGAGATAAGGATTGAGACAAGAAGGGTGGCAGAAGGGGGCTGCGTGCCCCATTGCTAGCTCTGGCCCCACAGTCCTGCATGCTGTCCTCCAAGATACTTCTCAAAGAATGCCTAGTGTTGCCAAAAATGGGCAGATCACAGCTCAGGGTGGCTGGGCACCAAAAGGAACACATGAACCAAACGGGGAGAGAGAAAGGCTTTATTAAAAATTCTTTTTCAAAAGGGCCACCTTCTCTCCATCCTCCGTCAAGAGATGGGAACTGAAAAGAAGACAAGCAGTTCAAGAGTACAAGCATTTTTATAGACTAAAACAAAAGGCAGATTTAGAAACCATATATTCCATTGTTACCTCATCCTGAACAGACACAGAGAAGGCCCTCTTTCTGGTGCCAGAGAGGCAAGCCTCCCTAGCAGATGGCACAATAAGAGAGACTCTCCGGTCTACTTTGGTGGGATGGACAATAAGAGAGCTTCCCCGGTCTGCTCTGGTGGGACTTATAATTCCAAACAATATTGTACTGGAGTTTTTTTAAGCACTTTACAAAAAAGTAGCTATGTTAGGGTAGCCCAGTATGTTGGTAAAAATAAAGGAGAAAAAGAGAGAGAGGCAATATCTTACAAGTATAAATTACTTGTTATCCTTTACTGACTCTGATTTCTGTCCCATAAAAGGCTTTCAGCATTCTTATGACAGCCAAATCTACCTGGCATACAACGTATCCTGACCCTTATCACCATACAGATAAATGTGGGGCTCATGTAAGCTAGCTCCTATTTGCCTTGCTCCTAGTGGGTTTTTATCTTAGAAGGCTCACACTGTTATTCTTCAAAACATGACAATATTTTAATTTTCTCTTCCCAGCCCCTTTTTTCTTCTTTATTCTTACCAATATGGATTTTAAATGTCTGTATTAAGTAGGTTCATGTGCATGTATTCAAAGGTACATGTAGACCGTTCCACATGTTCTTCATTGGACAATTTTTAAGACACCCCCTCAAGTTTTTAGGATACTAATTTATTTTGTTCCATTTGGGGAACTCCAGGTACAGTAATACCTCATATAACATTAGTATCGAATAACACGAAAATCGCATAACATCAAGGAATCTGGGGGGAAGAATTGCATCAGATAACATTAAGATCCTATGGGATGCTTCAGATAACAACCGCGAAAGCCTGTGTGGTTACAATGTATCTCTATGGATCCCATAGAGGATCAGATAACACGAAAAATCATATAACACGAAGACTTGTGGAACCAGGTTTTAGTGTTATATGAGGTTTTACTGTACTGTGTTCCAGTACTTTTCCCTTTTCTAGGCTACCTTAAGTGTTAATGCTTTGAACATTGAGATTGGTCTTGCTAGACCTCAGATCATCTGGCGTTGCCTTAAATCTATATTTGGCCTATTTTTGTGATGGCTTTTGTGTGACCATGACGAGGCAAGAGTCATTATGTGCAGATGTATTGAGGTAAGCATCTGTCTCTGTTGTTGTTTGTCATACCAAAATTTTCCAAAAATGGGAATGTTAGCTTATTTACATCTTTCCCCAAAGGTGGTTGTGAATGGATACTATGAACATGTAAGCCTTTCCCAGGTTGAATTTGTTGTACCTGATCCCCTTTTTTTCTGGGAGGTGGGCAGAGATTAATTGTAACTCCTGGAAGTAGTCAGGAATTGTGATTTGTCTTTTTAAAATAATTCACAAAGACCTTCTGTGCCATTTAATATTTCATAAGACATTTTCCCCCTTCAAAACTAGAAATAAATTTCTAGCCATGGTTGATTTCTCGCTCTTTCTTTGTCTCTTTCTCACTCTGTATATGTGTGTTGCACCAGTCTGTGCTCTCGCTGGATGACCCAGGACAGCAGAAGATTGGCCAGAGTTGTCTACCTATGATGCACATTTATAATTAAACACCCCATATTAGGGATAGAGGTCAGCCCCCTTAGTGAAGTCACACATTCAACATTCCTTATTCACAGTTGTTGCTCATTAGGATAGCTATGAGTCTTTGCAAATGTATCTGGCAAACAAGCAAAATAAAAACCTTGTGGCATGCTAAAGACTAACTGCTATATTTTAATATGATATGCTGTGGATCGAGTCTCCTTCCTTAGATATTAGAGCGAGACTGTTTGACTGCCATACTTATTATTACACATGGCCCCATGATCAGTTGAGGATACAGATAAAAGTGACAGTGATTTGTTTTGTTGTTGTTGTTCAGTCACACAGGTGATTCCGATCCTTTGTGACCCCATGGACAACTGTTTGCCAGGCACTTCTGTCCTCCACCATCCTCCTCAACTCGCTCAGCTCTGTGCCCATTGTCTCTACAATACCATCTAGCCATCTCATTTTTGGCTGCCCCCTTCTTCTTTTGCCCTTGGCCCTTCCCAGCATCAAGGTTTTCTCAAGTGAGTCTTCTCTCCTCATTTTATGTCCAAAATACTTTAGCTTCATATTTACTATTTGATCTTCTAAGGAGCATTCAGGGTTGATTTCTTCTAATATTGACCTATTTGTTCTCCCACTGTCCAGGGTACTCTCAAACTCTCCTCCAACACCACATCTCAAAGGCATCTATTCTTCTGCGCTCAGCTTTCCTAATGGTCCAGCTCTCACAACCATACATTGCCACCAGGAATACCATTGCTTTGACTATACGAATTTTTATTCACAATGTGATATCTCTACTTTTCATTATGTTCCCCAGGTTTCTCATCGCTGGCCTTCCAAAATCAGTCACCTTTTTATTTCATGGCTGCAATCTCCATCTGCAGTGAGCTTTGATCCTAAGAAAGTTGAATTTGTCACTGCTTCTACTTCCCCATCTATTTTCCAGGGACGGATAGGGTCTGTTGCCATTATCTTGGTTTTCTTGATATTGAGTCTCAAGCCAGCTTTTGCACTTTCTTCTTTCAACCTAATCAGGAGCTTCTTTAAGTGCTCCTCACTTTCTACCATTAGGGTGGTATCATCTGCATATCTCAAATTGCTGATATTTCTCCCAGCAATTTTGATCCCAAATTGTGATTCCTCCATCCCTGCTTTGCACATTATGTGCTCTGTGTATAAGTTGAATAAGCAGGGTGATAAAATGCAGCCTTGTCTTACTCCTTTTCCTATTCCAAACCACTCCATCATTCTGTATTCTGTCCCAACTGTTGCTTCTTGACTCATGTACAGATTTCTCATGAGGCATATAAGGTGTTCTGGTATTCCCATCTCTTTAATTACTTGCCACATTTTATTGTGGTCCACACAGTCAAAGGCCTTAGTGTAATCAATGAAACAGAAGTAGATTTATTTCTGATATTCCCTTTTTCCCCCATGAGCCAACGTATGTTGGCGATGTTGTCTCTAGTTCCCCTGCCTCTTCTGAACCCCGCCTGCACTTCTGGTAATTCTCTCTCCACGGGCTGCTGCAGTCTATCCTGTATTATCTTGAGCATCACCTTGCTAACGTGTGGGATGACCGCAATTGTTCGATATTTTGAATATTCTTTGGCATTACCCTTTTGGGGGATTGGAGCATATACACATCTTTTCCAATCCTGTGGCCATTGTTGTGTTTTCCAGATCTGCTGGCATATAGATTGTAATAATTTGATTCCATCATCTTTTAGGGCTTTGAAAAGTTCAACTTGGATACCATCAATTTCAGGCTGTGAATAATTTCAGTTCCTTTACAGTGTCACCCAAAATGAAGCATTTGTGATTTTATAAAGTGTTGATGATTTTTAATGATTTTACAAAATTAAAATGAGCTTTTAACAGTAAAAACCACTGACCATGATTAAAATTTCCTGGGCTCCTTGGCAGAGGAAGTAGAGACTAAGTGTCAATAGTTGTGGTGAAAAGCTGTTTATTGTAAGTGGTACCGAGAGACAATAAAGGACCTATTCACAGCAACTGAAACCTAAAAGCAGCATCAGCCCTGTGTGATGGGCAGCAGGGTATATTTATACACAAACAAAACATGTAAGGATAGTGTAATCAAGCTAGATGGTATTGTAGATGCAATGGGCACTAAGCTAGGTAGGCTGAGGAGGATGGTGGAAGACAGAGGTGCCTGGTGGGCAATGGTCCATAGGGTCGCAAAGTGTCAGAATTGACTGTGTGACTAAACACCAAAAAAGTTGAAGCGGAAGAGGAAAATCCTAATGTGAAGAAAAGTTCCAATGCAGTAATCACTTGTGCAGTCACCCATGTGCAAAATCTGATGCGGTAATTGTCCAGGAGATTAAGGTGATTCTGTATACAAGAGAGTCATTGACACAGTATTGATAAAACAAGAGGTGATAGTCAGTCTTCCATTGTTACAATTAAATTGAAACTTTTCTTGGGGTATAATCCGCTTGCAATCGGGAGTCCTTCCTGTGCATACAAAGGTAGGTGGGTGAGTCTCGGATAAATCAAAATATGAAAGATCATCAAGCCTTTTTTGGGTCAAAGAGTAACAGGGCGATCCTAGATATTGACAGAATCAAGTATGCCTTTTCCTGTGTCAAAAACAAGCTCCGGAGAAATAATTGGTATGCAAACCATCCCTCGACCCCATGGAAATTACTAACTATCGCCCAGTGTCCAACCTACCCTTTTTGGGTAAGGTTTTGGAAAAGGCAGTGGCGCGGCAGCTACAGGATGTCCTGGATGAAGCGGATTATCTGGACCCTTTTCAGTCAGGATTCAGGCCCGGATATGGTACTGAAACTGCACTAGTCGCACTGGTGGATGATCTCTGGAGAGAGCGGGATGGAGGGGATCCGTCTGTCCTTGCTCTTCTCGATCTTTCAGCGGCCTTTGATACCATCGATCACGACATCCTTCTGGGTAGGCTCCAAGGGTTGGGAATCCAGGGCATTGTGTTGTCCTGGTTTTCCTCATTCCTGAGGGGCAGAACCCAGTCGGTGTGGTTGGAGAAGGAGGAGTCCAGCCCCAGGCCCCTTCAGTATGGGGTACCTCAGGGCTCGGTACTCTCTCCTCTCCTATTTAACATCCATATGAGGCCACTGGGTGAGATCATCCGTTCCCACAGGGTAAGGTATCATCAATATGCTGATGATACCCAGCTGTACATCTCGGCCCGTGGGGACCCAGGCGGTGCAGTGGAAGTCCTCTCCAGGTGTCTGGAGGCTGTTAGGGTCTGGATGGGGGCAAACGGGCTACAACTGAATCCCGGCAAGACTGAGTGGCTGTGGGTGAGGGGCCCTGTGTTATCACAGGAGTTGCCAGCTTTGGTTCTGGATGGGGCAGTTCTGCCCCAAACAGACCCGGTGCGTAATCTGGGGGTCCTCCTGGACTCACGACTACTGTTCGAAGAACAGGTGGCAGTCGTGGCTAGGAGGGCTTTTGCACAACTTCGTGTAATACGCCAGTTACGCCCGCTCCTAGACCGGGACGCCTTGCTCATGGTCACACATGCTTTGGTCACCTCCAGGCTTGATTACTGTAATGTGCTCTACATGGGGCTGCCCCTGGTGACCATTCGGAGACTCCAGCTGGTCCAAAATGCGGCGGCCCGAGTAGTGACGGGGCTCGGGCGTTATGCTCGTGCTACACCGCTGCTTCGGGAGCTGCATTGGTTGCCAGTATGTCTCCGGGTGCAATTCAAGGTGCTGGTTATTACCTTTAAAGCCCTATATGGTAGTGGGCCAGGATACCTAAGAGACCGCGTCACCCTGAGAACATCTGTCCGCCCCACCAGGGCGGACCGGAGGGGCTCTCTTGTTGTTCCATCAGCTAGAGAGGCACACCTCTCCAGTACTAGGAGGAGGGCCTTCTCCGTGTCCGCCCCAGCCCTTTGGAACCTCCTGCCAATCGAGCTGCGCCTACAGACAGAGCTCCTACCATTCCGGAAAGGTTTAAAAACATGGCTGGCTGAGCAAGTGTGGGGACATAGGTTCGTGGGGTCTCATATAGGGTGGCTGATCTAGTGACAGCCACCCTTCGGTTCATCTGGTGTGATTTTTTATGCTTTTATGAATTTTTTAAAGTTTTAACATCAAGTCTAGGATATTGATATTTTAGTCTGTAAGCCGCTCAGAGTCGGGCTTGCCCGATTGGAGCGGGGTAGTAAGTACAAATAATAAATAAATAATAAATAAATCAGGTACGCAGATGTGGGATCACAGCCTTCCTGGGTCCCAGCTACCAGAAAAATCTACCATTCTGGCTGATCCTTAGTTTCAGAGACTTGGCCATGAGTTGGTGGTGATGCCACCCATTCATGTCTATGGAAGTAGACCAGGCAGCTTTCCGAGAAAAATTGAGCGGGACCCTGGCTGGATTTGATCCAAGTTTCTTCAGGTTATGGAGGTCGGGAAAGTTGGGGAGAATACACCCATTCTCCCAACCCCCTACGTCTATGCTCATGGGGGAGGGGGCCGTGGGAATGTGATGTGGGTGCTGGTGCAGTACTATAGTGAAAAAGGGGAAAGTTGAAGGGAAGTGTCAGAGGTGTAGGGGGGGTGAGGGGGCGGCCCACCCCGGGTGGCACTTTGCAGGGAGCGGCAATGCTCCCCTGACTTCCTGGTAGCCGGGGCGGGAAGTCTGCCGTGGGGATGGGCACCAGGACCCTACGCCACTGCCGGCACCCTGGCACCCAACCCGGGCTGCAGAGCATGGGCCCAATGAGGCGGTGGAGACCAGGAGGTACCGTCTCCTATATTCCCGTCCCCCTCCTCCCCAGGCTCCCCCTCCTCATGGCCAGCCGGTGGCCCCGGGCAGTGCTACGCCGGGGCCGGCCCCGGCTGAGACCCAGGGGCTGGGGCAGTGCAGCGAGGCGCGGCCCCAGCAGGGAGCCCACCATCGGGATCCCAGGTGTGCAGCTGCCCCGCCTCCAAGCCTGGTGGTGGCAGCTCGTTCACCTTCAGTGTCAGCGGCGCCCAGGAAGGCGGGAAACAAGACCAGCGGTCACCACGGCCCAGCACCAGAGGCCAGAGCAGCACTGGCCAGGCCTTGCAGGGGTTTTTGTCCTCGACCTGGCCGGCGCTGCTCTGACCGTGGGTGCTGGGCCATGGCAACTGCCGGCTTTGCTTCCCGCCTTCCGGGGAGCTGCTGCCGCCGAAAGCAAACGTGTTGCTGCTGCTAGGCTCGGAGACAGGGCAGCAGCGTGCCTGGGATGCCATTGGTGGGCTCCGCACTGGGCCTCACTGCCCCAACCCCTGGGCCTCACCATGAGCTGGCCGTGAGGAAGAGGATGAAGGTGGCAGAGGAGGAAAAAGCGCCCCCTGGTCCCCCCGAGGTAGGATTTTTGTACCTAGGTGGGGGGGCCCTGCCGCGAACCTAGGTGGGGACCCCAGCGAGTTTGGCCTGTGGCCCCGGGTGCCTGAAACTCGCCCTACGCCACTGGGAAGTGTACAAAAGATAAAACATGAAAAATATGGTAAAAACTCATAGAAAGATATGGGGAAGGGTATAAAAATTCATATGCAAAAAATAGGGGTCCGTTTCTTTGGTATCAACAGTATATTTTTGTTAGTCTGGAAGTGCTTGGTCATTTCTAGGAAGGACAGTCTGTACCCTACAGAGAGCTGATGATATTAAACTGACTGTGACTTAACAGGACTCTGTGGATTGAAGAAATGTACAGATTAAAGGGTAAAAGGTTTTTCGCCTGGCTTTACATGCCAGTTGACCCTCTGTAGATGTTTTAATTACACTTTCAATGACCACACTGCTTTAAAGGGAATTCCTAGCGCAAGGTAGGTATTCAGGGTTTGGCATGTGGGGAGCTCACAGTGCAAAGTGCTTCTGGCTGGCTGGACCCTGGAGCATGAACTGTATTTGTTGTTTCCCTGGACACCTTTTCCCAATCTGTCTTCCTTCACACATCAAATACATAGTTCAGCCAAGAAGAGAAAAGAGAATTCTTGTCTTGAACTTAACATACTGCAGCCGCTGCTCAACTGCAGCTAGTTATGTCTGACTTGCTTAACTGCCTGTGCTAAATTCTATCTGACAGTGTTTCCCCTGAGTGTTGAATCTTATCCCTCCGATGTTACTTCTCTCTCTCTCTCTTTTCTCTCTCTAGCCTCCATCCCACTACCAGACCCCGGGGGGGGGGGAGCATTCTAGCAATGAGATGCCCCTCCTTTTTGTCCCCATTTTAAATGTATGAAATTAGTTTCACATAATTTTGGTAAGCCTGGATTGCAAGAATCTACAATTTAGGCTGCTGTTTTGATCTCTTTCCTTGATTGCCAGAAGATTTCATTCTGTAAGGGTCATGGAAGCAAACTGATTCTTAAAAAAAAAAGGTAGCATTTCAAACCTAAGCAGATGAGGCAGTGTCTGCCTTCTGGCATTCTCCAGCTGTTAAAGGATTCATTGCCTAACTGGACTTGCCCGTTTTTCTTTTTACTAATTTGTTGCACTAATGGCTTTTAAGATTATTTGGGGATACTGTATTTCCTTTTCTTTGAATGTTATTGTCCTTAGGATTCAGTTTATTTTTCAGGTTTTTTCTTGCCTTTCTCTTGCCTGTTAGGTTTTTCAGGGCTATTTTGCTCTTTTTCACCTCCAGGCTGAGATACAAGGCTTGAGGGTGTGTGTACTGAACATAGAGAAACCTTGATTTTACCACTTAATGGGCACCCATTTCCTTCTCAATACCAACTGGAACCAGCCAGGGTGTACCTAGTATAAAACTACCTGTAGCAGGTAGTGCACAAAATCTACATTGTCCTATCTTGCTGTCTCATGCACATGTGCGCACACACGCGCACGCATGCACGCACACACACACACGCACACAGAATTTTATAATAGTTATGCAAGAAGCCTGCCTTTTGTCACTACACATGGGACATGGCTCCTGATCTCTGGTGTTGTCTTTTAAATCTCACTGGGTGGCCAAGCTGTCAACCTGGCCATCTTATCACAGTGTTGTTTATAGCAAATTGTGCTTCAGGATAACAGTCAGAAACCAAACAAGTTAGGTTATTTTCTTTGGTACCTTTGACAGTTCATTTCTGATACATACTCAGCCTTGTTCCATGTCAGAATTTTATTTGAAATTCACTGTATTCCAGAGGATCTGTTTCAGCAAGTGTCCACTGTCTGAAGCATTACTTTGCTCACAGTTTTATTTTCATGCTATACTGCAGTGGCTCAAGTGACTAAGACCATGACTGGAAGATAGCAGGTCAACAGCTTGATTCCTGAGTACTGCAGGACTAAATGAACTCCTGTCTTTCTCAGCTCCTGCCAACCTAGCAGTTTGAAAGCAAGAAATTGCAAGTAGATAAATAGGGACCACTTTGGTGGGAAGGTAAACAGCATTCCGTGCATTCTGGTGTCTAGTCATGCCTGCCACATGATCATGGAAACGTTTGTAGAAGCAGACAGTGTTGGCTCTTCAGCTTTGAAACAGAAATGAGCACTGAACCCTAGAGTTGGATACGACTGGCTTTCGATCAAGGCAAACCTTCACCTTTATACTTCATACACCAGTTTTCTCAACCTACTCAATGTATACATTTTGACATCTTTCTCCTTGCTGCATTCTTTATATTAAAACCTCATTTTACTTCATTAAGGCAAAGCCAATTTGATATCACCTTAAATCAGAAGTCAGCTTTTGAAAGAATATTTTACTTCGTTCAGTTTTAAATTTGAAACTAGAAACATTGGTGTTTTGTTTGATTAGAAGCATAAATACTTCTGGTTTGGATTTAGAAATAATGCTTTCTGTCTGTCTGTATTTACAGAATTTAGCTGCTCTGAATGCTATGCTTTCTTAATGTTACATTTTCTGGTCTCTGAGCTCTGTTCAGCCTGAATAGTTTCTTGGAAAATAATTTATTTTCACATTAATAATTCTGATCTCTGTTGCACAGAAACTACACTGTTGTAAAAATAATAATAAAGATTTAAAATCAGTACTGACTAACAGTTAGATTCAGAAACAGCTGTAGCCCTAAATGAAGATAAGAAGGGCCTGATTCTAGCCCCAGTAATGGTATAAACCAGGAATTCTCAACCTGCGGCCTGGATGCAGTCCATGGCAACATTTCATGTGGCCCACCTCCACCACATGTGGTGCACATGAAGTGCCATGTGGTGGAGGAAGGGCAAAATGGCCATCTGGCCCCCTAAGCTGTCGGAGAGAGCGTGACGCAACCCCCAGGCTTAAAAAGGTTGAGAATTTCTGGTATAAACGCTGGTCATCTATCCAGTCAAGAATCCCAAGTAAATCATGGTTTCTGCATTCATGGAAACCTTTGTGTGACTTCAAAAGAATGGAATGATGCCAGCAAGAGCTGATGTGTCTGGCTTTGTTATTCTCATACATAATAATGAATTCTGTTCTAGCATAAATACATAACTTGGGCAGTTTGAGGATTGTGGCCTATATAGATTTTAGTACAGTGGTTTTAATGTTTGGATGTTTTAGCTTTTTGCTATTTGTTTTTAAATTGTTTTAAATATCTTATGTTTTAAAACAGTTTTATGCAACTTTGCAACTTCGTCTTATATTCTACGATCTAGAAAAGGGCACAAACTAGCCATCTTTAAGACATTCATTAACTTAGAAAGCCATATAGTCAGTTTAGGTTCACTTTTTTCACTTCCATGCAGTAAAGGAAATGTATTTACGTCATTTTCAATGCAACATGCTCTGTTATGAACTGTATTGTATATAGTATATCTTTCTGAAACAGTGGCACCATTTCATGGTCTCCCTTGTCTAACAATTCTTTCAAGGCTCTTAAGCTCTGATATTCTTTGCCTTGCTGGACATATCTTTCAGTGGGTATCTCAGAAGTATGCTAATGCTGTAATAATAAGGCATAAATAGGCATATAGCTGGGCAAGCAGACAAGGAATTCTTAATGGTGACTTCAGTTCAAATGTAAAGTATCTAAGCCAAGGTCCACAGCCAAAAAGTATGAGCCAGAAGATATAACAAGAGGCAGAGAACACAAAGATAAACAGTCCAGGTTGTTCACAACATAGGAACAAGAAATCCAGCAAAGTTTGATAGATACCAACTCAAGTTTTTTTAAAAAACAGTTCAGAGCCAGCATTGAGGGTTTTGGTGCCAACCACTTATATGATGCTACTGATGCGTGTTTAGTCTAAGAGCAGGACTAAATCTTAAGGAAAGGACTTACTCCTGGGGGGGGGGGACACTACTAAAGGGAATGTCTCCCCAAGACTGGACTTTTAGCTTAACTTGGCACTACTATAGTAAGTTGGGTGGTGGTGGTGGAGTATCCAGTTTACAGCCAAGCATCTCCATTGTGTGTGTGTGTGTGTGTGTGGGGGGGGAGACAGATCATCTCTTATATCCTTGAGAATCCTGTGTTCAGAGGATCAGCTGGCTCTTCTATATTCCCCAGGGCATGGAACTCAAGCCCTTCTTTTCTGTAGGATTTGTCTGATACAAGTACAGTAAAACCTCATATAACACTAAAACCTGGTTCAACAAGTCTTGGTGTTATATGATTTTTAGTGTTATCTGATCCTCTATGGGATCCATAGAGATACATTGTAACCACACAGGCTTTAGCGGTTGTTATCTGAAGCATCCCATAGGATCATAATGTTATCCGATGCAATTCTTCCCCCCAGATTCCTTAATGTTATGCGATTTTCGTGTTATTCGATACTAATGTTATATGAGGTATTACTGTATGTTCAAAATCCTCGACACTTACTGATTAGAAAAACTGTTCCTTCCAAGATGCATGGGGACCTATCTGCACCTTTTACAGTACAGTACAGGAAAAGCTTCTTGCTTTTCTAGGAGGCTGTAGCAACTTTCCCCAACCTCTTGTTCTCCACATATTTTGAATGACAATTCCCATTCTCCTCAACAAGCAGTGCCAGATTTCTTTCTGTCTGGGAATATTGGAAATTGTAGGCCAGCACATTGGGAGAGTGCTAGGGGGTGCAGCATTTCATGTTCTCTTTGGCTCAACATAGTGACCAAATCACGGAGACCTTGGTTGCTCCTTTGGGTGGTAGGTAGCACATGAAAGGATTCAGTCAAGATCTCTGACCCCGGAATCTGTATTCAGAAGCAGACTGAGCGTAAACATCATCCCACATAGGGGACAACCCATTGACCTTTCTCCCAGTGGTTGTGTGAATCAGCCTTGTTAGCAAGAGGGAAGTATGGGTGGAAAGGCAGGAAGTTATAAGGCTTCCTATTTATGAGATGAAACGACAGGTAATCTATTTGTTAGGTGAGATGATAGACAAGAGCCAATCACAGTCAGCTGGACCTGGCCACTGCGCTTTTAGAAAGAAAGAAAAATTCAAAGTGAATCCCACATCTGTCAGCTAATTCATCTTCTTATTCCGAAAGAGGAGCAGAGCATTTTAAAAACACAACAAAACATCTCTTAATTACAGCAACATTCTGATGCTCTCAAATTCTACAGCTCACCATACTGCCTTCCCCAATCGGTTTTCCTCTGCTTTTCTTGTTTTTCTTCCGGAGGGGGAATGTTAGCTAGGCTTAACACTTGCACAAGCACAGTATTAATCTAACTGTATTTCCTTTGCCCTCCCCACACTCTCCAAAGATTTGCAGCTAGCTTTTTCTGTGTGAATCATCGCAATGACTAACTGTTTTGACCATCATCAGCATCTAATTCTCAAGTGTAAATCCACCCATTTTATTCTGCAGATTTATGATCCATGTTTTCTGAAAATAATATTTCTACAGTATTTAATTCAATACCATCAACAGGTACTGTATTTGCGCAGGGTGGTTCTGATGACAGATTAACAATGAATAGCTATTCAAGAGGTTCTTGTTGAAACCACAGATGTGGGAAATAGACTTTGCTAGGAACAGCCATAATAACACTGAAGCTCTTTTGTTTAACATTAAAATTGTGGTTTAGGAAGAAGGGGGGGGGGGTGTTTCTAAAAGTCTTAGGTTTAATTTGTGCTACTGGTTTCTGTATCTGTCTGTTGCATGTAGATAGGTGGCTTTAATTATTACGGTGCTTATTTAGTGCAATTACTGTACTTGAATATGGCTATGTCTAGGGTTGACTTGTGAATTGTTGACATATTTATGCAAACTGGCACCAGAATGATACAGGACTGAGAACATAGATGTGGTACTGACAATACAAATTCAGACATATACTGTTGATATGTGTTCTACCCTCCAGAACCCCTTCCTTTGCAAGCAGAACACATTTTTTTTAAAAAAACTTATATCAGCTTCAGTGAGGCCAGCCTTTCTGTCTGTTGGCACTGCTTGGGCATAATTGGGGCATGCTAGAGCAATGACTCCCCAGTGACAAGTGGGCATCATAGCCACCATAATCCCTGAAAGTAGCATTTTAAGAGTATATTGATCCTGTGAGAGCCTTGAACATTGTGCCACCATTTGCCTGTCTTCTGGAAGAGTAATTATGGGATAGTGGTTGTACTTTGTGCCACAGGGGAAGAGTAGAATATATTTTCAATTATGCAACCAAGTCCCTGCCTAGCTGCAGCTAAATTGAATGTTTTGGATAATGCTGTATGATTTTTTAAAAAATTGTGTCAGAAGCACACAAGGTGCATTCTGGGTTGAAAGAATTTTTGCTGGAGGAACTCTGCTCAGGGGACGCCAAAAATGTGGCTCTTTTCATGTCCCCATGATCTTTTCCCACCAAAGTGGTCCCTTGAAATTTCTGGTCTACTTGAAATTTCTGCTCTACGATGTCATTGGGTTTTGTAGCTGAAAGAGAGGTAGAATGTAGATTTCTAAAGTAAATTAGAAAACCAAACAAGAGCATTATCATTGAGCTACATCAGGAGTTCTCAACCAATTAAGCCAGGGGCTGGGTCATGCTCCCTCAGACAGCTTCAGGGGCTGGATGACCATTTTGCCCTACTTCCACCACATGGCACTTCCTGGTGTGGTGGAGGCAGTGGAGGACCACATGAAATGGCTCTGTGGGCCGCAGGTTGAGAATCCCTGAGCTACTCTATCATAAAATGTAGAACAAAACAGAACAAAAAGGCTTGTGCCAACTTCAGGACCACCCAGTATATTTCACCGTCAGCTTTCAGTCAGCTTCTTCAGATACATTGGATAGGATATTGAGGACACAAGTATATATGTGTAGTATATATCCAGGAAGGGACTGCTGTGGCTTAGTGATTAAGATGCTGACCTTGATGACCAAAAAGTCAGCAGGTCAAGACCTGAGTGCTGAGTGTTGGAGTGAGCTCCTGTCATCTGTCCCAGAGCTCACACCATTTATGCACCTTTGTCAGAGCCTATGGCTCATTGGTGTGCTGGGCTGTGGATGGATTTGCCTTTGGTCTTCTCCCCCCCCCCGCCCCCCGCCCCGCAGCAGAACCATGGATATGCCATGCTGGAATGCCTGCAGCAAGCAATCAGAACCAGAGGGGGAGGGTGTTGATCAGACATATACTGAGATGATCCTGTGTATGTTTTCCCAGTGTATGCTTAGATTATAGCTCACTTCTTTCTTTCCAGCCCAGTCTTCTCCATCCCCCACCCCAGCAGCAGGGTCAGAGTCCCTAAATATAAGACCAACATGCTCAAGTAGGGGCTACTGGTGGATAAGAACACACTATGTGTATGTGGAGAGATACAGAATCCAGATAATCTTCTGGTCTGCCAGTTACTGCCAGAAACATGTACTGATAAGGTCATAAGTTTGGCCAATGACAAAGCCAAGAAGGTGGCTTCATTTTGACAGTTTAAAGGATGACCTAGACACAAAAGAAGATGAAAAACCCCAGCAGCAGTTCATTGCTTTTCTATCCTCTGGTGGTGATGTGCCATCCCACCTTGGGCACCTTTGTGCACCCAGAACGTATTGAACCGTCCACTCCTCTGGTAGCAGTCCTGTTGCTTATTTGCATACAGCTCCTGAGGTTATCTAATTAAGAGCCATTGCAAGTTATGCAACTAGGAAGCAGTTGGGGGTAGGAGAGGTCTTACATGACATAGCTTTTTAAACATTTGCTGCTGCTTTGCTGGCAATCACACACATATTGGTAGGGGGGTTCTGGGAGTTCTAATTATGCAACTAGGAAACACATCCATGTGAATATTGTTTTGTGAAAGCAGCTTTCTTTTTTTAATCTTTCCAGGAGTAATTGCAAGAACGGACATGGCTAAAACATACACAGTCATGGAAACCGTCAATGTAATTACTGGAATGGAAGCACGGTGGGTTGGAAAAAGGAGAGATTCCCTTTCACTGAAGGATTGGGAATTAAATCACAGAATGTTAGAAATTTGGGGGTCAAATGTGAGTGTGTTTCATGGACACTGAGGTGAAAAACAATCAAAATGAAACAGAATATAAATAAATTTTATAATTTTTTCACATGAATGTGATACTTCATATTTGAAGGTGAAGACATTTTTGACACTTCAATAGCATCATTTTTCAACAAGTTGCTGGTAATAGCCATAAGTAGAGCTTCTCTGGATGGAATTCTATTACTCTTAATAATTGTGGAACATTCTAGCAATTGTTCATTTTTCAGCCATACATTTTCCAGAGATATTTCTCCATCCGTTTTATAGAATAATGTTGTTTTGTATTAATCCCCCCCCCACACACACACACACATCTCTTTGGTGAAGCAAGAATTATATATGTAAGGGTCAAACATGTGACAGGGATTTGACAGCTTTGTGTGCTTCTATCTATTTTTCATGCTGACCTGAGTAAGAAGAAAGGCTGCATCAAAGGGGAGCCTGAGGAGAAAAGAACAATCCAGTGGTTTGTTAGGCATTGTCGTTATTACCAGGGCATGGTGGGGTTCTGTTAAAACTCCTTCATGAAAAATAACAAGGAAAATTAGCCTGTTATCACACCTCGCAGAATTTTCTGTTTATCTGATTCTTTCTGTCAGTATTTTCCCATTCATGTTACATAAGCCAATATTATAGATGATGTTTGTTTGTAAGTTTGTTTTATGTCTACATATGGGTTCATGACAGTGTGGGGCACGGAGAAGTGGGACAGCTTCTGTTCACAAACTTAGTCCAGATCTTTCCCATACACAACTAGAAAAGATGGTATAGCAGAACCATGATGAATAATGCATAATGAAGAGCCCTGATAGTGCAGTGGTTAAACTGCTGTACCGTAGTCAAAATGTTGTGAGTTTGAATCTGACCAGGCTCAATTTTGACTCAGCCTTCCATCCTTCCAAGGTCAGTAAAATGAGTACCCAACACATTGGCAGCAAAATGCTAATTACCTGTAAAGCGCCCAGAGTGTGCACTAAGCGCTGTAGGGGTGGCATATAAGTGTAATTGCTATTGCTAACATTTGTCAGTATTTATTTGTTGCCTAGTTCACTGATCACCTTTGTGTCCTGTGACTTGGAAACAGGCTCAGAGGCTGAAGAAATGGGCCCTAGCAGAGGAGAGACCAGGAAAAAATGCCACAGGAAAACCAGATGGACCTGAGACCTCCATACATGAGGCATGTCAACTCAGACTGTTATGGCCCTTAGGCCTATTTCCAGCACTGGGACAACATGTGGTCCTAAAATGATCCCTGGAGCTGGCCTACTATGATCCTGGCATGAGTGGAGGAAAACAAGAGATTCATGGTCTTCAGCTAAAGGCCATATGAGGTTCTCTGCTTTGTGGGAAAGAGATATGAAACACTTTAGTTGATTTGAGTTCCAAAACACAGTGGAAAAAGGTGCTTACCTGGACCTCCTACAGGTCCTGCCCTGACTAGAGCAGTGCTTTGCTCAAGCCCTGACATCGGATGTGGTTGCAGTGAGGGTTCTGAGCTGCTCTGAGTGTGCAGGGACCCTTGTCTTAGACTCACTTAGCGTATAAGACAGAAAAATCATTCTCTGACCATTTCACTGAAATATAATACAGTTGTACCTCGCTTAAAGAACATAATGCGTTCCACAGGATTGCTCTTTAATCGAGTTTGCTCTTTAAGTGAAACTCCATTGAAAATAACCAATTGTGGGAGGGATTGCGAACCTTGATTTATTTGTTAAGCGAGGTTTTGGTTGGTTTTACTTGTTAGGCGAAGCGAACATTCAGAGAAAATTCTGCTCTTTAAGCGAGTTACTCTTTAAGTGAAATGCTCTTTATGCAAGGTTTGACTGTACAAACCAATGTTTACCTCGCTCCCTGCAGGGTCACAGTAATAATGAAAATGCTCTTTTGGATTTTAAACAAGCAACTGAACCAATTACTTGCTGAAATAAATGTTCCAAATGACATTCTGGAGTGTTTTACTTGCATGCATGTATGCGTGATTAAGAGTAGTTACATACGAGATTTGCAACTGCATGTATTTGTATAAACAAAAATAGACAGCAGAAGTATTAGTCTCTGCAGAAGTGCTGATAGTGTTGAACACATTTCTAATGATGATAAAAAGGACAGATCATGAAAATTTGGAAAATGTTAGGATCCATTTTGTGGCAACTTTTCATCTGCCTCCACCATCTATTCAGTGTACTGTGTGTGGTCGCATGTTCCATGCCAGGATAGGTTTGTGGAGTCAAAAGAGACACATCCGCCAGCTGACAAATTGACCTCCAGGACAGTGTGTGCTCGGATACAAGTAGCAGTTGACAGTGATGATGAGCAATTACACTTATATACCGCTCCATGGTGCTTAGTGCATTCTTTGGGCAGTTCACAAGTTAATTAGCATTTTGCCCACAACATACTGGGTTCTCATTTTACCAACCTTGGTAGGATGGAAGGTTGAGTCAACCTTAATCCTAGTCAGGATTAAACTCACAACATTTTGGCTTCAGTACAGCTGTTTTAATCACTGGATCAGCAGGACACCAATTTCCTTTCCCCCCAAAATTTTTTGGAAGGACTTTCTATGCCTTCAGTACTATATGTGGAGATTGAATTTAGCAGTTCAAAAAAACCAATGATTTAATGAGGACCAGTGTGTGTATCCCCTGAGATGGAATGCAGATGCAAACATGCCTTTTTCTTTCTTTTCCTTTTTAAGGCATAATGGGGAAGCAGAATAGCAAGCTGGCTCCTGAAGTGATGGAGGATCTGGTGAAAAGCACAGAGTTTAATGAGCATGAACTCAAACAGTGGTACAAAGGATTTCTAAAGGATTGCCCTAGTGGAAGGCTGAACTTAGAGGAATTTCAGCAGCTTTATGTAAAGGTAAGTTCTTTCCCCTTTTTTTTTTTTTTTGGGGGGGGGTCCTTTGGTGGCAGGGAACATCCCTGAAGGTAGCATTGAAAGTTATTATGTCAAGTTCGTGCTTCATCATTTGGCTCAAAAGTGATTTACTAGGTAATTTTATAGATTAAACTCCAGTGAATGCACGGATGCTGATTTTGTTTATTACAAAAGGACATCAAGGGTTCCTTCACCACAGGAGTTCTCTTGTTGTTGTATTTTCATTACACTCAGGCTGTGAATATGACAATCTGTGTGGCTAGTTTGGGAAGCAATTGTCCACCTCCAAATAAGGTCAGTTGTAGTCTCCAAAAGCTTGTAACTGATGATCGGTTTATTTTGTTATTTTCATTATGACAGACTAATGCAACAAAGTCTCCAGGAAACTGAAACAAAAAAAATACCCTTTCCGATTCAGTTGAATTTTATTGGACATAAGCACAGTGGAAAGATAATAAGGATTCTGATTTCTGTTGTAGCATCTCTATATGATGTGTCAAACCAATAATCTCACATCCCTGACCTGGAGAAATACTAGGCGTGAGACTGAAGTGGGGGTGAAGTTTTGCAATGAAACATTTTAGAAGACTAGCAACCAGGGACAGGTTGCCTGCAATGAATAACCTTCTCTGAGGTTTGTCGAAGTTGCCATAGAATAAAATTAAATCAGCCTTGCCAAGCTATTGTGATGCCAAGTGAGTGATTGATTGCAACTTAAGAGAGAACACTATTCCTTGGTTAGGCCTCCAAAGCCCTCAGAATAATATATACTAGATTTAACTACCAAATTTACAACTTCTAATCACTTTCCCTTGATTGTTTGGACAAGCCTTGGAAAGGTTTGCAATATATTGTGAAGAATGCACAGTGATACACGCATTTGTGGAAATGAAATGGAAAAGGAACCAATGGATGCTTCCTGGTTTTCATAAGAGAAGAATGGTGCTGCTTACATAGGGTCGCTCGAATTCGGGAGGAGGCGCAATATGCCATTGGATGCCACACTCATGTCCAAACATCCCTATTTATAGTATCTTGAGGTGGCTTTGCTAAATAAGCTGCTTCAGGGTATTGGCAAATTGAACACTTCTTCTGCTCCTCTGTAGAAGGGCAGGGAAAGTGAAATTATTATTATTATTTTTACAACTACTAGACAATTGCTGATGTGCTTTAATTTTTTTTTTTCAATCATTTTATTTTCCTTGTGTCGTGCCAATCAAGAAACTGATTGTAGCTACAGTTTCAATTGGCATTTCACACAAAGGCAGGGGGAGAAATGTAAAAAATATATAACTGTTTCAGGACTTCAGCAAAGATCTAGCAGAATGATTTAAAAAAATCTCACTTCCCCCTGCCCCTTTGCAGAAATGTTCAGTTTCACAGTATCCTAAAGTGACTTGCTTATTAAACCACTTCATGATACCAGAAATTGACACCAGGAGTAAGTTTGATAGTTGCAAGGTTTGATCTTGTCCATTCCCAGTAATACAGTAACAATAATTTCATGTCAGAAATTATTTTGGGTTGAAAGGATTTTTTGCAGAAGAAACTCCACTCGGGGAATGTCCAAATGAGGCTCCTTTCATGTCTCCATTTGCTGGGACAGAGATGAGAGCTCAATCTGTTATGCAGTATCCAGGTCCCGAACTGGTGACTTGCCAGCCTTCCAGCTAACAAGGCGAGCTTCTTAACCACTGAGCCACCTCAGTGGACTCCCCACAGTGAGGATGGACTAAACTAGAATGCACCTACCCACATGCAAAAAAGTAAAAAACCCTGTCAAGGGTTCAGAAAAGTAAGGGTAGAATCTCTGGGTGCAGATTGTTCTGCTCCTGTGAAGCTGTCTTGTGATCTCTGAGGTAAAGATCAGACCAACCCAACCACATGCTACACCTAATATGGGACGAATGCCTGTCTGATGGAGCTCTGAATGGGAGTGTTGACAATTAATGGCTTACAAGCCTCTCTCAGGATGAAGGTGCAGCACAATACCTGGAGCTGCCCTTAAGGCATTTGTTTGATCATTTCAGAAACCCTCTCTCCCTTCCTGTTTCTCTGCTGTGGGAGGTTGGATGTCCTTATGAATTTACTGCCTTGGAATTATGACAGCTTTAAACAATGATGCTTCTTTGTACCCAGCCCAGCTTCTCAGGGTTAGGGGTGTTGTTTTTTTAGCTGATTATCTCATCTCTTTCCTGCACTTATTTTTTGCCATTTATTTCACTCTGAAAGATGATTGCAATAGTTCATTGCTTGACGATGGATGACTCACTCTTTACATGTTCCCATCCTGCCTTTCTTACAGAACATGCAGAACCAAACCAGCAAGCCTGTGTTCTGTCCTAAAAAATAATGTGAAAAATAATGTGAATGTACTGTCTCTGCCCCAGCTCCTGCCAACCTAGCAGTTTGAAAGCAAGAAATTGCAAGTAGATAAATAGGGACTACTTTGGTGGGAAGGTAAACAGTGTTCCATGTCTAGTCATGCCTGCCACATGTCTGCAGAGGCAAGCAGCACTGGCTCTTTGGCTGTAAACAGAGGTGAGCACCACACCCTAGAGTAGGATATGACTGGCTTTCAAGCAAGGGCAACCTTTGCCTTACTGCTAGTTTCAAGAGCTGGCCCTTTTTGTATTCTAAGTGCCCTGCTAAGGTCACCCTTGCTCGAAAGCCAGTCATATCCAAGTCTAAGGTTCAGTGCTCATCTCTGTTTATAGCCGAAGAGCCAGTGTCTCCATTAGCAGGCATTTGAATGAATGAATGAATGAATTTTTACACTTGTATCCCACCCCTCTAGGGAACAATACATCCCTACTTGAGGCAGCTAACATAATAAAATCCCTCATACAACCAACAAACTTATTTTAAATAATAATTTACAATCAAAGCCATGGACATGTGGCAGGCATGCCTAGACGCTGGAGTGCATGGAACACTGTTTACCTTCCCACCAAGATGGTACCTATTTATCTACTTGAAATTTCTTGCTTCTGAACTGCTAGGTTGTCAGAAACTGGGACAGAGACAGGCACTGATTCTGTCATGCAGTACTTGGGTTTTGAACTGCTGACCTTCTGCCTCCTAGTCAACGTCTTAACCACTTGAGCCACTTCAGTCCCTGAAGGTACCAGGGCCCTAAAATGCTTTTGACCTATCTACCCACTGCCCAATTAATAGCCTTCCAAAGGAGCAATGGCAGAATTTTGTTCATAAGAACCACACACAATAACAATCCCAGAAGCACTCCCCCTCCTTCTGAAAGTATCTGTTGCATGTCTGAATCCACTGCCAGTACACATTGGGGGAAGCAATTCCTGCTGCATACACAATTCTTACCAACATGAACCTGGTCTTAGTGTTTTGTTTTTTCCCAAGTAATGAACAAGATGTATTTTATTTTAAAAAATTCCACCTTGTGTGCAACTCACATTGGAGATACTACTTTAGTAAGTAGTGAAATGATAATTGCTGCAGGTCTAGCCAGGGAAAGAAACCTGCATCTCTCTCCAGTATTATTATTATTATTTTGGACCTCGACTCGCATTCCCTGTTGCCCATTGACCAAACTGGTTGGAGCTGACAGGGGTTGGTGTTTAGCAAGGGGCAGCTGGAAGTCCACAAGAGCTGACCCTTCTCCACAATAAAGTCCAGAGGGCCACTCTTGCCCACCTGTGCTTGTTGCAAGATTGAACCTAGAACTTGGAAAACTTTTTTTATCTTGTAAGGATGTAATTCAGAACTGCAGCTTTTCCAAGCCCATTGCTAGCCTTGCAGTTTTTTTTCTAATTTTGAACAAGATACAATCCAATCAGTAGAAGGGAATATTAAGTTCATGGCAGTGAGAGGAGGGGACAACATGATATAAAACAGTGGTTGCCAATGTGGGGCCCATGCCCCACAGGGGGACTTCAATTCCCAGAAGCCTAAGTCAGTACATTGGCTGATCAGTACCTTTGGGGAATTGACTTAGACTTCTGGGAATTGAAGTCCAAAAACCAAAGGTTGGGAAACACTGGTCTAAAACAAGCCCGTAGTGGCTGTAATCCTGTTGCCATAAGTTACGCTACGTCATGTCATCAGCCATAGTGATATTTCGAGATCTTTCTGAGAGTCCACATGCTGGGCCATGCTTATCTAGCTTATTATGACACTTCTGACTTCCCTGTCAATGCATCACTTCCTCTTTTGCAACATGGGAAGAGAGTGTTGTGCCAAATGCCTCCACCCTGCCCTGTAGCCAAGAACAGTTGCTTGTGACCTTGTGGTTTTTAGAGGAGCCAGGGATGTGCCATGCCTTTTGCTTTTCAAACAGGAATGATACATCTGGGGCCAGTCTTTCTCATGGAGTTGGAACAGGAGAAAATGATCTTGCATTTTCATTTGACAGCACAGCTCTGTTGTAGTTGTGCAGAAGAGTAGGAAGTGATGAACCCCAAGGCAGAATGGTGTTTGCTGAGTCAGGTTTGAATAGCCCTCATTGCATGCCATAGTAGAGGGGTTGAAATTTTCCACAGGTAATGCACAGCAGCACAATTTATTTCTATGTTCAAAGCAGAGCCACTTGAATGGTAGTCCAAAAGTAAATGAATTTTTCAAGTTGGTTCAAGAGCACTGAGCCCTAGAGTGCCACTTGATAGAAATAAAAGTCAAAGAGGAATCTTGTAAGGGGGTTGGGTGTGCTCTAGGAGATTTTTGGCTAGTTACTGTAAGGATATGCAAGGAAAGGAAGGGAATGAAGGGAAGGTAGACCAAAATTGTATCTTGAGTCTCATGTAACTGGGGACTTCTTATGCCCTTTAGTGTACATTTTAAAAGGCATTTAAGATACTTTCCCTGTGGTTAATCAGTTTTGAGTATTAATTATATCCTGTCCCAGTGTTCTGCTGAATGAGAGTTTTTAGATTTATTTTCATTTATAACATGTTCCTATTTTTGATTGGATTGTATGTTGTTTCATTGTTGTGGATTTATTTTATGTCTATTTGCTTTATTGTTGTAAACTGGCTACAGTGGGAATTTCTTTCCCAGTTGGGTGGTATATAAAAGTACTAAATAAATAATTTATAGCAACCTGTACATTCCTAAAGTTCTGTCAGACATCCATAATGGGAAGTATATAATAATAATAATAATAATAATAATAATAATAATAATAATAATAATAATAATAATAATAATAATAATAATAATAATAATAATAATAATTTTGTGTCAGATTACTCTGGGTTGAAAGGTTTTTTGCTGGAGAAACTCTTCTCAAGGGACGCTCAAATGAGGCTCCTTTCATGTCCCCAAGTGCAGCCCTCGGTATTAAAACCTGGTCTTCCAGTCTCCAAGCTCAGCATCTTAACCACTAAGTCATTGAGGGACCTGCAGTGTATAAGTAGAAATAGAAAAGAAGTTCTCACTTACTAAGGGGTTGCTGCTGCTGCTGCTGTTGTTACCATTGATTCCATTCAGTTCTCTGTCGGAGCCTTCACTTCCTTTCTTTTAAAAAATGTAAAGCAAATACATACCACTTAAAAAGTTATATACAGTACAGGAAAAGGCACAGAGTAAACTCATTAGTGAGTGTTAATGCATACATTAAATGTATAAAATGTGTAGCAATTATTATTTTAAACAAAATAGATACCAATTTCCAGTATAGCCATATAGCGCTTTGATATGATAAGAATGCTTGTTAAATTTAGAAGGATGCAACAAGAACTTGGCCAAATCTTCATTATTTTATACCATGACTCTTTTTGGTTTCTTAATAATGGCTAAGGAATTCAGTGTTATACATCTGAGTTGCACAGAACCAAGATGGTATGAACTAGAAATATGGATCTTGCAGCTTCTTAGTCTTGGAGATAAACTGGGAGAGTTTTTAAAAAATCATTCTCCTTGCAGTCAAATTTGTCTGTGTGGGAGAATTTTTGTTTGTTAGGATTTTTTTTTTTTTTAGAAGCCCTGCAGAGAGTTCCTTAGAAGTTTTATCTTCATTTTTTAACAGAAGAAATGCCAAGCTGAGCAGGATTATTGAATTTGCTATGCAAAGCAGCATCTTTCCTGCCCAGGATTCGTGGGAAAGAGCATTAAGCTACACAGAATGCGGCATTTTCCTGCTCAAGACAGTGGGCAAAAAAGGGAAACAAATTAAAAGGGAAACAACAATTGTAAGATCTCTTTTTTGCAGGAAGCAAGGTATTCTGTTTGATGGAGGAGGAACTCTCTTCAGGGAGTTTTGGCCTGGTGAATGTCTGTTTCACTTGCCATCCTTCATTAAAATAATATCTTGTTAAGCAAAATGTGGACATGTTGTGATCATGCCAGATATGGGCAAAGTTTTCCTCCCATAATTTCTCAGCTGTACAACTACTGATTGTGCAAATTAAGTGCATTTTACCCCATTGCGTGCCCTTCAAGAACTAGCCAGTGAAATGAACTAGGCTCGGGGAAATGTGGAGTACAGTGACATCAGATCATGTGCTTGAGTTTAAACAGATTGACTCAAATTCTATTGCATTTGATATATCATAAAGTTATACCTGCAGAAGTTTGCAGAGAATCATACTCAAATAGTCCACTTTGCATGCCTGATTGTGCAGCTTGTTGCACAACTGTGCCTGCAGAACTGTTTGATGGATATGACTTCCTCAATGGGTGCAAATTTTATAACTACAGTACTGTACAACTTCAAGTCACACAGGCACAGCTGTGCAGCACAGTGTTAGCTGGTACCATAGAGAGAGATAGAGACTACTGACAGCTACTTTAGATGCCAACTATTCCTAGCTCTCCCTTCAAAATGAAGATGACTTGTTGTTTACCATCAATGGGAGTAGCCTGGAATTTTAGAACAAGCCACATATATGTAAATAGGTTGCTGGTTTAAAAAGAGAAACAAGAGAATTATTTGGGTTGTTTTCTTGTATAACAGAAACCTGAACTTGTTTGAAACACATAGAGTGGAATTGATGAAAACTGACATGTAAATAAAATTAGAGGCAATTGATACATGTACTTGTGAATTTTTCAAGCACACAGGTCTGTTCATCTATCTAAGCGATAAACTTTAACAATATTTCTAGAAAATATTTATTTGTAGATCCACTTATGTTACTGTAAGTTTGGAAACAGAGGCATCATTATTTGTAAACTAAATACAGTAAAAGCTTTCCATTTTCAAAAAATTAATTACCGTAATGACTTGGATGAGGCAGTGCAGGGAATATTTATCAAATTTGCAGATGACACAAAATTGGGTGGAATAGCTAATAACTTGGAAGATTCGAACGGAATCCAAAAAGTTCTTGATAGGCTTGAATACTGGGTTGGAAACAACATAATGAAATTTAACAGGAATAAGTGCAAAGTTATAAGGGGGAACCAAACTGCACAATTACAAGACGGGGATGGTTGTCTCAGGAATACTATGAGTGGGAAAGATCTTAGAATTATTGTAGATAACAAACTGAATATAAGTCAACAGTGTGATATGGCTACAAAAAAAGGCCAATACAGTAATACCTCAGATAACGCTAAGACTTGGTTCCACAAGTCTTGGTGTTATCCGATTTTTAGTGTTATCCGATGCATGTTAAAATCCTATGGGATGGATTGGATAACGTTAAAGCTCCATAGAGATACATTGTAACCGCACAGGTGGTTGTTATCCAATCCATCCCATAGGACCTTAACGATATTAGATCCAATTCTCTTCCCCAGATTACTTAACGTTATGCGATTTTAGCATTATCCGATAACGCTAGAATCAGATAATGATGCAAGTTTTTTGGAAAAAACTTGCATCGGATAACGATTCTGGATAATGATTCTTTAGTGTTATCCGAGGCAATCATCGGAGGGTGCATTGGGTAGAACAACTACCCCATCCACACACCCCAGTGATCCATCGCTGCGGTTGGGGGGTGGATTGGATCCAATCCACCACCACCCCGCACTGATCCATCGCTGCGGTTGGAGGGTGGATTGGGTAGCCCAATCCAACCCCCAACCGCAGCAATGACTTCAGGGACAAACCACGTGGATTGTCCCTGAAGTCAGGGCTTTTTTTTTTAGCATTGTTCGATGCATGCATCGGACAACACTAAAAATCGGACAACATCATGACTTGTGGAACCAAGTCATAACGTTATCCAAGGTTTGACTGTACTATTTTAGGTTATACAATGGCCAAAACCCATAAGGTACTAGTCTGTCTCTATTGGATACTAGTCAGACCACAACTAGAGTACTGTGTCTAGAAGGATAGCAACAATCTGGAACAAGTTCAGAGGAGGGCAAAAGGTTGATCGGGGAACTGGAAACCAAATCCTATGAGGAAAGACTGAAAGAATTAGCATATTTAGCTTTGAGAAAAGGAGACTTGGGAGTGGATGGGAATACTTTTCAAATACTGGTACAGTACTTCGGTTTACAGATTTAATGCATTCTTCAGGATGTTTCTTATTGCAAAAAATTGTAACCAGAAACTCAATGCAGAACGCAATGCATCACCAGAAGTGGCCACTAGGGGCCACGGTATACAATTTATAACAGGGATTCTAAATCAGGGGTGCCCAAACTATGGCCCAGGGGCTGGATGTGGCCTCCGATGCCAATTAATCCAGCCCACAAAGCCCTCATTGCTCGTGGAAGTAAAATGTGCCTTCATTTTACTTCCAGAAGCGATGAGGGCTTTGTGGGCTGGATTAATTGGTGTTGGGGCCTGCATCCAGCTCCTGGGCCTTAGTGACCGGGTTCCTGAACCACGTGATCGGACCGCAACCCCCCGTTCTAAACCTTTTGAAGCTGAGGGCCGGGTCATGCTCCCTCAGACAGCTTTGGGGGCTTGACAACCATTTTGTCCTGCCTGCACAATGGGGGAGGCCTGTACATTAAATAGGAACTACACATGGCACTTCTAGGTGTGGTGGAGGCAGTGGGGGGCACATGAAATGGTGCCCCGGGCTGTAGGTTAAGAACCCCTGATTTATAGGAAAACTTGTTTCGTATTGTGAAAAAACTCATAACTCAAGGCATTACTTTCAATGGGTTTTCATTCTTATCATGAAAAGTTCATAATACAAGGAGTTCATAACTCAAGGTACCACTATACTTGAAAGATACAGAAGAGTGACAAAATCTGTTCTTCAGTATCCCAGAGTGCAGGACAGGTAATAGGGCGCCTAGAATCTGCCTGCAGCCAAATCCACTTCCAAATAATGCAAAGATATGCTGGACTACAGCTCTCACCATCTTTACAGCTCTCACCATCTTTGTATGGGGCCAACCAGATTTGTTGTACAGTAATTCCCACTACAGGCAATGTTGGTACGTCAGGGTCACCAGCACACATGTGAGGAATCCATGACACATCTTCATACAACACAGCCTCATCCTGACTTCCAAAAGCAGAAGCAGCTGTGTGGAAAACTAGGTGTTGCCCCATCTTCTCGCATGATTGTGAGTTTCAGAAAAATATTGGAGTGGCATGCGAGAACATGTTGTAAGTGGCTTCTCTTCCTCTGAGGTAACCATTGAAGAAGAACTTGGCTAATAGTGTATTTATGCTACTGTAATTAGAACAGGTAGATGCACAGTGAACAATTGTGCCTTGTCATGACTAGTTTGTGCGGTGCTTTTGTATAGCACCAAACATAGCCAAACCCTGTTTAGTCATCAGTCTAGATAACTTGTATTACCATGGGGAGGGAGCAGGGAGAGGTAGTTGAAATTCAGGTCTGACTCCTGATAATCAGAGACTGAACATTTCCAGCCCCCTGGGATATCAGTTATATTTTTCCTTGAAGGAAAGCAAACTTCTCTTTCTTTGTGTTTCATTAGAGTTTGCATGAATTGTCATATTTGTATCAACAGAATGATTGATTGCAAAAGCTACTTCCCCCTACTTGGTATGCAAATTTGCTCTCTTAATTATATATCTTTGATGTGACAAAACAACAATGATGAAAATATTTGTGCTGGAAATTTAAGTCACTCAGGCTAGAAGTGGTACAGAGAGAGAGAGAGAGAGAGAGAGAGAGAGAGAGAGAGAGAGAGAGAGAGAGAGAGAGTACTGTTTCTTCTGTTCTGTTGAATTACTGGGGATGTTTTTGCTAGTTTTTATTTATTTGTACTGATGAGGCAGTTTTCTAGCTCCTTCTGCTGCAGAAAAATTTACCTTTATAAATGTGTATTTTTAAGTGTCCCCTACAAGAGAATAGCAGAAAGAAAGCAGAAGATATACAAATGCACACTTTTTTTTCCTGTTTCAGGTTTTTTTTTTAATATTCCTGACTGCACAAATCACATTGCTAAACTGTAAACAGCACCAGTGAAATAAAATAAATCCTTTAATCCAAATTCATTTGTGGTTGTTAAGATATTTGAAGAACCTAAAAATAATAGTCCCCTTGGCATGAATCAGTACATTGGCTGATCATTGCTTTGGGGAATTGACTTGGGCTTCTGGAAATTGAAATTCAAAAACCAAAGGTTGGGGAACACTGCTCTACATCACATTCCCAACCATGGTTTTCAAAGCAGGAACCCCTGCTTTAAGTGATCACTAGTGATGCTATAACTGAATAGTTGTTCTTCTGCACAAGATGTGGGCCATTTCAGTGGAGCTGAGGTCTAATTTCTGTCCTCTCTCCAACAGGAATCACTGCTGTCCACATGCCCAGAAGCTAGAAATCCATTTCTGGTGTTCTTTAAAAAAAAAAACAAGTTTCAGAAAGTGTGTTTTGAAGCAGTGAAAGGCTGTCTAGTTGTTTTTCTGGAATATGACTCTCCTTTCTTTAATGGAAAATAGGTGTGTGTGTGAGAGAGAGAGCTTCTAAGAGCCTTCAGAGAGCACAGAATTAAACTGCAGCCACATGGCGACACAATGACAGTCTAAAAACTTTATCCATCCCTTTTGAACTGCCATGTAAAGTGGTTTGGTGCTTATTAGTTATTCCTTGTAAACCTACTAGGAATCAATGTTCAGTGCTTAGCCTGTGACTACATGTTCAAATATAGTAGGATTTGCTCCACTTATGAACTGGAAGCATTTTTTACTGACCACATGATGCAAATGGTGATTTTAATCGGTCCAGAACTTTTTGCTCCCAAAGGAGCTTTTTTATCTCTGCCACGACAGGGCTTCTAACCTTTTCAGGCTGGAATAATTCAAAGGGGCTTTTCCCCCATCTGGTTATTTGTGATGCATTCTTGTAAAAACAGGGGACATGACTGTAGCTGGTGGTTTGTTGATTAAGGCAGTTGGGGTGTGATGTTCAAGGCTAGAGAAACAAGCCTCTACATTGTTTCCTCTCCTTCAATTGTGCTCTGAATTTTTTTAATTAAAAAAATTCTTACATATGGGAGATTAGTGCTAGATCATGCTATCACCTTATTACAGGGTGATTGCGTTATTTTTGAACCACAATCTGGCATACCCTGGTAACGGCAACCTTGTATCGCCGACTAATCTTTCTCACACTAGGTCAGGTGAAAGGAGCTGCAGAATGAACTCACCAAAAGGTGCTTTCATTTGGGCACTTTCACATCTCACCTCTCAGAAGAAGAGAGGGTGATAATCTGAATGCTAATGTTTCTAGCTATGAATGGGTTATGTTAAGCAGGAAGCAATATATAATCCCTCAGACAGCTTTGGGGGCCGGATGACCATTTTGCCCTTCCTCCACCAAATGGCACTTCCTGGTATGGTGGATGCAGTGGGGGACCACATGAAATAGTACCATGGGCCGCATCCAGCCCACAGGCCACAGGTTGAGAATCCCTGATATAATCATTTTAAAATGTCCATATCCTGAACTCTTGTTTAATTTTCCAAGTATTTTTTCTTTCACTTTTTCAACCTTTCTTTGTCAGAAACACCATAGTACAATTAATATATCAGATAATTTTTAATTAGTAACACACAATTTGAAGAGCATGTGGCGCTGCTAAGCATCAAGTCTTCCACAGAACATGTTGATGGGTATAGAGTACTGTACACTGAAGTAGACATGAAGTTGCTTGTCTTTCTCTACACTCACAAAGGAATATGTTGATAATAATAATTTAGTGTCAGAGATTACTCTGGGTTGAAAAGATTTAAAAAAAAAAACCCTCCATTTTCTTAGGTCCACTTTGGTTCTACTAACTCCATTCTGTAGCCTATTAATGTGACTTTGCTGATAATCAGTTCTGTGTGTGAGCAGAGACTAGAATTTCCTGAGGTTCAATCTATTTTCAAGGGTGAGTAACTCTTCCTTTCTTCATCATAGCCCTGGTCTTCTCTGCTGTTCCTTCAGGGCCCACAGATTATTATTATTTTTTGGGGGGGGGAGGTGTCTTTGATTTTTACCTGGGAGGGGTAGAATGGTAGCTGAAAAGTAGATGTGCATTTGGTGTAAATACTTTGAATCTTTCAGCAGTAGTGTAGTGTTGATTTCAGCCGCCCAGGGCACAAGCCAAATTTACCGCCCCCTGGTGGACGCCGCCTCCAGTTTTTTAAAACCAATGTTGGGGTCTCTGACCCCCCCCTGCTGGGTCTAGGGAGGTGGGGAGACCCGATCCAAGCTGTTTCTGGGCTTCCCCGACGTCCTCAGCCAGTGCAGCAAGCCAGAATGTCAGGGTTCGAATCCCGACATTCTGGCTTGCTGCACTGGCTGAGGATGTCGGGGAAGCCCAGAAACAGCTTGGATCGTGTCCCCTGCCTGCTCCAGAGAGATCAGAGGACCCGATCTACAGCTGCAGGGTGGTTGGGGAAGCTGACAGGGACTCCCTGTCGGCTTCCCTAGCCACCCGTCCTTGCCTCCGCAGCTGTGGGGTGGCTGGGGAAGCCGACGGGGGAGCCCCCCGTCGGCTTTCCAGCCTCCCCACCCCTGCCTCTGTAGCTGCAGGGTGGCTGGGAAGCTGAATGGAGAACCCCGTTCAGCTTTCCAGCCACCCTGCAGCTAAGAACGACTGTATTGGATAACGTTAAAAATCGCGTTATTCGATACAAGATTTTTCCGAAAATCTTGTAACGTTATGCGGTTTTCACGCTATACGGTACTCGCATTATCTGGGGTATTACTGTATAGTCTTTCCTTCTTTTCCTTTTTTATTAACCCAGTACTGATTAGCAACTGGAAGTAGACATATGATTAAGTAATTGTTTCACTAGCATTTTAGTTGATTTATGTCTCTCCTGGGTTTCTCTGAATACTGAACTGATTACAGATTCAGTTTATTCTCATATTATATGATATAACTTTCTGCAGGATAGTGTTCTACACCATTCTGTGAGGCCAGACAATGGCTTTTGAAGGTATCTGTTACACTGTGGTTAGCTTGAACTGATAGTTAATTTATGCCAGCAAATATCTAATCATGAAGCCTTCAGTTTGTGGTGTATTTTAATAACCATACTATAGTATAAACCATGTTGGGTACACATCTGAAGGACTACATTGGCTCAATTTCCTACTGTGCCTCCTGGAAAAAGAGCTAGCTTTTTTTAGCCTTGAAACTGTCCAGTAGAAGTAGATGGGAAGGATTTACTCATTGCTTCGGAAAACCCTCGACACTGTTGCCATAAGTCTGAATTGACTTGAAAGCAGTGGAGGGATTCGACATTTTTTACTACCTACTCTGTGGGTGTGGTATGGTGGGTGTGGCACCTGAATTAGGACTACTTTATTTCAAAACTTGGATGGGTGGGGCCAGCCAGAATTTCTGCTACCGGTTCTGGCGAACTGGTGCAAACCTGCTGAATCCCATCACTGCTTGAAAGCATGTAGATTTTATGGTGGGTATTTTAAATCAGGAAGTAGTTGATGCCATCGTACTGTGTGCAGAACAGAGAAGAGTGGAGGAAAGAGCATGAAAGTCAGAGTTTAAGCAGGCTTTTTTTTAAATTTTGTAATGTTTAATCTATTTACTGAGGTATTGTTTCACATTAGTTCAGCATTACATTTTAGCTGACATCCTTCCAGTGCAAGAAAATGGGCAGTTTGTAGAAAGCTGATGTGCTCTGTAGACTTGTTCTGGCCTGTTCATGTCTCTACATGGACATTGTGGGATGGGCTATAAACAGCTTTCCTTCTTTATCCCTGCTAATGGCCATATGGATAAAGATAATTTTAAAGTGCAATATATCTCCAAAATACAGCTGCTTTTATGATTAAACTGCAATATATTTAGGGCTTGGACTGTTATGGGGCTTAAGGCTGTCTATAATTTATCCCAGAAAAAAACTGCATGTATCCATCATAATAATTACTGTGTTACATAATAATTTGGGCAAGGAAAATTAATCCATTAGGAAAATGTGGTTACCATTGAGTCCTGCCACTGGGTTGACTGCGGACTTAATCACAATGGGTAGTCATGTTGAAATTGGTGGCTTCAAGCTGTGACTAACCATACACTTTGTTGATTTCAGTGGCCTTCCTTTAAGTCAGGGGTGCCCAAACTATGGCCCCTAGGGCAGATCTGGGCCCCATCGCCAATTCATCTGGCCCACACTGCCCTCGTCACTCCCACTTCTGCTTCCGGGAGTGACGAGGGTGGCACAGGCTGGATGAATTAGCATTGGGGGCCAGATCTGGCCTCCTGGCTGTAGTTTGGGCACCCCTGCTTTAAGTAGTCATGTGCCTGCATCTAATCCACTAGATCAGGGGTTCTCAACCTATGAGCTGGATACAGCCCGTGGTACCAAGTAATCCAGCCCCTGCTCTTGCTCCAGCTGCTGCTGGCGGAATCGGACGTGGATTCATTTACAGTCATCATAAACGTGTTGACAACAGCTGTAAATGAGTCCATGGCCTTCGTAAATGCATTTACAACAGCTGTAAATGGCATGGGAACAATCTGGCCCTCTCAAGTGTTTGAGGGAGCATGACCTGGCCCCCGACTTGAAAAGGTTGAGAACCTCTGCACTAGATACTTAGGAGAAAACTTTCTAGCACCTTGCCATTATACAGTACTATTGTTTGATGCTGCACACAGTTCTTTTTTCTTTATTTGTGTCAGATGCACCACCAGCATATAATAACATACAAAGCTAGAATTACCACATCTAAAAACAAAATAGAATTAAAATGGGCTAGATGACTTCTGCCCACTAACGGGCATTTCCTCTTGCCAACATAAGGTCCTCCTCAGTGCATTGTGTGCATTGCATCATATGGGAGATAGTTTGTACTTCTTGGCATTTACACAGGCAGTCATCTACTTTCGTAGATTAGCCTTTGATTTTCCTACCCCTGCACACAGTCTATTTAAAGCTTTCCACACAGGCCATTATTGTTCTTGGTGTGGCGGTAGAGAGTCATGTACACTAGTACCTCGGATAACAAGACTTGGTTCCACAAGTCTCGTCGTTATCCATTTTTTAACGTTGTACGATGCATTGAACGCACAACATTTAAAAAAAGCTCTGACCCCTTTCAGAAGAGGAAAGGGAAGAGGGGGGCAATCAGCCTGCCTCTTTGGAAAGGGCAGAGGGAATTCCATGAGTGGAATTCCCCCTGCCCTTTCCAAAGAGGCAAGTAGATCACAGCGTGGGATCAGCTGCTTGGGTTGGGGGTTGAACCAGGTGCGTACCCCGTTCAATCCCCCAACCCAAGCGCCAATCATATGCTGTGATCGCAGCACCCAGGTAAGTCGGGAACAGCACGAATTGGGTCCCCTGACCTCCCACTCTATTTTGTCCCACTCTGAGCAGCACTTCCTCTATGGAATTTTTATGGGGGGATGCCAGCTAAGTAATGGACTTTTTCTATTGGGGTTGGTTTTAGTCATCCTGTGACCAATCTTTCTGTTTCATTTAGGGCCACATCCACCTGTTTGTCTTGTTTTGATCTGCACACACAGTGATCTAGTGAAAGTTAATGTTACAAGCCATATCTGAAACACTTCAGAAGTGCCTGGAGACTCACTGTAGAGCAGGGATTCTCAACCTGTGGCCCGTGGGCCAGATGCAGCCCATGGTGCCATTTCATGTGCCCCCCCTCTGCCTCCACCATACTCGGAAGTACCATGTGGTGGAGGAAGAGCAAAAGAGCCATCCAGCCCCTGAAGCTGTCTGAGGGAGCGTGACACCAGGGAGTGCCCTTATTTTCTGCTTTCATGTTCATGTGCAAGGGTCTTCCACCACATGGCGCTCTCAATGTGCTGCTCTCTGTACAGTGTGACAAACCACAGTTCCCCACATGCGTAGGGAGTTGAGAAATTGCCTTGTATGGAGTCAGCCTATTAATCCATTTAGCTTAGTACTGTTAAGTGTGACTTGTAATGGCTCTTCATGGTTTAACTAAGAATCTATCCTCACCATAGCTGGAGATCCCTGGTATTCCTTGGTGCTCTCAAGTTCAAGTATGAATTAGGCTTGAGCTTGTTTAGCTTTAAGAATCAGGTGATGTCAGGTATGATTTAAAGTGGTGGTGAGAACAATATCAAAAAACAATACACCCTATCCTTCCCCAGTTGGGAAAGACCCCAAGGATTTTCCCTTGCTTTGCCCAGTTTTTGAAACTCTTTGTTGCAACTGTTCTCATTCATGTGATTCTTTGGGAAGATTCATTTTTTAAAATCCCAGCTGGCTTCCTCTGTGTACTCTACTCTCTGTGTGTATTTCCCAATTGCGAATTAATCATTCAGTGAGGAGGAACTACTTACTTATAAAGGGTTGTGGCTGGGCTGCAAATTAATCTATTGGGACAGAATAGATTTGGACAGGAAACTAATTGGTGCGTCACTGTAAATTCATTGGCATTCCATTTATGAAATTTGGAAAATTCTTAATTGTTTTTCTAAATACTGAGCTATATAAATTAGTGCATATACATTAGATATACATTTTGCTTTGAGCCTGAGCCATCAATGGTTCTAGAACAGGGAGCAGCAAACTTGGCTCTCTAGATGTTCTTGGACTTCAGTTCCCAGAAGCCCTGATCAAGTAGGTGTACTGACTTAGGCTTCTGGTAATTGAACTCCAAGAACACCCGGAGTGCCAAGTTTCTTGACTCCTGTTATAGAAATTCCCATTGCTTACCTACACCATACTGAAAACTACTGGCCTACTGCTAGCCAATAAGTCTACTGATTAGAAGGCACAAAAAAGACATTTGGCAATCATGATGTGTTGATGTGCCTAGCTCATTTGTTGCTTTCTTCCCATGTGTAGAGACCCAGAAGTACAGGGTGCGGCAGCATAACTTCCTTTTTTAAAATGCGCACAATTCAGTCGGTTGATGTCGTAGTGGAGCGCTAGTGGTCTCGTTCTAGAGACGGGACTATAAAGTTTTGTCCTGACAAAGTTCAGTCACCATCATGTGTTGGAATAGTGTGGAGCGTGCGTTTTCCGTTGAGGCCTACTTTTCGAACGGTTGTTCAGTGATCGCAACCCAGCATACAGTCTGCTATGCTGGAAAGAGTCATGACAAACGCCAGAAATCGGTTTACTCAGCGTATGGAGAATGGGGGATGTCACCTACCTGATTTGATCTTCAAAACTGTGTAAAACAAAACTTTAGGTATGCACCTACATTATAAAAAACAAATAAAAATTTTCTGATTCATACAAATGGGTTTTATTAAGTTTTGAAAACAGGAAGTTATGCCGCCGTACCCTGTACTTGCTTTCTTCCTTCCTTCCCTCGTTTGTATCATAAATTTGCACAATTGAACATTATGGATATATATGAAATATGCATCGGACAATGCTAAAAGTCGGATAACGTCATGATTTGTGGAACGTCATGACTGTATTTTTGACCAGAAGTGAACTACTTCAATAGCATTATTTCAGACACATACTAGATCTTCTTTAATTGTATCCACATAAGCGCTGCATTTACTGATTTTCTCCAATTTACAGAAAACTTGTTCTGTAGCCAAGTAGCCCATTTTACTTGATTATTCTTTGATCTTCCTACTTTGCTTTGAAGTCTAGAAAGTGAATAGCAAATAGCTGTGGGATTACTTACAGTACGAACTGAGAAACTATTTCAGAGGTACTTATGTTTGCAATGACAAGAGTAGTATTAAAAATCTGGAATCTGTTTTTCATCAATTACCTCAGTGCTGATGAATGAAATTTTGAAGGCAAGAGCCTAATGAGATACCTAATATTACCGTCTGGAGTGAAATGCTAAATTTTATCTGCTATAGAAGGATATATAATGCCTTACAAAGAGCTAGTTGCTAAACTAAATCATACCTTTTGTCAGTACCTTCCACTCTGATGCATTGTGCAGCAAATGATAAATAAATATGGCACACTTTCTGATATGAAAAAGACTGTACACCTTTCTCTCCTTTTAAACTTTACCCCAAAAGGCGGGTTAGTAAACTCTATTCTGTACCAGCAAATTTATAATTATCTTCCATTCAAAAAAATATGAATTAAAGATCTAGGACAGGAGTTCTCAACCTTTTTAAGCCAGGGACCAGGTCACACTCCCTCAGACAGCTTCAGGGGCCAAAATGGCTGCTGGTTGCAGTTTATTGTTAGAGTTTTCTGTCCATTTTCAAAGCTTCTTTAAGGTAAGGAATAGCATTTTTGCTTATGTATGCTTTCCATTCAATGCTGCTGTTGTTTTTGGGTGGTTTGTTTGATTGCTGGAGGTTGGGGGTGGCCCATTTTGATTGTTGGAGGGTTGGGTGGGGCTTTTCCTTTATCTGAATGGAGATGCCTCGAGTTACGAACAGATTTGATTTACGAACAAGGCCCTGGAACTGAGTTTATTCGTAACTTGAGGTTTTACTGTAATCTATTTTAAACCTTTTTTTAACTCAATGTTTTCTCCTCTTTCCAAAATGATGTACAGTAATACCTCGGATAACGCTAAGACTTGGTTCCACAAGTCTTGGTGTTATCTGATTTTTAGTGTTATCCGATCCATGTTAAAATGACCTATGGGATGGATCAGATAACGTTAAAGCTCCATAGAGATACATTGTAACCGCACAGGCTTTAGCGGTTGTTATCTGATCCATCCCATAGGACCTTAACGTTATTCAATCCAATTTTCCACCCCAGATTGCTTATCCGAGGTAAATGTTATCCGAGGTATTACTGTACTATATATTCTTGCCCTGGTTTTCCTCCTTTCCCTTTTACTAAAACATACTTAAGAAAGTCTCCCTATATTTCTCTATAATCTGATTTCTTTAAAATACCTATCATTTATTTTTAAATTCCATATTGACCTGTACCAATCTTCCAATTCTATTTTACAGTCAGTTTTCCATTTTTTAGCAATAGACAATCTCATAGCAGTTACTCAAAAACTCACTAGGGTGTGGAACTTATAAAACTACCCCTTAAGTATTTCACAGTGAAAACCCTGTGAAGGTCCTATAAGTCAATTCCAATTTGATGGCACATAACAACAACAAGTCAACAACTATGTAAATCCTGTTGAATAAGTAGATCTGCTCTACTTGGTAATAGTGCTGGAATACTGGCTATATTGTTTTAGATGTAGTGCAAATGACTCTACTTGATGTAGGCTAACTTGAGAAAACTATTGAAAATTTAGATTTGATTACCGTATACTCGTCTGCCATTGTGGACCTGTCTGAGCCAAAATTAAGCATGATGTGATATTAAGTTGTAGTCCTGTGTACACGTACAAGGGAGTAATTTCCAAAAGTACAGCTGTGATAGTAGCAGCATAAAAGGTCAAAATATTTTGTGGCCCCTGAAAGGGTAAGAAATACTAGCATAGTACAAACTTTAATGGACAAACATGACTGATCAGATTGCCCTTGATAAAGTGAGCAATAGAGTTCCATAAACTTAGGCCATAATAACATTTGTTAGCCTTTCAGATTAAGCAAATACTCTTTGCTGCAATTCTACTAAATGAAGTGAAAATTGTTTCTCAATAGACATGCATAAGACTGGTATAAACATGTGTAAGCCACCTTGTGCATACTTTTTGAGAAAAATGTGGTTTCTGAATACTTTTGATAAAATTAAAAATAAATGTATTACGTTGGTAGAGTTAGCAATGTATTTAACTGTACCACTGCTATATGTTTGTTTTTTAAATTTAATTTAAAGCATTCAGAAAATTTAACAAAGCTTTTCCCCATAAGAAATAAATAATACATTAAGTCTTTCCCCATTACAGTCAACATGTGAAAAGCATTGAGCAGTGGCTGCATCGTGCCCTGAACTTTTTTTTATTCTGTGGTCTAAGAAGTGAGGAAGAGACCGAGATATATGAAGAGAAAGTGTATCATCCACGTAGTTGCATGCTGACTAATCCTACATGTGGCATTTTATCAGCGTCCATGACAATTGCAATAAATACAAGTCCCAAATCAGAAAATTTATTAACAAAGTAGTGTCATTAAAATACACAGCCAGAACAGTGTTTCTTTCATGCCTCAGTTGAGCACTATGAAGCTTAATTAGTTAATGTTTGTATAGCACTTCAAGAACCAAAAACCATATAATCTTTAATGTCAATCTCCAAATCATGCTTATTATTGTTTCTCCTAATTATCAGAGGTTGCTGTGTAACTAGTGCTCCCTGTTATATTTGAGAGAAGAACACTGGAAGAATAATTCAATAGCAATCTCAGTTTCCCCAGTGGGGTGATAGTCCCCTCAGTGGAGAAAATGCCACTGGAAACCATCATATTGGCCCAATGGCAAAATGAGCAGAGGAGGAACCACTTCAGTATTCTGATTCCCAACGGTCATGGAGATGGAAGAGGCCATGCCAGATGGACTGGCTGTGAATGCACCTGGATAATGTCCTGAAGGCTGTGCCAGTCCATTGTAGTCCCGTGTTAAACTCTGCATGTCTCATTTCATATGTGCCACAGGAGATGGCTCCATGATCATAGCATGTGGGTCACTTCATGGCAAGCTGGGATCCACCTTAAAACTTTTAAATCTTTTTAATCTAAATTTTTACGGAGGGGTCATACAAATAAGAAAATAAAATAAAAAGCAAATTCCCACCAGTGGCATTTTTCCTGCTACCAGAAAAAAGTGTATACAGTGGTACCTCGCTTAAAGAGCATAATGCGTTCCATGGGATTGCTCTTTAAGTGAGATTGCTCTTTAAGCGAAGCACCATTGTAAGTGACTTCGGGGGGGATTGCAAACCCTGATTTAGTTGTTAAGTGAGTTTTTGGTTGGTTTTAGTTGTTACGCCAGGCAACCATTCCGAGAAAATTCTGCTCTTTAAGTGAATTAGTGTCTAAGTGAGATGCTCTTTATGCGAGGTTTTACTGTTCACTAGTACATCGGATAACGATGAGACTTGGTTCCACAAGTCTCGTCGTTATCTGTTTTTTAACGTTGTGCGATGCATTGATCGCACAACTTTTAAAAAAGCCCTGTTTCCCTGGAGGCTGCAGCAAGCCAGAACATCGGAATTTGAATCCTGACGTTTTGGCTTGTTACAGCCTCCAGGAGGGTGGGGGGAACTTCAAAAATAGCCTGGATCGGGTCTTCCAACCTCCTTGGAGCTGACAGGGGGGGTCAGGGAGCCCAAAATGGGTAACCCTGACATTTTAGCTTGCTCCACTAGCCAGGGATGTCAGGGAAGCCCAGAAACAGCTTGGATCGGGTCCTCTGATCTCCCTGGAGCAGGCAGGGGGGGCAGAGAGCCCGAAATGGGTAAAAAAAGTCCTTTTTTTACCCATTTCGGGCTCTCTGATCCCCCTGCCTGCTCCAGGGAGATCAGATAACCCGATCTACAGCTGCAGGATGGCTGGGGAAGCTGTCGGGGTCTCCCCGTCGGCTTCCTTAGCCCCCCGCCCATGCCTCCACAGCTGTGGGTGGCTGGGGAAGCTGACGGGGGAACCCCCCGTCAGCTTTCCAGCCACCCCACCCCTGCCTCCGCAGCTGCAGGGTGGCTGGGAAGCTGAACGGAGAAACCCGTTCAGCTTTCCAGCCACCCTGCTGCTACGAAATGACTGCATCGGATAACACTAACAGATTGTTATCCAATTTTAGCATTATCCGATGCGGTCATTATCCGAGGTATTACTGTACTTGGATACGAGTTGCAGATGATGACAATAACGACAACAGTCCTAGACTAAAGGAAGATCTTTCTGTTCAGTAGTATCAGCCATTGCATGTATCAGTCAACTTGACAAAGTTGATGATGATACTATGTTAGGGAGGAAATATGAGCTGCAGTCAAGCCATCCCAAAACTGGTGATGAGTATTCAAAAAGTGCAAATGTCTCCTTATCAAACTGGAACAAAGTAACCGAGTGGAACTCAGAAAGTTCTGTCCTTATCCCAGTGTTTTGTTATACATTATTATAAATAACGTGGATGAAAGAAGAGATGATAATCAGAGTTACTGGTAGTTACAGTAGCTAACATCCCAGAAGAGAGAAACAGAATTCATGTGATCTTGACAGGCTGAAGTGCCGGACAAAACTAGCAAACACAAAAGGAACAGAGGGAAACAAAAGTGATACATTTGCCCTGAGTCGGTTTTTACTGAGTAGGGCGGCATACAAATCAAATAAATTAATAATAATAATAATAATAACAGACTCAGATGTATAAATACAGAATGAATAAAACCTGGCTTGACATTAGCACTGTTTTGAAAAGGATTGTGGAGGATTTCAGCAGGCTACAAATAAAACATGAGTATAATGTCCAGATCAAAAATAATAATGGTTCAGCTTTATTCTCCTTTAAACAAACCTAACCTGAAGTCCTGTATCAAGTTCAGGACAATGAAGTTTAAGAAGGATGTCAATAAACTATATTTGTATCTAGAGGAGAGCTATGAAGATGGTGAGAGATCAAGACAATAGGTAACATGGCCAATGGAAAGAACTGTAGAAAAGCTGGCAATACAGCCAACCCTAATGAACAAGTTATGCAACAAAAATGCTAAGATTATTTTGAAAAACATCACCATCTTTGCCAATTTTCTATAAATCAGTGTTTAATGTACCAAATGCTGTTGGTTGCTGGCAAAGTATAAATAACAGGTACAGTTAATAAAGTTTTGTTTATTGCAAATTTACTCTTTGGACTACAACTCCCAGATTATCCTAATCATTACAGCTGCTAGCAGTTCTAGCTGGTAAATTCTGGGAACTGTAGTTTAAAAAATTATCTAAGCTTTGTTTCTTTGGACTCCTGTGATAGCTGTGTTTCACTCTTTCAAACCAAACCAAACCAATATGACTCAACATTGTTCAGCTGGACAGAATGGCTACCCTAGAGGTTGTTTTTTGTACTGTTAAAACCTTTTAAAAATAATGCCACCCCCACAAAGCAATTTTTGTTCCTTTTGACACCAACCATGAAACTATTATGACAGTTAAATTCCCTTTAACCTGTGCTATAGTTAGTTGTGCTCCCTTGGAGAATAATTTTAGGTGTCATAGGTGTTAGTTATTTAATTTGTTGTTACTGTATCTTTTCTTTCTTTTTAAGTATGGAAGGGTTGAGTTCTTTTAAATACTGTGGTACCTCGCATAATGAATGCATTGTACTGTATAGTGAAAAATTTGCACACTGAAGTGTTTGTTATGCAATGGTTATACCCCACATAACAAAAAAAAAATTCGTATGTGGGGTTTTTGGTAACTGGGGTATACCCACTTAATGGGAACCCCAGTTAATGAACTTTATTTCCCCATTATGCTGTGCATCCCCCATAGGGAAGCGCATAATGAAAAAAAACCGCATAGCAAAGTGCTCCATGGAATGGAGTTGTTTCATTATGCTGGGTTCTAATGTATATATGTGGCAGAAGCAGCAGTAGGTGGGGCAGGGTTAACCAAAATAGTTGTATTTAGCAAATTCTCCAAAATCTTATGCAAATATGCATACATGCAGCAACACACCTGTAGGTGGGGTGTTATAGTAAGCAAGTTCTCCAAATATTACACTCCCATTCTAGTTCAGCAAATCAAAACTCCATACATCTTGTAGTATAAGAAAAAACAATATTTTACTTAAAGTTCCTTTCTTGGAATAGAAGAATAAACAGTTCTGTACAATCATTTAAACAAATATACTTTGCATGTAAGGCAAAGATTGAGAGCTTTAATTGCCAGGCTAGAGGGGGAGGGGAGAAAGAGAGCTGTATAAATCTGGATAAAATCTGAAAAAAATGAACTGAAACAGAAGTCTTCTCCATTTGCAGCATTCAAATTTGGTAGATGTAGCTGCTCCCATCATGAGTAGGACTGGGTTGTACTTCTCTGATGTAAACGTCAGAGACATCAGGAGACATTTAGGAGGGGAAGAGGCAGCAATCTTGATTCGGTGTTACTGTGTACACACATTGAAACCCAGATTTTAAGCAAGCAGTGGGGAAAGTGCCCTCTGAAAACAACAACAACAACAACAACAACACACACACACACACATGTTGGCATTACAATGGCAAACCATACTCTTGAAAACTAAAGAGTATTGTTTGCAAATTTTATGAATTTCTCCTTCACTTCCCTTTACTGGGGTCCCTCACTTTCCTGTTTTGAAAAAGAAAAAAGGCTTGTCCTGGCCTATAGATAGCCTATGGCAGTGGTGGTGAACCTATGGCATGTGTGCCAGAGGGGGCACCCAAAGCCCTCTCTGTGGGCATGTGCACCATCACCCTGGCACAGAGTTCGCCATGTCCCCTGCCCAACAACCCAACAGGAGCATTTCCTCCCTCCCCCAGCACAGAGTTTGCCTTGCCCCTCGGCGGCATGGACAGCAGCCTGTTGTATTTGGGCACTCAGTATGTAAAAGATTCGCCATCCCTGGCCTATGGTGTTGAAGTTGCATAAATGTGGCTAATTACATCACAGTGGTGTGTGTGTGCTGTGATGAGCCATTTTGGAATAATCTTTTCTAAAGTGTTGAGGGTGAGCAGCCTTCCAAGGTCAAGAGAGGGTAAAATGGTATTTATGTACTCGACTATAAGCTGACCTGAACATAACTGAGGTACCTAATTTTGACCTGAGAAACCAGGAAAATAGATTGACCCAAATATAAGCCAAGGGTGGCAAGTGCAGCAGCTGCTAGTGAGTTTCAATAATCAAAATATGGTATATGAAAATAACATGCAGCAGAAAGGAATTTTCTCCATGCTGATTGAGATGTGCCAACAGGAGAAGTGGGTGGAGAAGGCTGTTAGCTGCCACCTTTTTCCATTGCACTCAGTGACCCGAGTATAAGCCGAGTTCACTTTTTTGACCTCATTTTTAGGACTGAAAAACTAGGCTTATACTCGAGTATATACAGTACTTATATTCTCAGATGTTCCCTGCTATTGTTTTAGGCTTTTTATTTGTTCACCATCATCTACCCTAAATGCTGCTGGTGTTCCAGGCACTGAATTATGTACTTGCCTATGGGTGCATGTAAATGCCTTACCAGGAGATGGCACTGCCAGAAGCATTGAAGAAGATAAATTTGTAGATGCACGATCTGAGTTGGTTATGAGATTATAACTATAAAGTAGTTTAGAGTAGCTGTAAAAGCTGTTATTTGAATGTTTGGTAAAGACATGAGAGAGGGCCTTCACAATGGCTGCTCTCAGCCTTGGGAATACAGTGCCCTGTGAAGCCAGATTGATCACTTGCTTCTTGTCCTTCAAGCAAAGACCTTACTTTACAGGTAGGCTTTCCAGCACTGGGGTGGGGTGGGGGGCATAGAATTACTGGATTGCTATAGATGGGGAAGAAGTTGTAGCAGTGACAGATTTTACTTTCTTAGGATCAAAGCTCACTGCAGATGGTGATTGCAGCCATGAAATAAAAAGGCGACTGATTCTTGGGAGACAAGCTATGAGAAACCTGGGGAACATAGTGAAAAGCAGAGACATCAAATTGCAAACAAACATTCATATAGTCAAAGCAGTGGTATTCCCGGTGGCAATGTATGGTTGTGAGAGTTGGACCATTAGGAAAGCTGAGCGCAGAAGAATAGATGCCTTTGAGATGTGATGTTGGAGGAGAGTTTTGAGAGTCCCCTGGACAGCAAGGAGAACAAATAGGTCAGTCTTAGAAGAAATCAACCCTGATTGCTCCTTAGAAGTAGTGAAGATGAAGCTAAAGTACTTTGGACATCAAATGAGAAGAGAGGATTCGCTTGAGAAAGCCTTGATGCTGGGAAGGGTGGAGGACAAAAGAAGAAGGGGGCAGCCAAAAATGAGATGGCTAGATGGTATTGTGGACACAATGGGCACAGAGCTGAGCGAGTTGAGGGGGATGGTGGAGGACAGGAGTGCCTGGCGGACAGTGGTCCATGGGGGTCGCAAAGGGTCGGAATTGACTGTGCGACTGAACAACAACAAATACTTACTGAATTTAGAAATTTTTAAAATGTTTTTAAAAGAGTTCTAAAATTTGTTTTTAATTGTGGTTTTAATATTGATAGGATGTTTAGTGTATTTTTTAAGGCTTTTAAAAAGCTGTGGTTATTGTATAGCTTTAATTGCTGTGGGCCACCCTGGACCCTTTATAGGGAGAAAAGCAGCAAGGAAGGAAGTTGGATTATGATCCTTTTAAGGTAGATCTACCATCACATGCCATGCCAAGTGATGCCTTTTAAGGGACAAGTCTGCATGAGGGAACCAACATAAAGCTCTTAAGGCAGAAAGAGCAGGTGGTGCTATCCTCCATGGATACGGAACTCAGTCAAGCTGGATGATTGCTTTGTTGTATTTTATTTGAAGGAATGTTTCTAATTTCATACCACTACTTAATGTGTTTCTAACTGATTGGTAACCCTTCCCCCCACTGCTGCCCCCACCAAAACCTTTCCTCTTTTGCAACTGTAAGAATTTTTTGTGCTTGCAGTGACATGGGCTTAAGCCAGCTGCTTAGCAACAAGAGTGAATTGCTTTCTGGAGTCGAGATTTAAATCCTGCATCTCTTGGAGAGGGAGAAAGACAGATTGATGGCTACATAGACGGCAAATAACTCTGTGCCGCATGCTTGAAGAAATGTCTGTGTTTCTCATTTTGCTGCAACAGACGTGTGCAGGAAATTGTCAGATATTCAGCCAATTTTCTAGAAACTGTCAGAAACTCCTGACATCCAGCAAAGAATGTGAAGTGACTAGGAAACACCATTGAGTTGTAGTAGGTCCTCTTTTTAATCAAACCAAAAACCATCCAAAGGGGAAGAACGTAGAGCTGGAAAGGAATCAAATGCAGTCATTTTCAATCTCCTGCCAAAGCAAGGCCAAAAGCATCCAATCTCTTGCCTCCCACTGATAGCTCAGTGCTGTAGGGAGATTCAAATGAAAAATGGATGTAACATGGGGCCCTTTGTAAAAAAAAATGCCTTTAGGACTCATGCCAAGGTTACTTTAGCAGGGTGGCAGCCATTTCTCAGTAGCTTCTTCTGTATCATTCAGCACTCCTGATCCTTCCTCAGCTTTGAAATGGAAAAATCTTGCTAATCTTATAGCGAGGTATGAGCAGTTAACCTTAGACAGTTTAAAGTGCTAATTTGACCTGAAGATGAGGTGGTTAAGAGGTCATTTAGACAAATACATTCAAGTTTTTGAATGAATAAATAATTGAGTACATTTTTTTTTTGTATTACTTCAGATAATAGCACCCAAATCATTACCAAGCTGAATGGGAATGATTCATGTTGCAGCAGTCTGCACCATGCAAAAAATAACATTAGAAGAGTGGCTGTGAGGCTACTGTTCTAACATGCAGAGCTACAGACATATTTAGCAGTATACCACTGTGGGAAATTTAGTATTCACTAATGCTATATCACTACCAACTGTAGCAGTGGGGAGGTAGAGACTTCCTGAAGGCATATGTTCCTTAACAGAAGTGAGTGGATGGTTGTCTTAATTAAAATGCTGGATTGAAAACAAGATGAAGTTATGCTCTTCTGGTGTCCTCTCTGAAGCCTGTTGTGAGGATTATGAGCACACAATGTTCATGTTATATCTTTGCAAAGGGGTTGGGAAAAATCAAGTTATCATCTAAATCAGGCGTTCGCAACCTACAGCTGGCCCTGGCCCCTGATGACAAATCATCCAGCCTGTGGTGATGACCCAGAAGTGGAAACATATGTTTACGACAGTCGTAAATGGACATACACAAACATGCCTACCACAGTTTATGATAGCGTTTACGGCAAGGCAAACCACCTGTCTGGCCTGCTCAGCTGTCTGAGGTGGAGTTGTCCGGCCCATGGCGCAAAATGTTTGAGAACCCCTGATCTAAATGCTCTCTCCTTATTATGACTTCAAAGAGTAATACTGCAAGGGTTAAGAACATGAACTTCAATTCTGGAAGTTTGCCACGTCAGAACTCAGTTCACTCAGGAATCTATCAGATAGCCTTAGGAAATATTGTTATTACCAAGATTTGAGAGACCGTACTCTTAAGGCTCCTAAAATGGTACAGTAGTTTAAGAGAACAAAATTAAAATGGGTGATAAAAATGAAACACTGAAATTGCAACAGTGATAAATTCAACAGTAGTAAAACCAAGATGGTAAAATAAAAAGGTAAAAGTGCAAAAAGACCTTTAAAGTGTTAGAAAAATGGCTCTGAAGTAACTAAGTGGAGAGTGTGTTTCAAGGTTGATGCCTTGTATCATCACCAGTCCTTTGTAAATGCATGAGAAAAGAGGAAAAATGGTTCTGAAGACTTTTGTTTTTATAATGCCTCAGTGTTACTATTTGTAATATAGACATAATTCTCACCTACCTCATATTGCTGAGATACAGGGAGTAGAAATGCAACGAATATTCACAATTTCCCCTGACTTTTATGAGAAGGGGTATTAATAGGTTGAGACAGTAGGTTGAAAAAATGTCAACCACTGCAAAATTTAGTGTAGAGCTGGACCATTAGGAAAGCGGAACGCAGAAAAATAGACGCCTTTGAGATGTGGTGTTGGAGGAGAGTTTTGAGAGTACCCTGGACAGCGAGGAGAACAAATAGGTCAATCTTAGAAGAAATCAACCCTGACTGCTCCTTAGAAGGTCAAATAGTAAAGATGAAGCTAAGGTACTTTGGACATCAAATGAGAAGAGAGGACTCACTTGAGAAAGGCTTGATGCTGGGAAGGGTCGAGGGCAAAAGAAGAAGGGGACGGCCCAAGATGAGATGGCTGGATGGTATTGTGGAGATAATGGGCACAGAGCTGAGCGAGTTGAGGGGAATGGTGGAGGACAGGAGTGCCTGGAGGACAGTGGTCCATGGGGTCGCAAAGGGTCGGAATCGACTGTGTGACTGAACAACAAAAGAACAAAAGTGTATCTTTTCAGCATCAGCTTTAGCAGAAAAACATTTTGCACATGAAACTGTGCATTTTTTGCAGAAGACGTTGACTCATGCATGAGATACCACATATTTCTGTACTCAGTAAGTTTTTTTTTCATGGAATGCAAGGGGTGGTTTGTTTGTTTGTTTGTTTGTTTGTTTGTTTGTTTACACAAAAAACACTTTCATGAAATTTTCTCCATAAAAGATCCCAAATGCAAGATATGTACAAAGATTGTTATAGTCTCACCCAGTGAGAAGGAAAACTATTGAAATATTATTCCTGTAGGATTTTTTAAATTGAGGAACAATCAGCCATTGTGCATACAGTACTAGCATATACCTTTTGGTAATAATTTTTATGGATTAGAGAGCATTCTGTCTGATGCACTGACTGTTTACCATGAAGATACTAAACTCTTGTTGTGTTTCAGCCAGTAAGTCATACCATGGTGAAGACCTAGAATTGTGGGTGCTTTGAGGTACGTTTTTAATAATTGTGGGAAACTTTTTATCCTCAGTAATGCTGATTGGTAGAACAAAGTATTCATAAAAAAGTTTCTCCACCCCTGTGTTAAGGTGATCCATTATGGATCTATTTCATAGACAAATCAAGTCTAGTAGAATTATAATCAAGCAGTCACATTTTCAGAAATCCAAATAGGAATTGAGTAGCACCATGGAGAGCTCATAGTAAGGCTAGTACTAGAAGCTGGAGAACTGTTTCTATATGTTGCTTTGACAAATAGTAATTTATGATTGAGAATCCATCTACATTTAATTTGTTTACACCCAAGATACTGCATCTCATAGTCCACACAACAAAGGGCTGAAACTAGTGTCAGCAGAGTCAAAGTGAGATTAAAAAATTGCTCTCCAGGGTTGTTGTTGTTTTAAAATCACCCTGAGTGATGGTGTATTTTTGGTTCTGCTTTGCTCCAGTATAAGATCTGTTCAAATTGCCCCTAGTACTGCATTGTCCAGGGCTAAGCCTCACACTTTGTGAGTACATGTCATTTGATTATGTTTCTTTCCTTAAGGGTGTTTTTTTGCTGATCAGTTCCCACCCATCTATGGCCTGTGAATGGATAAAATAAGAAGGGAAGAAAGTAGGCAGAGGAAGGAAATACAAGAAGGTAATCTATGTTGGGATTTAGACATCAGGAAACACTTCCAGATGTGTGTGGACAAACGGTGTCAAGACAACCTAGTGCATTCAGGAACATCCAGCAACAAAGCAACATGTATGGATGCAAAGGCCAGGATGATTTACTAACACACACACAGGAGAGAGAAACCTTGTGATGGTCTTGTGTCATTGATCCCACTCCCTTTTCCTTTCAGAAAGATTATTTGGGTTGCTGGACTGACAATATTCTATACTTAGGTATAGTGGACGATCAGGGGGATATAGTGTGTATTGAAATTCAGTAGCAATGGAATATATAAAGTACAGTTTATGACAGTTTCCTTACACCTTAAATGTTTGCACAATAAGCAAGGGCCCTTGAGAATAGCAATAACTGGCAGTAACACTGTCATCTTAATGCAGTTGCCCGGGTGGTGATGGGGTGTGGGCGGTATGCACATGCCTCGCCTCTGCTTCGGGAGCTGCACTGGTTGCCGGTTTGCCTCCGGGTGCAATTCAAGGTGCTGGTTATCACCTTTAAAGCCCTGTATGGTAGTGGGCCAGGATACTTAAGAGACCACATCACGCCAAGAACATCTGTCTGTCCCACCAGAGCGGACCGGAGAGGGCTTCTAGTTGTTCCATCAGCCAGAGAGGCACATCTCTCTGGCACTAGAAGGAGGGCCTTCTCTGTGTCTGCTCCAGTCCTATGGAACCTCCTACCAACTGAGCTACATCTTCAGATGGACTTGCTGTCTTTTAGGAAGAACTTAAAAACAAGGCTGGTGGGACAGGTATGGGGTCCTGGCGGTACTATGACCCCAGCTCGCTGTCTTGTTTGAGCTCCCTGTCCTCCCTGGTCTTTTAATCTTTCAATCTTTTGTTTTTAAGTTTTTAACTTTGTAATTATTATTGGGACCTGTGGATTTTTATACATTTTAAAAACTTTTTAAATTTTATAATTGTAATTTTGAAGATTTTAACAATGGGTTTGGGTTGGGTTGTATTATGCTTTTATGATGTCGTAAACCGCCCTGGGTCACCCAGGTGAGAAGGGTGGTATAAAAATGTAAATAAATAAATAAATAAATAAATTAAACAATGCTAAATAACTTAGCAAAGGGACAGGGACTTCATTATCTCTGTTTGGGCCCAGCCAACTGCAGTTTCTGTTATTTTAATTCAGTTTTGAGGCTGGCATTTCTCTTTGAAATTCCCATTTTGGAAATCTTCAGCTCACTTCCAGCAGCAGTTCAAGAGAAATGCAGTGTTCTCCTACTGACCTTGGAATGATCATTAGTTCCAGACATCAGTGCATTTCAGTATTTGATTAATTAGTTTTTCTTCCAACAATCATCTTGCAAATTAAACCTGTGTGTGACTGTCCCATGACCAATCACAAAAAAAGTAAGCCAGTTTGTACCAACCCCCCCCCCCAACCCATGTTGGAACAAAGAAAGGTCTTTCATCACTTGAGAGAACATCTATTTTCAAAGCAAAAACATGCTAATACAAATCTGTTGACAGCAGTTGAACTGACTGCAGCTGTTCTCCAGTTTTCCTCTTCAGCCCTACCTAGAAATGCTGGGGACTTTTTCAATGCAAAGCATACACTTTACCATATATCCATTTGTAGCACAGATCCTCCCACCCATGTTTACAGCAGTGATTCCTAGATTATGAGATTACTGCTTTCTTCCCTTAAAAATAGAATGATAGCATGTAACTTTAGCAGGCTGGTCTAGAACCTTTGGAGTAGTCCTGAAATTACAGTGTAGAGCAGGGAGGGGCTGAACTATGACCCATGGGCCAGATCTGGCCCCTGATACCAATCATCTGGCCCACACCACTTCTGGAAGCGGAAGTAAAACATGCAGAATAAATTCATCTGCATCTGTCATAAACATGTGGGCGCATTTTACTTCCACTTCAAATGGATGGGACTATGTGACTGGCCCAATCAGCTGTTGGGGTGTGTGGTCAGGCCCGCAGCCCAAAAGGTTTGGGCACCCCTGGTGTAGAGCCACTTGTGACCAAGAATTATCATGTGAATTAGCTTAAATATAAATATCTACCTAGCTGGTTCGTCAGCTAAAACCCTTTTACACCTTTCACAGCTTTTAATATAGTTTAATGGCAAAGGCCATCAAAAAGAACAAAATAATGTTTCAATAATTATTTAAGCCATAAATATGAAAATACTTACTAGTTTTGCATTTATATATATATTGCCTCAGCTGTATTATTTCAACATCTTCAGTTTCATCCTAACTGTGATTTGAGCTCTCATGCACAAACACAGGCTGATTTGATTTTTAAATGGTGGCAGCTGGCAACAGATTCTGATAGAATGGACAGTGTAGTCCAGGAGATCTGAAGTACAGTGGTGCCTCACTTAAAGAGCATAATGTGTTCCACGGGATTGCTCTTTAAGCGAGTTTGCTCTTTAAGCGAAACACCATTGTAAGAGACCAATTGTGGGGGGGATTGCGAACCCCAGTTTATTTGTTAAGCGAGTTTTTGGTTGGTTTTATTTGTTAAGCGAAGCGAACATTCAGAGAAAATTCTGCTCTTTAAGCGAGTTACTCTTTAAGCGAAACGCTCGTTATGCGAGGTTTGACTGTACTGTAATTCTGTTGTCAAATGCAGATACCCAAAACTCACATCATTGAAAAAGAAATTTAACGATGTTTTGAAGAGGATGAAAACATATACAGTGAAACCTCGCATAAAGAATGCCTCGCTTAAGGAGTAACTCGCTTAAAGAGCAGGATTTTCTCTGAATGTTCACTTCGCTTAACAAAACCAACCAAAAACTCACTTAACAAATAAATCAGGGTTTGCAATCCCCCCGCCCCCAGAAGTCACAATTGGTCGCTTACAATGATGTTTCGCTCAAAGAGCAAACTCACTTAAAGAGCAATCCTGTGGAACACATTATGCTCTTTAAGCGAGATACAACTGTAGTGTTCTAATGAATGCAGATCTTCTGTTTAATTGGTATCAGTTCCTCCTGCCCTGCAAAGATCCTTCAATCACAGAAACATTTTCTTCATCATAACTTTCCATACTAAAATGGCATCTTGAAATAAGTGTTTTAACGTGTTTCATTCTCCCTCCTAATGGAGCTAATTTAGCATGCTTAATGACTTCACTTACTGGGTTTACAGTGACACAAACTACACCAATCCTGTATGAGGAAATTGTTACAAGAGGAGCAAATTGTTTCCCATTGTAATTTATTTGCATTGAATCTTTACTCTTAGGGAGAGGTAGTGGGTGTATGTGCTGCACGGAGTGCTGAAACAAATTAGTTGGGTCTAACTATTATATACTGAGACTATTGCGGCATGGAAAAGACCTACACACACAGCCCAGATGAGAAAGAAAGAACACACACAGAGTTTACCAGCTTGGAAATAGTTCTCCTTTGTTCATGGAAACATTTATTCCTCCTCTTCTGAGAAATAACCCCAAAAGCTTACTGAAACTTTTTTTGCCTCAAAGCAAAGCAGAACAAAACAAAATCCCTCATAGGTTTTCACTGACAAATGTTCTCTAAATCCACTTCAGTTTTCACCTTACGTGAAAAGTAGAGGCAAGGGAAGATTTCGAAAATTGTCTCTCTCAAGAAAGTCTCAGATTTTAATGCTACTTCTTTGCAGCCTTCCTCAGACTTCTTCAGAAGACTTTTTTTTGCCTCACAAGAAACCCACACAATCATTTTGAATTTTGCTCTAGGGAAGCTTTCAGTGAGCATAGAGGAATGCTGGAAACCTTTGTGTTTTTTTGCATTTTGTGTGGAGTGTGTGGAGATGGGTGGGTGGGATCATGACTCATGCTATTCCCCATACTTAAGCATTCAGTTTAAAGTATCCACAGATCTGGAGAACAGAAGCAGAGTCCTGCTGGATCAGACAAAGATTTATCTGTAGAAACGCTCCCTTCCCACGGTGGCCAATGAGATGCCTGTGGGAAGCCTGTCAGGATAACATGAGCTCAACATCATCCTCCCACTTGTACTCTCAAGCATCTGATCAACAGACTGCATGATTCCTTTGATAAATCTCTGCCTATCATCACTAATAGTCAATTGTGATTGCCTTATAATCCTAGAATGTGTCTAATCACACAAATATTAAAGCCATCTGAACTGTTGGCCATCACTATGCCTTTTGCTAAGGGAGTCTGATCTTTAACTGTTTGGAAAAACACTTCCTTTCATCTGCACTGAATAGTAAAGGTAAAGGTCTCCCCTTGGTCAAAAGCCAGCTGTATCTGACTCTAGGGTTTGGTGCTCATCTCCATTTGTAGCCAGAGAGCACTGTCAGCATCTGCAGACATTTCTGTGATCATGTGGCAGGACCTGGGAAGAGATGGGGGTTCGCTCCATCATGTAGCACTTGGGTCTCAAACTGCTGACCTTCTAGTCACGTTAAGTGTCTTAATCACTAAGCCACTGCAGTACCTCTGCACTGAATATCCTTCATCTAATAGCAAATACTAATTGTGTTATTATTAGAGGAGAGAGAAAAATTCTCCCTACCCATTTCATGCTCATAAAATCTATGCACATATTGAGCTGATCGAGGAGAGACTGGAGATGGTGCATACAGTGATGCCCAGGTCTCTTAATACACTTTCACCACAACATGTAAATGTTTATTGTAATTTTGGGCATGGGGAAGGAAGGAAATGAGGTTTAGAATCTCTTCCTAGTTCCAGTGATCAGGATGGTTGAAATCAACGATGAGTGCTCCTAAAGTTGCCTAGATTTATCTCCTGTGTTTTGAAACTTTAACCCTAGCCAGACATTTCAGAAAGGGTGAATCTAAAGGACTGAAAAGGAGGTGAGAGGGCCAGGCCCTCCCCTGCTCAGGTGGTGTTTTTCAGATAGGATGAAAGGTTGAAGAAACTACCAAATTGAGGCTCTCGGTGTTATTAACAGGCCCATACACCAAAACAGCTTTCCCAGTTGTGTGGGGAGGTTCCACATGCTTAGGAACTCCTGCTCTTCAAGCTGTGCCCTCTATGCAACAGGGAAAATAGAGCAAACCCTCTTCTCTATTCCCTGTGTGCTCAAATTTAATTTTCCTGAATATTGAATAAGATGAATGTGTGGTCACTTTAGTTTATTCTCTGGTATGCTTAAAACACAGACTAACACGGCTACCCTTCCAAAAAAATTCATCTCTGAAAAGAGAAGAAGTAATAAGAGGAAAAGTGTCATACTGAAGCATGACTTCAGCCCTAGAGCTCACCTTTCCATATTAGGATACATCTCTAGACTATGTAAAGTAGTGGAAGAGGAGAGGTAGTGGCCTCCCACCACTGGTACATGAGTAAGAAGGTGGAGGAGAACATGGGGGAAAGTAGAGAGAATCCTGAGAGTATCAGTCTGTGGAGAGTAAATAAGAAAGAAGATAGATTGGAAAGCCATCATTAGCTGCTCTAGTTCTATTTCTCCCTAAAGACATACAGCCACTTGCATATGTGAGGTTGAAAGGCATTAATGATAAGAGAGTCCTTGGAACAAGTATAATGTACATTGTATTAACCACCGAGTAATCAGACCTCAAGAGTTGCATGTCCAACATTAAGAAAGGGTAATTGCAGGTGTCAGAATGGTTTTTCATGGCCTTCAGAACCTTACCAGCATCCTGTTCAGTCTCTCCTTGCATTTTAACCCAGCATTCTATGTAATGCAAAGCAGATGGTTAGCAAAATGCAATTAACTTTTGATAATATAATAACATATAATAAAATCACATAAACATATTACAACATATTTAAAAGAGGAAGGGTTAAGTTTTTTTTACTAGCGAACCAACAGTGAATCGCCCGAGAGCATTGTTGTCATTATCGTAGTATTGTCTCTTGTTATGAAACTAATCCCTCTATATGGTATTGTACACTGTCATATTAACTGATTCATTGGGTTTGGTATAAAAATATAAATAAGTACAGGGTAAGACGTTTAATATAAAAGATGAGGAGCAAATAGAAATAGGCAACAGGTTCTATACTACAGAACATAATGAACTTGTGTCTGAAGATCAAATAATGTCTGTAAACCGTGCCTGTCAGTCTACAAAGCAAAGCACTGGACTGATGCCATTTTTGAAGCTAAAGTTATTTTGTCGTGCAAGTGTTCTGACATGGCCATAAATTTTCTTTTCCTTTTTTTAAACTGAAGGTTAATGAAGCATTCTTCATTATATTAAGAATGGCACTTTCCCTCATTATATTAACAGAGAAATCAAATAGATTCATAGCAGTAGGTACAATTCTCCAGAGCTTACCCAGTTAAAGGTAAGGAAAAAAGAGCAAAATGTGCAGGGGGGGGGGGAGAGCAGAAACAGTAAGTTGTTGCTTGAGTGGGACTAGGATACGAAAAGCAAGTACTCTAATACCAGTGCTAAGACATACCAATTAAGTACTTATTGTTTCACTGGTTATGTCCCAAAGCTCCTTTGTTCCAGCTCACTTTTATTTCTTTTGCTTGTTTCCGTAATTTAGATAGACGGAAAAATAACCTTTTGGTTTCTTTTCAAAAAGTTAAGGCATTTGTTTTATTCAGACGACATCTGGCAGAGACCTCGCCATACAGCACCCCCACTTTACCCCAACGTCATCACTGACAGCAATCCCAGACTCGGGCCATGGCAGACTTTGCAAATGATAGCAGATTCTAATTGCTATCAAGCTTGGCAATATTTTAGAGTCGTTACATACATGGCACTGTGAAACAAAACTCATCAAAAATAATGGCTTTGGGGAATATACACCTGGCTATGAAATAGTTGGCCTTATTAGACAAAGAACCTGACAGTCTCCTATCCAGTTGTGGTTTTAGCTGCAATGCCATCTCCTCAATCTTGTATTTCTGCAGCAGCTGTTCACTGCATAACAAAGGAATGCAACTCAAGTCTTTAAGGCAAGTGTTCCTGGCTGCAGAGGTAGAGTTTGGGAGTTTGAGTTTGGGTGTTCAGTTCCCCATTGTACCTCCTTGACCTCGGGAAGGATGAGTTCCTTGGCTAGATCTTCCTTCAATGTTGTTCCTTGTCCAATGAGCTCCTTCCTCCATCTTCTAATTTGGATTTGCTCTTGTGTACCCTCAAGAATGTTTGTTCTTGCCATAAAACTCTTCTTGGATCTGAACTGGTAGACATGAGGCTCATATCCGTACAGAGGATGCTGAGGGTCATTCCCTTGCTTAGTTCTCTTAGCATCCACTGCTACTTCTCTCCTTATCTTAGGTGGATATCTTATCTCCCCAAGTTATAACTTACCTCTGGATGCGCTGCTCCAGGAAAGATCAGAGCCATGCCAAGGCTTGCCTTTGACACTCACCCCAGCAAGCCTGTCCAGAAGGATACTGAAAGGCTGCCGAGAGATCCGAGAGAACCAACAGTGAGGTTTTACCCCTGTCAGCCTCCCTTAGAAGGTCATCCGGCAGGCCAACCAATACTGTCTCAGTACCATGGTGAGGCTTGGACCTAGACTGATGTAGAGCAAGACATTCAGTCTCCTCTAGGAACAACCTAAGCTGGTCTGCTACCACTTTCTACACAACCTTGCCCAGAAACAGGATATTGGCAACTGGATGAGTTTGTCTTCTGCAAAATTGATTTTTCCCCCCAAGATATGTCAGATGATCATTTCCTTCAACTATGAGGATAATACACCCTCCCAGAAGGAAGAAGGAACTGAGGTTTATTTTCAGCACCTTGATAAGGGGTTGTTTATTTTGAACTGATTCCAATCACAATTTGTTTTGAATCATTCTTGTGTGTTTGATCACCTTTGTTGAGGTAAATTGTGTGTTGAGTTTATTGCCACGGTAGTGGCATTGGGTTTCAGACTGCAGCCCAAAGTTCTATTTTTTTCTGATTTCTTTTAAGAGTGTGCTATTGCACTATGCTAAATAGAAGAAAATTAAGCAAATTATAGTCATAATGATGGCAGCGGAGGAGAAGGAGGTGGCAATGGATGAGAGGAGACGGGAGAAGAGAAGGAGACAGCGGTGGGATACTATTGAAATAAATTGGAGTTCCTTCTGGGTTATTTTAGGACATGCACGAAACCATGTGGCATGAAAATGAAGACAAATCAAAGGAACTCCCAATTTACTACAACAGTCTAGACAAGCCTTAGTCTCGGTGATACTCATTGAATCCAGGGAGCTAGCTTCTTATTAGAAGTGCAGTCCTGTAGACACTAGAATTCCGCTGTTCAGCCATAAGAAAGAATTAAGCTGTGGTGTAATTATGCCTCTGGCACAATTTTTGCAGAAGTTGTCATTCTTGTTATCATTTACTATACGTGATTTTATGTTTTCATTTGCCTGAAAGAAAGAAAAACCACCTGCTTTGCATTCTAATCTTATTTATGAATGGAAACACTGCTCTGAGATATTATTATGGATAAGGTGAGCAGCATCTAAACTGATTAAATAATTAAACTCATTTCAGATAACACAAGTTTAGGATTCAGGACTTACAGAATGCTCCTAGGCAGGTTTAATCAGAAGTAAATTGTTGTGAGTACAGAATGTGGTTGATTGTAACTGTAATCGGCATATTACATAAAGGAAGAAGCCCAGAAAGAGTGAAATAATAAAGAGTGAAATAAATGGATTTCTGTTTGGCAAATGTTTGTGTAAAATGGTCTGGCTAAAGAACAGAAGTTTAGCCTGTAAAAAGGTCGAAGCCAACTTTTCTATGATGATGTAGAAACATCAGTCAGATTTCATATACAGTACTGTACAGTAAAACCCCAGGTTACGACAGGTCCATTCCAACAGCCTCCATTGTACCCCCGAAAATAAATTGTAACCCAAAACATCCATAGGGATGCACTGAAAAATAAAAAATGGTCCTAAATTGATTGTTGTAAATTGAAAAAAATAAATTAAAAATTTGTAAACCAGAACTGCATTTCCATAGGATTTGCCGTTGTAAACTGCAGCAAACTTAAACCGAGGCAGTTGTAACCCAAGGTTTTACTGTACAGTAAGATATTTTCACTGACATGAACTAAATGCCAAAGGATATAGAAGGCTAGGAGCAATTTTAAAAAACTCTGAGGTAAATGAGCTGCTTGAATACCCATAAAACAGAGATTTGCATTTTACTCACACGCACCTTCGCTTTGCAGAAGCCTTCACTGTAATTCCATAAAATAATTGTAGTTTTCAAGTAAGGGAGAGAATTCCGTGACAAAACCTCCGTTTCAACTAGGGCAAAGATGAATGCGAATGCATTGGAATGTTCTCCATATTGACAAGGCAATTTTATTTTTATAATGCTGTGATTTAAAAGATTGTGCAGATTCTAAACTTTTCAAGTGTTATTTAAATGTCTAGCAGAATATTAAGCAAGTATTCATCACCAGTTTTACAATACCAGCTAAATGTAGGGGAATTAATATTCTTCTAAACGATAGCTCCTTATTTTAGACTGAGAGTTGATTTTTTTCCCTAGAATCTCATAGCTCTTCCATAGACTACAATGGATATGGCTTATTTTAAACACATAGTTCAGATCCCACCCCCACCCCATTTACTTTTAGCATTTTGGTTTCTTCCCTCTGCTTATATTATGCATTGAGATGGCAAAACAATAAAACTGTCTCTAGAAACAACACACAAAGCAAATCTTATAGCTTTTTGAAGAAAATTGGATCAGAGTGACTCAAAACTATTTTTGTAGGTTTTATTCAATTTCCTTTTTTGTTGTTGTTTGGAGCATCTCCCGTCAAAGCAGGTATGTTGAATTTACAAAGCCGCCACCTGGTGGTAGAATGTCATCCATGTCGTCAATAAATACTGAATCAAACCGAATTGCAGTTGTTTGTTAGTCTCCCTGGCAACTATAGGGGAGAGCAAAGAGCCCAAAGATGATCATTGGGTGCAGCAGTACCTCTCACAGGTCATTACATTGGATCTTTCATTTGTGTGGTTTAAACTTTCAAAAAAAATATATACATGGTGCAGTTAAAAGCTAGACAAGGGAAAGAGAAGTAGTCAATGACTTCCAAGGAAAATTGCTGAGCCTCAATCAGAGGAGCAGGAAACTAACAGCTTTACCCAGTGAAGGCCAGGACTTCCCCTGCACACTCCAATTGTTCGGGCATTGAGGAAGATTTCTGGGTGGGGAGACTGAGCTGTAAAAGTCCATCAGCAGGCTCTTTACATTTTTCATTAGCTGCAATGTGAAGTGAGGGGCTTCTGGCCATGTACCATATTGCTTGGCATTTGATTTTCTTTGTATCTTTTGGTCTTTTAAAAAACACGATTAGTTACACTGCTAGGACCAAACATGCCTGCATAGATGAATGTGTGCATACTTGTGTGGGCTGTGAAGGGCTAAGTCAAAAGTTTGGGTCGCTGGGGTCCTTTCTTCCCACTTACTCCCAACTTTTTTTTTTCTCTTTCTTCCTGGTGTCTTGCTGTCACACTGGGTCTGTTTAAAACAAAATAGCCCCATCCAGAACCAAAGATGGTAGCTCCTGAGATAACGCAGGACCCCTGACCTACAGCCACTCAGTCTTGCCAGGATTCAGTTGTAGCTCGTTGTCCCCCATCCAGACCCTTACAAGCCTCCAGACATCTGGATAGGACTCCGACAGCATCGCTTGTATCACCACAGGCTGAGATGTACAGCTGAGTATCTTCAGTATACTGATGATACCTCATCCCATGGGAACGGATGATCTCCCCGAAAGGCTTCATGTAGGTGTTAAATAGGAGAAGCAAGAGCCCTGAGGCACCCCATATTGGAGGGACCTCAGGGCTGGACCTCTCGTTCTCCAACCACACCAACTGAATCCAGCCCTTCAGAAATGAGGAAAACCAGAACCACACAGTGCCCAGGATCCCCACTCCTCGGAGCCGTTCCAGAAGGATACCATGGTCGATGGTATCGAAAGTCACTGAGAGGCAGAATAGCGTGCCTTGGGGGGCCCCCGTATAAAAATTTGTTTGGGGGCCCTTAGGAAGGGTAAATATTTGTTTTGCTTACGCACGTTGGGGTGGCCCGGGGCCCCCGTATAATTGATACGGCAGATACGGCGGTAGCTACGCCTCTGCTGAGAGGTCAAGAAGAACCAGGACGGACAGATGACCTCTGTCCCGCTCTCACCAGGGATATCCAGGCCTGAATCCTGACTGAATGGGGTCCAGATAATCCGCTTCATCCAGGACCTCCTGTACCTGCCATGCCACTGCCTTCTCCAAAACCTTCCCCAGAAAGGGAAGGTTGGATACAGGCCAATATTTGGTGAGTACTGTAGGGTCAAGCAATGACTTTTTCAGGAGGCGCACCAAGGCATGTTTTAATGCTGCTGGGAAGACCCCCTCCTGCAATGAAGAATTCACAATCACTCTGACCCAACCGCCTGTCACCGCCCTCGTAGGTTCAACTAACCAGGCGGGGCATGGATCTAATGTGCAAGCAGTGGCACAAACAGATCCCAGGAGCCTGTCCACTTCCTCAGGGACAACTGGAGCTAACCGATCCCAAATAACATGGCTAGACTGCGATCCAGTCAACCCCAGCCCTATATTTTCCATGATAGGATTAAACGATGAGCAAATCTAAGCGATTTTCTGTGTCAGATAATCCTGCCAACCAGGATCCTGGCAACCAAGACCCAGCTCCCCTCTCCTGAGGAGGGACCTAGTCACCCGGAACAGGGTCACTGAGTGATTTTCCGCAGAGACAATAAGGGTGTTGAAATATTGATGTTTCACCACCTCTATTGCCACAAGATTCCTCTGTGAGCCACAGGGATGAGTGGAGCCCACGTGCGTGGAGAGGCTGTAGTGGCATGATTACATCCAAGGCCGCTGTCACCCCCTTGTTCCAGAGCTTAACAAGAGCCTTGGGCAAATCATGTTGCTGATACAAAGGAAAACACCCCCGTTCCCTTTGGAATCCATCTGGATCCATCAGTTGCCGCGGGCGGGCCAGTTTAACTGGCCCTGCCTACCTGTGGAGAAACATCGCCCCCAGAAAGTCCAGAATTAACTATAGCTGGGAGCAGGGCTGCCAAATTCTTGGTGGGAGACATCCAAATTATTATTGTATGACACACACACCCTTCGTTCTTCTCGGAATTGAAGGCAGCAGCCTTAGGCTTGTTTGTTTCTTATCTCATGAATTCTAATTTTCATGGAATTTAAATTATCCTAGTATTTCTATTGACAAGTCAAGAAAATCACTTTCCTGACATTTTGCTAAGTGGCAAATTTAAAACTAAACTTGGGCCACATGTTCACTTAAAAGTCAGTTATAATAAGAATCTGTTTCTTGCAAACACTTACCATTATTTGTATCTAAATTCTAGAATAATTTTCTAGAATTACCAGTATATTTTGCATCATTGATATATTGACTGCTGATCAAGTCCAAAATCCCCTTTACTAGCAATGCTCCACAGTACCAGAACAAAACAAAACCCATACTTCCTCCAGAGGATTTCCAGGACTTCCAGATCAGGATGTTAGAAGCAGCGGAGTGGCTGTAAGTGCCATGTCTGATTCCAAGTATTGGCTCTCTTCATGGCAATCAGCCATGAGGATTGTTCTGGGAACAATATGGTGCAATGGCCTTCCCTTTGCCTTCTGCACCATACCACTGATCCAATTCCACAAGTCACTTTCAGATCCTGAGCCCTTTTGGCACACAGAGTCCTCCTTACCCCAGGCCAGTATTGATGAAGCTGCTGCCCTCCCTCAAGATGGATTCAAATGGGATTTAATCCACTTGGGGACCATCACCCTTCCCTGTAGACTTTGGCACCCAAGGCCATTAGTCCTCAGGGTTGTCAGGTTAGTTAACCGCCGCCTGAAGATCGGTGTTGTGTCACTGGCAATGTGTCTACTGATAGATCAGTGTTTCCCAATCATTGCTTTTTGGACTTCAATTCCCAGAAGCCCAACTCAATTCCTCAAATCACTGATCAGTCAATGTACTGACGTAGGCTTGTGGGAATTGAAGCCCCCCTGTGAGGCATGGACCCTGCATTGGGAACCACTGTGATAGATGTGGAGCAGGAGTTACCAACCTTTTCATGCCATGGGCCAATTCATGCTCTCTCTCACAGCTCAGGGGCAGATGGCGATTTGCCCCAGCTTGCACAAAGGGTGATCATTTTGAGGTGGCCGTTTTGTCCCAACAGCTTCAAAGGCAGTGGCCATTTTGTTTCTCCCTGGAGGGAGGGAGGGAGACGCCAACCCTCAAAGGAGGCTTTGGACCTCCCTGACTGAGATGAATTGTCTGCTCAGGGAAAGGGTGAGTAGGGCTTGCTAGTCCTTCCTTGTGGGGCTGGGGTCCAGGAGAGGGCTAGTAGGGTGAGTCAAGGTCAGGATCCCAATGGTTATCCCCCCTCCCCAGCGATGCCATTTCATGTCGCCCAGAGTCGGGTACACCAGATTGGGGCGGGATAGCAAATGTGAGCAAATAAATAATAATAAATAAATGTGGCCTGCTGCCCTTGCTCCTGGCACCGGCCATGGGTCTTTTTAAATCTAAACAGCTTTGAAATGCTGTTTACAGTACATTAAAAAGGAACCACATGGAAAAGCATCTGGCAGCGGGCGCGAGGGTGGCAGGCCACATGAAATCGTGCTGTGGGCTGGATTTGGCCCATTGGCCATAGGTTGGGAACCTCTAATGTAGAGTATGGTTGCAGATAGAAGGCATAATTGATTGTTCTTGCTGAAGCAGTGAGATCCCACACAAGTGCAACACTGGATTCTGGATGTTTTGCGGGGAGAAGGTGTAGGTCTCTCTCTGCTTAGTCATATGGAACACTTCCTTCACCATACTAGCAACGTCGTATTCTAATTTCTACATTAATAACATTGATTCTCTTTTTATTCTCTGAACATTGAAGTGTTGTGGCAATGACTGCTGTTTGTCCCTATCTAAAAATAAGCTGAGATGCTTTTGTGCAGACCTACTGGGGGAACTATATTAAACCAATCATTATGAGGAAGCATCAATAGTGTCTCCAGTGCTAGCACATTGATTATGAATGGGCAGCTTGCATTGTGTCAGGATGAATTTTCCAGTGCCTTTCTGAGATGTTGTGTATGAGGAAAAAAACAATAATTTTGAAACATCTGTGTCCTGGGATATCTATAAATAGGCTTGTTCACATTCTGGTTGACAAACAGAGATTGAATATTCAGTGCAGGCAAAGTCCTTAGGAATATTTGTTAAGGAGCTAGGCTGAGGGAAGAGGATACCGCAGAAATGTTAAAAACTGGAAATAAGAACATGTCTACACATTCAGTAAGGGAATAACAAATATATCCATTTACTAGTGTGATCATAAACATGCTTACTTGAAATTAAATCTCCCCAGGCTAAATAGTACCCATGAGATACTAGTCTCCCTCTATTCAGCACTAGTTAGACCACATCTAGAGTACTGTGTTCAATTTGGGGCACTTTAAGAAAGATGCAAACAAATTAGAGAAGGTACCGAGAAAGGTAACAAGGTTGATTAGGGAAACCAAGCCCTATGAGAAAAGACTTAATTAGGAACTGGGCATGTTTAGACTTGAGAAAAGGAGACTGGGGGTGGGGGATAGGATAATAGCACTCTTCAAATACCTGAAAGATAATCATAAAGAGGAGGGGCAGGATCTGTTCTTCATCCTCCCAGAGTGCAGGACACGTAATAACAGGCAGAAACTACAGGAAGCCAGATATAGGCTGAATATCAGGAAAAAACTTCTTAACAGTTAGAGCAGTATGACAATGGAACCAGTTATTTTGGGAAGTGGTGAGTACTCCAACAATGGAGGTATTCAAGAGAAAATTGGACAGCTTCTATCTGATCTGCTTTGATTTGGATTACTGGCTTGAGCAGGGGGCTAGACTTGATGTTATCCTGCCCCCTCCAACTCCATGAGTCTATTAATCCAATTCTTAGTCACCTCTAGAGCAAAGCCATTGAATGAATGAGACTTACGAATGTGTTGACTTTACATTCATTCAGTGTCTCTGTTTTAGCTCGGTGTATCAGTGGGGTTTAGTTCATTGAATTCAGTGGACCTTAGGGGGTGGCAGTTGTTTCTATACTGAATATTTGCTGGGTTTTCTCCAGAGAAACCCAGCAATGGCTTCAACTTAATATTTTCTTCTGAGACAAGTCCCAGGATGAGCCCCAAAGGATTTTGCTATTACATAAACCGAGGAGGGACAGTGGTTGCCATCCTAGGCTTTGAAGTGGTAAATAGTAATGAGGAGAATAAAATCGTTAAAAACCAAGGAAGTGGGGAGAAGAACCACTCAAGTCATCACTAAGACAGAAACAGGAATCAAATGAGGACTCAAGGCAGCTTAGAGTAATACTGAATACAAAGTACAGTTAAGATACAAAGAAAGATAAAAAGATTAGAGTAGAATTCAGATCTCAAATGACATTATCAAGTGGCTAAGATTCTGCCTGGAAGACGGGATGAGCTCCCGTCTTTGCCCTAGCTGCTGCCAGCCTATCAGTTCAAAAGCAAGAAATTGCAAGTACAGTATTTGTTGGCATATAAGACTACTTTTCCCCCCATGAAAAACATGCCTCCAAGTGTGTGTGTGTGTGGGGGTGTCGTCTTATATGCCGGGTGCACTTCAGTTGGGATAGACATAGCTGCCCATAGTGGCCTCCTGATGCTCGCCCGGTGCCCATAGTGGCCTCCCGATGCCCGCCTGGTGCCCATAGTGGCCTCCCAATGTCCACCCACCTCATTCTACATACCATCCAGTATTGCGCGGTATCCAGCGTGGCTGCAGCAAGCATCAGCAGCGAGACAGGGGTGCCAGCCTTTTCAGCATGACCGACCTGTTCTGCTCGGTGGGAAGCAGCGGCGCTCTGCCCCGCCCCTTGTCTACGCAGAGCTCGCACATGCGCACTTGCGCACTAGTGCCGGCCACAGGGAGATGTTGAAATCAAATCTGATGTTCTTTTATGTTTTATTTGGTGTGTGGAAGTTGTGCGAAAGAGGGGGTAGTCTTATACGGCGAGTATATAACAAACTATATTTTGAGTGGAAATGTTGGGGGGTCGTCTTATATGCCCAGTCGTCTTATACGCTGGCAAATACGGTAGATAAATACAGTAGATAAATAGGGACCACTTCAGTGGGAAGGTAAACAGTGTTCCGTGCACTCTGGTGTCTAGTCTTGCCTGCCACATGACCACAGAAACCTCTATAGAAGCAGAGTCAGATACGACTGGCTTTCAAGCAAGGGAAACATTTACCTTTAATAAGTATTGTCCACTCCACCTCCAAATAGCAATGGAAACTTTTCCCATTACAATTTATGTTGTGGAAAGTTCCCTTGTGAGATTTATGCATTTCATCAATACCTGCATAAAGTACAACAAGGTGTGTGCGTGTGCATGCGTACGTGAGTGAACAGCAGTGAGCAGACAGTTGTTCTTTATTGTTATTTTATTATTTACTGTTATTTTATAATAGTGTGTGTATCCCTCCCTTCTGGCCCATTTGGACCCTTGCCCAGTTGTCACAAACGGTAGGGTTAGTATCAGATTATTTTCTGGGTACTTCACAGGTAATCCATCTGCTCTTGTGTTTTTTGCAGCTTTTACCAACTTGGCTTTGCTAAGCCAGGAAGATGGGAGTTGTAGCCCAAAACCTCTGAAGGTTGCTAGGCTAGGAAAGTCTGTTTTAATGCATGCAATTAACAGAATAGTTTTATGTCCTTTCTTGCTAAAGAGTAGTGCCAACAGCAATTTGCTTAGGCACCTTATGCTTGTGTTTGTTGTCCAATACAAAATCTGCCATTTTAATCCCAGGTTAAAAGAAGCTTGTTTTTTAAAGTGTGAAGGTACAACCATAGAAAATTACATTCTTAGCATGAATTTCCATGTGAACATCTGACTCATTAAGTCTGCATTCCTATACCTCCTTACCTGGGAGAGAGTCCAATTGAAGTCAGGAGGACTTACTTCAGAGTAGAAAAGGATTTCACTGTATAGAGCAGGAGTTTCTCAACCTTTTTAAGCTGGGGGCTGGGCCATGCTCCCTCAGACAGCTTTGGGGGCCAGACAGCCATTTTGGCCTTCCTTGACCACATGGCATTTCCTGGTGTGATGGAGGGGGGGGGGCTCCACACGAAATGGTGCCACAGGGCTTCATCTGGTCCACAGGCCGCAGGTTGAGAATTCCTGGTATAGAGTCAAGAATTGCAGGGGTGCCATTTGTGTGTGGGGGGATGGGGGCTGACATATGGATGTGAAGCTGTGGGTGTTTAATCACAGCCACAAATGCAGTCCCTTCATGGAGACATTAATCTCACACAACCCCACACGTCTAACAGGATGATTGCCAAAATTTGTTTCCAATAGGCAAGTGTTTGAGGAGGAAGTTTTCTCTAGAGGATGCTGTTGAAAATAGTTCCTTGCATTTGGGGTTATTCTGTTAAAGCTACTTCAGAATTATTTCCTCAGGGTGAAATAAAATGTATGTGGGTTTTCCCCTGCCCCCCTTTACTGGTCTCTAGGGAGCTGCTGAGAGAGACTTTATTGTATTTTAGGGGTGAAGCTTGAAATCACCACATACTTGGGCAGCAATAAAAGACACTTTTGCTTTTGACAGATGCAATTTCTCTGATGGAAACAGTACACTTGCCTTCCTTTCTTGGGTGAACTGCATCATTTCTCACCGTTTCTGTCTAGAGACCTTGCATTGAATTGGTTTACTAACATTGCAAATAGTACTGTGTCTGACTTCAAAACCAAAATATTTTTCTTATCTTCGCACAAACCAGAAGTCAGTAGTCCCAAATAATAAAACTGGCATGAAATAAAACTAAAACTCTGCCAAGGAACCTAAGGAAGATTTAAAAAGTATCGACCTGTCACAAATGGTAGTTTTTCTCATTGTGCCTCTGTGTTCACAGATGAAAAACATAAGAGGAACCATGACTGGAATACTTAATTTTGCTCATGGATCCTCCTTCCCTGCCATTTAACTTATCAGGGTAAACGTGGCATGTTCTATCAGCAGAGTCTTTATGCTTCACATTTGTCAACAGGATTCTAGCCATTATATAGTATTATTTTATGTAGATGTGTATTCTTTCAATGGAAGAACATAATAATACACACCGTGCTTAAAAATAATCAGACAAAAAACAAAGCAAAAGTGAAAATAAAATAGGAAGACAAAAATGTGGCACCTTAAAAATTGACTTCTGTATTTTAACATGAGCTTTCGTGGATCAAATCCACTTTCTCAGACTGAAGACAAAAGGAACCTGATCCACAAAGGTTCACATTAAAATATTTAAGGTGCCACAACATTTTGATATTCTTCATCCCTCCCCCCCCTTCTGTTTTCTTTCTTGCTGTTTTCAATTTGCTGATAATGGCTGACATCCTGTTGCTTAGCATGGTAAGTGGCTGTGGAGTAGGTCCATTGAACTAGTTGGAATTTGTTGAGTCAAATCTACCATACGATACACTGATTCTAATGGCCTTTCTCTAGTGCGACTTACTATGCTAAGCAACAGGATTTCAGCCAACATTTCATTTTAACTGCTCATAAAACACTGGCCTTGGTTTTCTTTCTTTGTTCCTGTGAATTCAATATTTTGACTGCTTGTTGTGCTTCTTGTCTTAAACTATTAGGTTGAGCTTCCAAAGGAAACACTTTTGAGACAAATGAATAATCTTTTCTTTAACTGGAGAGTCCAGAATGATGTGACTTTCACAGGCTTTGAAAAGAACCTTGATTTAGTGCCTAGTATCTTCTGCTCATAGGATGTGGGGAGGGGGGGCAGATCAGAGAAAGACCTTAGCCTGCCGGGGTGGATAATAATACTGGGTTTGATGGATGAGATGTCTGATTAAGAGAAAGACAACTTCAGTGTGTTTGTCTCTGAAAAATGTAGGATGATCTATCATGGAGTGTGTGCTTTCAAATAATTTACTTAATACCTTACTAAGTAATGTACATAAATGCTTTGTCTACCTCTATTTTACATCTCAGCTTTGTCTGCTCTTGGGTTCACCACATGGACTTCAGCAGAGCTTGGGAGAATTATTTTGGGGGGCCCTAGCTCTAGTACAGGCTGGGGACTTGTACTCCAGGTAGTGATGGCGAACCTTGGCAGTCTTGGTGTTCTTGAACTTCAATTCCCAGAAGTCCTGATAAGCAGGAGTGCTGAATTAGGCTTCTGGTAATTGAAGTCCAAGAACACCAGGAGTGCCAAAGTTTGCCATCACAGAACCCCAGGAAAGGTAGCTGCAGTAAAATAAAAGTGAAACATAGCTTTCTGCAAATGCTTTACTTGTATTGGAGAGAAATATTTGGCAAAATGGCATACATCTGACCCCTACTGTACCATTAGTAATGTCATGTCAGAATAATTGTTTCAGCAGTAACACCCAGAAGGGCCCCTGTTTAGCATTGCATAAAGGGTAAAGTTTCCAATGCATTAGCCTGTGGCACTGCTGTGGCTGCCTTTGGCGTCTCGTTGTTCAGATCTAATTAGAGAACACCGTAATTCAAAAATCAATTCATTTCCTGCTGAATAGTAACTAATTCAACATCAGTGTGAGTGAAGAGATTAATCCAGCTGGTTGGAACTTTATTTAAAACTGCAATTACACCTGAGATCAGCCAGTGTTGCAGGCAATAAGCAAAAGACAAGGAGAGATGCTTTCTTGATCACATTAAATCATTTTGGTTTATTTAAAATAAAAGTGTTTTTTTTTAAGGCTGGAAATTATCCAGACTTTATCTGCCTCAGCTTTTCTTTCGCAGCTACAGATCTCCCAGTTCTGCTTCACTGCAATGGAGATGGGACCTCAGTTCTGGAACACAGCTTGGGAAAGTTGCTTTTTTTTTTAGCAAAGCAGTCAAAGCAATCACACTTATATACTACTCTATAGCACTTAGGAAGGCTGGAAGGCTGAGTCAGCCTTGAAGCCCCGGCCAGGATCAAACTCACAACCTTTTGATTGCAATACCATAGTTTAAACACTGAACCACCAGGTTGTCAAAATTTTCACTACCACACCGTGACGTCATCACAGTGTGGGCAGAGCCAATGTCATGATGTCATGGGCGGAGCCGACATGACATTGTGGGCGGAGCCGAAGAAAATAATAAAATAAAAATAAACACACACAGACACACACACACCCCTCAGCCCACCCACCCACAACACAAACCTGTAAATAAATTAAATAAATAAATTACATAAAAATACACCCACCCACCCCAACCTCAAATCAACCCACCCACCCCAAACACAAACCCTGGGTCACTTACCCTGGGTCAACTCGTTGGGGAGCAGCAGAGGTGGTAGCGCGGCGACAAACCACCACAATGGCACGGTGGCCTGGCGGTACGGTGTGCGCAGCCTGGCAAGGAAAGGCCGCTGTCGCTTTTTCAGGTGCTGCCTGCACCCTTCCTTTCCTGGCAGCCAAAATAGTTTCCAGGAACTGCGCATGCGTCAAACCTCCATTTGACACATGCGCAGTAAAAAATAGAACTGTGCATGCATCAAATGGAGGTTTGATGCATGCACAGTTCCCGGGAGCCATTTTGGCTCCAATTTTGAATTTTTTATCCCCCCGGTGAGGCTCAAAAAAAAAAAAAATCCCGAGTGGTTACTCCCCCCCCCCCCGGGAACCACCTGGGATTGTTGCTACTGGTTCGGGCAAACCAGTGCGAACTGGGAACAACCCACCATTGCACCAGGGTCCTTTTTAGACCATAATTCCCAGAATCCCTTTGTTGGCACAGCCACTGGCCATTCATTCGTTCATTCACTCATTCATTCATCATATGATGAACTTCAGGTGTCTACATTAATGTTGATTATACCAGTGATGGTGAACATTTTAGAGCCCAAGTGCCCAAACTGGAACCCAAAACCCACTATTTTTTCACAAAGTGTCAACACAGCAACAGGGGAGGAAGGAAACGCTCCCACTGGACTGCTGGGCAGAGGGAGGAAGTGCTCCCATTGGGCTGCTGGGCAGAGGGGTGGGGCAAACTGTGTGCTGGGGTGACTGCACGGGTGCCCACAGAGAGGGATCCAAGTGTCACCTTTGGCATGCATGCCATACGTTCACCACCACTGATATATAAAGTAAGCACAGTTTGTCCATCTCAAGTTTGTAACTAGAGTTCCACATCTAAGTTTGAAAGCCATTGAAGGGCTTCATCAGTGGCACTATGCAAGTCCTCCAATGTGCCTCCATATGCGCATAAAGGACACCTAAATATAACATGGTCCATGTTTGGTCTTCTTCACAGTTATATTGGGGAGAGGACTTCCATCCCCATGTGAGCAGCACTGGCCATGCTAGTTTCTTGGCCAGATGTGAAACTGCCAAAATTAAGCCACTTTGGGTGAGTTCATTCTGTAGTTCCTTTCAGCTGACCTAGTGAAAGATCAGCCATTATCAGGGTATGCCTGATTGTTGTTCAAAAATACCACAATCTTCTTGGAGGCCCTTTATGTGTACCCCGGCATGTTAGCTGGGGGAGTATAAGAGTTGTGGTTGGGGGGAAAATGACATGCCCAAGCTTTAAAATTTTGCAAAGTATGGTTGTGAGAGCTGGACCATTAGGAAAGCTGAGCGCAGAAGAATAGATGCCTTTGAGATGTGGTGTTGGAGGACAGTTTTGAGAGTCCCCTGGACAGCGAGGAAAACAAATAAGTCAATCTCAGAAGAAATCAACCCTGACTGCTCCTTAGAAGGTCAAATAATAAAGATGAAGCTAAAGTACTTTGGACATCAAATGAGAAGAGAGGATTCACTTGAGAAAGCCTTGATGCTGGGAAAGGTGGAGGGTAAAAGAAAAAGGGGGCGGCCAAAAATGAGATGGCTAGATGGTATTGTAGAGACAATGGGTACAGAACTGAGCGAGTTGAGGAGGATGGTGGAGGACATAGGTGCCTGGCGGACAGTGGTCCATGGGGTCGCAAAGGGTCGGAACAAACAACTAAATTATAAAGTGTGATTTTCCCACACATCTAGCTGTCTGTCTGTCTGTCTGTCTATCTATGTCTGTCTATCTATGTCTGTCTGTCTATCTATCTATCTATCTATCTATCTATCTATCTATCTATCTATCTATCTATCTATCTATCTATCAACAACAAGAAGGAAGGGTCTGGATATCTGTTGTTAGATAAATCTTTGGCACCTTTTAATTTTACAAGAGTAATTACAAAGTCTGTTTTCTCAAGATTCATCCTATGGCAATATTTTCTGTGCAAACAAAAGGCTACACAGCCACACCCAGCCAAAGAGCTGCAGGCCTTTAAACACTGCCTAGTGCTCTGGGATGCAGCTGAAGAAAAATGATTTCCACAGGCCTCCTAAAACTGTGAAAGGGCACTTTGGCAGCTTTAATCAAAAATCAGATCTACAACTGTGCACTTACAGATGATTTACCCAAATACCTACCATAAACATAGTAGTTTACACATTCCTTTGGCAGTGCATTACACAATTCCTTTAATTAGAGATTTTGGGTGGTTGCTGTCAGCTTCAAAAGCCATTTATGGAGTTTGGCATGGGTGATCAGAAAAACACTCAAACATTTCTTCAGACATAACAAACCCCACAACTTTTCTTCCCGCCCACTCCAAAAACTAATGCTTTCCTCTTGGAAAGTACTAGAATTCCTTGTATTCAAGACATTTAGCAATAGCAATTACACTTCTATACCACCCCATAGCACTTAGTGCACTCTCTGGGCAATTCACATGGTAATTAGCATTTTTTTTTTGCACCAACACTCATTTTACCCACCTTGGAATGATGGAAGGCTGAATCAGCCTGGAGGCCAGATCAAGATCATACTCAGATCGTCACCACTGCACCATGAGGGCTCTGTTAGTTCTAAATGTGGGATAATGATGACGATCATCCTATATTTCTTCCAGTGACCTTTATACAGAATGCATAGTACTCCCCCCCCCACCCCATCTTAACAACAGTCCTATGGGGTAGGTCAAGTTGAGACAGTGTGCCTAATTGACTGACCTGAGATCATCTAGTGAGATTTCATGGCTGAATGGAGATTTCTTGCCAAGAGTCGCGTGCATTTAATAGCAAACAGTGTTGCTTCCCTAGCATGCAAATGCATCACTAATCATAGCCTCACTGTTTAATTTGCTTGCAGCACACACCTTTTTACAACCTTAATAATGAACTAGAAACAAGAGGAAAGTATTCCAAGGACTGGGGTGAGTTACTTTATTTAGACACTGGCCCAATAGCTCTTTCACTTTGCTGCCCTTTCCAGAAGTAAAATTCTTATTCTTCTCACCTCCAGAAGTTCAAAAGCAGTTCAGCCATTTCCTAAATTCAAAACCATTTCTCCTCCAACATTTTTGGGGGGTTGTCTGTTATTGCTGTGCTGCAGCTTTTAAAAAGTTTGCAATATATGCATGGTAAAGATTTTATTTATAACATTTGGTCTTTTAATATTTAGCTTAGAATAGGGTTATAATGTAGGTCAGTGATGGGGAACCTTTGAGAGACCGAGTGCCCAAAATCAATAGGTCCACGCCACAGTGAGGCAGGGCAAACTGTGCGAGGTGGGGAGGAAGTGCTCCCATTGGGCTGCTGGGCAGAGGGGCAGGACAAACTCTGTGCTGGGGAGGGCAAAAATGCTCCCATTGGGATGCTGGGCAAAGGTGAACTCTGTGCTGGGGTGATGGCACGTGTGCCAACAGAGAGGGCTCTGAGTGCCCCATCTGGCACACATGCCATAGGTTTGCCACCACTGATGGAGGTGGTCTCACTAATATAGTTATTCATTGATATATATTGTCAAATATTTTCCCCCAAAAGGTAGAATTTTAGACATTACAATTTATTGTAACTCTCACAGACACAACTCAACAGATTGAGAGGCATTTGCTGTCATCCTCGTGCAATTTATTCCTTGAATTGGCAGAATATGATTATCAACATTTTAGCACTTTCTACAGGAGATCTATAGGGGCTGTGATGGCTTAGTGGTTAAGATGCTGAACTTGACAACTGGAAGGTTGGCAGCCAGCAGTTTGAGGCCAGAGTGGTGCACAATGGAGTAAGCTCCCATCTCTGTCCCAGCTCCTGCCAACCTAGCAGTTTGAAAGCAAGAAATTGCAAACAGTGGGAAGGTAAGTGTTCCATGCACTCAACTGCCACATGTCCATGGAAACGTCTGCAGAGACAGATAGTGCTGGCTCTTTGGCTGTAAACAGAGATGAGGACTGAACCCTAGAGTCGGATACAACCGTCTTTCAAGCAAGGGTGACCTTTACCTAAAGAAGATCTGCTTAGCATTTTCAGAAGAAATTTCAGTGGAGCTTTTTACTCAACAAATTTTAAGGGACTAATTATTTTTATATGCTAACAAAGATACAGGTTTAAAAATTAGAACGCTATATATGAGAGGTTTTTTAAAATGTTAATTGGTGCAGTTTTTCCAATATTTATTCTTCATGTTTCCTTTGGAGAAATAGCTGTCCCTGCCTTGGTCTTAAGCTCATGTGGCCCTTGGTACATTTGAGGGAAGGGATGCTTTGAAAACAAACATGGTGCCAGAAGAATATGGTCTAGGTAAGGGTAAAGGTCTCCCTTGCTCGGAAGCTAGTCATATCTGATTCTAGGGCTTGGTGCTCATCTCTGTTTATAGCCAAAGAGTCAGTGCTGTCTGCATCTACAGATATTTCCATGGTCATGTGGCAGACATGACTAAACGGAACACTGTTTACCTTCCCACCAAAGTGGTCCCTATTTATCTACTTGCAATTTCTTGCTTTCAGACTGCTAGGTTGGCAGGACTGCAGTGGCTTAGTGGTTAAGACACTAGACTTGATGACCGGAAGGTCAGCAATTCAAGACCTGAGTGATAATTTAAAATATAATTTAAGAGTTTTTCTCCTCAGGCAACCTTTATCTGAACCCAGAAGCTACCAAGAAATTATTCAACTATATATGGGGTTCCATATCCTACCCTTCCTCCTGATCTGCTCTACATATTGTATGGCTATTGTGAAGCTTCAAGAAATGTAGTCTTCCCTTTTAGCAGGAAGAGACAAAACTAATCAGAAATTGCGAAGGATAATACATGTAGCTTCCCTGAGTTCCCCTTTTTGTTAAGCTGGTATGTCAGACAGCCATGAACTTCAATGCTACAGAAGGTCAACCAGACACTTTTAGTCTTCATTGCATAAATTGACTATATCATGATTATTAGAATTCATAGCAAAGGCAAGAAAGAAAGAAAAACAAATGAAGGCCAGGAAGTCTCATGCTTCCAGGCATAAGTTGACAGGGCTGGAAATAGCTAATTCAGTTTGATTTATAATATTATAAATTCTGCAGGCACTTTATAAAATTAGAACCAAGATGTCATCTTCAAAAGAACCCAAGGCTAGAGACTCTGGACTATGAATTATTGTTATTGAAGTCAATTGCGTTGCAATGGTGTCAAATATTCCAGTAAGGCTGGAGGACTGGTTCTTAGGGTAGACATTTTACACTTGAATATAATAATAATTTTAAGATTTGCAGAGCTGGAAGGGACCCTATGGACCATAAAGTCTAGCCCCTGTCAAGGAGGCACAGTGGGGAATCGCACACCCAACTAAACCACTGAGCTAATGTAGAAGATGTATTATTTTAAGCATTTTCCTTTTAATTTAATTTTTTTCAGTTTTTCCCATATGGAGATGCATCAAAATTTGCCCAGCACGCCTTCAGAACCTTTGATAAGAACGGTGATGGGACCATCGATTTCAGAGAGTTCATTTGTGCCCTATCCATCACTTCAAGAGGCAGTTTTGAACAGAAACTCAACTGGGCCTTCAATATGTATGACTTAGATGGAGATGGGAAAATCACAAGAGTGGAGATGCTGGAAATTATAGAGGTAAGGTTCTATATAAATTTTTTAAAATCAGCGTCCTTTAATTATGTCACATACGTGATCATGAAAAAACCTACTCTGGGGTTTTTGTTCCTTACTGACTTGTGGTTTATGGTTGCAATATCCCATGTGGTGTAGCAGACGAATGATGGATTAGGACTCAGGGGAGCTGGGTCTGAATCCTGAATCCTCACTTGGCCATGGAAACTTTTTGGGGTGTGAGGTTGGCACTGGTAAAATCACTGCTTGAAAAAGTACACATTTCCTATCTATTTGTTGTGACTTGTCTGCATTTAATTCATTCTTTATATCAGGGGTGCCCAAACTTTTTGGGCCATGGGGCGGTCATGTGGTTTCTCCCACCGGAAGTGGAAGTAAAACACACTTTACAATCTGTTTTGCAACAGGATGAGATGGATTTTAGGCTGCCATTTTCTCTGCTTATATCAGGGGTGCCCAAACTACAGCCTGTGTGCCAGATCTGGCCCCTGATGGCAATTCATTTAGCCCGCACCGCCCTCATCGCTCCTGGAAGCAGAAGTAAAACACACCTGTATGGTCACGTTTTACTTCTGCTTCTGGGAGCGATGAGGGTGCGTGAGCCAGATGAATTGTCATCAGGGGGTGGATCTGGCCCATGAGCTGTAGTTTGGGCACCCCTGCTTTAGATGGTTATGATTTTATGGTACACTTATTTCAGTGTACTTTAAGCTGTCTTAGGCCTGTGAGGTTCAAGAGAAGGCTGAGTGGACAGATATGCCCACAAGAGGGGTTTTATATAGATCAGTGTTGGCAACAACCAGTCTTTGATCCACACACAATCATCTGGGGCCCCTGCTACAATCCCTGGGCCCAACCATTGGCCCAACCAGGGAACTGCCTCTGCTACCTCATCCTTCCCACCTGGGTCACTTTTAGGTCCATGGAAAATGATGGGGTTTTTTTTTTCAACTGAAAGTGATTGAGATTGTCAGTTTACGTCAAGGGTGCCCAAACCTTTTGTGCTGGGAGCCTGAACACACCCTGGAACAGCTGAGTGGGCCTGACCATGACCCCAGAAGTGTGCCCGTGACACTCCCAGAAGTGGTTCCAGATGCCCCCTTCCATGCACAAATGCATCTGCTCCACTTCCAGAAGTGGTGTGAGCACATGTGTGGTGGCATCCCCATTCACTTCCGGGAGTGGCACTGATGCATTTGCGCATGCATGGGGACATCCGGAACCACTTCTGGGAGTGGTTCTGGACGCACATGTACATTGGTGGGCAAGTCCTTCATCCACTTCTGGGAGCAGCGAGGGCACAGCAGGCCTGATGATTCAGCATCATCGGCTGTATCTGGCCTGCAGGCTGTAGTTTGGACACCCCTGGTTTAAGTCATGGGGAGCCAAATGGGGATATGACAAGATATTTGCCTCCTCCGCCTCACTACTAGTACTGTGCAGGTAGAAACAGACTTCACCAGCTATAGCGGGTCACTCATAAGACCCACTATAGCTGGATATAGCAATCCGTCTTAGATTCGCATGGAGAATGTGCTTCATTCTCCATTTGAAGCACCTGAGTCTTAAAAGTACTGGGTTAAGTTAGGATGGTTAGTACAAATTATGCCATTCTGAATTCAGTGGAAATTATTTCTAAGTAGGATCGTGGAGTAAGTATTTCAAAGCGGGATTGTGTATGGGTCACATTAAATTCTTCTCTTCCCTCTTTCTCTCTCTCTCTCTCTCTCAACCTCACCTCCCATCTTTCCCTCAAGGCCATTTATAAAATGGTGGGCACAGTGATCATGATGAAAATGAACGAAGATGGTCTCACACCAGAGCAACGAGTCGACAAGATTTTCAGCAAAATGGATAAGAACAAAGACGACCAGATTACATTGGATGAATTCAAAGAAGCTGCAAAGAGCGACCCTTCCATTGTATTACTCCTGCAGTGTGACATTCAGAAATGAGGAGCTTGTGTGTCAAATGCTTTCATGGACTGCACAGAAGTTTAAATGTCCCATTCAGTTTGCAGCTGTTTAAATACACATACACACACACACACACGAACAAACAAACAAACAAAAATTGCTTGGACTACCTATCAATGGACTTGCTTCTTGTGTTTGAAACACTTGTGTGCATGAGAATGTCAATTGCTAAAGAATTTTAAAAGTATATATTATAAGAAAAAAAAGTGTGCCGAGTCATTCCATAGGCCCTCTTCCTCTGATGCCTGTGCAGCATAAGTTGTGCTGCCGTGATCTATACTATTTATTGTTCATGTTTTACTGATGCTATAGCTGTATGTCTTCTAAACTGGATAATGTTCGTGACACTGAAATGCCCCATGGTTGTGTGAACTGTTAATTAGCAAACTTCACGAAACATCCCGCTCGATAGTAAGTAAGTAGTGGACAGACCGAGGTCAGCTCCTCAGTTCCTAAGTGTCTGATCCAGACATGTGTTTGTACTGTCGGTGAATATAAATGTATTTCATTTGCATGAGTTTTAGGTTTGCCTTAATTCTTACCTCATTTGCATCCTTTTGGTTGGAAGAAAAGAAGAGCTACGTCAGAGGAATGAAGTATAAAGCAAAACTTAAAAAAAAAAGGTAACCCTGCTAAAGTGTTCCCTCCGTTGAAAGTTAACATATAAATAGATATAATATAAATATATGAAAACACATTTAAAATACTGTTTAATTGGAAGTTCAACATGTTTTGTTGGGAGTGTGTTAATTTCTGCTTGAAAATTTCATAAGCTTCCAAAGAAGTTGAGATCAATGTCCCGAAATAAATTTATAATATTTGACTTCTCATTTGTTTTTTTACCCAAGCAGCTTCTTAGTTTTGAAATTTAAAAGGTGCCCGAGATTGACAAGTTTGATGCTGCGCGACAGTGAGCACCCATTATCTGCCCCAGTTCCTGCCAACCTAGCAGTTCAAAAGCAAGAAACCAACTAGATAAATAGGTACCACCTCAGTGGGAAAGGTAATAGCATTCTGTGTGCTCCAGTGTCTAATCACGCCTGCCACATGATTACACTATGCAACAAAAAAAAAATCCCCCTGCTACTGGGTTGAAAATATGTTCCTTATAGTAATTCATATGTGCTGAATACAGAACTGCAGTCGGATTTGCTCTGGCACGTCAGGAAAAAAAGTTATGTACAGTACGTGTAAATGTTATCTAGGAAAATGCTATTAACTATGTTGAAAAGTGATTGTGAGAAATTTTAGGGAAATTAATGTGCATACTTTGGGATGAAAACACTAAATATAATTAAGAAGTGAATTATAAATGTTTATTTACCTCTGAAATGAGTCAGGGACCCTTAGTTACATTAAGATTGACAATGGCTTGGTTTAAAAGTGTGTAGAGCTTCTTGCTTTCCGCCTGTGAACATCTTCTGTTGCTCTCTGCAAAAGCCAACAGAAACCCCCCCTCATGTTTGGATTGAAGCATATCTTGCTTCCATGGTGGACATCTGGTGGAATCTTTCACCATGCTCATCACTCATGGCTCCCATATTTGACAGAAAGAAGGTGAGATGCGAATGCAAGGAATGCATCTTTAGTGACATTCGGTTCCTAAGAAAGTTGTGCACGACAAGCACAAATGTGTCCCAAGCTGGTAGTTCTTGTTCTGTGAGCTCCAATCTGAATTGTGGACATCATATTTTTGGTCCCAACGAAGACTCCTGCTTTCAATTTTGCCTCAGTTTTCATCTTTCCAAACTTGCCTTTTAGGTACTGAAAACCATGATTTGTTTTATCCATCACTGCAACAAACTGTTTCACAAGACCCAGTTTGATATGGAGTGGAGGTAAGTAAATCTTATTACGATCGACAAGAGGTACATGTTGAACGTTGTGCTGTCCGACTACAGGTAAATTTCTGGGTGGCCAATTTTTCACTATGTAGTGATTCTTGTCATCGCGAGTAACTTCCACTCCTTCAGTCTGGAACCCAACATTTCAGACTTTTCTTTCGACAGGGACAAATCGTGAATCAGGTCGTCCAATTCGGCTTAGCTGATCAAATGTGGCTTTTTAATGTCACTGTCAGGATCATTCGTGTATTCCATAACTCCAGCATCACTGTCATTACCTTCAGTATCACTTTCTTCGTTGTTCATTGCATCGGATGAAGGAGGAATTGGTACTGGGTAATCTGTGCCATGCACCACAGGCTTTAGAGCAGACTGACAATCCGGATACACGATTTTTGACTTGTTCTTCTTGCTGTACCCAGATATGATGGTCAAGCAGAAATAGCAATCTGAATGGTGATCTTTCTGCTCCCGCCAAATCTTGGGAACAGCAAAAGGCATTCGATTTTGCTCGCCGTTTAACCACTGGGTTAGGCCGGAGTAACAGACGGTGCAACAGAGATGAGGAGCCCAGGATTTTGTTTTGATCTCTGATTTCACATCCGAAGTAATGTTTGTAAGCTATACGTAGCTTTCTGGACATGTTCTTGCGTTGGTCAGACGTCGTATACTTGCCACAAATGTAGCAAAAGCAGTCTGAACAATTCACACAGCTGCGCCTATTCATCTTTCATTTACTGAATCACCATGTACCGAATTATCGAATCATCTTATACGAAATCACTTAAATGCATGTTACTGTGACTGCTGATTAATAAAACACAGAACCACACTAGCACGAACTATTCTCTAGTCACCTCCGAATCAGATTGATGGACAAACGAACACACACACACACACACACACACAATCATACATCAAACACGGCTCGTTGATGCAGCTACATATTAACCCATGTACATGCTTTTAATATCATGACTTTCAGCTACAACTTTAAATCCAGATGTCCTATAACATTTCTGATTACAAAATCGGAATCAGCGCACCCTATTACATAACAATCACATTTTCACCCAGTAGCAAATTTTTTGTTGCGTAGTGTTACGGAAACGTCTGCAGATGTAGACAGTGCTGGCTCTGGCTATAAATGGAGATGAGCACAAAACCTTAGAAACCCTGGAGTCAGACATGACTGGCATAAAGGAGACCTTTACTGTTATATCTCCAGAGAACCGTAGGTGAAACTCCGCTTATTTTTGGGAACCTATTCAGTCCATGGCAGTCTCTCATGTGAAGCTAATTTTCTCCGAATGCTCTGCTCTCAAATGATCAGCAAAATCTTGTTCTGTAACTTTGCACCAGTGTAATCCAGATTGGGCACCAGAAGTCTTTAATTAAAGTAATTTAAATGCTCTAGTTTAGGTTTTAAAACACTCTTGGGAAGCTTCTGGGAGCCTTGGGACAAGCAGAGAGGCAGTTAACAATAATACCAGAGCACCAGTAGCAGCCCCAATCCCAGCCAGTGTGACCCACCAGTGACTCCCCTCCCCACCAATTTAAGACCTACCCCCCATCTTGGGGCTCTCAGTCATTTTCACTGGACAAAAGAGAGGTTGAGTGAACCTTGGAACCTAAAAGGAAAGGGAACAGGAAGTTTTTAGCTATTTACAGTTAAATGCTTCTAGTGCCTTATCTGGTTATGTTGCGCCAAGTTATAGCAACATAATTTTGTCCTATCTGTTATAGGGTGTCTTACTCAATGTGGCAGTAATTCATAAGTTCAGTGGAGAATTAGCTGCTGTAGTTAGATTGCAGGGTTGCCAAAGAATCTTCCAGCTTTGACCAGGCAAGGTGCTTTACCTTACAAATGAGAGACTTTGGCTCTGGAAACAGAAATCCCCACAGGGATAACATGCACTTTCCTATCTGAGAGTACATGAAACAGAACAACAAAGACAAAAAAAATTGTGGTGCCTTAAATACTAACTCCTGCATTTAACAGTTAAATACAGGAGTTGGTCTTTAAAGTGCCACAACATTTTTGTTCTTTTTGTTGTTCTGTTTTTTTACTCTCAGATATGCTTGCACAGACTAACATGGCTACCTCTTCAAACATGCACTTTCCTGTTACTTTCCATGGAAGGCCAAGTGGTCAAGTGTTCCCAAACACAGCCTGATGGCTAATAAGGAATAGATATTTTGCCTATTAAGCACCATATTGCAGTCTCATGGCTAATGAGGGTTGTTGTTGTTCAGTCGCAGAGTCAGATCCGACCCTTTGCAACTCCATGGACTACAGCACAGCAGGCTCCTCTGTCCTCGCTCATTCTCCACAGCCCACAGACCTATGCCCATTGCATCAACAATGCCATCTAGCCACTTCATCCTCAGTCACCCCCTTCTCCTTTTGCCCTCAATCTTTCCCAGCATCAAGCTCTTTTAAAGTGAGTCCTCCCTTCTCATTTGGTGGCCAAAGTACTTGAACTTCATCTTTAGCACCTGTCCTTCCAATGAGCAGTCAGGATTGATCAACCAATTTGATCTCTTTGCGGTCCAGGGGACTCTCGTCTCCTCCAGCACCACAGTTCAAAGGTGTCTATTCTTCTGCGCTCAGCCTTCCTTATGGTTCAACTCTTGCAGCTGTACATTACTACTGGGAATACCATTGCTTTGACTATGCAGACTTTTGTTGGGAGGGTGATGCGTCTGCATTTTACTATGCTACGTAGGTTTCTCATAGCTTGCCTTCCCAGAAGTAAGTGTCTTTTTATTTCATGGCTTCAGCCACCATCTGCAGTGATCTTGGATCCCCAGGAAAGGAAAGTCTATCACTGCTTCCATTTATTCCCCTTCTATTTGCCAGGGAGTGGTAGGGGCCAGGTGCCATGATCTTGGTTTTCTTGATGTTGAGTTTCAGGCCAACTGTTGCACTCTCCTCTTTCACCCTCATCAAGAGGCTCTTTAGATCTTCTTCTTTCTGCCATTGGGTGGTATTAGCTAGTGAAGGGAGTGCCTTCCATTTAGCAAGGACCAGAGCCCAGTGGCAAAGCACATACTTTGAAAGCCCCAGGGTCAGAAGGCTTATGAATTTCACATAACGCAGAGGTAACATTGACATGAGTGGCAGAGCTTGAATTTTATAAGGAAAGTGAATGCAGTTTAGGAAATGGAACAGGTTCCTTTAAAAATTGAGTTCTTGCAGTGTGTTGAACCTGGATGCAATCCTATCCAGAATACAATAAACCGGTAATCTAGCTATATTTTGCTTTTAAAGGCCTTCTTTCTCATCTGGACTCACATTTAGCATGCTTTATCATCTAATCTCAAACTGCTACCAGAAACCAATTCAGAATTTCTTTTAGCCTGCTTCAGTTTTTTTTTTCAAGCATGCAGGGTCAATGTGCAGGAAGGGGGATGGGTAGACACATGCTTTCTAGCTTACCCTCCACACTCAAAATGTATTCATTTATATCCGTGGTTCCCAACATGGCATCTACACCCCACACAGACTTTAATTGCCAGAAACCTAAGTCAGTACATTGGCTGATCAGTGCTTTGGGGAGCCCAAATGAGGCTCCTTTCGTGTCCCCAAGAATTGCGACAGAGACAGGCGCTCAACCAAAAAACAGTTCAATGTTATATTTGCAATTTTTTTAAAAAAATGTAGCCAACTTATGGCACCCAAGTTACCAGATGGTCCCACCAAGTGGTTTATGGAAAGCAAGGATGGGAAGCCTGTGGCCCATAAGCTCTTTAAGACCCATCACACAACCTGGGATCGTGTGTGTGTTGTGTGTGTGTGTGTGTTAATATACCCTGTAGGTATTCTGCTGCATAGTAGACTAGAGGCAAAGGGTGAAAAGGTGGATAATGAAGATGAGAGATGTTGTATCTACCTTGTCTTGAGATTCAGCTGCCTATTGAGATAGAAAAACCTAGCATATCTATGGTGTTCAGTGCAAACTTGTATAGGGGAACTTTCTTTTTATCATTCCAAATCCATTCTAAATGGAATAAATGGACCTATTTGGGGAGGGGGGATTCTAACATCTATATCTGTGATGGTGAACCTTGGCACTCCAATGTTCTTGGACTTCAATTCCCAGAAGCCCAAGCCCCTGTGAATCCACACAAATGGGCTTACAGCGATTCATCCTACCCGTGCCGCCCTCCTCGCTCCTGGAAGCGACATACAATTTTTTTGGCATACAAATAACCATGAAACAGAAACATTTTATATGTAGGGGTTTTACTGCACTTTCAAGCTGCCTTGTAATCATGTTGGCCCACCTCCCTGTTTGCGTAGAGCCATGGATCAGAAGCTTAGGTTGACCGATAAAGACTGATACATGCTAGAGGAGCAAATTGGCCCTAGAACACGTAGAGTCTGGAAGAATAGTTCCAGAGACCACAACATGGCTGGGCAGAATACATGGAATTAAATGATGGGAGGGAAACATACATTTAATTGAAAAGATAACTTATTGGAAGAATTATGAATAAAAGTTTGGTTTCCCACCTGTTAATAACAGGAGTCAAGCCATCATTTATTGTGAAAACATCCAAAAATATTATACAATATTCACTTATGGTTTCTTTTATAATACTTATAGAACATTAAAATTTATTTTAAAAATATGTCCATCACGCCTTAAAATAGATTTGAAGTCTTTGTAAGAACAAAAGAGCAGCTTTCATCCAGAGGAAGCACTAATGCAAAAGAGCCTATTTACTGCTGAAGTACCATCACCCAAAGGCATTTTGAAACCTCCAAACATCACAGGCAGCTTAACTGTTCAGCTGTGAGGACTGCAGTAGGGGATTTAAGTAGGGGAGGGGAGGGGGGAGAAGCCCAGGTATACCGTTGGGTATTACAAAAGTTTAAGCTTCATTAATTTCAGTTTTGGTAAGTACATGTCGGACCTATATTTGTAGCTACAGATGATACAAAAAAAGCTAATAATTATGCAGCATTCCTTGTTAAGGCACTCATTCTTCATCTTCTCCATCTTCATTACCTTGATGGTGGAAATTCAATGTTGTTTGTCCCCTGTCGGGATCTTGCATTCGAAAGATTCGAATAAGACGACTTGTTGGCAAAGTACTAAACAGAAAACACAGGGACAAAAATAGTTTTTCCAGGTACGTCCTTAACATTTTTACACCATGACAATACAGTAAAACCCCGGGTTACAACCACCTCGGTTTAAGTTTGCTATAGTTTACAACAGCAAATCCTATGGAAATGCCATCCCGGTTTACAAATTTTTAATGTATTTTTTCGTTTTACAATGATCAATTCAGGACCATTTTTTTCAATGCATCCCTATGGATGTTTTGGTTTACAATTTTTTTCAAGTTACAACAGAGGCTGTTGGAATGGGCCTCCATCGTAACCTAGGGTTTTACTGTGCTTTATTTCACAGAAGTTTCTGCCCGTTAAAATGACGGATAATCCGCAATCTCTATAAACATATAATAGTCAAGGTTTTCAATTTAAACAATTTAGGTCAGGGGTTCCCAACTTACGGCCTGCAGGCCAGACCTGGCATGCGGCACAATTCCATCCAGCCCATTGTTGCTGCTGCACCCGGAAGTGGAAGCAGGCACATTTATGTCAGCCGTAAAATACACCCACACATATGTGAACGCGTCTGCAATTGTTGCAAACATGCAAGTGGCCGCATTTACAACAGCTGTAAATGTGCCAGCTTCTGCTTCGGGATGTGTGGTCTGGCCCAGTCAGCTGTCCAGAGGGCATAGCCAGGCACACTGTGTAAAAAGACTGGGAACCCCTAATGTAGGTGCCAGTTTCATAAAAAATAGTGCTTGGAGTCATGAAATAATTGAGCCAGTCAGAAATTCTGTCATCTTGCATCTCATACAAAATATATTTCTAGGACACGTAATTAAGTGGGCAGACAGTTAGAATCATTAATGGTTCCCTGTAAACCTCTAGGAAGGTCTTACTTGGGGCACCTCAAAGCTCTGCCCTTGGGTCCTATTTCTCCTCAACCATTTTATAGGTGGAGGGCACCGAAAATAGGCCTATTAAAATCTAGCTATGATAGAAAACTGAGAGGCACAGCCAAGGGGGAAAACAAAGATTCAAAACAATTTTGATAGACTCAGACATACAAAATAAAATTCAGCAAAGATATGCGGTATGTCAAGTCCTATGTTTATGTACAAATAAAATCAAAGATGCAACACGTGGTTTGGTTTGACAGCATTACATGTGAAAAATATTTAGGTTGTCTACTTGATCAGAAGGACAATGAGCCAACTATCACAGATGTATTAGAGCAGGGGTGCTCAAACTTTTTGGGCCACGGACCTGTCATGTGGTTCAAGGAGCACAAACTATGGTCCGGGGGCTGGTCCCGGCCCCCAACGACAATTCATCTGGCCCGCGAAGCCCTTGTCGCTCCTGGAAGCGGAAGTAAAACGCACCCATACAGGCACATTTTACTTCTGTTTCCAGGAGCGATGAGGGCTTCACGGGCCAGATGAATTGTCATCTCGGGCCGGGGCCAGCCCCCAGGCCATAGTTTGGGCACCCCTGTATTAGAGCGTCCTTGAAGATTGTGGCATTTTTGAACCACAATGGGGCGTGTACCTCGGGCAATGGTAATCTTGTGCCAACTAACTTCTCCCACGCTAGGTCAGGCAAAAGGAACTACGGAATGAATTCACCCAAAGGTGGCTTCATTTTGGCAGTTTAAAGTTTAACCTAGACACGGAAGAGGAAGCAGCTTGGGAAAAGAAGGGGACATCTTCTCAGTCCCACTTCTTGCTGGGTGCTACCTCAGTGCTTCATGTGAAAAATAGTCCAGCGAGAGATTCTCCCTATAGAGTCTAATCACTAATAAGTCTACTGGCTCCAATGGGACAGTATCAACCCACTCCATCTTCTGGTTCCAATGGTGCAATGGGACAGTATCAACCCACTGTTGACATCATATAAATGTAAACATTTAAAGGCGCATTCAGTTTAGTACTTCATTTTTCTACCAACCAAGAAATGAAAGATAGCTTACCTCATGTTCTGTGGGGTAAGCAAAATGAACTGCCGATAACGCTGAGAATCTGCCATTTTAAGCATCATGTCCATTGCAATTCTCCTGTTAACCATGTCCTAAAACGTCCCAAAAATAGAGAATCTGTCAACATATTTTCCTATAAATAAATTTACAAGACATAATACTTGTCTGTATTATCAAAGCCCCAAACTCATAAAATACCAATTACAGAATAATTTCCCCTCAAATAATTAGTGCAACATTTCTTCTGTTTCAGTTATAAATATCACATACTCACCCATTAAGGCCTTATTAGAACATTCGACTCAACACACTTTCACAAAACATTTTGACTTCAACATAATGGTTTCTAAGGACTGAGTCTCTTTCTGGGACACAGTTCAAGAGACATGAATACACTGGAAGCATTATGGCTTTTTAATTCAACTGTCGCTACCAAAAAAAAAACCCAAGAGTTCACTTTGAATAGTACCAACTGACCCAAATTTGAGGCCATGAGAAAGCCTGTGCAATCCAAACTCAAAGGGATGCTGGCTGCAGTGTCTTTGAAATGAACAGAACCCGGTGCCACCCTCTTGTGTAGGCTGGCAAATATTCTGGCACAATGGCTGTGCTGGCTGAGATCAGGAGGAAAAAGCAAGAGGAGTTTAACGTCAGAGCCACACCATATCTTATCACAAGCTCATGCCTATTATGCCAGCAATAAATTGAGCCAGTGTCAGGATAGTCCTAATCAATTTCTAACATCTCTATACTTGGTGGACTTTGGATTCAGAGGGCTTACGGACAGCATTGTTGGCCCTAAACTAACTTCACCTGTGCCCGCAGTTAAGGATTTGTCATCTGAATCATCTTATATACACAATTCTTCCAGCAAACTTTAACGAAGAAGGTAAGGCAGGTATATGGATAGTTCCATAGATACAGTAATACCTCGGATAACGTTTACCTCGGATAACGCTAAAATCGCATAACGTTAAGTAATCTGGGGAGGAGAATTGGATTGAAAAACGTTAAGGTCCTATGGGATGGATCGGATAACAACCGCTAAAACCTGTGCGGTTACAATGTATCTCTATGGAGCTTTAACGTTATCCGATCCATCCCATAGGATTTTAACAGGCATCGGATAACACTAAAAATCGGATAATACCAAGACTTGTGGAACCAAGTCTTAGCGTTATCCGAGGTATTACTGTATATGAAAAACAACATCCTAGGTCTGTGGGGCTGCAAAGGGTCAGACTCGACTGTGCAACTGAACAACAAAAATTCAAGACCTCGATATTTTACTAAACATTTCTTCATGAAAAAGGGCACTTTCAACTGCTCAAAAACAGTTCTGTTTTAGATACTTAAATGAGAGGCCCTGGTTATAAGTCCCATATAAATAAACCATCTATGCTGTTCGGAGATCAAAGTTTAGTATATAAACATAAAAAAATTGACAGCACAAAAGTATAGTGAAATCAGAGTATGTTGTGTGGAAAGCCCTAACTCCAATCTCAGCAGTAAAGCAAATCAACCAATGTTGGAAATAATCACAATCAATTAAACAAACCAAATAAATCTGGATGTATCATCTAGGGCAAAATAAAATGGCACCAAAGTTCTCACAACTGTTCAGATTTACAGTGGTACCTTAGTTAACATAATGTATTCTCCGGAATGTTTCTTACAGCGAAAATTACTTTAGCCGAATTTCCCATAGGAATGCACTGAGTGCAATTTCCCATAGGAATGCATTGAAAACCAAAATACATTAACCAAAATGCTGTTTCCCAAAGAAATGCATTGAAAACCAATTAATCCGTTCCAAGAAAAATTCTGTAAACCGAGCCATTATTTTCTATGGATTTCCTTTTGTTATGCAATTTTTATGTTAACCAAACTGTACATTCAATAAACTTAAAATTGCAGGGTTACAACACTTTTGATTTTAAATCATATACATATTAATCTTTTCTTTGAAATCCTCACACTAATAAAAATTTTATCTTTTTAAAGTTTATGTTGCAAAATGAGTAAGAGATTAAACTACAGTGGTACCCCGCACAACGAACACTTTGTATAATGAAAAATGTGTACAATGAAGTGTTCGTTAGTCAATTATACAGGGTTTTTGTTAACTGGGTTATACTCCGCTTAACATAAACCCAGTATAACGAACATTTTTTTCGTTATGTGGGGTATCACCAATTTGATCCACATAACAAAAAAGCCACATAACGAAGAGCTCCGTGGAATTGAGCTTTTTCATTATGCGGGGCACTACTGTATTTCCTTAAATTCATAAGGAAAGGGGGAGGTAATTTATTATTCATATTGCTAATAAAATTGCCAATTGATAAACTATTCTGAATGTCTATTTAGCAGATATTAGCAGAAATAAATTCAGAAAATTATACCATAAAGACATCAAATTCATCCAAGCATCTAAAAGGAGATTCAGCAATGGACCAGAGAGAAAGCATGAAGCAAACTGTAGAGAAAGACCGTTCTCCTCCAGACAAAGATTTCATGTCATCTAGAGCAGCTTTGTTCCCTTCTCCAGGCTGAACCTTCAGTTGAACAGAGACAAACCAACAAATTCAAAATCACAAGGTGGCTGTAAAAATACACGTTTCCACAAGAGGCAAGATTTCCTTAACATAATAATAATAATAATAATTAATAATAATTAATAATAATTAATAATAATAATAATAATAATAATAATAATAATAATAATAATAATAATAATAATAATAATAAAAAATTTCAAGTCAGAGATTACTCTGGGTTGAAAGGATTTTTAGGGGACACCTGAATGAAGTTCCTTTCATTTCCCCAAGTGCAGCTCTTGGGTATCGAAACCTGACCTTCCAGTCTCCAGCTCAGCACCTTAACCACTAAGCCACTGAAGGAGCTACTCCTTAACATTGAAGTACCATATATACTCGAGTATAAGCCGAGTTTTTTAGCCCCAAAAAGTGAGCTCTAGAAAGGGGATGCGGCTTATACTCGGGCCAATGACCACGAGGGTCCCAAGTCTGTGCCAGATTGAGATGCACCAATATTTTAATTAATCTTACCATGTTTTCATGTATTTTGATTATTGAAACTCACTGCTGCATTTCCCACCCTCGGTTTATACTTGGGTCAATCTATTCAGACCCTAATTTTGACCTGGGTATTCAGGTCAAAATTAGGTACCTCTGCTTATATTCTGGTTGACTTATACTCGAGTATATATGGTAGATATTTCTACTTCTTCTGTCTAGACCAGTCGTGAAACTGCCAAAATGAAGGCACCTTTTGCCAAATTCATTCTGCAGTTCCTTTCACATAGCGTGAGAAAGATTAGCCGGCAACACAAGATTGCCATTACCAGGGTACACCAGATTATGGTTCAAAAATACCATAATCTTCCAGGAGGGTCTTTCTGTGCACCCCAATATTTCCACTAAAGGGCCAGGAACTTCTTAGGTGAAAGTTATCTTGCCCTGTGAGGGCAAGGTCCTACCATACACTAGTACCCCGGATAACGATGAGACTTGGTTCCACAAGTCTAGTCGTTATCCTGTTTTTAACGTTGTGCGATACATTGATCACACAACGTTAAAAAAAGCCCCGTTTCCCTGGAGGTTGCAGCAAGCCAGAACGTCGGGATTTGAATCCTGACGTTTTGGCTTGCTGCACTTGCTGAGGACGTCGGGGAAGCCCAGAAACAGCTTGGATCGAGTCTTCCCACCTCCATGGACCCGGCAGGGGGGTCAGGGACCCCAAAATTGGTAAAAAAAAAATGTCCGTTTTTTTAACCAATTTGGGGGTCCCTGCCCCCCCTGCTGGGTCCAGGGTGGTAGGAAGACCCGATCCAAGCTGTTTCTGGGCTTCCCCGACGTCCTCAGCAAGTGCAGCAAGCCAAAACGTCAGGATTCAAATCCTGACATTTTTGGTTTGTTGCAGCCTCAAGGAGGGTGGGGGAACTTCAAAAATAGCACGCATTGGCTCTAGGGAGGTCGGGAGACCCAATGCGTGCTAATTTTAAAGTTCCCCCACCCTCCTTGAGGCTGCAGCAAGCCAAAATGTCAGGATTCGAATCCTGACATTTTGGCTTGTTACAGCCTCAAGGAGGGTGGGGGAACTTTGGAAACAGCTTGGATCGGGTCTTCCCACCTCCCTGGACCCGGGAGAGGGGTCAGGGACCCCAAAATTGGTAAAAAAATGTCCATTTTTTTTAAACCAATTTTGGGGTCCCTGACCCCCCTGCCGTGTCCAGGAAGGTAGGAAGACCCGATCCAAGCTGTTTCTGGGCTTCCCCGATGTCCTCAGCCAGTGCAGCAAGCCAAAATGTCAGGGTTCGAATCCTGACATTTTGTTTTTTTGCAGCCTCAAGGAGGGTGGGGAACTTCAAAAATAGTGCGCATCGGCTCTAGGGAGGTCGAGAGACCCAATGCGCGCTAATTTTAAAGTTCCCCCACCCTCTTTGAGGCTGCAGCAAGCCAGAATGTCAGGATTCGTACCCTGACATTTTGGCTTGCTGCACTGGCTGAGGACGTCGGGGAAGCCCAGAAACAGCTTGGATCGTGTCCCCTGCCTGCTCCAGAGAGATCAGAGGACCCGATCTACAGCTGCAGGGTGGCTGGGGAGCTGACGGGGACTCCCTGTCGTCTTCCCTAGCCACCCGCCCTTGCCTCCGCAGCTGTGGGGTGGCTGGGGAAGCCGACGGGGGAGCCCCCCGTCAACTTTCCAGCCTCCCCACCCCTGCCTCTGTAGCTGCAGGGTGGCTGGGTGGCTAAGAACAACTGTATCGGTTAACGCTAAAAAGAACGTTATCGGGTGCAAATCTTCCCCCCAAATTTGTCGTCGTTATGCGGTTTTAGTGTTATCCGATGCAATCGTTATCTGGGGTATTACTGTATACCATTCCTCCAGCATATGCTTGTTTCTTAACATGTTGACCTCCTCCTGGAAGCCTTAATCTCAAATTGCATGAGTGGAAATAGGATTAAAAACTGATTTTCCTGTATTTACTGAATGTTCCTCAATCTACTCATTTTATAGCAGCACTGCGGTGGCTTAGTGGTTAAGAAGCCGAGCTTGGAGACTGGAAGGTTGGGTTTTGATACCTGAGTGCTGCACAATGGATCTTGGGGACATGAAAGGAGCCTCATTTGGGCATTCCCTGAGCAGAGTTTCTCGACCAAAAATCATTTCAAACCAGAGTAATTGCTGACACAAAATGTATTTATTTACTGATTTTATTTCTGACCACCACCACCACTCTTTTTTCACTATTTTGTCCAGAACAGAATTGTCTGTGATACATGTGGGTCTGTGTGCAAGGGTGTATGACCCAATGCTGAGGAGTGCTGGAGTTTACATTTTCTTGCCAATGTTCAGCAACAATGAAACCCAAAATACTACACAGGGGAATCTTGCTAGAATGGTTTTGCAGGGGGAAAGGCTACGTTGACCAAAGCTCAGCCACTATTTGCAGATTTTTGCATGATTAAAGCTGAGATTGTCTTTGTAGGGGAAAGATTCTATCTAGTTTTGAATCACTTCTTGCTGTTCAGCATGGTGTCTTTAGATTCCTCTTCCTCAACACCAACTTGAGGAAAAGATTAAAAACAGGTCACAGCAGGGCAGAAACAGGACAAGGGATGCTTTCTCCCAGGACAATCAGAAGTTGCAAAATGCCCCGTCTCCTTAAATAGATGGGTGTCACTATTACTCTTAAGTTGACCTCCATGCACTACCCTGAGAACATTGCAAATAACTTCCAATCACCAATTGTAAAATACAGATTAATATGTAACTACCATATACTTCAGTTAAATGCTATGTTTAAACTAAAAGTATTCAGACTTAATGTTCATGTATCATAACTAGAGTTCTCATGAAATAAGCACATATACGTAGTATTAAACAAGCCAGTTTTAAAGAGCAACTGCAACTCGAATCTGAGAATGCATTTTTTCCTGAAGCAGGAAAAATGTCATTGGCATAAATTTGTTTAAGGTGGATCCCAGCTTGCCAAGAAGTGATCCACACACTATGATCTCGGAGCCATTCCCTGCGGCACACACAAAATGAGACGTGCAGGATTCAAAACCGGGACTGCAATGGACTGCCGCAGCCTTGAAGATATTGACAAGGTGTGCCTTCACAGCCAGTCCAACTGGCATGGCCTCTTCCTCCTCCATGACAGTTGGGAATCAGAGTTCCTCCTCCTACTCCAATAATATAAAATAGGAGCTGCAGTAGCTCAATGGTTAGGAAACTTGCCTTGTTAGCTGGAAGGCTGGCAAGTTTGCAGTTCGAGACCTGGGTACTGCATGACAGATTGAGCACCCATCTCTGCCCCAGCTCTTGGAGACATGAAAGGAGCCTCATTCGGGCGTCCCGAGTGGAGTTTCTCCAACAAAAAGCCTTTCAACTGAGAATAATTTCTAACATGAGATTACTATTATTAATATGAAATAGCTAAGATTTTCAAAATAAATGCTTCATGAACTGAACATAATATTATAACTACAGAGTTACATTGCAGTGATGATTATATTTATGCACCAGTAAAATACTAACATAATGGGTAAAAGAGCAAATTTTTCATGCCCTTTCCATCAAACAACCTCTGTGCAGCAAAACAATCTAGAATTAGGTGGACATCTAGAGGTTATAAATACCATGACAATGTTTACAATTTAAGAAAGGAAGAATTCTGAATTTTTTTCATCTTCTGATTATTTCCAGTATAGGAACAGGAGACTCCTCTGTAACGCTATTTTAATGTCAACCCTTTTCTATATATGGATCTAGGCTGGAATAATTCAAGACATATCCAACAATCTATTATTTAAAGACAATTAATAAAGAACATGCAGAATGACTTACAGTAATTGAAAGCTTTTCGTTCTTGTGGTCGAATTCTATTCTTCCAGAATATGATCGTTGACTTAACAAGGAGTTAAAGTAGTATTTGCATCGCATTGTAAGGAATCTTCAGAGAGAAAACATTATAGATACTCATACAGACTGAAATTATATACGAAGTGTTCAGCGGAGAAAAGCCTATTTTCAAAATTAGGATTTGGACTCCCTGCATTTTTTGAAGTTTACTCATTAAAATAAGAAACAAACATCCTTTTTCACATGTGCACCAGAATTACAATTAAATAAGCCAGGTGCCTCAGCATGCAACCCCTTCCTTCACCGTGTGAGGAATCAAATCAGAAAGGTTTTTATTAGTTTCACATTAATCAATTCCATCCACCACCAATAGTTCAGAGTAAACCAAAATATTAATCAACTCTGAATCTTAGGTTAATAAATTATCATTTTCTGAACTGATTTTAATTTGTATCAAAGAATGGCACAAATTAAAATTATGGATACACATGAAATAAAGCAGGGGGAAATCAAAACCCCAGGGGGTTGCAATCCATGAAATGAATAGGTTTGGTGCCTCATTAACTTATTTTGTTTCTTATTTTCCAGCAACTCTCAACATAATTCCAGAAGGGTAATGTCAAATAATAGATTTTTTAAAGGCAACCAGTTGTTTATTTATTTATTTTACTTATACCCCACCCATCTAAGAGACATTCCTACTCTGGGCAGTATAATCTTGCATGAATCATTAAGATATCCACTTGTTCAACATGAACTTATGTTTATAAATGTCTGCTCATACACATACACAGAAAAAAAATCTTGTTCATGTCAAAATATCTCCATTTAAGGTCATCTACTGCAAAATGAGATGGTTAGATGGTATTGTAGAGACAATGGGCACAGAGCTGAGCGAGTTGAGGAGGATGGTGGAGGACAGAAGTGCCTGGTGGACAGTGGTCCATGGGGTCGCAGAGGGTCGGAATCGACTGTGCGACTGAACAACAAAACTGCAAATGAGATCTATTTCTTTTTTGTTGATTTGTTGTTGTTCAGTCGCACATTTGATTCCGACCCTCTGCAACCCCATGGACCACTGTCCGCCAGGCACTTCTGTCCTCCACCATCCTCCTCAACTCGCTCAGTTCTGTGCCCATTGTTTCTACAATACCATCTAACCATCTCATTTTTGGCCCCTTCTTCTTTTGCCCTCCACATTTCCCAGCATCAAGGCCTTTTCAAGCGAATCCTCTCTTCTCATTTGATGTCCAAAGTACCTTAGCTTCATCTTTACAATTTGACTTTCCAAGGAGCATTCTGGGTTGATTTCTTCTAAGATTGACCTATTTGTTCTCCTTGCTGTCCAAGAGACCCTCAAAACTCTCCTCCAACACCACATCTCAAAGGCATCTATTCTTCTGCGCTCAGCTTTCCTAATGGTCCAGCTCTCACATCCATACATTGCCACGGGGAATACCATTGCTTTGACAATACAAATTTTTGTTTTCAATATGATGTCTCTACTTTTTGTTGATACAACTATTTATTTTAAATAATTTAGCAATACTGTACAGCTATTCTACCTCTATATACATATATCACAAGGTAATTACCTGTACTAGGAATGGGATGTTTGCTTTTAATTGTCACTGCATAAATGAGCATACTATGTATCAGTCAAAAACTGATACATAACAAATTTTGGGGGAGGGGAGTGATGGATAAAGGAATACACGTCCCTAAAATGTTTTAAAAGTATTGTACTTAGTTTGGTAAAATGGCTCAGCACCCATACCATAACAGGGTTTCCCAAACTTTGATTTTTGGACTTCAATTCCCAGAAGCATAAGTCAATTACCCAAAGAACTGATCAGTCAATGTACTGACTGAGGCTTCTGGGAATTGAAGTCCACCAGTGTTTTGTGGAACATAGTTGGAGAAACGCTACAATTACCAATTCATTTCTACTCCTCGTAACATTTACACAAACCATTTGAACAAGAGATGATCTCCATTTTTGAACACTTTCTCTTCACATGGGTGGTTGTCATCGTGAATTACAGTCAAACCTCGCATAAAGGGCACCTTGTTTAAAGAGTAAATTGCTTAAAGAGCAGCATTTTCTCTGAACGTTCACTTTGCTTAACAAAACCAACCAAAAATTTGCTTAACAAATAAATCGGGGTTCACAATCCCCGCCACCAGAAGTCACAATTGGTCACTTTCAATGGTGTTTCGCTTAAAGAGCAAACTCACTTAAAGAGCAATCCTGTGGAACGCATTATGCTCTTTAAGCGAGGTACCACTGTACTAAAATTCTAAACTAGGATCATCAAGATCTTCCACCCTTAAAATACACACATACTTAAATAAGGTAACAACAACAAAAAATCCTGTTACTTAGTGTAAAAAACTGCATTAGAAAAGGCCAACTGAATCAATAATAATTTTGTGTCAGAAATTATTCTGGGTTGAAAGGATTTTTGCAGAAGAAACTTCACTCAGGGAACCCTCAAATGAGACTCCTTTCATGTCCCCAAGAGCTGGGACAGAGACAGGTGCTCAAACCAACATACAGTACCCAGGTCTCAAACTGCTGACTTGCCAGCCTTCCAGCTAACAAGGTGAGCTTCTTAACCACTGAGCTACCACAACCCCCTTTATTGATTATTGAATCAGTCAACTCCTCAGAAAATTCCCAATTCAAAAGGGCCTGCTAGAAATGCAAATTAATATGCTAAGTTAGTTGTTAGAGTAGGCCCACTTGTACCAATGAAACTTTAGCTCACAAAATCCTCATTTATTCAATGATACTCCCTCACTAAGCAATAGGATTTGGGGCAATAAATACTAAAAGTACTGTACAAAGAGGTTCTAAACCAAGAGTTCTCAACCTTTTAAAGCCGGGTCATGCTTCCTCAGACAGCTTCAGGGGCTGGACAGCCATTTTGCCCTTCCTCTACCACACGGAACTTCCTGGTGTGGTGAAGGCGGTGAGAGCCACATGAAATGGTGCCGCGGGCCACATCCAGCTCAAGGGCTTCAGGTTGAGAATCCCTGTTCTAAACAGTTATTAACCTTCTGCTCCATAACATGGTCCATGTGTTTAAATTTTACAGCTGGGTGAGCTACACATGTGATTGATTTTTCTCTCCTTTGAAATGACTGCTTGTGTACTTCTCTTATTTATCTTTTTCAAGTGAACTAGTATAAAAATAGCTCCACACCCACCTTCTAAAATTAACATAGGTTTTGAATCTCTGCTTCATCACCTCATCCAATAATTTAATGAATTTCTTCAAATTCTTGACTTCACCTTCGGCACTCTGGTATTTTTCTTTTGCTTCGTGCAGCTGCCTGAGTGTTAACAAAACGTCAAAAATAAGCATTTTAATCCTAAGGTAACTGAAGGAAGTTTACAAAAGGAAAGCTTTTTGCCTCTTCCTTCCTGATGAAGCTTTGAGAAAAGCCTTGGCCAGATGAGTCCTCCAGAACAATGAAGTAATTGAGTAGGGGATGGTTAGAAGGGGGAAATTGCTTCTGATCAGGTGGGACTGGGCCCTCTTCCCTCTTCATGTAGTATTAAAATCTTCCAGACGTAGAGAAAAATAAAATATTTCCTTATAAAGTACAACAGAAGATAAACCTGCCAGTCTATACAATAAAACCACGGATAACGCTAAAACTTGGTTCCACAAGTCTTAGTGTTATCTGATTTTTAATGTTATCCAATGCATGCATGCATCGGATAGCGTTAAAATCCTATAGGATGTATCGGATCATGTTAAAACTCCAGATATACATTGTAACTGGCACAGGCTTGAACGAACGTTATCCGATGCATCCCATAGGATTTAACATTATGTGATGCAATTTTTTTCCCAGATTGCTTAATGTTATGTGGTTTTAGCATTATCTGTTGCAGATGTTATCCGAGGTATTACTGTACAGTAATATGGTTTTAAATTTTTTGAATGGAAAACAAACTTACACAGTACTGTACTGTGCAAAAGTCTGAGGTCACCACTAGCTGGTTTGGGGAAAATTCAATGATTAAATTGGGGTGGGTTGGTTCATAACTCAGTCCCTGAGACACCTAGGCTCAACAAAATTGGAGGGAGTCTTCTGATGGATTTCCTCTCAACCTTCTCCAAGTCCGGTGAAATCTGGAGATAATTTTTAAGCACCTTCACTTTAACTCTTGTCTCTTGATATATTTTAGTACCCCCCATTTTAATTTCTGTTCCCTTTGCTGTTTTAGGCACGTCTTGGACCGTAATAAATATTTGATGTGGAGATAGGAGGTCCAAGTTATGGTCCTCCAAATCACCCACTGAATTTTCCAAGCTAGTAGTGGCCTATGAATTTTGCATAGTACTGTAAACCATAACAGCAAAATATATTTCTCAAGACTTATCACCTACAAATACATCCTGTTTGTTCCCTAGCAACACAAAACTTCCCCAAAGCATCTTATTGGGAACCAAAGGAGATATGGATTCATTCCATGAAGTGTTGATATGAACTCAAAATAGGGCATGGAGAGGCAGTACTCAAGCATAATACTCTGTTTTGGCACCTGGAAGTCCATCATATACCTCTGCCTCAGGCGGCTTGGTTTGTTTGGTTTTTAACAGGCCAGGGTCAACTCCTAAAATTGTAAAGAATGCAAAAGATGCAGGAGGCAGATAATACCTTCATTGTGTCGCTAAGAAAATTGTACACTATTACCTCAGATAACATTATGACTTGGTTCCACAAATCATGTAGTTATCCGGTTTTTAGCGTTGTGCGATCCATGGATCGAACGATGGTAAAAAAAAAAAAAGCCCTGACGTCAGGGACAAACCACGCAGTTTGTCCCTGTAGTGATGAAACTAGGGTTGGGGAAAAACACATGCTTTTTCCTGACCCTAGTTTCATCGCTACGGGGGTGCTAGATTCGAACCAATCCACCACCACCCCTAGCGAGCCATCACTACAGGGGTGGTGGTGGTGGATTGGACCCAAGGGTGCCAGATGCTCAAAACTCGGGCGTCTGGCACCCTTGGAGTAAGCGCCTGCCTGCGCTCCAAGGTTACTGGATGCTCGAAACTTGGGCGTACAGCAACCCTGGAGTGAGCGCAGGCAGGTGCTTACTCCAAGGGTGCAAGATGCCCGAGTTTCAAGCATCTGGCACCCTTGGATTCAGCGCCTGCCTGAGCTCACTCCAAGGTTGCTGGACGCCCGAGTTTCAAGCGTCTAGCAACCTTGGAGTCAGTGCATGCATGCACTGACTTGGATCGCTATGGGGGAGGTGGATTGGACCCAATCCACTCCCCCCGTAGCGATTGAACTAGGGTTGGGGAAAAGCAGGCAGGCGCCCGCTTTTCCCCGACCCTAGTTTCATCGCTACAGGGGAGGTGGATTAGACCCAATCCACCACCCCGTAGCGATCCATCGCTGGGGTGGTGGTGGATTGGGTAGATGTTCTACCCAATCCACACACACACCTCAGACGATTGCCTCAGATAACGCTATGAATCGTTATTCAGAATCGTTATCCAATGCAAGTTTCCCCCCCAAAACTTGCATCGTTATCCGATTCTAGCGAATCCGATTCTAGCATTATCCGAGGTATTACTGTATATCCAAAAGAACTAGCAAAATACAGTAATGTGCAAGAGTCTTAGGCCACCACCAACTGGTTTGAGGGAAATTCAATGAATGATTTGCGGAGCTATAACTCGGACACCCTAACTCCAAACTTCACCAAACTTGGGAGTGGGTTGAAAGGAGAATCAGCAAAAGACTCACAGCTTGGTGTGTCTAAGTGGTTCAGGGGCTGAGTTATGGACCCACCTCCCAATTTTTTAAAAAAATAATTATTCACTGAGTTTTCCCCAAACCAGCTGAGAGTTTTGCACAGTTCTATATATTCACCCCTGTCACGTCTGCAGCTGTACTTCAGTCTCCAAAATGAAAATGTTACCCTATAATCCAGCCCTATGTATCTGGTACATATTCTAGGAACAATCGACAAAAAATAATAGACGTAACGTACCCTGTTTTGTTATCTACCTCAATTAAGGGTAAAAAGAAATATACGTTCCCTCTCCCATACCTTTCTTTAAAATACATACATATATTTACAAAATCTATTACAGAAATCTTTTACAATTACCTTATTATTTCTTCTCTATCTCCAGTACGTTCTCTTTCTGAGTTTATCTTTTCTCGTAAACGATTTATTTCTGTATCAAGGCTTTTATAGGTTCTATCCACTTCTATTCGCTCTGGGTGGATTTCTGAAGCCTTTGCAATCATTTCCTAATGAACAAATTAAATTTGGCAAAAATATTTTGCATTAATTCCACATACTTTGCCTGAAAGTGGTGTGACAATAGAAAAATGTTTCCAGTAGCATTTCGTCCACTGAAAGTTATTTGTACAGTATTAAACTGAAAATCATTTCTTTAGCATTCTCCGAGTTAATAACATTTAGTAACTAATTATATGTAATGTTCTTATAACACTTCTTAGCATTCAATACCACTCCCATGGTCTGTATCAAGAATTTACTCAACTCCCATGTCATCATCAACTGCAACTAGTATCCGAGAATGCATTTTTTCCTGAAGCAGGAAAAATGCCACTGGCATGAATTTGTTTAAAGTGGATCCCAGCTTGCCATGAAGTGACTATGACCATGGAGCCATCTCCTGCGGCATACATGAAATGTGACATGCAGGATTTAACACCAGGATTGCAACTGACTGCCACAGCCTTGAGGATATGGACAAGGTGCGCCTTCACAGCCAGTCCATCTGGCATGCCCTCTTCGGCCTCCATGACCATTGGGAATCAAGAGTTCCTCCTCTGCTCATTTTGCTGTTGGGCCCAATCTGATGGTTTCCAGTGGCATTTCCTCCACTGAGGAGACCATCACCCCACCGAAAGGGGCTCATCCGCCCATAGCCTCTGTAGGGAGTCTACTATTTACTGTCGCTCAAAACTCGGCGTTGAGTCGCTAGCTATACAAGACTACTCCATTACCGTGGCGGTAAAAATATATTACCCAATTACTGACCATTTGAACAGCTATAGGATGCCTTAAATCTGTAAATGATAGGCAAATTCTGAGTTCAGATTTGGAATCAGCACACTCGATATCATGTAAATCACATGTGTTATTTCCAGTAGCATAACCGTTGTTGTGCAGTGTTATGTTTCCTTAGTTCACACTTAAGATCAGCTTTCAAGACTTACAAAGGGTTGTGTATTGGGGGGGGGGGGGGAAGGGTCAGAAATGTTTCCAAATAGGGCATTACCACTATGTAAAAATTATAAGAGACAGAATGAATACCTCTAATGTTCTCTCTTTTGCTGCTAGATTATTTTTAACTGTTTGTATAGACTCCAAATGGACTCTCTCTTTTGCCTCATAATGGTGCAGGTTATTTTTACTTTTTTCTAGTTCATAGTCTGCTTGATTTAATCCATCCTGTTATGAAAAAATCAGAATGAAATATAAACTGATTTTACTAATACAGAAAAAGCACCCAAAGAATATAGCACTGGACAATTAAGCCATTAAAAATATAGTAAAACTGGGAAACAAGCATTATCAACAATATCCTTGACTTTATTAGAAACTGAAACCATCACTTACTACTGCTACTGCTACGAAATAATGATTATAACTGCTCCAGTATCGTAGCACTTTCAGTGAATTAAAATTTGGCTTTAAAAGTGTTTCATTCATTTCAAAACATAAAGAAAATAATTTTTCTACTGTAAAAACTGGAGGGGGGAGTTAGTTGGGGAAAAAGGGGAAAAATTATTCTACACCTTGACAAATTTAGCCAATGAGAAATAGGTGAGACATTTAAACAGATACAATATTATTAGTTTTTTTAAAGTTAGTCAACTTGTTCCATGAATTTAAAAAAAATCAAAGTTGATGCCACATACAGTATTTTACAGATGCATACACCTATGTATATGCATGTAAATCTGCATCCGTACAATACCTGGACTGGGACTGCTTCCTCTTGTATTTGATGAATTTTTTCTTTAATTGTTGCCAACTTCTGTTCTGCTTCTTGCAGACTAGATTTCAGTTCCTCCATCTTTTCTTTCTGCTTCCGTATGCCCTCTTTAATTGCCTCCATCTTCAGCCTGTTATCTTGTACTTCTTCTTCCTTTTAAAATATAGCCATATCACTTATAACCTACAGTCAAACCTCGAGATAAGAATAGCTCGACTTAAGAAAAACTCAAGATACATCTGGAAATCTCAGGGGGGAAAATCAGGTTTGAGATAATTTTTAATAGGTTTTTTTAAATAAGTAATTTAATGCATTCCTAATGAAAATTACATTCAATGCATTCCTATGGGAAATTCAAGATAAGAATTTTTCAAGATAGAACCAACCTTGAGGAATGAATTAAATTCATATGTAGAGGTTTGACTATACTTTGACTTGCCCACTTTAAAACTAGGCTCCAATCCATCTGAGACAATCAATCTCATGTTTAATAAATGTGGGTTCAAAAGTAGACAGCAAATCAAGAGACGGCCATCCCTGTTCCCATTCAAATGCTAAGCATTGTTCCACCAGGACTGAATCAAGAAGAAAGGATGGCTAAACACCATGAGACCATTAGAGACAAAAAAATAATTAAGGTCCTTAACTCAAGTTAAGGTCCTTGTCTCATTAGACCAGGAGAAACACATGTCCAAGAGGGCTGAACCACATACCCTCTCAACTGTAATACCTCTGAGGCTTATTGATCACTTAAATTCACAGACAGTAGACACTTGAACTATAAATCAATTGTGAAATTCTCAGCCAACACTAATTTGGAGGTTATTGCCATTTGCCAACTGATTATCACCAATGTTGATGATATGAAGATGGATGAAATTAGCAAGAGAAGAACTTTGAGAAGATCTGGACATTTACAAAGAGAAAACATCTCAAAAGCAGAGAAGGTTTAAAAAAAAAGTGTGGCTTTAAACAAGCACTCATGTTTCACTAACACTATATAGCAAGTCCTGTGACAACTGAAGGACTAGTAGATTTTTTACACAGCAGGTGATGTTTGCCTCCAAGACAGAATTTTATTATTTAATTTTTTATTTAATTTCTATGTCATCTCTAGTACAAAGGGTATTCTGGGCAGTTAGCGTGGTTAAAACATAAAATATTGGCTAGTACCGGTACTTAAAAAAATCAAGAGAAAATAGACAAAACAAAGAACAAAATAACAGGACAGCAATAATACAGTGGGCAACAAAATGCAGCATAAGAAGTGAATGAATAGTCCTCTCTAAAGGCTTTTTCTAAACAATATTGTTTTAATTTATTTTTTAAAGGCAAGGAGAGTTGGACCTTCATGGAGTTTCCTTGCTATTTCATAGCAAAGCTGCCACTGTTTAAAAGGTCTGATTTGTTGTTACCGATGTAGGGGCCTCTCTGGGATGGGGGGTGATCTCAATTGAGAATACTCAGCAAATCTAGTGTGGTTTGCAGATATCCATGGATGGGAACATTCCCTCATGTAGCAAGGTACCAAACTATGGAGAATTTTATATATTAAGGTGAAAACATTGAACCTGATGTGGTACCTGACAGGTTACCAGTGCAAAGTGGCCAGAGACAGAGAGATGTGAGAGAATCTGCTCCAATACAAAAATCAATGTACCTTGCTACATGAGGGAATGCTCCCAACCATGGATATCTGCCCACCACACTAGATCTGCCGAACCTTCTCAATTGAGGTTGCCCCCATCCCCACCCCAGAGAGGCCTACATCGGTAACAACAAATCAAGCCTTTTAAATGGTGGCAGCCTTGTCTTAGACCCACTGAATTCTCCAAAGAAGTCTCAAGGGAAGCCCCAAGTAGAGTATTTCAATAGTCAATCCTTGATATTACTTGTGCATGGACCCAAGTTGTTAGGGACCTGCCATGTAGAAAAGGATGCGACTGGCAATGCTGAAAGAAGGCTGAGCACATCGCCATAGCAATCTAGTGTTCCGTTGACACATGCATCTGTGAGGGGGAATCTTCCTCAAACAAATGGCACAGTATTTAAAGAGCTTAGGTCTTAGGAAGTAAAAGTTTAATTTTTATTTGATTCTATGTCCAAAAATTTGCATACACACAAAAAAACCTCAATAGGAATAAGAGATTTTTCTCCACTCTGTATGTTTATTTTGTAACATTTTTGATGTGAAAAAGAGGCATGTGACCTTTGCAGACCCAAAATTACAGTACAGTATTGAGAATTCAAAACTAAGGATCTGTGATATAATGTAGACAGAAAAACTCCCCAACAATCTTACAGAAGCCTATGGAAGAGCATGGTTTTGTGAATGGATTAGTAGAATTCATTTACCAAAATTTTTAAACATTGCATGAATACACAGCCTCATGCTCCATAGCTGAAAACTAATCCTTATTCATTATGAATAACCCTTGAACTGTAATATATCTTATATAGATTTTTTCTAAGAATCTAATTTAAATAGAAAATCCAGTTTAAATTTTAAAAATCCAATCTTTTTTATTATTTTAAAAAAGCACTGATTTTTATCCACCTGGAACTAAGTGGGAATTTGAATTCAGGCACCCTCAGTTACTTATGCACTGTTGGGACATAATTTCTTTTAGAAAACACAAGTCAAATAACTTTTTTGTCGACTGCAACTCATAACCAAGAATGCATTTTTTCTTGAAGCAGGAAAAATGTCATTGGTGTGAATTTGTTTAAGGTGGATCCCAGCTTGCCATGAAGTGACCCACACATTATGATCTCGAAGCCATCCCCTGCACCACACACAAAATGTGACTTGCAGGATTCAACACCGGGACTGCAATGGACTGCTGCAGCCTTGAGGATATTGACAAGGTGCACCTTCACAGCCAGTCCATTTGGCATGGCCTCTTCTGCCTCCATGACCATTGGGAATCAGAGTTCCTCCTCTGCTCATTTTGCCGTTGGGCCCAATCTGATGGTTTCCAGTAGCATTTCCTCCACTGAGGGGAACCATCACCCCACCTAAAAGGGCTAATCTGCCCATAGCCATTGGCCCCTTTAGGGAGTCAGGTTAGTTAACCACCACCTGACACTTAGCGTTGAGTCGCTGTCTGTACGATCTACTCCATTACCACAGCAGGATGACCAGCCAGACATGATAATGTCTAATTATGTAAATAAATAACTATTTATTTAAATAACTTACTGAATCAGGCTATCAGGAAGTATTCATAAAATTTTCTGTAAAGCCAAACACTATGTGAACTATTGAATACTATGCAAACAATGAACAAAACTGATACTAAAAGACTCATATCATGCTCATCAAACAAAAAATGAGCATAATAAAATTATGTGCACAACACACATACTACACTATAAAACAGAAATGAACAAAAATATCTTACCAGTGTAGAAATGACCACAGACTGGTGTTCTTCTACATTCTCAAGATCTGTAATTTCTAAGTTAATTTTTCTCATTTTTATCTAAAACAGGAAAGAAAATAAATATTATGGAGGAAAAGATCTACTCTGGATTTAACAGCAATGTTTAAGGTATACTGTGACACACTTTTATAAGAGTCTTGGTGAGATTCAGTGGCTCAACACACACAGATGTGTTTTCTGACTGTGTTCAGATTACAGGGCACTACATATAGATAGAAGTCACTGGATGTGTTTAAACATCATGTTTAGAACTTTTCAAAGGATGACCTATGTAAATGACAGTGGGAGGAAAAAGAAACCTGTTTGCTGATTACAGAGTCTGAGAATACCTAAAAAAAACCAGAAGTTACTGAAGTAATGAAGCAATAAAGACAGCAAGCGAATTTTTTTTTTAAAAAAAATCAAACTACAAAATATAATATTAGCTATAAAATTAAACACAAAGAAAAAGAGAGAATATAATATAATTATCCAAATGAAAACAATTACTGGCTATTGTTAAACAAGGCAGAGTTTCATTTTCTTTGTATCCACAGTAAGGTGTTTTGTTTTGTTTTTTTGCAGCTCTGTCAAATGTCTGTTGATATAGCAATAAAGATAGTAAGCATAGTTCTGATTGTTTCAAATGGAATATAGTTAAAGAAAATCATCACAACATCAGAACTTACATTACTAGGAAAGAATCTCTTCATAAACCAAGTACAGTGTAGGGAATACACAACCCTCTGAAATTTGCTAGTCTTTTTCCAGCACAATGAACTAGAACAGTGGGAGGTGGAATTCAGCATTGACTGGTAGACTTAAAAGCAGTTCAAGTTTGGTTCATTCTGAGCCACCTGAACTGTATATCTCTTATATCAAATTGCACATGATAATAGTTTTTCATGCATGATTTTTATTCATGGCAATAGATTTCACTGTAGGAAATGGTATGAACATTTATGCACCAGGATAGGACAGTTTCATCCCATGGAGTCATTTTCTGTTGTAGAATTTGCATGGAGACTAAACAAAACTATAGGCATTCTGTGGTACTCTCAGCTGAAAAGTTAAGAGTCAACAAATTTTAGCCATTACAAGATCCAGCCTGTGCTTATTTTACGTTGCAAAAATAATTGTATATTAGTATATTGTATGGGAGACATCGTAAGTGACTGGCTTTGATTGCCAGTTAGATAAAGTTTCTGAAAATGTATTTCTTTCCTTGTCGCTTGCTGTGAATAAGAATTTATAGTCCATGGACTTGGAGAAAAACTTATCTACAGACTCCCCAAGGTTTGCTGACATTAGTCTAAGCATTACATTACCATCAAGGTTACTAAGGTAAACAACTTCATGATACACAGAAAGCACATAATTTTAATCATCTCTGCTTTCAGCCACTCTGGCTCACTCCTATGAGCTTCCCTGAACATTTACAGTAAAAAGACACTGATAATTTTCATATATTAAATGACATAAAAAATCTGAAAAATAAGTGTTAGATAGTTAAAAAAAACACCCTACAGTCCAGTAATTACTTTCAGTCTCATAACTTCCTATTCCTCTCTTACCTGTAGATTTTTTTGGTCCTGATGATGTCTGTTCAGTTGGAGAGTGTTGTCTCTTATCTCATCCTCAAGTGAAAGTATTTGTTGTTGCAGTTTTAACAAACTGGCTTTTTTACAATCAACTTCTTTCTCCAAGTGGCTTAGAGAAACAAACAAAATAAAAGAAAACAAGTTGCAAGTTCAATGTCCAAAAGAACAGAACAGGGGCAAAGTATGTTCATTTCTCTTGCAGAAAAAGAAAGCTGGCAGTTAGTTTGATGCTCACCCAGTAGCGTAGGGAGGGTTTCAGTTGCCCGGGGCCGCAGGCTAAACTTGCCCCCGCCCCCCGGCTTGCCCCCCCCCCAGGTAGGAAAGTCCTACCTTCGGGTTTTGCCAGGCTAGGAGGCGGGGTGGCCACAGGGTGGGAATCCGACGGCGTGGGCGAGGGTCTGGGGAGGTGCGGCGCAGGCCCAGTGGGGAGCCCACTGTCGGGGTCCCAGGCGCACAGCCGTCCCGCCTCTGAGCCTGGCAGCTCGGCCGCCTTTGGCGGCAGCGGTGCCCAGGAAGGCAGGAAGCGAGGCCAGCGGTGGCTGCAGAGCAGCGCCCGTGGTCGGAGAAGCACCATCCAGACCTTGCTGAGAGGGGAGGTCCTTGGCCTGGCCGGCGCTGCTCCAGCCTCGGGTGCTGGGCCGCAACGACCACCGGCCTCGCCCCTCTAGGCGCCGCTGCCGCCGCTGAGCTAGAAGGCAGGGCAGCTGTGCACCTGGGACACTGACGGTGGGCTCACCGCTGGGCCTGTGCCGCCCCAGCCTGGTAGGGGATAAGGAGGGGACGCCTGGGGAGGACGGGGAGTGGTGCCCCCTGACCTCCACCGCGCCATCAGGTCCGCGCCCTCCGGGGTGGGGCCCAGAGCGCTGGTGGTGGCAGAGTTTCCTGGCACCCGCCCCGGCCACCAGTAAGTCCAGGGGAGCGGCGTCAGCCCCCCCCCCCCCGCAAAGTGGCACCCGGGGCGGGCCGCCCCCTCGCTACGCCTTTGTGCTCACCTTATATCAGCCTCCACATCTCTGCTGAGGAATCTTGAACTGGTATTTTCAGAAGAATAGTACCGCCTCTCAAACACCTGATCACCATTCACAGTAAAGGCTTCTCTACAATTTCTGGGAGGTTTGTTCTGCTGCATAACCCTACGGGCTTCCTGATTATTCTAGGGGAGAAAAAATTGTAACAAAAGCTCTTGTGGACTGTAGTATTTAGATCAAGCTTTTTACAAAATACTTTTATTTATATTTCATATATACTAACTAGGTGACTAACATGTTTTTGGATAAACAGTCCTTTGAAATTTCTTGCTGAAAAGCCAGCCATTATATTCCAATAATTTCTCATCCTCTTTCATCTATACCAGGGGTTGCCAACCTTTTTAAGTTGGGGGTTGGGTCACGCTCTCCCACAGTTGAGGGGAGCGGACTGGTGGTGTCCCCTCCCCACTGTTTACGATATCCGTAAACGATTCCATGGCTGATTCCGGCAGCAGCATCTGGAGCGAGGGCAGGGGTCAAATTATTTGGCACCATGGGCCAGATCCAGCCCACAAGACATAGTCTACCTAACCTAGAATATATGGAAGGGACTTAATTCTAGGCAAAATGTTACAATTCAGTAGAATTTGCCACTTCCCACCCCACCCCTCCACAAAGAGAGCATGTGCTATGAGAGAACACAAATTAAAATTCAAGTCACACTTGAAACTCTGCCTGATCGTAAGGCTTTTCCTTATGGCAAAGGTGAGGAATTCCTTCCAGCTAGAGGGCCAAATTCTTTTTCAAAACACTTGGTGGAGACTGTATCCCAATGGTGGTCAGGGCCAAAGGCCAAATCCCAAAATATCACTATTATTTTAGCTTAAAGTTCTTTCTACCAGCAACTAAACATAAAGACTGGCATTTAAGCTTTTCTTTAAAAAATTGGGGGGAGGGGGGGCAGAAAAAACACTAGAAAACCATAAAACAATGATATCCTGGGGAAGAGAGCAGGGTCATGAAGGGAAACCTAGAGGGCTGTTTAAGAACCCCAAGTGATCATTTTCACTAAAAAAAAATCCTCACTCCCAAATAAAACAACAAGTAAATCTGGAAGACATCTGCCACTTCAAATGGTTTAATACAGGGGTTCCCAACCTTTTTATGCCCCAGGCCTGACCACACACACCCCCAGACAACTGAGCGGGCCAGTAGTGTGGTTCCCCCACCATAAAACACGTTCACGGTAGTCGTAAATACATTTGCACAGGCATGGGCATTTGACGGCTGTCGTTGACAAGTCCGCTTCTGCTTCCGGGGTGGAGGAAGCCATAGGCTGGCCACCTCTGGTTTAACAGGTTGTACAAAATTTTCACGCAAGAAGTACAATGTAAAGTGAGCCAAATGATCCCAAACACAGGGGTACCTCAGTTAACATAACAAATACGTTCTCCAGGACGTTTCTTACAGTGAAAATTACTTTAATCAAATTTCCCATAGGAATGCATTGAATGCAATTTCCCATGGGAATGCATTGAAAACCAATTATTCTGCTCCAGAAAAAAATCCGTAAACGGAGCCACTATTTTCTATGGATTTCCGTTTGTTAAGCGATTTTTATGTTAACCGAGCTGTTTGTTAACTAAGGTTCCACTGTACATTAACTTTTCTTTTTCTGTGTGTAATCTTTAAGAGAATAAAATCTTACTTTAATTAGCAGGACTGTTTCTATACTTCGCATGTCAATTAAACAATTGGCTACTACTGTATTATCAATTTCTAATGCAGTCAGAACTGTTGGGAAGTCAGGGTGAACAACAGCCCTGCCAGAAAAACAAACAAAAACACACCAATTGAAGTCGTATAGTATATTTTGAAACATGAGCCAGTAGACCAAATGCATTTAGTTCAAGTTTTCTAAAAGATAACAAAAAGCAAAACTAGAGAACTTTTCAAGTACTGTATATAAGAAATTACTTAACACACTCTTTGTCCAGGCTAGGGCTTCCCAACCTTTTCCTGCCAGGGACCTGACCACATCATCTCAGTCAACTGAGGGGCCTGTCACATGGTCGTCATCCCTCCACTGGTGGAGCGTGCATTTGCGCTGCATTTTTGGGCATTTTCCCCTCCCTTGGAGAAGGGAGTGAGGGAGGAACATGTGCCATTTTTGAAGTTTTCACTGAGTTTTCGCATTGTTTTGGTGTGAAAATGTGATTCCGGCACTTTCAGTGATGTTGGGGCACTTCCAGCATTGGCAGCAATTTGGCCCAGGGGCCAGATGTGGCCCCTGGGCTGTTGGTTGGGAACCTGTTCTAGGCGCATTGTAATGCTGCATCTTTATAAATTTGTTGGCTGTTCCCAAGGCAATGAGGACTGGGAAATTTGATTGTACAACTGGCTGCAGTTTCTGCTTTGACTGATTCTGCAACACACCTTAGGAAGTGCTTCATGAATAGCAAGCCTAATTATCCAACATGATTTCAATCAAAGGAATGCATTCAGTATTACAGATGGGGCCAATTATGCAGAGGTCTCTTTGTTTTTATGTAGTGACGACAGTGTTAAGGCATTTTGAGTGGTATTGTACAAAGATTTCTGCCCAGTGTGTTAGTATAGCTTTAAGACTCTTGCAGAACCTTAAACACAGGTGTTTGGGATTGAGGCACAGACTGATTACACGGCTGTGTCTACCTGGCATATGTGCCTCAGCAACAGCACAGCTGTAGCCACTTATTGGTATAGCATAACAACAGCACGGTATAACTATGGCCAACTGAGGAAGGTTATGCTGAGGAGGGTATTCTACTGAGAAGGAAGAACTGCTGGCAGACTGACCACTGACTTGAGAGGGAAAAGACGTGCTGTATGAAGCTCTGTTTCTCTGAGAACTATCAGGTACTTCATACTACTGAGAAGAAGCACACTGACTTTGGCAACCTGCAGTCAGTGCTTTTGCTAGCAGGACTCTGTACATGCTCTTTGGACTGGAGCCATCAGAAGATTCCAAGCTCTGTTGCAACTGTGGGGCTTGGAGACAGACTGGTACCTGTGTATATAGTTCTGTGTTTATTGTCTTTCCCTCACTCACAAGTAAACTGCACTATTCACTGAAGCTGCATGTGTGTGTGTGTGTTTGCACCCGAACCTTCCGCTGAGCAATAGCTTAATGGCTACTCTGCTATGCTGACACACATACCGCCAAGAAATCCCTGACAGACAGAATCCTATACAATGCTATTTATCCTACCAGTTTCCAATGAATTCAAGTGGGTTTATGATTGCTTTGGTATTTTCGAAATAATCTGATAATAGGAAATTGGGGGCTGGGTCAACCTTGATTCTTGATCAGGATCAAACTCACAACCTTTTGTTTGCAGTATAGCAGTTTAACCACTGTGCCACCAGGGCAGGAGAGTTAAAATAATATATTTAACTCCATAGTATCCATAACTATGGGCATGGCAATAATATAAATTTATAAGAGCTGACAGAGGAGCTCTAGGCAATCAATAGAATATTATGCTAACATTGTTCAATTATACTCCTTAACTATAACACAGATTAATTACTAACTTAATCAAAATCAATAAATGAGATTCTAGACAAAAAAGTCAAATATACTCACCTTGACCTTACATCATAAACATAATTTCGAAATCTATTAACTATGATTTGAGGACGAGACCCAGGCTGGCAAAATTTGGACATCAATTCTTGTAACACTCTTTCATCTTTATGGCTGTCACAGCAAAATGCCAGAACCAGGGTTTTCAAACATGACTCAACAGCCAGTGCAAGTTCAGCATCTTTCAAATGAATAAATGCACCTGAATGCAAGAAGTAATACTTAGCATAGTATATAAAACCACACTGAACTACTACAGATGTACAGGCAATGATTCTCAACTTCTCTCCAGTGATGTAAAGATTAGGAAGGACCAAATTTCAGGGGTCACTGTAGGACAAATTAAACACAATGGCCAGATTTCTACTAGGGACTTATGTCAGCATAAGTCACAGTAGCAAACTGTTAACTAGTGGCCTTTGAGAACACTTGGCCAGCTGAGCGGGGAGCTGGTGGCTTGAAAAACCATGCTGCCTCCGCCTCCGGACTCTCCCCCTAGGCCAGTCCAGCTGGGAGAAGACCCAGCTGAGCGGGGAGCTAGCGGCTTCAAAACTGTGCTACCTCCACCACTTCCGGACCCTTGCCCTTGCCCAGTCCGGCCAGGAGAAGACCCAGCTGAGCAGGGACCTGGCAGCATCAAAACCACACCGCCGTCACCACCACTACTTCCGGACTCTCGCCTGTGCCTGCCCAGCCTTTTTGTAACATTTTTCCTCTGTAGTGTTTTGTGTAATGTTTCTATGTTTTTTGTAATATTCTTGTAACTTTATGATGTATATCGGGGCTTTATTTTACTGTACTATATTTTATGATATTATTTATTTATTTACTCAAATTTATATACCTCCCTCTTTACCAGGGCAACTCAGGACGGTTCAATTGTTTTGATTATACTCCAACACTGTATTGTTCTATTGAATTGTTACATTGTATTCGATTGTATTGTTACATTGTATTGTTATTTTTGTGTTTTGTGTTGTTCTGCCCCATTGCACTGCTGTATTCTATTGTTATATTTTACAGTATCACATCGTATTATATTGTCTATTATACTGTTGATGCTGTGAGCCGCCCTGAATCGTTTTTCACCACGTAGGACGGAATATAAATTGAATAAATGAAATGAAATGAAATCTCATGAGGATACTCCAAGATATATTTCTTAAAGGTGCTTCTCAATGCTTTGCCAAGTTGTTTACAAATAAAAAACCTTTACTTGTACACATCAGCAAAAAGATTAACTGATTGTGATCCTGTTCCCAGCATTTTTTTTTATCCTATCAGATGATTACCACATTAGAGAGTCTGAGAAAGCTTTGTAAGCTTCCTGCAATGCTGATTTAGGAAGTCTTCTTTGTAGGACAAGTCTACAAAGAGGCCCACTGGGTCAGACCAAGCAAACTAACATTTCACATAGTAATCAGCCATAATTCTAAGTATCTGCAGGCTGCTGATTTGGTATGTGAACTGCTTTTACACTCTTTCATGAGGTATCATTTCCTTCCGTACCCCCATTCTGTATATCACACATAAATGATATCTTTTCCCAAGATACAAGGACTCTTATTCAGCATCAACGATAGAGTTTTCCTCAGAATAAAAAGAACAGAGTCTTGATGCTCTGTGACCACAAAGCAATAAACACAGGACTAAGCAAAAGATCAAGAAAACACCATCTTTACCATATTGCTTCAGAATATAAAGCAGAGGTGCCCAAACTTTTTGGGCCACAGGCCGGTCAAGTGCTTCAGGGAGCTGGTCACTATGGCCCGGGAGCCAGATCCAGGCCCCAATACCAATTCATCTGGCCCACGAAGCCCTTGTCACTCCTGGCAGCGTAGTTTGGGGCCCCCTGATATAAAGACTGCAGCAAAATCTTCAGTGTTTATTTACTGGGAATGAGTAATACACTACCTATTGGTCCTATGGGTTTATATCGGAACTGCCTTTGCTGATGAGCCCTTTCAATTGCTTCACAAAGGTCTGGCATGTAAGTTCCAAATCTCATCAGTCTATTTGTTTTACTGTCCTTCAACTCTTTTAACTGCCTTTGGCGCAAATCCAGGGATTGCCTCACTTCATGTTCTTCCTTCCTAAACAAATAAACAACTGAAATATTATCCATATTTAAAAGAGTAATTCCACTACTACAGCCACAAAAGGTATTTTACACACTGATCTGGCTAAATGTTGTCAGGTACACAAGTCTTAACGTGCTTCCCAATTGAGACTTGAAAAGTTATTTGGGCTGGTAACGCATTTGCCAAGTATCTAAGTAGAGTCGAACACCATATCACGAATGCCTCATACAGCGAAAAAAATCATACAACAATGAGGATTTGAAAAAAAACCCATTGTGCCCCAATATAACAAAAATTTACATAATACAATGCAATGCATCTCTATGCGAAATCCCACAGAGATTTTCATTGTATAATGCATGCATCGTATAAGGAAAAAAAATCAGGTAACGAAGTACCTTGTAGAACGAATTGTTTTCGTTATATGGGGTTCTACTGTAGCTCTCTTCTACAAAGGAAAAGCCTAGACCAGGGGTCTGCAAACCTGGCTCTCCAAGTGTTCTTGGACTTCAATTACCAGAAACCCAAGTCAGCACACCTGCTGATCAGGGCTTATGGGAACTGAAGTCCAAGAACATCTGGGGAGCCAAGTTTGCAGACCCCTTGTCTAGAATAACTACTTTTATTTGTATGCCTTCACTAAATTGGATGTCAGGCATTTCTGCCAAAGTGGAAAAGTTCACAACGTTGCAGAAAAGCCCATCCCCAAAGTTGCTCAAAGAAAGAGAAGCACATGCATATTCCTCTCGTACCATTGGGGAATACAGTTGTACCTCACTTAAAGAGCATAATGTGTTCCACAGGACTGCTCTTTAAGCGAGTTTGCTCTTTAAGCGAAACACCATTGTAAGTGAACAATTGTGGGGGGGATTGCAAACCCCGATTTATTTGTTAAGCGAGTTTTTGGTTGGCTTTACTTGTTAAGCAAAGCGAACATTCAGAGAAAATTCTGCTTTTTAAGCAAGTTGCTCTTTAAGCAAGATGCTCTTCATACGAGGTTTGACTGTGTTCATTACAGCAAATATAGACTATATATGCTAATTTTGGACTTAAAGGGAACAGAATAGCCTACGCAGAAAAAGTACAAAAAGAGTTCTGACTTGTGGCTAAATCACACAAAAAGAATCACTATCTCAGCTACGTTTGTTAAACTTACTTAAGTGTAGCAGTATCTTCCTTATATGCAGATATAGCTTGCTGAAATTTCTTTATCTGATAACTGACTGATTCATCTTGGTCATGCAACATTCCAAGCTGCTCCTTTAATGTTTCAATTTTTCTCTGTTTTTCCAACCTTTCAGGCTCAGACATTTGTTCAGCACTGCAAAGCAGACAACAATACAGTAAGTGTTTCAGCAAAAGCAAAACTACAAAGAATAGGCATTTGAAGTATTAGTAAAGGTCTCCCTTGCTCGAAAGCCAGTCATATCCAACTCTAGGGTTCAGTGCTCATCTCTGTTTCAAAGCCAAAGAGCCAGCGTATTTAGTGCAATTTTTTTTCTTGCATAGCTTTCTTGTATACTCTATATGATTAAACTTATAAGGATTAGGTAAATGATATGGAGACTTGGCAAAATCAGTATTGGTTTTACAATGTTCAGTCTCAAACAGAGCAATTTTTTTAAAATCCCACACATACCTGATGTTTAGGTAAGGTAAAGTTCACCCTTGCTTGAAAGCCAGTCATATCAGACTCTAGGGTTCAGTGCTCATCTCTGTTTATAGCCAAAGAGCCAGCACTGTCTGCGTTTGCAGACGTTTCCATGGTCATGTGGCAGGCATGACTAGACACCGGAACACATGGAACGTTGTTCACCTTCCCACCAAAGTGGTCCCTATTTATCTATTTGCAATTTCTTGCTTTCAAACTGCTAGGTTGGCAGGAGCTGGAACAAAGACGGGAGCTCACTTCATCCTGCAGTATTCAGGTATCAAACTGCTGATCTGCCACTTTCCAGTAAGCGTCTTAGCCACTTAAGCCACTGCAGTGTTTACACACTCACAAAAGAAAAGAAACCGTTCATTTAACCCAAAAAGTCATGGTGGAAATTGTATCCCCTAGAGCAGTGTCTCCCAACAAGGGGTACACAGCCCACTTGTGGACTTCAATTCCCAGAAGCCTCAGTCAGTACATTGGCTGATCAGTGCTTTGGGGAAAAGACTTAGCCTTCTGGGAATTGAAGTCCAAAAACCAGCATTTGGGAAACACTGCCCTAGAGCAGTGATGGCAAACCTTTTAGAAACTGAGTGTGACTCTGCTGTATGTTGATGTCCCAAATTTGCAACTCCACCTATTCTTGAATTACAATTCCAAGAAGCCCAACTAGCACAGAACTAATCATACTCTAAGACTATTCAGTGCACTCTCTGGGGCCTCAAGTTTGGGAATGTCTGCTGTTGACCGCAATAAACCCATTATTTCATTTCAGATGTTCTATATTATTAAGAATGTGTGATATAGGGAATAACCTAGCTACTAGGATTTATTTTGCATTTACTTGGGATCAAAGTTAAGTACAGGATGGATAAATGAAAATATTCATGTTTCCAGGAAGAGGATAATTTATGATCTTAACCAATTTTCTTGGGGTGAAACTTCAAAACTAATTGTTTGCTTTAAACCAAAGGGGTTTTTCTTTGCTTTTTAAAACATGTGAACACACACATATCAGTCTGGAGGGTGTGTGTATGAGTGGGGGAGTCAATCTTTACTGAACAATATTACAGGATTATCTCTTTAAGGCAACATATAAATCTAGAAGCAAGAAGTAAACCGTAGTGAAGAACTTTAGACTCGCCAACATCTCCAGTTAGATCTCTAAGGAATACACATCCAATCACCAAGGAGACAGGGCTGCCATTTCAGGGTTTTCCCCAAAGAGGCAAGTCTTGAATACTACCAAATGTTACAAATGTTCATAGATTCTCCACTGGAAAACCATTCCAGGAACAGACATGTTCCTTTAAAAGCTAGTTCTACCCAGGAGGCAGGATAATAAGTATACATATTTTTCATGCTGTAATTGCCACTCTAAGCTGTCCACTTGGGTAGAAGGCACAAATTGAGATGTCAAGCTATATTAGAGAGCAAATTTTCCTGGGAATTCTAGCCTACTTCACAAGATGAACTGACCAGAATCTAACTGCAAACCTATTATGGCATAATTCCATTGGTATAAATCTCAGCAGTGAATTGCTGCAAATTAAGATGTTAAAATAGTCATTTGCAGTTGCATGCTGGGTTGCGCAAGTGTACATATGAGAACAAACACCTACACTGACTTCTTAATTTGTGGCCATTTGCCACTGAGATTTATTCTGCCAGAAGCCATTAATTAAAAGGATGTTAGCACTGCATGTCATTCAGAACTTAATTTACGCAGACAGATACATAGTTGGTGGTTGGATTGCAGACAAAGAAATCAGATGGAAATTAACTACAAAAAGTACACTAACTGATCATCTGGAAAACTGTCGCTGAGCAAATATTTCAGTACTACATGCATTCGGCTTATACTGTTTCTTTTGTTTTTTAATACCAATTAAAGGTATATTTGGCCAGTGACTGCAGTGGATAAAATGTCGGCATGACATAGAAGGAAGGGATGGATCTCTCTCTCTCAAATCAGCTATACTTCTCTAATAGAGTGACATTAGGCAAGTGGAGTGCAAAAACAGTCTTCATTGTGTGACATACCCACAAACACCTACAGATGCACCTGTGGATTTGGAGCCAGCCTGAGAAGCTGGCTTAAAGGCAGAAAGCATTACCTCTTTTTCAGTTCTTCAATTTTTCTGCAAAGTTGTTCATGATCTTTCACTAAGCGCCTCAGTTCAGCTTGAGATCGATTATATGCTGCCTGAGTGAGAAAAACAGACCTTTTACAAACTAACTAGAGCAATTTTGCAGTGAACAATGACAGTAGGGACACAAACTAAAAACAATTGGAAACCAACTGGCAGTTACACTTATTTTAAAGAGAGTTTTTTTAGCACTTTCCCCTGCTACAAGTGCAGCCATACAGCTATCCTGACAGAAGAATTTGTGCATCAGACTTCGTTAAAACTTGCACAAAATACGGAGCCTGGCTGAGAGAACATCTCAATGTTATGACTGCTTGTTCATACCATTGAAACTCAACTTTCCATTCACACACCTCAGGGGCTGTGTTGGCTCAGTGGTTAAGAAGCTCACCTTGTTAGCTGGAAGGCCAGCAAGTCGGCAGTTCGAGACCCAGGTACTGCATGACAGATTGAGTGCCCGTCTCTGTCCCAGCTCCTGCCAACCTAGCAGATTGAAACCAAGACATTGCAAGTAGATAAATAGGGACCACTTTGGTGGGAAAAGATCTTGGAGACATGAAAGGAGCCTCACTCGAGCGTCCCGAGTAGAGTTTCTCCAGCAAAAATCCTTTCAACCCAGAATAATTTCTCTCACAAAATTATTATTATTATTATTATTATTATTATTATTATTATTATTATTATTATTATTATTATTATTATTATTATTATTATTATTATTATACCTCGGCATCATTATACGCTTTTCTCTTTGCCTGTACTTCTGTTTTTGAAGCAGTACACGAAGGCTGTAATGTCTGAGCTTCTTCAGTTATCTTCTCTAGCTTCTCTTGTATGGCTTTATGCTTTTCTTCTGCTAAATTTACCTTAGCCTGAAAAACAGAGAGATATCATGAAGCAATTAGAAAATTCATTAGGCTAGGGAAGTGGTCCTCAAACTTGGCTCTCCAGATGTTCTTGGACTTCAATTGCCTGAAGCCCTGATCAGCAGGAATGCTGACTTGGACTTCTGGAAACTGAAGCCCAAGAACACCTGGAGAGCCACGTTTGAGGAACCCTGGGCTAAGGAAATAAGATTTGCAAACAGAAAATTATTTATGCTGGAAATCTTATGAAACATATCAGAAAGGTTCACCATGATCGCATTGTTTGGAATGGGGTAAAGTAACAATATTTTACAGATAAAGCAGGGGCGACTCAACGCCATCTTGTTTTTCAGGCCGACACCTCAATATAGTACACTCAGTTGTGCACTTTGCTGAAGAGCCTAAATTGGGACTTTAACTTTTCACTGTGGCCCCCTACAAGAACCAGATTGAGTAACCTTGAGCAAACTATGTACTCTCATAGCTCCCTCAAAAGAAGGGAATGGTAAACCAATTCTGACTCTGGAAAGGGTTACTATTAATCAGAATTCACTTGACAACACACAATTATTATTAAGCTACAAATCAGGATTTGAATTTGAAGCAAGATTTACATGAGCTGAACCATATAATCTTGCCGACTTCCAAAGGCAGAATGGGACAGTGATTCTGCTTGGAATCATCTTTAGAGTTAGAAAACTACCACAGGCCCCTTGACGGGCATGTTATGCAAAGGCACTTGACTATCAGACTTTAATTTAATTTAATTGTTCGATTTTTATGCCGCCCCACTTGCCTAAGCGGCTCTGGGCAGCTAACAACAATACAAAAAGAACTGGCATAAATAGCAGGAGTCATCCTGTTCTTCTTTGCTTAGGCAAAAGTCAGCACTTCCTATCTACAGAGACACTGGCAGGACCAGGGTACAAGTTCTTAATTTTTTAAAAAAAATGTTAATAAGGTCCTTCAGTCTGACCTCACTCTGCCATTTCTTTAAAAGCAAATGTTCACCTCATTTTGGCCTTGTTAATACTGAAATGTGGCTTTTTCATTCATGCTGGTACAGTGACATGAACTTTAAGCTCTCTTCCACAAAATTTTTGTTAATAATATATCAGATTCTAAATAAAATAGTCCAAATCTGGAAAGAAATCTAAGTAACCATTTCTTCTGTCTTCTACAGACAAAGACTTTGTTTTTCATATACTGTATAAAGCATTCTTCTCTTCTTCTTATGGTCCTTATTTATTAGATCAAATTTGTATTACTGCCCACGCAACAAGCGACTCTGGATGGTGCACAACACTTACATCATCAAACACATAAAATCACCCACCGTAAAACTTTAAAAACCCTAAAAATTCCTCCCTACCCCCACCAATTAAAATACTAACTAAAAGTGTGAGCGGTCCTCATTATATAAGCCAGCAAAAAGGGGGGGGGGGGGCGACTACATCACCAGTGCCCCACACCTGCTTTGCCAGCCAGGTTTTTAGATCTTTTCTGGAGGGCAACAACTCTGTCAGTCGGCAGGAGGTTCCACAGGGCTGGAGCAGACACAGAGAAGGCCCTCTTTCTGGTGCTAGAGAGGCGAGCTGATGGTGTTTTTAAGGAGCCCCTCCAGTCTGCTGAAGGGTAAACTTTTGTGGAAAAGGGATAAATCAGAACTGATCATCAAGAAACGTTCATTTAAAGATATGATTCATTCATTTAAAGATATATTCTGGGATGTAGTCTCAGAAGGAGCAAGCCGTATCAACCTACTTTTAAAGGTACAGTGGAATGCCATATAACGAGCACTTCGTATAAATTACTTCAACTAAGTGTTCATGTGCTCTGTGCGATACCCCGCATAATAAAAATATTTTTTCATTATACTGGGCATCGCCCATTTGCTTCACATAATGAAAAAAACCTCAGAACGAAGAGCTCCATGGAACAGAGTTTCTTCGTTATGCAGGGTTCTACTGTATATTAATTGCATGTCTAAAATTAGCCTTACTGCTTTACTTCAATAGAAGCAATTAGAGTCAAACATTACAACAAATACATATACTGTACCTTCCATTCTTCTACTTTCTCAACAAATTTCTCATTTCTGGCTTCTTGAGCACCAATATCATCTCTGATTGCTTTCATTTCTTTTTCAGTGTCTCTCACCTAAAATGTAACACAAATTTCTAATGTAATATCAATTTGAAGACTAAATACTGATCACTTCAATAATCAGATTAATCCCACCTGCATTGAGTAGCAGACAGTGCAACAATTACCATTGCCCAAGCTATCTGGTGCTGTAACTCCTTTAACTCATTCTGCATTTCACTCAAAGCTGCAATGGTTCTGTAACGTTCCTTTTTCTCCAAATACTGCCTCCTAAGTTCTTCCAAAAACTAGGAAGGAAAAGAAATATAAAATGGTTATGACTGGAAATGGCAGCTGCAGAAGAACTATAAAGTTTTTCCTTTCTGTAATTACTGGTTAAAGAATTGTTTAGAGAAAGTAACAGCGAGTACAAAATATTAAGAATATAACCTATAACATAAAATTTAAAAGTCTGGCTCAACATGTAACCCATTCTCCTTGGATATTAGCAATCCCAGTCGCATAGAACATAGTGTACCTACTAAATGGAACAACCCTTATACTGCCCACTTTCTCTGTTAATCTCTTATTCTTCTCTAGTTTCTCATAACATTAAATCCATTTTCAAACACTGTCTGGGAGGGGGCCCATAAACTAATTTTCTTATCTGGATATCACAACAAAATTGTAAATAAAGAAACCTGCAAATCATTACAATAACTGGACACACAAGAATTAAAAGAGATATGACAAGGCAGTAACGTCAACTTCTCAGTCTAATAAATTACAGTTTACTAAACCATGATAGCTATATTAAACCAAGTCTTTATCAATCAAGTAATTGAACTGCACTAGAAGAGAACTATTCTTTTTTCTTTTCAGAAGTTAAAACATGAATAGTCTTTGAGAATATAAAGCCAAACATCAGTACTTACCACAATATATTCACACTGCACAATGGCAAAGGTCATCCTTGCCTATGGTTGTAAAGGCAGGATTCTTAAACCAGAACTTACTGGGCACACTCCAGGGCAGGGGTTCTCAACCTACTGCCCACAGACCAGACCCGGTCCACAGCAACATTTCATGTGGCCCGTGTCGCTATCGCAACTGGAAGCATTTGCGACAGCCGTGGATGCATTTTATGGCAGTGTTTATGGCCTGGGGAACTACCAATCCAGCCCGCTCAGCTGTCTGAGGGGGAGTGGTCCGGCCTGTGGCTTAAAAAGGTTGAGAATCCCTGCTCCAGAGACCGAGTGTCCAAGGAGGAGTAGGTGACTGGGCAGGTACCATGCATGCCTATGCACCCATGTGGCATTGCTGCCACGCCTCCAGCAACATCACATGGGTGCATGCCCCCATGGGTTCCTCCATGCCCGTGGGTGCACATGCCTCTCCCCAAGAGTGTGCCACTGTCTTCTAGGAGGGGCAGGTGGGGTCTGGTCACCTCATCTCTTCCCCGCCAAATGCCTCCTGGGCAGAATTTCAGCCTTCCCTCTCACCTCCCCATTGGCAGAGGGAGAGGGCTGGGTGTGGAAATGGTGCTGCCATTGGCACTAGTTGGAGGGGGACAGGGCTTGCCTGGGATGGTGCATGTGTCCACAGAAACGCCTCTGTGTGCCACCTCTGGCGCGCGTGCCATAGGCTTGCAACCACTGCTCTAGGTTGTCAGGACAACCCAGGAATTCCAATCCATCTCCAACCCACAATGAATTACGGAAAAGCGTAGATTGAAATAACAATAAATACAACAGCTGCAACCAGGAACATATGATCACAGCGCTACATAAACAGAAAACACCACTAAATCACTCTTGGCCTTGTCGAGCAACCCTAGCCTTAGTACCTGAACATCTGTTTGCCAATGCCAGCTTACAGAGTGGGAAAATATATCTTTCTTCCATTATAGATGATGAATGCACAATAACCATTAACTGCACCTAGTATGGTATAGTGGACAGAGTGACAGACTAGGACTCATGAGACCTGGGTTTGAATCCCTGCTCAACCGTGGAAACTGTTAACTGGTGAGGTAGAACTGGTAAAATCACCCCTAAAATATCTTATTAACCTTGAAAGCCTTAGTAGGGTCACTAGAAGTCAGCTCTGGGGTACACCAAAAGGGCCTCTTCAAACACTATCGCATTTCTGAATCGCAACTGGCCGTAACTCGAGCAACGGCAACTTTGCGCCGGCTAATTTTTTTCAGGCTAGGTCAGGCGAAAGGAACTATGGAATGGACTCACCAAAAGGTGGCTTTATTTTGGCAGTTTTACTCCTGACCTAGACACAGAAGTCAGTTCCAACTTGACAGCACATAATACCACTAACAATTATAGCAGTGCGCCTCCTAATGTGTATACCTTCTACTTCCAGAGTTTGCCATCAGCGTCAGCTGCACTTTGGAAGGGGAAAGAGAGCCCGAATAGTAGGTTGTGTTGTTTTGTAAGTAAATCTGAGAGTGGTTGATAAAAAGGATGAACTGGAATGTGCAACTATGTTTCTGCAAGATACAAACAATCACTATCTGTTGTTTTGTCTGCTGCAGACTGTGCAGCAGAAAAGATGCACTCAGGGTCACCTCCTCTTCAATGAGGGAAGGTCTGACTCTGTTCGCAATGCAAAATACATAAAGTGTACCTGAGGCAACTCTACTGAGGTCCCTTTTCCAATACCATTTAAGCTACAACTAATAGGTGGCACTGGCAGGGGAACCTTTTGTCCTGTCCCAGGCCAGTGCCACTGAAGCACTGCCATGTTGTAATGGGCAACATCAGCTTCTATCTCTTCAGTTACTACTGATTCACTTAAGCCACCAAGAGTAAAACTCTGGATGTAAAAAGCACCTAGTTGGGCTACAGGGCCCTCCTTTAGTTATTTACCCTATGTAACTCCTGCCTGGTTTCTCTCGTATCCACATCCGACTAGAAAACTGGCATTTTGTAGCCCAAATTCATGGCACCTACTGTCATGCTGGACGCTGATAGATGGGGTACAAGAAGTCTACTCCACAACAGCAATGCTGGCCCAGATTCCCCACTACAGTGGCGTTTCTGGGCTCTTCTCACTTATTAGAGAGCACTTAGAGCCCACATGATTTGTTTAAGATTAGGTTAAGAATCTTGCCCTTTAAAGTGAGTGAGACTCAAAGTAAGGAAGTCTTCTTCCACTGTAGAATTTTTTATGCTTGTTTAAAGCAGTGTTTCTCAATGTTTTCAGGCCTGACCACACCTCCTAGGAAGCTGATCAGGCCAGTCACGTGGTTCCTCCCACCTGGAAGCGGAAGTAAAACACGTACCGCACATGCGCAGAACACATTTAGCTGTGTTCTGCGCATGTAGGGCATACAGTTTTTTCCACTTCCTAGTTTGGCGAGGGTGTTGTGGACATGATGAAATGGCTTTGGGGGCCTGGTCTGGCCCGTAGGTCGAGAACCCCTGGTTTAAGGTCTCAGGCATTTCAAAGAAGATCTACAACATATCTCAAAGATTTATAAACAGCTAAAGATGTCTGCTTAAAACACATAAAAACATGGGCGTATCTACCAAGATGTACCTGTTCGGTTTCATTAGAAGTGTTACATACCTGTCCTCCCTTTTCAATTTGTTCTTTTGTTCTTTCCTTGGTTTCCATGATGTATGAATAATCTTCTTTCATCTGCTCCAGCTGTGTTGCTTTCATAAAGAACTAACTCAAGAAACAATTAAGTTCATGTTTTAGCATTGCCATTCAAAAGCTGTGGGTAACATCAGGCTCATGCTGACACCTTAAGCTAGGGATTCCCAAACTCATTGCGCTGTGGGCCAGACCACACCCCCAGACAGCTGAGTGGGCTGGTCATGTGGATCCTCCTGCTGTAAACGCTGCCCCAAAACGTGTCCACAGGTGTCATAAACACCTTTACCACAGCTGCAGGCACATTTACAGCTGTCATAAATGCGTAGGCTTCTGGTGGATGTGGCAGCAGTGAAACGGGCCATCTGAAATGGTGCCGTGGGTCGGGTCCAGCCCATGGGCCGTAGGTTGAGAACCTCTGGCTTAAAGTCTGGCCTAAACATGAAAGGAGGAGGCACTTCCAAGAGCACTGTTACGTTTACAGAAAGATTACTTTTTCCCTTAACAGATTACACTGTGTTTGAACAGGAAGGGAAAATATTAGCTTTCATTGCTGCCATGGATTTCAGTGGTGTGTCTCCCTCCCGCTCAGTGTTGGGGGAGATTCTACACTGAAAGAAAGTACCCAATCTTGCTCTTTAAAAAAATACACACATGACTATTTACAATAATTCCTCCTAAAGTAACATTTGTGGAATGAATAAAGATTATTTCTTAATCAGCTCACAAATAATACTAAAACTTAATTATGTTGCTCCTTATCAGCTGAACAATAGTAATGAAAAATGTTGTTACCTTTAATATGCTACTTTTCAAGTTCTGACTGTGGACATGTTTCTGTCTTTATCATATCTGTCAGCTCCCCACTGTTGAAGAGCTGAGTATTGGTATCAGTCACAGATTTTCCGTTCTTCATAAATACCTACTGTGCTTTCCTGCACAATAACAGATTATACCATACATATTTACAAACCATCATGTAAAGTGACTTTGATTACCTTGTATTTGTCACCTTCATTTTTCGACTGCAAAAACTGCTTGCTCATTTCCTGTGTGAGTACAGACACAGGATTATCCACCTGAAACAAAAATAATCTTTACCAGATTTTTTTTAATTGACGAAGGCAAATGAGTTGGTACAAGCAAAATAAGGTATGGGAACCCTGGCTCAAAATTCTTGAGCTGTGTTCTAGAACACCTGTCCAACCCCTCTTGCTTGATGACTCCTGGAGAAAGAGTCTTCTTTTTTACATGACATATCCAATTCCCAATATTGGCAATCCTCATGGTGATCAGCCATGAAGATTGTCCCGAGAATATAATACAGTAGCCTTTGATTTGCCTTCCGCATCACAGTGTAATACCTGTACCACTGATCCAGTTCCACAAGTCACTTTCTAGTCCTTGAACCCTTTTGGCACACGTCCTCCTCGGCCCCAGGCCAGTAATGATGAAGCTGCTGCCCTCCATCAAGATGGATTCAAGTGGGATTTAATGTACTTGGGGACCATCACCCTTCCCTGTGGACTTCGCCACCACTTGGGAAACATCACCCTTCTCTGTGGACTTCTCCACCCAAGGCCATTAGCCTTCAGGGTTGTAAGGTTAGTTAACAGCCACCTGACGATCAGCATTCAATTGCTGGCAGTAGGGTCTACTCTATTACCATAGCAAGATAACCTGGCCACACTGGCCAGGGAGAGTAGTTGCCAAAAAAACAACTGGGCATATTGTTCTTGGCTTGTTTTTCTTTAGATATGAGCTGAAAATCCAGCCTGTCCATCCTCTGTCAAGCCAGTTCCCAAGTTGCACTTAATGATAAAATAAACCATGGGGCAAATGGATGTCATTTATTTTGCTGCTCCTGCTTGCAGGAGAATCAACTGGGAATCACATAGCAAAATAAACCAATCTTGTCTCAGAAGTCTGTCTCATGATTGTTTCCAAATAAGCCCAGTATTTAACATATCAACCTCCTATGATTCAAAAATCTGGTAAGGACAGATTCATAACCCTTTTTAAAAAAAATATTCCTAGCCTGTGGATATGACCCAATAGTCCTCTGTACTGCAGATTCTCAAGACACTATAACTGCAGAAAACATTTCTTCATCGACCTTTGAATGTTTACTATTGATTTAAATCAGTAAGTTAACAATTTTGTTACATTTTCTTTTAAAATGTAGCCCTCTTTAGATATTGGACATGCTAATACAGCCTACATGTCCTGGAACATTGGGGACCAATGGTGTAAGGGGCTATTGCAGTGATGGCGAATCCTTTCAAAGACCGAGTGCCCAAACTCAGCAGAATGACAATATGTCTAGTATTACCTGGATATTAAAATGATCCAAAATTGCAGTAAGTTCTTCTTTCTTTGAAGAAATTATAGAACCTGAATGTAAGATTAATCATAGTTAGCATATTGTTGCTTCCTGAATATTCCATGCATACCCCAACTCAAGGCTATATTTTTTAAATCAAATCTCACACATAAAGAGGTCCTATGCCCTTATTTTGTGCATTTTTCCTTCCCACATTCACAACTCACCGAGTTCCTTCCTGATGATACAGGCACAGCATTTGACAACAAATAACCTCAGATTTGTTTTGAGTAGTCCCTCTAAATTTCCTCAAGTTGTTTAATTGCCTCCCAATTTCTTCTCTAGTCATAGTTTTATTTACAGTCTGCGATACTGGCATCTGTGGTCAAATGACCCTCTGTGAATCCTTTAGCTGGACAGTGACTGACCATGCCCTGAAGACAGCGCTGTCCTCAATGCCATTAGTACTTTCAAAAATAATCAAGGGACAGATACCAGACTAATGGTAAGGCTTTGATCCAGAAACAACCATTCAACAGTGACAAGGCTTGACAAGTACATGAAGACATGCTTTTGGAAGTTCTGTTGGTAAGAGAAAATATCCAGGGTGAAGGTCCTGCAAGATGATCTAAAGTGTATCACCTGTAATAATTGAACCTGCTGATATACAAGTACAGTAATACCCCGGATAATGTTATGACTTGGTTCCACAAGTCATGCGTTATCCGGTTTTTAGCGTTGTCCGATACATGCATCAAACAACACACCAAAAAAAGCCCTGACTTCAGGGACAAACCGCTTTAAAGGCAGGCAGGGAAAGAAAGAGACCTCCCTACCTTTAAAGCCACCCCCATGCAACTGCAGTAGGGGGGAAAGTGCCTTCCCCCCCCCCCACGTTACTTTAGGCTTCCCTCTGCTTACTTTCCTTTCTCCGACTGCCAGCTGATCGGAGGCTTTTTTTAAAAAACTGCAGGGAAGGGGGGGAGAGAAATGTGGTTGGTTCTATAGAGAAGTAAAGGAGGCCAAAGCTTCTCTCCCTGTCACTTCGCTCCTTCCCCACCCCCAGCAGTTTGGGGACACCCCACTGCCTGCTCAGCCACAGAGAATCCACCCCAGCTCTGTTTACCTAATGTTCTTGAGCTCCGACTGAGCACCTGTTCTTGCTTTACTTCCTGAATTGAAAAAAAGGGAAGGGGGAAAATACAGAGATGTGATTGGTTCTCTAGAGACTGCCAGCTGATCTAGAGAACCAATCACATCTCTGTATTTTCCCCCTTCCCTTTTTTTTTTCAATTCAAGATGTAAAGCAAGAACAACGTGCTTAGAACATTAGGTAAACAGAACATTAGGTAAACAGAGCTGGGGTGGATTCTCTGTGGCCGAGCAGGCAGTGGGGTGTCCCCAAACTGCTGGGGGTGGGGAAGGAGCGAAGTGACAGGGAGAGATGCTTTGGCCTCCTTTACTTCTCTATAGAACCAACCACATTTCTCTCCCCCCCCCCTTCCCTGCAGTTTAAAAAAAAAGCCTCCGATCAGCTGGCAGTCGGAGAAGGGAAAGTAAGCAGAGGGAAGCCTAGGGGGAAAGGCAGGCGGCCGCTGGGGAGGGGGTTGGATTGGGTAGATGTTCTACCCAATCCAACCCCCTCCCCACACACATGAATGTACCGGATAATGCTAAAAATTGTGTTATCCGATGCAAGATTTTTCCAAAAATCTTGCATCGATATCTGATTCTAGCGCTATCCAGTACAGTCGTTGTCCAGGGTATTACTGTAAAAGCTTGGGTTACAACAAGGGTCCATTCCAACAGCTTCCGTCGTAACCCAAAAAAAAAGTAAACTGAAGCATCCATAGGGATGCATTGGGAAAAAATCCCGTTCTTGAATAGATCATTGTAAACCGAAAAAATGCATTAAAATTTATAAACCGGGATGGCATTTCCATAGGATTTGCTGTTGTAAACTGCACCAAACTTAAATTGAGGCAGTTGTAACCCAGGGTTTTACTGTACTTAAGATTCAGACCTGGCTGAAATATTATTCCTTCTTCTGGACTACAAGGATGGCTCATAACCCCATGAACCTCTCCTAACTTGGAATTTGTTTCACTAGTCCAGTCTTAGGGAAATGTCTAATTGCCAACAGTTGCCAACCCTTTATGCCGGCAGCTAATAGCATATAGTAAATCCTGACACAAGAGCAAGAAGATCATACTGTATGGCAAAGATGCCCAATTAACAAAATAGTCAGCTAGTCCAACAGGAAGTGGATATACAACACACTGTCTACATTTAAGCTACAGAAATACTGATGAAAAAGCACAAGGAACAACTTACACCAACATTTTGAGGTTCACTGCATAATGACTTTTTTCTAGAAATAAATGTATTATTAATATTGCCAAAACAAAAGTAAATTTCCAATAAGTTTAAATGAAAGAAAATATCACCAAACCTGTACTGCTTTTCAGTTTGTAACTACGGTGTCCCTCTAAGCTAATATGTTGAATGATGGTGATTGAAGAGCCATATTGCTCTGGTTTAAATGCATCTTCCCCTCTGTTTCGGAGTGTTATTGTAACATCTGCAGAACTGGACAACAAAGATTAATCAGCACATAAATTGCATTCACACATGCAGGTTCTATGTCTGCTTGTCTTTACACTCGGGGTTCCCAAACTTTTTCTGCCATGGGCCTGAACAGACACCCCAGACAGCTTAGCGGGCCAGATCATGCCCCCCCCCCCGGAAGCGGAAGCATTTACGGCTGTCATAAAAGCAGCCACTTTCACATTTACAACAGTTGTGGGTGAGTTTATAGCAGTGGCATGGGACACATGAAACTGTGCCATGGGCTGGATCCACCCTGTGTGCCGTAGGTTGGAAACCCCTGCTTTACACCATAGGAATAGACTTTTTTCAGACGGGTACTGAGCACTAAAAGCTTATACATATTCAACTGCAAATTTAATTAATTCCCAGTCAATTGGGTAAAGGTTTACATCCTAATTCTATATTTCCTGAGAAACTGAAGTCCAAGTCTTTAACGTGGAGATATTATCTACTTTTGGAAAAACATACCCCTCACTCCATTTTCACAGTAAACAAATAAAAACTTCTCACGACATTTTGCTTAAACTAGGACTCCTTTTTAAAACAAGGTCCACTTCCAAGGTGATTTGACCGTACAGTAAAACCTCGGATAACGTTAAAACCTGGTTCCACAAGTCTTGGTGTTATCTGATTTTTAGTGTTATCCGATGCATGTTAAAATCCTATGGGAACCATAGAGATACATTGTAACCACACAGGCTTTAGCGGTTGTTATCCGATGCATCCCATAGGCTCTTAATGTTATCCGATGCAATTCTCCCCCCCAGATTGCTTAATGTTATGCGATTTTAGTGTTATTCGATACTAATGTTATATGAGGTATTACTGTATATGTATAGAGCATGCCTTCAATTCAAGAGGGAAAATAACCACTGCCCTACAACAGTGAGTTATGGGAGGAATAAATGAACATTTTGCTCATTCATGTTCAACCCTAGTATCTGTGAATGGTAAATGCAAAATGGTACCCAGATCAACTGTGGGAGAAATTATTCAAACTCAATTAGATTAACCTCTACCATTTCCTATACATATTACTTCAGCTATACTTAAGAGTTGTTGGGACAAACAGAAATGACTGTTTCCTTTTTTCTGAGAGTATAACATCACTTACTGTGCAATGTCACTATAAACACACAAGCAATCTTCACAAAATAAGGCAAACAAAAACACAGGTGTGACTATACAGTGATACCTCAGATAACATTTGCATCGGATAATGTTGGGGAATTTGAGGCAAACATCTGCCTAACATTGTGTGATGCAAATGTTTGCCTCAAATTCCCCAACGCTGAGATCGCTTGCTGTTAGGTTTGTGTTCCTCCGGCCAAAGGCAACGGCTAACATCAAGGGATTCGTCCTGCCCACCCTTTCGTCTTTGCCTTTCGGTTGGGCGTTGAGCAGGCTTTTTTTAACACTGTGCGATCAATGCATCACACAACGATAAAAACTGGATAACGTTAAGACTTGTGGAACCAAGTCTTAACATTATCCGAGGTACTAGTGTAATTACGAACACCAGGGATTAATCTCTACTAACGATATGCAATTTAAAGTCACAGGGCAACACTAATAATTTCTTTTAACATTGACACCACCTAGAATTAATTCCTGGTTTTGGCGATAGCTCCCAGGTTCTCAACTGGTGCACAGAGTGGCTGACAGGGAGAACTTCTTCAGTCAAGAGCTTGTTGCTCAGCACAATACCTTGTAACAAACTATATAATTCTGCAGGAGGAACTGAACTCCTGGCCCCATCCCTGGCTTTATTATTATTGTCCAACCTGCTCCAGTACATGTCCCACTTACCTCTGACCATTTTTCACAAACGCTTTCAAAGATGTCCCTCGGTTGGTTACTGTGGCTTTTCCTCCAAGGCCAACAATAAGAGCAGTTAAAACAGCACTCTTCCCACCTAAAAGCAACAATGTACAAAACCTTTGATGTTCTGCAAGATGTTTTAAAGTCCATTCCATCAAACTGTTTCTGGTAATTTTTTTCTTGGAAGTTCACCTCCCAAAAAATGACAAAGCCTTACATTGCACAGTCAGGTTTTAAAATGAAAAAAGCCTCATGTATACTATACTTCAATTGAAACATTCTCCCATGAAATGCAAATATGATGCTAATCTTCGGATTGTACACGTGGGACTACACTCTACAAAATTTCTGTGTATTATTTAAAGCTTTACCCATTGACCACATTTCACATAAAAAGTGTCCCATCAGAAGCTGGTAATATCCAAAGAGTAGAAGACAGAAAAAAGTTTTGCCCCAAGATTATCATTATTCATTGTCTGCTTAAGTAAAAACACACAAATGAAGACTTTCAGCATTCAGAAAGTAACAAGATCAAGAGATAGGCCACTCTTCACTGATGCTACGTTTCTAATAGAATTTTGTTGTTCAGTCGCACAGTCGATTCCGACCCTTTGCGACCCCATGGACCACTGTCTGCCAGGCACAATCTAATAGAATGGACACCAAAAATAAGGAAAAGCACAGCACCCACAATTATTTCCTTCATGGAAAATAACCTGGAAACCCGTCATCAATAATAACTAAACAATAGCTACAGCAAGGGTTCTCAATGTTTTCCCACCCTGGGCCGGACCACGCTGAGCAGGCTGGACCCATAGTTTTCCCCAGAGTAAATGCTGCAATCAACCACAGTGGGGACATTTGCACAGGCATATTTACGGCTGTTGTAAACACTTCCGCAGTCGTTGCCACGGGCTGTATGTTTGCCGCTGTAGGCCGGGGCTGGCCCACAAGCTGTAGGTTGTGAACCCCTGGGCTAGAGCCACCATGCAGATTAAATGCAAGCACAGAAATCCCACTGTATGATGCACTGAGACTACACTGAAGAGATAGCTATTAGCCCAAAATGTAATTAATTAACATCTCAGCAAGACTTTCCACAACCCACATCAATAATTAGGCCTTCATAAAAGGCTCTGCTCTAGCCATAGAAGGAGTTAAAGTTGTATTAATTAATAAACAACCACTGTACTTGGACATGGATAAAAAGTGATACTAAAACATTAGATACAATTACTAAGTAAAAGCTTACTTCCATTATTTCCAACTATAAAATTGACATTGGATCCAAACTGGAAGGGTCCCAGCATTGAATGACACATGAAGTTCTTCAGCTTGATATTTTCAATTATTCCAACATCTGCAGAGTCCTATAGGCATAACATGCAGTTAAAAAGACCTTTTAAGTTGCAGAGAGTAACAGCATAAGGTACCAGCTACAATACCAAACAATACCTTATTGGCTCTTAGGTCCAAACATCTGAGCTGTGTGCACATTTGATAATGAGCTTGCCATGAATTAGTACTTGGCTTATAACAAGATATTTAGTCTTCCTGGTGTTAAGATCATGAGGTTCATGATCTCAGACAGACCAAACTCCAATCTAGGATTTCTCAGCAAGCACTAAGACAACTTTTTTTCATAAGATGCACATAGGCAGCAGTTCAGCCTATCCCAGTTTAAGAAGTATTTCAACCCACACTTTCTTCAGAAACATATAATTTGGTTGTGGATTTGACGGAGGGAGCTCCCACGATGCAGAATTCAGGATTTCAAAAAACCCCAATGGCATTTGCTTAATCCTTTCTCAGGAAAAAGTTATTTCCCCATCCTGAGCAAACACATCTGCGTAAAAGGATTTTAAAACCCCTAATGATAAGGCAAGCAGCAGAAGTTGCATTTGCAGTAAAGTGACTAAGAGATAACATAGGAGTATCAATCTTACAAAATGGAAGTCATTACTCTAGAAACAGCTTAAATCTATCGGTCTTTTAGCACTTCAAGTACAACTACAGTTGCCCCCAATGCCTCAGTTTTAGAGGAAACACAATGCTATCTTAGCGGTAAAGAGGGATGTTTTCCCTCACCCCAAATGCTTGAAAAAGTTGTACAGAGGGAAACTGAACCCTTTAGGAAGCCAACTGTAGGAGGAATGATCACTTCCATACACTGCTTTTAAAACTGGGCTTCTTCATTTCAAAAACTAAGATTTGTAAGGTGAAAAAGGAGAAGGGTTGACTGCCATCTTTCTCACCTCATGCCAAAATTGCACCAGGATGGTCAACTTCTTACATGGTCATTAGTGAAAGATTACGGGAGCTTCAGTCCGAAAACACCCAGAAAGGCAGAAGTTGAATGCCCTTCTGAGGAATCAAGGGATTAAGTGAGATTTTATTCCTATCACTTAATGCCTTTTATTTTATTTATTTTAGGAACAATTTTAAAGCAATATTAAAACTTACCAACTGGGAGTTAATACTGCTGTTACTCTGCAAGTGCGACCATTCATCTTCATCAGGATCATCATCATCATCATCTCTGATCTCCTGTCTAGGTCTTTTGTTGGATGCTGGTGTTAACAAGCTACCCTCTTTTCTTTTGGCCATGATTGCTAGCACAAAATCAAAAGAAAAAAGAATGTCTGATTTCACATGCAACCCAAAACAACTTTATATCTTAATCTTTTCAATGTGAGAACATAAATAATTAAATAATAAAGAAATACATAGCAAAGAGTTTACTCAGAAGCAAGGTTTACTGATTTCATTCCCACACTCAAGCCACAATCCTATACCCACTGATCTACAAATAGGCATCAGAAATAAAACAAGACTCTTGAGAAGGCACATAAAACTGCATTAGAAACAGATTCTGAATTGAAGCCTAAGGATGTTTCAGCAACTGTAAAATATTAAGGGGACTAAATTGTTGTCTGTCACTGAATGTTACCATTTTTTGCAGACTTACTGGAAAAATAGGTAAAACTTAGGTTAAAGGTCTCCCTGGCTCGAAAGCCTGTTACATATGACTCTAGTGGGAGGTATTCATCTCCGTTTGCAGCCAGTGGAATCTGCGTTGGCAGACGTTTCTGTTATCATGTGGCAGGCATGACTAGACATGGAACACTGCTACCTTTCCTATTCAACTACTTGCAATTTCTTGCCTTCAAACGGTTAGGTTGGCAGGAGCTGGGACAGAGATGGGACCTTACTCTGCCGTGCAGCACTTGGGTTTCGAACAGCCGACCTACTGAACTTCTGGTCATCAAGTTCAGCATCTTAACTGTTAAGCCACCACAGTCCCTTATAGATAAAACTTACATAGATTCAAATAACATGTTACGTAAGATATAAAACCTTCTAAATGCCAAATCATAAACATAATCTGTGTATGTTTGATTATATTTTGTATTTTTATTTTCTGGAATAGTAGCCATGTTAGTTTGTGTTTCAGGCATGCCGGGGGGGGGGGGAAACAAAACAGAAATGCTGTAGCACTTTAAAGACTAACTGTTATATTTCAATATAAGCTTTCGTGGATCAAGTCCACTTCTTCAGACATGGGTGCGAGGATTCATGGCATCAATTTATACATATCAGACATCAAATGAGAAGAGAAGACTCACTTGAGAAAGCCTTGATGCTTGGAAAGGTCGAGGGCAAAAGAGGAAGGGGGCGGCCTAGAATGAGATGGCTAGATGGTATTGTGGACACAATGGGCACAGAGCTGAGCGAGTTGAGAGGGATGGTGGAGGACAGGAGTGCCTGGCGGACAGTGGTCCATGGGGTCGTAAAGGGTCGGAATCGACTGTGTGACCGAACAAAAAAAGAAGTACAAGAGTGATCAGTGATATATATACAGTAATACCTCGAATAACATTAGTATCAGATAACACTAAAATCGCATAACATTAAGCAATCTGGGGGGGAGAATTGCATCGGATAACATTAAGATTCTATGGGATGCATCGGATAACAACCGCTAAAGCCTGTGTGGTTACAATGTATCTCTATGGATCCCATAGGATTTTAACATGCATCGGATAACACTAAAAATCATATAACACCAAGACTTGTGGAACCAGGTTTTAACGTTATCCGAGGTTTTACTTGTACTGCACATATAGCACAATCCAAGATCTAATTCAGGGATGCCCAAACTTTTTGGGCCGTGGGCCAATCATGTGGTTCAGGGGGCTGGTCACTACGGCCCACCCCCAATGCCAATCCATCCGGCCCGCAAAGCCCTCGTCGCTCCTGGAAGCTCAAGTAAAACGTCCAGGCGCGTTTTACTTCCACTCTGCAGGCCAGATGAATTGGAACTGGGGGCCGGATCTGGCCCCCCCAGGCTTTAGTTTGTGGCTCGCCCAGTCTAATTATTCCAAAAGATAAAAAAAACCTTTGACCCAAATCGGCAATGGATACAGATGTAGCCTTCAAACTCGTTCCCAGGGATTAAAATCAAATCAAAACAAAAATCAAAGGTACCCTCATAATTCCTTCCTACCCACCTTAGTAGATAAATAGGGACCACTTCGGTGGGAAGGTAACAGCGTTCCATGCGCTCCGGTGTCTAGCCATCATGCCTGCCACATGACCATGGAAATGTCTGCAGAAGCAGACAGCGCTGGCTCTTCGGCTTAGAAACAGAGATGAGCACTGACCCCCTAGAGTCGGATACGACTGGCTTTCGAGCAAGGGAAACCTTTACCTACCCACCTTAGGCAGTGAAAACGAAACCAAAAGGCGGAAACATTTCTCTCCTCTCCTCACCCGCCGCGAGGTAACAGATAAGACAACCACCCCTCCTTGGACTACTTATCCAAGGCCCGGCTTTCCTCCCTCTCCTTCTCCCGGGAAAGAGGAAACTCCCGCGCAAGAGTAACGAGCGCCGTTCGTTCTCCCGCCGTTACCCTAGTGCCGGTTAACTTTTGCTATGGCATGTGGACGCATGCGCAGTCGGCAGCCTCTTGCTCGTTCCGGCGTTCCAATCCCTGCCGCGGCCAGTGAGAGAAGCGGAGGAAGGCGCCCTTTTTTCCGTCAAAGAGTTACGTCTCTTAGTTTTCACCTCTGGTTCCCCGCTCCGAGCGCCGCCATTTGCGGGGCGAAATGCAAGCGCCCTTCCGCATCCACTGCAAATAGCATAATAAAAATTGCAGATGTGTGTGTGTGTGTGTCAAAATTGGTTCTGCCACGACACTTGGAACTAAAGAAATTGAAAAGAATTTTAAAAATATAATTTATAAAATTTATAAATTATAAAATTTAAGCACTTGGAACTAAACGAATTGAAAGGAATAAGAAATATTACTGTATGACCTTTGAATTTGATTATGTTATATTACTTTTGATTGTCTTCTGTAAACCACCCTGAGTCGGTTGGACCGAGTAGGGCGGTATATAAATCGAATAAATGAAATGAATGAATGAAATATTATAAATCTATATAAATTTTGTTAATTATAAATGTTGTAAATTTATAACACTTATAATTGATAATTGCTAAGATTTATAGACTTATATTATTTTCAACCCCATGCATAAAGAAATTTTTAAAATTTATAAGGTTATAATGGCAACCGCTTTGAGATCATCTATTGTCAAAAAAAAATGGAAAAACTGATTATAAGATAGAACTGGAAAATCAGTATAACGGATTATGGAATATGGCAATAAATGACGGGTCGACATTAAAATTATTTATTTATTTAACCTCTCTTAAAAGTTTTCAACCCCATTGTTTGTTGTTCAGTCGCACAGTCGACTCCGACCCTCTGTGACCCCATGGACCGCTGTCCGCCAGGCACTCCTGTCCTCCACCATCCTCCTCAACTCGCTCAGCTCTGTGCCCCTTGTCTCTACAATACCATCTAGCCATCTCATCTTGGGCTGTCCCCTTCTTCTTTTGCCCTCAACCCTTCCAAGCATCAAGGCTTTCTCAAGTGAATCCTCTCTTCTCATTTGATGTCCAAAGTACCTTAGCTTCATCTTTATTATTTGACCTTCTAAGGAGCAGTCAGGGTTGATTTCTTCTAAGATTGAACCTATATGCAGGGATGGGATGTAACAGGTTCTCACCAGTTCGCCAGAACCGGTAGTAACTTTTCCCAGTGTCCCGGAGAACTTGTAGCAGCTTTTGGGGGGAACCACCTTCGGGGCTTACCTTTTCACTGGTTCCCCCCCCCCCCCCGCGCATGCGTGCCAAACACTTGGTGTGCATGCATGCCTACAGTGTGTGCGTGTGCGCATATTTTTATTTTTTTATTATTTTGTATTTTTTTTCTTTGGCTCCGCCCATGACATCATGACTTCATTATGTTAGCTGTGCCCACACTATGATGACATCACAGTGAGGTAGTAAAATTTTTGACATCCCACCACTGCTTATAAGTCCTGTTAGAGTGGTTATAAATTGGTTGTGACTTGATGGTACAGACAGAGGAGCAACAACAGTTCTCCATATACTGCCTTAAGGGCTTGGGTCATGATTTTATTTTTATTTTATTTTATTCAGGCTCTCTCTCTCCAGCTCGCAAATCCGACTGGGAACCGGACATGTTGTAAACCGAGCACAAAACAAAACACTTTCGGTCCTCTTTGGGTCCATCGGTCCCCGGGGCTCATCGGCGGGCTCCACGCATGCGCATGTTCGGCGCGCGGAATTTCGAATGTCGGACTGGCAAGGGACCGGGGCTCCGGTTTAAAAGGCTCGGAGTGAGCGCCTGCCTCTCCCATAGCCCATTGGCAGCGCTTTGGGAAGAGCACCCGGCTCGATTCCGGTCAGCGATTGCTTTTTTCCTAACGGGATCCCGAAGAGTTTCCTGACTTCTGCAAGAAGAGCTTGGTTGGGTGAGCAGCTTGGTTGCAGCAAAGGATGATTGCAGAGCATATATACCAGGGGTGGCCAACCTTGGCACGCCAGGTGTTCTTGCACTTCAATTACCAGAAGCCCAAGTCAGCCCACCTGCTGATTAGGGCTTCTGGGAATTGAAGTCCAAGTACAGCTGGAGCACCAAGGTTGGCCACCCCTGATATATACAGTATATATTATAGTATTAGTATATATCTCCCTTTAATGTGGTGGCCCCATTGTTGCCTCTGATACAGGAAAGCATCATCATCATCAGCTGGTAGATGCCCAGAGGAGTGGAGAATCCTATACAGCAGGGGTGCCAAACTACAGCCCTGGGGTCGGATCCGGCCTCTGACACCAATTCATCAGGCCTGCACCACCCTTGCCTCTCCTGGAAGCGGAAGTAAAACATGCCTGTGTGGCACCCCTGGTTTAAGCAGCGAAATTAGCCGCCTAAAAATCTATCTCATCCTATTGCAAAATTGATTGCAAGGCGTGTTTAATTCCGTTTCCGGTGAGAAGCACCATGTGACCCAGTGGTGGGATGTCAAAAAATTTACTACCCCACCGTGATGTCATCACAGTGTGGGCAGAGCTAATATTATGATGTCGTGGGCTGGGCCAAATAAAAAATACTAAATAAAATAAAAATAAGTGCGCACACACACACACCTCAACCCACCCACAACACAAACCAGTAAATAAATAAATTAATTAAATAAATAAAAATACATTAAAATACTCTTCTTTTGCTGCTTGGCGGCATGCGCAGTGGGGGAACCAATGAAAAGGTAAGCCCCGAAGGTGGTTCCCCCCAAAGTTGCTACTGGTTCTCTGGAACACTGGGAAAAGTTACTACCAGTTCTGGAGAACTGGTGAGAACCTGTTACATCCCATCACTGATGTGACCAGTCCGCTGAACCACGTGACCTGCCCGTGGCCCAAAAGTTGTTTCTTTCTGGTGGTCTGTGGAATCCACATAGCTTTCCTCTAACACTAGATTTCAAATGCATTTATTTATTTATTTTTGTGTCATAGTTCCCCCCCCCCCCCACTGTCCAGCTTTCATATCTCTAACCAGAAACAGTACTGCAGCTAATCTTGGTCTTCAGTGACATACAGTATCCTTACACTTCATAATGTATGCTAGTTCCTTCATGGGTCTCAATCTTCTTCCAATTTCTTGGCTGCAGTCTCCATTTGGATTGGTGATTGAGCCAAAGCATACAAAATCTTGAATAATTTCAATTTCTTCATAGTCAAAATTAAAGTTCTATAGCTCTGTAGTCACAATTTTTGTGCTCTTACTGTTCAGCTGCAATCCTGCTTTGGCATTTTATTTTCATCAGAAGTTCTTTCAAGTCATTCCTGCTTTCTAACAGTAAGGGTGTCAGCTGAATGTTACATTTTTGATGTTTTTTCCCCCAACTTTCATGCCTTCATCCGAATCTAGTCCAGCTGTCCATATTCCTCGATCGACCAGACTATCAAGGGATGAATTCCTGCTGGTTGCAATTCGCTTTTTCATTCCTTTCCCTGCTGTGCTCTTTTTCTTCAGGTTCAACCAAAACTTTCACAGTTGGGTCTCTGGGCAGTCTACAAGTTAATTAGCATTTTGCCCCCAACACACTGGGTACTCATTTTACCAACCTCAGAAGGATGGAAGACTCAGTCAACCTTGTGCCCTGATCAGGATTGAACTCACAGTGTTTTGGCTGCAGTACAGCAATTTAACCACTGTGCCACTAAGGCTCTGGTGTATGTTTTGCATAGGCTGTTTTCCATATTTGCTGGCATATCCTTGCTAGGATTTTGAAAGATTAAATTTCTATATCTTCAAATAATTATCTCAGTATGTCATTACTCCTGGTGATTAATTTTTTTGAAGTGCTTTTTACTTATGAAAATTTCAAGATCTTAACCATACGATTCTCTTTCAAAGGAATCTGTCATATTTGTGTCTCTTCTATATTGTCATTGTCAGCTGCAACTTGTATCCAAGAATGCATTTTTTTTTTCTTGAATCAGGAAAAATGCTGTTGGCGTGAATTTGTTTAAGGTGGATCCCAGCTTGCCATTAAGTGACCCACACACTATGATCACAGAGCCATCTCCTGTGGCACATATGAAACAAGACATGCAGGATTTAACACTGGGACTGCAATGGACTGCAACAGCCTTGAGGATATTAACAAGGTGCGCCTTCACTGCCAGTCCATCTGGCATGGTCTCTTCCACCTCCATGACCATTGGGAATCAGAAGTGGTTCCTCCGCTCATTTTGCTGTTGGGCCCAGTATGATGGTTTCCAGTGGCATTTCCTCCACTGAGGGGACCATCACCCCACCTTAAGGGGCTCATCCACCTGTACCCATTGGCCCCTTTAGGGAGTCAGCTTATTTACTGCCACTCACACACTCCACTCAGCAATGAACCCCTAGCTGTATGGTCTACTTCATTACTGTAGTGGACTGTCTGGCCAGACAGCAATTAACTTGTTATGAACTGAAGCTTCCAGTTGCCTAAATCATAGTTCTTCAATCAGTACAACACAGATGGGCAAGGGATGTGAAATGAGGAAGCAATGTTGTGTTTCAAACTATGATAATGGTCTCTAGCAGCCATTTCCTACTTGCTTATCAAAGAGTCATTATGGAAAAACAAAATGTTAACAGCTGGGATGAAATGGAACTTGCACTTTAAATGAAAAAAAAAAAAGATACAGTACTGAAAATTCTAAGCGTATAACTATTCAACTCATTGCTACCATAGCAATTATTCTGATCATACCTCCCCAAAATCCACATGGTAAGTAAAGTGCTTCCATAATGTCTTATTTGAAATTTAGTTTTGTCATATCAAAAAAGTATGCTTGTTCTATATATTCTTCAAGACATCGTTTCTTCTCTTTAGTTTATCCTGCTCAGATGTTATACTCCCGTTAGTCTTTCAGTCTTCCTAATCTAAGTTTAAATTTCTGTTTAATTTCTTGGGTTTTATGGAAATGTCTTTTTCCAACCGGAAGCAAGTCAGCAAAATCAGAAGTGTATAGATTGGCACGTTTTCAGGCCAAAAACCTAGCAAAAAGGCTCCCCCAAGGCCCCCATCCAAAGAAAACCTTGGAGGACAAAAAAAAAACGCAACTGGAAGCAAGTCAGCAAAACTGGAAGCGTATAGATTGGCGCATTTTTGGGCCGAAAACTTGGTGAAAATGCTTCCCCACCCCATTGCTGCCATGGAGGCTGCAAATGCAGCCCAAAAAAGTGTGCAATTCCACTGCTGCTGCAAACATAAGCACTTGGAGCAACCAGCTGAGTATAGGGGGTTGATTGTGTCAGGAAAACGTTGGCAACCCCTGCCAGACGCAGTGCACCCTTTCACTATGTGAAAAAAATCGTTATCCAAAACTGCAGTTGTCCTTTGATTTCCTTTCATTGTGCAATTTTTTCATTATAAAAAGCCTTCATTATGCAAGGTTTTACTGTATATATTTTTTGCTTTGATTATTGTAATAGTTTTATTTGTTGCATTCAGAATTTTGACTGTACAGCTATCATCTTTGATTATTGTTTCTCGTCTGCCTTTAATAATCTTAAGTGTTTCTTCCATCATCCATCTAGGCTTTTCTCTTGCTTAACAAAATAGTATTTTGCATTCCTCTCTGGTAATATGACTGGATTCAATTTATAGTTCTTCTCATATATGGTCAACTGAGTTTAGTAATGCAAATAGTTTCTTTATATCAGGGGTTCTCAAGCTACGGCCTGTGGGCTGGATCAAGCCCATGGTGCCAAATAATCTGGCCCCTGATGTCGCTCCAGACACTTACATCGTTGCCAGAATCGGCCATGAACATGTTTTACAGCAGCGTTTACAGTGGGGGGAACCACCAGTCCAGCCCACTCAGCTGTCTGAGGGGGGCGTGGTCCAGGCCGTGGCTGAAAAAAGTTGAAAATCCCTGCTTTATATGGACTTTAAATTAATGAGAAATGCTTTGTTTCTGACACCAGACCAAATTCTCCATTTGTCCTTCCAAGGAGCAGTCAGGGTTGAGTTACTTTAGGATGGACTGATTTGATTTCCTTGCAGTCCAGGAGACTCTCAAGAGTCTCCTTTTGCACTACAGTTCAAAGGTGTCCATTCTTCTGCGCTCAGCCTCCCATAGGGTCCAGCTCTCCCAGCCATACATTGCTACTGGGAAGACCATTGTTTTAACTATGCAGACTTTTGTTGGCAGGGTGGCAGTAACAATATGTGGATTTCAGCCGCCTGGGGTTTAAGCCAAATTTGCTGCCCCCTGTTGGACACTGGCACCCGCTCCCGCTAGGGCTTCTGGGAATTGTAGTCCAAGAATACCCACAGCTCAAAAAGTGCCGCCCGGGGTGGGCCGCCCCCCTTTCACCACGCCACTGCAGGGTGGTGTCACTACTTGTTATTATGTTGCCTAGGTTTCTCATATCTTGCCTCCCAAGAAGTAAGTGTGTTCTTATTTCATGGCTGAAGTCACCATCTGAAGTGACCTTAGATACCAAGAAGGTAAAGTCATTAATGTCAATTCTTCCCCTTCTATTTGCCAGGAGAAATAATTTGACCACGCAAGATTGATGCCAGTTTATTAGTCAGTGCATGCTTTTGTCAAATATAATGCTATATACACAAGAGCCCATTGGGTGTCACTGTTCCCATTGTTTTGCATGCAAGTACAGTGCAATAGAACCCCACATAACAAAAAACTCCGTTCCACAGAGCTCTTCACTATGCGGTGTTTTTCGTTATGCGGTTCCCTATGGGAGATAACCCGCATTATGGGAGGGAGGTTTGTTAACCGGGGTTCCCATTGAGCAGGTATATCCCGGTTACCAAAACCCCTGCATAACGAACAATTTTTTTGTTATGCGTGGGTATCGTCCTTGCATAACGAATGCTTCATTATCGCTATGCGATGCGTTCATCATGTGAGGTACCACTGTATTGCTTTTACCTACTAATTCTATTTTCAGTACCTTGTGAAAGACAGGATTCCTAATTTTACTTAAAGAAAATAAATGCATTTCTATTTTTGCATTTCATATTTATACTGAATACAGTGGTACCTCACTTAAAGAGCATAATGCGTTCCATAGGATGAAATGGTGTTGTGGGCTGCATCAAGCCCCTGGACTGTGGTTGAGAACCCCTGCTGTAGATACTTACTTGGGAGTAAGACACATGGTACACCATAGGACTTACTTCTGAATAGACCTGAAAAGGCTTGCATGGGGGGGGGGGTTGTTCCATTTCTGTGCTAGGTTATGTCAAATGCTTAAGTAGTGATTTCTTGAAAGGTGCTACCTCCCTCCAACCCATGAAGTGATAAATTTGTACTTTGGAGAAGATGTGGACTATTGGATTGTTATGTGATTTTATTATATATTGAGTTTCCGAATTCTCTCTCTGTGCAGTAGATGTTAATGACAATTTACAGTAAAATTGTGAAAATAATGAAACACATTGATTCCAAGCAGCAGTAATAAAATGTTTAGATCTCAATCCAAGTGCTAGTTACATCCAGATGAAATCTAATGAATCAACGACAAAATGGTAAGACAACGTGTACTGCACATAAATTCCAATTTAATGGGTCTTTCCAGTTGGATTTAGGCAGTACAGTACTGCAATAATACATAGAAACTGCTGAAAATCCACAAGAAAACGTGATCAGAAAGAAGAAAACCTTGGTGGAACATATAGTATTTACTAGCTATTTAAAAGTCCACTCCTGTGTTTCATTTGTTGTGTTTGTATTTATTAGTGATATATGGTTGGCAAGTGCTTCTTCACAGTAACAGAATGATACTTTTAACAGTATGTATGTCTATTCAGAACTGTTAGTGGGCAAAATCCTGTTTGGATAACTTTGTGTCAGCGTCATGCAAGTTAGGCACCAGAAGCATTTAATCAAAAGGAATTAAACATGAAGGGACTGCAATGGCTTAGTGGTTAAGATGCTGAACCTGATAACTGATTATATGTTGTGAGCCGCCCTGAGTTGGTTTTCACCAAGTAGGACGGCATATAAATTAAATTGATGATGATGATGATTATGATGATGATGAAAACAACAACAAGAACAACCAGAAAGCAGTTTGAGACCTAAGTGAGATCCCATCTCTGTCCCAGCTCCTGCCAACTTAGTAGTTCAAAGCAAGAAATTGCAAGTAGATAAACAAAGAAACTTTGGCAGGAAAGCAAACACCATTCCATGCACTCCAGTGTCTAGTCATGCCTGCCACATGTCCATGGAAACGTCTGCAGATGCATACAGCACTGGCTCTTTGGATATAAACAGAGATGAACACTGAACCCTAGAGTCAGGTATGACTGGCTTTCCGGCAAGGGAGACCTCTTCCTTTACCCAATTAAACATGTTTTAATCTCATTTTAGGTTCCTTGGGTTCCATTTTGCTCTAGTTAAGATCTTGGGAACTGCAGGGGGCGGCATAGAGAGGGGGCTTTAAAAATAAAAAATAGTTGTCTACTATTAAAAATAAGTTTCTTTGTTTTTTAAAAATAATAAAAGCTTCCTCTTTCAAAGGCTCAGGGAGTCTGGGAACCTAAAAGAAGGAGGATAGGGGGCTTTTAATTCAAATTAAAAACATCCAGCAACCAAACTGGTTTATGCTAGACAGATATCATCAGGATTTTTGCCAATGCCTTTAATGTGATTTAATCCCCAGGTATATTATGTAAATTTGCAATCGTAGTTCCAATCTAAACGTTTCTGTGAAAATAGATAATGTGTTGCTTTTAAAAATGCTTTTAAAAATTGCAGCAAAGAGGAATGCCATGAATTCATTGTTTCCCATGCTCCGAGGTGAGATTGTTGAGGCACTTAGCATTGGGGCACAGCAAAGAAAAAAGAGATGTGATGAATTTAGACTGGAAGTGAAGTGAGGAAAATAACAAGGGTTAGGGTAGATGATCAAAGGCAAAAGGTGAGATGAGTAAAGAAGTGTCAGAGAGGAAAATCACAGATAGAAGGGATTATCAGAAATAAGGGGAAGAAACACATTAAGGCTCTAATAGCCTATGCATTTTTACCTGGAAGTCATCCTTGTCAAAAACCGTGGGATTTATTTCTGAGCATAGGGGCCCAGGCTATATAATCAGAGTTTAATATGAATAAGATTGTTCTGTAAAAACTAGACATTAGTCGATGAAAACTGAGTAACAAGTTGCTAATTTAATTGCACTGTTTCTGTTTTCATGTGACCAGAATCCTACTGCAAAACTCCATGCATGTAATTTTCTGTCCATGTGCCACTGCATGTAGCCTTGTCTGCAGTCAAGTCTATGACTTGAGTATATCTGAGCCAGCTAACGAGAAGAACTGCATATACCAGGTGCAACATTCTGGCTTAATGCTGCCCCAACCAAATAAGATTCTGGCCAATATGTTATGTAAATGATCTGGCCAAATGGTGCAAGTACAAAGGTAGAGAAAAACTGTTTGAGGCAAAAAATGAAACAATATTCTTCTTTGGCAAACAAATTTATTTTCTTTGCTTCAAATAATTCTTAAGAAGAATAGTATGGAAACAAAAGTTGTAAGCCAAACCGGCTCCAGTTACTGCTGATTTTCAAAGTGTCCTCCTCAGGACTATCATTTAGTTTTCTCTTATACCTATTGAACAATAAAATTATACAGAATTACTAAATTTATATTCTAAGTCTCAGCGAAAAATCAATATCTTATTGTGCTAAAAGCCTCCAGTACATTGTTACATTATCAAAGTTTTAAATACTGTACATACCAAAGAGAGTAGAAAAACATTTATGTGCATCAATATGCTTCTTGGGGAAAGTTTCTTCTCTTAAGAATTATTTGAAGCAAAGAAAATAAATTAGTTTGCCAAAGAAGAATATTGTTTCATTTTTGTTATGCAGCCTGAAGAGGCAATTAAAGCCAGCTTGGAATAATCAAGTTTTTCTTCTTCTGCTATATCTGAACCAAATATTGGTGATCAGCCATGAAGACTGTCCTGAGAATATAATACAGTGGCCTTTCATCTGCCTTCTGCATCGCACCATGACACACATACCACTGATCCAGTTCCACGAGTCACTTTCTGGTCTTGAGCTCTTTTGGCACACAGTCCTCCTCACTCCAGGCCAGTATTGATGTAGCTGCTGCCTTCCATCAAGATGGATTCAAGTAGGATTTAATCCACTTGGGGACCATCACCCTTCCCTGTGGACTTTGGCACCCAAGGCCATTAGTCCTCAGGGTTGTCAGCTTATTTACAGTCACCTGGCCAGACGGGCAATCAAGTCTTTAGGGCCCATTTAAAAACAGTCAGGGCACCAACTGCCCTAGAATAGGGCATTCAGTGAAGATCAGATTCTTACAGAGAATTCTCTCTTGTCTTGATGACCTAACCCATTTTGCCCATGGCCTTGTGAGCCAGGCCTCTCTGGTCAATCTGGTATTTTCCATCCTTCAGAATAGATATTTTCCATCTTCCATACCCTTCAAAGCTTGAAATGTGATCACCAGCCCTTTAAATTCTGCCTGGAAGTAAGAGGTACAGAATCAGAGAGTAAACTAAATTAAAACAAAACAAAAAGACAAAAATGTTGTGGCACCTTAGAGACTAAGTGCTGTACAGTATTTTGATGTTAGCTTTCGTGGATCAAGTCTACTTTATCAGACATAAGAGTGAGACTTTGTGGCATTAATTTATATACATCAGGAACACAGGCACACAATGGTTGGCTAGCATAACAGAAAAGCATACAAATCTGTGGCTTTTTGCAACTGGTAACATCCCTGATTGGTACAGAATCAGTATCTTAGGTTCTGACCTGGTAACTAATATAAATAAAGATGTCTGTGTTCTCCAGATGCAGATCCCTCCCAAACTGTCAGTGTACTATAGTATTATAGTCTGGTTTTTACCTATGAAGTCCTGGTGGCACAGCAGTTAAATTGCTGTACTGGAACCAAAATGTGAGTTCGATCCTGAGGTGATCAAGTTTTGAAACCCCCCCCCCCCCCCCCAGTCTTCAAGCTGTGCACCCTGATCCTTCATGGAGAGTTCAGCCCAATCAGACTCCTATCTTAATGCCTCCACCCAACACCTACATTTCAAATCAACAGTTTCTTTTCTTTCTTTTTTTTTTGCAATAAAAAGGACTCCTGTCTTTTCTAGATCAAGCAACAACTTGTTTGCCCTTGCCAATACCCAAATTACCTCCGGATGCCTATTCACATTTCCTGCAGCCTCCTTATAACCTGTTCACTGAAAACATAACATCATCAGCATATAGATAACACTTTAGACCAGTGGTTCCCAATGTGGGGCACCCAACCGAAAGGTAAGACGTTCATAGAATTCATGTCAAAAGAATAAGAGCAAGCTTTGTGACCCACTCACCTATCATCTCAGTCCTGCTTTAGCTAAGAATCCTAGAAAAATATTATGGCCAATCATATTGAGGGCTGATGAGAAGTCCAGGATAATGGGACAAGGTTATACCCTCCTAGTCTATACTGTATTACTCAGCATAAGCCTTCTGCCAAGGTGAACAAGGCAATTTTTGACCCCAGATTAAACTGGGAATGAGACCAGAATGGATCCAAGTAATTAAGTGAAGCATTTCTAACTGGAGATTACTAAGAGCTCCTTGGGGATTTGATAAGATTACGGTACCTGCCCTTCATTTTTACCATAGTCAAAGCCACAATTTCAATTACTGTATCCTTGTGGAACTGAATACAGAATTTCCCTAGCGATGCAGTGTAGATGTTAGTTTCTGAAGAAACATCTCTTAACCATTTAGCAAACAGCACAATCCTATCAGACTAAACAAAAACGTAGCATTTTGAATACTATCTGTTAGTATTTTAATGTTATATAGAAAGAGCCTCCTTGAAAATTGTGGTATTTTTGAACCACACTTAGGCGTACCATGGGCATCGGCCACCTTGTGCTGCCTAATCTTTCTCACAGTAGGTCAGGCAAAAGGAACTACTGAATGAATTCCCCAAAGATGGCTTAGTTATGGCATGTATGGCCTAGACATGAAGAAGAAGCTTTCATGGATCAAGTCCACTTCGTCAGACATGGGAATGAGACTTCATAGCACAATCCTCTACACTCTTGCCTAGATGTCAAATCTCAGGTTTTCAGTAGGAATAGAAATATGTACAGAATGATGTCTGTACAAGGTCCATTGCTTAAAAGTCCTGTTTCTGTTGATTTTTGCTGCCAGGTTAGTGGAGACAATGGGAGTAACTCATCTGTGGCCGATTCTGGAACCTGTAAGAGAACATATTCCCCTCAGCAGTCTCCAGGGAAAGACGCTGGCAGTTGATTTAAGTCTCTGGGTGTGTGAAGCACAAACAGTAAAAAAAATGAAGGGAATAGTCACAAAACCTCATCTGAGGTAAGTTTAATGGAATTGCTTTATTATGTGTGGATTACACAAGTCTGCAAAAAATAATAATAATCAGCTGCATAGGATATTTTGGCAAGTTTTGTGTTTTCTAGTGTGCTGATTCCAAAAATGACCTAGATTTCTCCATCATGTAGACTTCCTTTTTTTTTTTTTTTTTTTTGCAAAATATGAGGGTTTTGCATTAAAAAAGCTATTTTATTACAATGAATTAAACATATTATTTCTTATAATTAAACAAACAATTTCTGCATAATATATACTGAACATAATATATACTTATCTGTGGAGACCATATCCTCTCGGTTCCGATCTTCGTCTAAGCTCCCTGCGCAGTGCTACAGCCAGGAACGGGCACCTCAAACTGTTGTGTTTTGGATGTTGTTCTGCAATGCTGCGTGAGCCGCCCTGAGTCTCTGCGAGTAAGGCGGCATACAAGTATGAACAATAAATTTTAAAAAATAAATGTCCTGGTTATGCGCTGTGCGCCCAGGTGTGCGTTACCAGCTGTAGCACTGCGCAGGGAGCTTGGATGAAGTCTGGAACCAAGCAGATATGGTCCCCACAGTCTCCCACTGCTGGTAGAAGTGGTGGGCACTGTGGAAACAGCTGCAAAAACGTCACCGCCGCTGCCATTGCCGTCACCACAGTAAGTGATGAATCATGACTTCTGGCGGTGGGGGTGGATGCGGCTTTAGAATCTAAAATGGTATATGGGCACGATTTTAGAGTCTCAAATGGCGCTGGTGGTCGAATTCCTGGCCATAAGGCGAAAAATAGTTGTTAACCAGGATGTTATTTTCAAGGAATTTGCCATCGTAAAATGCGGCAAACGAAACCAGGGTGTTTGTAACCCGGGGTTTTACTGTAACTGGTAACCAGTTATAATCCAGTGTTGTGTTATTTACAGAAGGGCTGATGGGTTGCCCTTGTTTACTCCCCATCAAACTAACCCACTGTTTCCAAGCTTTTTCTTTTTCCTGGTAATACTTCTCTAAATAATTTTTAGATTCTTTGAATAGAAATAGCAGCAACTTTTAAAATAAGTGTTAGGTTCATATCCTATCAGTCTGTAGATATCCTTTAAAATGTAAGGTTTGCTCATTGGTTTTTCATTTTCATAAATACTTTAGAAGTACATATAAGAGAATCAAATAAATGGAAAATTGCTTAGTTCAATAGTTTGAAAACAATGAATATTTTATACGCAGGGATAAGCGAATCAGCTTGTGGTTAGGTTTTGATTTCTGACATGGAAGATGAGTTCATATTATTCTTGAGGTAACTATTTTATTTATATGAATAAACCATGATAACGAAAGGCATGCCATCCTGAGCAGACCCTGCCTAAAACAGACTCCCGGTGCTTCCTTGTTGAAACCATTTGGCCAATGTATTCTTGAGAAATGGTGCTTGACTGGTGCTCTCGTCCACAAACATGGCTCCCCTTTCTCGTTACAGGAACCTTTACTTCAGAGTCTCTTCTTTAACACTAATGGGGGTCCATCTGGTGTTTGTCCTGGAGGGAGAGCCTCCCAGACTGAAAGCAAACACGATGGAGAAAAGGACAGAAGTTCGCTTTGGGCCATCCAAGAAACCTGGAACTTCAAGAATGAGGAGGCCTCGTTTAAAATCTTTACTGCGAGAGGCAAGTCTTCATATTTCATTATATTTTTAAGATGACTGTGCATGGCCAGGGTCAGGTTCACACAATAAGGAATTTTAAAGTATACTGTTTAACATCTTCTTATCAGACCGGTTCTCATTTTCACATACTGTGGACTCCCCATGGGTGAGCTACATGAACTTGTCATTTAGCTTTCATTAATTTTTTGGAATGAAATTGGTCTACCTGACAGATGCACACCTAAACGTGGCTTACCCTGGGAGAAATGCTTATACAAGAAGGCTTTGTGACCTAGCTCTGCCTCTGTTCATATAGGAAGCTACCTACCTATCACTGGGTCATCTCTTGAACAGAAAGCTAGATGGGGTTAGGCATCCTTAGTGATTTACACATGCTAATTTCATATACCCTATAGTATCCTGCTGTTTATCAAGCTAAAGATTGGCTCTAGTATCCTACGGAGCTTCCACTGGGTATAAAGTCTTACCAATGTAACATTGCACTGGCCGTGAAGAAAAGCCATCCTCACTAGCACAAGTGGTGTAACCTCATGTTACAATGCTAGTAGGACCTTCTGATCAGCAGACACTCCGTATGACCTAAACCTTGTTTCTTAGGAATTTTTCTCAAACACAAGCACTCTGCTGGTCTTTGGTTTTCTACCGATACAGTTGCTGCTTCTGTGAGATGGCTGCCAGCTGAGAAGTAGCTAACCAAAGACTTTCTCTTACCTCAGGTATTCTTAATTAGTTCTTACAACTCAGTATTATCTACCTCAGCATGTTGCTTTCTTGCTCTGCGATCCTGTGGAAATTATTTCAAATCATTGAGGCAAAAAAAAATGGGCAAATGTTGGTCCTCCATCTGCTGTAGGACAGCAACTTCTTCTCTCATCAATAGTGAAGCTTGTTGCGGATGATGGGAATTGCATTCCATGGTCTAAGATAGAAGGTAGAATCAGTTTCTTTATGGGCAATAGCAATGAATATGTGCAAGATGGTAGAAAAGCAGCATAACTTATTCTAGGATTTTCCAATGTAAACTTTTAAGGCCCTGTCTAGCATTACCTCATACGCATCTGACACTGTGTAAGGTTTAGGGTTCCTCGTGGTTTGATCTGAGGACTTCAAACACATTTCTTCTGTAAGGTACTTTCTTTTTGAAAAGTTTTAAATTATGAATCCTTGCAAGCCAATGGCCCACAAGCCAATGAAGTGTTTACAAAGCACAAAATAGTCAAATTTGAGGACACTTAAGATTTACAGTATTTTGGTGACTGCTTGGTATAGCCTTCCTGCCCAGCCGAGCCCCCGAAATGGATTCATGCTTTAGAACTAACTGTTCATTCATTTGGGATTTGTGTTTCCTAGTGTCGTGAAATGCTGGAGTGTCTAGGAGTGCCTTGGGTTCAAGCTGCTGGAGAGGCAGAAGCCATGTGCGCTTACCTGGATGCCCATGGCTACGTGGACGGTTGCATCACTAATGATGGTGATGCCTTCCTTTATGGTGCTCAGACAGTTTATAGGAATTTCACCATGAATGTAAAGGTAGCTTACAAGTCATTTGTTGGAATGTAGTTGGGTTGGTCTAAAACAAAGTAAAGCTTGATAGCCGAAATCAGGAATGGGCAATCTACACTGGTCCAGGGACCAATCCTTCTTGGAATATGGAGGACTGTGTGTCCTCCCTCAACCTCCACCCTCTATTTTTAAAAAGCAAAACGTGCCCAAAAAGGCATTTTAAGGAGATGAGCATGGTATTTGGGCCCTCTTAAAACTGCAGTGGCTTAAGTGGCTAAGACACTGACTGGAAGACAGGAAGTCAGTAGTTCGATTCCTGAGTACTGCAGAATGGAATGAGCTCCCTTTGTCCTAGCTCCTGCCAACCTAGCAGTTTGAAAGCAAGAAATTGCAAGTAGATAAATAAGAACCACTTCAGTAGGAAGATAAACAGCGTTCCATGCACTCCAATGTCTAGTCATGCCTGCCACATGACCACAGAAATGTCTGCAGAAACAGATAGTGCTGGATCTTCAGGTTTGAAACAGAGATGAGCACTGAACCCTAGAGTCGGAAATGACTGGCTTTTGAGCAGGAGAAACCTTTACCTTTTAAAACATGATAAATTGTCCTCCATGCTTTTCCCTGTCTTAACCCTAATATGTTGTGGGTTCACTGAGTCCAACATATGCTTAACTGGGAGTTTCATCCACTGAACTTTGTGGAACTTAACTTTTGAATGCACGTGGATTGGATTGTATCATAAAACTTTCTTGTATTGTCAGGACTGTTGAAACAACAGACCCATTCACACCAACATTTGCTATCCCTTAAGATAGGGGTTCCCAGCTTAAGTCCCATGGGCTGGATCTGGCCCATGGCACCATTTCATGTGGCCCTCACCCCTCCAAGGGCATTCAAGAGAGAAAATGGCTATCCCTTTGAAGCTGTTGGGACAAAATGGCCACTCCCATTGTGCAGGCAAGGCGAAATAGCCATCTAGCCCGTAAAGCTGACTGAGAGAGCATGACCTCCCCCCACCCCACCCCACACTTCAAAAGATTGGGAACTCCTGACCTAAGGGAAAGGAAATATGTGGCCTTTCAGATATTGGACTGAACCTCCCAGCAGAAACACGGATGGTGAACTAGAATATGTGTAGGGATGTAGCAAGTGAACATAATTAGGAAAGAAAGCATGTCCCCATCCTTGCATTATATGAACAAACCTTAGGAAGCTTGAGATACTGCCTTTTCTTCTCAGGTACTTCACGTTCTGCCCACATTTTCTCTCTCTTTTCCCCTCCCTGTAGTTTAAATACAGGGAGGAAAAGAATAAGATGCGATCGCGTCTTACTCTTTCCCTCCCTGTATTTAAACTACAGGGAGGGGAAAGAGAGAGACGTGATTGGGTCTCTAGAGGGAAAGAGACACAAGCAGTCTCTGCGACTGCAGTAGGGTCAGGGGAAAGGCGGGTGCTTTTCCCCAACCCTACTCAGTGACAGAGACCGCTGCGGGTGGGGGGTGGATTGGGGGTGGTGGATTGGGTAGTTCTACCCAAACCACCCCACACCCGCAGACCATTGCCTCGGATAACGCTAAGAATCATTATCCAGAATCGTTATCCGATGCAAGTTTTTTCCAAAAAACTTGCATCATTATCCGATTCTAGTGTTATCCGATGCAATCGTTATCCGAGGTATTACTGTATTAGCAAAGAAAGTAAATTCACAATTCATTCCTGAAATCTAGTAAGTAGCATTTCTAAATACAGTACTGTACTTTTGAATGAGCCCCAAAGATGGCAGAGAGGGGAAAGGAAGCTTTCGATGCTTTGGATGCTGCAACCACTCGAGGTATTGACATCTTTTGTATTCTTTATAGGATCCGCATGTTGACTGCTATTTGATGACTGATATCGAGAAGAAACTCGGCTGCAGCAGAGAGTCACTGATTGGATTAGCAGTTCTCCTCGGTTGTGATTATCTCCCCAAGGTAACAAGATAAACATATACATTTTGTCACTCAGTTACCCAGCTTCATGTGGTAGCTGGAAGCTTTGTTGTTACACAGTGTGCATTAGATTCCAAACCAGACAGAAATGGGGAATTTGTGGTTCTCCAGTTGTTTTGGCTGTACCTCCCATTAGTAAAGGTAAAGGTTTCTCTTGCTTGAAAGTCAGTCGTATCCAACTCTTCAGTGCTCATCTCTTTTTCAAAGCTGAAGAGCCAGCGCTGTCTGCTTCTACAGATGTTTCCGTGGTCATGTGGCAGGCATGACTAGACACCGGCGCGCACGAAACGCTGTTTACCTTCCCACTGAAGTGGTCCCTATTTATCTACTTGCAGTTTCTTGCTTTTGAACTGCTAGGTTGACAGGAGCTGGGACAAAGATGGGAGCTCATTCTGTCCTGAAGTACTTGGGAATCGAACTGCTGATTAGTCCCAAGCTAAATGGTGCATGGCAGGTGTTTCCATTTGAATTAGAAGGGCTTACATTATTTTTTAAAAAATCAGACTCTAAAACTTAAATCCTTGTCCTTCCATGGTACTATGGTTGCTTCTTTCTCTTTAATGCTCTGTAAAGCATGGCTACCTGGAGAAGGAAATGTAAGTTTTCCTGTTTCTCACTGTGATCAAAAAGCCAGGGTGTGGGAGTGAACAATTGTTGTTCTCTTCCCAAGACTTCCCTACAATCTGGTCCCCCAGAAAAGAAATCTCACTGGAAATCTTGCTGACCACCAGGAAAACTTGGGGAATATTTTCCAAAAGTATGCAGAAACTGAAAATGGTCGTCTTGTGAGGCATTGCCAAATCCTATCCAGGGTTTGAATTATGAGCAGTGAAAAAGGCAGAAAAACAAAAACTGTCTTGCAGGGATGTTAGGAAATCCTACTGGTGTCTTATTTATGATTTCTCAGCATGACAAAACAGGTGAGGGGGAAGCTTCTGAGACCAAGACCTTTAATGGAAATTTGTCACACCACTAAGCCAACAGTTCTTTGCTTGAAGTGGTTTTCAGGTTTTAAAAATAATTCAGATTGTACCTTCAGGATGTAATGAACAACTTCTTTCCTATATGCATAACATGTCTATAGCCTTCATAATTTAAGGACAATTTGTGCAGCCTTAACTGCACAATCAGTTGGGCAGAAAATATCCTTCCCAGTGCCTATGTAACTCTGACTTACAATACTGTAGCTGAAGTTTTCAGAGCTGGTTGTTTCTATACATATTTGTTATAGCCAAATTGGGCTGCAATTTGCCTTGATAGAAGTGAGGGACTCCTACAGTTTCTTGAGGAATATGCATTGACCCCATTCCCACCAGGAAGCAAGACTTCTTTCTAGGGTAACCATAGCATAGTGCTGTTAAACTGGCACCTGTAAATATGTGGCTTTGCTCAAGCATTTACAATTTAGCCATTTGTAGAGAAGGCAGTGTCCACGTTCAGAGACAACAATAGACCAGAGAACCATTGAAATGCTGGCTAATGAGCAGAAACAGTGTGCTGGTGTAGACATTGTCCACTCTTGGTTTAGCTGCTCTTGGTCCAAGAATAATTACTCAAGTAATGACTGCCATCAGGATTCCTGCAGTTCACTGGTTTTTAGCTATGTCCAAAGACTGTCATTGTGTAAACAGTTCCATTGCAACACTGAATGGGTGTTTTTATTTATTTATTTATTATTCGACTTGTATGCCGTCCTACTCGCAAAGCGACTCTGGGCGGCTAACAAAGAGTAAACTAATTACAATCACAACTACAAAGCAGCAAATCACAAAACCATTTCAAAAAGGAAAAAAGTATACATCCTAACCACAGTCACAAGAAACGTCCACCGGTGGCGGTGGTTTTATGGCCGGGCCTGCCACAGAGCTGCTGCTCCTCACCGCTCCTCCCTCCAGGCCGGGGCCAGTCAAGGGCATCCGGGGGCAGCAGGTGGCGGCAGTGGCGGTTTTATGACCAGGCCCACTGCACAGCTGCTCCTCCTCGCAGCTCCTCCCTCCAGGCTGGGGCCAGCTGAGGGCATCCGTCCGATGGTGGTTGCTGCATCTATAGACCGTATTAATATATGTGATATTTTCATGTTTGTTAAAAGGGAGTTCCTGGAATTGGAAAAGAACAGGCTTTAAAGCTGATCAGAACTTTGAAAGGACAGAATTTACTGCAGAGGTATAATTTATTTTGTCTTTTAAATTTCAACCATCTTTTCTGTTTGTATCTATCTCTGGATATGTGACTTGTTTGCATAATTCAAACTTAATAGTAATAACAGTGTGCCATCAAATCAATTCTGACATGTGACAACCTTTTCCAGAGTATTTTAGGTAGAGAATACTCAGAAGTGGCTACCATTCCCTCCTGCAAAGAGTGCAGTTTCCCCAGGGCCACACAGGCTGTCACTTATCTCAGGAGACAAAGCAGAGAATCAAACTTCAGATATAGTACTTAAACCACCACACTATCCAGCCAACTAATTCAAAATAGGGGTGTGCAAATATCATTCACTTTGAATCCAGGGCAAATTATTTGTCTTACAAATTGCAATCAGTTCACGTCCTTCCAATTTATAGCTTGGTCAAATCTGATTCATACCTAACAATTTCAAAGCACTTATGCATGTCTGTAGTGAGAGAAAACACATGACAATGAAGGTAATAAAAGGATTTGACCCGGGATAGAGGTGGGGAAATGAAACTCAGTGCCATCAAGCTCCCTCCTGTTTATTTTCCTTCCTTCTTCTCTGTCCCCCACTAGGAAGCAAGCAGTTTACCCAACCAAAATGTTCGTTGAAGGAAGGGTACCCATTTCTTGGCCTACAAAATCAACTGGGGGAGAGTTAGCTTAGGTCCTATGTAGCCTACCACTCAAATCCGATAAAAGGAGCTCAAGACATTTATGGCACATTTAGACACACAGGTATTTGATTGATTGGGTTCTAAAATATAATGCAAAATGACATCTGCAGCTGCCTAAAAGAAAAATTCTCCAATGAACACTCACCCAGTTAAATAGGGAAGGAATGTGTATTGCAATTTCTAACAGGAAAAAGACCCTTTCTTTGCTCTGCCAAGATACAAAATGGCCACTAGTCATGGTGACAGAAGAAATTATCTGGTTGATCTGAGCCCTCCTACAGGCTCTGTGATGGGATTACTAGGAGAGATTAGATTTTTCTGTGGCACTTCATCTGTCTTTCTCCTTCTGCTTTGAGCTTCCTAATTCTGTCATAGGATTACAGTACAGTACTTTCATTTTCTGAGTAGGAGCCCTGGTCCCATTCGAGCACAGCTTCGGACCTCCTCAGTTCCCTCTGAGTCAGTTCAGAAACAAAGAACCTTGCTTTGTTTCATTTGCTGAACTAATTTTGAAGCCAAACCACTTCCCTAACCTCAGAGCTTAGCATGTCCACTTGGTCATTTAACAGAATTTTTAACACCTTCCCTTCCAGCTAAAAAGTCCAATTGGCTTTTAGTTTAAAAGGGGGGAAGATGAAAGAGGAGTAAAGCATATTAATGCCCCAGTGGTTGAAGCTAAAGTATAGTTCTGGTAAAAACTAACTGGAAGTCATGTAGGAGAGAAAGAACCAAATGGAGTTGGTTACTGGCAGAGCGGATAGAATGGCTTGGCTTCCCATCTTCTTCTTGAGCACTTTGAAGGACTCCTTTATGAGGGTTTGTAGCTACAAGGTATGGCCTAATCAATGTTTGTTTGTTTGTTTTTGCTGTGATTACAATATAAATGTTCTTTTAGATTTGAGTGCTGGAAAGACCACTTCCAATCTTGTGATGCCCCATCCATTGAAATTGAAAAGGTGACTCACTGTGAAGTCTGCCATCATCCAGGTGAGTTGGCTTGTTACTACGTGCCATCTTCCAGGTGGGAGCCCATGCTTACAGACTTAAGGGAAGTTCAAAGTACTGTAGTCTTGTCTTAAGCTGTCCATAGTAATATAAAAGATAGCCTGAGAGGAGTTTGGCTTGATCACCAGCTAATAATGAATAATCAGAAGCTTATTTTCTGCCAAGAAAAGTACAAGTACCTTCGCAAAGGAAATTGTAAATTTATTTATTTATTTATTTATTTATTACTTCAAATTTATATTGCCGCCCACTCACCATGGCGACTCAGGGCGGCTTACAGACAATATATTATATACAATATACAATAAATTACAATATACAATACAATATACAAAATACAATATACAATAAATTACAATATACAATACAATATACAAAATACAATATACAATAAATTACTGTGAGTGTTGGTGGCATTGCCTCTCTGTTGTTAGATGTTAGAATTGGCCATTTGGCCACAGACTGGTAAGTTACGTGTTTTTATGCACACAGTTGTTCTGTGATTCCATCCCTAATATGACATGTGGTTCAATGACGCTTGGTTCCTGTGTAAACCGTGTGATTCAGCATTACAAGAATGAGAGTCCTGTCACTGAGTCTTCTTTTCCTTCTTGCACAGGGTGACAAAGGTTTGCAGGAACACGTGCAGTTTATAGTGTTGTTGGGCTGGGCAAAAGGGCAAAGAAGGGTTTGTATCAAAACCCAAGAAAGGAAAGCACTGTGTGCAAGTAGAGGAGAAAGCATATACCGTACCACTAAACTAACAGTTGACTATTTCTGATTCAAATCGCAGAAGCAAAACCTGGTCAAGAAGGCTGTTGCTTTGGCAAAAAAATCCCCTTTTTTCTGTCTCTCCACTGAAATTATATATGTGTTATTAAAAGTTTAAATTTGGATCTGCACATTTCCATGAATAACATGAAACAAATCTAAGGTTTAAATCGGTTTGTTTGTTTTTTTGTCTGGAATGCAGCAGACACACTGAATCAGCAGGGATGGCATGAGTCATTCAGTAATTAGGCATTCAGTAGTCCAATTGGAACCTGCAACTGGATTTAGGGCCAAGCTTACAGAAGCATCTTTAAATGCTCAACCAACTCTTCATGCCCATTAACAACCTCTAGGAATGACCTCCCCATTTTTAAAAGCACACTCAAACCACCCTCTTATGCTTGTTTTCTTCATAGGATCCTATAAAGACCATGAGCACATTGGATGTCATCTCTGTGGCAGTGTAGGCTATTGTGAACGTCATGATGCTGAGTACTGTTGCCCTTGTGACTGGCACTCCTTTAAGCAACACCAGCAAACCAGTGCAGTTGAGGAAAGTATTAGAAAGTAGGTGTGCATCTGTCTCTTTTGAGTTCCTTGGGGAACAATTATCGATTTAACATTGTTTGTTTCTGTAACATGTTTATCATGTATGCATTTTATTTGCAGGAAAGCTCAAATGTGTGAAGGCTTTCCATTTTCTGAGGTAATTTAACTTGTGTTTAATTACTATTTGGCAATGGATTGCTTTCTCAAGAGAAATCTTCTGCTCTTATTTTTCTCTGTTTTTCTTGTCAAGGTCATCCAAGAGTATCTTGTCATCAAAGACAAGCCAGTGAAGTTAAGTGAGTCTCAAAGGCCAAACCTTCTGTCTTTTCAGGTACTAGATTTTGATGGCTTAAATGCTCTTTGGCATCTATGCGTTATATTTGTCACTTTAACCAGAGGAAAAAATCACCATCTAATTTGTATATCTTTTCACAAAATAATTGATGCACACACAAAAAAAAAAACCTAAAGACAATACAGTTTTTTTAAATGCCAATAATTGACTAAGGAAAAACTAAAATAGTTTCAGAGAATTACAACAAAACTTGCTAAGTATAAGGCTGCTTCACTTTTGCCTGGTCATATCATTGTGCAGTTAAGAGTTGGAAAATTTCTTTTTTTTTTTTTTTTTAGATCACAGCGGACAGAATTCTCTTGTCGGCATGCCCAATGACTATATTATCTGGAAGATGTAGTCCAGGAGTTCTCAACCTTTTCAAACCAGGGGACGGGTCATGCTCCCTCAGACAGCTTCAGGGGCTGGATGGCCATTTTGCCCTTTCTCCACCACATGGAACTTCCTGGTGTGGAAGTTCCATGCAGATAGGGGGGCACATGAAATGGTGCTGTGGGCCACATCCACCCACAGGCCGCAGGTTGAGAATCTCTGATAAATTTTCCAAACACTTGTTGCTGTCATTCTAGAAAATAAATATGTTGTCATTACATACCATCGAGTCATTTCCAATTAATTCATGATGGCTCTGTGGCTTAATAACCTCTAGAAAGTCCTCTTGTTTAAGAGCTCTGTTTGGTTCTTACAAATAGTCACGTTCTCTATGATGATGTCAATCTATCTCACTTGAATTTTTTTCCTATTGCTCTCAATTTTTCCTACCTTTATTTTCTTTTCCAGTGAGCTTTATCTTCTTGTGATTTGTCCAAAATACAATAGGCAAATAATTTGTTTATAAACTATAGTTTGACTAGAACTCTTATGTGTCTTTCTGGCAGTTCATGGTACAGTAATACCTCGGATAACGCTAAAATCGCATAACGTTAAGTAATCATCTGGGGAGGAGAATTGGATCGAATAACGTTAAGGTCCTATGGGATGGATCGGATAACAACTGCTAAAGCCTGTGCAGTTACAATGTATCTCTATGGAGCTTTAATGTTATCCGATCCATCCCATAGGATTTTAACAGGGATCGGATAACACTAAAAATTGGATAACACCAAGACTTGTGGAACCAAGTCTTAGCGTTATCTGAGGTATTACTGTATTCATAAACTTCCTCCAACACTGTGTTTCAAATGAGTTTATTCCACCTCCTCCTCTATCAGCTTTCTTCATTTTGCAACTTTCATATTTGTTTATAGTGATTGTGAATATCATTGTGAATATCCATATATTATGGATGATCTTGAGGACTGGTCTCTAGAGCCATTCTTTTGCTGCTGTTGTTGTTGTTGTTGTTCATTCACACAGTCGATTCCGGCCCTTTGCGACCCCATTGACCTCCGCCCTCCAGGCATCTCTGTCCTCCACCGTCCTCCTCAACCCGCCCATTGCATCTACAATACCATCTAGCCGTCTCATTTTCAGCCACCCCTTCTTTTGCCCTCCACCTTTCCCAGTATCAAGTCTTTCTCAAGTGAATCCTCTCTTCTCATTTGATGTCCAAAGTATTTTAGCTTCCTCTTTACTATTTGTCCTTCTAAGAAGCAGTCAGGGTTGATTTCTTCTAAGATTGACCTATTTGTTCTTCTCACTGTCCAGGGTACTCTTAAAACTCTCCTCCAACATCACAGTTCAAAGGCATCTATTCTTCTGCGCTCAGCTTTCCTTATGGTCCAGCTCTCACAACTGTACATTACCACTGGGAATACAATTGCCTTGACTATGCGAATTTTTGTTTGCAAGGTGATGTTTCTACTTTTCACTATGTTCCCCTGGTTTCTCATAGCTTGCCTCCCAAGAATTAGTCGCCTTTTTATTTCATGGCTGCAATCTCCATCTGCAGTGATTTTGGATCCTAAGAATGTAAAGTCTGTCACTGCTTCTACTTCTTCACCATCTATTTTCCAGGGACTGATAGGGCCTGTTGCCATGATCTTGGTTTTCTTTATACTGTACTTTTAAAATGATATTCATATATCTACCTTGAAGTGATAAAATAATCTCCATTTATTAATGTACATCTTAATGTTTTTCTCCTCTACTGGATAAGTGTACTCTCAGTTGTTTGTTGAGGAATTCTTCTCAAGTGAGATAGTAACTATTTAGAATGGCAACTGCTATGATTGCATGTAAAGTGGGATAAATTTAAGTTGTTTTCCTCTTGTATTTCAAGAAAGTGCTCAGTTCTATGACAACACATCTAAACTTCATATAAGCGACATGGTACTGTTAGCCACATATAAACAATCAAAGGCTGCTTTTACATTTGGACTTATTCCCACCTAAATGGGGGATGAATGGTTGTTTCTGAAACAGATATGTATGAAGCTTGCCGAATGAGGAAAATTAATGAGGAAGGAAGTGTTGAGTTTTAATCAGAAGATATGAGGAGCTGACAATATTTTTCAAAATGGTATCAGAGAGACAGCGTGGTGTAATAGTGTTAAATGCAAGACTAAGATGGGTAAAATACAGGTCTGAATGGTAATTTAAACATTAACTTGACTGGATGACCTTGAACGAGTTACTTTCTCTCATACCAGCTACGTCAGAGGGGTAGTTGTGGTTGTGAGGATAACATGGAGATAAGGAGGAAAAGTGTAAGCCACCCTGAACTCCATGGAGGAAGGATGGGAAATAAATATGTTGCAAACATCAAGAGATCTGAAGCTCTTATTGTAGTAACTTATCTTTTAAACAGATTTTGAAAAACCATTAATCTTACACCATGATCCTACACAGCTCTACTTGGATTTACACACATCAGTGTAGCCTTATCAGACTTCCAATTTTGAATTTGTAATTAAATGACCCTCAAAATAATATCACTGGGGTTACTGGTTTTGTGTGAAGTTGTAAGATTTTCCTTAGAATTATGACAATATCAGAACAGTACTGAACAGCATTCAAAGACCAAGACAGAAAGTTTGGAAATGATGTTTCTAATATGTTTCAACCCCCTGTTTAAAACAGAGATTTGCTTTTGAGAAAATGGAGTGGACCAAGCATTATGCTTGTGAGAAACTGTGTACCCTTCTGACATTTTATGACATGAACAGGAGGAAATCTGGCCATAAAGACCCACGGCAGCTGCAAGCACTACGGTAATCTGATTTTTGAAGTTGTTTCTCTTTACATCTGCCACTGGAGATAGTATTCCAGGTAGCTTCATAGAAGTACAGTCAAACCTCGCATAAAGAGCCCCTCGCTTAAAGAGTAACTTGCTTAAAGAGCAGAATTTTCTCTGAATGTTCGCTTCGCTTAACAAATAAAACCAACCAAAAACTCGCTTAACAAATAATCGGGGTTCATAATCCCCACATGAATTTGATTTGATTTGATTTTGATTTTGATTTGATTTGGTTTCACCAAGTAGGGCGGCATATAAATCGAATAAATCAAATCAAATCAAATCCCGGAAGCCAGGAAGTGGAATTGGAAGTGGTGCAAGGAAGAGGCCCTTTCCACTTGTCAGTTTTAGAGCTACCAGCATTGTTTTGGTGAACACCACTCAGCAAGGTTCATTTTCACAGTTTCACATCTAGCCTAGACATGGAAGAAGCAAGAGAGTGCTGAATTTTGAAGAGCAGTTGCTCTTGAATGTTAACGTAGCCCATATGCCCAAGCAAAATCCTAAAGTGCTCACTTTTAATGTAGAGGTTGCCCCCCTTACCATCAGGGGATATGTTCCGTGACTTACTGCAAATACAGTACAGTAATACCTCGGATAACGCTAAGACTTGGTTCCACAAGTCTTGGTGTTATCCGATTTTTAGTGTTATCCGATGCATGTTAAAATCCTATGGGATGTATCGGATAACGTTAAAGCTCCATAGAGATACAGTGTAACCGCACAGGCTTTAGCGGTTGTTATCCGATACATCCCATAGGACCTTAACGTTATTCAATCCAATTCTCCTCCCCAGATTACTTAACGTTATGCGATTTTAGCATTATCCGAGGTAAATGTTATCCGAGGTATTACTGTACTTGAAACTGTAACAGCTAAACCCTATATTTTTCATTACATACAGTGGCCTCTAATGGCCACGTCTGGTAAAGCACCACAGAAATACATCTACAGTCAAACCTTGCATAAAGAGTGCCTCGCTTAAAGAGTAACTCGGTTAAAAAGCAGAATTTTCTCTGAATGTTCGCTTTGCTTAACAAATAAAACCAACCAAAAACTCGCTTAACAAATAAATTGAGTTCGCAATCTCCCCACAAATGGTCATTTTACAATGGTGTTTCGCTTAAAGAGCAAACTCGCTTAAAGAGCAATCCTGTGGAACAATTTTAATTGGTTCCAATGGGTCCATCGTTGTATGTAAAAATTGCTATATATATATCATATAGCAATTTTACCTATGAGATGATTTATACAACAATTTTTACCTTGCTTTTGCCCTGGGAAGGCACCTCCCAGGGCAAGAGCAGCCCAGCACTCTTTTAGTGAAAGGGATCCTTGGTGGCCCCCTTGCTTTGAAAAACCCAGGATCCCTTTTGCTAAGAGCGCTGGGCTGCTTTTGCCCTGGGAAGGCTTCCCAGGGGGAAAGCAGCCCAGTGCTGCCAGTTCACAAAAGGGTTGGGGGGGGAAGGCTCCCCCATACCACCCCAAAGCCACCCGGCTTTTGCCTTTTTAAAAAAAATTGTATCGTATAATGATGAAAATTGCAAGATGTTTTACTGAATATTTTTAGACCTGTGGATAATTGAAACTATGGATACCGAACCCATGGATATGCGGTGTGTTTGTGTGTGTGACCTGTATATTAACATGCCATATTTAACAGTTTTCAGCTGCTCAAATGAATAGGTCCTTTTAAAATCTGATGCTCTTTATATTGCTTATTTCAATGTGTCACAATTTTTTCTTGTTTTTTGTTTGGCAGGATAGTCAAGTCACGTACTAGAAATGGAATTCCTTGCTTTGAAATTGAGTGGCAAAAGCCAGGTTGGTGCTGTTTGGCATGTATTGCTATATGAAGCAGGTGGGTGGGTAGGAATTCTTGCCTTCCATATGTTTACAGATTTTCTCATCCTCATCTCACATAGCCAACTGCCCAATTGCAGCTTGGTTCATGTGAGAAGTCACTTTTATTTTATTGGTTTATTATTTTTTTTAAAAAAGAGGCTGAAAATAAGCAATAAGTTGGGAACAAATAAGTTGGGAACAGGAACTAGATACAAGGATAACAACAACAAAATGGCAGAAGATGTGGCAAAGAAGGATAATGAGAACCATGTCGGTTAGAATTAAAGAGCACAATTACAAAATAGTATGGAGATGGTACAGGACCCCAGTCGGTCTGCATAGAATGTATAGTAATCTGAGCGATATATGTTGGAGGTGTAAAAAAACGAAGGGAACATATGAGCATATGTGGTGTAGCTGTGAGGTATTAAGAGACTTCTGGGAAAGATTAGAAAAAGAAATAGAGAACATACTAAATGTGCGGATCGGACTGGGGCCAGATACAATCTTGTTAACAGATATAGAAGACTATGATATGAACAAAGATAATAAAGAGTTACTGGCCATAATGTTGACCGTTGCAAGACTAGGTATAGCCAAAAAGTGGAAGTGCTATGAACAAATAAACATTCAAGATTGGTATACACAAATGTGGGATTTGGCATTAAATGAAAAACTTACTTGGGAGATAAATTGCAGGAAAGGGAAAATGTATAACAATAATTTCTGGAGGATCTGGGAACCTTTTATAAGTTATACTTTGGAGGAAAAAAAGGGCATACCCCCTGCACAAGATTATAATGACTTCTGGAAATTGTAAAGGTATAGAATTCCCCGGACAATGTATATAGCACAAGGGTGATATTAATGATGTAAAAGAAAAGATTGTGTAGAAGATTATGTTTAAAAAAATGTGGTGAATATAACATCGCTGTGGATAAAAATATGTTACATGATCTTCACAATTTCATATATTTTTGTAATTCTTCTATTTTATATTTTTGTATTCTTGTATTTTTCTTTTAATACCTAATAAAAAATTTAATATATATATATATATATAAAAGAAAATAAGCAAATAGTACCCTCTAAGATCATCATGGACATCATTATCTAATCTTAGGCCCCAAAACTAAGGGGGAGGAAAGGAACGAGTGTCAGGCAAAAGTTGGATGTACCTCCTCTAAGTTTTTGAGGGCTTTGCCCCCAAGCCCTGAAAATTGTCTCTGTTGTGATTGCTGCTGGTCATTAGGTGGTATCTATGATGCACACCATAACAATACCTGGATTTTAGTAATAAAACATAGTTTGGTTTCTTATACCCACTAGTACACAAAAACTGGATTTTTATTCCTTTGTACCCTCTGACGCTGCTTTTTAGACTGCTGCAACTTATCCTGGGTATTTTTCCATCTATGGTGATAGAGCAGCCATTAGAACCCATGGATATTAAAAGTCCCACAGGCTTCATCTCTGACAGGGCTGGAGCAATAATCTTGAGTTGGTTTAAAAAAAAGCAGCTCTATGTGTTTCCACCCATAATGAGGGAGAGGAGCTTTACAAGCTCTTTGACTTCTGAGCAAATGGCACGTGATCTCTGTGCCCATTTCCACGTGGATGGCTCAGGGTATTTCACTGGCAAGTGGGGGCTTCCTGTTGAGGAACTGAGAAGGATATAAAACTGGTTACACATAAGGTTGTGGAGACAAGGGGGTACATGTCTTGTTTGTGCACCCCCCAGGCAATTAGTTGGCCCCACCTCTGCTTCAGTAATGACCAGGACCTGATATGGACAATACTCATTTTTTTCTGAGGGAATTTGAGAAAGGATAGAATCTGTAACTCTAACCCTACACATTTATAGTATGTACGCCTCCCTTTGATCCCTTGTTCCAGAGCACTATGTTCCAGAGGATGATCAACCAGCAGAGCCCTTTATAATAACAATAGAAGAGTCATCATTATTTCAGGCTGCATATCCAGAAGTGGTTGCCATGTATCATCTGGAGAAGATGCAAGTTTGCAAGGAAAGAAAACACGGTAATCATAAAACTTCCAATTTTACTTTCTTATGCATTAATTAGAGAAATGGCTTCTTTTGCTTCATGACACTGCCAGTTATTCTGCAATGATTTAGGCATGTTGTGTTCAGCAGGGCATTAGAATGAAACGAGATTTCCTTATCAACTTCTCTATTTCTTATTTAGCTGCAGTGTATATATATCTATCCAGGAAGCTTTCTTAATCCATATCAGTAAACCAGTTCTGCCAGCTTCCGCTTCCGCCAGGAGACTTTTGTAAAGCTAATAGATCTTAATTGTCCATTCAAAACCAAGAAACCCCCAAGAATACTGCTTTACAGCAGGGATGCCACATGAGACATTACTGCTGGCAAAACCCCTTACCCACCACCTAATATAAGGACTGCCGCTAGGTTCAGAGAAAACAGGGAAGTCCAATGGTGGTTGCAGATGATGCCACTGTCCCTATTAATCAAACAGTCCCAGTGCATGAACTTTGTGAGCCCTGGTTCCACTTCACCATGGGCTGACAACTGCTTCTTCATGAAATCTTTCAACAAAGTGTGCCAGTTTTACCTTGCTGTTTTTTCAGGTAAGAAGAGCAGACTGAAAGAGACAGAAGGCTCAGCTGAGGCCAATGAAGTTGCTGATCTTCTGTCTCGACTAAACATGAAGTCTACATGTCAAACTGTTCCCAGCAAAGATGCCAAGACCAATTTCCATGTATTTCCAGGAAAGGATTCTGAATGTCAGCTCCTTTCTGTAGCTGAACATTGTTCTAGTGTGGTCAGTCTAAGTCAAAACCGACCATTTACTTCTCCTATAATTACTTTCGAAAACAAAGAGGAGAACTGCAATCTTGCTGGCTCTTGGAGCTCACAAGTACATTTTACTAAATCACCTGCAGCCTCTTCTACTGATTCTGCAATTGCTGATCTACAGTTGAGCGGCATTGACTGGGATGGAACATCCTTCAGTGTTTCTCCAAAACTTGTTCCTTGTAATTCAGAACCTGAGTCTGGAACATGCAGCAATTCTACAAGATCACATTCTCTGCTGTGCCAGAAAACAGCAGAACCTGCTGTGCCTTCTTCAGAAGCTGTACAGTACGATCCAAACCTGTCCTTCAGTGTGAATGACTCTGTTCTGTCCATCAATGTGAATGACTCTGTTTCAGACATGGACCCCCCTAAAGGACAAAATGATTTATCCTTAAAAGAAAAGGCAATCCTAAAGCCAGCTGTCTTAGAAGCTCTTTCAAAGTCAGCCAATGTGTTCCTCCTAAGAGGTGTACAAAGTTTTGAACAAATAAAAGGAACTTTTAGCTCTGGAGAAGAATGTTTATCTTCTTCAACCCAGCTCAATGATAGAGCTCAGGAAATTGAAAGTACAGAGTTATCAGGAAAATATCTGAGGGGCCACATTTTAGGGCATGATAAAAAATCACTTCAAAGCTCTGAACACACAACCTGGGTAATGCCAACTGTCCTAAAAAGTTCACTGAAGAGTGTGTGCCAACATGGATATTTGAGTGAAGACAGTGACAGCGAGGTGAAGACAGAGATGAGGAAGGCTCACAAAGTTCCAAAGTGGCAAAGGAAGTTTGAATTTGTTCAACCAGGGGGCAAGTACAGTAACAAAGGACATGATAATGAACCAGTGCTTGAAACTCAGCAAACGGGTAAAGAATCTGCCTGTAAATTATTTAGCAAAGATTTGCCAGTGAACCACCATTCTAATATTTATGTTCCCAACCCTCTAAGACTCACAAAGCGGGAACACTGTGGACCCTGTTCCCATCAACAAGACAGTGGAAGTGATTCTGATGTGGAAATTAGTAGTCCATTGCCCCTGTCTGAAAGACTCAAACTAAAATTGAAGAACTCTTAAGAACTCTTTTGCCATTCATTCGCCAAATTATGTTGCTTAGCATAGTAACACTACTAGAGTTGAATCAATGGGGATTTAGTGAGTCAGCTTCTTTGCAAATTCCAGTGATTCAAATGGTCTTAATTTAACTTCAGCTCGCTATGCTAAAGTATGTCAAAGTTAGAGTAGGCCTATTGGAATCAATGGAATTTATAGTGGAGCTGACTCACCAAATCCCCATTGACTAAGTGGGTCTACTTTAGCATAATTCACTGCACTAAGCAAGAGGATTACATCCATTATGGTATTTCTTAAATTGCCTGTTTTTCCTCCTTCTTCCTCCACATTTGTAGTCTGACTTGCATCACATGACCTCCATGAAGCAGCAGGGCCATTTTTGTTCCTACAGCTCACCCCCCATGGCCTATGGGGAAAACACAGTGGTGTTGCTATCTTTGGGAGACAAAGTACTCAACACTTTTTGAAACCAGTTCTCCCTCAATGCCTTTTTTAATAACAGGTTCCATCAACCCAGCCAAATTGCCCACTCTGATCTAAATAAAATCAAAAGAAAAAACATACAGCTTTAATGGAAAAGAACATGATGGGAGAGGGAGTAGTTAACATTTACAATAACACTGAAATAATAACTCCAGTCAGGTTCTTCAGGAAAGCCTTTATGGCTTCATAGTGTCTTTCTGTAATACTTACTCTAAACATGCCATAATCTGTCCTGGCAGGAGTAATTGAAGTTCAAGGACACCTGGAGTGCCAAGGTTAGCCATCACTGCTCTAGTGGCAGAGGTCCCCAAGGGATTGTATTTAGTCCACCACAATGACATCACAAGAGCTTGAGGTCAGGTAATTAAAAAGAATATCCCCCCCCCCCCCATCATTCTCATTGCAGAATGTGCAACAGTTTGCTTCTCTGACTGTCAACAACAGTGGCATGAATAGCTGATATTTTAGTAGTCCCGGGTTTTCTTCTGCATGAGCTCTTGTGCTATTTGCTTATAACTTAAACCGGGAGTTCTCAACTTTTTAAAGCTGGGGGCTGGGTCACACTCCCTCAGACAGCTTCAGGGACCGGACAGCTATTTTTCCCTTCCTCTACCACATGGCAATTCCTGGTGTGGTGGAGGCAGGGGGGGCACATGAAATGGTGCTGTAGGCCACATCTGGCCCACAGACCACAGGTTGAGAATCCCTGACTTAGACCTTTCCTGTGACCAAGCTGTGAAAAAATTTATAGACTGTTTGTGAATTTGGATCTAAGCATGTAAGTGTCAAGTAGCAGGACACTGATGTGACAGACTGGTCCCTTCTGCTTTATGCTGCAATATATTTCCTTTGAAATACTTGCCTGCAAATAAATAAAATCTGGAACACTCTGCAGACAGAAATCTCACGATCCCTGCAGATAGAAATCTAGCCTATTCTGGAGAAAGATTCTAGCCTTGGCTTTGGTTGACTTCCATTTGCACTTTAATTTTATTTTTAATCATAAGTACTTTTTAAAGAAAACCCTGATCTTGCAGACACATTCAGAAGTGGCAAGGCTGCCTTCATTCTTCTGCAAGTTCAGAGTTGGCCTAATGAAGATCCTTTTGATTCTAAAAAGGCAGTAGTCAGCACTCATTGGAAGATGAAATCTAAGAGTCTATTATGTGTTGAATAAACCAATGTGCCCAAAATGCATGCCACTACGAAGGCGGCGCTTTTGCTTCCATCCTTGCATGTTAAGTGTAATCAGACCCCCAGCCATCTCATATTTAGTAGTTATTATGGCAATGCCTCTTTTTCTTTCCCCAAATTCAGTAAAATCTAGCCACACCCAGTTCATATACAAGTCTTCTAGTCTCCCGATGTCCTGTAGTTGAGCTGAATTTACCCCTACATCGAAAGTGTGTGAACACTTTGATTGAGGATTAGAAAGCAAAGTAAATAAGCATCAACTGGATGGACTTTTGTTGATTGTTGGCATTTTTCATTTGCTACATCAGTTTTGTAACTTTTATTTTGATTATGTAAAGCCACACTCCTTTGGATTGAACATCAGCTCCAAACATAAAAGGTGACATCAGAGGTCAGACTAAACTTGTGTAGCATCGGCTCAAAGTCCTGTTTATTATGCAGTTGGCATCTCATCAGATTGCCATGGCAGCTGCTGCATTCAGTGCTCTGTGCATTCGTGAAAATTGAAAAGAATCCTGGACATTTTGTAGTGGTAGCAATCCAGCTCTTCTGATGAAAGTATTTTACTTATCTCCCCCCCCCCCCGGTGGTCTCAAGTATACTTGCCTGGAATCAAATCCTACTCATTTTTAGCAGTGTTGGACTTCATTTCCGTGTCTTTAGCACTGCAGTTTTAATCCCACACTGTGTAGTATTAATCACTTCTTCCCAGGTAACTGGGTATGGGGTTCCAGTTGGAACTACCAGTTCTTGGACCCATGAACATGTGTAGATTTGACTGTAAACTTATATATAGTTTACCACAGAGATTCACAACTTATGGCCCACGGGCTGGACCCAGCCCATGGCAGCAAGCCATCTGGCCCACAGCGACTACCCCCGGAAGTGGAAGGGATGTGTTCACTACAGCTGTAAACATGCCTGTGTGTTTGCGGCATCGTTTATGCCGGGGAGGGGGAACCACATGTCCAGCCCGCTCAGCTGACAGAGAGGGCTTGGTCCAGTCCATGGCAGGAAAATGTTGAGAACCCCTGGTTTACCATTTCAAGAAACAGCTGCATTTTAGCATCACAGCTATGTCAGAGAGTTAGGAGAATTGTAGGCTCCTGTGCTGTTAGATTTTGAAATGGTGGCTGTGTTTACAGACATATAATTTGAGAAGCTTTTCTCAGCCTGAAGCTGAGTCGATGTTGGTCTCGACACAGTGAAACTTGACTCAGCATGTGTTAGAATGCCTTTCATTTTCATTAGTAGAATGCAAATATGTGGACACTGTATTGCAGAAAATGTTGACGGCTAGGAAATCCACAGGCCTGGACCCAAAGAAAAGTTGTTTGTTACGAACTTTGCTTAAATAGCTGAAATAAAATGCTACAATTAAAACAAAACCTCATCTTAGAGAAGCCCCAAAACTCTTCAAAAGACTGACATACTGTAGAACACGGATTCTCAGCCTGCACCCGTGGCATCATTTTATGTGGTCCACCACCACCTCCACCACACCAGGAAGTGCCATGTACTGGAGGAAAGGCAAAATGGCTATCTGGCCCCACGAAGCTGTTTGAGGGAGCATGACCCGGCCCCCGGCTTTAAAAGGTTGAGAACATCTATAGAAAATAATACAAAATTTTTGTTTTTCCCAAGGGAGCTATATGACAAAAACAGTTGCAGGGGGGGGGGGGGACCAGTATTACTGTTTTGGCTTTTTAAAAAAAATGCAAAGCATTGTTTTTTGTTTTGAATCTGCACTTGTGCTGTTTGGCACAATGGAGTCTAGCTAAAAACTAACATATAGGTGCAGGATACATTTAAGCAGTGTTAAAAACACAAATTATTTGTTTCCTGAAGACCAAAGTGCTAAATCTACCACTGTGTTTTACTGTTTCAGCAGTAGCACTTAGCCTATAACAGATCTAGTAATATTGCTAACTGCAGCTTCCTTTCATCTGTTGATGTAAAATGGCAGATGTTCACACCTCCTTAGACATGAAAAGATTTTACCTTGACTCTTGATAACAGCTCTCATTAATCTCACTGTGAGGCTTTCACATTTTATCTCAAAAGATGCAAATGCGAAATTTCTCAGCTATGGGCTCTAGATAGTCCCCTGTTATGATGAGAAGCCAGAAAGAAAATTGTCTTTAATGAGGGTATTGTGAGATTTAATTTTCAGAACAAAGATTCCCCCTGTTTCTTCAATTCATGTGAGATGTTGCCTGATTGCAATTCCTTTTCTGTCCTTTTTATTAAAAATGGTAAATGTTTATCAAAAGGAAAATGTATTGCTATTGACTTCTCTTCATATTTGCCTTGTAGCAGCAACTTCTACAGCTAATGAAGGCTTCCAAAGAATTAAGATGTGGGGTGGGTAGGTAAAATCCAGTTTCTCAGATATTTCCAAACATACCCCAGGGCTCAAATACATAATTATAGCAAACATAATTTTAAAAATAAGCTAGAAAAAAGGGCAGAAATGGGCAACTCTAGAGTAGGTGGGTTGTGGGAACCTTGTTCAGGATGTCAACAGCTCTCATCCAAGGTGATGGGATCTGATGTATCCAGAAATTGTTTCTTCCCCACTTCTCCCCAATTTTATGACATCATGAAAAATTTTGGACATTTAGAAATCTTGTCATGTTCATAACATTTATGAACCAATAAATTTGTTACTGAAGCCAGAAATCTGTAACAGAGTTACAGTGCAAAAGGAGAAAATTGAGACAGTGTTAGTCAGCATAGTAAAAGGTCACCCTTGTTTGAAAACCAGTTGTATCCGACTCTAGGGATTGGTGCTCATCTCTGTTTACAGCCAAAGAGCCAGCGCTGTTTCAGATGTTTCCATGGTCATGTGTCAGGAATGACTAGACGCCGGAATGCTGTTACCTTTCCTCAGAAGAGTAGCGTGCCTTGGCGGGGCCCCATATAAAAATTTGTTTGGGGGCCCTTAGGAAGGGTAAAGATTTGTTTTGCTTACGCACGTTGGGGGCCCCCGTGGCCCGTGGCCCCCGTATAATTGATACGGCAGATACGGCGGTAGCTACGCCTCTGCCTTTCCTGCCAAGGCAGTATCTATTTATCTACTTGCAGTTTCTTGCTTTCAAACTGCTAGGTTGGCAAGAGCTAGGACAGAGATGGGAACTCACTCTGACATGCAGCACTCGGATCTCAAACTGCTGACCTTCCAGTTGTCAAGACCAGCTTCTTAACCACTAAGCCACTGCAGTCCCACATAGTTGGCAAAGCCAGTAGTTAAGAGATATGGGAGATGGCAGTTCCCCATATCCCCCATTGCTGATCTTGGCAACAACAATGCTTTGGGTGTTCTACCATGGCTATATTGGCTGCTGCCTTAAAGAGTCCTGATGTAACAACAGTCCAAACCTCAGAGGTTTATGTCACTGCCCAGACTGGCAGATAGTGAGTGCTGTGTAGAATCAACTGTACAGTCCTTTATATAGTAAGAATAAAATTTAACTCTAGTATTTATTTGACTTGTAAAACTGATTTTAAAAGACTTAAGTAAACAAAGGTAATGGTCGCCCTTGTTTGAAAGCCAGTCGTATCCGACTCTAGGGTTCAGCACTCATCTCTGTTTATAACCAAAGAGCCAGCACTGACTGTATCTGCAGATGTTTCCTTAGACATGTGGCAGGCATGCCTCAACACCGGAGTGCACAGAACACTGTTTATCTTCCCATCGAAGTGGTACCTATTTATCTACTTGCAATTTCTTGCTTTCAAGCTGCTAGGTTGGCAGGAGCTGGGATAGAGACGAGAGCTCTGTCATGCAGTACCCGGGAATCAAACTCCGATCAATCAGCAAGTTCAGCATCTTAAGCACTTGTGCCACTGCAATCCCATGTACACTTTAAAAATACTCAGGGCCAGCAAAAAAAATCTTATGTTCGTGGTGAGTTAATATTGTCTTAGAGATGGGCAATGCTTTATTTGTTGTTCAGTCGCACAGTCGATTCCGACCCTTTGCGACCCCATGGACCACTGTCCACCAGGCACTCCTGTCCTCCAACATCCCCCTCAACTCGCTCAGTTCTGTGCCCATTGTCTCTACAATACCATCTAGACATCTCATCTTGGGCTGGCCCCTTCTTCTTTTGTCCTCCACCCTTCCCAGCATCAAGGCTTTCTCAAGTGAATCCTCTCTTCTCATTTGATGTCCAAAGTACTTTAGCTTCATCTTTACTATTTGACCTTCTAAGGAGCAGTCAGGGTTGATTTCTTCTAAGATTGACCTATTTGTTCTCCTCGCTGTCCAGGGGACTCTCAAAACTCTCCTCCAACACCTCATCTCAAAGGCGTCTATTCTTCTGCGCTCAGCTTTCCTAAAGGTCCAGCTCTCACAACCATACATTGCCACAGGGAATACCACTGCAAGATATATTTCCTCTGCAATTTTAGGATTTACAATGATAGAAGTTTTTTAAAAATGTTGCTATCTTTATCATCATCATCATCATCATTATTAGGCTCCTACTTCAGCCATTGTGTGTAGCTTACTATTAACTGATAACTGTTGACAAATTTATGGAGAAGTAATTCCTGAGTAATAGACTCCTGCCTTTGTCCAACTAAATTGGGAAGGCAACCAATCTGAACAAGCAATAAATATGTTTTCTTTGGGCTTTTCTTTCCAGCCTCTTCAACCTAATTAGGGCCTTTGACACCAAGGCGTTAAGCAGGCTTTGTTTTCTTCTGCATTGGGGCAGGTGACTTGCATTTCAGAGACTGGCAGATGCAGAGGCTTTGATCTCCACCACCGCCCCCCACTCCCCCCATCCTCTCCCTGGGTGGGTCTTTCAGACCAGGTGAAAAGACTGGAGAAGGACGTTTCTGAAGAGGGACTTGGAAAACCTACATCAGTGTTAAGTTAAATGTGTTAAGCACATTTATAGAATCATAAAATGGCTGAGTTGGAAGGGATCCAACTCACTGTCCAGCCCACTTCTCAACGCAGGAATCCAAATCAAAACAGATATTATTTTCTTATTTAAAAAAGAACTATAATGCTGCACATGTTTCCTCAAACATAAGGCTAATTCCATATAGAATAGATTTGGCAATCTGTGGCCCCTTAGACATTGGGCCAGAATTCCTACCATCACTTGGTGTAGGTAAAGGTTGTCATTGCTCAAAAGCCAGTCATATCTGACTCTAGGGTTCAGTGCTCATCCCTGTTTATAGCCAAAGAACCAGTGCTGTCTGCGTCTGCAGACATTTCTATGGACATGTGGCAGGCATACCTTGATGGAACACTGTTCACTCGGGTTACCACTAGGCTATTTTGGGAGATTCATTCCAACAGCATCTCAAGGGTGGCAAATCACTTATAATAATTGGTGTTGTCTAGTCAATTCTGACTTATAGCGACCCATTCTAGGGTTTTTTAAGGAGAGAATAAAGCAAAGCAATCACACTTCTATACCACCCCATAACGCTTAGTGCACTCTCTGGGCAGTTCACATGTTAATTAGCATTTTGTCCCCAACATACTGGGTACTCAAGGATGGAAGGCTGAGTCAACCTTGTTTCCTGGTCAGGATCGAACTCACAACCTTTTGGTTGCAGGACAGCAGTTTAACCACTGTGCCACCAGGGCATATACATAGAAATGGTTCACCACTTTTTTCTGGGCTCTTTCTGGAACTGTGCAGCTTGGCGACACAGGGCGGCTCTTTTGCCAGGAGGCACAGTGAGGAATCAAACTTCCAACCATTGAGCTATCCAGACAGTTTACCATGCTTTATATTATACAGCTGGACATGAATCCTATTGATGTCCAGATGGCTTACCTCTGAGTACTCATGCGTAGGACTGCACTGTAACTCTTTATGCTGAAGAGCTCTTGACTCCCATAGAACCGCAGAGTTGATTAGCAGTATTGCACATGCATGGGCCCATCATCACAGACACTATTATAAAGCTTCATCCTTCACTATCCAATGCTTTAATGATGGAGGATAGGCATGTGGTCTGCATTATGTCCACAAGGAGTTCTAAGTAGCTCCTTTTAATCTTACATTGCAAATATATTTTGCAATCTATATTAAAATAGCTTCTTTTTTTGCTGGTAATGGGGCAAGGCATGGTATGAGCTAAAAATTCTGTAAAGACTCACTCATGTGTGCACATGAAAATAGGGAGTTATCCTTTCAATTATAAAGTAATGCTCTGAAAAGTCCTCTGGAGAGTAGCTTTTGGTGTAGAGCAGGTACCTACAGTAAAAGGGATACTTCACAGAGTACTGAATCCCACTTCCCACCATCTGAGACTTGCAATCTTCAAAACCGCACGTTTAGTAAGTTCAAAAATGAAAGCAAAGATTATTTTTTGAAAACCTACTAAATGGTTGATATACACAGCATTGACCATTAATTTCCCCTTTCACTGTGATTTCTGATTTACTTAGGCCTGCAATGTGAATTTTATTCTTTTTTTTAAATTGGACTTCATTCTAGTTGTCCTTCGGGAATATTTCCATTACTACCTCATTTTGATCTCCAGAAGACTGATGTATCTGTCTGCAATTTCAGTTCTAACCGTCCGTGAATAAAACAGCGATGATTGTCTGCCACAGTTTGATAAATGTGTGCATTAGAGAATCTGACAGATGGTGTCAAGGAAATTAAAATAGAGTCCTGCTTTTTTCATTCAGTACTTCTCCCAGCTGCCAGTGCTGGCATCACTCAACTCCATTTTATAGCAAAAGTAAATCTAGCTCATATAATAGAGGACCTGTAGGATAAGCAGATTAGATGCAACCAACAGAGGTGTGTGAGAACATGAGAAGGACCTGTCTGGGTCATTGCAAAAGGCCTGTTCAACATTTGGGCATGATGTTATAATTCATGTTGAGCTGACCATGCTAGCTAAGAGTTTCTGGGAGTTGGGGGGGGGGGTTAAGTCACCTTTTCAATTTCTGAGTTGATCTAGATTTTAGCAGTTCCTCTAGGTTAGTGGTTTTCAACCTTGGAGACACATATGTTTTTGAACTAAAACTCCCAGAAGCCTTCACCACTGGCTGCTAGCCAAGATTTCTAGAAGCTGTAGTCTAAGAACATCTGGAGACCCAAGATTGGGAACCACTGATATAGGTGTCTTTTTAAAAGGCAAATGACACCCAAACTTACAATGGAGTGGGGAAATTTTGGCTTTCATATGTCAGCAATCATCCGCCCCACCTGAGGATGGCCAATGATAAGAGAGTGTAAGAGCTGTACCCCAAAACATTTAGAGGACCAAATGTTGTCCAGCCTTCACCTACAAGATTGGCAGTGGCCACTAGCCTGCAAGAGAGAACAATGACATCATTAAGCTGTATTTCTGAAGTAGTACATAGACTGGGGGGTCCACCCTTGTACCACAAAGCTAAAGCACCCATTCTGAAATCTTATTTCAGAACCCAGAAAGGCAGAAATCCCATCTTGAACCAATTTAAGCATTCCATGAGTAGATTCTATATGTCAAACATTGCCTGCCTTGTAACTTTGGTCCTGTGGGAAACAAGCTTTAGAAAGCATGAAAGTTTATCATCACCGAAACATCTGAGGTTTTGGAAAAGCTTTAACTAGGGTTGTCAATTCTAGATATTTGGGGGTATAGCTTTCACAACCTTTTTGGCTGATTAATCACCAAAGTATTAATTAACTGGTTAAATGTAGCTAGACTATCAAAACTTTTTTAAAGGAACTATTGTCTTCTGTGAGACCTCACCTAGTCTTAAATAGCCATGGATGTTTGCACATGATTTTGTTACATGTAACGCCAACTAGACATTATCTGTTTAAACCTGGGAATAGTCATACAGCGGTGGTTTGGATTTCATGAACAGGCACGCTTCCTTTTAACTCAATCTGATAATTTATCATTCATTATAAAAAGGAAACACCATCATCAATATTTTCTTCTCTATTCCACATTCCAGTAAGCTAACAAAATTTAAAAAATGAAAGAAAATGCCTTTCTCAGCTATATCCACTAAAACATTCCCTTACCAATTAAAATGGTTCCCTCATCAATGAAGTGAAATATGTTTGATTAACCTATTGATTAAAACCAAACAAAAAGTGCAGCTCCCTGTTCAACCTCTGGCTGACAATCATGGCATTGAAGTCATGATAGCTAGGAAAGCATCTCATATTTTGGAGCACACTGTGAGGCTGTCAGGCAGTTCTGCTGGTATCTCAGAGCTCTAGGTTGGTAAAAAACATGAAATGAAGGGGATTTTTAAGGGGGAGCAATTTGAGAATGAGTTTAGACCCAAGTTAACGGTCTTTTAGGCTTCCTCCAATGAACAGGAGTTCACTTTTTGAATAATAAGATTTACATGTCACCGGGGGCAGGGAGGATATCAGGATTTTAGAGATACTTAGATGGGACACGGCCAAAAAAGGTTGGGGACCACTGCTTTATACTCTTCAGTAGTATTGTGGTGGCTTAGTGGTTAAGAGGCTGAGCTTGAAGACTGAAGGGTCAGGATTCAGTACCTGAGTGCTGCATGAGGATCTTGGAGATATGAAAGGAAAGGAGCCTCAATCGGGTGTCCCCTGAGTGGAATTTCTCCAGTAAAAATCCTTTCAACCCAGAGTGATTTCTGGCACAAAATTTATTTTATTTAGTACAGTCAAACCTCGCATAACGAGCATTTTGGTTAGCAAAAAACTCGCATAATGAGCAAGTTTTTTGCTAAGCGGTCCAACTCGCATAACAAATTTTTTGCTATGCGAGTCGGACTTTTCCCTATGGAAAAACTCGCATAACGAGCGTTTCTATGGGGAAAACTCGCATAGCGAAAAATTTTCACTATGTGAGTTTCCCCCATAGAAACACTCGTTATGCAGGTTTTTCCATAGGGAAAAGTCCAACTCACATAGCGAAAAATTTGTTATACGAGTCTTTTTCGCATAGTAGAAATTCGAGGTATGACTGTAGTACTGTATCTGACTGGGCATCACCTAACTTCCACATTAAAAGACTCATGCCTGCTCTGTTAAGTTCATGGCTAGAAGGTCTGCAGTCTTCTTTTATGACTGGTTGTTCCAATAATGCAGGAACAGATTAAAACCAATTAAAAAGTACATTTTAAATTGTTGTACTGTATATGTCAAGTATTATCTATTATGTATCCAATATATGTACCAATTTTATTGTGTCAATTTTAATTGTTGTGTGCATGTTATGTCCTTTTTATTGTTTGACTTCTTATACTTTGCCATGGTCAATTGAGTGGTGCAATAAACTTATTGATATTGGTATATGAATCAATAGAATTAGAATGGAAGTTATCAGAGAAAGTGAAGGATTTTGGTATTTTTGTGGAAAATTTCTTCTTTAGAGGGACTTCCCCTTCTGTAAGGTACAAAAATGTGTTCAATGAATAGATAACCCCCTTGCATTATATTATTCCATAGGATATTTTGCTTCTTAGAAACATTTTGGTTACTGCTCATCTGTTTCAAGACCAATTCAGTAGTGCTTGCTTTTATTATTTTTCTTTAATCTTTTCTTATAAATAAATACTAAAATTAAACCTTGGTATCTCTGCCTTTCTCATAAGGTAAGATCTTCAAATAACTTTACATTTTAAAAGTAAAGGGGGCTAACAAAATCTGTGATTTGATCCACACGGCTTCCATCTTGAGTTCTGCAATGCATTTTTATGGCCCAATGGATTTGATGGATCTGCCTCATATTTCAAGAATATCTAGTTTCATATAACTTCACACTAAGTTGCTGTGTAGCTTCCTAAACTGACCCTGAGGTTTATAAGCATATACATTTATTCAGGATAGGCTCAGCTGAAATTTCTCTGGAGAGAAATCTCAGCTTAAATTTGGAGGTGAGTAATGAAACAGAGCCCAACTAGTCTTGTCAGGTCAGCCTAATTTCCAAGGATTTCATGGCCAAACCCTGAAATTTAGGTACCAGTATATGCATTTTTAATGTCACAGAGAAGTCCTTAAGATTTCAGAGGATTGTTCAGCAGTCCAGTAATACATGTGTGTGCAGAGAGACAATGATGGATTTAAAGGTCAATGAAGAGATGCTATCACTGATATACATTCCAGAGAATGTTGGGAGAGAGTTGTAAATCGATGGCTGCAATACAATGAAAAACAAGTGCATAGCTAAAAAGAAAAGGAACACTGTTTTTTAAACCAAAGGTATAGGGCAAAAGATATGCAGGATGTCAGAAGTCCTACTTGGGAATTAGTATAAGAAAATATAAGCTACACTTTAGCTCCACAATGGACTGTGATGGCTTAATGGTTAAGACGCTGAACTTGATGACTGGTAGGTTGGCAAGTCAGCAGTTTGAGACCCGAGTGCTACACAACGGAGTACGCTCCTGTCTCTGTCCTACTCCCAGCTCCTGCCAACCTAGGAGCTTGAAAGCAAGAAATTGCAAGTAGATAAATAGGTACCACTTTGGTGAGAAGATCAACAGCATGCACTCCAGTGTCTAGTCATGCTAGTCATGCCTGCCACATGTCCACCAAACATTGCAGATGCAGACAGCACTAGCTGTTTGGCTATAAACAGATGAGTACCGAACCCTAGAGTTGGCTATGACTGGCTTTCAAGAAAGGGCGACCTTGAACTTTACAATAGCTCCACATTTCTCCATTTCTCTAAATACATGGAGAGCAAGAAGTCTGAACAAGGGAGTCCTCACAGACAGTGGAGGCTCTCCTGTTCAGACTCGTCTTCCCTCATGTGTTCAAGTTGAAAGAGATGATGACTGGGGCCTGGATTAGAAGGCTCTCCTGGAAATGCTAAGTGTATTTCTTAACATGATTAATGCCCCAATAGGTCTAGCAAGAACTCCAAAACCAGGTTAGGGTTGTCAGTGCCACAGTACCTCATCTCCACACCTGAGTCGCCTAGACAAATTCTAACTCCCAAGAAAACTTTGGTCCTCCTGAAACAAACAAATGTACCCATTGTTTGAGTTCACAGCAACTCATGTCTGCCATTTGTTTTCCTCCCCCAACCCCATTGAACCAATGTTATATTATGGTGAAATTTTTGCTCGGACATGGACTTCTGGATGGGAATGTGGCAGTCAGCAGTGGGACCAACCATGCCCCATCCCTTTCTAGAAGCCCCACCAGAGGCTATGATGTAACACAGCATCATCCCAGGGGCTTTAAATGTTGTTCTCTATATCTGTTTGGAAAGCATTTTTTTTAAATGTTTCTCATAATGGACTGGGAAATGCTGATTTTATACTGCCTGAACAGCTTGTCATGTACCTTTCTGCAGCTGCCAGAATTGTCTCTTGTGCTTCAGAAAGGGAGAAAAATAGAAAACATTGTTATTCGGAACATAACCTTGAAGAAAATGAAACACCAGGGTAAAAGTTTTGATGGCTGGCAAACCTAGGAACATGTTGTTTATAAATGGCGCACGGATTTCTCATTTATATAGCTGTGGCCTCCAAGACGTGTGGGACTGTGAAGAGAACGACACAGAGCAGCAATGGTTGTCAGGCTGCTGTTGTTTTTTGTTGTTTGTCAGTGTAACATAGCCTTATTCTTTGCATCAGTGAGATGTAAAGAATGTTGGGATATTATTTCAATGAAAGGTATCAGGTGCATGGGATTTCATTGTGAAAGGCCATTCCCGTTGCACTTTAGGTGGGCAGTCATCCTAAGATTTGGCTTTGGCTTTGGAGCCTGAGTTAGGTTGAAGAAAAGCAAAAAATACTGACATTGTCTGAAAGGTTTGTGACAAGTAAAGGTAAAGGTTGTCCTTGCTTGAAAGCCAGTCGTATCCAACTCTAGAGTTCAGTGCTCATCTCTGTTTATAACCAAAGAGGCAGTGCTATCTGCGTCTGCAGACTTTTCCATTGACATATGGTAGGCATGACTAAAAACTGGAGTAAACAACACTGCTGACCTTCCCACAGAAGGTGGGACAGAGATGGGTGCTCACTCCGTCGTGCAGCACCCAGATCTCAAACTGCTGACCTTCAAGTCATCAAATTCAGTGTCTTAACCACTAAGCCACCACAGTCCCTTGTGACAAGTACAACTAGCTTATTTTGAAATGGAATTGAATCCCCTGAAGACAGGCTCCTATACATCATTCAAGCAGGTATTCAAATATTATTTACCACCTTCTGGTCCTGCATGGATTACGCTGCAAACTCATAGAAGCAGAGCTTCCTCATCAAAACAAAACCCAAACATTACTTATTTCATGCAGAGCATGTTCCAGCCAGCATTAAGTGTGCTTTATTGCCACAGGTTGCAGATGTCTAGACACAACCTTCAGCTTCCCCTATTGAATAAATTAAAAACGGTTTTACTTAACTAGACTGTGTCTTGTGTGAATTGTTTCAAAGTAAATTAGCTGGCATTAAAAGACAGAGACTGACTGCAAGCAAAGCTGTCACCAGTAAGATCCATCCATCCAATTGACATGCTTTAAATATTGGTAGTGAGATTCTTCTATAGGTGTAAATCTCCCAGCAGTAGTGATCCTAACTAGATTGGTGGTACTGTATATACATTGAGTAAGTAAATAAATTGATTCACATATACATAAATTTGTTACAATTATTTTAAAGATTGTGGCATGTTTAAAATATTTTATAAACCAATAAGTTCTGTTGATAACTAATAATCTGGGATTGGATCCAGATTTAGTTATATACAAGTAGAGTTGCTGAAATCAACAAGATTTAAATTAGTCATAAATCGCTCGTGTTTCATTGATTCCAGTGTATCTACTATTAAGCAGAATGCAATCTAGACCAATCTTACAGAATGTAGGCTGCATTAAGGTGGCAAATGCAGCTTTCTGAAACAGACATTTCACAGTTCAAATTACTGTAGAATTAAATTTGCTGGCAAAGTTAGAATTAAAATTAAGATTCTGTTTCTTCTCTCTCTCTTTTTGTAATATCCATGCTGATAATGAAGAATCTTGGAAGACTCACATGCTATCCTGTAAATGAAATTGTAGTGGTTTCATGGAAGTATTGCCCATCCTAATTTTTAAAATGTTAAAATTGTGGCAGTAGAGGGCAAAAAAAATTATCACCCCTTTCTAACCAAATAATGATGACAAACCAGACCCCTGGACTACCTCTTGTTCTTTTTCCTTAGCTGAAATGAAGGAAACATTAAAGACCAACCACACTGCATCTTCTCCTTTCAACTTCCGTTAACAGGGGTATTAAAAAGACCCTCCCCAATATCAGCTGGGAAACACTAAGTCATAAAATCTGTACTTAAAAGGTGGATAGGTGTAAATTCAGCACATGTGTCTGTTTTCATTTAGAAAGCCAGTTGATTAGAGGCCAGTTGTCTTAATGAACTGGGAAGTTGCTGTCAGCCTGTTGGGATTGCCACTTCTGGGAGGATCAAATATTCACAAGAAATGTGCTTTTAAAAGAGTGCGTAAGTCCTGATCTTCCAAGTGTGTGGCTAGAGCACAATGCAGAATCCTCCCCTCCTGTTAGATCAATAAGTTCTCTCCATATAATAAAATGACATGAAAACAAGTCAAAGTTGTTTGCTCAGAAAAACCTACTGTGTTCCACTCTTCAAATTGAATGTCCAAAATAAGATGGAGATTGTTGTTGTTGGGTGCCGGCGTCCACCAGGTGGTGGCAAATTTGGCTTAAGCCCCAGGTGGCTGAAATCCACACAACGTTACTTAGCTACACGACATGTGCCTAACAAGTTCAACTGATTTCAATGCTCTGTTCAGACTGGGAATTAGCTCTGTGACTCTTAGCTGAGATTGGTATGCAGAATTTGAGGAGGTACAGTGGAACCTCATACAACAACTGCCCCATATAGCAACAAAATCGTATAACAATTAGGTTTTTGGGGAAAATAGCGTCCCACATAACAATTTTCCCTATGGGAAAAACCACTTCGCAAAAAAAAAAAATCATTGCATGATGCATCCCATAGGGAAAATCACTATACGATGCATGCACCATATAGCAATTGTTTCGTACAACAATGAGCCCTATGGAACGGATTAAAATAGTCGTATGAGGTACCACTGTACTTGAAAATTTCCATTCACTCAGTGCTACACAAAGTAAAGCTACGCAAAGTATAGAATGTTGATGCTGAAGCAACGAGAGGTTTCTTGTGCCAGTTGAAGGTATTTCAATAATTAAAGACATAGAAAGACTGCCTTCTCCCACATGAAGAATGGTGGGAAGCCACTGCTCTTCAGACTTTCTCGATACAATCTGTCTATCATTCATTATTTATTTAACTGATTCACCTTTTAATTTGTGTTAAAAAGCTGAAGAGAAATGAGCTTAATTAATAAAAAGATGCATCTCTAAGTATGGATAGCTAAAACTGGCATGAGTTTTATTTAGTCTGAACCAATAGCCATACCTACACTAAACCGAAAAGGCAACTGTGAGACTCTTAACAAACTCTCACATTTCTGGTATCTTGAATTAAATTGCAGCTTTATTCCAGCTAAGACTGATAGCTCGATTCTACACATGTTTACTCAGAAATTGCATACATCATTTTCAATTAGGCTTACTGTACTCTAGGAAACTGGGTATAAAACTTGCAGCATCTAAGATCTAAATTTTTCATTAGAGATAAATGAAAGCATTAAAACAAATAAGAACCAGAGGTGGGGAAATTACTTCTCATGATTGCCATGTCTATTGTCCGTAAGCAATGCTGTTTGGAATACTCCGAGAGTTGTTGTCCAAAAAAATTACTTTTCTCATAAGGATGGTTGTCAGGACTTAGGGCAGCAGCTGATGTCTCAGGGAATGGCTATGCTTCCCTGGAAAAAGTAGGAAGTCTTGTTTTAGTGTCTGAGTTGATTTTGAATCCTGGACATCCATCTCCACCTCCTCCTTTTGTTGTTCAGTCACACAGCCGATTCCGACCCTTTGCGACCCCATGGACCACTGTCCGCCAGGCACTTCTGTCCTCTACCATCCTCCTCAACTAGCTCAGCTTTGTACCCATTGTGTCTACAATACCATCTAGCCATCTCATTTTTGGCAGCCCCCTCTTCTTTTGCCCTCCACCTTTCCCAGCATCAAGGCTTTCTCAAGCAAATCCTCTCTTCTCATTTGATGTCCAAAGTACTTTAGCTTCATCTTTACTATTTGACCTTCTAAGGAGCAGTCAGGGTTGATTTCTTCTAAGATTGACCTATTTGTTCTCCTCGCTGTCCAGGGGACTCTCAAAACTCTCCTCCAACACCACATCTCAAAGCCATCTATTCTTCTGCACTCAGCTTTCCTAATGGTGGAGGACAGCACATTTTGGAGATTGCTCATTCATAAGGTCAGCATAAGTTTGGGGCCACTTGATGGCATGTAATAACAACATCTTTCTCCACAAGTCCACAGTTGGCACCATATTTCACTAGCCCAGCCCAAGAGAGTTTCACTCTGCTGTCCTTGCCTTCTCACAGTTCTTGCCTGCCCTGCTTCTGCAACATCACAAAGACCCACCACTATGATTTCACAAAGGGTTGCCTCCTAGTCTCAGGTTTTAACTCTGAAATCCCAGATCTGCCACAATGGGAAGCAGAGTATGAGTGCAATAATGTCCTTCCAGCTATGTTCCTTAACATCTATTACTGAGAATTATAGAGCCTCTGATACTCAAAAGATCTTCCAGTACAGTAACACTGAAAGCTGAATTGTACCAGCTCAGAACATTGATCCATGCAACTCATTCTAAACTGGCTCTAACACGGCTTTCCCCTTTTATGAGGAAAGTACTATTTTCCATTAACAAAATAAATTGGTATTACTTATCTGCAGTCATTCAAGGGTAAATTTGTTCAATTTCACCATTCCATTACCTTTGGTTGGTTGGTTGTTGCAACCTCTTATACATTCAGAAATATGACCAGGATATTTATTATAAGCAATGAACGAAGACTGAATGGTTTGATTTCAGACTGGTGAATAAATGGCTGGAGTGAAAAATAAACCCGCCATCCAGGCAGAAAATTATTTCATCATTTTTTAAAGTGTCATTAAGCATACCTATGATATTATCTCCATAACTCTACAGCCTTCAACACGATGAGATTACTGAAATGGTTCCTGCCATCTATCCAGCTTTTTATGAGACAGAGGGAAATGGAGTAGTCAAAGGCATGAATTTTTTATCTAAAGGGTTTTTTTACAAAGTGTATGTAAATGGAAGTGCTTTGGGCTTGAAATTTCTGGACACTTCAGGGGGCAAAAGCTGGAAAAAGCTGTTTTTTCTGGAATATTCTGGGAAAAGAAAACAATCATGTCAGGATCACCTCCACCACCTGGCTCCCGGGACCCTGCCCCTGACTAGGGCTTGAAAAGGCTGCCATGATGGCAGGACTTTGCCACTGCCACCTGAGGACCACATGCGGCTGAGGTGGGAGGCTGCCACGGCAACTGCGCCGGGACCACCTCCACCACCTGGCTCCCAGGACCCCTGCTCCTGGCCAGGTGGTAGGATTTCGCAGCAGCCACACATGAACTTAATTGCAGTTGGGATCAGTGGTGGGATGTCAAAAATTTTACTACCCCACCATGACATCATCACAGTGTGGGCGGAGCTAACATCATGGGCGGAGCCAATGTCATGACATCATGATGTTGTGGGCGGAGCCAAAGAAAACAAATTATAAAATTATAAAAAATGAAATAAAATAAAAGCACGCACACACACCTCAACCCACCTACCCACCCACCCACAACACATACCTGTAAATTAAATAAATAAATAAATAAAGAATACATTAAAATACACCCACTCACCCAAACACCCACCCACCCACAACACAAATCAGCCAGAGCTTTTAAACCAGAATTTAAAGCTTAATCTGGCTAATCTTTCTCACACTAGGTCAGATGGAAGGAACTACAGAATGAACTCACCACAAGATGGCTTCATTTTGGCACTTTTCAACTTTTCAACAGTTAAAGAAGTTAGGTACTAAGTCTTTGCCTAACCAGTTCTCTAGGATATCTAGGGGAGCAGGCTATAGGGAGCTTCAGGTTAGCAGCTTCTCTTCCTCCTCCCCGCTTGGGAGGACAGCAAGGCAGCCGTGCATACGCGCCAAGCACTATAGGCGTGCATGCGCACCAAGTGCTTAGTGCGCATGTGCAGTGGAGGAACCAGTGAAAAGGTAACCCCCAAAGGTGGTTCCCCCCAAAAGCTGCAACCGGTTCTCCAGGACACTGGGAAAAGTTACTACCGGTTCTGGAGAACTGGTGAGAACCTGTTACATCCCATCACTGGTTGGGATAGAGAGGTTGTTGATTAGCATTGTAATGGTATCTTGTTTGTATTGTATATTGTATATTGTTGAATTGATTACTGTATAATTTTTGTATTGAGTATTGTGTATTGACTATATTGTGACTATATGGTTTATTGTGTACTGATTATTCTGTATTGGATATTGATTATACAGTATTGTGATTATGTTATGTATATACATATATACTGTATGATTGTGAGCCACCCTGAGTTGGGGTTCCCTGATTGGGCGGCATATAAATGGAAAAATTAAATTAAATTTGAATTTAAATTGTATTTAGTAAGTGATAAGGTAAAGGTCACCCTTGCTCGAAAGGCAGTCATATCTGACTCTAGGGTTCAGTGCTCATCTCCGTTTATAGCCAAAGAGCCAGTTCTGTCTGGATCTGCAGACATTTCTGTGGACATTTGGCAGGCACGACTAGACACTTGAGTACATGGAACACTGTTACCTTTCCAACAAAGTGGTACCTATTTATCTACATGCAATTTCTTGCTTTCAAACTACTAGATTGGCAGGAGCTGGGACAGAGACTGGAGCTCACTCTATCATGCAGTACTTCAGTCTCAAACTACTGACCAGCCGACCTTCTGGTCATCATGTTCAGCATCTTATCCACTAAGCCACTGCATTCTACAATGCCGCTAAAGAGAGAGCTAAGGTGGGCAAAGGGGGAAAACTATCATAATCCCTGACACATACTTATGCCGCCAAACATTAGGCAGCTTTATACATGTGCTAGGTAGCTCAGTGGTTTTAGGTATCTAGCTGTGGAGTGGGAGTTTGATTCTCTACTGTGTCTTCCTAACAGGGGCTGGACTTGACGATCCATAAGGCTTCTTACAGCTTTTCAGTTCTAAGAATATTATTATTTGTGGGTATTTGTGAAGCATTCTTTGCAGTTATGAACCTAGTCAGTGACCATATTTCTAGACAGACTACATATTTCTTTACATTAAGGATGTGGAATGTTGCTGGATTGCAACTCCCATCATGTAGCTATCACTAGCTAAAGAATGTGGAAATTGGAGGTCATTTTCATCTAGGAAGCCAAAAGTTGCCTATCCTTGATTAAACTGGTGTCTAGGTATTGATAGTTTCCTAAGATTTGGGCAAAGGTCTTTCAAAGAACAAATCATCTACCATATGAAATATATCATTCCCCTCTCCCCCATTGGACAAGGTAGTGAACTTCGTACTTCAGTGCAAATGATATTCTCTAACATAAAGCTATGGTCCTTTCACTGAGGTATCATGTTTTCCCCCTTTTATAGATGTAAGCTCGCCCTTGCTCAAAAGCCAGTCCGATATGACTATAGGATTCGGTGCTCATCTCCAAGTTCAGCCAAAGAGTCAACTGCTAGGTTGGCAGGAGCTGAGACAGAAAAAGGAACTCACTCTGTCATGCAGCACCCAGATCTCGAACTGCTGACCTGGTAACATTCCAATCATCAAATTCAGCGTCTTAACCACTAAGCCACCGCAGTCCCTCTTTATAGGTGTACCTTCTTTAAAACTAGATATAGTACCTGAAACATCTTTACCATCAAAACCATGATTTGGTAGCAACATTTTGCCTATAAAATTAATCTAGGACCAGCCAGACAAAGTCAAGCATTTTGAATTTCCATTGGAATGTCAAGGATTTATTTAAAACTGAGAGCTGAAAATAAATAAAATTTAAGGCTGCAGCCCTGTGTACCTTTATATAATGCCTATCCCCTGAACCTAGTTGGACTTAATTTGAAGTTGACATACACAGGATCGCATATGGAAAGTACTTAAGATAAAAGAATTAAGGAAAGGGTTGCCAAAAGTTAGAATGCATTCAATTCTACATTGTTATTTTTATGTGGGAAATAGGCCCCACTGAACTGAAGGGAACTTACATCTGAGTAGACATAGGACTGTGTGTTTTTAGAGAGGTAGTTGTGGTGGTCTGTGTTTAGAGAGGTAGTTGTGGTTGTCTGCTAGTACAGCAGCAAAATCCAAAACACTTTATGGCTGAAATCCTGGTACATAATTCAGAGTGCACAATGGGAGTGACATTATCACCAGTGGCAAAATGCTACTGATTAAAAGCTGCTTTTGGCAATCTGCGGGGGGGGGGGGGGGCATATAATTTTGTCACATCACGCATGAGTTGTATGCATCCTAAAATTGCCAAAGGAAGCTCACTGCATTTTCAAAGCTGCACAAAAAGATTTCAGTCCATTTTTGTTGTTGTATAGGATTGTGCTGTAATTTTGGCTTAAATGTACCTTAAACTGTACCTTCCTCACCCCCACTAATTATTATATTAATTAGACGATACTGGTGGCATTCTTCTTCAATCCTTCATTGTATTCAACACACACGGTGTTAATGTAAGACTCCACAACTCCCCTTTTATCTTAGAAGATATTTCTTATGTTTAAGCTAATCAGTATATATTCAAATTAATAAATGTATAGTTCCACAGCATAGTTTGCCTGTAGGAATGTAATTATATTTTGGTTAAGGGAACAGTAGAAAAACATGATTTATACAAATTTAATCAAATGTGTGCTTTTGCTTATTAAATAGTAGGCAATATAACTTAAGAAAGAAACCAAGGAAACAAAAATCCTATTACCAGTAAAACCTCGTATAAAGAGCACCTCGCTTAGAGACTAACTCCCTAAAAGAAAATAATTTTCTCTGAAAGGTCACCTTGCTTAACAACTAAAAGCAGCCAAAAGCTCGCTTAACAACTGAATCAGGGTTTGCAACCTCCCCCCCCCCCCAGAAGTCACAATTAGTGACTTACAATGGTGTTTCACTTAAAGAGCAAACTCGCTTGAAGAGCAATCCTGTGGAACGCATTATGCTCTTTAAGCAAGGTACCAATGTATCTTGAAGACTATAAAATGCAGCTTTGTTTGATGGCAGAGCTGCTAGTTATTTCTCGTTTAGTAAATGGAGTTCATGAAATATCAAAATATGGCTTCGGTTATAACCTTTAAAACAGGCTTTTTCTCTTTCCATGTAGTAGCAATTATTATTGCACTGAGTGCATTAAATGAATTAAATGTATGATCAACTTGTGGCATAATTCCGTCCCATGACAGCAAAGGATTTGTGTTAATCTTTTACAGACATGAGTTTCCTGATTTATGTAGCTATTTTTCTACACTATTTTGTACACTTGACTTGAATTTTGTAGGGCAGCCATACTTTCAGGTGCTGCTATGTACATGATGTGAGTTTCTTTATCACAGAAGCAGAAGGAGACACAGTATAGGTAAAGGTAACGATCACCCTTGCTTGAAGCCAGTCATATCCGACTCTAGATTTCAGTGCTCATCTCTGTTTATAGCCAAAGAGCCAGTGCTGTCTGCGTTTACAGATGTTTCCGTGGTCATGTGGCAGACATGACTAGACACCAGAGTGGACGGAATGCTGGTTACCTTCCCACCAAAATGGTACCTCTTTATCTACTTGCAATGTCTTGCTTTCTAACTGCTAAGTTGGCAGCAGCTGGGACAGACGACGAGAGCTCACTGTTGTGCGGCACTTGGGTCTCGAACTGCTGACTTGCTGACCTTCCAGTCGTCAAGTTCAGCATCTTAACCACTAAGCCACCACAGTCACCAGATACAGACCCCAGAGCGTGATCTGAAGGCAGACCCCCCCACTCCGCACCTCACTCTGTAGCTCACTTGCTGAGCTACTACTATACAACAGCTTGAAGGAATTGGCTACAGTGCGCTGCTCTGGCCAAGTATGAGGAAAATATACTTGACAGAAAACATATTACTCTTCCTACTCTTCAGGTTCAGGATAGGTTAAAGAGTTGCTCCAAAATGCATTGGAATGTTATGTGGACTTGCCTACTTTTGTTTAGCACAAAGCCCTCCGAATGGAGGTTACATAAAACAAGCACAATATATATTGTGCCAGAGTGCTATAGAAACAGCCATTTACAGAAGGAGTATAAAGCAACCTAGGGGTCACCAACCCAATCTTTGGGACTAGGAAAACAACTAAGAATTTCAGATCTGAAGCACTAGAAACCCTTTAGGAAAAGGCAATCCAAAATAAATGGAGCTGAAAGGCCCATTTGAAAGTCTTTACTGCATGTTGTTTTGGCAGGGAGCTCCACAAATGTAGAATAACAGAGGAAAATCATTTAGGGCAAGACATCTATATCACTCTAAGCTGTGTATACATTTCTGCAGAACAAGGTCACATATGTATTTCCATTTTATGATGTTATTATTTATTTGACTTGTTTAGCCGCCCCTCACTGAAGCGACTCTTTCATGAAAATATGTTTCACTGCTATGTAAAAAATATGGACAATAACAATAATTTTTAAAATGGAAGCATTTTGTTTCCTTCTTCACTTTAAAAAAATAATAATTGAATATTTAGCATGGTGAACATTTAAATAGTCCAAAAATTTGCATCCAGAAGCAATGCAAAAGTTGAGAGTCTGAAATACTTGGCATGGAACTGGTAAGTTTATTTTTCTCTCTTTCCTGTTAGTTATTGCCCAGGGCATTTTTTAAATGAAGATAAGAAACATTTGATTGGTTTTGTTACACAATGATAATCTTCCTCTCCCCTCTCCCCCCACCCCCTCCAGCCCATTCACTGTTGCCTGTTAGTTGGCTTAAATGTGTTTTAGCTGAAGGTTGATAATTATCATCAAGAAGAAGGTAACACGCCTGGAGTTCATTTTCCATTTTGAGGCTGGCATTCATTTGAATTCCTCACACCCCAAGACTGCTTCCCATTTTGTCACTTCTTATCCCTCCCTCTGTCATAAAAGGGTCTCCCTTGAATGGAGACCACAGACTCAGCTTGCATGCAGCTGACAGAAAACTATCACTCCTTTTCTTCCCTCTTTCCCTGAGTCTTTTCTACTGGGAAGGACAAATTCAGAGACACGGGACTTGAGGATGGCTGGCTCTGGAAATCCTCCCTTCTTTTCTTCATGGGATTGGAAGAGCAACCCGGGGTCTCTGGAGCTCAGCCAGGGTTCATCCCCGCAGAGTGTGTCTCCATCCCCTTCATCTGAATCCTACGTTTCTTCCCCTTATCCTCTTGTTGTGGAGATGACCTGTGCCAACCGGAGTAGCAACAGCCTCGGGAGTGATGGTGGCACCAGCAGCTTGAGAGACGACTACCGGTTGGTTGAGTTTCCTTCCATGTATCTTCCCAGCCCTGGACAAGGCAAAGGTCCAAAGAACTCCAAAGTCCGGATGTCTGTTCAGCGAAGGAGGAAGGCCAGTGAAAGAGAGAAGTTGAGGATGAGGACCCTGGCAGAGGCGCTCCACACTCTGCGGAACTACCTGCCCCCTATCTACAGCCAAAGAGGTCAACCCCTCACTAAGATACAGACGTTGAAATGCACCATCAAGTACATCAGTGACCTCACAGACCTGCTGAACAATGTCAAACAAGTTCAAATGCCCTGAGCACTGTTGGAACAGGCCATCCAATTGAGGAACATCTAATCCCTCTCTTTCTCAAAGGGGCAAAACTCCTTTGAACAAATAGGACCTACATGAAATGAAGATTTTGCTCTATCGGCTAAAGGAACACCTACCATTGCATGGTGACAATTTAGAAGGCTATTCCTTCTTTCCTGGGATGCAGCAGAGAAGAAATCCACAGGACTGGCTCTGCATTAGAAACATCTGCTAATGCTGGTTCTGATGGGATTTATAAACTATCCTTCTGCTTGATAACTTGGGGTGGGTGGGTCATAACAAGTAATGATAATAGCTGCCCCAATTTCTTCTGTTTTGGTATGCTTTGTCATAGTGATCTTTTCAAAATATCTCCAAATCTCTGTATATATTTTAATTATGTCTGCTGGTTGATAGGCACTTTATATTAACAGGGGGGAAAGTATGCCTAGTTAAATATTTGCTTCTTTATGAATATCCTACAGTAGCTTCAGTGTGTGTTAGGAATGATGGTGCATTAAGCAATATCTATTAAATAAAAAAATATTTCCATCTGAGCTATATATATATAATATCTTTAACTTAGGAAGTTAAATTTTCAGTAGTGTTCTGCTAGTTGTAACTATTTTTAGTGTTGAGAAAAAATATTTCTATTGTCAAATACAGTACAGTATTGTCAAACCTGTCCAAGTTGGTTGTTTCAGAGTTTGGAAAAGTTACTGTTTCAGACTACAGTCCCAAGAAACCATTGAAAATGAGGGCTGTGGGATGTTTTTTAAAGAGGCAAACTCTGTTGTTTTCATAATATGGAATGTTTTGTTCTAGCTGGTTTCAGTCTGTAAGCATTTACTCTTCTGTAATACAGAATAGATTTTTAACTGGCAATTCAACAGAAGGCTAGAGCAAATATGTAGCAACTAAAGGGGCAAAGGGGCAAAGGGGAAATTGTGAATAACAGATGGGGGAGCCACATAAGCAATACAACAATTTAAGCACAATCCATATAATATGAACCATAGTCCCAGAAGTAGCAATGGCATAGTCTTTAAACCCTGACTAAACAAAATCACATTGATTTAATTGGAAATTAGTCACAAGTCATTTTTCCTGGTTTATATTCAGCAAATAAGGAATTAATTTCTCACAAGCATTGGTTATATCCAAAATTAGCCCCAGCTAGAGTTGGCCCATTGGCATTAATGATATTTCAGTCAATTGAAATTGGTCTCCTTTTCAAGAGGTCTATCTTCCTGTTTCTACTAATGCCATTCATAGGCAAGATCTGTGAGCTGCTTAAAACATAAAATGTCTGCACCAAAAATGGTGTAGAAAATGGTGTGCAACCTGTCTATCTATCTGTCTGTGTGCATAGCATTAAGGAATGTACATTATACACATATAATGCATGTGGGCAAAGGACCCATGCAACCATCTACACAAAAGGATTACACACTCTTCCTACATTAATTTCAAAGGGACAGCCATGTTAGGAAAAGTTGAAGGTAGCAGGAAAAGAGGAAAATCAAATGTGAGATGCAAAGACTCCAGAAAGGAACCCACAGCCTTAACTGCAGAAAAGCTGGGCAGGGCTTTTAATGATAGGATATTTTGGACTTCACACATACATTGGGTTATTGTAAATTAGAAGTGCCTAGATGGCACATGAAAACGACAATAACAACTACCACATGAGCTTGTTTTAGCATCACAAACTGGTGGGAGGAAGGGAGAAAGGGGTACAGACTAGCAGATTTTAGTATGTTTTTTATGGATCACGATCTACTACTAAATGCGCTATTTAACTAGGAATTGTGTCCTAACTGAAGTGTTCTATTATTTTGGTGATTTCTCACATTATTAGCATGTAAAGGCTATCCTTGCAAAATCTTCTCTTCTGTCCTTGTACCTAAAGTCTCAGAAATCCAAAGCTCATTAATGTCTGGGCTTCAGAGTTCAATAATCTAAAAATTACATCCACAGATAGTATGGAGGCACCTAAAGGTAATGGGCTGTAACCAGTGGTGGGCAGCAACAGGTTCGCGCACCCCCCCCCCGGGGGGGGGGAAGGTGTAGCAAAATTGGGTGGCCTCTGGGCAAGGGAGTGGCAAAATTGGGTGGGATAGTGAAATTGGGTAGCCATGCCCACCTCCCTGACCTGCCCCATCAGGTTTTGTCCCTGCAAGTGGTTCAAGGTCTCCCTTGCTCAAAAGCCAGTCATATCCAACTCTAGGGTACAGTGCTCATCTCCATTTACAGCCAAAGTGTCAGTGGTGCCTGTGTTTGCAGATTTATACATGGCCATATGGCAGGCATGACTAGATTGCCCATGATGTAGACTCCACCCATGATGTAGGCTCCACCCATGACATAGGCTCCCCCCACAGTATGGTAGCAATTTTTTTTGCTGCCCACCACTGGCTGTAACCCAAACTTGGGGGGCCGCTCCAAAATTCATTGCCTCCCTTTGCTTACTGGTACCTACACACCGGACCCTGCAGTGTTGATAGCAAGTGATAGTGTTGATAGCATTGATCAATTTCAATGTCTTGTGCTGTGGCAGGCATTAAAACTGAGTTGGCAACACTTCCATGGTATGACTCCTCTCCCTACCAAAGAAATCGTAAATCAAGCCTTGTGTTGCCATGTTTAAACTGATCCACATAGATTCTTCTCCTGTGTCTAGGTCAGATGTGAAACTGCCAAAATGAAGGCACCTTTCGTCTGTTCTAGCGTGTACCGTGAGAAAGATTAGAATACCACAATCTTCAAGGAGGCACTTCCTGTGTATCCCTGCCACATACCTGATTCAAGCAGATTTTTCCATCTGTAAATGGGCTTCTGATTCATTCTGTGCTGATATTATGGATCATCAACATTTAAAAAAAGAAAGATTTAATAGCAAGCATTTAAAAGTTGTGTTGGGTTTTTTTTAATAAAAAAATCACTGTTCATGGATATCATACAATTTTAGATTTATAACTGCACTTGTAGAGGACCTGTCCTTTTTAGTTATACAGTACATATATTTTCAAACGTACTGTACTCATTTGTGGGGGTCATGAAAAGATACTGACTCTTCAAAATACAAGATAATGTGAAATTTTAGCATGGATAAATAATTTTACATTTTAGCAACATTCAGCATTCACCTTCAAAGTAAGCTTGCTTTGTCTAGCTCTGCTAACAGTAAGATGTTGCCTCCAAAAACATTTTCCCTGGATCACCTTCTTTCCTTTCTTCTTGATCGCTCCTCTCTGTTCTTTTCTTTGCCAAGAACTATCTTCTCCTATTCCTAGAAACTCACTATAATTTTAATTGAGTTCAACTTTTCGGGAATCACTGCCACAGGCCTCATCATATAGCACAGTGAAAAGAAAACATTTGCATTGTCAATTTTGCTTGAAATTGATTTCACATGACACTTTTCTGTTCTCTTGCCCCCCCCCCCCCAAAAAAAAAAAAATCCAACCCAGGAGAGAGGTCTGTGCATTGCTGCAATGCAGAGAGAAACAGTGAAGAACAGAATAAGGTGACTTCAATTTGTTCTTTCCCTGGGGCGCCACAAGGCACAAAAAATGTACTGTGTGTTTCTACTGAATAACACACAAATGTACCTCATAAAAATTCTGTTAATAAAAAGGTATGTCCCTCAATTCATCTAATTTATGCTTTTTGGAACATAGTAGATAGCATGAGCAGCAACTGGATCCATTATTTGGTTTTCCAGGCCAATGTACTGATATGTCCACGTATTTGTGGCTTTCTCAAGTCTAACAGTATTTGCTTGGAAGGAACATCCTTTTGAAGTTGGAATGAGGTAAGGATTATGACTTCCTTCGGTATTTTGTACCATACGTGATTCTTACCCCCTTGGACTGTCCATAATTCATTGGTTATTAAACTGTCCCCAAAAAGAATAACCAAAAGAACAGTCTCACAATGCTTTCTTTCTTTTTGCTTTCTGGCTGAGGTCTAAGGTGTACTCAGGTATTCAAACAGTACCTGCAGTGTGTACCCCCCCCCCAAGGTTGTGTGTGTTATTTAACCCATCTCCCATGTCTCCACATGCAATGCAGATCTTTGTAAGGAGGAAACCTGTGTACATATAGCTGTACGTGTGTAAGTGCTCTCTCTGCAGATATTCATGCTATACACAGAGATATGGAGGTGGGGGAGGCAAGGCCAGCCCTACCACTTGGCAGAGGTGGCAGGAACTTCTGACTGGTACAAAAGTGCAACAAGCTGTTATTTAAACTGGGGAGTATCCTACTGAGCTTTTTCTAAGTCTCACCAACAGAGTACAGTGGAACTGTGCATTTCCAACACACATGGCCACACTTATGTGTTAAGGTAAGTTATTCTTAATCACCAAATAAAGTTCAGTGCAAACATGCACAAAGAGGGCTCATGGGTATTATATACTTACATACAGGGTGAACTGTAAGTCCCTACCCAGGAAAAAGTGAGTAGGGCTCTGCTGGGAGAGACAGGAAGCGCTCCCATTGGGCTGCCAGGCAAAGGGTGGGGCAAACTCTGTGCTGGGAGGAGGGAGGAAGCGCTCCCATTGGACTGTTGGGCAGAGGAGTGGGGCGAATCCTGGGGAGACAGATGCCCACAGAGAGGATGGGTAGAGACTTACGGACCACATGGGAGTCACTCTCTTGATTGCCTATCCTTTTGTAGAAAATGTGAAACCAAGCCATTATGGGCATCAGCAGGAAAGGTTGAAACCCAAGTTTTGTGTTGGTAATTATTTAAAAACCAAGAATGGAACTCTCCCTCTTCAATGAGAACCACAGTCCTGCTTTGACACTTAATTCTTTCACTTTCCTTGACAATCACTTCAGGCCATTGCTGTTTTCTACCTGTAAGCTGGTGTCATCTGCTATCTTAAATTATTGATACTTCTTCCCCCAGTGTGTACTCCTCCATCTGAATCTACTCTGATTTTCCCATATATTTTGCATACAGATTGAACAGATATGGAGATAAAATAAACCTTTTCCTTCTAGGAAATCATCTTGTCTGTCCATCTTCTGTCCTAACAGTAATACATCAGAACAATTACTTTCAGAACAACCCATAGCTTTTCATGATCCATAAAGTCAGAGGCTTTGCTGTGGTCTATAAAACATAAACTGATCTTCTTCTGAAATTCTTTGGTATGCTCCAGTAGATATTTGCCTCTTCTTTTTTGGGTTCCAGCTTGAACATCAGGCATTTCTCATTCTATAGAAGGTAAAAGCTTTTGTTGAAAGACCTTGAGCATCACTTTGCTTGCATGGAAAATTACATCAATGGTCTTATATTTACTACACTCATTGGGATCTCCTTTCTTGGGGATTGGAATGTATACTGAGTGTTGCCAGGTGTACGCATTGTATGCTAACCTCATATATGAACAAAATAAAGAATAAAAAGGGGGAAGATGAGAAAGAGGAAAGAATGTTGGGGTGTGCTCTCAGGTCCTGTACATCATGCCCCAACTGATTACAGAAGAACTACACAACTTTAATGCTGACAATGGAGAAACTGAAATAGTGAAAGATTTCATGTTCTCAGGTCCTGTACATCAGGCCCCAACCAAAAGAACTGGCCACATGAGGAAAAGCCTGATTGAATGTTTCTGGCTTGAAAAATAGAAGGCCCGCAGCACCAGAGGGAGAAGGATGAGTTGGGAGTTAAAAGCAACAGATTGTGTGTCACGTGGTCAGTTTGTTTTTTTAAAAAATTGTGTTGTCAGTGCTAAAAAACAAGAAGACAATCATTTTCAAGAAGTCCTCCCTGTTTGCAGGAGAGCAAAATAATGTTGCTAGGAATAATAAACCTTTGTTAGCCGCCCTGGGTCTCTTTGAGGAGGGCGGCATATAAGTCTGATAATAAATAAATAAATAAATAAATAAATAGGTGGCAACCCTCTCCTCAATATGGCCCAGTGAGAGCTGTTATTTTGTGTGGCCACTCTAAGAGTCTCTCAGCCAGCACAGAAAATGCATGAAAAATGGAAATTCTCTGAACTGCAGTAAAAATGAACGGGAAATTCTGTGAATCAAATTAAAAGAAAGAGTTAACTTTCTCAGGCTCCACTTCTATGGCTGGTCTCTTTCCATTGAGAGAGAATGTACCTTTTCCAAATATGTATTTACTGTTTAAACATTAGAAACATACAAATGTATATGTTTTGAGGATAAACCCTTCTCAAAAGGCATATGCAAACAATATCAGTGTTCTTCTTTACTTACCTTGTGTGCCATTCTACGCTTGGAAAGAGAATATCAGACAGTAACTAAAACAAAACAAAGAGGGGGTGGATACAAAAACATTTTGGCACCTGAAAGACTGCTATATTTTAATGTTAGCTTTCATGGATCAAGTCCACTTCCTCAGACATAAGAGACTTCATGGTAACAATGTATACATTGGCTGCATCATGAGCTAAAGCCAACTGAGTCGCATCCCTATCCATTTTTCTCCTTGTACAGTGGAACCATGGTCAGATACAGAGGTACACAATTATTTGTTAGTATAACAGATACAGTTGAAAATCAGTGTGGCTTTTTACACCTGGGGATGGCTGATGAGCCTTGATTGATATTCAGATTTGTTTCTGTGAAGTTTGCCTCTGTGAAGTGGTAAATGGTTAGCAGATAGATGCAAAAATAATCATTGTGGCATCGCCAAATTGGTATTGAGTTTACTGTTCAGACTTTGCATTTAGAATTTACAGACTATGTTGTGTGAAAATTGGCAATGGTGTGAATTGACCAAGGCTGCAAGTAAGGGTCCCAAAGGAGCGATTTACAGTACAGTACATACTTTGTTGGTCTGAGCTGCAATTACCATGGGTGTCCCCCAGAGGGAACCTTAAACCTCTTGTATGCACGGGATTCAACCATCCCTCTTAGAAGCAGGTCCTGCTATGAGATGTGCAAGACTACCCTGACAGCTTTTTTAACGTACTGTATTCTTATTATTCTTGCCTCACAAATAGCCTTAACCAGGAATAGCTTCCTTTATAACTGCTGATTCTGCTTTAACACCACATGCCCGGTGTCTCTTCAGGACAAACTCTAGTTTTCCCTTGATCTTGACACGCAGGCAGGTCACACTCTTTAAAAACCAGCATCACCAGTTAACTTGTCAGATAATACATAATAAATGATGTTAGATAGATAGATAGATAGATAGATAGATAGATAGATAGATAGATAGATAGATAGATAGATAGATAGATAGATAGATAGATAGATAGATAGATAGATGAGATATTTTAATTGTTGAATACTTTAACAGATTCAACAGATTGATGACAACACCCTAGGCATTTATTTATTTATACTGCACTTGTGTAAGGAACTATGGTGGCTTAGTGGTTAAGACACTGAACTTGATGACTGGAAGGTCTGCAGGTCAGCAGTTTGAGACCTGAGTGTTGCATGATGGAGTGAGCTCCCGTCATCTTTCCCAGCTCCTGCCAACCTAGCAGTTTGAAAGCAAGAAGTTGCAAGTAGAAAAATAGGTACCTCTTCGATGGGAAGGTAAACAACGTTCCCTCCACTCTGGTGTCTAGTTACGCCTGCCAAGGGACCACAGAAACATCTGCAGATGAAGACAGCACTGGCTTTTTGGCTATAAATGGAGATAAGCAGCAAACCCTAGTGTCAGATATGACTGGCTTTCAAGCAAGGGTGACCTTTACCTTTACCTTTATCTGTTTAAGTTAAGAATCCGCTGGGTTCTACTTGGAAAAGTCTCTCCTCCATTTCAGATGTTCACCTTTTCCTGGGGAAAAGAACTGTGTCACAGTCATTTTAAAATTAAAGCTCTCTCTCTATGCATTATACACATTATATAATGAATTGTTCCAATGTCTACATTGTCTTACAAGTCTCACACACCTCACAATGAAAATGAACAAGAAAAAGAAAAATGGCTCTGGTCCAGAAGAATTTTTAGGATTGTCACTTCAAGAGGGATGGATGGCAGAGAAGAACTGTTTCTTAATCTACCTGAAGGAGTAAAATGTATCGGACTGGCCCTGGGCTGCATCATGAGCTAAAGCCAACTGAGTCGCATCCCTATCCATTTTTCTCCTTGTACAGTGGAACCTCAGTTAACGTAATTAATGCATTCTTCAGGAAGTTTCTTACAGCGAAAATTACTGTAACTGAATTTCCCATAGGAATGCATTGAATGCAATTTCCCATAAGAATGCACTGAAGATTAAAATACTTTAACCAAAATGTGGTTTCCCATAGCAATGCATTGAAAACCAATTAATTCGTTCTGGGGGAAAACCCCATAAACCAAGCCACTATTTTCTATGGATTTTCTTTTGTAATGCTTTTTTTATGCTGAGGCATTTGTTAAATGAGGTTCCATTGTATAATCCAGAGATTCTCCACCTGTGGCCCTTGGCCGGATGTGGCCCCCAGCACTATTTCATGTGGCCCTCCACCACCTCTACCACACCTGGAAGTGCCATGTGGTGGGGGAAGGGCAAAATGGCCATCCTGTCCCTGAAGCTGAATGAGGGAGCATGACCCGGCCCCTGGCTTTAAAAGGTTGAGAACACCTGTTATAATCAGTCTGAGGACACAGAATTCTGAGGATTTCTGGATGTTAAGCAAGATACAGTCAAACCTCGCATAAAGAGCGCCTTGCTTAAAGAGTAACTCGCTTAAAGAGCAGAATTTTCTCTGAATGTTCACTTCGTTTAACAACTATAACCAACCAAAAACTCGTTGAACAAATAAATCGGGCTTTGCAATCCTCCCCACCAGAAGTCACAATTGGTCACTTACAATGGTGTTTCGTTTAAAGAGCAAACTCACTTAAAGAGCAATCCTGTGGAACGCATTATGCTCTTTAAGCGAGGTACAACTGTACATGTGTTATTAATTAACTACTTACATGTATAGCAGCCTTTCCACTTTCAAAAAAACTCCTTCAGGTGACTAGTAAACATCATTAAAACAGATTAACACAGAGATTAAAAATTGAAAGAAGATGTAACAAAAAAGCCATTAAAATCACAATAATTATAGCAATTAAAATTGTTGCTGCTTTCAGTACAGAGACTGAGAAATACGCTCAGTGCAAAAAAACAAAAACAAATTATGTATAGTCACAAAGTATTTTAGGCTTTAAAGTGAGCAAATCAACTATGTAATATTGTAAGTAAACAAAGTAAGTAAATAAAGTAGATAATGGTGAGTGAAAGCAGCAGGAAAAGAAGATGATCAAATGTGAATTTGATTGACTTGTAGTGTAAACCAGGGGTGTTCAAATTACGACCTGTGGGCCGGATGTGGCCCAATGGCAATTCATCCGGCCCGCAAATCCCTCGTTGCTCCCGGGTGTGTTTCACTTCCTCTTTCAGGAAGAATGAGGACTTTGTGGGGTGAATTAATTGCTGTTGGAGGCCGGATCTGGCCCACAGGCCATAGTGACTGGCCCCCTACACCACATGACTGGCCCATTGCCTGAAAAGCTTGAGGACCCCTGGTGTAAAGGAACCTGCCAGTTTAAGTCTGCAAGAACTGAGCAGGACTTTTAAGGACAGGACATTCATGGGGTCACCATGTTTTGACAGTATGTAACAGCATCAACAGAACTGCTGTGGCTCAAGTGGTTAAGACGCAGAACTTGAAGACTGGAAGGTCAGAGTTCGACTCCCTAGATGGAGTGAGCTCCCATCTCCGTCCCAGCACCTACCAACCTAGCAGTTTGAAAGCAAGAAATTCCAAGTAGATAGATAGTTACCACTTTGGTGGGAAGGCTGAACTGGGCATGAAGTCACTGGGTAAACAAAAGGTTTGAGTTATTGAACAGTTTGGTTTCAATAAGTAAGAAAAAACTGGGTTATGCTAACCTAAATGTAGAAGGGAGTGAAGTGGTTTAGTGGTTAAGACACTGTAGTTGACTGGAAGGTCGGCAGGTCAGCAGTTCAAGACCCAAGTATAGTCAATCCTCGTATAAAGAGCGTGTCGCTTAAAGAGCAGAATTTTCTCTGAATGTTCGCTTCGCTTAACCAAATAAAACCAACTAAAAACTCGCTTAACAAATAAACCGGGGTTCACAGTCCCCCCAAAAAAATTATCATTTGCAATGGTGTTTCCCTTAAAGAGCAAACTCGCTTAAAGAGCAATCCTGTGGAACACATTATGCTCTTTAAGCGAGGTACCACTGTACTGCATGATGAAGTGAGCTCCCATCTCTGTCCCAGCTCCTGTTAACCTAGCAGTTTGAAAGGAAGAAATTGCAAGTAGATAAATAGGTACCACTTTGGTGGGAAGATAAACAGCATTCCGTGCACTCTGGTGTCGAGGCATGCCTGCCACATGACCATGGAAACATCTGCAAAATGCTGACAGTGCTGAATTCTAGAGTCAGCTATGACTGGCTGGCGAGCAAGGATGACCTTTACCTTTACCTAAGAAAAAATGTAATATAGTGTACATGGAGGAAGAACTATAAAACATAAAACAAAAGAAGCCTAACTTAAGTGGAACTGCTGTCAGCAGTAGGGAGGATCTAGTGCCAAGCCATGCAGGTCTGCAGAGAGCTCTAATGGGGCTTCTTCAGCCTACTGGGTCTACTTACTACATAAACAAGCACTCTTCATAATTATCAATGTCCATACAGTATTATGTTACATCCTATCTCATGTTACATCACAGCAGACATGAGTTGTGCCCCCTCTCTCCTTTCTTGAAGTTTCCAGATATTGGTGGAAGATCCCTGGAGATACAAGCAGAGTAAATCACAACAGACCAGACAGAACAAGCATGGCAAACTTTAGGTCAGGAGTGGACAAAGTCCAGCTCTAGAACCATATGCAGATCTCAAACAAGGGTGAATTGCTGATGTAGGAAGCCTCTACAGCTGCAGCAGCACACCTTTTAAAGACTTTGCAGGGATCCACTGCACCATACACAACTAAAAAAGCATACCTGGTTTTTGAAATCAAAGTGAATGTCTAACCATGTCTAGCCTCATTTAATGTGGGCTACTGGGGGCAGGTTTTTTTTAAAAAAACTTCATATCCCCAGTAGATCAGGAAGAAAATTGCTCTCTCTCTTTCTTCCTCTCTCTCTCTCGCTCACACACACACACACACACACACACACACACACACACGACATCCCAGCTCTAGATCTTGTCCAACCATAGTACCTCTCTACCCTAATCCACATAGGCAACAGTGAGGGATGATGAGGTTTACAATCCAACAGCTGCTGGAGGGCTAAACATGATACATACTTGAGTGTGATCAACAGTTTGACTCAGGAGAAGCTAATTTTCTCTATGACATTTACATAAAATATCAAGAATTTTTATGGGTTGTACTTCTAGCTTGTGTTGTTCTGGTGTTTGATGACACATCTCATGCAATGGGGTAATCTAAGCAACTTGATCATGAAAACAATGACGCCAGGCAGACCTTTATGTCAGTGCATTTAAATCTCAAGGCACAGTCAGAAAAATCCTATCTCATTTGAGACTCAAGTTTCCGATTTTTGCGGATTGGTTGATAAGACACCATAATGAGGCACAACCAAATGTTCCATGAAGACTTCATAAGCAATGAAGCCGATGATGATGAGACAAAAGAAATTAGATGGCTGCGAAATCACTAATGATAGTGGTGCAGATTAAACAGCAGAATGGCTTCCTGGCAATAGATTTGTGGCCTTAATGGAATTCATGTGTTTCTCTGCTTAATTGCCACTTTGTCATTTCACTCATCCAGCTCTGCTTACATTCAGCTAATTTATCTCTGCTTGTGTGTTCTCTCCACTGCAGTAATGGGGTGGCAAGTGAAATAACTTTTTTTTAAAAAAAATTAGAATTTGCAGAGGCAAGTTCTTCAAGTTCTCTCTAGCCCCTGCCTCTAAAACTGCACTGTTGTCTGTTGGGAAGATGTTGCTTTGTTGTGCCTGATGTCCAGAGTGATGTACAAGTTCTCTGATCTGACCTTTAGTGCTTGTTTTACATGCAGCAAACTCTACCTTTGGCCAGAATACAGTAGTTGCCTCAGGCAGCAGATTTAGTGTATCATGAAAGGGCAGCAAATTCTTAGCTGTTTATTATTTTACTTTTTAAAACTCTCTGGGTTTGGGTACCAGATACAGAACCTTAATTTTGCTGAGCAGTGTGTGCCATTTTCTTGTTCTGTCAGCTATAGCTTTACATGCAGTTTGCTTCCTATGTATCATTTCCATTTTTAAATCAAACAGCCAAGTGATTTTTATAGCTCAGGAGCAGGATTCTTATCAACGAAAGACAAGCTGCTCGAAGAATTCAAGGTTAAAAGGCAAAAACGGGAAGAGGGTGTGTTAAAAGATAAATTTATGGTTCCTTTCTGTACTGGGGGGGGGGAGCAGTATTCATGGCAAAAGTAAGTCCTCCCCACTCTCTTATTTCTACAACAATCTGTGCCTTTAACACAACTCAGTCAGCTCTTTAAAGGTTGAAGTGTTTAGGGCTAAAGTTGGCTTACCAAAATTTTACATCAATAACACTGCACCACGAAAAAAATTGTCTACTACGTGGTCTAATCCATGTGTCCTACACTAAATCAAGTGCACTGAATACAAATCTGAAGTTCAATTCTGCCTAGGATGTCAGGATCTTAAGTTAATTACATGTATAGAAGTGATTGCCCAGTTTATTAACATAGCTGCACCTACTCATCTTTAGCTCAAAACAGATTCACTATGGCCTAGCTGTACTATCCAATAAGATGGTTTCACACAAGAGACAAGACCTTGGTCCATCTCACCCAATATACCTATTGCTGGTGTCAGCTCACCGATTGGCCTGGACATGCCTGGCCGCTGCTGGAACATGCATGCCACCAGGGGGCGTGATTCAGCTGAGGAAGCAGCAGGCATAGTGGTAGCTGCAAATGTTATAATGTTCCCATGTAAAAATACATTACCCAATTACCATTCATTTGAACAGCTATAGCAGTGATGGCAACCCTATGGCACGCATGCCAGAGGTGGCACTCTGAGCCCTATCTGTGGGCACCCATGCAGTCACCCCAGCACATATTTTACCCCACCCCTCTGCCCAGCAGCCCAATGGGAATGCTTCCTCCCTCCCCCAGCACAGAGTTCATCCCACCCCTCTGCCCAGTAGCTCAATGGGAGCACTTCCTCCTTCCCCCCAGCAAAGAGTTTGCTCTGCCCAGCAAACCCAATGGGAGCATTTACTTGCTGTGCTGCACTTTGAGATAAATAAGTGTCTTTTGGGTTGCAGTTTGGGCACTCGGTCTCTAAAAGGTTCGCCATCACTGAGCTATAGCATGCCTATAACCAGTGATGTGCTGGCCCACAGGGATACAAGGACTCATCTTGGTGCGTGTGCCCCAATGACTGGCATCCCCCAGAGGCAGGCAGAAGTAATGGGAATGTATGGGATTTCTTCCCCCAACCCCCCAATAGACGCCCCCATCACTTCCTGTCCACTGCCCTCCCAAGGTGCCCAGCACACCCCTGCCTACAACTTAAAATCTGTGATAGGCAAATTCTGAGTTCAGATTTGGATCAGCACACTAGATATCATGTAAATGTCATGTGTTATTCCCAGTAGCAAAATCATTGTTGTGCAGTGTAATTAGTTTACGTGTTGAAGCAATGTTGAATCTATGAACTAGCTTGGCGTAAGCAGTCATTCACAAAGAATTGCCATGTTTGGTCTGTGTGTCTAAGGAAAGGGGTTGCTACTCACAAAAACACACAAGGCAATTAATCTCTTTTGTTAGTCCCACTAATGTAGACTCACTGAGAGAAGTGCTGAATGGTGAGTCAGCCCTTACATAAATCCCACTCATTCAATGGATTTGTTCCAGTTGGGATTATGAATAGAATCCTGTCTTTAAGCCTTCAGGGTGCCGCAGTACTTTTGTTACCCAAGCTAGAAAAAAAGATTTGCACAACCACCTCTTTGAAAACTATCACATGTGGTTTGAAAGAATGAGCAAGCAAGCAGGTCAATGTTACTCTGAGCTCTCACCAAAGACTTCCTTTGCCAGAATGAAGGTTCTGCTCAGGAAGAGGGAGACAAACTCAGGGAACTTGAGGGCCATTTTCCTGATTTGGCATCATTCTGAGCACTGCTTTCTTTGGGAAGGTGGGCAAAATGGGAAGAGGGTGGCCAAATCAACTAACTGGTGTTTCAAAAAAAAAAAAAAAACCACACACACACAATAGTGGATAAAGAGTATTTATTAATTAATATTATATATAATATTAAAAATCATCTCATAATAAAAACACAAGAAAAGACAACAGAAACAGCCAGATGGCATAAACAATCTTAAAACTATAATACTATTTAAATTAAACCACAATCAGCAGCAGTAAAAATTGGGTAATATCAATTAAAGAGTCTAAGGTCAACATTGCGTATTTTTCACAGGTTATAGTGATTGATTTACTGCAACAACATTAATTTGATATCAATGTATTATTTATAAAATTATCAGAAACTTTTTATTATAGGTTTTAATTAAACTCTTAATATGGAATTTCATAAAGGCTTTATGAAAAAGTCAGAAAAGCACATCTCCAAATCAAAGTTTGGGGCAGACATCACATGTTTCAAGTCTTTTTCTCTTTGGTTAATAGTGGCCACTTCGGTGGGCTCTGATGTCTAGTCATGCCTGCCACATGACCATGGAAATGTCTACAAAAGCAGTCAGCACTGGCTCTTTGGCTCTGAAACAGAGATGAGCACTGAACCCTAGAGTTGGAGAAGACTGGCTTTCGAGCAAGGGAAACCTTTACCTTTAATAATAACAGTAGTACTAACCAGGTTACCCTACTATAGCTACCGGTACTGGCATACTGGTCTAGACCTGCTGATGCCCACCACTGGAAGCAACCTGTGCTATTGATCAGCTTATCGAAGAGTTTGTTCTCACGATTAATCTGGCCAATCCAAAGGATGCAACAGGCAGAGGGGTAACAGAGAACATTAAGTAATTTCCAAGGAAGTAGCTACATAAGTGTGTGGCATGTTGGCAAAAAAAAAAAAAAAAAAAAAGGAAGGAATGAGGGAGGGAGGAAATGCAAAATATTGTTTCACTATGAATTTTCCTTCTGTCCCCCCGCCCCAAACTTTTGCCAAGATGACAAAGAACCAACAAAACAAGCAGGGGGGTGCTTGAATAAATAAAGTTCAGTTAATGGTGGAAACACTGAGAACACAGTGTCTACCAACACTGTTTATAAGCACTATGCCATGCTGGTTCTCAAACTAAATGGCATGCTGGATTCCAAAGAATCTGTTGGAAATGCCGGGCAAGTACTATATTCTATGAACAGCACAACTTCAAGCTTAAGGACTGCTGTTCCTTTGCTTCCTTCTGATATCTGCATTGGGTCTCTCCTGAGCCCTCAGAATTGCCTTATTTCTCCACACTAGTATCAATGCTTAATCTTTACACTGTACAGCAGAATATATTGCAGCATGTGTTGAGTAACAAGAGGGTGGGGTTAAAGGGGGGGGGGAAGTGGAGGGATGTAGAAAAAGAAGCTTGTTCCTAAATATGTATGTATGCTCCACTGTTGAAATGTTTAAGACATCTTGCTTTAAGTATTGTTTCATATTAATACATAGCTGTGGTCCAGAATCGGTCCCTGAACCGACAATGCACCACAGAAAGCTAATTGTACATTCCAGACAGATTCCAAATGTTACCACTCAAGTCCCGAAGCTACTATTACCACAGTGTGAGAAGTCAGTGATTCCGCTATGGTAACAAAGAAATCTGTTTTCAATTTTATCCCCCAAAGCCTTCTTTACTATAAAACTCTTCTGAGTTAAAAATCAGCTGCAGCTGTCCACTCCCTCTGCCAAGTAGGTTTATACCAATACACAGTAACCTGATTTAATTTATTTTTCAAATTTATATCCTGATCTTTATAATAGAATGGTTCTGAATGAAATCAAAATCAATTCAATAGCAACAGAAGGATTAACCCCAAGAGGAGCGGGTGGGCAGGTAACTTGCCTTTATGGCAAGGGATGGCCCCTGCCAATGAAGAAGGGAAACAGAAGTCAGTATGGTATAGTGGCTGTCAAAATAGGACTTGCAAAATCTCAATTAAAGTCCTCATTCAGTTATGAAACTCACTGGGTGACCTGAGATCACAGAAAGAGGCTCCCCAAAGATTGTGGTATTTTTGAATCACAATCGGGAGTACCCCGGGCAACGGCCACCTTGTACCGGGTAATCTTTCTCACACTAGGCCAGGCGAAAGGAACTGCAGAGTAAACTCACTAAAAGGTGCCTTCATTTTGGCAGTTTCACATTTGGCCTAGCCATGGAAGAAGTTGCTCTCATTTAGCGTGACTTCAGTGGATAATCTGTGAATAACCTGTGATTGTCATCTATGCAGCCTTGCATTTAAATCTACTGCAATTATTGTAATACAGTACCTAAATAAGAAAGGCTCAAGGTCCAGCATGTTGTTTCCCACAGGCATTTGGGGGGGGGGGACTATGACAATACACAGGCAATAGGAAAGCAGATTCCCAATAGCTGTAATCTGAAGGCTTGTTGCCTATGATCTGGGAGTGCCATAATATGTAGCTCTTATGGCTGCTAGCCATTCATAGCCCTCTCTTCCATAAATTTGTCTTTTGAAAACCATCCAAGTTGGTAACCATTAATATGTTTTGTGGCAACAGATTCTTCAATGTTATGATGATACACTGTGTGAGGAAACGTCTGTTGCAGTTTTGCATTTCAGGTAAAATTCCCTTTAGCTGCACAGCAGGAGCGCAGAGTAGAAGAGTCTCTCAGAGACCACCCTTTTATAATTAACTGGCACTTACAATTTCAATAGTTGACTCTAAGACATTTGTAGGAGGAAGAAGAAAATGTTTCTTTACTTACAGTTATTTGGCATTACAGATGCGTGCATGCTGCTTTCTTTACGGCTCACAATCTTGTAACCAAATAAACAGACCAACAGCATCAAACAACTAACACCAACCAACTAAAGAGATGGGTGGAACACAGAGCAGAGAGAGATGTGGATCTCTTTGTATTCAGAAATGGGAAAGAAGGATTGGTTAGTGCTGGACAGACATATACTCACCCCAGCCCTAAAAGGTTCCTCCTAGCAGTCACTCTAACTGCAGGCAGTATAGTAAAAGTAAAAATTTCCCTTGCTCGAAAGCCAGTCAAACAAAGGTTGCAAAAAAAACCCCAAAAAAACGATGTCTAGTTAGGGTCCCACAGAAAAAATAATTGCCGGAGAACAAGGAAAAATTACTCGATTAGACTGCAATTGATTTTGGGAGCTGTAATCTAAAGTAGTAGTTTTTTCAAGCGTTCGGTTGAAGTTCTATTTTAAAATGCCCGTCTCCCATCTTATTTATTTGATTTCTTAGTACCCAAACAGCCTCAGTTAGCTTACCCTATAGGCTTTCTTGCTCATTCTCTCTCTCCCCACTGCCAAGAACTCCTAGGAATAGACTACAGACACCAAAGAATGTCAGCATATGTTATTCCACTTCCGATTTGTCTCCAGAGCATATCCCTGGGGAACTATGTAATCCTAAACATTATGCAGTAGATTTTTGGATCACATCATAGATGTATTCCACAGAGACCTACTCTGGTTGTACTGCCAGAGGGTTCTGAGAGTTGTAGTTTTTCTAACCTGTGCCCCCCCCCCAAAAAAAAAGATCCCCACTCATCACATTCCATGAAAAAGAACAAATTAAATAGAAATTTCCTTCCACACAAGCTCCCTGCAGAGCACAGTCCATAGTAAGCACCAGCTGTATTTAGCGGCACAGCCCAGCTCAGTGTGTTCTCTTCCGTCATGCATTTAATGATGATGACCCTGACACCCTCAGGACTAACCAGCAATTACACTTATACATTGCCCCATAGCACTTAGTGGACTCTTTGGGCACTTCACAAGCCAATTAGCATTTTGCCCCAACAATTTTGTTCTTCAGTCACACAGTCGATTCCGACCCTTTGCGACCCCATGGACCACTGTCTGCTAGGCACTCCTGTCCTCCACCATCCCCCTCAACTCACTCAGCTCCGTGCCCATTGTGTCCACAATACCATCTAGCTATCTCATTCTAGGCCGCCCCCTTCCTCTTTTGCCCTCGACCTTTCCAAGCATCAAGGCTTCCTCAAGTGAGTCTTCTCTTCTCATTTGATGTCCAAAGTACTTTAGCTTCAAATTTATTATTTGACCTTCTAAGGAGCAGTCAAGGTTGATTTCTTCTAAGATTGACCTATTTGTTCTCCTCGCTGTCCAGGGGACTCTCAAAACCACATCTCAAAGGCATTATTCTTCTGCACTCAGCTTTCCTAATGGTCCAGCTCTCTCAACCATACATTGCCACAGGAAATACCATTGCTTTGACTATAAGAATTTTTGTTTGCAATTTGATGTCTCTACTTTTCACTAAGTTACCCAGGTTTCTCATAGCTTGCCTCCCAAGAATCAGTCACCTTTTTATTTCATGGCTGTAATCACCATCTGCAGTGAGCTTTGATCCTAGGAAAGTAAAATCTGTCACTGCTTCTACTTCTTCCCCATCTATTTTCCAGGGACTGATAGGGCCTGTTGCCATTATCTTGGTTTTCTTGATATTGAGTCTCAAGCCAGCTTTTTCACTTTCTTCTTTCAACCTAATCAGGAGCTTCTTTAGGTCCTCCTCACTTTCTGCCATTAGGGTGGTATCTTTTGCATATCTCAAATTATTGATGTTTCTCCCAGCAATTTTGATCCCAAATTGTGTTTCCTCCATCCCTGCATTGCGCATTATGTGCTCCGTGTATAAGTTGAATAAGCAAGGTGACAAAATGCAACCTTGTCTTACTCCTTTTCCTATTCCAAACCTCTCCGTTCTTCCATATTCTGTCCTAACTGTTGCTTCTTGATTCATGTACAGATTTCTCATGAGGTATATAAGGTGTTCTTGTATTCCCATATCTTTAATTACTTGCCACATTTTGTTGTAGTCTACACAGTCAACATGATGCCCCAACATGCTGGGGACAAATTTTACCGACCTTGGAAGGATGGAGGGCTGGGTCAACCTTGTATCTCATCAGAATCGAACTCACAATGTTTTGACTGCAGTACAGCAGTTTAACCACTGCACCATCAGGGTTTATTCCTCTCTTTGCTCTGTCAGCCCATCCTGCAGCATGACAACTGGGATAGATGTAACAAATGGCTATAAGTAAATGCGCCACCCTCTAACCGCTGAAGTGCTCCAGATGCTGGGACCAAGCTCCTGCCCTTCTCATTTTTATTACGGCAGCCCATTAAAGCTTTTGTGGTTTGGACCCATTTTCTCCTCCAGCATCAAGAGCTGCACCCAATGCTGCCTTTATTTCTGCAGCATTGCCTTTAGGATTGCAATTAATTATGGTCCCAAGTTACAGCATTAGTGTAAACTGCTTTGTGCTCAATTTTATCACTGGAATATAAACAAACTATGCCATGAACACAAGATAGCAATCCACTTGTTGCTCACAGGTTTATCCAGACAATGTAAATACTTTTAATGGGGCTATTGCTGTTATTGCTCAAGCCTGGGATTTGACAAAAGACTCGAATGTGCATATATTGACAGGAGATGTTTCCTCAGTGAGCAATTCTCCAAAGTTTGGAAGCATTAATTTTGGGCAGCATATTCTCACTGGCCATGGTGGCTCGAGGCTCTGTGGCCACTGGATTCTAAAATCAATTAAAGAAACAAGTACTATTTCCTCTTCTCAGATCATGTGTTCCTTACAAAACTGTTTATTCATTAACCCTGAAGCATTCAATTAGGTTTGCCTTTAAACTGGAACCATGCAACAGTGGGATTTTGTGGCACCAGTCCAAGACATTTTGCTGTCCGAGGTATAACAGCAAGTGGCACCAATTCAGCTAAGGAAAAGGGGTTAAAACCATTCAAGTTATTTTGGCAAATGAAGCCGCAAACCTCTCTGATGTATGTTTCTATTTCTAGTGTTGAAACACAGCATGAAGGAATTTAAAAATGTGGTACCCTTTCCAAAATCTCCTGCCTGAGGTCACCACCCCACGGGAGGGCCAGCTCTGGTGATTCCAATATTTTTTCTGGACTCCTTCCTCCAATTCCACTAATAAGAATAGGTGTAAGTGTGCCTCCCCCATTTATAAGCCCAGAGTGGGAATGAGACAACACATTCTCAGATGTAATAACTGTTATCTCCCTCCACTTGGCGTCACTTGCTTGCACGCACCAAAAAAAGTATGGATTCCACGTTTTTGCCCAGCTTAAGCAATAAATTAACATGCTGAGCTATTTGTATATTACTGTCCACCATAATGCTTTCTGCCCAAATCTCGCTTCAGTAAATTTTAATATCCACCCGATTACTATCAAAGACAGATTATATCTTGCCTCAGTGGGGATAAGCTACCTGGAGAAAGGGAAAGTTGTTCATTCCTTTTGTATGTATATTCCTACACAAAGAGAGACACTACTATGGAAATATTTGCTCTAGCACTGGAGAAGAGAAATGCATTTGCTTATAGATTCCATTATCAGCACACAGAGGATAAACTCCCTGCCACAGACGGCATTTACTGCTATTTGGAATCTAAAGCTTTGACAATGGGGAAATAAGAAACAAGGAGGACTCTGGACAGCTCCCTATTTACCAAACAAAACTGGCATTTTTTGCAGATGCAGGAGGCTTGCATAAACACTCCCCGTGTATGCTGACTCACATTTATATACACCTGATGTCTGCTCAGACCTAAACAACCCCACTACTTTCTAAAAGGGTATGCTGGCCATTCAGAAATGCCTGCAGGAACAGAGCAAGCTGGCTGATCCAATCCATCCTCTATATCTTGCAAGGCAAGACACTCTCTTTCTGGGGTTTCAGGCAGGAATCTTAGATCTGCCCTGAAATGAACTGGGGACTTTCCACATGCAGGGCACATACTCTGCAAAGGAATTGATGCAGCAGCCGGCTCAAGACCTTCTGTTGTCCAAAACAAGAGAGAGGGGGGTGAGATATCCTCCCTCTGCAAACAATTTCATTAGGCAGAATCTGACTGGAATGGCCACTGAATCATGTGATTTGTGGTCAACTGTAGCACACCAGCTTTGGAGATGCAGGGAAGGCTGAACAGCACACTTAGGTTGCCTTTACACATTATGCTGCCACAAAATACTCTACCACAGGGGTTTGCAACCTACGGCCCATGGGCCAGCCCCAGCCCCTAATGCTGTTCCATCTGACCCGTGGTGATGACTGTGGAAGCAGATGTGTTTATGACACCCATAAATGTGCCCACGCATGCACAAACATGCCCACTGCGGTTTATGGCAGTGTTTACAGCAGGGGGAAACCATGTGTCCAGCCTGCTCAGCTGTCTGAGGGGGAGTTGTCCAGCCCGTGGTGTGAAATAGTTGAGAACCCCTGCTCTGCGCCATCTGCTGCCTGAGATGGCGGCTTCCTTCTGTCCTGCAGCACAACCAGCCCTAGCAGGCTTTTCCCAGCAGCATTCTCTACACATTTATTTTTGGGATGTTTCCATCACTTCTGGGGGTTTTGTAAGGAGGGTCCAGCATCTGCCTTAACTGAGGGCTTGTGGCACTCAAACATACCCAGATTCCAGTTTCCATCAATCACAGCAAACCCGACCCATGGTGAGGGATGATGAGTACTATGGTTCAACCAAGTTGAGCACAGCCAAGATCACATGCAGCCCTGCTCTAAGTAGCTCTTACATGTGGTCAAGTTGCATAGCACTGCAGTATCTTAGTGGCTAAGACGCTGAACTTGATGACTGGGAGTTCTCAGCTCCTGCCAACCTAACAATTTCAAAGCAAGAAATTGCAGAGTAGATAAATACGTACTGCTTCTGTGGGAAAGGTAACATTATCTTGTGTACCCTGCCACATGACCACAGAAACATCTGCAGGTGCAAATAGTGCTGGCTCTCTGGCTGTAAACGCAGAAGAGCACTGAACCTAGTCAGACACAACTGGCTTTTGAGCAAAATTTCCCCCCCATTCCTAGCAGCCTGCTCAGGGTCTTGCAAACTGAAGGCCATGGCTTCCTTTATCAAGTCAATCCATCTCACAGTAGGTCTGACCCCAGGGCAGAAGCCAGTAAGCCAGACTCCCTGGGGCTTACTTCGGAGTAGGCTGTGCTTTACAGAGCTGCCTGGGTCACATCTCTGGGTGAGCTCTTTTATGAGGCGTGAGGTGCCAGTGACCAGCCACACTACAAAACCTTGCAGTCAGGTTCTCATATGCTTCCAGGAACCAACACTTGGACTTTGCCTTGGTGGTGCAGTGGTTAAACTGCTGTTCTGCAGCCAAAACATTGTGAGTTCAATCCTGACAGTTTACTCAAACTTCCATCCTTCTGGGGTCAGTAAAATGAGTCCCCAGCATGTTGGGGGGCAAAAGGCTAAATACTTTGTGAACCGCCCAGAGTTCACTAAGTGCTATGGGGCGGTATGTCACCCTTGCTTGAAAGCCATTCATATCCGACTCTAGGGTTCGGTGCGCATCTCCGTTTTCAGCCCAAGAGCCAGCACTGTCAGCATATGCAGACGTTTCCGTGGCCATGTGGCAGGCATGACCAGACACCAGAGAGCGTAAAACTACTTGCAATTTCTTGCTTTCGAACTGCTAGGTTGGCAAGAGCTGGGGCAGAGACGGGCGCTCACTCCATCGTGCAACACTGGGGTCTCGAAGTCGTCAAGTTCAGCGTTTTAACCACTAAGCCACCACAGACCCGTGTCTGGGGCGAGGCATACAAGTGTAATTGCTATTGCTATCTCCACACACCACACACCCCTGCTCGGCCGGGCCGGTTTTGCCCGCAATAAGCTGCATAAGCGAGTGCTCTCTTCTCCGCAGTGGCGGCGCTGGGGATGCCACCGCGTGGTTTGGGGGAGAGGAGGAGGGGAAAGTGGGGAAGGAAAAGAGCGTGGTTTCTCCAACCCCACCCTTTCCTCTCCTTGCAGAGCCCCCTGGCCCTCCTTTGCCAGAAACCGGTGGGGGCAAGCGTCTCCCAGTCTAGCCAAATTATCCCGCTATATGGTAATAGAGTAGACCCTACTACTGCCGGTAACTCAACACCGAGGGTCAGGCGGGCGGTTAACTAACCTGACGCGGCCACGCGTGAGGACTAGCGGCTTGGGTGCCAAAGTCCTCAGCCGGGGAAGGGTGATGATGGTCCCGAAAGGAATCAAACCCCACTTGAATCCACCTTGATGGAGGGCAGCAGCTGGCTGGGGCTGGTGAGGACCCTGCGTGCCAAAATGGCTCAGGACCAGAAAGTGACTGGCGGAACTGGATCAGTGGTACTAACTATGGGGTGGTCACGCTGCGATGCAAAAGGGCAGATGAAAGGCCACCCTGCATGAGATTCTTAGGGCAGTCTTTCATGGCTGATCGCCATGAGGATGGCCAAGATTCGGACTCGGATACGGCAGAAGAAGAGGCAGCGTCTTCCAAAGTCCTGGGGTTCCACTAGCAAGGAGAGCCACGCATCTCTCCTCCCCGCCTCCCTTGCCCGGGTCCACCTTCGGAGCTCCGCTACCACCACCTTCCAGCCAAACACTGTCGCACTCCATGCCATGGCAGCTCCCGGGCTTCCTTCGGGTCTCTCAGAGCAAAGACAGCCAGCCAGGAAGCTGCCTGTCCTTTGCTCCCTTCTCCCCCCCAAAAAAAACACTCCCCCCCCCTCCGCCGTCCCCATTGCTTGGGCTGGGCGGGCTGGTTGCTGGAGGGGGGGGGGGGCTCCGCCAAAAGGAAACTTCGCTCCGCGCTCTGCAGCTGCTCAAGTTTTCCCCCTTAGCGAAGTGCCCCGGTTGGATCCCCTGCTATTATTCCCTTGCTGTGGACCAGCTGGAAGGACCGAGACAACTCGGCGCGGCACTCCTGGGTTGTCGCCTTGGCCGACTGGGCGAGGGAAGGCGTTCTGCACATGCTCAGAGGCGGCGTCCTTGAGCCAAGAGATTCGTGCGTGAGTAGTAGCCGGCGCGTGTGTTCTCAGGGTAACAATAATTTCGTCTCAGAAATTATTCTGGGTTGTTGTTTTTTTGCTGGAGAAACTCCGCTCAGGGGACGCCTAAATGAGGCTCCTTTCATGTCCCCACGATCTTTTCCCCACCACATGGTCCCTATTTATCTACTTGCAATTTCTTGCTTTCCATCTGCTAGGTTGGCAGGAGCTGGGACAGAGACGGGCACTCAATCCGTGATGCAGTACCCGGATCTCGAGCTGCCAACTTGCCAGCCTTCCAGCTAACAGGATGAGCTTCTCAACCACTGAGCCACCTCAGTCCTGGGTGCAAAAAATACACAAAACCCAAATATGCACAGTTGTGTGTGTGTGTCTCTCCATCTTTCGCTGGATCTGAGGAGAGTTGAGGCATTTTAGCCCTAAATTTATGGGAAGGAAGTTTTCGTGGGATTGGGTGGAGAGATGGTGGTAGTGGGGAAATATCCCACAAACAGGATTTGATTTGTTACTTTGGAGAGTAGTTCAGTGTGGGCTCTGTAGGCGCTGTGTCTTCTAGGTTGAAGGTGCCTTACAGAGTGAGATGAATCTTGAGATGATGATTCATGTGTACCTTTTTCTGAGGATGGGGAAATTTTGAAATTAGGACTAAGCAGTTTTCCAGATTTCAGCTGTTGTTACAGGACCTACAAGATTTGTGAGGTCGGATGATTCTTCTTCAAATTCCTTCCATGCCACAGAGATCTGTTAACCCCCCACCAAATATATATTTTCAATAGTAGTTTAGGCTGATTTCCTCTAAACGATTGGTATATTATGATCAGCATGCAGAGCTTTTTGGTATGTGGGCTTTTTGGTATGATCATATCATCATAATATTGCTGAGTTAGGAATAGATTTGTTCCTTTTAAATCAAGGTGCTTCATTTTGTTTTGTTTTGGGTTCCCCTCACCCATTATTTTTGAACTGCCTATGTGCCTTTTTAGTTAAGAGTACATCTTATCCTCACCATCAGTTTTGTCAGCATCTTCTCCTTTATGTTTTCATCCAACACTATCTACAATTTGGATGGTTATGTGGTTTTTTTTTGTTAGATTTAATAACAATTTTGCTTCCTCTTTTTCCAGTATAATAGTTCCAGCTCAGATTCTGTAGCAGAACCAAGAAGAAATAAGAAAGAATTCTCCAATAGGCATTATGGCAAATCATTCTTCAGGAATAAAAACAAAAAAGTGCACTATCCAGAGGTGTTCAGTCAAGATCACCTGGAGCATATGTGGCTGTTACATCCTTTCTACTTGTATGGCGTTGGGCAAACTATGAGGTCTCAGAGCACCACCCAGAATAGGGACTGGTAAGCCACCTCTCAGGACTTCCCAGCTAATAAACTCTAAAATTGTTAATGTAGGTTAGAGTTGACTTTGATAGGAGATAATTATTATTTATAAGCCATCAGGTTATTGCTAGGTGTTAAGTTCTTTCTTATCTCTCTTCAGTGCTTTATCCAAATCAGAACTGCTGCTGTTATTGGGTTAGATCTAGACTCAGATATTCTTCGGCTTGATTTGGTCATGACTGACCTTGCCATATACACATGTGATTTGAAACATACCTGTCATAGAAGCGTGCTTAGCAAGACCTGGTTGATTGTGGCTCTTCTTCAGGCACAAAAGGTGAGAGATCTATATTTGTTAGGAAATTATTCTTTCATGTCCTGATCAAACCCTGGACTGCCAAAATGAAGCTACCTTCATGGCTTTATCATTGGTCAAATGTAAATCCTCATTGGTGCATGTTTCTGGCAGTAATTGGCAGACCAGTAAATGAGTCAGATTTTGTATCTCTCCACATTCACACAGCTTGTGGTTATCTGCCAGCAGTCCCTACTTGATCATGTTGGTCTTACATTAGGCACTCAAACACTCAGGCTTTCCAGAGCACTCCAAATGACATAGGGGAGGTTGAGTTTTTCACCTGTCCTCTATCTTCTAATTTGGTTTTGCTTTTGTGTATCCTCAAGAACAGCGTTCCGTTCTTGCCTGCCACATGTCCATGGAAACGTTTGCAGACAAACAGCGCTGGTTCTTTGGCTACTACAGAGATGAGCACTAAACTCTAGAGTCAGATACAACTAGCTTTCGAGCAAGGGTGACCTTTACCTTACCCTCAAGAATGCTTGTTCTTGCCATAAAGCTCTTTCTGAATCTGAGGCTCATATCTATCCCGAGGTGTCGAGGGTCATTCTCTTGCTCAGTTCTCTCTGCGTCTGCTTCTACTTCTCTCCTGATCTTTGGTGGAGCAACACTAACAAGAGGGGTATGTTTTCTCAACTGGTGTAGGTTTGAGGCATCCTGTCACTACATGCATGGCTTCATTAACAGTGAAGTTGTTAGGGAATGGGTGAGCAGATTCATTAGCACCAGTACTTATAGAGAGGGAATGGATAATTAAAATGTATTGACAACACAAAATGTGTCTCCTAGCCTGGCTGTATTTTGCAGCATCTTGCCTGGTGAAGAGAACTAGGGCTCTTGAAAACTTGTGCATATGCCTTTTGGCCCCAAAAGTGATGCATAGATACATCAGCCAACCAACCAAACAATACCTATGCTTTTTCTGTTCTGTACTAGAGGTATTTCTACAACATTACATTTGACACTTTATGGTGCTGGCATCATACTAGGAACAGTTTTACCTGTTGGATTAAGGTCTGGTATGCAACTTGCTAGGCTGAGGCTAATACAGGGAAAGAACAGCAAGAAGTGTCCTGGTCATTGTTGACCATGGGATGGGTTTGCTTCTTGACACTTGCAAGATGTGGTTCAGATCAAATCATATACTTGTGGTAGAGAAGCTGGTGGAAAGCAGGAGAGGTGGAGAGGGAGAGGCAGGAAGAAGCAAAAGGCAGTAGTGGGTGCACAGAGTCCTTGAACCTGAATACATGGGAGGTATTTGGCATCATACTCTTTCACTCCAATTCTGGTTTTATGATTGTTCCTAGAACTGTTCTTACTGTTTTAATAGGTTTTATACTTTGTGCATTTGTATTGCTTTACACAGCTTTGGATGGTTAATCATAAACGATAACTTATACATCTTTAAAACAAATGTCTTTTGGCACAGCATTAAAAATGCAGCCTTAGGCAATTATGTTCTTCCTTTCCTTCCAGCATCTTGATTGGAGGAAAAGTGAAGATGTCAAGGAACTCCCAAGAAATTCACTGTGGTAGACTTTTCTTCCTTCATTCTCCTGGCCATTCAATAGTTACTGTATGTTTTAGGATTCTTGTAACTAATTAACATGAAATAATCTGTTTCTGCCACTCTTGGCTCTCCTGTGGCAAGATGGACAAGAAGTGCCATTGGCTTCTTTACTGACTGTGTGGTCCAACTTACGAGCAAAAGTGCGGAAGATTCAATAATTATAAGAAGAGGTTCCAGTATTCAAGTCCTGTTCCTCTGCTCCCCAGCTTGCTAGTTCTAGTTTTGGAAGAAGCTTAAGTGGTTTGCAGGAGAAGACCACAGGCATGTTGGCTGCTATATGAATGTGCTTTGGAGTGCATATAATTGAATACCTTTTAACTTCTCAGTATTTCTGATAAATCTTCTGGGGTACAGAATGAATTCACCAAAAGGTGGCTTCATTTTAGCAGTTGAAAGTTTGACCTGGACATGAAAGAATAGATCTTCTGTATGTACTTCTTTGGAGAGGGTGCTTGTGGTACAGTTATAGACACCCTTGGTTGGAAGCTCCTCAGAATCAATAGGATTTCTAAGGACTAAGCAGCATTGTTATTTCCAAAATGTCTAGTGCTGGGCCTTCTTCCTTCCTGAGATGCTGTTTCTGGTTGTATAAATGGCTTCTGGGATCAGGAGCAATTTTGAAGTACAGTAAAGGGTTACTTGGTACAGATCACTCCCCCTTATCTGCAGTGGATACATTCTAAGACGAGTTCCCAAACTTTTCAAGTCAGGGGACTGGGTCACGCTCTCTCAGTCAGATTTGCAGACAGGACAGCCGTTTTGCCCTGCCTGCATGATGGGGGTGGTCACTTTGTCCCAACAGCTTCAAAGGGAATGGCCATTTTGTTTCTTGAATGCCCTTGGAGTGGTGGGGTCACATGAAATGATGCCATGGGCCAGATCTGGTCCACGAGCCTTAAGTTGGGAACCCCTGTTCTAAGACCTACAGTGGATATCTGAAACTGCAGATTACAGATAACTTGCTTAACCAAAAAATTGGGGTTTGCAGTCCCCCCCCCCCACACACACCAGAAATCACAATTGGTCACTTACAATGGTGTTTCACGTAAAGAGCAAACTCGCTTAAAGAGCAATCCCGTGGAATGAATTATGCTCTTTAACGTTGATACCACTGTATTATGTATTTCAGGATACTGGAGAGTGAGGTTGTAAGAGCTTTGCAAAGATCTGAAGATGGGAGAGTAAGAGGGCCAGATGACATTGCAGTAGAAATTTTGAAACTTCTGTCTGAAGTTAACAACAAAGAATTAATGGACCTTTTTAACACCATTTGTGACACAAGAATTATTCCGAGCGATTGGTTGCCATCAACCTTTGTTACATTGCCAAAGAAACCAAGCACAAAGTCCCTTGAGGAGTACCGAACAATTAGCCTCATGAGTCATTCTGTTAAGGTATTTTTGAAAATAATCCATAGTAGAATTTATAAGAAGTGTGAAGAAAGCACAGGTGAGGCACAATTTGGCTTCGGGAAGTCTATGGATATCAGAGAGGCAGTGTTTACGATGCAGGTCCTCGTACAAAGATGTAGAGCAGTGGTTCCCACAGGGGAACTTCAATTTCCAGAAGCCAAAGTCAGTACATTACCTGATCAGTGCTTTGGGGAATTGACTGAGACTTCTGAGAATTGAAGTCCAAAAACCAAAGGTTGGAAAACACTGATGTTGAGACATGAGATGTGATGTGCATGCATATTTTATAGATTATGCAAAAGTCTTTGACATATTTAAATGTTGGCATTAAAATTAATGGGGATTACCTGAATAACATCTGATATGCTGATGACACAGTGTTGTTGGCCACAAACCTTGAAGATCTTCAGTTGATGCTGGATTGAGTTAGAGCTTCAAGCGCAGAATATGGTTTGGATCTCAACACCAAAAAGATGAAATATCTGGTTATAAGCCAAACACCAATTTATGGGAAGCTAATGGTAGGAACACAAGAAATCGAAAAATTGATAAAATTGCCTATTTGGGGAGTATATTAAATGAAAATTAGGATCCTGAGGTAGAGATTACAATACGAACTAATTTTAATGCCAATGTTTAAATCTGATAGTGCTTCTGAAAAAATACTTTCCGAATATATATTAAACAGTGTAGGGAGAACACATAGCCTCTGAGAATTTGAACCTGCTCTGTCAGCTGCTCTTCAACTCTGACTTAGACTGTCTGATTCCAATAAAGGTTGGTGATGACTGTGATATCTTTATCATCTACAACTATTTTCTTCAGCGCTCTAATCATCTTCTCATGCTAGCATCTATCAAAGACTTTTGCATAATCTAGAAAACATGCATGCACGTCACATCTCATGTCTCTACAATAGAACTGTATGTTGAAAATGTACAGTACAGTAATACCTCGGATAACGCTAAGACTTGGTTCCACAAGTCTTGGTGTTATCCAATTTTTAGTGTTATCCAATCCATGTTAAAATCCTATGGGATGTGTCGGTTAACATTAAAGCTCCATAGAGATACATTGTAACCGCACAGGCTTTAGCGGTTGTTATCCGATACATCCCATAGGACCTTAACGTTATTCTATCCAATTCTCCCCAGATTACTTAACGTTATGTGATTTTAGCATTATCCAAGGTAAACGTTATCCGAGGTATTACTGTACATGTTAAATCATGTAACATCGAATTGGTTAAATTCTAATTGCTAGTCCACTCCCACCAGAGTAAACCCATTTAATAAATGAGATTTGTTAAATCAGTTCTTAAGTCCTGTTGGTTCCAGTTGGGGTTAAGAGTTAGCATTAGAAAGGAGATGATAGTGGCTTGGTCTCAGGAATGAATACTGTATTGCTGAAATTGTGATTCATTAGTCATGTCAAGATTATGGCTGAACATATTAAAAGAAGAAAGGCAAGGACAAGAGGTGACTAGAAATGTTTGTAAAATGGGTCTCTCTCTCCTTATAGCAGTCACGGCCGTTTAAAAGCATCTGTTGCAAAAATATGTAGCAAAAATGTTTTTATGCTGTAAAACCAAGGCCTTTTGATATCAGGACGAAAACTTAAAAGAACGGGAGTAATTCTCTCGAGGCAAAAGTATAACTGTGAGGTCAGAACTTGTCCTACGATGACCCCGTGAAGAGGGCAGGGTGATCCTCAGTAGGAAACATTCCCACAGTAACTGTTCCAAAGACATGTCAAGGTTTCCCAGTGGAAGAATTTAAAAGCAACATTTAAAAGATGGGAATGAACAATTGGCTTTTGGTCCTCAAGGTAATTTTGTTTGTTTAACTAAATCTTCAAGGGAGAAGTAGTAATGGTCTAATGAATGTCCCTTATTAAGTACTGTATTATGATATGGATGTTCTGGCTGGTAGAGATGGAATGATCCAGCCATTTTGTTTAGGAGAGCATCCCTTTTCGATGAGCTTGAGGCTTAACAGAGTGATTAAATAATGGCTTATCAAATCTCATGTTTTTTCATTTTCATTTCATTTTTTTCATTTCAAATTTATACCCCACCCTACTCAGGTAAACCTGACTCTAGGTGGCTTACATATTATAAGAGTAGCAGCATTACAAACACAAACTCTACATTATCATAATCACAATCATCACAGTATCAGAAAATATATATAAATATCAAGAACACAGTAACAATCCACAAGTATTAATATCACAATAAAATGTTACAAGAAAGTATTACAAAAAGACAACAGCAAAAACAAAAATCACATATACTGAGTCCCGAAATGATTATAAGCAAAATCCTACAGAAGGTAGCTGGGAAAAGTTGAAGAGAAGTCCAAAAAAGAAAGAATGTGACTTCAAAGTAAGATTGATGTTGTGGTAGAAGTCTTGACATCTGGAGATGGAGTGCCTCTGGTTTCTTCACTCATTTTGGGGACATTATGGGACTTGTACTGCAAAAAGAAACATTTTCAAGTTTTGTGTTGAATTCACCTACTGTACTGTTTGAATCCCATGCTGTCAGAAAACCTGATTGAATCCTTTTAAGTCACATTAGACCTCTCCCTGTATTCAGTTCACTGGGTGGCCAAAGCCAGGAGGTAATGTGGAAGCATTAAGTTCTAGCAGTTCAAAGGTGTGTTTTGCTCCACTCTTTTCCTCCCTGTGTGACCACTTGAATGATTTCCTTCAGTGACTTTAAACGTGCCATCTGTTTTGAATGAAGTTGTGAGAATATTTCCCCCAACTGTTATTGGAACTGAAGTTTGAACTTGGCAAATTCTTTATTACTACTAACTATGAGAATTATATGCAGAGGTGGAATTGTTTAGTGCAGGTCATACAGTGACTTCCAGTAAAGATGAGGCTCAAACCCAAGACACTCACATGAGAATCCATCCCAGTCATCTCTATGAGGATAATTCTGGCTCTGTTTCTTACCATGGTCTTTCTCTGTCCTCTCTAATTTCCTTTCTTTGTTCTCTGCTGTTTCTTCCCCTTTACCATTTACATTCTCCTTTTTCTTTCATGTGTCTACCATCCTCCAAATTAGTAGTGCTGTGGCACAAGGCCACGGAGGGAGACAATCTAGGTAGGACATAGAGCTTTCCTCGCAGTAGTGAAGAAAGCGTTCTACCCAAAGCCCGTGTTCTCTTGCAGGTTTGACATCATCTCCTATTGACCTACCTGCCATAGGTTATCAGCCTGTGATTGCTTGACATATTATTTGGAATTCTTCATTCTCAGTATTTCTTCTAATCTCTTGTTCTCCCTGCCAACATAAATGACAAAAGTAGTAATAGCATACAGTAACTGTTCATATACAACTGTGAGTATATTACAACTTGTTTTGTTTTTATCATAGTGGGTCTTGAGTTCTTTGACAGAGAGGCGATTGTTGGGAAGCAAGACACCAATAGTTGAGAACCATTGCTCTGAATGTGGTTCAAAGCAGTTTCACCAACCACTTAGTTGTTGGGGGTCACATTCAAGGCAGTGGGGCAAGGTTTACCAGTAGAAAGTGGTACTCTGATGGAGTGGTTGAAAACTGCCTTTGCAGCAGTCCTTCTGGTGTAGATCACAGGGTCTTGCCAAGATAATAGTGAAGTACTGTACTGTATTAGTTTGAAATGGCTGGTTTTGGTTTGTTCTCCTCTAGCAGGGATGGAGAATGCATGGTCCTCCAGATGTTGATTGGCTGCAGTTCCTATAAGCACGAGCCTAGGGACTGCAGTGGGTCAGTGGTTAAGATGCTGAACTTGATGACTTGAAGGTCAGCAGTTCGAGACCTGAGTGCTGCATGATGGAGTGAGCTTCCATCTCTGTCCCAGCTCCTGCCAACCTAGTGGTTCGACAGCAAGAAATTGCAAATAGATAAATAGGTACAGTTTGTGTGAGAAGTTAACAGCATTCCATTTGCTCAATGAGTCATGTTTTGCCACATGACCAAGGAAGCGTCTGTAGTTACAGACAGCATTGGCTCTTGGGCTGTAAACGGAGCTGAGCACCGCACATGTTTTCATGTCCTGGTAGTTTGGCTTGCTTGAAAATTGGTGCACACATGATACCACTTCTGCAACTGAGCAGCAGTGCAGAATGTAGAAAATTGGGGTTGCTTGCCTTGTCAGCCTGCAATTTCTATGATTTTTTGATAAAGTGCAGACTAGCAATAAGCACACTATGAAAACAGTAAATCTCCTGCCATTCTGCACTGAAAACAGGCAGGACATGGGTTGCAATTAGTTAATAAATGTTACAGTACATCTCTCAATGGGTGATTAAACAGAGCAGGTACAATTAGCGGTAATCCTATTGCTTAGCCCAGTGGTCAGCAAACTTGTCTCTCCAGCTGTTCTTGGACTTCAGTTCCCAGAAGCCTTGATCAGCAGGAGTGCTGACTTGGGCTTCTGGGAACTGAAGTCCAACAACACCTGGAGAGCCAAGTTTGCAGACCCCTGGCTTAGCCCAGTAAGTAGAGTAGGCCCATTGAAATCAGTGGGGATTTGGTGAGTAAATTTTTCCATCAGTGCCATTGATTCAAATGATCCTCCTCTGATTGTGACTTACTAAGCACTAAACAACAGGATGTTGGTCATTATCAACAGGCCCTATCAGTCCCTGGAAAATAGATGGGGAAGAAGTAGAAGCAGTGACAGATTTTACTTTCCTAGGATCAAAGCTCACTGCAGATGGTGATTGGAGCCATGAAATAAAAAGGCGACTGATTCTTGGGAGGCAAGCAATGAGAAACCTGGGAAACATATTGAAAAGTAGAGACATCACATTGTAAACAAAAATTCGTATAGTCAAAGCAGTGGTATTCCCGGTGGCAATGTATGGTTGTGAGAGCTGGACCATTAGGAAAGCTGAGCGCAGAAGAATAGATGCCTTTGAGATGTGGTGCTGGAGGAGAGTTTTGAGAGTCCCCTGGACAGCGAGGAGAACAAATAGGTCAATCTTAGAAGAAATCAACCCTGACTGCTCCTTAGAAGGTCAAATAGTAAAGATGAAGCTAAAGTACTTTGGACATCAAATGAGAAGAGAGGATTCGGTTGAGAAAGCCTTGATGCTTGGAAAGTTGGAGGGCAAAAGAAAAAAGGAGTGACCAAAAATGAGATGTCTAGATGGTATTGTAGAGACAATGGGCACAGAACTGAGCGAATTGAGGAGGATGGTGGTGGACAGAAGTGCCTGGCGGACAGTGGTCCATGGGGTCGCAAAGGGTCGGAATCGACTGTGCGACTGAACAACAACAATACATTGCCAGGGACTTCCTTTTAATTTGGAGAAGACAATTTTATGCCATCCATATCTCTTCCATGACAGTCAGCCCTTCTGTTCCAGTGTCAACAATGAGTTACAGAAAAATGAGCAATATTGCACTGGTGTATTGTCAGCAAAGGGACTGCAGTGGCTCAAGTAGTTAAGATGCTGACTGGAAGGTGGGAGGTCAGTAGTTCAATAACTGAATACTGAAGGACGGAATGAGCTCCCGTCTTTGCCCCAGCTCTTTCCAACCTAGCAGTTTGAAAGCAAGAAATTGCAAGTAGATAAATAGGGACCACTTCATTGGGAAGGTAAACTGTTGCATGTGCTCCAGTGTGTAGTCATGTCTGCAACATGACCGTGGAAACGTCTGCAGAAGCAGACTGTACTGGCTCTTTGGCTATGAAACATATGAGCACTGAGCCATAGAGTCAGATACGACTGGCTTTCGAGCAAGGGTGACCTTTAGCTTTATTGTCAGCATACTTGATTGGGTAGACTAATGAGGATGCCATTTGACCACTAATTGCACATATAATATGCAGGTATGACTTATGTTTTGCTGATTTTGTTTTCTAGATTGTTCATCAGTTGTCCTCTCATTTTCATCAGATGACATGGTGTAGAATAGAAAATGCATATAACAACAACAACAACAACAACAACAACAACAACAACAACAATTTACATGTAATTACTTAATGAATATTTAGTCCTAGGAACCCAGTCTGCTATTCCCAATTCTTTCTTTCTTTTTCTCTTTCTTTTTCTTTCTTTCTTTCTCACAACAGTAGTTTAAGATGAGGGCTCATGACTCAAGGACACCCAGTGAACTTCATAGCCTAACCTGTTCTTTCCTAGTCCTAGTGCAGTATTCTAACTCTGCCTTTCCCTATCTGGTGTCCCTGAGACATTTTGGATTACAGTTCCCATAATCTGACTAGGGGCCATAATAATGGGACGTCTCCTTCCAAATCTCTGGGGAAAGCCAGATTGAGGAAAGCAGCTAAATTGACTCATTCTGTATTGCACAATGATATCACAATGAAAGGCCTGTAAAAATTTCAGTATGTTTCTTAATTTTCCTCATGTAGAGATACAAATCAAATTGGTTTAAAACATGGCAAAAACTGTATTTGGTCCAGATTGCAAGAACGGTCTTAAAGAACAAAGAAGGCCCAAACTTATCCAGTCTCTCTGTCTCTTATTGGCGGAAGCCACAGAAATTTGAAAGTGGGGCAAATCCAGGCTCTTATATGGAGTACTTCTTCTTCCGTGTCTAGGCCAGACGTGAAACTGCCAAAATGAAAGCACCTTTTGGTGATTTCTTTCCGCAGTTCCTTTCGCCTGACCTAGTATAGTGCACATGAAGCACTATTGCTATAAATAGAAAATGTACACTTTAGGGTGAAACACTATTTTTATGTTTTAAGGTTTCAGAGTTTTAAAAAGCTTTATTACATCTTGAGTGAAACTAAGTAGAATTATAAATTGAGCTTGGACTATGAAAATGGCAGCACTGATGATTGGTTTTTATGACACAGCAAAATTAATAGCATGCAATGGTTTCAACTTCCAGTATGGGCTGTAGGGTTTTTTTTAGGGAACAGTTACAGATAAACCAAAGCTAAAATTACTAAAGCTAATTATAGAGTGATTTCCCCCCCCATACTTTGATCTTCTGTCCTGTGCAATTTCACTGTCTTTTTGTAAGGGATGTATACTGGTTAGATCAGGGATTCTCAACCTGCAGCACCATTTCATGTGGCCCACAAAGTGTCATGTGGTGGAAGAAAGCAAAATGGCCATCTGACCCCCCCCCCCCAAAGCTGTTTGAGGGATATGACCGGCCCCCGGCTTTAAAAGGTTGAGAACTTCTGGGTTAGATAAAGAAGGATTTCAGGTGGCTGGATAGCTCAGTGTTTAGGAGTTTGATCTCCCACTCTGTCTCCTGCAAGAGGAGAACCTGCCTGTGTAGCCAGGGGCAAGCTGCACAATCCCAGGGCGCCTCTAGAAGAAGGCAATGGTAAAACCATGTCTGATTATTCTTTATCTAGAAACCCCTGTAAAGGGTCACCATCAGTTAGAATTGACTAGATGGCACACAGTTATTAAAGCGGGATTATAAAATAACATGCTATGTATGTGGCAGTCATAGGTCACAAAGTAATACTGATTTTTTAAAACAGATACAGATAGATGGAGTGGGAAAGCATTTGTTGTTGTTCAGTCGCACAGTCGATTCCGACCCTCTGCGACCCCATATTTGACCTTCTAAGGAGCAGTCAGGGTTGATTTCTTCTAAGATTGACCTATTTGTTCTCCTCGCTGTCCAGGGGACTCTCAAAACCCTTCTCCAACACCACATCTCAAAGGCGTCTATTTTTCTGCGCTCCGCTTTCCTAATGGTCCAGCTCTCACAACCATACATTGCCACAGGGAATACCATTGCCCTGACTATGCGAATCTTTGTTTGCAATTTGATATCTCTACTTTTCACTATGCTCCCCAGGTTTCTCATTGCTTGCCTCCCAAGAATCAGTCGCCTTTTTATTTCATGGCTACAATCTCCATCCGCAGTGAGCTTTGATCCTAGGAAAGTAAAATCTGTCACTGCTTCTACTTCTTCCCCATCTATTTTCCATGGACCTGTTGCCATGATCTTGGTTTTCTTGATATTGAGTCTCAAGCCAGCATACGGAATAGGAATTTTGGGGGTGGGGGCAGGGGGAGCTATTCTAGAAATGATAATAATATTGCAGTAGGCTGTGCAGCATAGACTCATTGTTAGGAGCAGACAATCAGAAGCCCTCTGAATGTTAAACAAACAGCAGTACAGTACCAGTATCTATTGCTTTTAAGTTGACTGGTGTTAAACACCAGTTGCCCTGCTCTGGGTTTTTAGGAACTCATAGGTTAATATCAATATCCGTCCATAGAACCACCCTGGTAATGTGATTTCAGTGAAGCTTAATTGTGGCCACTTACCTGGTAAGTTCTTTGGGTAAAGAAGGAACTAAATTAACAGAGATACATTTCTGTCCAGGGCACAGGGCTTCCAGCACCACAATGTGGAGATGAAAGGAGGTATAGTCCAATACATCTGGAAGTGGACTGGCTGGGGAAGACTGATCTAAGTTTTGCTAGCCAATATGTAGCTAATGTATTTAGTTCTAATATAAGTACTTTGAATGTTTTAAGAATACAGTATGTTTGCAACAATTGATTACAAAGTTAAACATGAAAACAGGATGCAGAAAGTTATGGGGTAGTTTCTTTCATCCAGCTTTTGAAGCAACGAAGAGCCACTGAATTGTGAACCTTTTTTATTATCTTCTCGTGACAAAAGGAATTTAAAATGCTGAGTTCTGGGCATGCTGTGTTTGTTCTTTATAGATCTGCTTTCCTTTCTCCCCCAAGAAACTAATTTTTCCCCAAGGAAAAAGATGTTAAGATTCCTTTATAGATGAATGTAAGCATTGTGCTAAATTTATTTGTTGTATACAGTCAAACCTCACATAAAGAGCACCTCGCTTAAAGAGTAACTCACTTAAAGAGCAGAAGTTTCTCTGAATGTTCGCTTCGCTTAAAAATAAAACCAACCAAAAACTCGCTTAACAAATAAATCAGGGTTTGCAATCCCCCCCCCCCCAAATTGGTCATTTACAATGGTGTTTCGCTTAAAGAGCAAACTCACTTAAAGAGCAATCCTGTAGAACGCATTATGCTCTTCAAGCAAGGTACAACTGTATACAGTAAAACCCCGACTTACATATGCCTCGAGTTACATAAAATTCGACTTACATAATGATTTTGGGCTAAAACCATGTCCTGATTTACACAATTCCCTATGGGTTTGCTTCGAGTTCTTTTTCCTATGGGTTTGCTTTGAGTTATGTAAAAATCCATTTCCCTATGGGTTTGCTTCAATTTACATAAAAATTTCGTTTTTCCTATGGGTTTGTTGTGAGTTACATAAAAAATATTTTTTCCTATGGGTTTGCTTCGAGTTACTGTACATAAAAAACCAATTTAAGAAAAAGCCTGTGGAATGGACTTTTTTTTCATTAATAGGGGTTTTACTGTATATATTTATGCTATATACAACAATAAGGTTTTTGATTGGGAAGTCATCTTGTTATCTTGAAAGTACTCTCAAGTAAGTACTAGTCTCTCTGATTTTGTGGTAGTTGACATATAAACCATAGGTCCTTGTTACATAAACTACAGTAATTGGAATGTATAAGAGGATTAAGAGGTTGGACAGTTGAGTGCGTTAGGTATTTGTCTGTAGAACCAGAGGTTGGGATTTTGAGTTCCACCGGGCCTCCAGGGAAAAGAACCTGCTTATGTAGCCTTGGGCAAGCTGCACAGTTCTACAGGGTGGCTCGTAAGTTCCTAGCTGTCCAAATATCTTATGTATCCAGTGTATGTGTGTGCTGTCCCTCATTCTCACTGTATGATATTATGCATACTTGTCTTCAAGTATAAATGGGCTTAAATCAGCCATGTTTCTCTGGAAATAAATAAATAAATAAATATAGTAAAACCTCACATAAAGAACTCCTTGCTTAGAAACTAACTCAGTTAAAGAGCAGAATTTTCTCTGAATGGTTGTCTCACTTAACAACTAAAACCAACCAAAAACTCACTTAACAACTAAATCAGGGTTTGCAATCCCCCCTGCCAGAAGTCAAAATTGGTCACTTACAGTAATACATATACAGTAATAACATATGGATGGGTAGGGACTGACGGGGCACCCTTTAGAGTGTCCCCAGAAGAAGGGAGTGATAAATCACTGCTGACTTCTCTACGGCTGTAAAACCTTGGAAAACAATGGAGAAACGAATACATGAATAGGAAATCAGGAAGTCATAAAATGCAGAAGACAAATATTTTGGTGTCATGATGAGAAATTAAATGTATAGATTGTTACAGCTACTTTTTGGGGGGGAAATTAAAAAAGAAATACAGGAAAGATCATCATCATCACCCTGAATTATAGAGATTCTTCCCAGAGACTGTGGAGCTTACCCAAGGCCACACCAGACTGGTTCTTCTCCCAAGGGGCACAGTGGGGAATCGAACACCCAGCCTCTGTCTCTGCAGCCAGATACCTAAACCACTGAACTGGCAAAAAGCCTGAGAGATTGATTTAAATGTGGCACAGCATCATTACTTTAAGCTGCCATGTATTGAGGTCAATACAGCAATGATTATGTCTACCCTCCAGCACAAGAGTGAGGGTGACAGGTAAAGGTCACCATTGCTTGAAAGCCAGTCGTATCCGACTCTAGGGTTCGATGTTCATGTCCATTTATAGCCAAAGAGCCAGTGCTGTCACCAGAGTGCATGGAATGCTATTACCTTCCCACCGAAGTGTATCTATTTATCAACTTGTATTTTTTTGATTTTGAACTACAGTAAAATCTCAGTTAACATAATTAATGCATTCCCTGGGACGTTTCTTAAAATAAAAATGGCTTAAACTGAATTTCCTATAAAAATGCATTGCATGCAGTTTCCCATAGGAATGCATTGAAAACCAAACTATGTTGACCGAAATACAGTTTCCCATAGGAATGCATTGAAAACCAATTAATCCGTTCTAGAAAAAAATCCTTAAACCAAGCCACTATTTTCTGTGGATTTCCTTTTGTTATGCGATTTTTATGTTAACCAAGCCATTTGTTAACCGAGGTTCCACTACTAGGTTGGCAGGAGATGGGACAGAGAGGGGAGCTACTCCATTGGGCAGCACTTGGATATTGAACTGCTGACCTGCTGACCTTCCAGTTGTCAAATTTAGTGTCTTGACCACTAAGCCAGTGCAGTGGAGAACATAGTTCTGTTTTAAAAGTCTGTACAAATAGTGGCCTGAAATCGAGTAACCAACACTAGTTACTCATTTCTTCAGATCCTTCTAAGCAAGGAAGGTACCTTTCAGATAATTTTGGGCCGAGTAATATTTTTATTACATACTACTCTACTTAGAATTTTGTTTCCATTCCGTGACTGCACAACTGTTTTTATTTTGGTTTGTTCTTCTAATTAAGTATGAGATCTTGTAATTGTAGATTTTCTCCCACTGAAGAATATTGGTTCCATTCTTCTTTAACATATTCATGGCCTTAGTATAAATGTAATTAAAGAGCTATAAATATTGCTGCTTTTCAATAAACGCTTCATATATGCTTCAACAATCACATTATCTGGTGGTGACATGTTCCATTTTAGGGTAGCTTTTCAAATTTCTGGGCTTGCATCTTCCAGATTTATACACTTGAAATTTTATGGAATCACCTTGCACTTTCAGAGGTTGAGGGGTGGGGGAAACCTAAAGCTAATGGCCCATGTAGAAATGCAGTGAACTATCTTATAGTTGCTACTCCCTGTTCCATTTTTTCCTCTCTCCATTTTATTGCTTACCATTCCATTAACCTTCAATTATGAGGCAGTATATGAAACATAAACAAATCCTTTCTTCTCAAAGGCTTTTCACACTGCATTTTAGTATGACAGAGTCACCACCATGCGATCTTAACATATTTTCTGTGGTGAATAACCTGATAAGTTCAACATTCCCAAGGACAGTGACTGTGATTGTTAAGAAGATAACAAGCTACATGCATTAACACTAGGCATCAGTGCCAGGGAGCTTTTGCAGCTGAATGGGATTGTACTTGCCATTAACCTACTAGTAACATTTTTTTTCCTGTCTCTGGAATGTGAGGCAAACGTCTGTCCCCATTTCTATTTGCTTGGCTTCCATTGCCTTTTGTTATTGATGGCTACTTCTCCACTCTTGACCATGCTCCATACAGAAAGTATAGAGGGATCTCTTACACACTTATTCTTCTGACAATAAGCACAGATCACAACTATAAGTATAGTTATCTGTTCTTCTATTTAAATGATTCTTGAGTGATTTTTATTGCACAGAGTGCTGCTGTGGGCATAGTGTTGACAATTAGGGTAATCTCTTATTTTTCTCTTTGCAGGGTTTTTTTAAACTTCATACTCTGCTAACTAGAAAGAAACAATCAAAAATCCCAACTCCCCTGCCAGCCTTCCTTCCATTGATTGGGAAGGTCAAAAGGAAGATTGTAATCACTATGACCTTACATAATCTTTGTGTTAAAGAACACAATGCAAACATTCAGTCTTAAGTATATAGTTATAGTGTGTTATCGCCATACCCACCAACCTTCCCACTTTAAGCAGGAAGGTTAGAAGGGAAACTATATACATTTGTCTTCCTACTCAGTGGGAGAAATACATACTGACACATTCAGCCCTATGGTTGGTTTAATTTTTCTTCAGATCTTCCACTTAAACACATGAAGATTAGGAGTGGTGAGCCTGATACATATGGCCTCTCTGCAGATAGATTTCTAAATACCTCTCTTAGGTTTACAGTACTGAGTGTTCCCATTATGATGAAACCTGAGATGTGCTATGTCTTACAGATTCCTCAGAAAATGGAAGCCCTCTCAGATGTTGGCTGGGGGAATGTGGAACTGACAGGTGAAAAAATGTCAGCTCAGGGCATGGTTACACTGCTTTAAAAATCAGGAATTAAATCGGGAGCTTGTGAGTCCAATGCAAGGTGATATTGTAGTCCGTCTCTGCATCCAATGTAAAATCTGCCAGATTGTCCCTTCCATGAAGTACAGTATATTGATGTATGAAATTTATACGTGAGAGCCCTGTCTGCCAATCCACTTCATCAGCTGACTGGTGGGGCCCTTCACTGTCAATCAGGTGGACTCCGTCTCCACTGCCATTGCAGATTATTTTAAAGAATGTTTATTCAAGGTTGGATAGTGCTATCCCACTTTGAATAAATATATTTTTTAAAAAGATTGGAGGTTACCTCTGCCAGTCTGCTGATTGGCAGAGACAGGCTCCTTGAGTTTATGTGGTTTCTGTTGTTGAGCTGCTTGACAGCAGAAACCCAAGAATTACAGTACAGTATATACCAATGATGGTGCCCAAACAGAGGGGTGGGATGAACTCTGCGCTGGAGAAGGAGGAAGCTCTCCTATTTGGCTGCTGGGCAGAGGGGCAGGTGAACTCTGCTGGGGGAGGGAGCAAGTACTCCCGTTGGTCTACTGGGCAAAGGGGCGGGCGAACTGCTGGGGGAGGAAGTGCTCCTATTGGGCTGCTGGGCAGAGGAGTGGGGCGAACTCTGCTGGGTGACACTACATGTGCCAACAGAAAGGGCTGGGGAGTGCCATATTTGGCATGTGTGCCACAGGTTCACCACCACTGGTATATAGTGCTATGTGCATTCACACTTCCAAAATCTGTTCAGATTAAATTGATTCAAGTATTGGTGCAAAATAAAGGAACCCCAGAGGCTGGTTTAGACAGCCAAAATAATGTGAACTCAGTGATGTGTCATATAGTTGCTGACCTTTAAATTGATTTTGAATCTGACAAATTCAATGCAAATGTAGGAGTTTTTACCAATGTAGACACACCCTAAGTCAGACTAGATATAAACCCCTTGGTATCTTTTATGGAATTGGGGGGTGAGTAGAGATTTTAAGAAACAAAGCTTTCATTTAAGATTAAGGTGATCTGAGCAGATGTGTTTTGCTGATCATGAACTTTTGGCTTTACTTCTCTCCCTTTCCCCACGAAGCAACTAAGTGGTTATTAAGAGAGATGAGTTCCAGCTATTCTTGATGACCCTTTCTTGCCTCCCTTGGCTTAAAGTCTTCTGTTTTAGGTGTTTGCCATGTATTGGCCAATTTTTGAAGTGTTAGCCGTGTTAGTTTATGCAAGCATAATCAGAGAGCAAACAAAAAAAGACAAAAAACGCTGTGGCACCTTGAAGACTAACTCCTTCTGTGGCTCAAGGTCACTTCATCAGACATAAGCATGGATATCATGGTATACATTTATACATATCTGGTGTAGAGACCCAGATTTGCTGGGAAAATTTGGTTGGTTCGGGAGATAGACATGCAAATCAATGACTTATTTACAACGATAATAAAATGCAATCAGTTTGTCAGGTGAGTCTCTGATGGAAATCAGAATGTTTATTTTACATTTAAATGTCAGAATATTTATTTTACATTTAAATGTCAGAATGTTTATTTTGCAAACCCAACTCCTCAAACTGATTTCTTAGGTATCATTTCTTAGCCTCTCAGCCTGTTGAATGATGATCATGCTGACAACAATCTCTTTCAGAAGATTGAAAGAATCACTGAATCTATGAAACTTCTTGAATTTAATAATTGTGTGCCATCAGGTCAATTCTAATTTACAGTGACCCTTTTCAGGGGTTTCTAGGTAGAGAACACACGCAGGTGGTTTACCATTCCCTACATATGGGGACTTTTTGGGATTATGCAGTTTGCCCTTGGCTACACAGGCTGGCTTTTTCTTCCTGGAGGTGCAGTGGAGAATCAAACTCCCAATCTCTGGCTCTGCAGCCAGATTAAACCATTGAGCTATCCAGCTGTCTGAATTTACTTGGTACTATATACCGTAAATGCATGTGGAATTGTGGTGGTTGAGTGGTTAAGATGCTGAACTTGATGACTGGAAGTTTGGCAGGTCAGCAGTTTGAGACCCGAGTGGTGCACGACGGAATGAGCAGTGCACGAAGTAACTGGTATCCAGGCAACAGTGACCTTTACCTTTATATAAATGCATATAGAATTATGTTTTTGCTGTGTCATTTTGTTTAGAAAATTAGTCAAAGGAAAATGGCCCTGTGTAATGTGTTTTTTATGATCTTGAACAACTCCAACCGTAGAACATCATTTGAACCATTGAGTTGGAATATTTTTAAAAATAGGGGTGTATTTTTTAAAAAGCTGGATAGAGACTGTTATCCTACAGTAACTTGTTTTTTAAAATGCCAGAAACATTTGAAATGTGGATTTATCATGGGATGCTATTAATTCATTAGATTGAGAGGTTGATCAGTGAAGAAGTGGTAAGATAAATGAATTAGAACCAAGTAGTCAGTCACATACAGTAATGGGAAATGAAGAAAACAAAACATTACAGCAGACCTTTCAATGTAAAATAAGCAAGGAAGGAACTGCAGTAAAAAGAAGAATTTATTTGCTGAAGAACCTGGGTGACTGGTTTGGATGTAACACAACACCATGGCTTAGAGCTGCATCATCCAAAATCACTGAAACCATAATGACATCCAACATCTGGTTGGAGGGCAGAAAGAAAGAGACATTCTCAGGATTCTGAAGAAGCTGCTAATAGCATGTGTTTAGAAAACTGTGATTAATGATCATATTTAAAGCCATTCCGACTGCTGCAGAAGAGTAGATTTCACATTTATTTGCTATCTGGTTTCTAGTCATACAACATCAGCAGTTACCGTTCATATTTCTTAAACATTCTGGGAAATTTTAGTCTGAAACAGCAATGAGAACTGAAGCCTCTGGAAAAGATGGTGCACACTTAATGTGAGGGTGTGATCCTTTTAGAATAAAGTGGACTTGTCATGTTGCTAAACGTATGTCCATTACCTAATTGAGTGGCTGCATCAGACTAGGTAAGCCAGGGCTTCACAATCAATAATGGGGGATATTAATGTAGCTGCAACAGTGAAACACAGCTTCGTGTTCCAAAACGTTTGCTGAGCCCTGAAATTTTATGTAACAGGTTGACTATAACACATTGTATATGCAGATTTTCCAGCTGAAATGAATCCCTTTCATAGCTCATAACGTACTTTTTAAATTACAGTATGTCTTGACTGAATGAGAAACAGGAGGCATCATTTTCTTGTTTTCAATTTCACTTCACTTGTTTTTCTCTTTCTCTAGCTCACTGTTTCCCAACCTTTAGGTTTTTGGACTTCAATCCCCAGAAGCCTAAGTCAGTTCCCCAAAGCACTGATCAGCCAATGTACAGATTTAGGCGTCTGGGTATGGAAGTCCCCCTGTGGGGTGTGGGCCCCATGTTGGGAACCACTGCTCTAGATCTTTTGCTGTTTGTCTGATTACTTCCTAAAACCTAGGCTCTAGGGAACTCAGAACCAGATACAGTAAAACCTCGGATAAAGAGCGCCTTGCTTAGAGAGTAACTCGCTTAAAGAGCAGAATTTTCTCTGAATGGTCGCTTCGCTTAACAACTATAACCAACCAAAAACTCACTGAACAAATAAATAGGGCTTCGCAATCCTCCCCACCAGAAGTCACAATTGGTCACTTACAATGGTGTTTCATTTAAAGAGCAAACTCACTTAAAGAGCAATCCTGTGGAACGCATTATGCTCTTTAAACGAGGGACAACTGTATATAGCTAAGTAGCATATCATTGCATTTCTGTCTGTGTTTGGCTGATGGACCTGGCTAGATCCAGGTATGTCACATTCAAGTAACTAAGTGCCTTCTACCTGCTAGCTATTTCTTATTTTGCTGAATCATACAGGATTCTTGAATTAGTTGGATAAGAGATTTGTTCAGCAAAGTTTTAACTACAAACTTTCCATTTGAGACATCTGGGAAAGCCAGCAAGAAACTGCAAGGACTACAAGCTACATCATCCCCTAAAAACATTTGCTATTGATGAAATATAAATTAGAAGGGAGCTGGAAATGTGGACAAGTAGAAGTTCCAAATGAGACTGCAAATGTATCAAAGACAAGTACTTTGTATAGAGCAGGGGTGGCCAACCTTGGCACTCCAGGTGTTCTTGGACTTCAATTCTGAGAAGCACTGAACAGCAGGTATGCTTACTTGGACTTCTGGTAATTGGCACCATAGTGATCCGATTTTAGTATCCCGGAGCCTACATTATTTTTCACTGGATCATTAAGACCCATCAGAGCATGGATTCCCAACCTGTGAGTCTTGAACTCCAAGGGAATTGCAGAGGTTATTTTCTGGAATATTGCTGTAATTATGCTACATTGAAATGATGGGAAAAAATCTATGGAGGAGGGGGGAGTTTAGAGAGACATTGCCATTTTATAAAGTGAGTTTTGTGGCAAAGAAGTTGTGTTGGGGTTTAAAAAACACCTATTTCTAATGTGTTTTCTTTACCCTATTAAAATTCTGTTTTCTGCAAATGTGGCAGGGGGTAACAGGTTACTTTGCTATTTTAAAAGAGGCTTGAAAAAAGTTGGAAATTATTGCACTGGATTCTGGTACAAAAGACTTACCTGTAGAGTTAAATAATGTGGTGTCTATACATTTAAGTAGCACAACTCAGTGGCTCATTACAACAGAAGGCCACCCCCTACTTACCCAACCCTTTTCCAGCAGTCTAATTTAGAGTGGCAGTATAGGTGGGATCAGTTTGTAGTTGCTACTCGGAGTCAGAGATTGTTACTGGATCAGCAGATAACTTGGAGAGCTATTTGTTTTCTGACAAGATACAGTACAGGAGGCCTTATTCTCTGAAGAAATTTCATGAAACAGATTTGTTTTTGTTATGTTTTGATGCCAGAGAAAATTGAAGATAATGGATTTAGGCAGAGAAAATATCTACCACATATCACTAATATAAAAAAGCAAAATATTTTCCATTTGTGCAGCCAGATGCAAAGGTACATCCCATCTTATATTGGATTTTAGTGTCCACAGGGGTGTTGTATGTTTCTCCTGGCTTGGATCTGGGTATCTTCTAGCTCGTAGCATAAATTATGGTACATACTGTGAGATGGGAAATCAATGATTCTTCTGTCAAGAAAACAGATTTTTCTCAGCTTTTACTACCCTGATACCCTGTTTGAGGGTGAGAATAGCAGTTCTACTTTTCATCAACAAGTGATCAGATTTTTGGCATTCACAGGTTTATTTGTCAAAGCTGTATGTAATAGGAGAGTGCCAACCATACAATCTCCATAACTCTAAGAAAATAATATTAAAATAGCATGTCCTAATTTTAGTTCATTTTGCTGTCATGATCAGCTGTAATTTTTCAGTACTCTGCTGTGAAGTTGTTCTTTTCATTTTCACGACATATTTTAAAAGGTTCAGAAAGCATTGTAGATGGGAAATTGTTCAAGAATAAAACATTTTTTCAAGATGGAATGATGAATTGTAGAAGTACAACAATCTGAAGCACACATTTATAGTACAGTCATACCTTGCATAACGAATTAATTAATTCGCTATGTGAGTCAGACTTGCATAATGAATTTTTCGCTATGCGAGTCAGACTTTTCCCTATGGAAAAACTCGCATAACGAGCGTTTCTATGGGGAAAACTTGCATAGCGAAAAATTTTCGCTTTGCAAGTTTCCCCCCCTGAAACCCTCGTTATGCGAGTTTTTCCATTGGGAAAAGTCTGACTCGCATAGCGAAAAATTCGTTATGCGAGTTGGACTGCCTAGCAAACAACTTGCTCATTATGCGAGTTTTTCGCTAAGCGAAACGCTCGTTATGCGAGGTTTGACTGTATTTAAAAGAAGTAGCAAGTGTTTACTTCACATAATGAACAATTTGTATAATGAAGCATTTGGTATGCAAGGGCAATACCCCACATAACGGGAAAAAAAACCCCAACATTTGTTATGTGGGGTTTTCTGTAGCTGGGGTATACCCGCTCAATGGGAACCCCGGTTAATGAACTTTTTTTTCGTTATGCGGGGTACTGCCAGTAGTGCTTTGCATAACAAAAAAATCACATAGCGAAGAGCTCCGTGGAACAGAGTTTTTTCGTTATGCGGGGTTGTAAAGTCCACATTTATTGTGGTTATTGCAAGTCAGAAAATAGGTGGAATACAGTTGAAGAATTATGCAGATATAAATCTATCAGCATAAATATCAATAGGTGATTGCTAGCAGCTAAGAGTCAGTGCAGGCGTTTGTTAATGTGTGCCAAATCATACAATTGGTGTATGACATCAGATTCTTGTGCCAGTTTCATAAATTTAAGAATTTACAGTAAATAGAAATCTGGACAGTGCCTCCAAACCATGGTTTGAAGTTAGTTCATCAGTTGGAGCCGATTCTTGGTCTGTACAAGGTGACCACCATTTAAAAATACCCAACAAAGAATATTCTATGGATATTAGCAGAGTCCATGCAAAGGAGGAGGGATCCATGTGAACAAGGGAAAGGGGGAGAATCTAAACTTATGCCTGTGGGTCAGACGTAAGACTTCTCTAACATCTTTTATCCCATTCTAAAATAAAAATTTGTTTTCCTCTCTTTGTGCATCTAGTCCAGCTTTTCTCCAAAGATGTGTAGAAAATAATAAAATGTCTGTTACTTATTTTTGCCTGCAGGTGTCCTCTCATTTTTGCTGAACCTGAACATTTCTGGCAGTTGCCTTTCTCCAGAAAAGTGTTTGCAGTCCTGTTTTGTATGCTGTATCAATATGCTTGTAGACATGCTCTGCCAGAATAGGAAATGCTTCTGCAACTGGTCTATGACTTGAGGTTTATTTCATTCCTGGTGAGTAGCAAAACAGTGAATTAGTATAACTATCCATTCTTGTCCTCTGCTTATTTTTTAAGGCAGGGTAGAAATGAAATTGAATAACATGACATCAATCATTTGTTTTTGCCATTTAATTAAAGCAATAAGGTGCTTCCAGATGGAGTGGTCTTATATGTGTAAATTAAGATTTCATCATGCCATAATCATGCAGGGGTTCCAAATATTAAAAGAAATGGATCCTAAAACCCAGTCCTTTCAAATAATAAAGCCTCCTGTGCTCAACTAATTTATCTTGTAAACTTTGCAGATTACTCTGGATGGGGACTGAAACCTAATACAGTACTGTACAGTCAAACCTTGCATAAAGAGCGTTTCGCTTAAAGAGTAACTCGCTTAAAGAGCAGAATTTTCTCTGAATGATCGCTTTGCTTAACAAATAAAACCAACCAAAAACTCGCTTAACACAATTGGTCACTTACAATGGTGTTTCACTTAAAGAGCAATCCTGTGGAACGCATTATGCTCTTTAAGTGAGGTACAACTGTTTGTTATTTTACATGGATACTTCAAGAATCTGTAAAAAATATTGTTGGGTTTCATAGACATCCACAGTATCTCAAGTCAGTGTTTTTTAGCCTTGGTGTTTTTGGGCTACAATTGCCAGAAGCCCAAGCCAGCAAACCTGCTGATCAGGACTTCTGGGAATTAAAGTTCAAGAACATCTGGGTTCCCAAGGTTGAGAAACCCTGTTTCAGGTAAATGTACCAGGTTAAGGTGGGGGACCAGAAACATAGTCCATCAACTGGGAATGCTGTGTAAGAGCTAGTTTGGCCATTTTAGTTATAGAGGTAAGCTATATAGTAAGCAGACAAGCAAGCAAGTGTATAATTTTAATCTATAAACTAAAAGAATAGGAAGAATATAAGCTAGAAACAGTTCCATAAATATAAGATGGTTCAGTAATGTGACAATCAGACACATGTTTAGTTCAACAATTCAGTCAGCTTTTAGGTTATTAATTCCATCTTTTTATTTCACTATGTAAATGTTTCATACTTAGTTTGTGACTGTGTGATTGACAAAGGGCCCAGTCTTGGTAACTTTCACCCACTGGTTAATAGAAAAAGAGTTTCCTTAAAGCTGAGTCTACCTGAAAGGACTAGCTAAAGGCAACCCATCAAATAATCAGGAACCTCTCAGGCAGGAGTCCAGCCTGCAAAGTTGCAGCCAGGCAGCAAAAACAGAGGCAAGTAGAAAGGCAGCTTTCACAGGGATACCAAAATAAAAAAGACATATATCAATACAGTACGGAAAGATTATTTACAGCATCAATGTTCAGAACACACAGCTCAGTTTCTTCAATGAGAGAAATGCAGTTTTAGGGCTTGAGAGTGGATTGCAGAGAATGAAATGTGGCTGAAAATAAATGGAATTATTAGTAGTGACAATTAAGCAGGGGAAAAAAGCTGAGAAGTGCTTTATTGAGTAGCTTTAACACTAGATAACAGACTATTATCCCACTTCTAGTGCCAGGATATTTATGTAAACAGAATACTAATAATTCTTGATTTAAAGGTCACACGTTATGTGAGGTCTATGGTGGAGAGTTGGAGATCCCGTCCACTCCTTGAGAAGGAGGCTTTGGTAGCCTGGTAATCATTTAAAGAGAACCATCAAATTTCTTGGAAGGAAATGTCTAAATAAGGATACAAATGTATTTGGGTCTTAAATAATTCTCTTCCTCCTAGTGAGAATCATTAAAGAAGCATGTGAAGGGGATGTTTTAATTATCTGAAGGATGAACATCAATACGATACAGTTTTAGGATATCTTAATGAGTTAACTGTTGTTTTCTCTCCCAATGTGCTGTTGAGGAGGAGAGGGAACATAAACTAGACTTGATTTTATTCAAGTTTGCTAAGTCTGATTTAATAACCCATCCAAGTAATTTAATTCTGCCTCTGCAAATCTTTAGTCCTGCAAACAATATTTTTCTTATTTTTAATATAACTTCTCACAGTAAGCAGAGAAGAAAAGTAATTACAATGAAAACAAAACTGGATTAAATTACCTAGTTATCTTTCATTGCTTTTCAGATCCAATGTAATATTATGCGTCTTGGAAGCAGGCTCCAGACCTTGCAGTGTTCAAAATGGTATATGGTGAATTCTTCCACAGACCAGGACAAGATGAGGAGCTTGTCAACCTGAATGTAGGTGGCTTTAAACAGTCGATTGGCCAAAGCACATTGCTCAGATTTCCCCATACAAGACTTGGAAAATTGCTCAAATGCCATTCAGAGGAGGCTATTTTGGAACTGTGTGATGACTATAGTGATGCAGACAAGGAATATTACTTTGATAGGAACCCTTCCTTGTTCAGATATGTGCTGAACTTTTACTACACAGGTAAACTCCATTTTATGGAAGAGCTTTGTGTCTTTTCCTTCTGCCAGGAAATTGAATACTGGGGGATCAATGAACTCTTCATTGACTCTTGCTGCAGCAACAGGTACCAAGAAAGAAAAGAAGACAACCCTGAGAAAGAGTGGGACCATAAAAGCAATGCGGGGAGTATAGACTCTTCTGATGATGAGTCTTCCATATTTGAGAAGGAGCTTGAAAGGTTTGATAAACAGTGGTTAGGGGACTTGCGCAAGAAAATATGGATCCGAATGGAGAATCCTGCATCTTGTTTGTCGGCCAAATTGATTGCTGTCTCTTCCCTGAGTGTGGTCCTCGCATCTATTGTTACGATGTGTATTCACAGCATGCCAGAATTCCAGAAATTAGATGTCAATGAAAAAGAGATTGAAAACCCTATTCTGGAAGTTGTGGAGATCATATGCATTGTCTGGTTCACCTCCGAACTCATGATCAGGTTGGCTGCTGCTCCAAGTCAGAAAAAGTTCTGGAAGAACCCACTGAACATTATTGACTTTGTCTCCATCGTTCCATTTTATGCTACTTTGGCTGTGGATACAAAGGAGGAAGAAAGTGAAGACATTGAAAACATGGGGAAAGTGGTTCAGATCCTGCGCTTAATGAGGATATTCCGTATACTGAAGCTGGCTAGGCATTCTGTTGGATTACGGTCTTTGGGTGCAACTTTAAGGCATAGCTATCATGAGGTTGGGCTACTGCTTTTGTTCCTGTCTGTTGGGATTTCTATTTTTTCTGCTTTGGTCTACTCAGTTGAAAAAGATGATGACACATCAGAGCTGCAGAGCATCCCAATCTGCTGGTGGTGGGCCACAATTAGCATGACTACAGTTGGCTATGGGGACACCTTCCCAGTCACCCTTGTGGGAAAGATTATTGGCACAACATGTATTATTTGTGGAATATTAGTGGTGGCTCTTCCCATAACCATCATCTTCAATAAGTTTTCAAAATATTATCAGAAGCAGAAGGATATTGACCCAGACCAATGTAAAAATGATCCCAAAGAGATGACAAATGAGCTTCCTTATTTTAATATTAGGGATATTTATGCAAAAAGGATGCACTCCCTTATTTCTAGCCTATCTTCAGTAGGAATTGTAGCCAACGACCAAGATTCAACAGACGCCTCCAGTATCCAAGATCTTGAAGATGTTTATAATGCAACATCTTTCCAGAATGGTACAGGAAAATGAATTGAATCTCTTTACTGTTTCCTTCTAATCTTAGCACAGCTTTTATAAAGAGCACTTAATTCTCAGGGTATTTAACTGTCTGCCATATTAGGGCATTTTTGCTCACATGATGTAGCACATTCTTTACTGTTTAGATAAGGCTTAAGAATAGATAGGCTGTGTATGGTGATTTACTTTTTACTTGACTTAGGAAAATGGTATTGAATGTTTGTTTCTACAGCCAAGTCTGATAACCTTTTAAAGAATGTATGGTGTGAACTGATTGCTCCTTGAAAAATAAGGAATTACACTAGCACATAGGGAATGTGCCATAACCTAGGTGTGAATGTCCATGAGAATGAATGAGAATGTGCATGAAGTGAAATTGTGTTTGCTAAGAAGCCAAATACTCATAAAATGAGGGACTGTTAGCATTTGATATTAATATTCCATTCTGGGACTAGAAATAGGCTCATTTGTTTAGCCATACGAAAGTTCTTTTTTGTAAGCGAGATCTCAGACATTAAACAAAAGCAGCAAAGGGCAACTTACTTCTATTTCCTGTTTAACATGCAAGTTATAGATCAGGAATTCTCAACCTGTGGCCCGTGGCACCATTTCATGTGGTCCCCCACTGTCTCCACCATACCAGGAAGTGCCATGTGGTGGAGCAAAATGGCCGTTCAGCGGCTGAAGCTCTCTGGGGGTGCGTGACCTGGGCCTTAGTTTAAAAAGGTTGAGAACTCCTGCTATAGGTCAAAGATATACAACCTTGTGCAAAGTATTTTGGACTCTAGTATCCTTGGCCCAGACTATTCATCACGCAAGTTGTATTCCAAATCACTGGGAGGAAACCAGGTTTCCTACTTGTAGGTGTTTTGAAAATATCTGTGCATGAAGCTTGGATGCCTTCCCATTGACAATGACTATATAATTGCTTCAGATGCCAGCCATTTGATCGCTGGAGGGGGGTATCCTCTTTTAGAATACAACTTCCAGAATCCCCTAATTGGTTTAGCTGGCAACTAGGTTGGCTGGGGAATTTGGGAGTTGTGATCCTCAAAAGTAATTTTTCCAAAATTTGTGTTCTCTTTGTTGCTGCTGCTTTCTAGTGTCTAAAGCAGGGGTTCCCGGTGTTTTCCTGTCACAGGCCAGACCCTCCCTGACACTCCACTGTGGGGGCCAGAGACGTGGTTGCTCCCACTGCTTAGGTTTTCTGTGGTGGTGGTGGCAATCGTGCCCTTTTTTCAGCTTCTTGCACAACATGTAATGCTTCCAAGGGCGGCAGAAGGCTTTTCGGAGCATTTTCACTCCATTTTGGGAATTTTTTTTGCCAATTCTCCACTGCATTTTTTCAACTAAACCATGGCAGTCGGGCACTTCCTGTTTCAGTGGTGTGAACCCAGGCACTGACGTAAGCTCCACCCAACACCCAAAGTCCCCAACCGCTGCAGAGAAGCAGCGAAAAAAATCCCACAACGGAGTGAAAATGCTCCCAGCAACCTCGGAAGAGGCGGAGGCTGTGCAAGAACAGCACAATTGTCATCACCATGGTAAATTAGTATTGGGACTTCTGGTGGTGTGGTAGCTTCTGGAGGTGCTGGAATGGCCATTGCGGGCCATATTAATGAGCTCCATGGGCCATATTAGGCCTGTGGACTGTAGGTTAGGAACCCCTAATCTAAAGTTACCCTGAGCTTTATATGGTGAATGAGTTGATGGAGAGTCAGGCCATTGTATTTTTTGTTGTTCAGTTGCACAGTCGATTCTGACCCATCACGACCCTTATGTCAAGCCATGGCCATTGTATAGCCATATTCCTTCTAACTGATTGGCCTAATCATTTTTTTTAATAAAACAGAATTGAAAGGATAAAAAATGCTGTAGACCCTGGACTGTGACTCAGAGTTTACCTGCCAACCTATACAAATCCAGATAACATTGTCTCATGATCAATCAGTATTATATAACCGAAGAAAGGTATGCCACATAACAGTGCCAACAGAACAAATGGCTTACAGTTACTTCAGCAAACAAACTGTACCAGTATTGGAAGCCTTGGAGGTATGGTTCTGTCTTGTAAAACTTTTGATCCTGGGACTTATTGAGTGAATCCAACCTTGTTCAGGTTAATTTCTGGGTTGGAACAGCACAGTGCATCCTAATTCATTTTTGCCAAGGACTATGTCAAGCCATGGCCACAGGCAGACAAGATGACAAGCAGTGTCCCTGCTTTGGGGACTCAGGTTCCTATCCTTAGTGTACTTTCTTTATTTTGGTGGTTCTGGCAGGATGCATGACAGCACACAAATGAAGAATTAGTTCTGGACACTGTTCATCCTGTTGAAAAGCCTACTATAAATGGAATTCTGGTGCTATCCTTTTTGTCCATGACATAATTTAAGCAGAGATTCTAATAACCAAACAAACTGCAGGATTTCCTGCAGTTCGCTGGAGGATGTTAAATTATCAGGTGCAAACTGAGTTTTATTTCTATAGCAGGAACTTTTCAAAGCAACAAAACGTACTGCTGAGGAGATTTGATAGTGTACACATTTTTTTGGTCTTCGTACTAGAAGACTCAACGGATACCTAAGTGTTTAACTAAGTATCCTCTTCTGGCAGTTGTGTTGTACATTGGTCCCATAGGATAGAATCTTACTGGTGTAATTTGCTGTGGCTAATTGCTAATGTGCCAGGGAGCATCCCAGTTTTGAAGCTGGGCTGTGAGATACCCAAGACATCCCCCAGACACCTTGTCAATTAGGTGTTGCAGATTATGTGAACTTCAGGCAAATACCAATGGATTCTAACTACTGTCTTTAAAACAATCAACAAAATGTTAAAAAGCACAGAACTGTGAAATTAAAATGCTGAGTCCAATGGCATATACAAAAATAATCACAGAATATAGAGCTGCAATGTCAACATAGCATTGCAAATTCATGTTGTTTGCTGAGTTTTTGAAACAACATAGCAATTCAGAAGCCATCAGTCACTGTGAAGTGGACAGATACTACGTTGTTTTCAGCCAAGTGCAGAAAGCAGAATGTTAGATATGTCATTCTTTTTTGAGAATAGTTCTGGTGTTGTCAGCAAGCTTTTTCCACTACACAGAAGGCAAAAACACAGAAGGAAAAGAAACATTTAAAGACGTTGGTACTAGTGAGATCAAACCATATGCATATATATACACAATGGAACCTCATATAATGAATGTTCCCCTATAGCGAAAATATCCCCTATAGCATTTTGTCTAAAGCAGTGGTTCCCAACCTTTTTTGGCCATGCTCCACCTAAGCAGCTCTAAAATCCTGATGTGCCCTCTGCTGTGACATGTAATTCTTATTATTTAAAAACTGAACATCTATTCCTGTGGAGGAAGCCTCAAGGGCCATTCACTGTTAATGACACATTCTCAAACTGCCTCCCTTAAATTAAATTGCCGCCCTATGTGGCCTGTGCCCCACATTGTGAACCACTGGTCTAAAGTTTTGCTAAAGTAAGGATATATTATGTCTACAGCATTTCCACCTTCTATATGGGAGGATACCGAATCAAAAAGTGAGATAAGACTAATCTAGCAGGATTTGCTCTTGACAAGTGACAACATTTCAGTTATCCTTTGAATTATTTTTTTTAAAAAAATCTCTGACAAATTACTGTAATTACTTCTTCAAAATTTGAGATTTTGATTAAATTTTACTCTTCCCCCAGCAAGGAAACATTTTGGGGTGCATTTTTTTTGTCTGTGTTCATATGGGTTCTACACATGCACCAGTCAACTTTCTGCTGTTAGTCTTTAGTCCTTGCACTATGTTAGACAGCTGGGAGCTCATTTTCAACATTAACTCTGAGCACTCAACATGGAAGTGGAACAACATAACTCTACATTTTGAGTTTGATGCTTTCATTTATAAAAAGGCTCAGACTGTAACCTATTCACCTCAATGAGAATCCCATTTTCTCAACGCTAGACTCAAATGATACAAACCCTGGTTTTGTGATATTTTGTGTTGATATAAATGAGGTAGTGCTTGAAGAGAGAATTGAGAATGCTTTATGATCTTCTTTGTAACCTCTGAGCCAGCTTGCTGCTCTCAGACATTTGCTTCAACAAATATTGAATTCGAGTTCATTTGGCAGCATCTGTGGACTCTTCATTGGTTTAGGCGGCACACTGTCTTTGGCTAGCTCTCGTGGTAGATGTTGTTGCCGAGGTTTCATTAAGAATCATACTTTTGCTGTCTGGATTGCTATCCAAATGCTTTTTAAGCACTCTTTTCATCCAGGACACTTGGAGTACTAGTATCTATATTTTAGTCTGCTTTGCTGTGCTTAGTAATAATGAGAAAAGAACCCAAATACTTGTAAGGATAGGAGGATGATATTCCTATAGAAAGTGGTGTTATTAATACATGTGTAGCATTCAGTATATTCACAAAGAAAGAAAACCCAAGATCGGATTATACAGGTAAGATGAGGCTATATACATTTAATGACTAGAATTGCCAAAGAACTGGTAGCACCTTCAGTTGAACACTCTATTGCCGTGGTGGCAAACCTTGGCACTCCAGGTTTACTTGGACTTCAATTCCCAGAAGCTCAAGTCTCTGTAAATCCACACAAATGGGTTTACTGTGCATACAATTCACAGAGACTTTTGCTGCTGGGAATTGAAATTCAAGAATAAGCTGGAGTGCCAAGGTTCACCATCACTGCTCTATTGTCTCCCATCCTGTGTAGATAGGATTTTTGTGAAGAAGTTATTTGCTCCTCTTGGATCATGTGACAATTTGACCTCTACTGACTTCCCACATGCTGACATTGACTGAGACAGCCAGCAAAGACATGGAATAGAAAGCAATTATGTCCCTCCTGTTCTTCTGAAAAGAGTCACAGCATTTCAGAGGAGCAATACATCTACTATTCTTCCACCTCCCTGAATATTTGAAAGTGGCAGAAAACTGCTCAAGCCTGGAGAAAGTTCTCTTAATGCACTAAGATTAATTGATAGCTCTTACAAACCCATTACAACACTGCACAGAAAGAATCTTTCCCTCTGTCTTGTTTTTTTTTTAAGCAACATAAAATAACCACATCCTGCAATTTGTCTTGCATACTGCTGGCAATAACACAGCTCAAAAACTTTGTTGTGGCTGATGCTAAAGTGCCTGGTACATACACATCCTAGCTTTTCCAGATTTGTTTGACCACAATACAATGGAAGTCATTTAAAAGTCAGCATTCTTCTGTGCATCAGCCTCCTTTTTTAGTACTTTCTCTATAAGAGGAAGCACAAAAGTGACTCCATTTGGATCTGCAGAAGGAAATTTATTTTTTATTTATTATTCATACTTATCAAGTGCCCTCCTCACCGAGGTGACCCAGGGTGGCTCACAATTCATAAAAAACCACAATAAAACACTCTTAAAAGCATTCCTAAAAAACAAGGGATAGGAAAGCATCTGGATAGAGAAGGCTTCTAATTTGCCAATCCTGAAAAGAAACTAGCCTTAGTTTTATTACTAATCAGTGAAAGATCTTACAGTTTCCTTGGGGAGTGGGATTTTAAAGACTTAACTCTTTCTCCCACTATCTACTCCGGGTTGTTTTACTTCAACCCCTCGCAGATTAGTTTCATTTTGTTCACTGATTTTACTGACCCTGTTGCTTTTTCCACTCCTGGAAATTCAGAAAAAAAGTCACCCAAAAAACATAACTTGCTAGGGGTAGATGATCATTCAGTAATGATTTTGTCTGTTTGCTACCTTTGTAAGATTTGCTTTAGCTCTTTCTTTCTGTGTGGCCTATTTTAGCCAAGAATTGGCTTCTCATTTCTAACGTTCCTGTTCCAATCCAGGCAGTGCAGTCTTACACATACAGTACCAGTATCTACTCAGGATTATGTCGCACTGGATTTAATGTTCTAGGTCATTGTGTACAGTTAGTCTTCCTTACTCTATCACCTTCTTTATTGCCTACAACTCCCCTTTCCCTTTCCAGCGTACTCCTTAGCCAATGTATCTAAACCACACCAGATCTGGGAATGTTTATATGGGATTGGAGTCTAAGGCTACATGCCTATATCAATTTACAGTCAAACCTCAAGATAAGAACAGCTTGCCTTAAGAAAAACTCGAGATACATCTGGAAATCTCAGAAAAAAATCAAGTTCGATATAAGAATTTTTAATAGGATTTTTTTGAGATAAAAAATTCAATGCATTCCTATGGGAAATTGCATTCAATGCATCCTATGGGAAATTCAAGATAAGAATTTTTCAAGATAAAAAATCAACCTCAAGGAATGAATTAAAGTTTTATGTAGAGTTTTTACTGCAAGTGAAAATAAGCCTTATCAAACTCACTGGCACCTACATAGAGTTGCATTATTAGTGGAGGAAGTTACATGCCCTTTACAACAATATAGCTTCTGCAGCTACCTCATAAAGGGCTGTGGTGGCTCATTGGTTAAGAAGCTCGCCTTGCTGGCAACTCAGCAGTTCAAAACCTGGGTACTGTATGATGGTTTGAGCGCCCGTCTCTGTCCCAGCTCTTGCCAAACAAGCATTTTGAAACAAGAATTGCAAGTAAATAAATAGGGACCACTTTGGTGGGAAATGAAGTTGGGGACATGAAAGGAGCCTCATTTGGAGTTTGAGTGGAGTTTCTCCAGCAAAAATCCTTTCAACCCAGAATAATTTCAGACACAAAATTATTATTATTAGCTACCCCATAGCTCAGAGTTGAGCACTTTGAAATTCTTTACCTGCCTCTTTTGTCTTCATGACATCCCTCCAAGGTAGGATAGGAAAGAAGGTGGCTGATCACAAGATAACCACTGAGTAGCACTGCTGAGCAGATGCTTAAATACAGTGCACCAATGACAATCTCAGCACTACCTCATGGAAAAGAAGTGGCTTGATTTTAACAGAACTCTTTTCTGTCCATGAATATTTTCATTAAAGATACGTATCTGTGAAGAACTTCACCCATGTGTTGGAGTTTTTCTGAAACGACGAATTACCATTTGATGTGTCATTCCATTTAGATATGAAAGACTGGAATAGAAGAATAGATGGGTTTGACGGACTGGAAGATGACACAGTGCTGGATGGTATCCAGGGAGAATGTTTTTCAACATATTTAATTTTGATAAGCAATTGTTAAAGCTATTTGTTACTTAAGCTTTTGCTAAATCACATCTTGAGTAGAGCTGCTTTCTGAGCATAATGTAAGTAGTGAAAATACTTGGGATGGATGAATTTTTGGCAGGAATTGATGTCTTATCTGAAATAGTTTCTGCTCTGCTGGCTTTTTTAAAAAAATGGTAATCTTTGTAATGTGAAAAAAGGAAGAGAATCAAATTTCTGTGAGAGTGAAACTCAAGAAACCAAGATTTTATTCCTTGTTGTAAAGTTATAGAATCCAATAAGTGGGATGGAAAGACATTTCTTATCTGGGTATAACTGGAACTGCATGTATTTTGTCCTTAAAATAAATCAAACGCTGAAAGTTCAACAAGAAGAACTGACTTCTTGGCATCAATAAATGATGAAAAATAAGCAAAGGAATATGTAACGCGGAGCTAGCATAAATCTGGTATTGCTTTGGAACCCAGAGCTTTGCCCTAGCACTAAAAAAAAGCACTCTAAATGGCCACTTCAGTCCATCAGTATATTCAGTGTTTTTTAAAGTGTAAATTCTACCTTTAAGTGGCTTTAAAGTGCTGTTTTATGAGTTCTCACCTGCAATTCTGAGTTAAAAATGACTGAGTCAAGACTGGCCAAGAGGCTTTGCAGATGGACTTTCTGTGCAGAGTTCCAGGGAAGTAACCTTGGCTTGCAAGAGAACTTCAGTCCTTAGTGACACCTTCAGTTATGACTGAGAGAGACCTCTGGCTAAAAGTCAGATACAGTACTTGATACACATCCACCACTGGCAGTACTGGACCAGATGAAGCCACAGTCAGATGTGCTGTAAGGCAGCTTCATCTGCTTTTACAGATCCAGAGGGAAACCCATCCATGTCAGGTAGCTGTAAGGTACAGAATTCATTGATAGTGTCTCAGACATAATATCTTTAGAGATTGAAAAAGTTACTTTCTGGACTCTAGCTCCCGAAATGCATTTTTCCATACTATACAATGCTCTAGTTTTTTTTAAATCCTATTTTTGGTTGAGTAATCCTCAAGGCAGTGTGTAAGAGATTGCGATAATGGGTCTCCACACATACACAAGTACCACAACCATACAACTCACCAGCCCTTAATATCTTGGCAGCGGGGCCAGAATGGGCTTTACTTTGGAAGCTGGAACTGAGCATTCTTTCTGTCAGGGTCAGAGGAAGCAACTGCCATGCAGACGTTAAGTTAGAGCAGAGTTTCCATGCCAGATATTTGTTCTGTTCAGTGTAATGGATTCCATATTGACGTCACCCATATTTTTTCCCCTGCAGTGCACATGCTGTAAGGCTTGTCTTGACCAGTCCAGTGACTTTTCCCCAGGACTTCTTATGCTTTGTGTCCCAAGAACTCAGAAATTATTGTAGCCTTGCATTGTTCCAAGAAAGTGAAGTTTGCTGTTAATTTTATTTATCACTGAAGTTCATGTTTGTGAAGAGAGGATTCACAGTCAAAAGCTTTCAAATCGCAGTCAGAATTACTGAAAACAAACAATAGTATTAAAACCCAGAAACAATTCCAGCAGAGAAGTCCATGCAAGGAAGTACATTTATTTACATTTTCTTCTGAGATTTCTTAGAGATCTCTTTAAAAAAGAAGAAGTGTTTGTTTGGACACAAATGCCTGTAAATTGCATGCTCTTCTGGCACCAAACAGAAAAAAGGTGAAATAAATGCTTCATGTGAAATAGCTTTTAAGTTACCAGAAAAATAACTTATTTTAACTTACTTGCGTTACCAGGAAAAAATGACTAAATACATTTTGTCATTGGATATTTTAATTGTCACAGTGAGGCTTGGTGATATAACCAGATCAATGAGGAGGGTGCATAACTTGTATCTTGGGCAGACACCAATGGCCTCCAACTTGTCCATGAAATTGCCTGCATCCTTTAACAGTGGTAAATGGTGGAGGGGGCAAAATCCAGACAACATCTTCATTAGCAAGAAGATGCATGAAAGTTGTTGATGATCCTATCCCACACTCAACACAGACCCATTGTGTGCACAGTAAATGCTGCAGTGAAGCCCCGGGAGATGCCTTTTTGCAGATGTTTTAACTTTAAGAAGGCTAAATGGGTGAATTTTTGAGAACAGCTGGATAAAAGTGTGGAGAATATCCCCCACATCCAGATAAATATCACGAATGTGTCAATTTTGTAAACATAATATCAAGGAAAATATTCCAAGATGGTACACCCAGGGTCTGACTGACAACATGAAACTTCTGCTGGATAGGTATCAGGCACTCTACAACCAGGATCCTTTTCAGGAAGATACTGTTGAAGCTAGGGAAGAACTAGTGCAGGGTCTAGATATCAGAAATCACAATGGTCCACATTAGTTGAGAGCCTCAGTTTTCCTTTGGAACTTTCAGAATAGATACACAGATAGAATTAATTAAAAGATTCTTACCAGGAGCTTCTAATGTGGAAAAGCATTTCCCATTGTAAGCTTCACAGCATGAAAACTCCACCTTCTAAAATAAGCTTGTAACAAAATGAACTATTCCTGTAAGCAGACACACACATACAAACATAAAAAGGTGGGGAAAGGGCATTAAAGATACTGGATCAAACCTTGTCATCTCAATGGTGGGGGAAATGGCAAAGCTTCAGTGCTGGCTCCAACAAATTAATTTTTGCACTGTTTAAAAGAGTCCTAATGCAAACAAAATCACTTTGCCTTCTTTTTGGAGAGAGTACTTGACTGCACAAACATTTAGCTGACACACAACCTGGTGGCTGAAATCCAGTGGTGTAATTTACACTGTATGAGGCTGATGATGCCATCAGATGTGACACATATTTAAAAATAAAAACATTTCTCAGAGATTCTGGGCCTTCCATGATATCTCTTTCATCATAAGAAAGCCAGTGGGAAAACAAGATGAGGGGCCAGCGTATTTAATTTCAAAAAATTGTCTTCACTAGGATCATTTTAGCTGGTGACGGCAATTTTAAAATTGGAAAATTTTGCCTTCTGAAAAAGCTGCTATGGCTAGTAATGTCATTAGATACGATGTTGTATTTGAGCTGTTAAATAGTAAGGCCAGAGTTGAAGATGCCCCCATAGGAATAAAGTCTTTGGACATGCTTCAGTTCTCCAGCTTTTATATGCTTATTAAATCATGTGAAGAGGAACTTCTGAACAGCAGTATTGATATTGTATAGTTCTCAATTTGTTTCCCCAACAACTTCAATTACTTTACCTTTCTCTACAGAGAGCAGATGTAGTCATGTATTTACAGTGACAACGATGACAGACTATTGATGGGACATTTGATTCATTATGCACTTCTCCCACAACTCATTCTGCCATGCAACATGGGCAGTGGGCTTTGTTTAGGATACATACAAAGGGTTGGCTTTCAGGATTATTTTTGTCTTGAGGCTTTTCTGTTGATTTGGAAGCTGCTGATGCAATTGCATTTTTTGCTATAGTCAGCTCTGAAGAGATCATTTTGGAACCTACTCATTTCAGAACATGCCAAAATGGCCATTAGTCGTCTCTCTCCCCCCCCCCCCAATCATTTTTGGAAAGTTAGCCAGATAAATAAATAAATAAATTTTGTGTCTGAAATTACTCTGGGTTGAAAGGATTTTTAGTATTGTCTGATGCTGATACAGCACTTGCTGTAACTGGCTACAGTTCTCAGACTTCCAAGTTGTGCTGTTAAAATGCATGTGTACACGTTGGTCAAAGAAGAAGAAGAGAGTGTGGCTTCAATCATCTCTTATAAAAAAATAAAGGATAGTTACAGGTATAATTATCTTGCATGCACAAATTGCACTCAAATCAAATTAGGACAGATGTGTTAATCTTTATGTAACTATTATTCCATTCCCACTTGACAGCCGAGAGACATTCTTGGGGTAATGCATTTATTTAGGGTTGGCTTCCTTTGGAAGTAGACCGCTAGAACCACCTTTTCATTTTGTAATGATAGTGCAGCTGTCATTCTACAAGGCAATTCTCCAAAAAGGGCAGCCCAAACAAAAATTAATAACTTTGAAATTGGGCTTTGGTTCAGCACAAAATGTGGCTCAGGAGTAGCAGACAATATGATTTTGCTCTTTGCCAAATGTGAAAAAGATTAGACAAAGAGTTTTTGAGTTACAATTTCTTAAAAATAAAATTTCCTTTACCCCCATTCAGAAATATGTGGACGTAAATAGCTCAGATTAATTGAAAAGACCTGTTCTTATCCTTTTCTCTTACGTATATTGCAAAGGGCAGTGAGGCAAAGCAATAAAGCTGAGTTGACCAGTCTTGTCTGTCTTGAAAGAGAATGAATGGTCCCGACCTACTTTTTTTTTTAATTTGGAAAGGATCCAAACTGCAGGGGCTGAAATGTTAATCCTCAACCAAACCCTTTCAAAAAGGAAAACAAGAGAGCTAAAAGAGGTGACACCATTTTGAAATATTTTTTTTGTTTTTTTCCCCCTGTATGTATTGGAGCTATGAAGGGGAAGGCCAGATGGAACTTGATGGGGATTTTATCCCTTAGAACATGAGTTCTCAACCTTTTTAAGCCGGGGGGGGGGGGGTTTTCAGGTCATGCTCCCTCAGTCAGTTTTGGGGCCTGGATGGGTATTTTGCCCTTCTTCCACCACATGTCACTTCCTGGTGTGGTGGAGGTGGTGTAGGGCCACAAGAAATTGTGTGTGGGTTGCATCCTGCCTGTGGGCCGCAGGTTGAGAATCCCTGCCTTAGAAGATTCCCATCAGCTACAATCAACAGATCCTGATTCCCCCTAAACAAAGGAAAAGCATTTGGTGTCTCTGAGAACAGATTGTGTTGTAGCAGTTGATGAAACTATTTCATAGTGAAGCGCACCAAACGGGTGGCTGTAGGTCCTATAGGGGAGTCACCCTACCATTTCAGGGTAGGAAAGTGCCCTCCATCTTATTCTTAAATCCCATATAAATCCCAGTTTTTCTAGCTATGAGCTGTATCTTAACCTACCTCATAACAAGTCATATATTTATGCTAGTGAAGAAGTTAAGAGATGCATAGACTTGACAGACTCACAAAAGACGTGATTTGTAGGTAAAGATCTCCCTTACCCGAAAGCCAGTCATGTCCATCTCTAGGGTATGGTCTTTATCTCTGTTTACTATCAGCATCTGCAGATGTTTCTGTAGTCATGTGGCAGACATGACTAGATGCTGGAGCACACAGAGTGTTGTTACCTTTCCCACCAAAGCAGTAACTGTCTACTTGCAATTTCTTGGGTGTTCACTCCGTTGCGTAGTACTTGAGTATCGAATACTTTATATGTCATCACAAATACCTTAAATCTAGCGTTGAAGCTTACAGGGAGCCAACATAAGTGGCCTCTGATTTATAGAAAGTGTCAAAATAACTTATTTTGCAGACGGGAAGACTGCAAAGATAAAATAGACAACATGATTGTGTAAAGCTTCCTGTTGGTATGCAGATGGATGCATTTGGCTTCCTCAGGAGATGAAATTCATTTACAGTCATTGTTAGTAGGTCTCACTTTATGTCTCATAATTGGATGATTCCCAGCTCAATTTTAAATAATTGAGCAGCAAAAAACCCCACCAAAAACAGACAGATGGGGTGGGGCAGTGCTACAGAGAAGGACATGTCCAAAGATTCTAATCTCCATAATTAATTTCAAATGTCATGTTAACATACTTTAAAGTATGCTATGTTGGGTTTCATTAACTGAAAAATAGATTTAACAGAAAAGGAGGGGGGGTAAAACGAAAAAGGCCCTCTTGTGTTCTCTAGAGGCCAATTTGTTCAGTGTAGGAGAGCTAAGGATGCCTGGGAGCTGGGAGACGGTTGTTACACATGGCCTCTAGAGGACACATTGAGGCTTCACAAGCATTTATATCCCACAAAACATTTTTAATTTGGGTAGAAATGGGGGAGGGGTCCTAGGGATCTCCAAGCTGCCACCTCCCCTGTTCCCAGAGGATGAAAGTTATGAGGGAGGGGGAGAAGGCATCCAAAAAAGCTGGATTTATATTGAGCATAAAGGCTACTGGGAAAACAATAATGGATATTTCAGGATTTATTTAACTTGTGGGTATGTGTGAAAGTTTTTAGAAGAACACAACAATCCCATGCATGTTTCCTCAAAACTCCAGCTATGCTCTGCTGGGGTTCATTGTCTGCTAAGGCTATAATCTTATACCAGGTTATTTAGGAGTAAGTCCCACTGAAAGTAGAACTTACAACTTGCATAGGATTGTGATTTTAGCATGCATTTAAAATTGGAAAACAAAAGTGCAAACCTGTGCATCTACTTGCTGAGAAATAAGTCCCATGAACACCCATTAAACTTACTGTCCGGTGAGTATATTATGGAAGTGTAGTCTAAGGCACAGTGGGTCTTTCAAGTGAATATGTACCTGATAGGCCAAGTATAGCAGAGTGAGGTCAAATACAGATCATGGGTTATAGAAAAAATTGAAACAATTATTCACATGATTGGATATAGATTTAGTCATGCTTGTAACAGATTCTCTGAAATTAGCAAGACATACATTAGGCAATACTAACTTGTATCCTATTGATTTCATTAGTTCCACTCATATATGTGATTGATTTACCTACCATCATTTGTAAAAGGGCTGTCCTGTCAGTGGAATTGTTTCCAAAGGTTTTTCCCCAGTATTCTTGGAAGATGATTATTTTGGACTGGGTCAAAATCGCTACAAAGTCAAAGATGGCAGATCACTTGTAACCAAATTCCCCAAAGCTGAGAAATTCTTGTAGCTATTATCAGTTATATGCTGATTTAGGACAGTTCACCCCACAAAGTTATGCTGTTTGTGCTGTGCCAGGACAACTATGAACGAGGCTTTGGGCCATAGATTTTTAGGGAGAAATCAGTGAGCAGAACACATGAACTCTTTGTATATCCACATTTCTCTCTCCCAAAACCAGTTTTTGAGACTACAATTTCATCTACATTGATAAATTGGCTTTGTGAAAAACCATCTCAGATACTTGGATCTTGGTTGTTTCACAAAGAAGAGAAACATTCACAGAACCACACCATCAGATTGTGCTGTGTCTGCAGCACAGCGAAGATATTCTTTATTGGCTTCTATTTTGCCTGCTGAATATATCGCCCAGAGAGAAATACCTTCTCTATTAGCAGCAAAAGCTGACAGACACATCAGTACAGAGAGCATGATGATATTTATTTTGAGGGATATTCCTAAAAGAATTTCTTCATACAAAGTAGTTCTTGCTTTGTTACAACAAATAAGATATGAGTGAATTTTGTTATTGTTGTCCTCTGGACAAGTTGGAATGTTAAAATCACATCTGCAAGGGATATGTTGACTTTCCACGGATACCTGAAGCCATGGATAACAGTGAACCCCATTTTTAACACACATACCTGAGCCATAGAAGCAAATGGTGGTGGTTTAAATGCCTTCGTCATTCTACATGGGTGCTGACAAAAATGTCTGCTTTTGCTCCTTTTAAACATTACATTGCAGACAAGGGTCTATAGTGGCCTGCTCTGATAATGTGCCATAGACATACATATATTATGTACTTCAGGGATTTTTAAAGTGACTATTTTTAGATCCACGGATAACTAAAACCGCAGAAATAGAGCATACGGGGGGAAGCAACTTGCATTTTATTTTTATACCTTATTTATGTATTGCCTATAGCCACAGGCCATTAGAAATGCAAAAATGTCACTGTAACTTATCCTGAGTCTGTTTGCAAGACTATAATAAACAGACTCTTCTTGAGCACCCTAACCTATCCAATTTCCTGCCTTGCAAGATGTGTTTTCCAGTCTAATGTAGTCTAATATATAGCTCTGCTTCCTTAAAAGAACATTAAGAATTATATCAACTCTTAACTCCTACAGATAGCTAGTCTTGGTTCAGATCCTAATTAGCCCTTCCATCTGCCCAGAATCAAGGGAACCTTAAGGTACATAGGGTGATGAAATGATGACAATTCACAGGGAGAATCTAGCTAGAGACTGGATGACTCATCAGGCTACCAGGTGTTACTAATCTGGGTGTTAGTTCCAACTGCAATTGAATCTAGATCTATGTCTTAAAAAAATTTCTAAGATATAATAAATACAATAAAGACAGGACACTTGTATCAATGTGCCGAAAGCAGTATATTATTCATTAATTGAGCAGTTGTTGGATTAAGCATTCTAGCATCCCAGTGATTTCAGTTGGAGACCAACCACATGGTGAATGTTCCTTCTGAAAAGAATTGTTTTTTATTTGATTGTATCATGTATCCAGCACAGATCATAGTTACAAGCGGAATATTGTTAATAATGAGCTAAAGATGACGTAGTTTCAAAATGAAAAGTTGTTTATATAACTGGAATTCTTTGCACTATATAGTCCAGACAGGGCTACATTTTGCAGTCATTTTGCCTGTAAAAATGGGGCTGGAGCAGCTGTTTCCATTGAACTCTCTTCAGAAAGCAACTTGATGAATTTATCTGAAATGTAGCAGTAGTAGAAAGGCTCTCTGAGGATGGTCCTCAGGTTCTGATGTAGAACAGCTCTTTCTCTTTCTCTCTCAGAACTGTCAAGGCCTACCCTTACTATTTCTCTTTAATTTAATACAGTACTGTTGTCTTTATTCATTACTGTTACTTGGGTATGCTGTTATTGTTTACCACACTAATTGCTTTTTAATATGAGCTTAATGCATCTTCCAACAGTTTGACAGCGGCTATCTCAATTCCCTCTTTGTTGGGATTAACATTTGCCACATAGTTTTTCCTTTCATATAGCATATTTCTAGAAATGGTTTGTTGTGTTAGGTCAGGGGAAAATGTGTAGTATTTGCTTTACAGTAGTACTGGAGAAGGTGGAGGAGGAGGCCAGCAGCGACCCTGGACTGGGCAGGATCGGTGCATCCATGGAGGCTGCAGCCTGGCTAGACCTTTGCTTTTGCGCGAGTCTGGTAGGTTCACTGCTAAACCTCCTGCACACTGCAGGTGCCACATTGCTGCCTCTCCCTCCGGCCTCTCCTCTGTCCTCGCTAGATAGCATGGCTGGAGCCGAGAGGTTGTTGACTCGGAGTCCGGCTGATGAGGACAGGAAGGGAAAAGTTGCCCTTGCTCGAAAGCCAGTCGTATCCATCTCTAGGGTTCAGTGTTCAGCACTTTGTATAGCCAAATAGCCAGCGCTGTCTGCATCTGCAGATATTTTAGTGATCATGTGGCAGGCATGCCTCAACACTGGAGAGTGTATGTGCACGCACAGACACAACTCCTTTCTTCCTTTAACCTTGCCCCCCCCCAAAGGAATAGGTGCTGTTTTTCACATGAGTTTCCTCCCACCTCCTCATGGGGGGGGGGGATTGGGTTGGCGTAGCGCGCCTGGACCCTGAGCGCTAGGACCTTGTCAGCTGGTTGCCGTTGGTGTGGATCCAACCATCAAAATTGGCGCATGCACTGTGATGTGGCTACCTGGCTAGGAAGAGAGAGACAAGAAATTCATGGGGAGAAAGAGCTGCAAGAGGCGCCTGACCAATAGCGGGGCGGGGGGGGCAGGGTGGCCCAGCCCGGGCGGCACTTTTTGGCCATATGGGTGTTCTTGGACTACAATTCCAAGAAGCCCTTGCGGGAGTGGGCACCAGTGTGCTAGGCCCAACCCATGGGACGGCAAATTTGGCTTATGCCCAGGGCAGCTGAAACCTACACTACACTACTGGTATGCAGTAGAATGAGAGTAGTTGACTGCTACAAAGATAGGGGAGAATGCATGGAGAGGAAATGCAGTCTGTTCTATTTTACAGGTAGTTGTTCCCTCCCAGAAAGAGTATGAAACAACCAGCCCCTGAGGTGTCTTGAAAATGAAGGGCTAATATTACCTGTGAATTGTTATTTCATTTTGTTGGTTTTGTTATACTGGGTTATTAGTAAACTAGACCCCATTTTATTTTTGAGAGAAGTCTGGAAGTGCCCTGTTTTTCCAGGTAGAACCTATGTCAATAGGATCTCTGCATGTCTCCCACCAGGAAGTATTTTCTTGATAGCTCTAGTGTCAATGTGTGTACTTAACTTAGGCAAGCTGAATTAAGTTGCTCTCTGCTACAAGGGAATTTCTGGAAATTTTGGCAATTTTCCTAAAATACCAAAAGAAAGAAATAATAATTAGTTGATATGGCTCAACTCCAACTCCATCTGCCACCTTTTCTGACTGGCTGTATCTCTGTACTGTTGTTTTGTTAATGGGTTGACCTTGGCCACTTTCAGCTCTCTCATGGAGGTACTGAAGCTAGGAAACCTGAAGACTTCTAGTTTAGAGTGTGATGCTCTTAATATCATGGCCATGGGTTCAATTCCCATACAGAAAAAGTAGATTTTTTTTTTAAAAAAACTGTTTTCCTTATTTCCTCCCCTGCATACTACTTCAGGTTATTGTCTCTTTCTCCCTCCATGTTTACTCTCAGGAAATGCCAGAAGGTTGTAATTGGTTGTTAGTTAAGTGTGTAATATGGAGTGGCAGCTTCATTTGCGTTACAGCTTCCACTGCATAGATCTTTAATATCTACTCCTATAATCTAGGATTTGGGGCCACCACTCTGTTGCTGACTGCCATCTAAAGCCAAGGTAGTGGTAAAGCCGGAAACAGTCACAACCTAAGATGTGACACCATGTCCATGTCCCTTATATAATGTCTCTGTTAATGATGCCTCTCTTAATGTCTGTCGTTTTCTGGTAGACAGGAACTTGAGTGAACACAGAATACCTGTAATAAAACACGTTAATCTGAGTATTTTGCTAAGTGAATAAAAACGGTGTGACCTAAACAGCCATGGATGCACCACCCGTATCCAGAGGATTATAACAGTGCTCAGTAAAAACCTGATTTCCCCATCCCCTGTGCATACAAACTGTGTGTATACAGTGTACATTGGGGGCCATAAGGGTGAATGGGAGGTTTGTGCTTGATTCCTACACCAGACAGATTACAGCAACATGTCTTACAGAACTGCTCTCTTCAACTTGATAGTCATGTTGATCTGCATATCTCTTGGTGTAGTGCAAACATGGTACACTTTGCGAATCTGAACTTTTAAATTGGGTAAGAAAAAAAGCTTAGTACAACTCAACCCAAACTAGTTTCTACAACTGTGAGTTCCTTGTACAAACAACACACCAGAACAAGTGTCATGCACAGAAAATAAAATCTGCAAATATCTTTTTAATCCAAATGGGAATGAGGAACAAGATCTCAAGATGACTGTGGCCTTCCAGGTCTTCTCCTTATAGGAGGACCAAGGCTTAAAGAAAGTAATTCCAGAGACAAAACTTTCAAGGCACTAAAATAGCATACAAGGAGAGGTGCAAATATAGACTATCACTTCAATGATTTGCACTTCTGTTTGCCCCTTTTGCACACACATATGGACATTCTGTTAACTAAGGCAAAGCGATCATGGTCCAATTTATGCTCCAAAGCAACAGAAACTCCTTCTTTGTCCATCTCAGTCTCTTTCTAAACTGAAACATCATGATCATAGCTCTTCCTAAGGATTTCCCCACCACTGGACTAAACTACACAGCCTTTGGGGATTACCTAGGCAGGGAACAATGGAAGTTTGTCATCCAACACACCTAGTTGACTTCAGGTTTGACAGCACTTTTCAGAAGCATGAGTGCTTTTTATGAGGCAGAGGTAACAACATGATGTGTAACAAGGACACAAACAGCCCCCTCAGATGGTTTCATCCTCTTCCTGTGCCTGGGTGTATGAAAAGGGGATAGGATGGAAACTCTGTGCTCTATTTATAGACTGTATTGTGTGTCACAGTAAAGCTGCTACAGTGGTTGTGCATAGAAGTGGTTGTAACGCTAAGGCGTACAAATCAATTTAACACTAAAAAATGTAATCGAGATGGAACTGCAGCAAATGCAGCATTGATGTTTTCTGGCTGTTGTTTCCTTGGTTGCATTTTGACTTTGTCATGATGAGAGCAGGAAGAGAGGCAGATTGGGGAATGAAAAATGGTGGGTAAATGTTGCATTCCAGAGGCATCATCCCACCCTTCCCCATCAAGTGTGAAGCTTGTGAACATTTTGAAATCATGGTTATGATTGTTATATTGTAAGCTCAATAGCACTGGGGGGGAAATTAAAGGGTGGTAGAAGATGAAATATGGTTCTTCTCTGTTGGTGCTAATTTATTTTTCAATTGAGTAGATTTTTTTAAAATGCAGCGTGTCAGTCCGTTGTTTCCAAACACCTTGTGGAACCATGTATGAGAAATCTGAATTGATTTTGGGGGTGGGGGTGGTAAATAGCTTCTGCCTTTGTGTAAAAGAAATGTGTTTGTCTCCCTCATATAGAACGTGCATCTTTAGTCTCTTCGAAGACACACCTGTGGCTGGACCTGTAGTCTGCTCCTTCCCTGTGGCATTTAAGCACAGCTAAATGAATCCATTCACATGGAAGAGATGCTTCAGGAATCCAACTAAATCAGAAATGGTTAAAGGAGCTCTCTCTCTCTCTCTCAAGCACACACACAGCACTAGGGGGATAGTCAGAGGCAGTAAGTGGCAAAACCATCAGGCAGTCCTGACCAATTTTGCTAATGCTTTGTGTGCATTTGCTGCTATGGCTGTGCACCCAATCCCCATTCCACCCAAAATGACCCATACCTAGCTTTGAGAACCTCATTTTATACATTTTGGCTAGCAAGAGAGTTTACATAAAAAGCAGCTACTCCATGTCTCTTACTTTTCATGTGCCTTTCCATTAATTAACAGAGCATCTGTCCTTTGGGTTCTGCTTAACTCTGCCAAATGCTTCCTGTCACAGTTGCCAGCATTTACTCCTGCTGCTGAATGATGATGATCACAATGTATTGTGACCCAAAATTAATACTGCTTGCTGCTCTTTTGCTTGTTATTGTTAAGATGTTTAGTGAAAAGAAACATCCGCTGACCGAATGTGCAAATAATCTCAGCTAACAACTTCACAATAAGGCAGGCTACCTCAGTACCAATAAAATGTTGACATTGCAAATGTTCTTTGTGGGTGTGTGTTTTTGATAAAACCTTATACCCAACTCTGAAAATTAAAGCCAAACACTCTCTTACTTTGGAAAGAAAAAGAAGACGAAAGAAATTGCAATCTAACAGTTTGGCTATGACTCTGAAGGAGACATCACTTGGTTACTCAGCAGACAGTCAGAATGGAAAACTTGAATGTTCTCTCATATCTAGTAAATATAGCACAACATGCATTGTTAATTCCTAAGGAACTCTGACAATAGGCTTTTTGCTCACTCACCCACCCCACAAAAAAGAGTGAAAGATGATGTAGAACAGAATTTGGTATACAGTATATGCTTTTATTAATATGACCTAAGATCAGGATTGGCAACCTTAGTAGATATGAAGGTGCAGTGGTGAAGCTGCAGAACTACAATCAAAACTCTGCTCTCAACCTGAATGTGATCCTAACAGGCTCAAGGTTGACTCAGCCTTCCATCTTTCCCAGGTTAGTAAAAAGAATATTCAGCATTTGGGGGGCAAACTGTAGCTTGTATAAGTATTGTACTTTGTAATTTGCTCAGAGTGCTTTAATACTATGGGTCTCCTCGTCGTTGGCTGCAACTTGTATCTGAGAATTCATTTTTTCCTGAAGCAAGAAAAAATGCCATTAGTGTGAATTTGTTTAAGTTGGATCCCGGGTTGCAAAGAAGTGACCCACACACTATGATCACAGAGCCATCTCCTGCAGACATGCAGGATTTAACACCGGGACTGCAATGGACTGCCGCAGCCTTGAGGATATGGACAAGGTGCACCTTCACAGCCACTCCATCTGGCATGGCCTCTTCCACCTTCATGACCATTGGGAATCAGAGTTCCTCCTCTGCTCATTTTGCCATTGGGCCCAATATTGGGTTTCCAGTGGCATTTCCTCCACTGAAGGGGCATCACCCTACATAAAGGGGCTCATCTGCCTGTAGCTGTTGGCTCCTTTAGGAAGTCAGGTTATTTACCACCACCCAACATGTGGCGTTGAGTCGCTGGCTGTACAGTCTGCTCCATTAGCATAGTGGGATATCCGGCCAGACATTACTATGAGTCCAGTGATGGGATGTTACCGGTTTGCCCGAACCAGTAGCAAGATTCCCGGGTGGTTCGGCGAACCGGCCCCAGCCCACAGCCCATAGTTTTGGCACCAATGAACCTATGGGCTGGATCCAGCCAGTGACACCAGAAGCAGAAGTAAAACTCACCCAGCATCTGGGAGTGATGAGGGTGGAAGGAGCCAGACTACCCAAACTACATCCTGTGCACCAGATCCAGCCCTGACAACAAATCACCTGGCCCCTTCCACCCTCATCACTCCCAGAAGCGGAAGCTAACAGCAGGGGTGCCCAAACATTTCAGGCCATGGGCCAGTCACGTGGTTCATGGGTGCCAAAACTATGAGCCGGGGCCAGCCCACAACATCAGTTTATCCGGCCCACTCCACCATCGTCGTTCCCGGAAGTAGAAGTCAGGTGAGTTTTACTTCCGTTTCTGGGAGTGATGAGGGTGGTGTGGGCCAGATGAATTGGTGTCATGGGCCAGATCCAGGCCAGAAGCCTTGCTAACGGCAGGGGTGCCTAAACTTTTCAGACCATGGGCCAGTCACGTGGTTCATGGGGGCCCAAACTACTCCCTGTGGGCCAGATCTGGCTTCCAACCCCAATTCATCCAGCCCACGCCATGCTCGTCGATCCCAGAAGCGGAAGTTGGGTGAGTTTTACTCCCGCTTCTGGGAGCAACGAGGGGGGAGCGGGCTGGGTGAATTGGTGTCAGGGCCGGATCTGCCCCAAAGTGAGTAGTTGGGGCAACCATGAACCACGTGACTGGCCTGTGGCCTGAAACATTTGGGTACCCCTGCTAACAGGGCTTGTGGGCCAGATCTGGCCCATGACACCATGGATTCCTGTGCACATGGCCCCAGATGGCCACCTTGCATGTTGGTTAATGTTGGCATCCATTTTGCGTCCTGCTTCTATCTCTGTTAGCCAGGGGTGCCCAAACTATGGCCTATGGTCCGGATCCAGCCAATGACACCAGAAGCGGAAGTAAAACTCACCCAGCTTCTGGGAGTGGCGAGGGTGAAACGGGCCAGATGAATTGGTGTCAGGGCCAGATCTGGCACACAGGCTGTAGTTTGGGCACCCATGAACCACGTGATTGATCCGTGGCCTGAAAAGTTTGGGCACCCTTGTGTTAGCTTTTAAAACTGATTCTTGCTTTTGCTAACCTAAACTAGTCAGACTGGTCTGGCAAGCTTTTGTAATGTATTTACCCTTTAGACAAAGGTTCCAGCATGTTTCCATGACTTTCCCTTGAAGTCTGTGTCCTTTATCTCTATGGAGTTAACGTTATCTGATGCATCTGCATAGGATTTTAACGTTATCTGATGTATGCATCGGATAAGGCTAAAAATCGGATAACGTTAAGACTTGTGGAACCAAGTCTTAATGTTATCCGAGGTATTACTGTAATGGGTATTTGTTAATCCAAATTGATGCCACAACTAGCAGGATGTAATGGACTCACATCAGAACAATATATTAGACATCAAACGCAGTAAATATTACTCTTTCATTAAATACAATGTGTGACTTTTTTTTTTAATTCACGCTTGTTTATCGCCCTCCTCTTTGAAGTGACTCAGGGCGATTTACAACATGTCATTAATAACAATCAAACAATTTAAAACTAATTAAAAAAGATTACAAAGATTTATTTTATATTATTTCTTCCTCAGTGTGTATCTCAACTTCCCATCTTACAAACTCATTCACTCACAACTTAGCCTCCAGTTTGCTTGTTTTTCTTTTTTATACTGTATACTGTATTTATTTTTCAATTAAGTCACTTGTTTGGAAAAATTTATTATTTATTTATTTATTTATTCACATTTGCTATCCCGCCCCAATCGGGTAAATCCGACTCTGGGCGGCTTACAGCGTAGCTAAAAACATGTCGCAAAAGGTAAAGGATTCCCTTGTTCGAAAGCCAGTTGTAGCCAACTCTAGGATTCAGTGCTCATCTCTGTTTCAAAGCCGAAGAGTCAGCGCTGTCTGCTTCTGCAGAGATTTCTGTGGCCATGTGGCAGGCATGACTAGACACCAAAATTCTAAAATCTAACATGTTCAACAAGAGTACTATAATATACATTCTACTCACAAAAATATGTATTTATTTTATTTATTTAATCACATTTCTATTGCCGCCCAACTCAGCAACGACTCTGGGCGGCTAACAACAATTAAAAACAATAACAAAACTAAATAAAAACCCTTTTAAAAAACCATTAAAAAGTCAAAATAATTTACCACACACACACCATCCATTAAAAGACAGAGAGAAATCTTAATTATATAAGCCAGAAGGGTGGGGGTCACCCCTCCCTTGGTGCCCCACACCTGCCCTGCCAGCCAGGTTTTCAATTCTTTCATAACCTGAGTGAATTAAAGAATAACCAATAATAAAAGAATTACATCCCAAATACAGGGTACAAAAAAAAGAATAGCTGTATTTATGTGCCATTTTAAGAACATCATTTGAATCAGGAAAGAAAACCATATCTTTAGATAAAGCTGAAGAGGCAGAGGGGGAAAGAATTTGCACTTATTTGTCACTCCAATAATTGATAAACAATACTCATCTTTCAATAAATTGATTATTCTGTTGATAATTCATATTTAATCAGGATACTTCTCACATCTTCCTTAGCCAATAAAATATGGTAGGTCTGTTTTTATTCTGCCAGTGTTGCTGTTATTTCGATTACAAGTCTTGAAAGAAAAAGGCTTTCGTAGGAAAAGTTAGGTTCTAACTCCTTAGTCGAAAGGATCGGTGACAGCTTTGAACAGGAGGTGGAATGGAATTCTGTTCATTCTTGGTTTTACATGCACTAAAACTCTGGAGGCGGCTGACCCAATATTTCTCTTACCAGTGTCCTGCAGTTTTGGTTAAGTTGAATTACTTTCTATGGGGGAGGATGTTTAGATCACTTCAACAGTGAATTGATGCAAGTAAAGGATTTACAGCAGGCATCTTTTGTCACACGCGGAGTCACACGGTTGGTGTATCATAAGAAATGCCTGCATTTGACTTCTTACATTAAATGATTCACTGCTAATAGTTATGCCACTGGCATTATGCCAGGTGGTGCAATTGATCGGATTTTAACTTGTCGGACAGCATCTGTCAGGTTTTGTGTGCAGCATAACTGGAGGGTTACCCACCACAATATTTGAAACAATGGGGGGAAATTATGAGTAGCCACAGCAGTGACTCATTGCAGGGATATTAAACCTTGCATGGTTCCCAGTTATTGTTGTTGTTGTTGTTGTTGTTGTTGTTGTCGTCGTCGTCGTCATGGTCGTCATTGTCGTCGTCATCATCGTTAGTTCAAATTTATATTGCTGCCCACTCGCCGTAGCAACTCAGGGCGGCTTACAAACAATAAATTTTATTATTTTTAAACAGAAGCTATTCCCTTTTTCAAAAAACATATAAAGCTGTTATCTTTAAAAAAATTCTTACTGTGGGCTATCCTTCTTTTAAAAAATTATTTATAAATACCAAAAACGACATTTACAAAATAGCAACAAAAATTAACATTGAAAATAAAACTAAGATACACACCTGTGCTGTACACTAGAATTTGTAGTCCTAATTTTCTAATTGTTTCTTCAAAATCTCCAAAATTTCCTAGTTTCGGGGTGCAGTTGTATGTCTTCCTCGTTCGATAACGCATAATCAATGAAGGTGCTCCAAATTTCCCAGAAATTTCTTTTACATACACATCCTTTCTTTATATTCAATTCCATAGTTAATTTCTCGTTTAATGCTAATTGTCATATCTCATTATACCATCTCGTTTTATTAATCATCATTTGGTCCTTCCAATATTTTGCTATCAGTTGTCTAGCTACTATCAGCAACGTACGCAGCAGTTCTTTTTTATTATCTTCAATTATTAGTTCTTTGATCTCACCCAATAAAGCAATTTTTGGCGTCAGTTTAATGGGCATCTTGAAAATATTCTCCAATTCTGCTTCTATTATATCCCCCCCCTTTTTAGTAACTTGACACCCCCACCACATATGCAAATAAGACCCCCTTTCTGTTTTTCACCTCCAACACTTATCAGATATTGTTTCATTTATTTGATGTAGTTTAACCGGTGTCATATACCACCTCCATAAAAGTTTACTGTTATGTTCTTTTTCCTTGTTATCTTTAATTTTTAAAAGACATGGATGCTACAAAACTGCTCAACTGTGGTAAGAAACTCACTTCCATCCTGTATTCCACATTATCGCCTTTTGACAACAACTATAACAGTGACTCAGTGGCACAGCACAAACCAGCACATGACTTGTGTCAGAATATTCCATCACTATTTACTGAGGTCACAACTTCCCCATAATGGTCTTCTTCCATGTCTAGGCCAGACGTGAACCTGCCAAAGCGAAGCCACCTTTTGGTGAATTCAGTCTGCAGTTCCTTTCGCCTGGCCTAGTGCGATAAAGATTAGCTGGTAACACAAAGTTGCCATTACACTGGTTCGTCAGATTGTGGTTCAAAAACATCACAATCTTCAAGGAGGCTCTTTCTGTGTACCCCATGACAGTAAAAGTAATTAAAAGCAACAGTTACAATGCAGAAGAAATGAAATTCTTGTTTAGTAAATAAAAATTATAACGTGATACTGTATAGGTATACTTACACTATTGGGAAATAGATGGATTACAAGGAACTAGTTATTCGTAATTAGCTACTTCCAAGCTCCTAAGTGGCAACAAATTTGGACCCACCTTAATAATCCCTCCAAAGTTGCTATAAGCAATTGGGGTGGCACATAAATCAAACAACAACAACAACAAATGTCCTCCAGCAAGCTCCCACAGAAGTCTTGAACTTCCATATCAAGGAACATGGAGTTTGTGTACAGCTCTAGAGTTGTGTCTTTTGACATCTACAATACAGTTGACATTTCAGGTGGCTGAAAACCCATCGAGCAGCTCCTTATGAGCTATGGTGTTGACATCAGCAACATTGGCAGACTGCTGTGGATGAAAGGTTTTCTTTGGTGACTTGGGGTGCACACACCTTGTATACAATGTGATCAAGTCACATTCACCCCACAATTACCAAAAGAAGACTGTATCAGCAGAAAGGTTTGTCTGTTTGTTGTTGTTTTTGTTGCTATCATTCAAAGATATCATTGCATAGATCTATGCTATCATTGCATAGATAAATTGAAGTCCTAGGCCAGTGATGGCTTACCTTGGCACTTCAGGTGTTCTGGAACTTCAATTCCCAAAAGCCATGGTCAACAGGAGTGCTGACTTGGACTTCTGGGAATTGAAGTCCAAGAACACCTGGAGTGCCAAAGTTAGCCATCACTGTGGACCTAGACAATATTATTTCATGCTAAAAAATGCAGAATCTAATTTTTCAGAATGTGTGGAATATTGCTACAAGGACTTACCTATAAGTATGTGTTTTGCATACAAATATTCCAGACATCAGTATAAATCCTCATTAAGTTTAAAACTCCACAACAAATAGCAACACAGAGAGCAATGCTGCCTGTTACTCCTGGGAATTTGCAGTGGCTCTCCTTTGGTTCTGACCTTTGGGGGGGAAAGCCAACTGCACATAAAGGAACACAGGCCCAAATTTTCTGAATAAATCAATCTGAAAGGGGGATGTCTTTTACATTGTTATTTAGAGTTTTGTTTGCAAAAACACCAAATGACTTATCTACATAATTCCCCCCCCCCCCTTTTTTTTTTTCATTTTCTTGCTGTAAAATGCATAATGTTCCGTGTGGAAAGATTTACCGTCTTCTCTCCCCATATGTATTTATGCCACAGGCTATATTTCAGTGAACATAACACCTCAGAATTCAAAAACATGAAACTTCTCTGGGAAGATTTATTTCTTTGCCTAGTCTAGAATAAAGTGTCAGGCAGAAGCCATAATGGTAAAAGAATGCACACTCTTTGAGGAAACTGGTATCTGGAATCCATCAGATGAAACCAGGAGCATAACTTTGAAATGACATTGAACATATTAATATACTAACTGGAAGCTATTAGGAAAGCCTAAGTAATAGCTGAAGATGAAGATGTCAAAAGACACAACTCTAGAGCTGTACTAAAGGTCAAGATATTATCATATTCCTAAACAGGAAGCAAAGGAAGGGACAGACAGATATTGGCCAAAATCTTATTGATTACACTCAGCAAATCTGTAAAAAGTTGGCCATGCAATAGCAAATGCCTAAACTAACTTTTTAACTAGTGGTAGTTTGCTGAAAAGAGTGATGCAACTGATTGTTCTGAATGAACCATCCAAACACTTTTACAGCCTTTTGCATTTGTCTCTTGACAGTTGAGAAGAGAGAAGGCTTTTTTTGCTACAATCTGCTGTCTGACACAACTGCTTCATGCTCCATCATCACAAGCTCAAAAAACCTACCTCAGATAACCTGAAATGCAAATGTATCTCAAAACTTTTGGAAGAAAGCAAGAGTCACAGGAGTGGGATTGGTCCACAAAGTTCCAGGGATGGATGTCAGGTGACATTCAAACATCTGGTTGTAGCAGTTTGCTGCCAATGGAAGCAGCTCCCCAACCCCAAGCTAACAGCTCTAAACGTCCGTGCCCAACTCCAAAGCATCGTGCCAAATCAGAAAATGCTAGGATTTGGGAGCCCTGGATCGAATGCATCACTGCCCCTGGAGGGTGCTGATCCTGATGTACTTACAGAATTGAATTCAATATTGTCTTCCAGGATATAGATGGCACTCCCCTATGCAAATGCAGCCCTTAAGTTCATGGAAGGGTCCAGCAGCCAGAGGCTTCCACTTATGGATGGAGTTAGTGAATTTCCCCTTACAGACAGCTACTGTATATGCTGTCGTATAAGACTACTTTTCCCCCCTGAAAAACATGCCTCCAAGTGGGGGGGGGGGTTCGTCTTATACACCGGGTGCACTTCAGTTGGGATAGACATAGCTGCCCATAGTGGCCTCCCGATGCTCGCCCGGTGCCCATAGCGTCCTCCCGATGCCCACCTGGTGCCCATAGTGGCCTCCCGATCCCCACCCACCTCAGTCTACATACCATCCAGTATCGCGCGGTATCCAGAGTGGCTGCGGCGAGATTCAGCAGCGAGACAGGGGTGCCAGCCTTTTCGGCGTGACCAGCCCGTTCTGCTCGGCGGGAAGCAGCGGTGCTCCACTCTGCCCCTTGTCTACGCAGAGCTCGCACATACGCACTAGTGCCGGCCACAAGATGTTGAAATCAAATCTGATGTTCTTTTATGTTTTATTTGGTGTGTGGAAGGTGTGCGGAAGAGGGGGTAGTCTTATATGGCGAGTATATAACAAACTATATTTTGAGTGGAAATGTTGGGGGGTCGTCTTAAACGCCCAGTCATCTTATACGCCGGCATATACGGTACTTCATCTTTTCTCAGATTTCTAGAGGGTCTGCCTTCTATAGCCATCTTTCAGGGGAGAAAGCCTACTTCTACCCAAGGCTCCCATTGTGTTTGTTTATTTTTCATTTGGAATATTTCTGGCTTATATTTCTGCTTAGTCAATGCTCAAGGCAATGTACAAATTAAAATATATGAACTACGTGAACAACTTTTTTGTGCGCCAAACCAGGATTTATAATGGAAACAAAGAGTGGCATGAATACTAAGTAAAAATATGTTGACCTCTTCAGTTACCTAGAAACACTACAGAGCAAACTAACCAGACATTTGTTGTTGTTGTTCAGTCGCACAGTCGATTCCGACCCTTTGTGACCCCATGGACCACTGTCCACCAGGCACTTCTGTCCTCCACCATCCTCCTCAACTCACTCAGCTTTGTGCCCATTGTGTCTACAATACCATCTAGCCATCTCATTTTTGGCTGCCCCTTCTTCTTTTGCCCTCCACCCTTCCCAGCATCAAGGCTTTCTCAAGCGAATCCTCTCTTCTCATTTGATGTCCAAAGTGCTTTAGCTTCATCTTTACTATTTGACCTTCTAAGGAGCAGTCAGCGTTAATTTCTTCTAAGATTGACCTATTTGTTCTCTTCGCTGTCCAGGGGACTCTCAAAACTCTCCTCCAACACAACATCTCAAAGGCATCTATTCTTCTGCGCTCAGCTTTCCTAATGGTCCAGCTCTCACAACCATACATTGCCACCAGAAATACCATTGCTTTGACTATACGAATTTTTGTTTGCAATGTGATGTCTCTACTTTTCACTATGTTCCCCAGGTTTCTCCTCACTTGCCTCCCAAGAATCAGTTGTCTTTTTATTTCATGGCTACAATCACCATCTGCAGTGAGCTTTGATCCTAAGAAAGTAAAATCTGTCACTGCTTCTACATAGATTCCACAATGAAGATGCTGCTACTTTTAACTTCAATAGCCTCCCAACTTGCCCTGCTATGGGTGTGTCCTGGGAGATGGGATACATACAGGGGGCCTCAAGGAGAAAAATTGGAGTGGCTCATATGAGATCTGTTTCATAGATCTAAAGCCTAGCCATTTCGAGCGTCTACCCTCCATGTATCATTTAAAATAATCAAATTTAAAAACCATAACAATTGTTCTCATTATATGTTGTCATTTTGCTTCTGGTTTATAGCAGTCTTAGTAGGGTTTTCAATATGCAGTATGTGAGATGTTCTAAAAATACTTGAGCACTAGAACCACTGAGGTTTCATGGTTAAGTGAGCTTTGAACCCTGGTTCCTGAATCCTAGAGTCCAACACTCTATCCAGTAAACTCCACTGACTTTCATTAAATATGTAGCTATATCAAGTACCGTAAAATGTTTTTGTAAATGGAAGGACAATGTTAAATTTGAGAAACATGATCTGTCTGAAAAAAGAAAACTTTGGAAGGAAGCAAAATTAGAGTCTGTCCACTCCCATGGAACTCATGGAGTCATTTTTCATCTATTTATATGCATAACTTGCATCAATCCCAGCTTAGGTCCTCAAATACACCTACGCTTCCCTAGAGTCAAGTCTAATTCAATAGACTATACTTTGACATCCCACTGATTCTGCTGAAAAGTGGCCTTTGACATCTTTTTGTCATGGTCTTTAAATATTCACTCGCCCTTTTACCTGAAAGGGGTCAAGCAGCCACCCACCTTGGCAATATTAGATATTCTCTCTGAAGCCTGCAAACAGCAAGATCAATAAAAAAAGGGTTGACTGTGTGACAGAGCTGGACGAGGTGTTTTGTATAAGAAACATTACAGAAAGGAGGTGGGTGAATGCCAACGACTGTTTTATATTGCTGGAGCTTAGTTTTTGGAACAAATAGTTAAGGAAAAGGGACTGGAAAGAAATGTTATCTGGTCCACCTGGGAAAAATCTACATGTGTTCGTTTTTCTTACAGATAGGAAGACAATCTTTTCCAAGTTGATCTATCACCACTAGGACCTGTTGTTAGGGACACTACTAGGCCAACCAGCTGCCAAAGAGAGCAGGGCTCTTAAAGTGTTAAGACAGTTATGGGAATTGTATGGCTTGCACAAAGCCCAGAATGTGGTTTCATATGTATTTCTCTCAGTTTTCCTTGTCTTCTTCCCATCTAAAAAGCTGAACCAAAAAATGGGTCTTAACCTCTCCAGAAATATCCATGGGGCACAAATCTCCATTAATTGCCTTTTTAACAGTACCAAGTCAGCACACCTGCTGATCAGGGCTTCTGGGAATTGAAGTCCAATATATCTGGAGAGCCAAGTTTGCAGACCCCTGGCCTAGAACCTTTGCTTCCCTAGTCCTAGTTCAAAGATAAAAAATATACAGGATGGTCAGAGACCCATTTAGAAGTGTTGCTCTCTGATGTGATAAAAGTTACCTGGTTGTCCTAATTATTTCTAAGTTGTGGTGACATTTCCCAGGGCATTCCTGGTGTTTAGTATTCAGAAGTTGTTTATCAGCCCTTCCTGCTGGTGGTAGTTTGAGACTGTGCAGCTTGTCCAAGAACATGCAGGCTGGCTAATGCCGCTTTTTCTTTGTATTGTACTTTGCAAATTGCTAGCTTTGTTTTTTGATTGGTCCCTTCATGGTAAACATGGGCTTCATTGCAAGTCTAGGGGCTGTGGTGGCTCAGCAGTTAAGAAGCTTGCTTTGTTAGTTGGAAGGCTGGCAGTTTGGCAGTTCAAGACCCGAGTACTGCACGATAGAATGAGCGCCCATCTCTGTCCCAGCAGAAATGGAAATTTTCCTGTGTGGCTCCAAGACTGTGGAAGACATTCCCTTCCAAACTGCAATCTATTTCTGCTCTAACTGGTTTTAAGAAGGGAGTAAAACACATCCTTTAAGATGTATATAACCTTTAGATGATGTATAGCCTGCCCTGGTATCTTATTTTTCATGTGTGTCCTTGTCAATTTTAATACTTCTAATGTATTTGCTAGATTTTAATGGTTTTACAGTGAAGTTGATTTAAAGAATCTTATGGTTTTTTAAAGGCTACGTATGGTTTTATCTGTTTTTATCCTTTCAAAAGCTGCCTTTAAGTGGAAATGCAGCATATAAATGTAATAAAGAAATACACTGGCAGTTTATATGGAATTTAATAAGTGTTTGTAAAATTAATTAATTTCACCTCCAGATCTGTTATCATTTGCCTGGTGAAAAGAGATTATGCCTATCTATGTGATTATTATAATGTTGTCCTTTGCCTCTGAGTCAGGGTGTCTTATATTAGAGCAGTGAGGAAACATTGAACAGAAATGTGAGGGATAATTTAGAATGACAGCCTTGAGTTGTCCTTATGTGCTTTCAGAAAACTAATTTCCTGCCAACACCTTAAGTCTAGTGGGTCAGGTATACAGTTTAGCATCAGTGATTAATTCAATGGTTGCTACTGTCACACTTGCAACAACTCTGACAAGAAAAAGCCAAGATAAAGAGGCTCCCATTGATGCCTGAATCTCTTTTTAAGGTACACTGATTATTCAACACTCTCACAGCATTTGGGTGATTGTCACTCATTAAGAGACTCTTGTGCATTTGAATTCCATGTCCATAATGTTACCGTCTGTCAAATAGTGCTGCCATCCTACACGCATCCTGCCATAAAGACCCCTGCAATTAGACACTTGAATATATCAAAGAAGATATTCTTAACCCTTGATGAGGACTGCCATTCACTCATATTTAAAATCTCAAACGGGATTCCAGGCACTAGTTTAGAGAGGTTTGGGGCATTCTTGCACTGAATAACAGACCAGTGTAAACAATCTACCATGGTCAAATGGAAAAAGTCTCAGAATGATCCTATGTGGATGAGTACAAAGTCTTTCGGATTAATTGCATGTTTCAGAAAACCCCAAAGGATAATTCCTTCCTGATTGTATGTGACTGCTTTTCTTCTTGTCATGTGGCTGAGGAACGGTTTGTTAACCCATAGCAGCTTTCAACTACTTGACCACAAGATTTACAGAGTAATTGATTGTATTTATCTCTCTAGTGGGGACTACGGTGGCTTAGTGGTTAAGATGCTGAACTTGAAGACTGGGAAGTCTGCAGGTCAGCATTTTGAGAACTGAGTGCTGCATGATGGCATGATCTCCCATTGTGTAGCACTCATGCAGTTCAAAAGCAAGAAACTATAAGTGGATAAACAGGTATCACTTCTGTGGGAAGGTAACAGCACTCTAACATCTAGTCATGCCTGCCACATGACCACATAAATGTCTGCAATCACAGGCAGCACTGGCTCTTTGGCTGTAAACAGAGATGAGTTGGATACCTTAGAGTTGGATACCACTGGCTTTCAAGCAAGTGAGACCTTAACCTCTGTAGTTTGAGGGGAGGGAGCTGTATGCCGTACTACTTGGGCCATTTGAAGTAGCTGAAGCTGGGGGAATGGGAGGACACCACCTGCTACCAGTATGAAAATAATATTCAAGGGCAGTTCAATGAGCTTCTGCACATGGGATGGAGACAGGGTGCCATAACATTGCTTCAAGCACCAATGTATTTTGTGTCAGTGCTGGGTGTCTTATTAGTGTCACAGGTCGTATCAAGAATGTAGGAAGTAAATAACAATGATGGGAGTATTCTCCCAGAGACCTCTCGTTAATAGGATCAACATAAGCAACTTGATAGCACATAACAACAACATTCTCCTGTAATGGAGAGCACTAGTATCAGTTGCCTCTTGGCTTCAATCTTCATGCAAACATCTCAGGAGCATATGAAGTTGCCTCTAGAAAAGGTCCTGGTTGACCACTTACTATGGCATCTTATTACAGTATTTGGTTATTATGATTAGCATGATTGCTCCTTCTCAAACAAACAAAAACTGCCACTATGATTTGTGTAGCTCTCAATTGCCCAACTCCCTGGTGGAGTTGCTGGTACACATAGACACATGTGAGCATGGTCTAGTTTCAATTCTACATGTTGCTCTCTACCAGGTCCTATCATACCATTCTACCACAACTCAATGATGAATGGCTTCAGCATGGCATGAGAGTAATTTCTCTTGAAAGTAACGTTCCAAGATTTATCAAAAGGCAACTATTTTAATTACTTTGAGGAATGGAACATACTTTTTATGCTTTATTTTTTAAAGCTATATGCTTTTCATACTTTTGAAGAAAAAGCAACCTTACAAGTTCTGTTTCAAATATTTTGCTGTTTCCGATATGGTGCTCTATATATTCCCGATGTCATTCAACCAGAGAAAGAAGGTATGACTAAACCTGTAAAATAAAATAAGAACTAAAAGGGAGACACAGAAGAAGACCAAAAGAAGTGAAAAGCGAAAATAGCAAATCCTGATTTCAAAAAGAAAAATGGACAAGTTGTTAACATCATAGCAAAACAATTATCCGAAAAACTCAGATACTAATACAGTAAATATTAGAGATACTATTTACAGTACAGCACGTTACACCAGTTTGCAGAGCAGAAATGATTAGGCTGAATTTCATTCTGCTTACGCATTAGCTACAGTATTGATTTTTAAAGACTGTTTCTATGCTGCAATTCCATATTTCAAGCCAAGCATCCCAGTTCAAGGCAGAAAATTGGTTTTATTTTGCTCTGGCATTCTACTTTGTCTCATGGTTTATGAATAATATCCACCAGGTGTTATGATTACCTTCTTTACAGCCTCACTGGTGAGATTCTCCTTTGGTTTAAGTTTAACATTCCCCCCCCCCCCTTTAACTAGATCCCTTTGTCATAATCAGTGCAGTATGTGCATGTCTCTTATGGGAAGGGAACAATGTCCTGCATAAAGCAGATTTACAATTATATTAACAATTAAATGATCACGACCCACTTGAAGAAATAACAATGCTCTTGCTAATGACAATATGCATCAAAGGCCAAGCACGCTTTATTTTATCATTAGTGAATGCCAAGGGCATTCCAATCTAAATGAGCTCTGGAATATATCTGGTCATTTCCTTTCTCTCTCCCTTCTTCTCCTGATATAAATTCATAAGATATGACTTCTAAACAAAACCCCACTCAACCTCTTTGTGCTCACTGTTTATTACAATTAGGTTGAGAAGGAAATGAAGGCATGCACTAGGGATCTCTTAATGCAAATTAGTAGCCTCCAAACACCTTATAATTACCCAGCTGGACACTCAATAAACCTTTATAAGTGAAATGATAATTCTAATCTACATAAACTGTGAGTATGGAAGCTAAGGTAACAGTTCTTAGGTTTGACGCTGCAGAAGGGATGTGTTCTGTCTCTCATCAAAATGCTCACAATTAACCCAGTTCATCATATCTTAGTTACTGCCAAAATGTGTCTCGAAATTAGCCATTATTGGATTACCTCAGGATTAAGCTATACTTGGTGTACACCAGTTGAAATCAATGGGATTTAAAAGCAATGGGTCTATGCTAAGCATGATTAAGTTTGGACCCATCCTCTCATTTCATTTTGACAATTATCTCTAAGCACATTGGTGTGCCATTGACATTTCCATACAAACAGAGGTCAAGACAAGTATTCATAGAATCATAGAATAATTGGGTTAGAAGAAGCCTATGAGGTGATAGAGCCCAACCCCCTGCTAATACAGGAATCCTAATCAAAGTAGACCTGACAAAAGGTTGTCCAATTTGCTCTTGATTGCCTCCAGTATTGAAGTGTTGATGACCTATTAGCTGCGATTTTAAAGCCCTGGCAGAATCACATAGAGAAGAAGGTGGTTATTTAGGTAACTTGGTCCTAAATCTCTTTGGGCTTTTGTTTCCCAAAATTAGTATTTACTGAGCTGGAAAGCAGTTTTACTCTTGTGTGAGAGTAATATGGCAAATCTGGGGAGAAGCTTTGCATATTACAATAAGATGATGGAAGATTGAAATGTACAAATACACTTTTAGGACTAGAATGTCCTTTATTTATTTTTATTTTTTATTTTATTTTCCAGTTTGTACAGCTGCCCAACTCAAAACGACTCTGGGTGGCTCACAACATTAAAAACAACACAGCAGTCCAAAACATTAAAAACCCAATTTAAAAATGCTAACTACAAAATTAAAAGAATGAGGATGAAAATGAGATCTCATGATGCAGAAGAAATAATGTGAGTTAGAGTTGGTCTCCAGCTCACACAATCCTATACCACTGGCAAGGCTGGATGGGTTGATGAAAGACATTGGCCAAAACATCTGAAATGTCAACTACTCCCTACCCCTGCCGTCAAAACACACAAATAGTAGTCCAGTTGTGTTGTCTCTTCCACATTGGAACGGCATGTCTGATTAAGTCCTGAAACCCCGTGCCCTTAGAAGTATGAAAGATAGATGCAGTGCAAGCAAATATCTGAACAGCCTGCACTATGCATCTGGCTGAAGAACACTTACTGCACTGTGCATAGTGAATGTTTACTGGATGTTCATTTAGAATTCGAAGGAAGATCACAAAAGAAGACTTTCTAAACACTCATTAGAATTCTCTGGATCAGAGTTGCACCATCAAGGTTATGTGGCATTAAATATTCATGAAATGAAGTCCTGAGAAAGAAATCTAATTGCAAATAGCAGCAATTGAGCTAAGTTGAATTATTTATGACTCCATTCATTCGAACCACAACGACAACGACGACGACGACGACGACGACGACGACGACGACGACGACGACGACGACGACGACGACGACAACAACAACAACAACAACAACAACAACAACAACAACAACAACAACAACAACACAACTTAATGAAAGGCATTAAAGCTAGAAGCTTATATCCCCTTACTTTGGAGTAAGATCTGTTAAACCCAATGAAGCTTACTTCTGAGTCGTTGGATAGAGGATAGTACTGCAGACGATCATTTTTCTTAAGAGAGAGTGTGACTACATGGTCAAATACAGAGGGATCTGCTCTGTGTATAAAATGGGTGAATTTGAAGTATTTTTTTTAATCACCGCATGATGAAAAGGCTAATGCATTTTAAAACCTTAAACATTAGCAATAGCTATCACACTTATATACCTCCTCATAGTGCTTAGTGCACTTTCTGGGTGGTTCACAAGTTAATTAGCATGTTGCCCCAAACTTGCTGGGTAATTCTTTTATGGACCTTGCAAGGCTGGAAAGTTGGGAAAGAGTAACAGATGAAAGGGATTGGCCAAAAGATCCCTGACATGTGGAGATCCCCGACATGTGAATTACGATGTATTTTGCAAAATTAGCTTTCAACCCCTGATATTCCACACTCTTCTTGACTGTGAATCATCCTTCTATGTTATTTCACTCTATTTTCTTCTCGAGAAATGTAGTAGTGTGAAGCTTTAAATGAGAAAGTGACTTCCCAGTGAGACACAGAAAGATCAACAGCGGTGGGAACATGGGAAGGAGACTAAAAGGGCAGTGGGCTGGAAGAGAACTCATGTCACATCCAGTGGTGGGCAGCAAAATTTTTCGTTACCACACCGTGGGCGGAGCCTACATCATGGGTGGAGCCTATGTCATGGGCGGATTCGGCATCATGAGCATATCCTACGTTGTGGGCAATCTAGTCATGCCTGCCATATGGCCATGTATACATCTGCAAACACAGGCAGCCCTGGCTCTTTGGCTGTAAATGGAGATGAGCACTGCACCCTAAAGTCGGATATGACTGGCTTTTGAGCAAGGGAGACCTTGAACCACTTGCAGGGACAAAACCTGACGGGGCAGGGAGGTGGGCATGGCCACTCAATTTCGCTACCTCCCTGCCCGAAGACCACCCAATTTCACCACCACCCTGCCCAGATGCCACCCAATTTTGCTACCCATTCTGGGGTGTGTGTGCGAACCTGTTGCTGCCCACCACTGGTCGCATCCTAGATATGAATGATGAACTCCCAAATCATTCTGAAGCCTCTGTGAGAGCACTGGCTGCGATTTGAAATATAATACTGTCTGCAAATCAAGTTGCAGCCTAGTCACACTCTGATAAAGACTTCTAAGGTTTATTGAAGAGTGGCAAGAGACTAAATAGGTATGTAAACAGGCTACTTTGAATCTAGCCATTGTCCCCTATTATCCCTGCATTCCTATGTTAACAAAGCTATGCACGTGTTACAAAATTGAAATAATGTATGCTGTTACTCAGGCCCTATCCCAAAGACACCTAGAAGGGGAGCAAACCAGAAAAGAGGGAAAGAAAATGGATGCTTCCATGCAGGTCGGGCTCTCATATTGGGCAAGAAATGCTTAACTGCCTGAAAAATGGGATGCTTGGAAACACATCATGGTGCTGACACAGCTTCTTTGAGCCCAAAACAATGGACCAGTAGGGAGATGGATACATAATATGTAGACTCCTTGAAATTTGTTATCCCGTGAGCCTAGAATGTTGCATATATAGAGATGTCATGCCTAAGGTTATGACAACCCCTGAAAACAACAAAAAATTGTTCACCACAGGCTGCGGGCCCACCATGTTATTCACCAGTGAAGAACCATCTTGTGGCTAGCAACTGAAGGAGGAGGTAGAGAAGCCAACTAGAAAGCAGGAAACATGGAGGCTGTCAATGGAACAAAAAGCCACTAGACTCCAAGAGAAGAGTCCTCTTTTCTTACCCTTCAGTCCTGTCCTCATAATTTCCCTCTATTCCTTGAATTAACTTTAAATAAACGTTTCTATTACTTTTAACTGCAAATAGCCTAGTGTTGTTTCTGGTTATGCCCTCGTTCCCACTGGGGGTAGCAATTAGCAATGGCACTTACATGTATATACCACCCCATAGCACTTAGTGCACTCTCTGGGCAGTTCACAAGTTAATTATCATTTTGCCCCTAACATGCTGGGTACTCATTTTACCGACCTCAGAAGGATGGACAGCTGAATCAACCTTGATACCTGTCAGGATCGAAGTCACAACATTTTGGCTGCAGTACAGCAGTTTAACCACTGCATCACCAGGGTATAAAGGAAATCATGTTCATATGTATGCACCAATCCTGCCTTCTCTATCCTTTATCTTGTTGTATGGGTCTGGGAGGTCTGAAAAGAGAGCAACTATAGCCGGATGACCTTAGACTGAGGCATAAGGCCAAAGAACCACTCCAGAGATCTGCCCTAGCAAAGTTGTACCTCACACAAGAAGTCTTGAATGGTCTTTCCTGCCTGGGATCATCCAATGCCTAGCCAGGGTAGGTAAAGGTAAAGGTCACTCTTGCTTGAATGCCAGTTGTATCTGACTCTAGGGTTCAGTGCTCATCTTTGTTTCATTGCCGGAGACCCAGCGCCGCCTGCGTCTGCAGATGTTTCCGTGGGCATGTGGCAGGCATGCCTAGACACCAGAGTGCATGGCATCTAGCCAGGGTAAGTATGGTCAATTTAGAGCTGGGGAAAGTTTCACTGCCAAGAAGACTCTCCAAGTTTCAGTTCTCATTGTTTGTCACATGGGGAAAGCTTGCATAAAGTGTTAAAGATTCCCATGCAGCTTCTTAGACACTACGCGGTTAGCAGCAGTCATTTATGTCTTAATCAAGTGCATAGCTACTGAATACCTGAATTCATTGATAGCTAATTCACTGGAGGCTAAGACTCTCCTCCTCTGGCAGGTATCCAATCAATGAAGTACATTTTTGGTTTGTTCTTTATTGTTTTAAGTTTTACTGGTGACTGAGAACACTCTAATATTCTAACTGTTTATTTGGTTTGTTTTTATGGTGCAATTTGTGATTTTATGCATTGTTCTTATTTTTATATTTGTAAGCTGTTTCAACAGCATTACTAGTATGGCAATATATGACCATGTTAAATGAATAAAAAGTTGTTATTGGATAATGGACTGTTGACTTTGTGGTCTAGGTTATATAATCTACCATTCTGTGAAAGATGTCCTCTACAAATCTCATAAACCTACTTTCACTATTGCCTTTAGCATGCAGATGAAAAACAGTGGCCAGAATCTCACGGGGAATTTACTTTTTTAGCGTAAATGAAATCACAAAAATGACAGGGGCAAAATGCAGCTAAACAGAGGTGCTGGGTGTGTGACTAGTTATGTGTAGCACATGACAAGGAATGCAATTGACATTTTGTTAATTAGCTGCAATATAACCTTTTGCGATTTTACTTAAGCTAAAGTAAAATCCTAATAGGAGTCTAACAAGTAACTGGTCCAACTTCACTCAGTGAATTTCATTGCTGAGGGAATCAAATGAACAATCCATATCTCGAAGGAGTACTCCGTCAATGGTAAAAAAAAGATGTAACTGTGAAAGACAATTTAAAAGGAGAAGTCTATGTCATTTTGATTTACAGTGAAATAGAAATACAGTAACAGCTTCCTTTTTGCATGCCTGAATTCTGGAGTCATGTGTAAGAAAGCAAAAATAAGCCGTGTGACCCACCCGTAAAATCAAACAAATGCAGAAGGAAGGCAATACCTTTTATAGGATCATTTTACAAAATCAAACATTGTAAGCTTTTGTGACTCAAAGGTCACTTCATCAGGCAAACTTTCATGGCACAATGTATAACAGGGGTGGCCATACTTTTTGGGCCACAGGCTGGTCATGTAGTTCAGCGGGCCAGTCACATGGTTCCTCCCACTGGAAGTTGTGAGGGCAGCATGGGCCAGATGATTTGTTGTTGTGGGCTAAATCTGGCCCACTGGCCGTAGTTTGGCCACCCCTGATGCATAAGAAAGGAGATCATGTTGAGGAAGAAAAAGGAAGAGTAAGGAAGATGCATTTTAGGAGGGTGCATTTTGCCCCCCCAGTGGGACTTGAAACTGGATCTTGGAAGCCACAGTTGATTTGCTGGACAGATATTAAAGAATAATGCATGCTAACTACACTTTTAAAAAAACCCAACAGTATTATTGTAGAAAGTCGCTCCTTTGAAATCTGCAAAATAAATCTTTCTTCAGTACGCTGAATATTTGTAATAGCCAGGGGCAGTTTAATGCTTCACCAAATTATTGAAATACATGAATCTAACAAAAGTTATTGTGAGTTGTTTTAAAAGTCAATGACAGAATTCCAGTTTTACTCACTTAAACATTTATGTGCACATAGGGGGGGAAAGCACATTTAGCAGGACACCACAGCCAATTATTTAAAGTGTGGTAACTGCAAATTGTTTCATATTTGCCTGGACTTGCTTTCTATCATCCCCACATAGGTGCCTTCAGATTAAATCTATGTTGGAAACAGTGTCATTTATCTGGAAATCCAATGTCTTCTTCTGGATAGGTTTGGACCTTCAGAAAAAGGAGGCAGTGTATGTATGATTTGTCCCAAAAGCTTTTCCCAAAATCTTTTGCACAATCTCTGTGTACAGGACCAATGCCTCAGGATTAGTCTTTAAGGGGAGATTCCGAGGGCCTAAGAGCCATTTTTGTTCTCTCTCTTGTCCAGCCTGTTCTAGCTGTTTAAATATGAAGTATTTTAAGTCTGTAAAGTTCCTAGCATGGGTTAAAACTAACTTCAAATGGCCTCTCTCACTCTAGGAAATGAAAAAATGTGAGTGGATGGGCTTATGGAGGGCTCTGAGCCCTGGCGGGTCCCTAACATGAACAAATGATGGGTCCAGGGGCGTGCTGGCTAAGCTAAAAGGGTGCTGGACAGGGAATGATGAGGGTGTCTAACCCTAACAAAATATATACGTTCCCACTCGCCTTGTAATTTCAACTCCCCTCTGGGGTTTTGAACCAACAACCTCCTGCTTACAAGACAAGATTGCAACCTCTAAGCCACTGTCAATGGAGCTGCTTTTGTAATCTTATCTTTGGCAGCACAGGAGGAAGGCAGGGAGAGGAACACGGAGCCCTGCTCCTTTGCTCAATCATTCCGGGCATTACAACTCGTCTCATCTCAGTTCTTTGGATTGGCACCCAAGGGGGGCTCTATGGTACTGGGGGTTGCCCCGGGATGAGTCCCAGTTGGCTGATGGGACAGCCCACCACTGGATGGGTCCAGGGTGGATAGTCCGTCTGGGGCATAATTCCCAATTCACACCCCCTTTCAGAGGAGGGTGAAAGAATTAAACCCAAAAGGTGGAAAACATTTGAGAACAGGAAACAGTCTGGTGTGCTGACCCACCCAGGCAGGCACGGTCGCCACACAGAGGCGCTACACAGAGAGTCTTGTTCAAGGATAGTCCCGATATCAAAGTCCAAAAGGCAAACTGAGGTCTGTTTACCGGCAGTCCAAGTCAGTAGTCTAATCCAAAAGATGTCCAGGGGCATCATCAGGGTTGGCAGAGAAGTCAGGGTCACAGCAGGCAGGTCAGGGGCTAGGCAGGCAGTCTGGAGTCAAGCAGAATGTCAGTCTTCGCACAAGAGTTCTACTGACACTGGCAAGTTGCAAGAAGCTTGGTTATAAGCCTCCCAACTAATCAGTATCAGCTGGGAGCCTTTTTTGGTGCTTTGCTCTAGCCTGTTGGCATCTCAGGTGTAGCTTTTTCCAGGACCTCTCCCTGACTGAGGCCTGGTCACTGCCAGAGTCAGACTTCTGATCTGACAGGTCAGCTGCTGGGGAAAACAGACTTGGGCCAGGTGCAGGCTGAGATCCCTGCCTTAGGGCATCCTCAGGCTCGTGTGTAGGCAGAACTGGGCTGGGCATATGGAGTGCTCCTTGATCCAGGTCCTCTTTGGAGTCAGAGGAGGGCTGGATCACAACATCTCAGAGGGAGAGAGATATGTTTAAAAAGGCAGATTGATTGATTGATTTATTCGATTTGTATGCCCTCCCACTCAGCATACTCCGACTCGGGGCAGCAGCAAGTCTGAGAAGGAAGGAAAAACCAGGGCATTTGGTGGAGAGAGAGAGAGAGAGCGAAGAGGAGAATGACAAGGAAGAGAGCTAGAAAGAAGTGGCAAGGGAATAAAACACTTCCTGTTTTTGCAAGGTAGCATTCTGAAAACTTTGTGAATGAAGACTATGCTGTCCCATAGTGCTCATCTCCGGTTATGCCCTCATTCCCACTAGGGTAGCAATTAGCAATAGCAATTACACTTATATACCACCCCACAGTGCTTAGTGCACTCTCTGGGCAGTTCACAAGTTAATTAGCATTTTGCCCCCAACATGCTGGGTACTCATTTTACCGACAATGGAAGGATGGAACGCTGAGTCAACCTTATGCCCTCTTCAGGATTGAGCTCACAACCTTTTGGTTGCAGTACAGCAGTTTAACCACTGTGCCGCCAGGGCTTAAGTAGGTGGTGCCAGAGAAACAACGATATTCCAGAGGGCAAATTGGCCCTATTTTTTGTTAAATTATATGCAGTGAAACGAGTGGAAAGCGAGTTGCTACCAGCAGGAACTTATCCCTTGATAGTCTGTTGAATCAAGGCATCAAGGAATATGTAGCACCAGCAGTAAAGCTGAACACTGCAGTCTAATATTGGCAATCTGAGGTTACATAGTTCTAAAACTATACAGGAGTTGTGGTTGCAGGCACTCTGAGTGATTGAACACCGCTTTTGCCATCCAAGAGAGATTGCCTTGTACTGAAAGGAGCATATTTAGCCTATATTCATCCTGCATGCAGGAAGCAAAGCTGCAATAAATTTCTCTGCGCAACATTTGCAGGGCCCTCAGAAAATGCCCACATTATTTCTTAATGCTTTCCCTCCTTTCTTTTCCCAAAATGGAATTGCGGATTAAAGTCTTTTCATGAATCTGCTGCAAAAATAATACCAGCTCCCAATGTGGTTCAGGGGATTGGCTGAAGAGAACGCCAAGTAAAAATGAGTGATATTGTTCTTCCCACAGAGGCAACAGCAACAAGTAGAAAGGAACACATACAGTATCTCCTATGGTACATATATCAGGCCCCCTCTATTTACCAATGCTGTCATTTTAACCTTAAACTGGACAGACCAACGCTTTACACCAGGGATTCACAGCCTGTAGCTCATGGATCAGATGTGGCCCACAGCACCATTTCATGTGCCCCCCATTGCCTCCAGCTCACCAGGAAGTGCCATGTGATGGAGGAAGGGGGAAATGGCCGTCCAGCCCCCAAAGATGTCTGAGGAAGCATGATGACCCTCCCCCTGGCTTAAAAAGGTTGAGAAATCCTGCTTTATACTCAGGGCCATAGCAAAAATTCTAGATGGGGGGGTAGCGGGGGGAGTCAAATTTTTTTCCAGAAGCAAAAATTCCAGGAGGGGCAGGAATGTCACACTAACCTATGTAACATTGGCACCACGGGATGAATGGGGAGGGGCCCTGTTAGCTCAGGAGGGTTTTCACACACACCACCGCCCTGGCTACGTCCCTGTTTACACTGTACACAGAAGAGTGGGAGGAATAAACAAAAGGAAAAAAGGAGGCTGGGGGATCTAAGTTTTTGTAACTTCCCTTCTATAGCACCAGAAGGAGGGCCTTCTCCATGGCCGCCCCAGCCCTTTGGAACCTCCTGCCAACTGAGTTATGCCTACAGACAGAGCTCCTGCCCTTTCGGAAAGGCCTAAAAACCTGGCTGGCAGGGCAGGTGTGGGGCTCAAGTAATATGGGGTCCCATGCTGGGTGGTTGATCTGATGGAACAGCAACCCCTCTCTCACTCTTTTAAACTTTTTTAACCTTTTAAATCTTTTTTAGTATTTTATAAATTTATAGTTTAATTTTTTAAAAATTAATTTTGAAGCTTAAGGTTTTAATTTCTGAATTTGTAGGGGTATAGTAGGATTGTTTAGCTTGTTTTGCACTCATGTATAATCTTTTTCTTTTTTGTAAGCCGTCTAGAGTCAGGTTTGCCTGATTGGGGCTGGATAATAAATCTAAATAAATAAATAAATATAGCACATCTTTGATCTACCCATAGTAGAGTTACCAAAGGAAACTCCTGGCCACACATCAGGCTCAAGGTATGTTGGAATTTACATCTCCCTCCCTTCTTATGGTGAGGACTGAAGAACCTCAAGCACAGCAACTTCTGGGGAAGGAACGGTCAGAGATGGAAATAGAGAGTTCTCTGCAAACAGATACCATCATAGAATCATAGAATCAGATAATCAATGAGTTGGAAGGGGCATTTTAGGGCATCAGGTTCAACCCCCTGCTCAATTGAGGAATCTGAATCAAAGCAGATCTGGCAGATGGTTGTCCAATTCTCTCTTGAATGCTTCCAGTGTTGGAGCTCAATACCTTTTGAGGCAGCTGGTTCCATGGCCACACTGCACTAACTGTTAAGAATTTTTTTCTGATATTTTGCCTGTACAGTATCTGGTTTCCCGTAGTTTCAGCCCATTATTACTCCTCCTGCACTCTGGTATTTGAAGAGTGCTATCATAGCCCCTCCCAGTCTTCTTTGCTTAAAACTAAACATGCCCAGTTCCTTCAGTCTTTCCTCACAGAGCTTGGTTTCCAGTCCCTGATCATCCTTGTTGCCCTTCTCTGTATCTTCTCTAGTTTTGTTTGAATCCTTCTTAAAGTGTGGTGGCCCAGAATTGGGCACAATACTCTAGATGTGGTCTAACTAGTCTGAATAGTGGGGGATTAGTACCTCATATGTCACCTTGGGGAACTGGTGAGAAATTTAAATGACTGTTCCCTGCTGACAATACTAAGCAAGCACAGAATGGAAGGCTTGCTTCAGAGGGGATTTTGCTAAGGACCACCTGAAACCTGGGGCTGGCCTCCTTGCCACTAAAAATGTACTGTAAATGCCTTAAAATTATATAGGATATTTCAGCCACAATCCTCTCGCATTTTCTCACACAGGTAAAGGGAACTCTTTTCTGCCTGGGTTGCCTCTTGTGTACCCAGATCAAATACTTGATCAATCTGAGTTAACAGGTTAGGACTGTGATGATGAACCTTGACACTCCAGGTGTGCACAGTAAACCTATTTGTGTGGATTCACAGCGGAACTGAAGTCCAAAAACACCCATTCTTGTAAATTCAGAGACTTGGGCTTTTGGGAATTGAAGTCCAAGAACACCTGAAGTGCCAAGGTTCACCATCACGGGGTTTGGATGAGATTTGCTTTTGGTTCTATCTTGATATGGTTTGGTATGCCTACATTTAAAAGGGAGAGAGGCTTCTCTCAGTGAGAAAGCAAATAAGAGGTCTTTCAAATACCACATGACCCTTTTAGGGGGGAAGGGGGTTGACCAAATTCACGGAAAGTCACGGGGTGGGGGAGAGAGAGGGGTTCGGCATGAAGTTATGTGACTCCAAAATTATTGAAAAGTTCCCAACGCAAGACTTGGGGTGGCGCACAGCTGGCGGTGATGGCGGTGGTGGAAAATGGCGGTGGTGACGGTGCAGGGAAAACGGAGAAACCACGTGATTTGGGGGGTTCGGTCAAAGGTCACATAAAGTCAGATGGGGGAGGGGGTCAAAAAGTGGCCTATTATAGGTCACTTGGTATTTGAATGCCCTCTAAGATGGAGTTTATGTGGCTATGGCCTTACTAGCTAAACTGGTAACATTTGTGATTGGTTTTTTGAAAGTATAATTTATAAGTTCAAAGTACAGTACAGTATATTCATTTTTTACTCAAACCTCCATCAGTAAGACACAAAGGGAGCTGAGAATAATGCTAGTCACTTCTGTGATAGGATATTAGTGACGATGCAGATGCTAAAAGGAAACTGCATCCCTTCTGTAGGCATTAGCAGTTCCTGATGCTGTGTACTAAAGAACATATACAGGCTATGCATCTCCCTTAGGCATAAAGTCCTGCACCAAAGGTTTAGGCTAGGTTTGATATTCCCTTCTGCCCACCTAGGAGTTCTCAGAATTAGGCTACAGCTAATGGAAGTGAGGAGCAGGAAACACAGACAATCAGAGTATGGCAAATGATTATCTTTAAACTGTGCTATGCACAGCAGGATGAAGAGTTCACTTCATTTCACAGCTTGTCTGTTCCTAGAGAGCTGGCTGGATAGCTCAAGGGTTTAGGTTTCCGGCTGCCGACCCAGAGGTTGGGAGTTTGATTCCTCATTGTGCCTCCTTGGACAATCCAGCCTGTGTAGCCAGGGGCAACCTCCAGAAGGAGGGAATGGGAAAACCTTTCTGTGTATTTTATATCTAGAAAACCCTGGAAAGAGTCAGTATATATCAGAATTGACTTGTTGGTGTGTACACATACTTTTCCTATAAACTCTGCTGAAATTGAGAATACCTTTTTATAGCCTAGATAGGTTGATATGGCACCTGTTAATAATTTCATTTGTTTTCTTTCATGCCAATTTCAATTAACCCGAAAGCACCACAATTGGTCATTAAGTATAAGCCCTAAGGCTGTGATTCTGTGTGACTCCAAGCAGTGTTACAATGTTAGAATTTCCCTATAAGAATATATATTCTGAGGATTGGAATTTGACACCTTTCATTTTCTGGACCTAATAATCCCATCACCAGTCATTATAAACCAGAGGTTATAACTGAAGGCAATCAGCCTGATGAAAGAATCTAAAACTTGATTGCTAACACTGGCACATGAAGTAATAAAAAATAAAACCAGAAAGGCATTTTAACACTGGAATGAAAGAGGGAGAACAGAGAGAGAGAAATAAGGCATGCTCTCAAGAGATAAAGCTTTCCAATTAAAATTTGGAAACTGCTAAGACACACACACACACACACTCACACACACGAGATAATCAAGACAGGTCCCCCCTCCCTCCAGTATCCACAGGGGATATGTTCTGAAATCTACTGCAGATACCTGAAACCATGGATAACAGTGAACCCTATATTTTACATTGCAGGCAGTGGCCAACTCTGCTAATGTGCCATAGAAATACATATACAGTACAGTATACTGTATTATATATTTCAGGATTTGTATTGAATATTTTAGACCTGTGGATAATTGAAATTGGAATTGATTGGAATTGATTACAAAATTAAATTAATCAGGAGAATCTTATTACTTGCCCCGACTAGCATAAGTAAGACTGATATGTAATGAAGAAATATCAGTCTAAACTTCTTAACTTGTGAGATCAGAACCTACTGAGCCAATGAAACCTGGACAAGTCTCTCTCTCTCTCTCTCTCTCTCTCTCTCACACACACACACACACACACACACACAACAAGATTAATGTAAGGATAAAGTGAGAAAGATGAGGAAAGCCATGCATTTCACCTTCAGTTCACTGGAGTAAAAGTGGGATGTGAATGTGACAAATAAATAAACCAATTGAATAAACAACAAGATTCAACCCTTCTGCTGAATGAACTTTCAGAGATTGTCAGGATGTTACTAAGCCAGGTCTTGATTCTAATGTGTAGAGACCTGAGATTATGTAATGATCTCCTAAGTAGGTTGATTCCAGTTTTTCTCTGTATCCCCAGGTGGACAATTTCGACAAGTTGTGAACGACTTAGTATTAGTGCCACATTCTCTTGTCTTAATAATGATAACTATGCCATCAAGTCAATGCTGATTTATGGAAACCCTTCCCAGTTTACTGTTTCCTTCCGTGAGGAGTGTACGTTATTTTGGAAGGTTGCAACTGTTACAAGCCAGTTTATAGTATTTATATTGTGCCCACCTGGCTCAACAGCTCATTGGTTTAGGTATTTGAGTGTGGAACCAGAGGTTGGGAGTTTGATTCCTCAGTGTGCCTCCTGAGAGAAGAGCCAGCCTTTGTAGCCTATGACAAGCTGCACAGTCCAAGAATATCCCCTTTCAGAAGAACAGAATGGTAAAATTTGGAAACCCTTGAAAGAGTGGCCATTGACCAAGACAGAATTCATCAGATAGCACACAATTATTATTATTGGATCCATTGCTTATGGCTGAGATAGTTCTTATGAACTGAATGACAAATTAATGGGTAAAAAAAATACATTCTAGAAAATATTTCTAAAACTACAGCTATCTATATAAATTAGTGTAGGAATGTTTTATGCAAACTTGGCCCCTCTGTTGTTCCGCGTCTTTTATCGATGACAAAAAAGGATGGTTTTCCACTGGGTTTTCTTCTCTCTCTCTCTTTTTGACAATGCCAAATGATTACCCTCTTAGCACATTGTCCACAAATATTTCACAATAATTGCCTTCAAGCCATATATACCATAACTCCCAGGAATTGAAAAACATTAAATTATTCAGTTGTTAGTCTTTTCCCCTGCTTCTTCCATGCCCTCAGAATGAATCACATACAGTATTATGCAACAACAACAAAAGGTGTGTGTAGAGTAGATTCCATTTAACCCAACAAAGTTCAATAACATCCAGGTCAAAAACAGGGGGTCAAGGGGACAGAGGGTAAGATGACTTAATAAGTATTATTCCACGAATGGTACCCAGAACTCATCACTGCCCCCCCCCTTTCATGGAATTACTCTCAAATAATGTTCTTGTCATAGGAATAGCCTGACAGGATAGAAACACGTAACTGCTTCCTCCATGTTGATAGCATTCTGAAGACTTTGTGAATGAAGACTGTGTGCTACTTAACATCTGGCTTGCAAAAGCCTGAGGAAGCAATTTCCCCCCTGCTTCATTTCTTGCCGCTTCCTCTGAGGAATTCCTTCTCTCGAAATTATCTGAGAGCAGATGGGGAAGGAATCGATGGTTTACAATCCAAGTAATGGGAAGGCATTGATTTAGTTACATAATTTAGAGACTGAATCAGCAGCAACAAAGCAAAACTCTGTGATCATAGAAAAAAAAATCATGTGCAAGTGTAACTCAGGGTCAAAGCTGGGAATGGAGGCACAGCTGGGATGCACACAGGGAGTAGAAGGATTTCACTTAGGGTTGCAAGGTAAGTCTCCTGGTTGAAGCCTTTGGGAGTTGCAGTTCTTCACCAGGCAGAGAGATACTTCTACAAATTAACTGAGCAAGAGAAGGAGGAGGTTTGGTCTTTATGTTTGAAATGTCTTTACAGCCTGAATAACCATCAGCAGCTCATATCAAGACTCACTGGCTAAGCACAGAATTATTTATATGTGTTATGTTTGCTCAGCCTCACCAACTCTTGCCTATATTGCCTCTGTGATACCCCATTCCACCCTTGGTTTTGACTTTAAGAACTCAGATGGAACCCTATTTTCATAAGCTTGTTCCTTATACAACCACCCCCACCCCCCACCCCCCACCCCCCAAAAAAATTGGGCAGCAACATAAGGCAGATGCTTGAGCCCTGACTTGGACATGAAAGAAGAAGAATTGGACTGACTCATACCTATCTGCTCAGACATCAATTTAATTCTGTGGATTAATTGCAACTTACTTCCAAATAAGCATGTGTGAAATTTCCACCTGAATGTTAAAGTAGCACACTTACATATTTGTAAGGAATATTTTCTGATCTGAATATTCAGATCAAAATATTTGTGGGCTGCTGTTAAGTCAAGCAAAGCACTTGGCAGATGGTCAGCACTAGGTAAAGGTTGCTCCAACTCTAGGGTTCAGTGCTCATCTGTTTATAGCCAGAGAGCCAGCACTGTCTGCATTTGCAGATGTTTCTGTGGACATGTAGCAGGTGTGACTAGACACTGGAGTGCACAGAACACTGTTTACCTTTCTACCGAATTGTTACCTATTTATCTACCTGCAATTTCTTGCTTTCTAACTGCTAGGTTGGCAGGAGTTGAGACAGAGATGGGTGCTCACTCCATCGTTCAGTACTCAGGTCTCAAACTGCTGACCTTCCGACCTTCCAGTCATCAAGTTCAGTTTCTTAACTACTAAGCCACTGCAATCCCAGCACTAGATCTAGCTGCAATTATACTTTAGATTGAGATTAATTGGACTTCAATTAGTCATGATTAACTGAAACCCTACTGATTACAATAGTTCTGCACACAGTAGAATCTGAGTCCCAAACCAACTTACTATGCTTTTTAATGAGCTGACATACCTAAGTGTCAGAACCAGATTGGCAGTGGCGGTAGACACATTTGATTTTGTCACTCTGGAATAAAGTTTCTAGTCCGTCACTTTCCGGTGCTGAATAGAGACTCTGTGTTTGGAATGAATATTTATTCATGTCATACATGTGAGCCATTTTCTTTAACATTAGTTGCACAGATATGTTTAACAGGGATTACCCCTTTTGACATAAATAAAACCTGACTTGTATATTGGATCTTGCCGTTACTGATACTAGAATACTGATTTTGTTGTAATATTTTAAAATGCCCCTAGCTTGGAATGATTATTAAACTGTAATTTTTTTTCATGTGAAAATAACGCTTTCTCACCTTTCATTTCTAATGAAGATGAGTTATATAATCAAATATACATTATAGCTGAGAGCCAGCTGCAGCGGAGTTACTAACAGTTAGCTAAATCTGGGGGTTAAATGGTTCAGCAACTGCATTTCCCAGGCAATGATGATTGATTCCAAAATTAAGATATAAAGGAAAACAGATTTTTGTTTGCTGTAGCACTAAGGATTTGATGTGTGTTTTGATGCTCAGAGCTTTGCCTGCAATGCAGTATCAAGCACCTTGCTTTACTTTTCTGGGGAAATATTTGTCATTTGTGATGTTTTCCTTAGCGAGTGCGATAATATTCAATAATTGATTTCTGCACAGGTTAGAAATAATGCATGCTTTCAAAGTCATTGTTTTGTTCTTGTTGAAGTGGATGCAAAGGGAGGTCCAATTTCATTTTGGCTGCTTTATTTCTATAGATTTAGTACTTTATTTATTCTTTGGGTAGATCTAGAAGCTCAGCTGCCATGTTACATGTCAATAAGTACTGTTAGTCCACAAATGCCTCCTGGGACCATGACAAATGAACAAAGATGTAGGTAATTAAAGAATCTTACTCTTTATTGTATCTTAAAAGAGTCGATCATTGATACCTTTTAATTCCAAAATAGATTGTTGCATTAAACTGGGAATAGATTTTGACATAGAGCAGTAGCGTGCTTCTCAGAGGTCTTTAAAATGCTTAGATGTTGAACCAAATGAACTTTGTACCAAATTGCTGCTAATTAAAGAGTTCCCATCTGGATTTCAAGTGCACCACCTGACTGCTGAGCAATGAAGACTATAAGAGGCAATTTATTAATCTGGCAGCAATTTCCTATTGTGGGTTAGTGCAGTATTCTTCTGCCAGCATAACTACACAACAGGGTCTTGGTCTTTATCTGTTAATGTTACAGAGATATATTTTATGTGAACTGAAATGTGACATTACTAAATAAGGAGTTTTCTGATTTAATTCCTCTGAACCTTTGTTTTATTTCAGTAAAAGCAATTACGGTAACTGACAATCTAGTTATTCTGAGTACATAAAATAAAAGTAATAGGTTGTTTATTATCTCTGAATTTTATTGGGGGTTTTAAGATGAAGTTTATTCTTATCTTTTGAAAACAGAATGTACAATCTAAGTAATTAATTAATTTACTGACCACTGAACAAGCGTTGCTACTTAATTGTGTACTTCTGTGCATGTTTTGATGCTTCTTTAGTGACAAGAAGTGTGTAATGTCTTAATTTTACCAATCTGAGGGGAACAGATGACAAAACTTTGTCATAAATTACTGAAAGCAAAACTGTGTCTCTTTTGTCATGGATTCAGGGAAGAAAAGCAAATTAAGAGATGGAAGCAGCCTGTATATCACATTTCCTGCTGAGGCAGCCTTTTAATGGGTGAGTTATTGGCCTCTGAAAAAACAAGAATGTATAATGGAAATGCAGACAGACTATAAAGCAAAAGTGTTCTTGCTTAGATAGTGGGGGCTGTAATTATAGATACGTAAATAATTTTCTATTACCTTGCAAGAGCAAAAGCAAATAAATCTTTGCTACAGCTGTTAGGAAAGAGAGACATACTCTCTGAATTTGCAGAGTGCTCTGTTCTCCCTGGACATTTGCCAAATACATCTAAAATTTATTTTAGTATCATTGATTGATTGCATTGTGTTGGCTGAACCTGTTAGTTATACTATGATCTAATGTACAATTCATTTTTGTATGTCAGTAAAGGTTACCTAATCTAAAATCCACAATTCATATTTTTAATATAAATCTAAATTATAATCAGATGTAATTACTCTAATATTCAATAGGAATGGGTGGTCATTTTATTTAATTTGCATTAAATTGCATATGCTAATTTAATACATTATAAAATTATTTTCTGATTTTGTTTCTAGTCAAATTAAACTGCATATACAAATTTAATATGACAAAGAAACAAAAACAGATTTTTTAAATAATTTATGGAGAATTATATTACATCTTGCCAGAGGCAAACCTGTGGATGGGCTTAACCTGAACATCTCTGATGTTTTTTCTTGTGATTCTTCCTCTTTAAACCTGAAGTGGGCTGCATACTTGTTCAAGTGAAGGACCCACTTTAAAAGGATTGTTCTCTCACAGTTCTTTACTGTGTCTGTAAGAGCAAACCTGTGGCCACACTAAGAACAAGGAGGCAGGAAATCAACATGGAAAGAACTGATATATTGACCACTATTGTATTATCTCTTTAGAAGCAATCCTCATATATGCGAGGTTGAGAAATGATGCTTGGAAAAAGGTCCATTTTCAGCATTTTAGGACTTAGATAAAGGGAATGTTATTCTGGACAATGCTCATGATGTACCCAACCATGTAGAGTGTATAGAGCAAATCCAATACTTCAAACTACTGTATTACAAAAAGTGTGCAGGCCAACTGCTGACTTGGCAAATGCAGGCAGCTAAGATGCTGTTTTGATTTCAGTTTCCCACCTAGCTAGCTTAACAGTGTGACTTCTGCAATCAGAGATCAATGCACAGCATTTTTCTTTAGCATCTTCCTAACTCATTTCATGTTGTGTTTGTTTCATTTTTTGAGGCCACCCATTTTAAGAGCAGCTTCATTAGGACTTTGCCCATCAACTGGACCTTCTTCTCCTAGTCAGAGTGACCATGCAAACCACCCCAGCTTCAGCTTGCAGAGAGGCTTCTTGGTTGTAGTTTTCTTCAAAATTACATTTTCAAAATTGCCCATAGGAGAGACTGAGTCAGCATTTCCTTTCAGCTGTGGATAGTTCTTTTGAACTAGTTTGGGAAGAACAGGAATTGGTCAGCATGTCTTTAACAGTTGCCCTCGATGGGGTTGTAAGAGGGCAGAAAACCTTATCCAAAGTTAATAATGTAAATTAAGTAGCTTTAAATGTATTATTATTATTATTATTATTATTATTATTATTATTATTATTATTATTATTATTATTATTATTATTATTATTATTATTATTATTATTATTATTATTATTATTATTATTATTATTATATTTCAATTTCTATACCGCCCTACTTGGCATAGCCAACTCAGGGCGGTTTACAATACATATAAAATTACAGTAAAATTACAGTTACAAGTTCCTAGACAATATATTAATAAATCATAATAGTCAAAATGTATGCATTTTTTTTGGTTTTATGTTGTTTTTTCTATAGGCTTTAGAGTTGTAACCTTTAAAGGTAGTTTTTAAAGCACTAGAAGATAGAGAATATAATTAAAGCCTTGTTTGTAATTGAGTATTGGGAATGGGAATCTTTTTTGTAGATATGCAAGAGTATTAAAATAATTTTTCTTCTTGTTCAACTAGTTGTAAAAGCAGGAGGGGATTTTGAGAGGCCCTAGTTTCTCAATTATTAAAAACGGGCAAGTATCTCCATTTTGAGGCAAGAATTGTTATATTTCTAGTCCTGGAAGCCTTCAGAGACTTCTTTTCTTGGAATGTTTTCAGTGTATGTGTCTCCCTCCCTAAAGCTTAAGAGAAATATGAAGACATTCCTGCATATTTTTTAAAAGGGTGAAAATGACCATTTCCCCTTCCTGCAATGTGTTTCAAGTGTTTCAGACAGCAGTGATTCAAGTGGCTAAGGTGCTGACTGGAAGGTGGGAGGTCAGCAGTTCGATACCCGAATACTGCAGGACAGAATGAGCTCCCGTCTCTGTCCCAGCTCCTGCCAACCTAGAAGTATGAAAGCAAGAAATTGCAAGTAGATAAATAGGGACCACTTGGGTGGGAAGGTAAACAGCATTCTGTGCACTCGGGTGTCTAATCATGCCTGCCACATGACCATGGAAACGTCTGCAAAAGCAGGCAACGCTGGCTCTTCAGCTATGAAACAGAGATAAGCACTGAACCCGAGTTGGATACAACTGGCTTTTGAGTAAGGGTGACCTTTACCTTTAATGTTTCAAGAGCACACCTCTGTTTCAAACGTGATGTTCCAACAGCTGGTTGGGAATAGTTACAGCACTGGCTCTTTGGCTGTAAATGGAGATGAGCACTGCACCCTAGAGTCAGATACAACTGGCTTTCGAACAAGGGTGACCTTTACCTTTATTAGTGCAAAAGTGTTAAATTGTGGCCTTCTTTTGGGTTTCACACAAACACCAGGTTGGTCACAAGGGGAACAGCATGCCAACGTGGATCAAGCCTAGGGTTTACTTTTAAAAAACATCTTTCTTTTCTACATACTGTATATTTGTTTCATCTTTTGATCAGCAAACTGTCTTGAATACAAACCAGCAGAAAGATAGCATACAACTATGGTACAGAATGCATTAACAATTTTATTATTTTATCAATAATATTTTGTTGTTGTTGTTGAGTCACACAGTCGATTCTGACCCTTTGCAACCCCATGGACAATTGCATTCCAGGCACTCCTGTCCTCCACCATCCTCCTCAACCCGCCCAGCTCTGTGCCCATTGCATCAACAATGCAATCTAGCCATCTCATTTTTGGCCACCCCCTTCTTCTTTTGCCCTCCACCTTTCCCAGCAACAAGGCTTTTCTCAAGTGAATCCTCTTTTCTCAATTGATGTCCAAAGTACTTTAGCTTCATCTTTACTATTTGACCTTCTAAGGAGCAGTCAAGGTTGATTTCTTCTAAGATTGACCTATTTGTTCTCCTCGCTGTCCAGGGGACTCTCAAAACTCTCCTCCAGCACCACATCTCAAAGGCATCTATTCTTCTGCGCTCAGCTTTCCTTATGGTCCAATTCTCACAGCCATACATTACTACTGGAAATACCATTATCTTTATATATCAATATAAAAAATTATTAGAGCAAAAACCGTAGGGACTAATTAAATATTTAGTTATAAAAATACATGTAACATATTCTCTATATAAAATCCACAAACATAAAGTGAATTCTTGGGCCAGTGTTGCATATATACGTTTTACTGGATTGGATCCACAGTATAACTTTGGTTGATTGAAGGGGCTTCCATCTGATTTTTGGGATCCCTTCACAGCTTACCTAATTTGGTAGGGTCTATTGGAAACAGCTTCAGAAAGCCTACTGTGTAAAAGGGTTCTTTCTGTCCTTCAATTGACACAGAATTCACCCACATAACATACAGTTTCTATTTACATTGTAATTAAGTAGCTAACATGAGAGAATTTTAATTAACTGCTGCGGATAAAGCAGTTAGTGCATCCGTCTGTTTGGTAGCACTGGTCTGTTGGGGAGGGGGATATCATGGGGGAAACACTCGGCCACAAATTTGCATGGCAGAATTCATGCACTAGAGCAGGAGTTCCCAACCTAAGGCCCATGGGCCATATCTGGTCAGTGGTGCCATTTCATGTGGTCCCACCCCTCCAAAGGCATTCAAGAAACAAAATGGCCATCCTTGTGAAGCTGTTGGGACAAAATGGCCACCCCCATCTTGCAAGCAGGGCAAAATGGCCCTCCAGGCTGACTGAGAGATTGTGACCCGGCCCCCAGCTTGAAAAGCTTGGGAATCCCCGCACCAGAGAGTGTGCAGCTGATGAGCTGTCAGCTTTACCTGAGGCTATTTTTAAAGGATTCAAATCAGATCAAATTTTTATAAACAGGGACAGGTCATTAAAATGCTTTTTATTTCTCTTTGTCTTTCTCCCTGCAACCATTTTAATAAGGTTTCTAAAACATCTCAAACCATGTGCAAGTGTCGCTCTTAAGCATGTCCTTATAAACATAGACTGTTTTCTATGATTAATAGGCCACTGAGCTGTGGCAGAGAGGACAGAAGTTGTAGTTGCTGATTTCCTGGGCTTGCACACAGTGCTTGCATACACCACACATCCAGAACTGATACTCTGTGATGGGTCTTCCTGTAGCAACACAGATTGGAAGCTTCCCTTCTCCCCTGTTAAACACAAGGAAGAACAACAAAGTTTGAATAGTGTCTCTGAGAGTGTCAATATTGATATGAGAAGAATACAGATGGGTTGCAGAACACTTCAACAATATGCAGAAGACCCAACTTTCTATATAACAAAAATAAATGAATCATCCATTTTGGCAGCATTTGGCTCTGATACAATCTATAAAAGACAATACCCAATGTCATGTGAGTGGACTTTTACTAATACAATGAGGATTCCATGTCATCTCTTCTTACTTTATCCCTCCATACGTCTGGACTAGATTTCTATGGTTTGTCAGGAACAGAGGGAAGTTTTACTGTGTAAAATACATAATACTGAATTACACATAGCCTAGAGTCAATCATTTATACTTATAGGAATGAAAGCAAGCTTACTCTTCAAGAAGACCATCCAAATCTGATTTTTTGTTATCTTTGGGATAGTGTTTGGTGAATATCTGTAGGGCAAGTTCTTCATACTGCTGCTTCTGCTCTTGGGTAAGGCTTTCTAAAGACTCCAGTTTAACAAAAGCTTTTGAACAGGTACCAAATGCTCGGTTCGCACATGCACAGAGTGCCAAAAGAGAATAGATCTCCACTACAGGGATAATGTCTTCATAATCTCTCAGATGAAGGGCTATAAAGAAGAGAACAAGGTCACATATTTTCTTGCAACACTAAGACAGGCAGTCTAAGTGTAACTATTATTTTAATCATTCAAAACTAAATGGTTTACATCTAGTCAATCTGATCCACATTCTTCACATACTCTGACATGAACACAGAGTTCTGCTCATTCTCTAATCAAAACATTTTGGTATAACCCAAAAGCTGCCTTTATGGAAGGAACCTGCCTTCCAATTGAAATGAATGGGGGTATTTGCTAGCATGGGTACAGTAAAGCCTCGGTAATGGAAAACTCAACTTACAGAAGGAAATTCTGAGGAAATGGTGTCGTGATTTATGGGAAAAACATGCGATACGGAAAGTTTTTTGGGCGTTCTGACATTTCCCAGGGTGAAGGGAGGGTGTTTGGAGCATTTCCACTCCAGTTTTGAAAATTCTTGTCACTTTTTGGCTCCGGCAGAAGCTTCCCCCACAACCAGGAAGAGCTGTAAATCCCCCCCCCCCCGAACAGCTGATAGGCAAGGACTTTTCCTTGCCACCCTGGGTGTGGAAGTGGGACTGTGTATTGTTTTTAATTTTTGTGGTAGAATTTTGATGATCTTTTAACTTTGATGCTTTTATTGGTGTAATTGTTCTTATGTCTTTAATTTTATTTTTAGTGTCTTGTAAGCCGCTCAGAGTTGGGTTCTCCCGATTGGGGCGGGGTATCAAGTGTAATAAATAATAATAATAATAATAATTACCAGGGCTGGCCACTAGATAGCACTAATGGAAATGTGATGAATACAGTATGACTAGGAAAAAAAATCAGCTCCAAAGCTCACTAAAAAGCCAAAAAACCCTTGTTTTTTCTGTTCCAAACTCTTTCTAAAGTGCACTTTGGAATTTTTTGCTGTGTTTTCACCACTTTAGAGTTTTGAACAGAAAAATTACATTTTTTGTTCTTTTCTAACCTCCAGAGCTTTTTAAAAATTTTCAATGCATTCCTATGGGAAATTATGTTTTGCGTTATAGAAAAATTGCTTTACAGAAAATGTCCTGGAACAGATTAATTCCATAATCTGGGGTTCCATTGTATTCCTATTTATTATTATTATTATTATTATTATTATTATTATTTATTCAATTTATATGCCGCCCTACTCGGTGCAACCGACTCAGGGCGGCTCACAAAACTCACAAATATAACATTCAACACTATAATCAATTAATAAAACATTTCAGCAACACTTCAAATAATACAAAATCAAAATCAAAAACATATCAGAAATCCCCAATCCCCAATCACAGTTACAGTTCAAAATCCCCAGAGTCCCCAATCATAATTACAAATTACACAATATCACCCTAACCCTAACCCTAACCTCCCTGAACTGTAAAACTAAACGGATTGAGACTAAATGGATTCATAGTAAAGGCTAAAAGGTTTTGATAAATCTGTTGAAGTGGCTAATGCCCACCACTATCAGCAAGGCAAAGTTTTGCTTATATAGTGTCAGGAGGCTGGAAGGGTGAGAACAGGGTCAGTGAGATGGTGTCAGCACCTGCCAAAATTCTTTCCCCCAGGATGAGGGCTATTTAGACTTCCACAGCTCCAAACTCCAGCCCTGTAACTAGTGCGTTATCCCCTCTGATAATGATCTCCATATGATGAGCCGTGGAAAGTTTGAGTGTGTGTATGGCAGCGTTGAAAAATAGTTTGGCAAGATAGTTGACCAGTTGGTAAGCAAGCATATTCCAAAACTCCTTTAGAATAAGACCTACGACGGTCTTAGAGTTTATTTGAACAAAAGGCAAAATACTGATGCAAAAAGCAAAGCATCACAGAATTCAGGAATAACATCTGGTTCAGCAAAACTAAAATGAAATATCCCATTCCTGGGCTATCAAACTTCTAAATCTCTCTCTATCGCCATTCTGTTCCTAAACGCAATATCCTACCTAGTATTTTAACTGGAAAACAAAAACCACAATATTTCTAAGAGTAACTTCTCACTCTGTGAGCTGAAAAATCCTAAATCTCAAGCTTAGGGAATTCTGTCTAAGTGCGATAGTTGAAAAATAACCTATCAGTCAAGGTTGCAGATTTTCTTCTAAGTGTGGCGGCTCGTCTCCTTTCTCCTGGTTATCTCCAAAAAAGGGATGGCCTTTTGAGGCCACATCTCACTTTTTTAGAAGTCCATCCTCTAGCTTCTCAGGAATGTGCTCCCTTGAACTTCAAAGGCTTCCACAGCAACTCTAAAAGTCCTTCTCTAACTTGGCTTAGACTGCCCTTTTTATAGGGTTTTACAAGGTGTTTTGCACCTGTTTTCCCACGGTAAAGTGAAGTCCTTGGGATTAGAGCATTATCTAGGGATTACCCCTACCCAATGTCAAGGTCACCCTTCCCCCACTCTCAAGGTCAAGGCTGCCCTTCCCCCACTCGTGGGCAGGTGAACCCTTGGGGTCAAAGTGTGTGAATTTGTGTGGGTTGCTTCTGGGTAAATTCTTCTCCTAATAATAAAATGAGCTGCTAGAGGCTCTGTTTAAACTTGGCACAAAGCCCTCCTCTTCTGGAATTCAAAACAATAACAGCTTGAAACATATAGGTGCATCAATGGGCAGCCCAATATTACTTCCCAACTTACTAAACGGAACTGAATATATTTGCTAAAGGGCTAGGTGTCTAACTGAGAGGAAAATTAAACAGTGAGCCTAAGGAATTCAGTGAGCTATGAATCCGAAGTGAAAAAAGACACTGGCTGAATTCCTGTTGCTTAGTATTACAAAATTCCTAACGTTCACTCTATTCATTTCTGGTAAAGACTCCTGAATGTGATTCTCAAGGGTGGCCACACACAATTTTTTAAAAAATTATTATTACTTATATTTACTATCCCGCTCCAATCGGGTAAACCTGACTCTGAGCGGCTTACAGATTAAAATCATAGGTTAAGCCTATGGTAATAATAATTCATCTTAAAACTTAATGCTTAAAACTTTAAAAATTCATAAAAACATTAAAACAGCACCAGAAAATTAAACTGAAACTGTCCCCTAGACCAACCACCCTACATGTGATCCCCCATTCCTGTGTCCCCACACTTGTTCTGCCAGCCAGGTTTTTAAACCCTTCCGAAAGGGCAGGAGCTCTGTCTGCAGACGCAACTCGATTGGTAGAAGGTTCCAGAGGGCTGGGGCGGACACGGAGAAGGCCCTCCTCCTAGTGCTAGAGAGGTGCGCCTCTCTAGCCGATGGAATAACAAGGGAGCCTCTCCGATCCGCCCTGGTGGGACGGACAGATGTTCTCGGGATAAGGCGGTCTCTTAGGTATCCTGGCCCACTACCATGTAGGGCTTTAAAGGTAATAACCAGCACCTTGAATTGCACCTGGAGACATATTGGCAACCAGTGCAGCTCCCGAAGTAGCAGCGAGGCATGAGCATAACGCCTGCACCCCGTCAATACCCGGGCCGCCGCATTTCGGACCAGCTGGAGTCTCCAAATGGTCACCAAGGGCAGCCCCATGTAGAGTGCATTACAATAATCAAGTCTGGAGGTGACCAAAGCATGTGTGACCATGAGCAAGGCGTCCCGGTCTAGGAGTGGGCGTAACTGGCGTATTACACGAAGTTGTGCAAAGGCCCTCCTGGCCACACCTGCCACCTGTTCTTTGAACAGTAGTCGTGAGTCCACAATACTGAGCATCACAGTGGGGACCTTTTATTTGTTGGTTAGGAATGTACTGATAGTTATGAATTTTCTCATACCAAGCAAGAGAACCTTCATAATAAGAAGAAATAACCCTACCTGTCTTCATTGCTGTATCTACATAACCTTCATAGAGCTGCCTTTGGGCAAGGATGAAAAAATGCCAAGCTTCAGCTCCCCGCCATGCATTATCAATCAGACGACTGTCTGAAGAAAGAACATCTTCCTCTAGCAGGCCAGCTAATGCTGATGTAGCCTGGAAATAAAGATATGAGGGAAGAAGACAGGAAAGCAACTTAATTTTCTATACATCTAAGTTACTATGTCTACTTTGTACAATATTAAAAAAAGAAAGTTCCTATATGAGATGTCATTGGTACATTCCGTTTCTGCACATACAAGGTAATGCTTTTGAAGGTGAACACATGAACTGAAATCCTGTTCTGTACGTTATGTTGCATAAGGCTAATGATGTCATCAGCTGCAGTGATTTTTTTTAATGAAAGATTTCTGGCTCCTAAAGAATCCCTTTCATTATTTGTATAGTTTTTATGATGTTTTTTCTATATGCATTGGTTGTCAGAGTGTGTTATGTTGGGGGGTGTTTCTTGTTTTGTAAGCTGCCCATAGCCTTGGCAAGGGGCCGGCTAAACAAGTCAGAATAAATAAATAAATAAATAAATAATGTTGGATACCATGGGATGCAAAAATGACACTTTAACTACTGAAAATTGCCACTGCTGGATGACTTTACTGCCAGTCGTGACATTCAGTAAGAAAAGACTTCCTCCAAGTGTCCCACAGCTCTTAAGTGTCCCACAGCTCTGATGATGAAAGGTTTTCATGGATGCCTCAGGGCAGATGTGGCAGTGGGGAAAATCATCACAGTTCATGACATCACCTACCTTTTGTGGCATAACTTACACAAACAGGATTTCAACCTGTGACTTCTAACTGTGAAATGTTATTGGCAGAGCTTGGAACATTGTTTTTATAAAGCAATAGGTGCCATTCACTAGGGTTTTTTTAAGCAATGGTGCACTATTTATTTGTTGTTTTAAGATTAGTACATTAGTCCTATGAATTATCAATGTATTAATATTTTTAATTTAAAAGACATTTTAAAAATAAAGCCCCGCAGATTTACAAGTAATGTTAATCATGATGTGAAAAAATGAGAATCACATGAGCATTCAAGGCAGTCCTTTGCAAAATTAACATCATTACCCCATTGTTACCCCAAAACATATGGTATTACAAATCACTGTTGTTGAAACATATTATTTCCAAGCTATAGTTACCAGTTGTTGGAGAAATTCCTTCTGCACGAATTCTAAAGGAAGGACATGTGATGTTCCTGCTTATCATTCATAAAATCTTTTCCTGAATCTGTTATCTTTGTGAATTTGTTTTCTAAATTATGTCATAAATAGCCCAGTACTGGAGAAAAACTATTAGAAAAATTGTCATCAGTACTCAAAATATTTTTCTTAACATTAACTTGAAAGGTACGGACTTGCTTTCATATCAGAAGGTCATCAGACATTCCATACTATACCTCTGATGCCTTCCCTTTTACTTTCCCCCTCTGTGCATTTTTCATTTGTTCATGATACTGCTCCACAAGTAAAGCTGACATGACATACAGCTTTTTAACACGCAAAGGTTTGGTCCTCCTTTCAGCCTCTTCATCTGAAATCTAAAAGAAAAGAGACCAAAATGGTATTATTTTTTAAAAAATATATAAAATGTGTTATGTTTGTTTTGAGAGTCACCTGGACCGCAAGGAAAACAAATAGGTCAATCTTAGAAGAAATCAACCCTGACTGCTCCTTAGAAAGTCAAATACTGTAGTAATGATAAAGCTGAAGTACTTTGGAGATCAAATGAGAAGAGAGGATTCGCTTGAGAAAGCCTTGATGCTGGGAAAGATGGAGGGCAAAAGAAGAAGGGGGCGGCCAAAGATGAGATGGCTAGATGGTATTTTAGACACAATGGGCACAGAGCTGGGTGGGTTGAGGAGGATGGTGGAGGACAGAGGTGCCTGGAGGACAATGGTGCATAGGGTCGCAAAGGGTCGGAATCGACTGTGTGACTAAACAACGTTTGTTTTCTTTTTGCAACTTGCAGTGAAAATCAAAAACAAACAAGACAGATTATATGGAATCAAATAGTTTTAAAGATTATTTTCTATGTCTCAGCCAGACTTGGTACTGCTCTAGAAGGTTGAAGGGGATCTCTTGATATAGAAGCATCATCTCCCATCCCCCCCCCCCCGCGCACAAACACAAATGTGAAACCTGACACCAACCATTAAACTTCCAGTAAATCCAGGTAACACCAACTTTTAAACTCCTTCACGGTAACATTACCTTGAACATGAGCTTAGCAGCTTCAAAGAAATAGTTGGCTTTACGATACAACTCAACAGCATCCAGGGGTTTGTTTTTTTCCAATAACTGAGATGCATATCGAGCAAGCAGGGAACCAATCTCTTTCATATTGTATTGCTTAGCCAGTTCAACTGCTTTACTCCACTAAAAGAAAAGGTGAAAACAATTAGTCAATTGCCTACAAGTTCAAATATAAATCAATGGCTCAGTATTTTAGGCAAAAGTTCTTTGCTACTGGAACAAATAGTTTCATCACTGGGATTTCAAGGCCACTTGTAAATCCAAAGTTCTGCTGACAGTCTAAAATCTAAGGCTAGTCAAAAACAAACAAACAAACAAAACCTAAAAGAGCCTCCACTGTTATTTTTTGTAGCAAAACAGGGTTATAAATGTTCCTAACCTTACCCTGCCCCTCAAGTAAATGAACAACAATTTAGTATAGCTAAGACAATGTCACTAAAAATATATAATAACACATGGAATTATAATATATGCTCACAGGTGGTTCCTGGGATTTTTGGAGTTTCCTCAGGGTTTGGGAAGTACTGGAGGATGCTGGATCACAGAACTCCCTTAAACTCCCTCCTTTTCAGGACTCAGGGCAAGGGTAGACTTCCAAGACTTCTACAATCCAGCCCTGGAAAGTTGTGCTTTCTGCCTGAGAAAGTCCCTTTATCTCTCTTCCGTTCAAGGACAAGTCATGAGAGATTTGGTTGTAGTGTGGTAAAATCCAATTCTTAATTTGTAAGCAGGTACAGGTGGTGCTAAAACCCCTTATTCCAGGACCACACCAAATTTGGACTCAATGCTTCCAATTGTCTTTATAGAAGAATTTTTTTGAATAGTAGCCGTGTTAGTCTGTGGTTCAGGCATCTCAGAAAACAAAACAAAACAAAATAAAGTAAAATAAAAAACACAGTAGCACTTTAAAGACTAACTGCTATATTTTCACTGTTAGCTTTCGTGGATCAAGTCCACTTCATCAGACAAGGAATGAAACTTACAGGCATGTTCTTATATACCAAATTCAGGAGGTCGGCGGGAGAAGGGTTGGTGTCAAGCAAGATGACAGTGCTTGCTTGTCTGTCATCTTGCTTGACACCAACCCTTCTCCCGCCGACCTCCTGAATTTGGTATATAAGAACATGCCTGTAAGTTTCATTCCTTGTCTGATGAAGTGGACTTGATCCACGAAAGCTAACAGTGAAAATATAGCAGTTAGTCTTTAAAGTGCTACTGTGTTTTTTATTTTACTTTACTTTGTTTATTTTGTTTTGTTTTGTTTTCTGAGATGCCTTTATAGAAGAGACCTTGTGCGGCCTCCCCCTTTTTATTGGAATAAAGAATAAAATGAAGTCCATAAAGCAATCCGTTGTTTTATCAAACAAAGCATAGCCAAACTTGAAAGAAAAACTTGGCAAAACAGAACTAAAATAAAGCTTCTTCTGGGTAAAATCTAAGCTAAAAAGCATCCTAGTTTCTAGCAAACTAATTTCCTAGATGCAAAGCCTATCTAACACTTTGTCTAGTAAAATAAAAAAACACAGTATCTTCAAAGTCTGAAGATACCCAGAAATTTGGCAAAGTATGAAAGTCAGAATATTTCTAAGTAATCCGTCTTCGATTTCTGGTCTAAGTCAGATGAAGACGTAGCCTCCCTTCTCTCTGATAAGATTGAAAGGGCCAGCCAGTCTCGGCCTCATCTGCTTCAGATGTCCATCTCCAGTTCTCCTGGAAAATGTTGTTTCAAAGATCAAAGGCTCTTGCTGTATCTGAAGAAGTCCCCTTTTAACTGGGCTAGAACTGCTCTTTTTATTCCCACCTTAGGAACGTCAAGTGACCTTAAACTAGATCAAGAGATAAGAATTCTGTTATCTCTGTAAGATCTCCTAAGGTTGCGTTACCAGGATCTGACCTTAATCCTGGTAAGGTGCCAAAACTTTTGCCCCCCCCCCCAAAAAAAAAGTGGGTGGGTCACCTCTGAAGTTCAAAGGGTATGAACTTACGCTGAGGTGGGTCTGGGTAATTTCTCCCTTAATGCTTAAAGGAGCCTCTAGGGGCGCTCATCTCAGTGATGTAATGCTTCACTGGGAAATCTCAATGCAAAGCTGCACAGAGAAGTTTCGTTTCTCCGAACGAAAAGTTGCTGTGATTAACTGAATCACAGTGACACATCTTTAATTTCTTAATTAAAGCTTCCAAATTCATTACATATGACATTTTATATTTTGTTAAATAGTGGCCAAATACATGTTATGGATGAAAATTGTATAAACCTTGAAATTATTTCATTATGTTTTAAATCTTGTTATTGGGCATGTTTGTTTTGAGTTGAATGCTTCAATGATGTAAGGACATGTTGATCCAGGAAATTACAGCTCCTCTCATTTGGCTCTGCCATGTCAAGCTACCACAAGCGCTATCTCCCCTCTTCTTTCACACACTAAATAAATAAACAAATCTCCCCTCTCCTTTCACACGCTGACTGCTTATTTAATGTTTAGGACAAAAATGCGTGAAATGACACATCTGTGATAAGGTGTGTTAATGTCTCAGTATGTTCGTTTAATGCAGAGGTGCCCAAACTATGGGCCGTGGCACCATTCCATCTGGCCCGCTCCCGGAAGTAGAAGTAAAAAATGCCTGCATGTGTGCATGCATGTTATACTTCTGCTTCTGGTGGGAGGAACCACGTAACAGGTACGCTCAATCACACAGCCAGCCTGCGGCACTAAAGGTTTGGACAACCCTGGTTTAATGCTTCTGCCCATGTGGATTCTCTGAATACCAGTACAGTAATACCTCGGATAACGCTAAAATCGCATAACGTTAAGTAATCTGGGGAGGAGAATTGGATTGAATAACGTTAAGGTCCTATGGGATGGATCGGATAACAACCGCTAAAGCCTGTGCGGTTACAATGTATCTCTATGGAGCTTTAACGTTATCTCATCCATCCCATAGGATTTTAACATGCATCGGATAACACTAAAAATCGGATAACACCAAGGCTTGTGGAACCAAGTCATTGCTTTATCCGAGGTATTACTGTATTTCTTTGCATGGCTAAAGACACTGTAATATGTGTGATCTGCATCAGAGAATCAGCACAAAAGGGTGGGGGAAAATGTTACTGAACCAAATGATATTCCTACTAAACCTCAGTAACAGTTTTTAGGAAAACAAAAAGATGTCTGTGTTGCCCTCAGACATAGAACTCAGTAAAGTCTTAAACAAGACTCCTAGTATATCATGGCTGTCTTGGAGACCAGATATGATAAAAACACAAGGAAAAATGATATTGAAATACATTACTAAGGTAATATATTAAAGAAGCTCCCAGTGCAACAAGTCCCACATTGTACTTATAGTTCTACCTGATTGAGATTTACACAGATATCCACTGCATCCTTTGGTCTGTTACACTTGAGAAAGGCTGTTACAGCTTGTTCACACATGCCCACTGTAACAAACTTATGGGCTATATCCTGCAAAAGACATCAAAAGTATCAATAGTTTTCAGAAGACATCCTTAAACTGTAGTATTAAATACTGTAGCAACTGTAGGAACAAATAGCAGTGTCCTTTTACACTTTAAATACTAGCACATTCAGTGCAAACCAACAAGTAGCTTATTGAAAGTATCCAGAGGCAAAACGTTTTACCATGCAATGTAAACAGTTTAATCTCATCACCATCTTCTCTATATCTCATTATTTGTGCTCTTGACATTTGATACCATGTGAAAAATGGTAAAATGAAATGTTGTTCTTGCTTTCTGGCTCAAATCCTGTTGCCATAAGCTATGCCACTTAAGGCTGATGATGGTGGCAGCAGCAGCATTTTTTTTGGAAATTAAACAATTCTGATATCCCCCCACCCCAACAAGGTCCCACGGCTCCTTTGTAATTAGTTTCATCACTGGAAAGGCACTGGAGGCCAAAGGATGGGAAATCTTTAATGGCCAAAATTGTCACCCCATTAGTATGCTAGATGGTGGTTTTTAATTTTTTTTTTTAATTAAAGACATCCTCCTTCTGTCTAGTGTCCCCCAAAGGTTTCCCAGTCATGCAAGGGATTACTCAGAACATGTGGAACTTTATAAAGGATGAAACAGAAATGTTTAATTTCTGAAAATGTGTAGTTCCTGCTGATGTTAACAGTCTTATGCATCATAACGTAAGCAACGGTCAGCCAATATGACATTTTCTTTATACCTGCTGCCCTGTCTTTTTTAAACTGCAGTTGACATTCTTCTGCATTTGATACTTCATTTCAGAATCAGACTATTAGATGAGGTTTTCTTCCAAATGGAAATAATTGTCAAAATAAGGAAAACCTTATCATACAAAAAATAAGTCTGAGTTTAATGGGTCTTAAACCAGTTTATGTATGTATTGGAATAATCATAACATGTAAACTTTCTGGACTTACTGGAAGTAACCTGTTGTTTTCTGGAAGTGAGTTAGCCAAATCTTCTAATGCTTGATAATCTTCTAACATATAGTAACATTCAGCCAAACGTGCATGGTTTCTTCCTTGTACATAATATGGAACAGCATTTGACCTATGAATAAATAATAGAAATAATAAAATGAGAAATGTCTGATTATCTGTTGACATCACCATCTTACTATAGGCACACTATAAGCACATAGAAATTGCATAAACCGTCACTTTTATTAATTTGCTAGCATTAGTGTTGGAACAGAATGAATATTTATAATAGTGGTAAACTAGGAAAAAACTGGATAGCTTTTATGTTTTACTTAACAAAATGAAACAATTCAGTGCCCAGTTTTTCCCAAATGGAAACATTCATTAAAATTACTGATAAACATAACTGGAGAGCTACGTGGAAGATGGCACTGTTTCAAGTCTATTGCAAAATACAAAACTTTTAAGAGGATTAATTCTCATCCTAAACACTATGCAACTATAATATAGTGGTACCTCGGATAACGTTTACCTCATATAACACTAAAATCGGATAACGTTGGGGAATTTGAGGCAAACATTTGCATCGCACAACATTAAGATAACGTTGTGATGCAAATGTTTACCTCAAATTCCCCAACATTGATCTCTGCCCCAAAGCCTGCAGGGTTGGCAAGAGAGATTCTCCCTGCCCCCCCTGCTGAAACAACAGGGTGGGCAGGGCAAATCCCTTGCTGTTAGGTTTGCCTTGCCGTTAGGTTTGCCTCACTGTTAGGTTTGGAGAAGCACCGGTTTCCCAAGGGGAAAGGGCTTCTCTGGCAGGGATTTGCCTTGCCCACCCTGTTGTTTCAGCAGGGGGGCAGGGTAAATCTCTCTCCCTAACAGAGTTGGTTTGTCTTTGGCTGGAGAAGCCCTTTCCCAAGTGAAGCAAACCTAACAGCGAGGCAAACCTAACAGCGAGGGATTCACTTTGCCCACCCTGTTGTTTCAGCAGGGGGTGCAGGGCGAATCTCTCTCTCTAATAGTGCTGGGGAAGGGCTTCTCTGGCCAAAGGCAAACCAGCGAGAGATTTGCCCTTCCCCCGCTGCTGAAACAACAAGGTGGGCAGGGCGAATCCCTTGCTGTTAGGTTTGCCTTGCTGTTAGGTTTGGAGAAACATGGGTTTCCCAAGATGAAAGGGCTTCTCTGGCCAAAGACAAACTAACAGCGAGGGATTTCCCAAGCCCACCCTGATGTTTCAGCACGGGGAGGACAGGGTGAATCCCTTTGCCTTTGGCCAGAGAAGCCCTTTCCCCTTGGGAAACTGGTGCTTCTCCAAACCTAACAGCAAGGCAAACCTAACAGCAAGGGATTCACCTTGCCCACCCTATTGTTTCAAACAAACCTAACAGCGAGGCAAACCTAACAGCGCTCACCGTTTCAACCCCCAACCGAAGTGGCAATAACAGAGTGGATGCGCCCATTCTCTCCCCAACCCAGCTGGCGCTTGGCTCCCTACAACTTCCTCTTTGGAAAGGGAACAGGACTTTTTTTAAATGTTGTGCAATCAATCCATCGCACAACGTTAAAAACCGGATAACGTTAAGACTTGTGGAACCAAGTCTTAACGTTATCCGAGGTACTAGTGTAGTTTACACGTTCCATTTATGGCCATACCATTTTTGTCTATCAGCAAAGTAATCCCCAATTTCATTGTGTGCTAGTTCAAGAAGATTATCATCTCCATGTCCGGAGCCTGTCTGCAGGAGCTGTACTACTCGAAATCCATTTCCTAGTTTGAGTCGTAAATCAACGGCAAGATCTCTGCAAATATCACAAATATACAACTTTAGTAAACATACTGGGCTGATTTAAGGATTACAATGACTGGAAATCTTCTGAATGTTCTAAGGCTTATACATTGTATTTGCCAGCATATAAGATGCATCAAAGTACAGTAAAACCTCACGTAAAAAGTGCCTTGCTTAGAGACTAACTCGCTTAAAGAGCAGAATTTTCTCTGAATGGTCCCTTCGCTTAACAACTAAAACCAACCAAAAACTCACTTAACAAGTAAATTAGGGTTTGCAATCCTCCCCACCAGAAGTCACAATTGGTCACTTACAATGGTGTTTCACTTAAAAAGCAAACTTACTTAAAGAGTAATCCATGGAACGCATTATGCTCTTTAAGCAAGGTACCACTGTATAAGACACACCCCAGTTTTTATACACATTCTAAAGGGAATAAATAATTTTCTACATTTTTTTCATGAATTTCTAAAATTAACTCCATGTGGGGAAGAAGGATCCTTTAAGCCTGTTCCCCCACCCCACCTTCCTCGCTTGGTGGTGGGATGCGGGGGAAAGAAGGATCTTTTAAGTCCATCCCCCCATCCCATTCTCCCCTCTTTCAGGAGGAGGCTGGGGAATCAACCAAGATTCAGCCTGGAGAAGATTGCTCCTTTAGGAGCCTCTTGCCCAGCCAATCCCACCCACAGCCGATGACCACCAGGAGGCAGGGAAGGCGGGATCGGCTGGTTAAGAGAGCTCTTTTGGAAGCCACCCTTCGACTGGCTCCTAGTAGTCAGCGACGGCTAGCTGCCAAACCTCACCAGGGGGGCCCTGTTACTGGCGTGTAACACACACTCTGTTTTTCTGGTGTATTTTGAGGTGCGGAAGTGTGTCTTATATGCTGGCAAATATGGTAAATACAAGCTTCAGGCCCTTTTGAAAGGGTGCATTTATAAGGGTGAGTGCTACACTGACCAGACTTGCCTACTCCAAGTTGAAGAGAAGTCCTCCTCATGAGGAACCTGAGAAATTGGAGGACATGAAAGTTGGTATTCTTCTAGAAAATGCAGGCTTCTCTGTCGGTGCCTGAGAATGACTGGCCAGGAGTGGAGAGGGCAGTGTTTGCCAGCAATAAGAGTAAAACCTGCAGTTTCTCTCTTCCAAGTTCCCTGGTACTATGCTAATTGGAACATGATAATTATCCTATGGAATTACCTTCTGTCCATGTCCAGATACATTCTCTCAGCTTCTTCAAATCTCCCAAAGTAAACTGCTACTTCAGCTTGCTTCAGTGATTCACTCTGTAGGTTGCGAAGGCGCTTTACAAACTTAATACCTTGATAATTTTTGTAGCGTACAAATGCTTGCTCAGCAGTAGGAAGATCAAGCCTCTGCAGAGCTGTTTCTGCCAAAAGGCGCCTATTTTAAAAGATTGCATATGATTTACCAACAAACAATTTAATGGAAGCAGTCTCCATCATTTTTACAGAACACATTCTGATTCTATTGGATACAGGTTCTTGTGACGGAGTCAACTGACCTGTATATTAATTGTGCCCTTCAGAGCCACTGATTTCATCTGTACAGTATTCATGGCAGAGTTTATTAGGAAAGCTGTGGAGAAGAAGCCCTTTACTAGTGTCTCTCAGAAGTCTATGTCCAATGTCTCAGGGATGAACGTGAAAGTTGCCCTTGCAAAAACAAATGTCTATAGAGAAAGCTCTGAATGCAGACGTTGTGAAAGGCAACTTTGGTTCTAGTGTTGGTCTACTGGAAATTCCTCAGAATCACATTAAAGTGGCAATCTGGATATCAGAGCAGATATAGAGGCACATTTACTGGAACGATTTATTATGGAAAGCTGTCAATCGGTTTGGGAGCACTCAGCCATTGTCTGTAAAAACTCATCAACTAAACAGAAAGAAGAGCTGTAGGAAATGCTGATGTAGCGCTATATAGCGCTATATATAGTGCTATATATAGTTTGATGAACAGTCGCCTCAAGCATATTCTCCTTTCATTTCCTAGAATCCCAGAATGAGTGCTTTTCTCTAGAAATCCCTCTCTAAGGTAAAGAGAGAAAGGAAAGTAGATAAACTCTTGCCATTTATTACTACTAATTCACTGCTAGATACTACAGATATTCCTGGGATGGATGCTTTGTCCTCTGCCATGGATGGATTTAAACTTCACACACACCTCTCTCACTCTCGGCAGAAATAGCTATCAAAGTTCTCTGCATCCAAATTGCTTTGCTCCAGTGGGACACTGCTTTCTTTATCTCTGCTTCAGAATCTGGCAGGTATTCTTTCCTAGGGCCAGTATCTGTCAAGTAAGGCTTTTGTAGAAAAGTGAGCTACTGCTCTTTGGGTCTTCAGTTGAAACTACGGTAGATGCATGTTGGAGAGATGCTTGTTTAGCAACAGCCAAAGTGCTTCTCACAACACTCTTACTAGCTTCTGCTTTATATTAGTATTGTATTATTATGGGCTTAACCTATGTTTTTAATTTATATGTAAGCCGCCCAGAGTCGGGTTTACCTGATTGGGGCGGGATAACAAATAGGAGTAAATAAAATAAATAAATAGCTGACTGTTCAAGAACAAATTGCTTTTAACCTAGGGTTCCAGCTTCATTTTTTGTATAGTTTCTCAATTATGTTCTGATTCCTTCCCACTATTAAATAGACTTACCCGGCTCACTACAAGAGTCTCCCTACCCATGACAGCGTTTCAAAGTCAGATGTAGATCAAGAGACTGAATAGTGAAATGGCTTCAAACTGTCATTTTACAGGTACAAATTTATATCTAATTTGATTAGACATTAGGAAGAATGAAACCAAATGTTCACCTGGACTTACATAGGTGATATACTTAATACACTTAATTATACACTTAATACACATAATTATCGTTCCTTCAAATTGCTATTTAGTAGTTCTTAAAATGGGTATTTAACACTATCGTAAGACCTTTTTTAAAACATGTGGTGGACACAAATGCAAACTTAGTTAGTAAACTGTTATTTTATTAATTCATAAATTACTCTAAAACTGGATACCTTTAAAAATGATTAAAAATGTTCCTGTTCAAGGAGGCCTTTCAGGGCATTGTTCCCTTATCAATAGATTAGACAGTTAGGTTCAGTTTCGATGTCCTCACACCCAGATGGGTGGTATATAAATTCAATAAATAAATAAATAAACTCTAGGACTGAAGTGGCTAAGACACTGACTGGAAGGCGGGAGGTCAGCAGTTCGATTCCTGAGTACTGCAGGACAGAATGAGCTCCCGCCTTTGTCCCAGTTCCTGCCAACCTAGCAGTTTGAAAGCAAGAAATTGCAAATAGATAAATAGGGACCACTTCAGTGGGAAGGTAAATATTGTACTGTGTGCTCCGGTGTCCAGTCATGCCTGCCACATGACCATGGAAACGTATGCAGAAGCATACAGTACTGGCTCTTCAGCTTTGAAAAAGAGATGAGCACTGAACCCTAGAGTCAGATACAACTGGCTTTCAAGTAAAGGTGACCTTTACCTTTACCTAGTATGAGTAAATATACACATAATACACATTAATAGTAGCAGCAGGGAAAAAAGAATATTACCAAAGCCTTGGATGTGAGTTTTCTTCAATGAACTGGGTAGATTCTGCAATCCCTGCTTCCTTGAGAATGGCTTGAGCATCTCGTAGTGATCTAATTTCAAAATTAAGTATGTCATCCTTATTGGGATGTTCAGGATTCTGTAAAATATGCAAAGATAGATTTATGTTGCATACTGTTTGTTTCTATTAAAAATGATATATTTTACAAATCTCACAGATGATTGTTCATAGAAGAATCATTACTTACCTTTAATATTTCATCCAGTAATACGGATTTAATTTCTAAATCTTCAAAGTTGCAAATGTATCCAGATGTCTGAATTGGTTCCTTAAAGTATAGTTAATATATTTTATTTATTTTATTCAATTCACATACTGCGCATCTGGTATACATACTACTCTGGGCAGTTTACAATATAAGGATTAAAAACACATGAAATAGAAAAAAAAGATAATAAAAATAATACAAAAAATAATACATAATACAAATAATAGTAATAAATAATAAAAAAGGCAAAACAAACATAACCCTAATCATAAATTATATTTTAAAAAATCAGATTAATTGGCAGCATCACTTTAAAATTCATGGTTTTGCTTCATCAATGAGCATCAGTATCTGAGGTTATAACCAAAACCAGCGTTTCCCAAATTATGTTCCATGGAACACTGGTGGAATTCAATTCGCAGAATCTTAAATCAGTTCCTCAAAGCACTGATTAGCCAAGGTACTGACTTAGGCTTCTGGCAATTGAAGTCCACCAGTGTTCCACGGAATATTGTTTTGGAAACACTGACCTAAACAAAGATATCCCAAAATTTATTTATTTATTTATTTAGATTTATTATCCCGCCCTAATCAGGCGAACCTGACTCTAGGCGGCTTACAGAAATTCATAAATTAAAACCTTAAGGTTCATAAATTACTTAAAAGTCAATTAAAAAAGAATTAAACCATGAATTTACAAAAATCTAAAAGATTTAAAAAGGTTAAAAGGTTTTAAAAGATTTTAAAAGTTTAAAAGAGTGAGGGAGGGGTGGCTGTCCCATCATATCAGCCACCCAACATGGGACCCTATGTTCCTGGACCCCCACACCTGCCCTGCCAGCCAGGTTTTTAGGCCCTTCCAAAAGGGCAGGAGCTCTGTCTGTAGACGTAACTCAGTTGGCAGGAGGTTCCAAAGGGCCGGGGCGGCCACGGAGAAGGCCCTCCTCCTGGTGCTAGAGAGATGCGCCTCTCTAGCCGATGGAATGATAAGAGAGCCTCTCCGATCCGCCCTGGTGGGACGGACAGATGCCACCCTAAAGAGGTAAGTTTTTAAGCGTTTCTTAAAAGATTGAAGGAAGGGAGCAAGGTGTATTGCTGGAGGCAAGACCACTCCCATGAGAAGCAGGAGCACAATTAATTCCTGGTCACAGTCTTCAGGGTTTGGGACCAGCAACCATAGTACTTGTGAGGAGAGAGTCAGATGGGCAGCAGAACTCTGGAAGAGGTGCTCTAAGAGGTAACAAGTCCCCAAACCATTTAGGACTTTGTACACTAGTACTAACACAGGCAAGAAGTGGATGGGCAACTGACCAGAATTGAGGAGATAAGATTGAACTCTTTTAACATACGATCAATCTGGCTGCCGTATTTTGGATCCACTGAAGTTTCTGAACCATCTTCAAAGAATGCCCCATGTAAAGGGGATTACAGGAATCAGTCTTGCAGACTATGTGTACATGGACCCAGACTGATAGGGACTACGATCAAGGTAAAGGCACAGCTGAGCAAAATGCCGAAGCTGAAAAAGGACAGAGCAGGCCACAGCAGCTACCTGCTGTTCTAACCCTAACGGGGTAATATTTCTCACACTAGGTCAGGTAAAAGGAACTGCAGAATGAACTTGCCAAAAGGTGGCTTCATTTTAGCAGTTTCATGTCTGGCTAAGACACAGAAGGAGGAGGCTAGGATGTAAGAAATGCTAATGAGTGAATAACATTCCCCTTTGTGTATGGCTTGTGTGCATTGGGGTGAAGTTATGCAATACAGAATACCACTGCAATGAGGCCTTCCTTCTATTAAGGCACAATGAACAGTACTGGAAAAGTTTCAGTTTATGCTAGGAACCTCATATAAGGGTCTTTAGATCCTTGTCTTTGGACTCATCTCTCTTTTCAAGAATATGTGTATTCACAAAGATTTTTTAAAAAACTGTGATAAAATGGGGAAAAAACTTCCCCCATACACAAATACACAGCCACGTGCATGCATATACAAAGCTAATATTCACATATAATTAAACCAACTTCCCAACATCTGTGATGAAGATTATTTCAGATTTGTATTTATCAAAGTACAAAAATTGCTACTTTCTTTTAATCTTGCTTTAAAATTCCTAGGAACTTTGCTACTAAGAAATGATTGGAAAGGGAAATAAATATATAGGCTTTCTAAAAAAATAAAAATCTGTAGATAGGATTGATACTTCCTTTCCTCCCTCTCTAAGCCTTCATCCCCTTCTAAGCAGGGGGTTATAACAGACAATGCATTTTCTTTCTCAATTACATCAGTTTGGGTTAATACCGTACTTATTGCCTTACCTCTGGATCCAAGTTTCTGAACACATACATTCTTGTTTTCTCCATCATGGCAAATAGGTCTGGATTATCTTTGGCCCATTTCATATCCCATACATCTCTGCGTTCCAATTTGAGTTGTTCACCTACTGTTTGATTTCCTGAAGCATCTGTTACCCGTGTATCCAAGTCAAAAAAAGTGAGGACACCTAATATGTCTATGATAGCAAGACGACTAGAAACAGAATAAGGGATGAAAAGCCAAAAACAAAGAATAAAAATAAACAACACAAACAAATGAAAAATCCAGAAGTACTTTAAAAAATTTCTGCCAGAGATGAAAAACAAAACAATTTACCTTGAAGGTAGAATTTTAATCCCTTTCTTCCACCTAAGATTCTCACAACTAACCCTCAAGTTATTTTTTTACCCCTTTACCACAGGTTATTAAAAGTTCTGCTTTCAGTTTACAAACAATTATATTTCATAGGATAAATTTAAAATTTTAAAATAATGTAAAGCACTACAATCAATTGGAATAACAAGGAAAACTGAGAAGCTGTTTTATAATCCAAGCTTACCTGGATGTGCAGTTCAAAGACAATTGATAAGGTCGACAGTTTAAAGAATACTTTCGAATTAAGCCAACACTGGGAAGCCTGTAACTCTGAATGGTCCCAGATTCCCGGCCCTAGAGAAAAGAAACTACCCATATATCAGTGAGGCAATGTGAGCATTTTTCCTTGTGTAATAATAATAAAAATTATCTAAGTTTGTGTGTGTGATGGGTTAAGTTGAATGGTAGGAAAAATCAAAACACATTTAGTAAGGAAAGTGAATCATATCATTTAATAAATATTTGAATTGTGTAAATAAAAATTGATTAAAATGAATGATTATTTGAATACAATCACATCTTGGCTTAATTAACAACCATTTTATTATAACAAGCCAAAGAAAATAAGAACAAATTCTTGCCTAAATATTTTGAAGTGGTAGCAGTGTTAGTCTGTGCAAGCAATCAGAGTAAATAAAACAAAACAAAAAAGAAAAAATGCTGTGGCACCTTAAAGACTAACTCCTGTATTTTAATGTTAGCTTTCATGGAGCAAGTCCACTTCTTCAGACTAAACATGTAATCCCTTCCCTTTTCCAACCATAGTTTCCAAATTTGGAGCAATTCAGCATTTTAAACTATAGCTTAAAATAGTTTAAGATTCCACACTGTTCTGAACCCACACCAAACTCTCCACATTATAATTCATCATTTGATCACTGTAACATCTGGAATAGGATGCACAAATCTTGCCAACATAAATTTGTCTTCTTTATTAGCAGGATGCTGGGCAATTTGATATGTGAGTTCTGATAGGATGGGAAACAGTGATTTCACAATATATGCATAAGCTTCCATGGGTTGCAAATTCTCATCTTCTCCCCTCCCTTTGTCTTGCCTAGTCATAAAGCGGTCAGAAGCTTTCTATTTTGCTTTTAAATACACTGTAGTTTCCTATTACAGTAATACCTCAGATAACGCTAAGACTTGGTTCCACAAGTCTTGGTGTTATCCGATTTTTAGTGTTATCCGATGCATGTTAAAATCCTATGGGATGGATCGAATAATGTTAAAGCTCCATAGAGATACATTGTAACTGCACAGGCTTTAGCGGTTGTTATTCAATCCATCCCATAGGACCATAACGTTATTCGATCCAATTCTCCTCCCCAGATTACTTAACGTTATGCAATTTTAGCGTTAACTGAGGTAAACGTTATCTGAGGTATTACTGTACCTTTGAACTGTTGGAAACAGAGCAGCAGTGGGGAGCAACAGCAGAAACACCTGCCCCGGGGGGGGGGGGGAATAGGACAACAAAGGATATGTATCCTTTTGTACACATACCTCTTCTACCCTGTCAAGGCAGGAACCACATGACACTCTTGTTTAATACCACTACTGAGAACACATAGTATTCTGGATGCATCATTGTCAGGGGAATATTGCCTCATATAAATGCAATTTTATTCTTCTAAAATGCTTTGAGAAGCATTATACATGACAAGCAGGATATTAATACTGTAAAATGTATTTCATTCTCATTACTTACAATAATAAGGATCTTATCAGACGCTGTTATGGCACAAATTGGATCCCTTGTTCCCTGAAACCATACAAATTACATCAGCTTAATCACCAAAAAGAGATGCCCCCCCAACTCCACCTGCTCATTCACAAATCACACGTGTAGATGAAAAGCACTAGCAAGAAAACCAATGACATTTAGGAAGGAAAGCAGTCCTTGAGCTGTATATTTGAGGGGTAGCTGGGTTGGGTTGGGGGTGGATGGGGTGGAGAGCAAAACAACATAAAGGACATCACTCACTCTTAATCTAGAAATAACAATTCGAAACAACCTTGATTGAAGATTATCATTATAAAATATAGGGTAATAACAGTGCTTACCTGCAGGACTTTAGCATAGTCAAGCACTCCATCACCTGCTCCAGAAGGGCTATCATCTACATGGTAAACCCTGAAAAAACAAAAGTAAATATCACAATCAAGAGGACAGGCTTTTGAAGAGGGGTGGAAAAGTATTCATCCTACTATAAAGAAATATAACTACAGTCAAACCTCGCATAAAGAATGCCTCGCTTAAAGAGCAACTCGCTTAAAGAGCAGAATTTTCTCTGAATGTTCACTTCACTTAACAAATAAAACCAACCCAAAAATCGCTTAACAATTAATCGGGGTTCACAATCCCCCCCCCCCCACACACACAATTGGTCATTTACAATGGTGTTTCACTTAAAGAGCAAACTCGCTTAAAGAGCAATCCTGTGGAACGCATTATGCTCTTTAAGCAAGGTGTAACTGTATTTGAAAGGTAGAAATTATCAAAGCAGTAATAGATCTCAACTCCATTTATTATTCTTTAAATCAGCATACTTTCTATGTTTTATAAATAAGACAAACTAGAACAGTGATGGTGAACCTTTTAGAGACCGAGTCCCCAAACTGCAACCCCAAACCTACTTATTTATCATAAAGTGCCAACACAGCAACAGGGGAAGGAGGAAATGCTCCCATTGGGCGGCTGGGCAGAGTGAAATCTGTACTGGGAGAAGGGATGAAGTGCTCCCATTGGGCTGCTGGGCAGAAGAAACTCTGTGCCGGGATGGCTACACGGGTGCCCGCAGAGAGGGTTCCGAGTGCCACCTCTGGCACGCATGCCATAGGTTTGCCACCACTGGACTAGAATAATTAGATAACACAGTTCAGAGAAGAAAAGCTTTCTGCCTCTTCCTTCCCATTCTAGTCATTTGATAACCCACAAAAGGCTCTCTGGTGGACCAGAGATGCATCTAAACAATGTGGCACAGGTTGTTTCCCAAGATATTTGATTGATATTAGGATCTGATGTGACTCTGGGGCATTTCTTTGAATAATACAGGTTGTCCCCAAAGTCGCCATACGTAGGCAGAATTACATAACAGATACAGTCTCTTGAAATGTGTTTGCCATGAATGGGGGAGAAGACTTTGTGTGTGTGTGTAGAAAGAGGTGGCAAACATGTAGATATTTTATAAAACTTTGTAAGGAATATTTTGTCAATAAAGGTACATTTAGCTACAATTTCCAGTCTTCTCTATGTATGTACAGCAACTTTTAGGACATCCTGTACAATTGGAATGGGCCTCTAAAGCCACTGAGTCCAGGTCCTCCTATTCCTCTATAGACCTCTATGCCTTATCACATAGTCTTTTGAGAAAACATGGGGCTGCAGGAAGGAAGCTAGAACAGGAAAATGCCTTAGTATGGATCTCCTTAAATTATGATAGGATTTAAGCCATAGTGACTGTGGTGGCTTGGTGGGTAAGATGTTGAACTTGATGACTGAAAGGTCAGCAGGTCAGCAGGTCAAGACCCGAGTGCTGCACAATGGAGCGAGCTGCTGTCTCTGTCCCAGCTCCTGCCAACCTAGCAATTTGAAATTGCACCTAGATAAATAGGTAATGCTTCGGAGGAAAGGTAACAACACTTCATGGGCTCCGGTGTCTAGTCATGCCCGCCACATGACCATGTAAACATCTGCAGATGCAGACAGTGCTGGCTCTTTGGCTGAAAATGGAGAGAAGGACCGCACCCTAGAGTCGGATGTCACTGGCTTTCATGCGAGGAAACAGGAAAAGTTAGCTATGCACAACCTACGCATCATTTAAAAGAACAATAACTTGGTGTGAAAAGCTTGCCGGGACCAGTCTTTGCTAATTTGTTAATGGCAATAAGAAAAGGTGTAGAAATTAAGTAAAGATTGTTGGACCTTCCACACATGAGAGATGAGAATCAGAAGACCATTGTTTTTCCTGTATCAGCAACAAGCAAGTTCAGAACTAGATTTTGGGTTTTAGAAAACTATCTAGGAATGGAACACTTATTAAGATTAAAAAGAACGAAGCCCAACATTTCAGTTAGTTCTGCTGATGGATTTTCTCCCATCTACAGAAACAGGAGAATGGTGAATCCCCTTCTGCCCCTGCAGCTTCCCAATACCCAACACAATCTGATGCTAAAAGCATACTTTTCAGGGATGCATAATTGAGAAGAGGGGAAGAATGCTCCATCACACATGGATAGTTCTTTTGGCATATAAATTGTAGACAAATGACGAGCAGAAGATCTATAAAAACAGCAGAAATTTATTCACAAAGCAGCTATTTCTATGAGTTTATATGCCTTGCTTATGGAGTAAATGTTATAAAACATGACAGCAGTAGATGAACAATACAGTGCATTCATTGAACAAACCTTTCTTTGCCTTCTTTTCTGGTCCGTGCTATCTGATTGATTTCCATTGCTGTGAGCTTCTTATCTACACGATACTGCCAGATATAAAAGGCTTCTTTCGAAGCTGCTATCGCTTGGGTTTTGGTCATGGTAACAAACAGTGGTGCTATGATAAAATGAAAACAAGAAACTCAGTTGAGGTATTGCCCCTGAGAACTATTGCTTCAATGCTTTGGCATAACTTTACTTAGCGCAAGTTAAGAAGTGGATGGTAGAATATTTTTTTTTACCATTTTTTTTTACCAATTTGGGGGTCTCTGACCCCCCCCCCGCCGGGTCCAGGGAGGTGGGGAGACCCGATCTAAGCTGTTTCTGGGCTTCCCCGACGTCCTCAGCCTGTGCAGCAAGCCAGAATGTCAGGGTTCGAACTCTGACATTCTGGCTTGCTGCACTGGCTGAGGACGTTGGGGAAGCCCAGAAACAGCTTGGATCGTGTCCCCTGCCTGCTCCAGAGAGATCAGAGGACCCGATCTACAGCTGCAGGGTGGCTGGGGAAGCGGACGGGGGAGCCCCCCATCAGCTTTCCAGCCTCCCCACCCCTGCCTCCGTAGCTGCAGGGTGGCTGGGAAGCTGAACGGAGAACCCCGTTCAGCTTTCCAGCCACCCTGCTGCTAAGAACGGCTGTATCGGATAACGTTAAAAATCGCGTTATTCGATACAAGATTTTTCCGAAAATATTGTAACGTTATGCGGGTTTCACGCTATACGGTACTCGCGTTATCCGGGGTATTACTGTATTGCAATATGTGTGTGAAACATCTTAAAATGATGTGTATGCTGGCATTATTACTGCTGTCAATAAAACAATTCTGGTTTAAAAACCAATTTCCATCTGATGCAGCTCATCACACACTGGCATATTTTATGTCATTTGTACAAAAGGTTTCAAAAGCAACTGTAGGCCAGCTGGGAAATTTCTAACAAAAGCTTACTCTACTTTGATAAATAACTATTATCTAGTAATTTAATTAGACACTGCAATGCAAATCAATTGGGAGCAAATGAGTAAGAAAAATAATTAACACAGTAAAACTCTGAGCATCTGCTTACCAATGTCAATATATTTTGGATCCAAAGGTGTACCAATGGAGTTGCAGAGGACAAGTACATACTATAGAAAAATAAAACATAATTATGAAAAGGAAAATTATCTGCTACTATCAGGAACTCACACTACATGGATTAGGTATAGAAATATGTCAGAGAGTTCTTTACAAAAAGAAGAAAGGATCATTGATTAGTATCAAACTAAAGATCTTTCAGTCAAAATGGTTTAAAATCACACAACTGAAACTACTCTTTTTCTATGAGAATTGTTGCTATTTACAGGGAGGACAAAAATACTATGCTACAGAGCACTATCAAAACCCTTGACTTCAGCTACACAATAGGAAAAGTTTTTGACAGAGTAGTCTTAGGAAGGAGAACTTGTTGGTTGATGCTATTTGAACTGAGAATGGAACTGTATTTTCCCCTCTTTATATTTTTCTTCTTCTTTTAAGAAATCTGTTCTATTCACTGTTTTCAAAAGAAGTTAATTTACACCTTTTCATGAATGGCATAGGGCATTACCAGAGAACAGATGGATTTGGGTTCTTGAAGATCTCAGGATCTTCTTCAATCTTGGCAGTTAGTACTAACGGTACTCCTTCCTGCAAGTTCACAGAAGCGGCTTACAAAGCCAGCTCAGTTTCTTTGAACATAGACTTCTGCCTGTGGTCTCAGAAAGAAGAGCAAAAAACTCCTATGATTCTGGGACAGTTCATAGGATTTGAACTTACAATCCTTTCAATCTATCTGGGAGTGAGTTTACAATGCTAAAGTACACACACCACACCTGGTCCAAAAGTTATCAAAGGCTTCCCAAGGTTAAAAAGATCTCTAGGGAGCCTAGAACAGGAAGGTCTCAATTAAATTAAATTAAATTAAATTTCTGTTCTGCATGCATAGCACAGATTATAGACAAATGGATGATAAAAGTAAACATTTCTGGAAATCTCTGCAGCCTGTGCTGCTGCTGTGTATGCAGGAGGGGCATGGATTTTACATTTCACATGTACAGTACTACAATTCTCTACAGACAGCAGAAACAAAAAGTGGCAGTTTCAAAAACACATGTCATAAACATACACATAAAAGACAAACCACAAGCCATTGACACACCACCAGTTAAGGCAATATTTGAAACAAGTGATTTACCATTGCACCAACAGAGTCAGTCTCATGTTCCTCCTTTGAAAGCATTATACAAGAGACAGGGGCAATGATTAATTTATTCAAAGTGTAGAGCAATATCAATTGATTAAACATCAGTAGGAAAAGAGTCTTCCTAGTTGTATCATTTCAAAGGCAAATACCATGTTCTCAACATCAAGAGAGGCTTTGTTCTTTGGGTCTAGAAGTATTGCCCCCTCAGTCAGATGGGTGAGCCAATCATATGGTTCCTCTTGACGGCAACAGCGGCAATGGCACATGAAATTGTGCCATGTTTCTGGGTGTTTTCCCCTCCACCAACACTTACCTTGGAAGACTATCGGGGGAGCATTTTTGCACGCTTAAAAAAAATTCAGCATACTTTCACTGCATTTTGGTGTGAAAATGCACTGATTTCAGCACTTCCAGTAACATTGGAGCACTTCTGGTATCGGCAGCAATCCTGTCTGTAGGCTGTAGTTTGGGCACCCCTGCTTTAAGCAAAGCTACAAAATGAACGCTTCACAAGCTGTTTAATGGAACAGAGTATTCAGGTGACAAATGAGAACTGCCTTTTAGAGCAGGAGTGGAGAACGACTTGGCTTGATGCCAGATTTGGCCTGCAGTGGGTCCTTGGGGATGCAGGAAATACCCTTTCTTCCTAGGACTTCCCGCCTCCTCCTCTCATTTCTTCTTATTATTCTGTCATATCCGAATTTGAATATTGGCAATCATCATGGCAGTCACCCATGAAGAATGTCCTGAGAATATAATGCAGTGGCCTTTCATCTGCCTTCCACATCGCAGCATGACCTCCATACCACTGATCCAGTTCCGTGAGTCACTTTCTGGTCCTTAGCCCTTTTGGCATGCAAAGTCCTCCTCAGCCCCAGGCCAGTATTAATGAAGCTTCTATCATCCATCAAGATGGATTCAAGTGGGACTCAATCCATTTGGGGGCCATCACCCTTCCCTTTGGACTTCGTCACCCAGGGTTATCAGGTTAGTTAACCACCACCAGACACTCAGCGTTGAGCCATTGGCAGTATGGTCTACTCTATTACCATAGCAGGATAACCTAGCCACTTAATCCTTTCATTTACTATGAAGCAAATCTGAGGAGGTTGTTATGTCACTATCCTGTGTGGCTGAGAAGGGAGCTAAAAAAGCTTGGAGGTGTCAATCCAGCAGCTTGTTTTTCTTCCACATGGTCCCCCACCCCACACAACTAGCAGGGAAACAGAACAAGTTCTAGAAACAGCTCTTCCTCTGTCTTCATTTTCCTCCTTAACCAGAACAGAATGCATCTGACCTCAAAGAGTTTCTTGAGTATTTTCTTCACTACACTTGTATTAATATATTTAGCTGTATTGAGGCATTCAATAAAAGGGTTAATTTTAACATGTGCAAGGACAGAACATCAGTCCTTATCTGTGACAGTTCCTCATGAGATCAGAATTCCATAAAAATTAGGGTTCCTAATCATATGAAGATATCCCATACATGGAAAGTGCTTCTCTCTTCAGATTTAGAAAGTCAGATGTGACAGGAGCAAGATTAGTCTGCTCATTTTGCTGGCAGGCTAAGGTCAACCCTTTTATTCAACACCTGATTAGGGCTTTTCCATACTCTGGAAACCTGCAGATAAGATTTTAACACCATTGACGATTATCTATTGTGCAGCACAGAACCTTGCTTTTTTTGGCACCAAAGAAAACCAACCAACCAACCAACCATTCACTCAGCCAATCAACATTTATATTCTGAAGATTTGTAACTTCCAGTTGCAATTGCAACTATAGGAGAAGTCTCTGCCAGAAGAAGAGTGTCAAGTTCCTAGTTTTAGTTTAAGGAAACCAAATTTAGGATGAATGGATCTTTCATTCAGATCAACTATCATTCCATTTTACAATTCAGCACATTTTACACTTACTTGAAGTTGATTTTCATCTGCCTTAGTTGCCAAAATACAGAAGTCCCCACATGTTGTTACAGAGATCAGGCTTTTAACAAATTTCAAATATTTCTCATTGTTTTTTACATCCCAGAAGACCACACAGTATTCAGGACGATCTGGTCGGGTATATGCATAGACCACTGTGTTAGTACAATAACCCCACTGTAAACAAAATACATTATTGTTAGTTGTTAATATTACAGAATGGAAAATGCATGCCAGAATCCTATTCATTGTTTATGCCAGCATAAGGGCAATACTATAAATTTTAGCAGCAAATTGCTGTTTGTTAATGAATCACCATTTTGATTTTTCAACGGATTTTAGTTGCATTATTTGGCACACAATGAGAAATATAAGTGTTGACTCATTAACTAGTGGCAACTTGGTGCTGCAATTTAAACCACTGCACTTAGGTAAAGGTCACCCTTGCTCGGAAGCCAGTCGTATCCGACTCTAGGGTTCAGTGTTCATTTCTGTTTACAGCCCAAATGCCAGTGCTGTCTGTGTCTGCAGGTGTTTCCATTGTCATGTGGCAGGCATGACTAGATGGAACACTGTTTACCTTTCCCATTGCTGAAGCAGCACCTATTTATCTACTTGTAATTTCTTGCTTTCGAACTGGTAGGTTGGTAGGAGCTGGGATAGACCAGGGGAGCTCACTCCATCGAGCAGCACTTGGGTCCCAAATGCTCACCTGCCAATCTTCCAGTCGTCAAGTTCAGCATCTTAACCACTAAGCCACTGCAGTCCCACACTTACACATGTGTAAATAACCAATAGGATTCTACCTGCTAGGTACAGACTAATAGACACAAATAAATGCCATTCTTTGCAAGAAAAATATTACAAGGAAACATAACTAATTTTAATGGACAGACTGAAAGCTTCTGATAATTAATAAAATAAGAGAAGGCATCCATTTCAAAGAACTTAGAGAAACAAAGTTGAGAGAGACCCTGCAGCTTTTCCCAGTTACTCCAATCAGATCTTGTTAATACATGTCAGACTGACACTCTCACAATACACTGAACCATGGATTATAGTTGTTTATTATGGATCAACCTGTCAGTAAACATTGGTACCACCAGGCTGAACAGGATGTTGGTAAAGCACAAACAGGGGCTGGATCAGAAAAGAAGCTTTAAGTGTCTGGGCTATACTTCCTGTTACTTAAGTTACAATTTAAGACAGAGGGCCATCATTTATCCTATGTCTCCAGGCCCAAGAGAAATAGCAATTATACTTATATACTATCCCATAATGCTCCACAAAGTCATTAGCCTTTTGCCTCCAACAAGTTGGGTATTCAAGCCAAGTATTGCCCCCACCCCTTTGACTTTCACCAGCCAAGTAGGAAAAGCTGCACAATTCAGTTAACTAAATTTACTTCCAAATATACATAGATTAATTATGTAAATGATATATACTGTCACCAATGGAAGACAGAAATAAAGACAAATGAGCTTTTGAGACAATTATGCTCTTCTTCACAAAATAAATAAAAATAAAAATGCATAAGCTGTCAAGGAAAACTTGGTAGTCAAGCAATATCAATTAAAAATCCAAAAATCATTACTATGACATTTTGGCTGAAACACTGTTGCTTTGCATAGTAAGTCACACATAAAATAATTATGTTAAATCAGTGGAATTTACAGAGGCCTGACTCACCAAATCCCCAACGAGTCAATGGGCCCACTCTAATTGCAACTTATTACACTAAAGCAACAGAATTTCAAACAACGAATGGCCATATTGGCTCTCAGAGAATGTTCTCTAGCTGCCAGCTCTCATCTGCAGTCTTTACCCTCCTCTTTTCTCACACTAAGGGCATTTCTAGATATAAACCAGAACTATTCCTCCAGACAGAAAGTCAAACTAGAGTTGTGCTATTGTACATGTCATTAGTAAAAAACAATAAACACGCATTATCTTTGGGTATCAGAGCTCCTGGCACTTTTCCCACAGTTCCAGCAATCATGCTTTAATCTTCCCAACAATGAAAGCAATGTTCAGTAAATACTTACCTTATAATCTGGCCGAATATTTGCAAAATAAATACACTGATCAACAGCCAGCCCAATTTTTAGTCCCCCTCCTTCCCATGATAGCGCTGCCACTTGTTTGCCTGGAACTTTTAATGTACGCAAATGCTGAAACAACATCAGATAGCAATCGGTTATAGACAATTGGTAATAATTCTAAATCAAGATTAACTGAATAGATTACACTAAATACTGTAGGAAAAGTCTAAAGTAAGGAATGAGAGACTGCCATAAGGTTTATACTATCCTGATACTATACAAAGAACTTGCAGCATATATATTATGGTGCAGTTCCCCTTATCAGTGTATTTTTAAATATATACTGTATTTCTTAATAATTTTATATATGCATATGTACTTGTATAACACTTAAGTAGTAGTTGTCTGATACTTGACTAGCTCATCTTAAAACTTTATCCTTAAAAAATAAGTCAGAAGATGTTAGTGGAATTAAAAGAAATTATATCCCATCTTGATACTGCTAGGTATTTTCTTATATTAGTTTGGATATCTAATATATGGAAGTACTGTAATTGAGATGTTCACAAACACAAAAAACAAAGATACTATTGATTTAACACACTAAACGGTAACAGAAGGATGATCTGCAGTGGGTACAATTAATAGATTTTACAGGATGTCACACTTACAAACAAAAAAATAGGAGAAAGGAATATTTTATAATTTTCACTGAAAACCCTGGGCTGCTTCTAGACTACATCTGTGTCAAAGATCACTGGTATGTGTACCGCTGTTTGAAATCAATCAACACAGAAAATCCTAATATATCCCTGCATCTGCAACATTACAGAGGAGATTGGTAGTGCTGGGGAAACTGTCTTTCAGGGAATTCATACGTCATTGCTCCTTCTCAGGTTTCCTTGGAACATGGCTGAAAAACTTAGTTTCGATCATCTGCTGTAGACAAGATGAGTCAGGAAATCAGACGAAATGATTTTACCTCACCAAACGGAGAGTAGAACTGCACAATATTTATATCTTTATCTTGTGCAGCTGCTTTCTGGAAGCCTGCGACCGCCAGCACATTTCCACAATGGTTCCACTGGATGCTTACAACATTCAAACCAGCATCGATTAAGATAGGATCTGGTTGTTAGTAAAAATACATGTTAAGAGAGCTACAGAGTTAACTGAAGAATGGTCCCATAGACAACCCCCTATACAAGATCTTTAAGTAACTGAACATACAGTACTTCTTTAGAGGCATTATGAAGTTGTACTTACTTTGATCATTTTCATGTCTCATTATTTGGCATCTTCCATTGTCAAAACAAATAGCAAGGCAAGGACAATCTGGTTCAACATAACCCTCTGTTCCAGGATACCACTGTATTCCAGCAATACTGAATGCTCCAGTTACATTCACCAAACAGTTCATTTTCATTTTCATCTAAAATAACAATTTAATGGACATCTATTTTGTTTATAAAACTCTTACTTCATTAACCTAAGAGACCGTGTCACCCCAAGAACATCTGTCCGTCCCACCAGGGCGGATCGGAGAGGCTCCCTTGTTGTCCCTCCGGCAAGAAAGGCGCATCTTGCCTGCACTAGGAGGAGGGCCTTCTCTGTGTCCGCCCCGGCCCTTTGGAACCTCCTGCCCACCGAGCTGCGCCTTCAGACAGAGCTCCTGCCCTTCCGGAAGGGCTTGAAAACCTGGCTGGCAGGACAAGTGTGAGGACCTGGGAATGCGAGTTCACTTACCAGGTGGCTTATCTGATGGACTGCCACCTTGGGTCTGGAAGTGGGACTGTGTATTGTTTTAATTTTTGTGATCAAGTTTTGATGACTTTTTAACTTGATGTTTTTATTGATGTAGATTGTCTTATGTTTTTATTCTTATTTTTAGTCTCATGTAAGCCGCTCAGAGTAGGGTCCTCCCGATTGGGGCGGGGTATCAAGTGTAATAAATAATAAATAAATAAATAAATAAATAAATAAATAATAATAATATCATTTATATTCTGACTTTCCTCCCAGTGTCTCTCAGATGGGACTTGGAGACACTGTTTTATGGTAGCTCTGGTCCTTCCTGGAGAAGTCAGAAGATGGGGTGGGGTGAGGGGGTTCGGTTCCTGCCTGAAGTTCTGACCAACTGGCATGTAGTATCTCTCAGTGTTCTGTTTTGTTCCCCAAGCTGTTTTATATCTACATGAAGCTATGGGAAGAGACCGTCCAGAGCATGGGTGCCCAAACTTTTTGAGCTGCGGGCTGGTCATGTGGTTCAGGGGACTGGTCATTATGGATCCTGGGGCTGGATCCAGCCACAACACCCATTTATCCAGCCTGCAAAGCCCTCAATGCTCCTGGAAGCAGAAGTAAATCGCACCCGTATGAGTGTGTTTTACTTGTGCTTCCGGGAGCGATGAGTGCTTCGTGGGCTGGATGAATGGGCATCAGAGGCTGGATCCGGCCCCCAGGCTGTAGTTTGGGCACCCCAGTCCAGAGTTTTGGAGTTCAGTGTCAATGGTATGCAGATGACAGCCAACTCTGTCTCTGCTTCCCATCGAAATCCAAGGAATCTGTTTTGGGCTTAGTTTGGTACCTGTAGTCAATAATGGGCTGGATGATGGAAAATAAACTGAAACTTAATTCAGACAAGGCTGAGGATTCTCCTAATCCAGCGGTTCTCAACCTACGGTCCACGGGCCGGAACCAGCCCATGTGCCATTTCATGTGGCCCACTGCCCTAGCACCACCGCAAGTGGCAGAAGAGGCAGAAACAGCAGAGTCCACATTTACAGCTGTAGTAAATGCATTTATGACAGCCGTAAACACACCCGCAGCTGTCATTAACGTGTCCATGAATGTCATAAATGCATTTATGACAGCCATGGACAAGTTTTATGGCAGCATTTGTGGAACTACCAGTCCCACCCGCTCAGCTGTCTGAGGGAGTGTGACCTGGCCCGCTGTTGGAAAAGGTTAAGAACCCCGGTCCTAGCCAGTCAAAATATATAACTTAGTGGGTTGGACTACTTGGCTACCGAACCAAGGGCCAGAAGAATGTATCTCTACAGTGTTTCTTAAGGGAAGGGCCAACTGAGGTCACCCAAAGCAGGTGACTTCAACTGGGCCCTTTCTGAAAAGGAACAGTGGGCAGTGCTCCCAGAGAGCCATCAGAAGAAGGGGCTGATAAAGAACTTCTGAATACTTTTAAATGAGGAAACGGAGATCACCATAAATTTCAGTTAGCAGTAATTGTGCATTGAATTCACCTCCTGGAATTAACTGGAATTGCTTTGGCAATATATTGCTATGTATGAACCCCGGTGATGCAGTGGATCCTGACGGGAATCAGGGTGGTCTCAGCCTTCCATCCTTCCAATGTTGGTAAATTGAGTACCCAGCATGTTGGGGGCAAAATGTTGATTAACTTGTGAACAGCCCTGAGAGTGATTTCTCTATGTTTGTTTATTCTGTGATCTTAATTTGTTGTTACTAATTTGGTTGTTAGATGGCCAGAGTAGTGGTTATACCAGGGGTGCCCAAACTTTTCGGGCCATGGGCTGGTCACATAGTTCAGTGGGCCAGTCACGTGGTTCCTCCCACTGGAAGCGGAAGTAAAACACGTCTTGCAATCTGTTTTGCAACAGGATGAGATATTTTAAGCTGCCATTTTCTCAACTTAAACCAGCAGTGACCAAACTATGGCCCATGGGCCAGATCTGGCCCCTGATGCTCAATCATCTGGCCTGTGCTGCCCTTATCGCTCCCAGAAGCAGAAGTAAAATGTGCCCAGATGAATTGGCATCGGGGGCAGGATATGGCCCATGGGCCATCGTTTGGTCACCCTTGAGTTATACTAATGGGGTCGGTGGGGGGGGGGCACCAACCAACCAACAATTTTAACATACTTTTGTTTTAAACATGCCAAATTGAATTTTAGAAGCAAAGTATGAAGTAAAATAGTCTCTTAAAATTGAAATACACTCCAGTCATATCCTTACTAAGGACTTGAATATGAAATGCTTTTATAACTAAGTACTGTAAGGAAGAGTGAACCAGCTGCTCACACACACTGGCTGCCAACCAGAAATCAATTAAGCAATGGGACACTTATGCAGTTTATTTTTATGCCACTGCCTTTGGTTAAATCAGAGTCACTGGCTGCTATTACCAGTGCTCTCTACATCTGCACTCTCTTAAACACCAGTACATAACAATAATCTCATTGTGTATGGCGAATACAGAAAGGGTTTAAAGCACCATCATTACAAAATGACAAATAATTTTAGGAGCAACAGTGTAAATCACATACAAATGTTTAAGAAACTAGGCAGGAAAGACACCCAAGGCCATTGAGTAGAGTACACTGTCCACAGCAATAAACTTACCATAAAAGTCCCATGCTTGTCATAAATGTGTATTTCTCCATTTGCCATTCCAAATAGTAGAGTTCTGCCATCTGGAGACCATGCAACATGACGGAGCTGTACTTTCAAATCCTTTCCCCAAATACGATTCCCTGTTAACAGAAAATAGGTTCACTACAGCCAATAAAGGTTTAGCTACTTAAAATGCTGCAAGAGGTCTATTGCAAAAGTTGAAAAAATTCAAGCTTCTAGAAGAACGCATACAGCAAAAGAAATATGTATTCTAGTTCAGCCTTTATTCAACCTTTTTTAAAAAAAGTCCCTATTTAGATTTTAAAGACATAAAAAAATATAAAATTCCAGTTAGACTAGAAATCAGACATATCATTATTATTGTAAAATATGGCTTTCCCAATTTTTTTTTTTACAAACATCTTCCTGGTGTGAGGACCTTATGTCATTCTATTCCAGATTTTTCAGTCCCCAGAAGCAAACATACTGTATAAGGTACAAGGAGCAGGAAAGGGGGTGGAGAAAATTCTTAGTTCAGAAAAATAGCTGTAGTCCAAAAATACTGAAGAATTATAATTTCTAGGTGCTATTTTCCTTTAACGTACAGTAAAACCCCAGGTTACGGACGGCTTGGGTAATGGAAAACTTGACTTACAGAAGGAAGCTCTGAGTAAATGGAATCCCGTTTTACAGAAAAAGCTCAGAATATGGTAATTTTTTGGGGGGAGGGGGTGTCCAATGTTTCCCAGGGTGGTGGGAGAGTGTCTGGAGTATTTCTATTCTGTTTTTGAAAAAAATTGTTGATCATTTCCTCATACCAAGCACCTAAAGCCAAAGAATGAAGATTCAGCCATCTGGCAGAAGCTCTCTGCCAGAAATCAAGGAATTGCTGGAAATCTCCACCCCCCCAAAAAAACAACAACAACAACAACAACAAAATCAGCTGTTAGACAGGGACTTTTTCTGCAATTACCAGGGCAGGCCAATAGATGGCAGTGATGGAAATGTGATGAATATGCCTTGGGGGGGAAAAAATCAGCTTTGAAGCTCACTAAAATGCCAAAACAACTTGTTTTTTCTGTTCCAAACTCTTTCTGAAGTGCACTTTGGAATCTTTTCTTGTGTTTTTGCCACTTTAGAAAGAGTTTTGAAGAGAAAAATTACGGGGTTTTATTTTGCTCTTTTCCAACCTCTGCAACGTTTTTTAAATTTTCAATGCATTCCTATGGGAAATTGTGTTCGCATTACAAAAAAAATCGCTTTATAGAAAAAGTCCTGGAACAGATTAATTCTATAACCTAGGGTTTTACTGTATTCATATGTAAACATGTTCAAATGCTGTAAATAAAATACATGAAAAATCCTAACTATCTGGTTGACGCCACTCATTGAACACTGTAATGAAGAGTAATAACCTTGCATCTAACGGGGGAAGTATTTTTAGAGTCCAAACAAAGTCAATTATTAGGTAATCTGTAGTTTTTGTAGACCACCATCCAGTATCAACAAAATGTTTTGGAGGGCACACACAGTGATGTATGAGGGAAGAACTTCTAATGAGAGTACCATGGCTGATGTTTTTAGATAAATAAAACATCAACCATGCTTCCATCTTAATATGTCCTAAGAAAGTGAGTTGTTTTACCGTCCACAGAACCAACAATAACAGCACCATCTTCATATATAATGCAGATTTTCTGTCCATCAGCATTCCATCTCATACTTCGGACAACTGATTTATTTCGATTGTTGATCATTTCCTCATACCAAGCACCTAAAGCCAAAGAATGAAGATTCAGCCATCTATTTCTTTACAGAAGATTGGAAAGAAAAAAACTACATGGGAAATGAATATTTATACTGTTCCAAAAAGAGAGAGAGAGATTTCTTCCATATGTGATAGTCTCGTACAAAATGTTCAGGAAATGGTCAAAAACTTTCATGCAATACAATTGTAGTAACTATGATACCCAGAACTCAGGATACATAGTTAAAATGGCAATAGCAATTACACTTATATACCGCCCCATAGTTCTTGGCAGACTCTCTGGGCAGTTTACAGGTACAGTAATACCTCGGATAACGCTAAGACTTGGTTCCACAAGTCTTGGTGTTATCCGATTTTTAGTGTTATCCGATGCATGTTAAAATCCTATGGGATGGATCGGATAACATTAAAGCTCCATAGAGATACATTGTAACCGCAGAGGCTTTAGCGGTTGTTATCCGATCCATCCCATAGGACCTTAATGTTATTCGATCCCATTCTCCTCCCCAGATTACTTAACGTTATGCGATTTTAGCGTTATCCGAGGTAAACGTTATCTGAGGTATTACTGTACTTAGCATTTTGCCCCTAACATGTTGGGTACTCAAGGCTGAGTCAACTTTGAGTCCTGTCAGGATCGAATTCACAACATTTTGGCTGCAATACAGCACTTAAACCATTGTGTCACCAGGGCTCCTACATGAGTTTGAAACTAAATCAGGGAAACTAAATCAGGAACCAGAAAACCCACACCTTATATATCCCACTTTACTCTGAAAGCTCTATTAGGATTGGTGTAAATCAGTTCACACTTGATAGCACAAAGCAATTTTATTATTCAGTATTTCACTCAGAAATAAACTCCACTGAGCTCAATGATATTATCAAATAATTGAGTATTTATTTATGAATATTGACATTTTCAATCTGTCCTTCAGACATACAGATACCAAGACAGTATTTCAAACCCATCTATTCCCTGATCTAAGGCTGACTGATAGAACTTGGTTAAACACTCAATTAAAAAAAGAGAAGCCACTGATAAGATTTCTTAATTGCATCAAAGGCCATATTTAAAAAGTATTAGGCGATTGGTACTTAAATCAAAACAATTACAGTAATACCTCATATAACACTAAAACCTGGTTCCACAAGTCTTGGTGTTATATGATTTTTAGTGTTATCTGATCCTCTATGGGATCCATAGAGATACATTGTAACCACACAGGCTTTAGCGGTTGTTATCTGAAGCATCCCATAGGATCTTAATGTTATCCGATGCAATTCTTCCCCCCAGATTCCTTAATGTTATGCGATTTTCGTGTTATTCGATACTAATGTTATATGAGGTATTACTGTAGTTTTAAAAAGGAACACTATTAATTAATTTAATTGTATATCAAACAGTAAGCTGTAGAAAGAATATGATTACATGTGTAAATCATGTAACACAGTGGCAAACTGGTGCTAACAAATGATATACTAGTCCTGCTAAGAAGCATATGTCTTGACTACACACTAGGTCCCTGCTTAGTAAATGAATCAGATGACTTGTTAGTTAGTGGCAATTCACAGCAGTGAGTTAAGTAATTTAAAGAGCCCTGGTGGTGCAGTAGTTAAACTTCTGTACTGCAGCCAGAATGTTGTGAGTTCAATCGTATCAAGGATGACTCAGCCTTCCATCCTTCCAAGGTCACTAAAATGAGTACCCAACATGTTGGAGGGGATGCTAATTAACTATGGGGCAGTATAGAAGGGTAATTACTAATTGCTATTTCTAACTCATTCGTGCATAAATAATCAACATAACTCTGGTCTATAACGAAAACAAAACATTCCAGAGTACAGACCAATGGAAAACTATATGCCACCTCCATCACTGGCTGTTTGTATATATGTATCCCACCTTTAAACCCCAACAATTCAGCAACTTTTTATTTATTTATTACATTTATATACCACCCATCTTTTTCTCACTCTGGGCAGTGTTAACAAACAATGCTTACAACATTCTGATTAAATCCACTGGAATAATCATCCGTGACAAGAACATAAAACATGAACAATGCTACTAGGAACGTTCTAACTGTGATTAAAATTCTAACTGTTGTCAAAAATCAATTAAGATTTGAGATACCACAATATGAGAACTTCTGTCTGGCATATTACTTACCTTTGTACATCATCCACACAATAATCAGCCCATGCTCATCACTGCTTGTTAATTTCTGATATTGTTCATTCCAAGTCACTACTTGAACAGCACCTAGATAATTAATTTTTTTGGAAAGTAGCTGTGTTACTCTGTGTTTCAAGCATATCAGAATTACAGAATCATGCAATGGCAATTGCAACAACAAAGTTAAAGCTATTAAAACAATCAGATCCATTAAACAAATGATTCCTAACAATATTGTAATGGATTTTCTGAAATATTACATAAAAACAATAAAAGAAAACAGAAGACATAAAAAAGAAATAAAGTGGGAGCTCATTCAACAACCCATTAGAAGTGGAATCCTGTGGATAGAAGTGTTTTTGTTGTTTATTTGGTTGTTTATTGTCTTATTGTTCTTTTTTTCTGTAATGTCCATTTATCTTTATAATAAAAATGTAAAAAGAAGAAGAAGTGCTTTCAGTTCAGGGTCTCCCACATCATGTAGAGAAGCATATTTTGAGTTCTGCACAGGGAATTGGTAGACGCTCCCAATCCATTCTAGATAACTTTCATATGGATCCAATAAGCTCATACTAAAGACAGAAAACCCACTTGAATTTTATTTATCAATACAACAAATACTTTTCCAAGCAAATGCATCCCAGTAATGCTTAAGCTGTATTTTCTAAGAAAACTTACACACAGTTTACTTATTTATTGAAACTATTTTTACCTTGTCTTTCTCCTATAATGACCCAAGGTGGCTTAAATCATTAAAAAACAATATAAAAGCTAAAACCAATTAGTACTATATTAGAGTGGGAAAATATCCCTGAAGAGTGGGATATAAATGTAATAAATAAAATAAATAAAAGAGAATTAAACAAGTATATTAATAGTGCAGAAAAGCAATACAGTACTACAATCACTTAGCAAATGGATATACTGTATAAACACATTTTTACTAGTATAGGAGATTCTAATGCTCTATTGTAGAGCATGAAGTTTAAATATAGAAATATAGTGACTCTTACCATTGTGACCCTCAAGCGATTGGTTCATTGAGAGATTGCTAGGTGCTGCCAGTCCCTTTAATTTGGCTTCATCTAAAACAAAATTTAAATATTATTTTAAAAGACAAGGTATGAATCCTATATTAAAAGGTAAAAGTGAAATCCAGTTGGACTCCACTCTAGGAGTCGGTGCTTATCTCTGTTTACAGCCAAAGAGCCAGCGCTCTCTGTGTCTGCAGATGTTTCTGTGGTCATGTAGCAGGCATGACTAGATGTCAGAGCGCATGGAACACTGTTATCTTTCCCACCAAAGTGGTATCTATTTATCTACATGCAATGTATTACTTTCAAACTGATAGGTTGGTAGGAGCTAGGACAGACAATGGGACTCACTCTGTCATGCAGCACTCGGGTCTTGAGCTGTTCACCTCCCGATCTTCCCGTTGTCAAGTTCAGTGTCTTAACCAGTAAGCTACTGCACTCCTGTGAATCCTAAATTACTTATCCAGTAAATAAAGGAACTTTGTCCTGTCTGCAGGGGTCTGTACAGCATATTTCACACTATGGGCAATGAGTGCTATGAGCAATGGGTGGGGAACACTTCATCCCACCATTTTGGTATGATGTGTCCTCCCTTCCTCCTCAGACCCTACTCCTGGTTCCACCATTCCTTAAAGAGCTCTCACTTCTTAGAAGCAGAAAGAAGGGAGAGCACAATGTTGGAACAGGGATGGGGAGGCAAGAGACACCTGTTCTGTTGCTTGAAGAACTTACCATGCAAACATAATTTCAACAATCTGTTATGTTTCTGAATTGTACATTTTTATTTTACAAAGTATAGTACTGAAATGTTATTATTACATACAGTAATTATATAAAGTATTTACATGACTTTGAAATTAAAGGTAGCAGTAAGTAAAACCCAGTCCCAAACTAACCTAATACTGTACTGCTGAAACAAACACTTCGACTTGATTTAGTGTTAGAGGAGACCAACCTAGAAAGAGTGTTACCATTTATAAGTCATTATTTGTTGCATTGTCCATAATGAACATGAAGTGTTTAAAGCATGTGGCCCGCACCCCTGCAAAGGGATTTGAGAAACAAAATGTCTGCCCCTTTGAAGCTGTAGGGATAAAATGGCCATTCCCCCCCATCGTGCAGGCAGTACAAATGGCCATCCGACTTTTGAAGCTGACTGAGAGAGCATGACCCAACCCCTGGCTTGAAAAGGTTGGGAACCCCTGGTTTAAAGAGTAGCTCTCATTCCCCATTCTGTTCAACTGAGCAGTTTCCCCTTCTCTGGCGTTTGGTCCATGGCTGCTCACTAAATGTATGAACAGTATTATTTACCTGTTTTTGTCTCCAATTTTAAAACTTTCAGTAGACCATCTTCACCACCACAGGCTATATAACCTTGGTCCTTGCTCCAAGAAATAGATCTTAGTCTCACATTTCCAGGAATGGTAATCTGAAAGAAATACATTTTTTTAAACGAAAACAATGACAATACTGAAATTAAGTTGGAAATCACTGACCACATATTATGGATTGATTCATATTTTTAAATTTTGGAATTATGACATTGTTTCTTCAGTTCTTATATGGTGTCTTAGTCAATTAAAGAAAACATTTATCCTATGTGAAAGTTTGTTTTAATAAAATCAATAAATAGAGTCCAACTCAGCAGTGAAAGAACTGGCTCCTATAAAGTGTACATCAATTCTATTATATAGAAACTGAACATAATCTAACATAGGCTAACCAATCATAATCCAAGCATCAATTATGTGGGAATATTTTGAGATTATTGCCCCCTCAGTAACCTTGCATTTTTTTACAGTCATTTTCTATTATTTGCTCTGTGTTTTCTGGTAAGCTATTGTTTTCTTAGACCAGGGGTGCCCAAACTTTTTGGGCCACGGGCCAGTCATGTGGCTCAGGGAGCTGGTCACTATGACCCGGGGCCCGGATGCAGCCCCCATATGGGCACGTTTTACTTCCGCTTCCAGGAGCGATGAGGGCTTCGTGGGCCAGATGAATTGGCATTGGGGCCGCATCCGGCCCCCAGGGCATAGTTTGGGCACCCCTATCAAGACACTAGTCTCCAGCTGATTTACACACCTCTGCCTTTGATCTGCACACACAATAACTGTCCCTTGAATTCTGTGGCATGGTATCCTGGCCCATGGTAGTGGACCAGGATACCTTAGAGACCACGTCACCCCAAGAACATCTGTCCATCCTACCAGAGCGGACCGGAGAGGTGCCCTTGTGGTGCCATCGGCTAGAGAGGCGCATCTCTCTAGCAGTAGGAGGAGGGCCTTCTCTGTGTCCACTCCAGCCCTTTGGAACCTCCTAACCACGGAATTACATCTCCAGACAGAGTTGCTGCCCTTTAGGAAGGGGATGAAAACATGGCTAGCGGGGCAGGTATGGGGCCCTGGGCATTTGACGACCCCAGCCTATTGGCTGATTTGATCTGACCCACCCTTTAGTGTAATTTTAATCTTTTTAATCTTGGTTTTAACTTGTTGATTTTTAACTCTTTTAAATTCTTTTAATCTAAATTTTATGGGGTTTTATGGCCATGGATGAATTTTAGTGTGGGATTCTTTTACTGTTTTGTTATTGTTGTGAAACCGCCCAGAGTTGTTCACAAATGTGAAACTAAATAAATAAATCTGGCTCAATGCCTCTCTCCTAAATAAGAAAAGAGGCCAAACATTTACAGAATATGTCAGGTAAACTAATTTCTTTAAAAATAATAATAATACTGTAATTACATTGGTGAGATAACAGCACTTTAATATATAGGAGTCATATAGGATAATGCTGAATTTTATTTCCAGTTTCCCCATCAGCACAAGGTATCTTCTCAAAACAATATACTGTACCACTCCTAGTCATAGAATAGCTCAAAAAATTCTAACAGACCATTTCCTTTCACAGTATGTAATAGAAAGAAATAAAACATTATTTGAGATAATACAGTAAGCATGTGAGTAGAAACTTAGGTAAAGGTTGCCTTTGCTCAAAAACCAGTTGTATCTGACTCTAGGGTTCAGTGCTCATCTCTGTTTATAGCCAAAGAGCCACCACTGTCTTCGTCTGCAGATGTTTCCGTGGACATGCTGCAGGCATGCTTCGATACCTGAGCGCATGGAACACCCAATGAACACCTCACAGCTCTTGGTAAGTACAAATGATTAACTCTTAGTAAGTACAAACAATCAACATTGCATGTGTGTGTGCAGGGCATGATCATTAGCTTCCTTGTTTTTCAGTCTAGGTTGTCTAATTCCATTTGGGTCCAATCAATTATTCCAGCTGAATATCGTTTAACAGGCACTACCAAGGTATTAATTGCCTTTATGATATCAGATCCACTCATCTTTGACCTCAAGATTTTCCAGACCCACTTTATATACAGTTGTACCTCGCTTAAAGAGCAAAATGTGTTCCACAGGATTGCTCTTTAAGCGAGTTTGCTGTTTAAGCGAAACACCATTGTAAGTGACCAATTGTGGGAAGGATTGCGAACCCCGATTTATTTGTTAAGCAAGTTTTTGGTTGGTTTTATTTGTTAAACGAAGTGAACATTCAGAGAATATTCTGCTCTTTAAGCGAATTACTCTTTAAGCAAAACGCTCTTTATGCGAGGTTTGACTGTAGCTCTTTTGATTTGGTGGTTGTTGTTATTGGATTCACAGCTGAAGATTGGTATAAAATTAACAGTACAAGGCCTAACCAAGGACCTAATAACTGTTAAGATACTCTCTGAATATATATGCAGTTCCTAGTAAAGTTGCTTTTTGTAGAGTTAGGAAGTTCAAGTCCAGTATCCAAAATTTCCAAATATCTAGGGAGCTCTTTAGTTTTTGCTCTATGGGCACAACAAAAATTTCTTCCTCCAAAAAAGGTCAACATCAATTTGCAAATCATGATATTTTGTGATTTTCTTCAGTTGTTTGTCTTCAATTGTGCATCTCTTGATATAGCAATATCAATTAACCAGACCTCCTTCTTTTTCACAACGGTTATATCAGGTGTGATGTGAGTCAGACGTCTGTCTGTTTGGATTTTAAAGACCCACAGTATCTTGATTCTCTCTTGATTCCCAAAACTTTTATCTGAGGGACCCCATTGATTTTTACTGCATTCAAGACCAAACTTCTGGCAAAGTTTCCAATGAATAATATTTAGAGTCTGTTATGGCATTGCAAATAATCAATCTGTGAAATTTTGCAGCATCCACTGATCAGATGATCTGTTTCATTCTTTGCAAAGTCTTCTTCTTCTTCTTCTTTATTATTATTATTATTATTATTATTATTATTATTATTATTATTATTATTATTATTATTATTATTATTATTATTATTATTATTATTATTATTATTATTATTATTATTATTATTATTATTATTGTTGTTGTTGTTGTTGTTGTTGTTTTTGCTTTTGTTGTTGTTGTTGCTGCTGCTGCTGCTGCTATTGTTGTTATTGCTATTGTTGTTATTATTGTTGTTGTTGTTATTATTATTGTTGTTGTTCTTGTTACTTGTATGCCACCTCACTCTCAATGCGACTCTGGGTGGCTAACAAAGAAATATAGTATCACAAATTACAGTTACAAAGTATCACATTAACACAATGCAGTATAAAAAACATTTCAAGAATAGGATACACATTTCAAAGCAATACGCGGGGGGGGGGGGAGAATACACTGCAAAAACTCAGACCTATAGGTAAAGGTCGCCCTTGCTCAAAAGCCAGTCGTATCCGACTCTAGGGTTCAGTGCTCATCTCTGTCTATAGCCAAAGAGCAAGCGCTGTCTGCCTTTGCAGACATTTCTGTGATCATATATATACAGTAATACCTCATATAACATTAGTATCGAATAACACGAAAATCGCATAACATCAAGGAATCTGGGGGGAAGAATTGCATCAGATAACATTAAGATCCTATGGGATGCTTCAGATAACAACCGCGAAAGCCTGTGTGGTTACAATGTATCTCTATGGATCCCATAGAGGATCAGATAACACGAAAAATCATATAACACGAAGACTTGTGGAACCAGGTTTTAGCGTTATATGAGGTTTTACTGTACTGTATATATAAAGCAGCCGCCCTCCCGCCGCCCAATATAAATTTGAACAAATAAATAAATAATAAATTTCTCAGTAGCCTCGCCTTCCGCTCCTTCCCAAAGTTTCTTTCCCCCCAGGAAGCCCTCACCTTTTTGCTCAGGTAGATAAACATCGTAAGGTGTTGCCTTGTTTATCCTCGTTTATGCCTTGTTTATGCCTGGGAAAAAGAAAGCTCGCTCCGCCAAACGGCCGGCCCACCCCGTGGTCCCCATAGCAACGGAGGCCTAGCTGGGGCTTCCGTGGCAACCGCCGTCGCACCGGAAGAAGAATCGCTTCGTTTCCGGGTCAGGAAAAAGTGGGTTCCCAGCCCTGCAAACGCCTCTTAAAAGACTTGGGTTGTGAGGGGCTTTTTCCTCCTGTTCCCCCCTTTTCCTATCTATCTATCTATCTATCTATCTATCTATCTATCTATCTATCTATCTATCTATCTATTCATGCATCCCATCTATCTATCTATCTATCTACCTACCTACCTACCTACCTACCTACCTACCTACCTACCTACCTACCTACCTACCTATCATCTATCTATCTATCTATCTATCTATCTATCTATCTATCTATCTATCTATCTATCTATCTATCTATCTATCTATCTATCTACCTACTTACTTACCTACCTACCTACCTACCTATCTATCTATCTATCTATCTATCTATCTATCTATCTATCTATCTATCTATCTATCTATCTATCTACCTACCTACCTACCTACCTACCTACCTACCTACCTACCTACCTACCTATCTATCTATCTATCTATCTATCTATCTATCTATCTATCTATCTATCTACCTACTTACTTACCTACCTACCTACCTACCTACCTACCTACCTACCTACCTATCTATCTATCTATCTATCTATCTATCTATCTATCTATCTATCTATCTATCTATCTATCTATCTACCTACCTACCTACCTACCTACCTACCTACCTACCTACATTTATTTAGTGATTATTATTATTTTCTTGGATCAAGTTTTCTCCGTAACGGTTTTCTTTATAAACTGATGGGCTGTTGTTGTTGTTTTTTTTTTTTGGGGGGGGGGGGGGCAGAGCTGGTCGTGTTTCTGCTCAGCCAGGAGAGGAGACAAGGGAGGCTCTTTAGTGGGGTTGGAGAACAATCACCATTGGGGGCATTATTGAGTGCTTTTCCACTGCGCTGCCTCAAGTGTTCAACAGCTGCGTGAAGGACAAATGTTATTTATTTTTTTCGTGTTTAAGAAGGCGACATGGCTCTCTTCCTTCCCATTTTTTATCCTCACAATAACCCTATAAGAAGAAATCTTTGAAGTGGTAGCCATGTTAATCGGTGCAAGCGTATCAGAGAGTAAACAAAACGGGGGGGAAAGGGACAAAAAATGTTGTGGCACCTTAAAGACTAACTGGATTTGATCCACAAAAGCTCACATTTAAATACAGGAGTTAGTCTTTAAGGTGCCACAACATTTTTTGCTGTTTTCTTTACTTTCTGATATCCTATAACAGTGATGGCGAACCTTTTACAGACCGAGTGCCCAAACTGCAACCCAGAATCCACTTATTTATTGCAAAGTTCCAACACAGCAACAGGGGAGGAAGGAAATGCTCCCATTGGGCTGCTGGGCAGAGGGGCAGGGTGAACTCTGTGTTGGCATGAGGGAGGTAACGCTCCCATTGGGCTACTGGGCAAAGGGGCGAGGCAAACTCTGTGCTAGGGTGACTGCATGGGTGCTCAGAGAGGTCTCCAAGTGCCACTTCTGACACGTGTGCCATAGGTTCATCATCACTATAAGAAGACTAGCCTAAGAGTATGACTAACCTAAAGTTAACCCATTTATTGCTTGTAACCATAGGTTATTTCAGAATTAGAAGAACAATTCTGGCAGGACCCTCAGTGGCACAAACCACTAATGCTATACAGTATTATAGTAGCCACAATGTCATAGAACCAATTTTAAATATTGATTTTGTACTGATTCTTTTAACTTTAAATGGATATGTTTTTTAAATACAGTCAACCCTCACTTAGCGAGCAACTCGCTTAGCGAAAAACTCGCTTAACAAGCGGATTTTTCAAAAAGCGAGCAGACTCGCATAACGAATATTTTCGCTATGTGAGTCTGTATCACATAGTGAAAATATTCGCTATGCGAGTCAGACTTTCCCTATAGAAAACTTGCATAGCGAGCATTTCTATGGGGAAAACTTGCATAACGAAAAAAAAATCGTTACGTGAGATTTTCCCCTAAAAAAGCTCGTTATGCGGGTTTTCCCATAGGAATTTTTGCTGTGTGAGTCTGACTCTCATAGCAAAAAACTTGCATAGCGAGCAACCTCGCAGAACGAATTAAATTTGTTATACGAAGTATTACTGTAGTACATTTTTAGTATCTAATTATTAAGTTTTTATCTCTTGTACTGTGCTGGCTGGCCGTAGACTTTAATAAAGTGATCAACGATCATAGGTAATTGAAAACCAGCCCCATGCAGATGCAAAAGCATGGGCAAGCTGTCAGTAGTAAAGGTAAAGGTCACCCTTGCTCAAAAGCCAGTTGTATCTGACTTTAGGGTTCAGTGCTCATCTCTGTTTATAGCCAAAAAGCCAGTGCTATCTCTCTGCAGACATTTCCTTGGACATGTGGCAGGCATGAATAAACACAGGAGTGCTCTGAACGCTTTTACCTTCCCACTGAAGTAGTCCCTATTTACTTGCAATTTTTTGCTTTCGAACTGGTAGGTTGGGAAGAGCTGGGTCAGAGATAGGAACTCCATCATGCAGTACTCAGGTCTAGAACTGCTGACCTGCCAACCTTCCAGTCATCAAGTTCAGCATCTTAACCACTAAGCCACCACAGTCCTTAACTGTCAATACATGACACTTAAAATATAAGAATGTTTACAAAGAACAGCAGTTTACAGTTCTAAAAATGCCACTCATCCAGGGATTTATTTATTTATTTATTAGTTCAAATTTATATTGCCGCCCACTCGCCGTGGCGACTCAGGGCGGCTTACAGACAATACATTACATTACAATATGTTGGGGATGGCACAGGGGTAGGGGCGGCAAGGTCCTCATCCTGCCCCGCCTTCTTCCTCCCCTGGCAGTTGGTATAGGCACAGGGGGAGGGGCGGCAAAGTCCTCATCCTGCCCTGGCTTCTTCCTCCCCTGGCAGTTGGTATAGGCACGGGGGACATAGACACAGGGATGGATCTTAAACAGCCAAAGAATACATATATTAACTGTAGAGCAAGGTGAAATAATTTCAAATGATCTGACTAATAATTACAATTGTCACAGTACTAAAATATACCAGTTGAGGTGACTAATGGATTTTTACAAATCTCATACCTGGTGATCACATGAGACACAGGAGATAATGAATTAGCCTGATCCTGCTCTATGCCCAAGCAGGACCTTCTTGGTCCATTGGCAGGGCTGTTTTTTTGGATGTATGTGTGTGCAAGCAGGAGTGATTCCTGTACAATTGGAATAGTTGCTTTAAGGGAGAATATTCCCAGTGAAGCATTTCCATTACAACCAGGTGTGATTCTCACTAATCACACCCTGTGTCTCTTCCTGTTTTCAAGCAGAGGCAGGAGTCAGAGATCTTGTTTGCGACCCCAAAATATCTTGGCTCTGAACAAGTTCTATGTCAAAAGCAGAGAAACTGAAACTAAAAATAAGTTCTACTTACACTTTTTAGAAATTGGCATGGGGTGTGTCAAATGATGCAGCCTCCACTCAATTTATGACTTGCTACTCCAGGCAGCCATTTATTGAGAGATGGCTGGAGATGACAAAAAGTGGGGGGAAACACATAATGTCCCAGGGCTGAATTGCCCATCCTGATCTATAAAATACATTGAAAGTGAGAGTGTGTATTATTATGTGCCATCAAGTCAGAACAAATTTTAACAACCATCACAGTGCTGATTAGGTTGAAAGAAGAAAGTACAAAAGCTGGCTTGAGACTTAATACAGGTATAAAGAAAACCAAGATAATGGCAACAGGCCCTATCAGTCCCTGGAAAAATAGATGGGGAAGAAGTAGAAACAGTGACAGATTTTACTTTCCTAGGATCAAAGCTCACTGCAGATGGTGATTGCAGCCATGAAATAAAAAGGCGACTGATTCTTGGGAGGCAAGTGATGAGAAACCTGGGGAGCATAGCATTTTTGCAAACAAAAATTCGTTTAGTCAAAGCAATGGTATTCCCTGTGGCAATGCATGGTTGTGAGCTGGACCATTAGGAAAGCTGAGTGCAGAAGAATAGATGCCTTTGAGATGTGGTGCTGGAGGAGAGTTTTGAGAGTCCCTTGGACAGCTAGGAGAACAAATAGGTCAATCTTAGAAGAAATCAACCTTGACTACTCCCTTGAAGGTCAAATATAAAGATGAAGCTAAAGTACTTTGGACATAAAATGAGAAGAGAGGATTCACTTGAGAAAGCCTTGATGCTGGGAAAGATGTAGGGCAAAAGAAAAAGGGGGTGACCAAAAGTGAGATGGCTAGATGGTATTGTAGAGACAATGGGCACAGAACTGAGGGAGTTGAGGAGGATGGTGGAGGACAGAGGTGCCTGGTGGGCAGTGGTCCATGGGGTAGCAAAGGGTTGGAATTGACTGTGCGACTGAACAACAACAAAAGTGCTTTTGAGGTAAGTGAGTTATTTAAGGAGTAGTTTTACTTGAGAACTGGAAGGTCGGCAGGTCAACAGTTCGAGACGCAAGTGCTGCATGACAGAGTGAGCTCCCATCTCTGTCCCAGCTCCTACCAACCTAGTAGTTCAAAGGCCAAATTCCAAGACTATCCTCACCTCCTCTCAGGAAGCATAGACACAACAGCATCCATTTTAAATGCAAAAAATAAAGCTCAATTTTCAATTTATTATAAACACCAAAACAGTTTTCGTACACCTTTGTACCTGCTAGATACAAATCAAATAAAAATATCTCAAAAATCCCCTAAGCAAACAACTGCCCAGCTATATAAATTCCTGCCTAGCACTTCATTCTGCTCAGGCTGCTAGACTCAATCACTTCATTAATATTAAACAGGCAGTTTGTCATACATCTGCATGACCCCCAGCTCTGTGGTGCCCAGACTGATGAAGACATGTACAAGATCAAAAACTAGCTCATGAGCGTGATTTTTAAAACTAGTCTAATGAAGATATCACTCATCCTTGCTTTCAAATTGGCATCAGTTCCATTGACTGCAACCCCCATGTTTTCTATGAAAGATGCAAACAAAGTAAGGACAGATTGGAAATGTTTGTGTTTTTTTAAAATATTTTTTCCCAAAACAAATGAACAAAAACATAGCAGTCCATGTCCTGAGTAGGTGTGTTGGTTTTGATTAGTCAGTGTAAGTGATTATCTCATCCTTCTATTAGGGCATAGTCTTCAGCAGCAAAATTATATTTCTGCAAAACCCTATACAGTACAGTATATTAATTTAATGCACTTCTAATTCAGACAGGTCAGTCGCATCAACACTGGCAGCCTCCACAGTGCTACCAACCAAATGGATATTTACCCCATGCTCTAGTCATATAAGCATCTCCTTTTACCATATCATTGTCAAAATGATGGAATTGCTGGCTGGAATGCATTTCCATTTTTATTCTAGCAAGGCAAGTCCCCACCCCTACCCCTTCTCCGCAATAAAATTTGCTGACTTTATAGGATCCATATATTGAATTGTACAGTTGAAGTTCTTAATATTTCTTCATACTAGCTTTCTGCAAATATACTGGCTAATGTTTCCAATAGACCCAATATAAACCTCATTAACAGCTAATGTTCTGCAATGTCTTCAGACAGGTTCATTTAAATAGACTCTGCTTATTTGGCCTCAGTTCAATATTTCCATCATTTAGGCCTGGGAACTGAAATGTGATACTTCTTCAGAAACTATCCTGCTGGATGGCTGCGTGGGAGGAAAAAAAACATAAATATCCAGTTTCCTTTGTTTAAAAGAGATGTCTTTAATGGCTCAAGCTCTAAGCCAGATTTTCATATAAATCTGCTTGCTGTGGAACATTATTTATACAACGTCTAAAATCACTAGATTAAACTGTTAAAGTTGGAAAAGATATATAAAAACTCATTTTCAGTATTTTCCAACCAAGATTGGATTTGCTGCTATATAAGACAAATGCACTGTAACAGTTCTAGCCCATGCACAAATGCAGTTGACACAATCTTCCTGACTAAATAAATAAATAACTTATTCTTGTTATTAAATAAAGGGGATATGCTTGCTTGCTGATGGGTTTTGTTGAACAATTCTGTCCTGAAGCTGCCATATCATGTGCCAACCAATAATTCATATTTTATATACCGTACATAATTTTGGTCTGGTTCACATTCTGGTGAGTATATAATGGTTAAGTGAATGCCTCGGTTTGTAAAGTGTCTAGTTGCTACACAGTCTGAGATCAGAGTCTTCTTTGAAAGTGTGCAGAATCTTACTGTTTCTTCTGCTTGCTCAGAGGTCCAACGTGCAAGCAGTTATGCTTTTTCACAGCTTTCACAATAAGGTATTATTTCCTTCCTTATTTACATGGAAGTTCCATTGCTTTCAATAGGGCAATCTCTGGCTATTGCAACTATGAGCTGGAGTTTGTGAGGAACACTATGCCCATGGGACATTACTCCATGATTCTGTTCTTGTGAATTTAACTTATCTGCTAAGATATCTTCAAAGATGAGTTCAGATTCCCACATTGTCACTTAGGCTGGTACCTAAGAGTGGCATAACCAGGCACTTGTTGAGGGCCTAAGATACGGTAAGTAGGGCCACTATTTCTTGTTTCCAGAGCTTCTTGGCCCTATGGTTCTTCTTTGTTGTCATTCTTGATTTCTCCCTTGTAATCAAGTGAGCAGTAATTGGAATAAAGAGAATTAGGAGAACCACCCATTTGCATTTGTTGCTTTTCCTCTTAATAATTGTGTACTAGCAAGTTAATTCTGGCAACTCTTTCCAGGGCTTTCTATACAATGAGTACAGTACTCAGAAGTACTTTATTTTATTATTCCCTTCTTCTGGAGTTGCTCTGGGACTGCACAGTTTGCCAGTGGCTACACAGGCTGGTTCTTCTCCCAGAAGTCTTAGGGAGAAACTGAACTCCCAATCTCTGGCTTCACAGTCAGATAACTAGACCACTGCACTATCATGCCAACTTTTTCTCATACCCTGGTTTAAACTGCAAGAATAACAAAAGAAAATACCGTGGGTGTCATTGCTGTATACCAGGTTTTAGATATGATCCAGGAGAAAACTACTAAAGCAGACAAACATTTCTAATTGAAGAGAAATGAGAAACGCAGATCTGAAAGCTCAGTACAAAAATGTGGATCATCATTCAATTCTTTTTCATCCAAGCTAAATATGAACCCAAGCTAAATATGAATGTGTTAATCTCACCATGCCAATTTAGTGACATGGCAGCAAATTAGAAAGTGTTACAAATACAGTAAAACCCTGGGTTACAACCGCCTCAGTTTCAGTTTGCTGCAGTTTACAACAGCAAATCCTATGGAAATGCCGCCCCAGCTTACAAATTTTAATGTTTTTTTCTGGTTTACAACGATTAATTCAGGACTGTTTTTTAATTTTTCAATGCATCCCTATGGATGTTTCGGTTTACAATTTTTTTCAGGTTACAATGGAGGCTGTTGGAACAGACCTCCGTTGTAACTCAGGGTTTTACTGTAGGTAAGAATATCAATTCCTGATGTCTTTAAACATCAGTAAGAACCCACTCTAGGAACTGCAGAATGAACTCCCCAAAAGGTGGCTTCATTTTGACAGATTCACCGCTGCCCTAGACGCGGTGGTGGCTGCAGCGGCAGCAGCAAGAGCAGCATGTATAGAATGTTGTTTCTCCTTCAGCTGTGGCACCTTCATTTCAATCACTGAATCTGGTCAGAAAGAAGAAAGAAAGATACCAGGCTGAAATCCTGTTGTGTAGTTACACAAATGGTGTAACTTTTAGAAGTGAATTGCCATAAGTTATCAAATTTCTGTAGACATTATCTGTCACCTAGTGAGTCATGTAGACTTGGCACACAAGTGATAATGTTTATGGAGATGTCTTAGTTTACAGCAATTTGCTTATAAAAGTTATTCCGGTTTTTTTTTTTTTTTGTAATTGCACAACAGAATTTCAGTTAGTGCTCTTATCACACATCAGTATGCCATGTGCAGTATTTACTCCCCCACCCCACCCCAATGAACGGGCCTCAAATGCATCTATGAAATCATATGCTAATCATGACATTAAGAAAACTCACATTTTGCAGTAAAGACCAGAGAGAGACTTGGACGTGTCACTGTGAGCAAGGCAAAGTAATATAATGCTACTGAATAACATTTCAGAGTAGCGGATGAATAGTGATGGGGGGTGGGAAGGAGATCTGAAATAAAGTTTTTAAATTTTATTTACAATTGCAGAAATTTGGATACTATATAATGCATCAGTAAAGATACACAGCTGCTGACTCTTGTGTATAATTTACCAAAGCCCTTGAAGATTTGTTATAAATACTGAGTTCTTATCTGGAAAGGAAATGTAACAGATTCTTTACCCTTCCATCTGCTTGTGAAATGACTATGAGAGCGAGTGCTTAGAACTGTGTAATTAAGTTTTGCAAGCTTGTACTTCATTTTCCCATGCCACAGTGGTTGAAAATCCCTGTGTTTTGTGTCACAGGACATTCCCACTCAATGTGAGTTTTGCTGGCTATTAGCTGATTATTAAATAGGAAATGCAGAAGAAAATGAGCTCCGAGTGACCCAACAAGGGCAATATTGGATTTACTTTACCTATGGTGTTGTATCCAGTTTTAGAGAATCTTTGATACAAGTAGACATATGGGACCAGTTCCATATGTCACCTGCATCAGAGATTGTTGTTCTTGTCCCTTGCTGCTATGAAAACTGGTTCAAAGACAGCTCATATCCTTACAGAGCAGGTTTTTGAGGTCCCGGGGAAGGGGAAAACTGCTCCCATGGGTTCTTGCTTTTGCCTGAGTGGATATTCAGTGTTGAATACAGTCTGTCACGTCTTCATAGCCATTTTTCAAATGTTTGAATCTATCCCATCTTATCTTGCAGCATATTAATAAGTAGATGCTATTGAAATGTGATAGCTTATTCTAGGCCAGACAAGAAACTGCCGAAATGAAGGCACCTTTTAGTGAATTCATTCTGCAGTTTCTTTTGCCTGACCTAGTTTGAGAAAGATTAGCTGGCAACAAAAGGTTGCCATTATCCCAATTGTGTACACCCAATTGTGGTTCAAAAATTCCACAATTTTTGAGGAGTACCCCAATGTGATAGCTAAAAATACATGTCGAACAACTTGACATTCTTTACAATGCTGTCTCTTAACTGGCCTCCCTTGTATAATATACTGTAAAATCCACGAGAAGTGGCAGTACTATAACATAACATCCGCTTTCAAATGAACAAAACACTTTAGTTTGTGTCTGCCAAGGGCAGCTCAATACTAGATCAATGTAACTGTAGTAAGTGAATTTACTGATAATATAAACTGTTTTATAGGTTATTGTGCATGGTTGCCTTGTCATTGGTAATTTTATTAATGCAAGTCTCTACTCAAAATGCTACTCAATGTATTTTGATTTTAATGATGCACTGTGTTGTTATATACTGGAAGCTGCTGTATATACCTCTATAAAGAAGCTTAAATTTTTTATAAACAGAAGTGTGCCAAAGTTCTGGAAGGGGAGACCATAAAAAATGGAACTAGATTGTTTGCATGCTTCCAAGAGATTGCTCTCTGCCCTTTGGCAGAATATAATTTATATTGATCTATCAAGGGTTCATTTGCTGACCCTTGTAGTTCTGTATCATTAGCTTTCCAGATGTTTTGGACTTTTCTTTCTTTCTTTTCCCGCTTTTGCTGAGCTATGCCCTATCTGTCGGCCTGGGGTTTTATTATTCAGTAACTGCCACCAGCAATTGAAGAAATGTTTGTTGTTTTTAATTTTTATAACAGATTAAAATAATAAACATTGGAATAGCTGGAGTAATAAGTATTGGATGTAATGTACCGGTTATATGTATTTCATGCAGCATTTTTATCTATCTAGCTTAAATTTTTACCTTTTCACATATGGAGGAGCTGGCAAAAAAGTGATATGAAAAATACGGTCTTGGAGGTGGGAGGGGACAGGAAGAAGCAATAAGGGGTATTTTTGTTACTTTCCTTAACTGGTTCCTGATTGGACCTTTAAGAACCGATATTCTGAAGCAGCTCTCTCCTTAAACCACTTCATAATATTGGCAGTTCATACAGGAAGGATCACATTTGATTCATTTCCGGTGATTGCATGTGTTGGTAACAGAGCAAACCAGAGTGATTCTACCCACATCAAAAAGGAGAAGCCCCTGATAGGGAGCAGAAAAGTGAAGGTGATCACTCTGGGGACAGGATGGTTTGCTCTAGCCACCAAATTTAGGAGCAAAACAGCCCATCTCTGCAGTGGACCAAAGATCAGGCTAATTGCCCATGTAGTCCTCCTCATAGTAAAAATTTTCATTGAGTGACTGGAAAATACAGATTAGAACCAAGAGTTAGAGTTACAGTACTTTTAAAAATCAGTTGGTTAAAGCTAAAATTCAAACACAGTATGGTTTAGAAAGTAATTTCTGTCATGTTTTACTTTTTCATCATTTGTCCCGAGAAGCCCCATTCCCCCAAAATAAGTGATTTAGTTTTAAAAATGAGGTTTTCTGCCTGTAAATACTTCAGGCAGGCCTTTTGTGAATCTCAGGAGGCCACTTCTGGCCTTTCATTAGGAGCAGTGATGGGCAGGAGCCGGTTCATATCGGTTTTCTAGAACCGGCAGCAGCTTTTCCTGGTATCCACGCAAACCAGTAGCGGCTTTTGGGGGGAACCACCTCGGGGGCTTATCTTTTCACTGGTTTTCCCCACTGAGCATGCATGCCTACAGCATGCATGTGTGCCTACAGTGCTTGGCACACATGCATGCCTACAGCGCTTGGCACACCTAAAGCACTTGGCACACGTTCGCACCTATAGTGCTTGTACGCCTACAGTGCTTGGTGCGCTTTCGCACCTACAGCAACCTGCCTGCTGAGCCAAGCAGTCATTTCCTGCTTGGAGTGTGGCAGCGCAGAGCATTGGGCGGCTCCGTGCAGCCACGCACAGCTGTCCTCCCAAGCGGGGAGGAGGAAGAGTAGCTGCTAGCCTGAAGCTCCCTACCGCCTGCTCCCCAGAGTAAGTGATTCGCCTTTGGGTGTGGGGTGGGTGGGTATATTTTAATGTGTATTTAATGTGTCTTTATTTTTAATGTGTATTTTTATGTGTTTTTATGACTATTTAATGTGTATTTAATGTGTCTTTATTTTTAATGTGTATTTTAATGTGTTTTTATGTGTAATTTTATGTGTTTTTATGTCTATTTAATTTGTATTTTTATGTGTACTTATTTTTATGAGTTCTTTTACTTTAGCTCCACCCACAATGTTGGCCCCGCCCATGATGTCATGACATTGGTTCCACCTATGACATTGGCTCCGGCCATAGTGTGGTAGTAACATTTTTGGCTGTCCACCACTGATTAGGAGCCTTGTTTTTTTAAATGAGAAGAGTCCAAAATGCTGCAGAATGTGATATTAGCAAGTGGTGAGTCTGTGTGGTCAGAGTGCTGGGATTATGGAATACCCAAACATTCTCTCTCAGACTGATCTATCTCATAGGGTTATTGTGAGGATGCCATGAAAGCCCTATAAAGTTTGAAGCAGAGAAGCAAATGTTGCCCCATTTCTTACACATTAAGGCACATATTTTGGAATCCAGAAGCAGATTCTCACCAGTGCATTTTCCTGTTTCTAGCAGTAGAAACATAAACATAGCAAATGTCATAAATTAAATAACTAACTGTTTGCTTTCCTTCCATGACAGTTGAAATCTGCCACCTGAGAGACCTGCCTCTGCCCATCTAATGCAGGCTTTCTCAATATTTTCAGTCGTGATCTGCATCACTCCCCCTCAGATGGCTGAGCAGGCCAGTCCCATGGTTCTATGCAAGTTCTTGCATGTATTATCATGTGGGGTTTTTTTGGTGTGGTTTGGGAGTTCTAGTGCATTTTTGGCACATTTTCGGGCATTTTCACTGAGTTCTCATGTGTAGACACACGGTTTTGCTGCATTTTCTGTGCGATTTTGGTGCTTCCTCCACTGGCAGCAGCGGCGGCGGCAGCGGTGGTGGTGGTGGTGGTGGTGGTGGTGGTGGTGGTGGTGGTGGTGGTGGTGGTGGGAGCAAGGGCAGAGAGGAACATGAAATGGCTTCATGGACTGCATCCAGCTCATAGGCCACGGGTTGCAAATGCCTGATCTAATGATAGGGTCATTCTTCTTTTCACACAGTGAGCAGTTTGGGCAGACCAGACTCCATTTTTTTTCCTAACCTGAGTTCACAATTCCAATGCTGTTTCAACATCATTGTCAATAAAAAAAATCTAATTTCAAAAAGTGTAACTTACAGATATGTTATGTCAGCACTACAGAAATTGCACTCGTCACTTTAATCAAATTCCATTTTATGTTATTTTCCGCTATGATTTTGTTTTAACATTGCTTGAAGAGAACTGGTTTGAGGAAATACTTCCTTAATATTTTGGAGATTCAGGAACATCTGAGTCAAAGTAGTTTTACTCTGTGAAAATGATTAGGTTAAAGTGGAGAGCAGAAATATTCAGCAGCCTCACATCCTACAATGAAAGAACAAAGTGGAAAATAATGAAGATGTAGGAGCATGAAGTGATACGTAAATCAGTTTCTCAAGTAACTGTCAAGACTGCATTTCACCTCATTTAATGGAATCAGTATAGGTAGGTGAAAGATAATAGCATGGTTTGCCATTTTTAAGAAGAAAAATCAGAGAGAAGGACAGATTAGGTTGTATAAATGTTGGTCCGATTCTACCATGAGACAAAATAGGAAAGTAGAAGAGTTTGAGAATCATGAAGAGACAGCAACGGGTCAATTTTTTGATTTGTTATTCTTATATTTATGTGGCAAGAGATAGGGAACAGAACTTGTGGGACGTCTCTGTCACAGGTGTCCATAATAACTTGGCTGGCTCAGGATACTATGCACCCAGATTTGGACAAAGGAGAGTTGCTTCATCCAAAGCATGTCTCAAGCCAGACCTGCTCAAATGTGAAGAACCAATGGGCAACAAGCCAGTCATTTATGTATCTGGCTGCGGAGTTAGAAGTTAGGAGTTTGATTCTCCAAACCTGTGGAGTTCCAGAGTACCTCCAGAAGAAAGGAATGGTAAACCACTTTTGAGTACTTAGTGCTTAGAAAAGGATTGCCATAAGTCAGAATAGACTTGATGGAATGCAGTAGACAGACAGACAGGTGATAGATAGATAGACACAGTAGATAGATAGATAGATAGATAGATAGATAGATAGATAGATAGATAGATAGATACATACATACATATATACATACATACATACATACATACATACATACATACATACATACATACATACATAAGGATCTGCAGCATAACATTGCAGCATGGAGGATTGTAGTTTAGGATTCCAGTCCATTCCCTCCTCCCAGGTTTTCTGGGTTCTCCATCAATCAGCATTCTGTAGCCACATAGTCTTTGACTATTTTTCAGAGCTTCCCACTTTCAGTCCCCTCACACAAAAGATTTTTGGACCCAAATACTACTTCTCCAAACCTTAGGGTCTCCTCAGTCAAGGAATAAGATATAGTATTCCTGCAAGCCTAGTTGGCTTCTGTATGTCCCCTCTTCATCCTTGCATAAGGCAATAACATGTCATACACCATCTCTCCCTAGTAGTAATATAGGAAATCAATTAGATATTTATCATTAGAAACAGGGTAACTTTAATTTTACTCCTGGTAGACACTGAATAAGGAATCCGGGAGTGCTGGGGAGCACTGAAAAGTGTTATAGGCTTTTTCTCTTTGTTCCACTATGATGACCAACAGTGCAGAAGAGTGGAACCAGTATAGCCACTGGGGGGAAAAGATAGGATGTCAACTCTATTCCCCTGTAATTGCAGGGCTAGTCTAAGACATTTCCTTGCTTGAGGCAAAAGACAAGATTTCACCCGCTACCTTCTCTGGAAGGGCCTGATTTTTTTATTTCTGTTCTGCCAACAGGCTGAAGGTGTTATCCATTGCAACTAAGGGTAGTTTACTGAGAACCCTCTAGTCTATCCCTTAAAGGAGGTGAAAGTCCAGGATGCAGCTGTTGCTGCCCTTGCAGCATTTGCTGTGTAACTTGGTTGCCCGATTCTGTGGAAACTAGGGTTAGCCCTGTAATGCCAGTTAGAAGGAGTATATCTCATTTCATTTGAGAAAGGTTACAGTGCAACTGGGGAAAAACCCCTACAGATGCTAATAAATATGATTAATATAATTTTTAGGTATTTTTTGCAGTGCCATTTAAAACCGACAGGGTTTTCTCTGGGGGATACACAAATCTATTTTATAACAATCCATAATACAATTGTATTACTCATTTATTACTATGAAAATATTCTACACTATATTAGACGCTATATGCAATTTCCTACTAAATAATTCATTTTGAAATAGAACAGTTATTTCTCAGAACAGGTATCTTATTTTAAAAGATATTATTTCATCTTTAACACAGTATTATACTTCATGCATCATAGTTATTATGTTCCAGTCTTATCTCTTTTAGCGGGTAATTTAAAAATCCACTTACTCATTCTTTTTAAGGCCTCTATTTTTTATTTATATTTAATAGATTACCTCTTTCTTTATGCTGAAAAGCAAGAAACAAAAACCCAGCTTCTGCATATTTACCACTATATGTCACTGTAGGATAGCATTTTCAAGCTATCAAAATATTTATAATTCAAATCTATGTTCCATAGCTATTCTAAATGGAATGTGGTAGACTAAATTTGTGGTTACACTGGCAAGCAGAACCAGAGAGTAATTTGGCTTCTCTGCAGCTAGATTTTCCCCTTGTTTTATGCTTCTTTTCAGATTAGGTGATCACCAAAGACCACATATCGTTTAGGTGCCAGCATCCACAGTGACATGGACCTCTTAATCTGATGTGGTTTGTTCTGTGCCACAGATCACCTTCCTTTGACCCTAATCTCTGCCAATCCCAGGCTTTTTTTATGGTTCACTGTAAAGCTGGTGGGCTGTTTAAAGTATTGCATGGTGATAGAGAAAAGGAACAGTTGTCCAAAGTTCTCCATAACATAGAAACACAGGCACACAAACTTTGGAGACATATAAGACTGCTCTAGTTCATTGCCGTTGGTTCTGTTTCATTTTGATATTTATCCTTTTTTGATTAGACTCATGGCCTGCTACAACTGTTGAGACCTTGATGAGCTCCACATGAGAGCCCTGGAAGGGGGGGGGGAGAGCTATCTAAGAACTGGCCCCTTTCCCCTAGAAGTTGCCTCAGCAATAAAGGTTCCTGGAATTGGTGTGGTGCTCCGTGTAAACTCATGCTCTTGCTCCAACCCTAAAGATACAGTACCCTGGTTTGGTTGCTTCCTTGATTGTCTGATTTGTCTGCTTGGATTATATATTTTATCCCTCTGTCTGCTCCTTGGAATTGAAAAAGGTTTGCCATTTGACCTTTAGCTTGGTTAATCTTGGGTCCTGGTGCCTGTGACACTAGCTGACTTCTACATCCTGGCAATCTTATTTGTGAGCAGGAAGTCTTGCTGCATTTAATGGTCTTGGTCCTAGATAAGCAGAGAGCTTTCACTCTCTTTGTTCAGGAAATTCATGAGGAGTTCATCTATTGCATTAACATGAGATGGGAGTTAAGGTACAAGATGGGTACATCAATTTCCCACATTTTGGGGAATGAGAATGAGTAGAAGGTTTAATCTTTGATCCGAATGTCTTTATTTTTAGGGTATAGCTTAAACTGCAACATTTTACTTTAAATGAAAGGATTCTCCCCTCCTTCCTTCGGAATTTCCTTTCAAAATGTAGAAACATAGAAACACAGTCAGGGAAAATGTGTCTTGTTGAGCATTAAAGAGAAAAAAACCTAACAAACCATCAAACAAAGCAAACAGTCAATAGAAATGTTAGACTTTGATCTCACTGTTGGAAAACACACACTTCTCCTTGAGTTTTAATTCCTTACTGATAATAATGTCTGTCAAGTAGATTCCAACATATAGTGACCCTTTACAAGGTTTTCAAGGATAGGCTACTGAGGTGGTTTACCATTTCCTTCTTCTGGGGCTGTCCTGGGACTGTGCAGTTTGCCCATGGCTACATAGTCTACACCAGTGGTTTCCAAAATGGGGCAGACACCTGGCAGGAGGACTTCAATTCCCAGAAGCCTAAGTCAGTACATTGGATGATCAGTGTTTTAGGGAATTGACTTAGACTTTTGTGAATCGAAGTCCAAAACCCAAAGTTTGGGAAACACTGCTGTCCACGGACTCTTCTCCCTAGGTACACAATGGGGAAATCTAATTTTCAGTCTCTGGCTCTGCAGCCAGATACCCAACTCACTGATTCCTCTAGACTAGGGATTGACAACTATGGCCTTCCATGTAGGCATGCTAGACAGAGCTGATTTAAATTGAAAAATATCCTCAGGACCACAATTGCCCCCACAATGCAGAATAAATTTATATACTTTTCTGTGCATCTAACTTCATTCATTGGTGCATAAACTGAGAATTTAACAGTCTATAGAACAATAGCCATAGAGCTGAGCAGGCTTTGGAGGATGGTGGAAGATAGGGGTGCCTGGCGTGTGGTGGTCCATGGGGTTGCAAAGGGTCGGACTTGACTATGTGACTGAACGACAAGAAGAACTTTAAAAGTACATTTGAAACTGATCTTCCAATCAAGTCTTCTCAGAAATTCCTTTGTGGGTGTTATTTCAAGAAATAAGATAATTATATCAATTTGTTTTCTACTGTTTATGGCTGCTTTGAGGACTAATAGAAATATATTACATAGAACTGTCTCTAAATGTTCATGCATAATCCATATCTTGTGTTTTATAGATTTGCAAGTTTATGGCACTCATATATATGAATGTCATAATGACTTGGTCAGTAGCTGGTCTGTACAGCTGGTGATAGCTTAAACGAATTACATAAACAGAACACTGGTGACATTCTACTTGCCTGGATAAACAGCAAATCATTAACTGAAAAAATTGCTTTGAATTTATATTAGTATCACACTCTAAAAATGTAAAAATCAATGAACCATAAGTAAAATATGTTACAAGTGTTTTTGATCACTGATTTCCTTAGTTCACACAAGAGACTAAGATTAAGACTTAAATATTGGGGATATCAAACCAACAGTGGCTAGTATTTTTTTGAGATGTGAATTTTTTCTCTTGATTGATAATGTATTTAGTCTCATTATGTATTCTTTTCAGCATGATTGGACATGAAGTTCGTTCTAAGCAGCTCTGAAAAAGCCAGTTGCTTTTGATGTATGGATTGGCCTCATTTTAACTTGAGACGCAACTAAATTCAGTTACTTTTAGGTTTATATTATGTTTGAATTTGACCACAAGAAGGGTGAAATACAGACAAAAGAGACTCTCTTTCAACTTGAGCATTTCACTGTTTAGAGTAGCTTATTTTTTTCCTGGTGGATCTCTGGCGCTCTCAATTTTCCATACAATTGATTTTACCCAGTAACATTTATTATAATTCCAAGTGCTTTTCCTTTGGGGGTGCGGGGAAATGAATGCACCCATGTCTTCTATCATGTAGCTAATATGACAAGAGGAAGATGCTCCACACATAACGCCAACCTTAAGAAATAGATTTCCCCCTGAAAAATGTAGTGTATGTATTTGCCAACTGCATGGCTAGAGAGTGAAATCACATTGCAATAACTGTCTTGGGAAATGTGTAATGGACATTGTCTTCCCTTGCTGAAGAAAAAAAGTTTTATTTGTTAATTGCAGCACAAGAAGAAATTTACCCAACTTGCTTTGAGGATGTGATTTCCTGCACTGGCTCCTTGGCTGTAACCAGAGATGAGCACTGAACCCTAGAGTCGGATATGACTGGCTTTTGAGCAAGGGAGCCCTTTACCTTTACACCAAAGGAATGGAGCAAGATCCTTTGTCTGCCATGTTGAGGGGGACTTCTGAACACACAGTACGGTAAATCATGGACATTACTTGGTTGCCTTGGAAAAATAATGACATACACTACCCTTTGGAGGCAATCTTCATTGTCCTCAATGACAATCTTTTATAGATAACTCCCTGTGCTTTCTGACTGGTTGGGATGAAAGTAGTGAGGGAGTGGGGAAACCAGTTACTAGAAGAGCAGCAGTAGGAGAGAGATCAAGGTGGCTGTAGTTAGATATTGGCTAAAATAAAAATTGGCTTAGTACTATCCAGTGGCATAGCGCAGGGGGGCGCCCTGGGCGGCACTTTTTGGGGGTGGCAAAATGTCACTTTGGCGTATGGGTGTTCTTGGACTTTAATTCTCAGAAGCCCTAGAAGCTGCGGTGGGGACAGGCGCTGGCATCTTGAGCCCTGCCCAGGGAGTGGCAAATTTAGCTTACACCCCTGAAACCCACGTCCTGCACCCCAGATGGCTGAAACCCATGGCCTGTGCCCCAGCTGGCTGAAACCCACGCTACGCCACTGGTCTTATTTGTTCCACTGTAATTCCAGCTTGTTCTATCACATACCACAGTACTTCATATTATTTCAAACATGGCACAATTAAATTGAATAGATGAATTTAACCTTTCTTGCAGTATAACCCATTTATACCTATACATCTGGCACACTTAATGCTATTTGCAAATATTAACTCAACACCACCACCCTCCAACATATGTCAAGTAATTCTCCTATGAGTCAGTTGAGCAAGTCCCCCGTAAACACATGAAACTTACTTGTAACTGGTAAAATAGCCTTCTACTAGGGAGAAGAACATATACACACACACGTCCCAAAAATCTCCTAAAGTGCCTGGTGCTAAATATACATAAAGACTATGGGATCCTGGTCATCAAACAGAGTAACTTTTACAAGTTTCGGTTCTTTTGAAATATATTTTAAGAGTTTCAAGACAATAATTTGAAAACAGCACTTCATTACACAAAATAAATATCTGTTATTTGGTCTAATGATCCATGTGTCCTATACTAAATCAAGTGCACTGAATTCAAATCTGAAGTCCAATTCTGCCTAGGACATCAAGATCTTAAGTTTCCAGATCTCACACTTTTGGTTAGGTTCTTGCATTGATCAAGCAGGGTCTTGCCACAAATGTATCAAAATTGTCTGGTTTATTAACACAGGTGTGTATACTCATCTTTAGCTCAAAACAGACTCACTATGGCCTAGCTGTACTATCCAATAAGATGGTTTTGCACTAGAGACAAGCCCTTGGTCCATCTTGCCTTATACAGTACAGTATACAGTAAAACCTCATATAACACTAAAACCTGGTTCCACAAGTCTTCGTGTTATATGATTTTTAGTGTTATCTGATGCATGTTAAAATCCTATGGGATCCATAGAGATACATTGTAACCACACAGGCTTTAGCGGTTGTTATTCGAAGCATCCCATAGGATCTTAATGTTATCCGATGCAATTCTTCCCCCCAGATTCCTTAATGTTATGCGATTTTAGTGTTATTCGATACTAATGTTATTTGAGGTATTACTGTACCTATTTCTGATGTCAGCTCACTGAATTGCCCAGACATGCCTAGCTGCTGCTGGAACATGCATGCCACCAGGGGGCACGATTCAGCTGAGGCGGCAGCAGGCATAGTGGTAGCTACAACTGCTATAATGTTCCCCTGTAAAAATACATTACCCAGTTACTGACCATTTGAACAGCTATAGCAAGCCTTAAAATCTATATGTAACAGGCAAATTCTGAGTTCAGATTTGGAATCAGCACACTCAATATCATGCAAATCACATGTGTTATTCCCAGTAACAAAATCATTGTTGTGCATTTGCTTCTTCAGTTTTTACAGTGCCAGTTGAGAATCATCCTTATTGATTTCTGGTCACACTGTGTTTTAATGGTTTAATTATTGTTGTTCCTAATTGTCTTGGCGTGAGCTAAATCGCTTGGACCAGGGCTCTGGTTAAGTGATATTATTGATGCACCCATCAGTAGTTAGAAACATCGAAACAAGTGAATAAAATCAAAATATGTGAAAAGGCAGTGGTCTGCAAAACACCATAGAAAATTTTTCTTCAGAGTATTCCAGGCTGGGACATTCCATTAAATGATAAACTGAATGAAGCACGACAATGGAGAAACATTTTATTTTCTTATTATCATACTGGAATGTAACCAGAGTGTGGAAATAACAAGTTAGAAATAACTGTAAAAACATTCATTTCAAAAATAAAGCGAGTCTAATTAAGCTATTTGAGAATTATGACTTGCAGCTGTCTACATTGCCAAATATCTTGCTCTTTTGATCTTTTTTTTTTTTGCTGCAGTTCGGAGCAACTGAAATTATGGCACACATGTTTTGAATTAAAGGGCTCTATCCCACCTATTTTTACTGCTATCTCACAACTTTAATTTAATTTAATTTAATTTAATTTTTAGACTTGTATGCCACCCCACTCACAGAACAACTCTGGGCCGCTAACAATAGAGCATAACAATGCTACACAGTAAAAACAACAACAATAATGTGGTAATACAATCAAACAAAGCAAAATAGCAATACAATCAGCAAAACAATGTAGAATACAATCCAGCAATACAATACAATCCAGCAATACAATGTAGCTATACGATGGAACAATACAATATAAAAATACAATTCAGCAATACAATATAACAATATAGTCAGATATAATACATGCAATGTCCTTCCACCACCTATAGTCAGCGTCAATTCCTCCTTCGGACAAGGCTGCTGGAGACCAGAGGGAGGGCAGGAGCATCATCACACCACCCACGGTCTTTTATCAACCTCCGAGCGAGGCTTGCGGGATTTGGAGGGAGGATGGGAGCATCCTTTCTTATCAGAGAGTAAACAAAACAAAATGACAAAAAATGTTGTGGCACCTTGCTTAAAGACTAACTGCTGTATTTTAATGTTAGCTTTCATGGATCTAATCCACTTTGTAAGACTTCATGGCATCTATTTATACATATCAGGTACAGAGGCACACAATGGTTGGCTTGCATAACAGATAAGTTTACAAATCAGTATGGCTTTTTACAACTGGTAATAACGTGGCTCAAGTTGCTAAGACGCTGACTGGAAGGTGGGAGGTCAGCAGTTCGATTCCCGAGTACTGCAGGATGGAATGAGCTCCCATCTTTGTCCCAGCTCCTGCCAATCTAGCAGATCAAAAGCCAGAAATTGTAAGTAGATAAATAGGGACCACTTCAGTGGGAAGGTAAACAGCATTCCATGCACTCTGGTGTCTAGTCATACCTGCCACATGACCACAGAAACATCTGCAGAAGCAGACAGCGCTGGCTCTTTGGCTTTGAAACATAGATGAAAGCCAGTCGTATCTGACTCTAGGATTCAGTGCTCATCTCTGTTTCAAAGCTGAAGAGCCAGGGCTGTCTGTTTCTGCAGATGTTTCTATGGCATTAATTGAAATTACACTTCTGCAAATGAATTTACCCTTGCCTCTGTTTCTGATGTGTATAAATCAAGCGTGCCCAAACTATGGCCCATGGGCTGAATCCGGCCCCCAACACCAATCCATCCGGCCCATGCTGCCCTGGAACTGTCTGGGTGCATTTTACTTCTGCTTCAGGGAGTGATAACGGCAGCATGGGTTGGATGAATTGGCACTGGGGGCTGGATTTGGCCCATAGGCTGTAGTTTGGGCACCCCTGGTTTAAGCAGAGAAAGTGGCAGCTTAAAATCTATCTCATCCTGTTGCAAAACAGATTGCAAGGCACGTTTTACTTCCACTTCCGGTGGGAGAAACCATGTGACTGGTCTGCTAAACCATGTGACCGGCCCACGACTTGAAAAGTTTGGGCACCCCTGGTATAAATTGATGCCATGAAGTCTCACTCTTATGTCTGAAGAAGTAGACTTGATCCATGAAAAGCTAACATTAAAATACAGCTAGAGAAAATTCCAAATTACTTTGTGCTGAGTCTGAATACAATCTAGGAACCGGAGCAAGCACTATACTGCCTAACAGTGCCAATGCTGAGTCAGAATGGAACATTTGCTCAGCATAAACAACCAGAAATTGCTAAACAGCATACAAATGTATGACTTAACTGCTGATATAAAAGTTCTGTACTTTTTTTAAGCCATTCTGGGTTTACTGTCACTTTCTGTCATTATCCTCATTCTCTTCTACAGTATTTTGTTTCAGCCATTTGGCTCATCTTTGGCTTGCTACACAGCATGCAGCACAGAGATACTGTATTCTCCCTCTTATACACTGTTCCCAAAAGAAAAAAAAAACCCTAAGGTCTCTCTATCCTGGGGTGGCCAAACTTTGCAGGCCATGGGCCAGTCATGTGGTTGAACGGGCTGGTCATGTGGTTCCTCCTACCGGAAGCGGAAGGAAAACATGCCCGTGCATGTGCAAAACACTATCGTAAATCAGTGGTGGACTCAAAAGATGTTTACTATCACACTGTAGGTGTGGTCTACTCTGTGGGTGTGGCCTACTCTGTGGCCGTGGTCATGTGACTGGGTGGGAGAGCTAGACATGCTTTCCCAGTGGTGGGATTCATATTTTTTTTACTAATTTATTTATTTATTAGATTAGTATGCCGCTCTCCTTGCCAAAGCAACTCAGAGTGGCTAACAATATTACAACAATGCTACAATTTCACATATAAATACAACTTAATATAAATAATACATGGAAGTACAATACAAAAAAGTTTATCCTGCTATGGTAATAGAGTAGACCATACTGCCAGCGACTGGGTGCTGGTCCCCAAGAGGATTAAACCCCACTTGAATCCATGTTTATGACAGGTGTGGGTGCATTTATGGCAGCATTTTGCGCATGCATGGGCGCATTTAACTTCCACTTCCAGGAGGGGTAAGGGTGGCATGGGCTGGATTATTCTGCTGTGAGCTGCAGTTTTCTCAAATTGGGTCCACAATGCTTTTCTCACATGAAATCACTGTAGCCCTCCAGACAGCAAGGACCATTTATTGATTTCCAGGTCTTTTTTTAAAATGTGCATTTCCAAATTTACATTTCTGTTACAGTGCTGACTTGAAAGCTGTTTCCTCCTCTTAAAGAAACATGGTTGGAAACAATAAGAGTTCAACTGAGGGGAACAGACACCCCTGGATGCACCCTTGTGCCTTTGGATCAGGCAATTGCATGCAGCAGGCAGCAGAAAGCAAATGAAAGCAAATTTGTCCCAGCCATTCAGAGTAACCTTAAGCTACGCTGCTGGCTAAAAAAACCAGAAGTTCCCCACTAAAAAGAGACAATTCCCCACCAAGGTTCCCCACACTGAGCGCTATGTCACAGAGTTGCCAGTTATTAATTTAATTTCTGTTCCTAATGTGAATTGTGGTGGGAATGGCCAGTGTAGTCGCTCCCTAAGATAAAACAGATACAATTGGGGTATATATTTTTTTAAAAGATTAGTACAACTGCACATATGGGTGGGGGGGCAGAAATACCTTGAGTTCATGGCTGTCATCTGTGGAATAGGGATCATGGCTATCATCAGCCTAAATCCAGTTCTTCTGCCAAGCTGAAGTGAACACATTGAATCAAATAGATTTACATAAGTGTTGTCCTGCCATTCAGCAATTGATTCAACAGGCTTCCTTTCTTTTTGGGACCAGCAACTGGACTCAGGATTTAGTTTCTCAAAACAAAGGCACAGGATTTGGCTTTGGCTTTGTTTAGTTAAAGGTCTCCCTTGCTCAAAAGCCAGTTGGGGTCGGTGCTATCTCCATTTACAGCCAAAGATCCAGTGCTGTTTGTGTCTGCAGTCTTTTCTGTGGTCATGTGGCAGGCATAACTAAACACAGGAACACACAGAACACTGTTACCTTTTCCACTGAAGTGGTACCTATTTATCTGCTTGCAATTACTTGCGTTCAAACTGCTAGGTTGGCAGGAACTGGGACAGACAACATGAGCTCACTCTATGGTCAGCACTCAGGTCCCAAACTGGTAACCTGCCAACTTTCCAATCACCAAGCTCAGCGTCTTAACCACTAAGCCACCATTTGGCTTTGTTTAGGCCAGGGTTCCTCAAACTTGGCACTCCAGGTGTTCTTGGACTTCAATTCCCAGAAGCCCTGATCGGCAGGAGTGCTGATTTGGACTTCTGGTAATTAAAGTCCACGAACACCTGGAGAGCCAAGTTTGAGAAACCATAGTTTAAGCCCATGATGCTGAACCATGGCACTCCAGGTGTTCTTGGACTTCAATTACCAGAAGTCCAAGTCAGCACTCCTGCTGCTCAGGGCTTCTGGGAACTGAAGTTCAAGAACACCTGGAGTGCCAAGTTTTACCATCTGTGTTTTAAGCTATGCTAATTTGTGTAATAAGGACTTAGTTAACTTGAGAGGCACAGACCTAAGTGCAGTATGAATGAGCACAGTACCCCATGCTCATCTCCCCAGTCATACTAAAAGCTGTGGGAAGAGCTTTCCAATCATGCTAGATGCTGTGGTGCAGATCTGATTTATTCTTGAACCATTTCCAACCAGCAAATAAATTGTCTAGCCCAGACTAGGTTTCCAGAAGTCTGAATATATTTAAGGCAATGCAAAAATCTGTAATGATGTAGTATTATAATGCCTCAATACAGCACCCTTTTGTTATGTAACTGAAAACTCAACCTATAAATCTATAAAGAGTTCAGCCAAGACAATTTATATCTATTAAAGTTTGCTCATGCGTGATTTTTCTATATCAGTTATGAATGCATGCATATTATCTTGGTGACATTTATGGGAACATTCTGGGAATTCGAATATGCAGAAGCCAATTCTTCTTACTAAAATTCTCACAGACACTAAGGCATTCACAAGTGGCATCAAGGGATTGTCATACTGAACTAGAGCCAGAATCCACTCACTCGTTGTGGAACAATTCCACAAAATACAATCCTCTATGAACACTATAGATATCTATTTCGGATAAAGGAAAAAAGAAAGTCTAAAAGCTTCTTTTGTAAAATTCCTTTGGTTCATTTATCTTAGGATCTATGGTATAGTTTCTTGTCCGTGGAAGAAAAGAAAATGGCAGTAAAATTCTATGCAGATTCATTAGACTGGCTGTCTAAGGAAGGATTTAAAAGTTGGAATAATTAGTACTTTGTTGTTTGTAAATAGTTTTTTTTGGTTTTGTCATTTTAAGTAATGTATATCTGATTTTTTTAAGTGTCTGAACTATCTGTTGCTCTTATTTATCTTTTTAATGATGATCTTTTTAATGATGTAAGCTACTTTGAGTCCTTTTATGCAGAAAGTAAAAATATTTTAATTAAATGATTTTTAAAAAAATAAAGTTTCCTCCCTTGTCGCAAATAAACACTCAGTTCACTTTGCCCTAAAGACTTACAATGAAAGCACTTATGACATGTTTCTCAATACTTGCTCTTATGGTAAAGCATGTCTGTTGCAGCATATGATTCTCCTTAATTACAATTTTTATTTAGCCTGTTTTGTTCTATGGTAGGTCATTGCAAGGTAAACATAGGCATAATTTACTAGTTTGATTTCTAAGGCAATCATCTCTGTGGAAATTCTATTGTGCCAGAGAAAATATGTTAATCAGAGCAATACAGTCAAACCTCGCATAAAGAGTGTCTCGCTTAAAGAGTAACTCGCTTAAAGAGCAGAATTTTCTCTGAATGTTCGCTTCGCTTAACAAATAAAACCAACCAAAAACTCACTTAACAAATAAATCGGGGTTTGCAATCCCCCCCACAATTGGTCACTTACAATGGTGTTTCGCTTAAAGAGCAAACTCGCTTAAAGAACAATCCTGTGGAACGCATTATGCTCTTTAAGTGAGGTACAACTGTACAGAGAAGATAGGGAGTCACAAGATTCCTTGAAATCAGCTCAATAGCCACATTGCCCCTAGTGGTGATAGAGAAAATTGCATGCCCTGGTCCCAGACAGGGTTAACAGAAGTGGAACCTCCTAAGGTAATGATGTCCCTTGCTTGAAAGCAGTGGTGAGCATCAGCAGGTTCGCACCAACTCACCAGAACCTGAAGCAGAAATTCTGACTGTCCCCACCCACCCAAGTTTTGAAATAAAGTAGTCCTAATTCGGGTGCAACACAGGGCTTTCCCCCTGGCCATGGCCACCATAACACACCCACAGTGTGGTAGAATTTTTTTTTTAGCCCACCACTGCTCGAAAGCCAGTTGTATCCAACTCTAGGGTTCAGTCCTCATCTCTGTTTCAAAACCAAAGACTCAGTGCTGTCTGCTTCTGCAGACGCTTGCATGGTCATGTGGCAAGCATGACTAGACACCGGAGTGCATGGAATGATGTTCCACAAGGCACTTCATTATACACTTTTTGTTGTATGATGCATCGTACAACAAAAATCTCTATGGGAAAACCATACAACAAAAATCTCTATGGGAAAAATCATAGGAAAACAAAGTTTTCACTGTGCAATGCATCCCATAGAGTTTTTCATTGTATGATGCAACTTTTCCCCCCCAAATTCTCTTCATTGTACAATTTTTTTGTTGTTGTATGATGCATTCATTATACAGTACAAGGTTCCACTGTATGCATCTTAGCGAAACAATTATGATGGCCCTAAAAATCCTAAATCAGTGTTTCCTAACCTTTAGGTTTTTGGACTTCAATTCCTAGAAGCCTAAGTCAATTCTCCAAAGCACTGACCAGCCAATTTACTGACTTAATTTTCTGGGAACTGGAGTCCCCCTGTGGAACATGGGCACACAGGGCTAACTGATTAATAAATATAATGAAGGAAGGGTATCAATCTGCCTGGGTCCTGTCTGGAAATGCAACATGATGAGCCCCAGTATGCATTTTTTTTTTAGTACTGTATCTTAATGTTCCAGTACGATCGGTCTGGCACCATCTGCAAGCACGAACAACTATAAAAACCAAAACAAAACAGTATATAATTGAGGGGGGGGGGAGGGAATTAAGAATCACAGTTAATGTCTTCTCTTGCCTCCTTGAACAACTTCATTTAGAGTGCATTAAAACAGCACATCTAGTCTCAAACCAGGATAATTTTGCTCAAATGCACTGAATTATTAAGCATTTGAAGAAATCAATGCTCTCCAAAGTATTTTTTCATGCAGAAACAACTTACTTCACATTGTGAATCACTGCCTTATGCAGCCAGCAATTCATTGCCTGCCATTACAGCTTGCTCTGTCCCTATAGCTTGGCCTCACATGGGTAAGATTTCTATTGCAAACTGAAATATTAAAATGCTAAGCTCATTTTTTACATATATCAGTGCTCATGGTATGTGTTTAAGCAGCACCTTGTTCTATTCAGGGTCTGGGGAGACATCTATGCATACAATAAATAGCTTATACAGGGACCAATAGCTAAGATTAAAATAGATGGAGAATTAATTAGTGAAGCTGAAATTAGAAGAGACATCTATCAAGGATGTATCTTGTCCTCAATTTTATTTAATATTTATTTAGAAAAGGTTATGCAAAATGCCCTTGAGGATAGATCTGAGGGTATTAGAGTAAGTGATGTACTCTCAAATAATGTAAAATACAGTATACTGATGACCCAGTTTTGATAGCCGGAAGCCCAGATGACCTTCAAATACCATTATATCAGAGGAACAGAGGAATGTGACAAAATGGGTCTGTCAATCAGTGTCGCAGAACCAAGAACAATAACAACAGTGATAAGTAAGGATAACATCAATGCAAGTACTATTATGTATAACCACTCACATGTCAACTAAGCAGACAACTATGTGTATCTGGGGCATTTAATTAACAGCTACATAGACTTCAATACAGAAATAAAGCAAACAATTGACATATTTAGAACAAGCTTTATGAAATTGAGGAGAATGTTGTGTAATGATCAGCTTAATGTATTTTTGACATGAAGGATGTTAAAATGTTGCATATAGTCAGTCCTGTTGAGTTTTGGACTGTTAAGAAGGAGATGCTCAACAGAATAAATGTTTTTGATGTGTGAGCATACAGAAGAATTCATTGGATCCCATGGTCTGATAGATATTCCGGGATATGTTTCCTGATTGGAGAGCTTTGAGCAGTACACCAACATGGGATGGGAGGGGGAGAAGAGGGGGAGAGATTTTAGTATTTTGTAGCATGCATGGCTTCTCTCTTTAAATAAGCTGTATAGGAGAGGTTTCTCTACATTGGACAGTAACTCTGAACCTTTATCTTAACTTGCTTGACTTATTGTAATTTAAACAATGACATTTAAATACAGTACTCACCTTTTACTTTAAGATTTATTTATCTATTATATTCTTCTATTCTGGGCAGCATAAAAGAAATTGAATTTTTTTTTACAAGTAACAATATAAAATTAAACATAAATGATAAACCAAACAAAATAAATTATGGGAAAAGCAATAAACAATAATGATACCTCCAAAGACAACACACATTGGTGACAGTAAAGTGTTGAGTTAGTTGTTCAATAAAGATAGATTTTTCCTTTCCCAACATTGATGTCTTGGTGTTCCTATATTTCAAAGGGCAGTTAAATTCCTCACAACAAAATGGTACCAAAAAAGGTGTACCTGTGAGCTCATGCTTTGAGTAAAGAATATACAGTATGTGCATTAATCTGTTGCCTAAATGTCTTTACTTTGTGGGACACAACTTTAATCATGGTAAGGTAAAGGTAAAAGTCACCCTTGCTCAAAAACCTGTCTCTACGGTGCTCATCTCTGTTTACTGCTAAAGAGCCAGCACTGTCTGTGTCTGCAGACGTTTCTGTGGTCATGTGGCAGGCATCACTAGATGCCGGAGCACATGGAATGCTGTTACCTTTCCCACTGAAGTGGTACTTATTTATCAACTTGCAAATTTTTGCTTCAGAACTGCTAGGTTGTCAGGAGCTGGGACAGAGACAGGAGCTCACTCTATCCTGCAACACTCATTTAAACCCAAAAGTTTGTGGTTTTGCTTGATTTTAGAGGGAATCCCTCTTGCATTTATTGGCACAAGAATAAACAAAAAAAGCTAGGTACAGTACTATTCTAATGTCCTAGCTGCAGTGGATTTGGAATGGTGCTAGGAACCATCCCCCCCTTGTGAGAGTTAATTTCAGAGATCAATCAACAGAAGAGCCCAATTTTTTAAAAAAATGAGCGGGGGGTGGGGGTGGTGGATAGAGAAGGGACAGGATGAAGTAGAAGTTGATTTACACCAAACCAAAACCATCTCTAGCTCAGGGACAGATGGGTCTAGTTCTAATTAATTTCCAGCACTTCAGTTTTGTTGGGCCTCAGCCATATTAATTAGTTAAGGTTGTTCCCTACTCTAGAAAGTATATATCTGGAAGAGCTTCATGTTGAGGAAGTTTGATTGGCTTGCATACACTTCAAGAATAATTAAATTTCACTATAATTGCAATGGTCCTACTGAAAGCCTTCCTCATAAACATCATATACATTACAGTACTAACATTTCACAATTAAAATAAAATGTTTGTTACAGTGTCCAAGTCTTACTACCAGTGGTGGGCTGCTGCCAGCTCAGACTGGTTCAGCTGAACCGGTAGCAGAAATCTGGAGGGCTTCGCCTGGGGGAGGGGGGAGTAAATCCCCGGGCGACTGATTCGGTTGCCTCTCCGGCCGCCCTCCAGATTCCTTTTCCAAGCAGCCCAAAATGGCTGCTCGGAAGTGCGCATGCATGAAAACACAACTTGATGCATGCACACTGAAAAATAGAAGTGCACATGTGTCAAATGGTATTTTGACGCATGCACACTTCTGAGCAGCCATTTTGGGCTGTAAGGAAGGGTGTAGCGGCTGGTTGTTGAGGCCCTCGGCAGCCACTTTGGAGGAGCAGCAGCGGCGGCCTTTCCTCGGCACACCGGGGCCAGGCCGTGCTGCTGGGCTGGGCCAGAAGTTCTACCCAAACCACCACCCTTGAAGACCATTGCCTCGGATAACGCTAAAGAATAATTATCTGATGCAAGTTTTTTCCAAAAAACTTGCATCATTATCCGATTCTAGCGTTATCCGATGCAATCATTATCCAGGGTATTACAGTATATCCAATCAGGTCCCAGTATTGGGGTAAACAACATTGATTCCCATAATAATGAAGCATGACTTCTCAGAGTCTGGCTTTATTTACTTCCCAGCTCCCTGGGAGTCAAAACAAAAGGTTTCTGTGAGCGTAGGGTGGTGTGGGCCAGATGAATTGGTGTTGGTGGCTGGATCCAGCCTGCAGGCTGTAGTTTGGGCACCTCTGCATTAGACAATTGCTGAGGAAACGCAAAGCTCCTTCCTGAAGAATAGTCAATAACAGACAATAGAAGCCAACATAAAATGGCACTTTTTTCAGGAAAAACAGGTTCTAAGCATTTTATTCGGAGGAATCCCAAAATATATACATCAAGGTTTTGTGGTTCTGAATGCAGCAAAATTCACTTTTCTATAAACTGATAGCAGATTGTAGGCTATAAATACAATGTCATCTGGTTCTATTCAGGCAATGTCCTCAGAAGTTTGTCTCACACAATCTACCTGCAGTTTGCCTGGAGTGTTCTAGTATTGCCCAACCCTATCAAGACTTCTCTTAAAGATTTGTATGATCTTTGGCTTGAAAAGACCATTCCAATAAAAAGAGGTGAACAGTAATTTAGGGTAAATTGAATTGGTTTGTTCCAGTGCAGTCAGCTCTGAAGCACAGTCAAAGAACAAAGTCCCAAGAGTTATCTCTGCAGTTATAAGAGGCACAGCTTTTAGAGAGTACAAAATGTTGTTCCCTTCATTGCATGTCCTTCAGCAAGAAGTTACTGTTAAAGTCATTTTGGAAGAAGTCATTTTTACCAGACAAATTCATACGTAATTCTTTCCTTTGCAAAATTGCCTCTGTGTACTTCAAGGTATATTTGTGAGTTACAGGCTGCTGAATGATTTTCGGTGAGGGATATTCATGCACTAGTTGCTTTCTTAATGACCTATTACAGTTATCATGAGAGTTTTGCATTGTTGGGGGGGGGGGAGAGAAAGCTGTATTTTAGAGAGCTTAATGAAGATATATTACTGGGGTAAATATGTACTGAAGCACATGGTGAAATACTTGAAGGTCATCAGTACAACCACATTAATTTGAGTCCAAGGACTCAAAGCTAAAACCTGCCCTTGGATGTCCCAGAGGATAGAACCAGGTTTGCTTATACTCTGAAATTTTCATTAGGAGAAACATTTTAATACTAAGAGCAGTTTGACAATGAAGCCAAAAATCAGTAGTACAGTAGCTGCCTTTTCCTTGCTGAAGCTGGTAGCTTGGAAAAAAGCTCCATATTTTGAACTATGTCAGTGAGCCAGAATCCCCAGCCATCATATCAGATAGGTATTTTGGAAACTGTTGTCTCTAAAAGGAATTGCTCCAAGCTTTGATGGGTGGTACTAAAGTCGAGGCTGGAGAATGATCTAGTTATGTGCTTCTCAAGCCATGGGTTGGGCCGCTAGATGGTTTAAAGGTCTCCCTTCCTCAAAAGCCACTCATATCTGACTCTAGGGTTCAGTGCTCATCTCTGTTTCAAAGCTGAAGAGCCAGCACTGTCTGCATCTGCAGACATTTCTGTGGTCATGTGGCAGGCATGACTAGACACTGGAGTGCATGGAATGCTATTTACCTTCCCACCGAAGTGCTCCCTATTTATCTACTTGTAATTTCTTGCTTTCGAACTGCTAGGTTGGCAGGAGCTGGGACAGAAACTGGAGCTCATTCCATCGTGCAAAACCTGGGTATTGAACTGCTGACCTGCCACCTTCCAGTCAGTGTCTTAGCCATTTGAGCCACTGCAGGCCTGCTAGATGGTTTACAAGAGTCTTAAAACTCTAAGGCTTTTAAAATGTAAAAGTTAGAATGGGAAATGGCTGGTCAGAAATACTTCATTCAAGTGGGAAATGCAACAAAACATAATATGGAAATTGTTTCATATGTCTGTCATATGTCCATGCATGGGCCCATCATCTCTCTATTAATCCAACCATCCATGGATAATTTCTTTTAGGATATTCCACTGTATTTTGACAGTATTTTTTTTAAAAAAGATCCCTATCCCAATAAACACCCTAAATTTTCTACCACCGTTTATGCTCAATGTCCTTGAAGCTTCTTGGAGGTTGTGGTTGACCCTAATGGTTTTCCGCCCAACCTTACATTTCTGTATTTTCACAAACCTTAGGGTTTTCCTCAAATACACTGATAACTCTGTTTTCTTCTTAGAAGCCCTTTTTGACAACATTATTTAGCCACGACAACTCAGCATCTAAGGTTGTTTTTGTTTAGTGTCGCCAAATTTCAACCATCATATAGCATTCTTAATAGGGGGGTTGAGGTACAGTATTTGAAAGATTTAATTAGCAGTTTCCATGACCAAGAAGTGATCTGAACACATAGTTTGCAAATCCCCCTCTATCCACTACAACACATTTGTGCAGTATATATGTACGATCTGAGAAGACATCGTATCCTAACATATAACAAGACCAGTGGTGGGATGTCAAAAATTTTACTACCCCACTGTGATGTCATCACAGTGTGGGTGGAGCTAACGTCATGATGTCGTGGGCGGGGCCAAAGAAAATAAAAATAAAAATAAAATAAAAATAAGCACACACACACACACAAGCACACCCCTCAACCCACCCACCCACAACACAAACCTGTAAATAAATAAATTAAATGAATAAATGAATAAATAAAATAAAAATTACATTAAAATACACCCAACCACCCACTCCAAACATAAATCAACCCACTCACCCACCCCAAACACAAAACCGTCACTTACCTGTTAGTATAAGTGCCTGGGCAGCACCATCTTGCAAGATGGATATGGTCATCGTACCGGTTCTCTAGGATAATATGCCTTAATGTAAATGTTAAACAGCTATACCTCCTTAAGGGTTCTCCAATCGGAACAGCAATCGGAACAGCACAGATGTAGCTTATTGATGAGATAACTCCAAGAATTTGCTTAAAAACCCCAAGCCAGGCCACCAGGCCTGCCAGCCGCCAGGCCTTTTTAGGAACTGTGGTAGTACGTCAATATAGGTAAAGGTATTAAATACACATTAAAATACACACAGACACCCCACATCCAAAGGTGAGTCACTTACCCTGGGGAGCAGGCTATAGGGAGCTTCAGGCTAGCAGCTTCTCTTCCTCCTCCCCGCTTGGGAGGACAGCAAGGAGGCCGTGCATACGCGCCAAGCACTGTAGGCGTGCATGCACACCAAGTGCTTGGCGTGCATGCACAGTGGGGGAACCAGTGAAAAGGTAAGCCCCGAAGGTGGTTCCCCCGAAAAGCTGCTACCGGTTCTCCAGGACACTGGGAAACGTTACTACTGGTTCTGGTGAACTGGTGTGAACCTGATACATCCCATCACTGAATAAGACCCATCCCCTACCCACAGATGTTCAATGTTTCAGCAAAAAAAGAGCAATGGCATGGATACTGAACTGACTGAATAGAAATGAGACTGATGAGAGAAACATTTCCCATCCTGTCATTCTACCTTCCTTCCATGAGAGTCATTTGATAATTTTGGGCCATCTTCAGAAATATGAAATGTGTATGGGGCCATACTTAGATCCCTATCCTTCGTTGTAATTATGGATTGGCCCTGATTCCTCCAAAAAAACTGTCTTCAAGAATGAAAGGAAGGGAAAATTTCCGTTTTGAATTTTGTTAAGCAGCTAATTTAACAAGCTGCATATACAAGCTGCATATTGTTATCTTTTGACACTATCATATTAATATCCTTTGTATCCTTGTTTTTTTTTAAACCACCTCTTTATACTTATGAATTTCTAGTTGTTTGAGAGATAGGAATAAGAGCCTAAAAGGCCAAGCCTGAAGCTAAACTGGCTTTAATAGGGTCACATTGTCCACAGGCAGTGTATGGGATCAGAGATGAGATGCCTGGGAGGAGGACATAGCGTTCTGCTTAATGCTTATAATTTGGGGAAGAGTGTGTTAATGGACATTTTAGAAGGAGAGGATTAATGGATGTTTTATATGTCCATTATATTTGACTACATTTTAATGATGACTGGATGCCTCTAATGGCAAAGAGTGATTCTTTTTTTCTGTTGCAATAGGTCACAGCAATAGCTATAAAGACATGGGATAGTTCTAGTTTCATAAATCATGGCTGATATTGATAACATTTCATTACTGTTGATCTTTCCCTAAAAATTGGGCAGTCTTGTTGCTCAGAAAACCAAAATAAAAAACCCGTGAACTTTTAGAATAGAACAACATTGAACTCCAGTGTAGTTCAAATAAAAACATTGAAAACAATCTGGTTTTAGGGGGGTTGGTCTATTGAAGATAATGCCATACCCACAGCTGGGGCATATTTTGCTACATCCTAGCAATGAATCCTCTAAAAAAATTATTTGAGCATATTGGTTATGTTCAGATGGTCTTGCGCAAAGATTCTACACAAGAGCTTAGAAAAGTTATTATTTTTGGGGGGACTGACACTTTAAAGAGTCCTAACAGCTGGCACTGCAGTGGCTCTAGTGGCTAAGATGCTGACTGGAAGGCAGGAGGTCAGCAGTTCGATTCCCGAGTACTGCAGGACGGAATGAGCGCCTGTCTTTGCCCCAACTCCTGCCAACCTAGCAGTTTGAAAGCAAGAAAATGCAAGTAGATAAATAAGGACCACTTTGGTGGGAAGGTAAACAGTGTTCCGTGCACTCCAGTGTCTAGTCATGCCTGCCACATGACCTTGGAAACATCTGCAGAAACAGACAGCACTGGCTCTCCGGCTTTGAAACAGAGATGAGCACTGAACCCTAGAGTTGAATACGACTGGCTTTCGAGCAAGGGAAACCTTTACCTTAACAGCTGGGAGACTCAATAATAACTGTTCTTCTTCGATAGCTAGGATAGTAACTCTTCATATTTGGCGAAAAACTGGGAAACACACAGTTTTGGCAACAATGCAGGACAATTTTCTGTAGGTTATAAGGAAGACACTACTTTTCCCATTTGCTGAAAGCCCTACCTGGAAGTGTGTCAGCCCCACCTAGTGAGAAAGGTTGGCTATTGTCTTGTGAGTAGAAGTCTGCAGAAGGCAACATTTCTCTATGCAGGATAGTTTTCAAAGCTTTTCTTGAAGCAACATTTATCATGCAGCTTTGTGGTAAATGAAATGTATCACTCATAAAATAAATCCACTTTTTAAAAACCCCATGATTATGAACAGTTGTAAATAGTTAATCTTTTTACATAGTGGCATTATCCTCATGCTGGTTGAAAGAAGGTTCAAATTGCCTTGTTTAGCATCCTGTAAGATTCTGAGGGCTTTGCTGAAAGTATACAGTATAGCATTTTTTAGAATTTGGGATGGGAAATACTAATTCCATCATATAAACAGTGGCTAAATAGGCTACATGACTGCAGTTCAAAAGCAAAGCATCCAAGAGAGTGTCTCTTGCCCCCACCTTTTTCTGGATTATATCTCCTCCGACAAGATTCTCCTTCTGGCTATCTCCCTTAGGGATTCCAACCAATGATCTTACAGCATGACATGTCTATCACACATTAGGTTTCGGTTCTTTGAAACCACTGGCAACTCATGAGGCAAAGATGTTTACATTTTAGTCTCTCTCCCCCTGATTTGAAATCACCATCTTGAAAGTACTAAAACACAAGGTATTTAGGTGGGTAAAAAGATAGTGGTGGTGGTGGTGGGGGAAAGACAGTTTAAAACAGGGCTTATTTCATTACAAGAATTAATTGCCTTTTTATTTCATGGCTGCTGTGGTGATCTTGGATCCTAAGAATGTAAAGTCTGTCACTGCTTCTACTTCTTCCTTTTCTATTTGTTAGGCATTGGTAGGGCCTGTTGCCATTATCTTGATAATGGAAGCCAAGCATCTGAGCATGTTCATTGAGTACAGAATGCTGACAGATTGTTGCCAGGGAATGGGAAATTGTTAGTGAGAGAGTGAGAGATAATGAAGTAGCTAGAGTCCTGAAATTGAAGAGTTATGTGCATCAACGTTTTGTTGAAGTTCCATTTCTGGGAAGCAGTCAGGAGCCCAAGTTAGGCTTGCAAAAGGAACAAGTGTAGTGATATAAGGTAAAGGTTTCCCTTGCTCGAAAGCCAGTCGTATCTGACTCTAGGGTTCAGTGCTCATCTCTGTTTCTAAGCCGAAGAGCAAGTGCTGTCTGCTTCTGCAGACATTTCCAAGGTCATGTGGCAGGCATGACTAGACACCGGAGTGTATGGAACGCTGTTACCTTCCCACCGAAGTGGTCCCTATTTATCTACTTGCAATTTCTTGCTTTCGAACTGCTAGGTTGTCAGGAGCTGGGACAGAGAGGGGAGCTCTTTCCGTCCTGCAGTACTCGGGAATTGAACTGCTGACCTTCCGACTCCCAGTCAGCGTCTTAGTGACTTGAGCCACTGCAATCAAATCAGCAATGATGTTGAGTAGCATATCTTGGAGGTTATACTACTAAATGAATAACCCACTATGTATAAGCAATATGAAATAGTCTGTATTGGGAAAGAGGGTACCCAGTGTGGTGCAGGGAATGGAGTGATGCTAAGACACAGGAGATGTGGGTTCAAATCCCTGCTTGCCCATGGAAACTCACTGGGGGAGGATGGAGCTGGTAAAATACTCCTTAAATATCTCAAGTACCTTGGAAGACCTATTAGGGTCACAACTTGACAATTCATAACAGACATAGGATGATAAGCACATGAATACTGTTACTTAGTTTCCATAGGTGGAGATTTGCAAGTCTAGTGTATATCTCTGTAAATCAGTGTATTGCTGTTCCTATCAATTTGAGCTGTTATATTATTCACAGTGTAGCACAGCATATATTCCTTTACCAGAGCTATTAGGACTTCTCTTTCTTTCTCTACCAAAAACAAGAGTTTCACATCCCTTCAGTTGGCCTGTATTTTAAAAAAGCAATGATGGCAGAGCTCTTGTCACTGCCATATAGTAAAACCCCAATTCAGTGGTGGGCTCAAAAAAAAAAAATTACTACCACACTGTGGGCATGGTATGGTGGGCATGGCCAGGGGGAAAGCCCTGCATTGCACCCAAATTAGGACTACTTTACATCAAAACTTGGATGGGCAGGGCCAGCCAGAATTTCTGTTACTGGTTCCGGCGAACTGGTGCAAACTTGCTGATGCCCACCACTGCCCAAATTGGTTCCTCTTTGTTCTGCTTATTACAGGTTCTCTGTCACCTATGTTATAGTTTACTCCAGTTTTTTCCCTCTCACCTTGGCATATTCCAGGTAGCCAATATATAACTTCTGTTATAAATGAACAAAGGCAGCCATATGATCCATGCATAAAATAAATGCAGGAGGAAGCTGATACATTTATTGGATCTTTATAGGCTGAGGAAAGGGCAATGCAAAACCCCAGAGTCCTCCATCAGGGAATTGGGGCTAAAATCAGTTTTTTTACTTACTTCTTCTTCAGGTGCTGTATCCATTTCGAATATTGGCTATCATCATGGCAATAGTCTTCCTGTTCTTAACTCCTCAGACTTTACTCACTAGGTGCACCAATTGTACCCAAATTAAAGTCAATTAGGAATATTACCTAGTGGTTAGAAGCAGCTGTTTCCTTCAATTTGTAATGTTGCTGTGCTGATGTTAAAAAGCCCATGTAGAGTTCTTAGTCATGCTGTAGGTCAGCTTTTTTGTGATATCTTCAGTAGTTCCATAAACAAAGTAAGACAACTTTGTGATCCACACATAAAACAAATCTAGGAGGAAGGTGATACCTTTATTGGCTCACTGAAAAAATAATAAATTGCATTCACCTAAAAGATGCAATGATTGAATTTCTCCACATTCACAGAAATTTATTTCCTGTAGCAAAGCAGTCCCAATTTATTTAATTATTCTCTGATCATCCTACTTCACTTCAAAGTCTGTTAAGTGATTTCCAGTTGGTCCAGCCAAAATGTTGTCTCAGTAGGAAGAACTCATTGATATTCATCTTCTCAGCAAGATGTGATGTGTTAGCTCTCACAGGTTCCACATAGCCTATTCTGATTTAATATTAAGAACTTGAGAGGTGTGCAGAAAACTCTTCCTCTCTTACCCATTGTAGGAGTTGGTATCCATGAAGTGGATGGGTTTGATGCTGTATTAACTGGCTTCATTCATTGTTTGCTAGCACCGTTTGACCTGGAGGAGCAGTGCCAGCCAAATAATAAGACTTTTTCAGTGGGAATAGGTTTCAGGTAGAATTATGAATCCTGCGCAATTAATTTAGAGCCATATCCACTTGTTTGGCATTGCTGATTCATACCATACTATATTAGAATATTTGGACTGCATTGGCTTAGTGGTTAAGAAGCTGGAATTGATGACTAGAAGTTTGGCAGATCAGCAATTCGAGACTCCAGCACTGCATGATGGAGTGAGCCCCTGTCTCCGTCCCAGCTCCTGCCAACTTAGCAGTTTGCAATAACACTTTCATACCACCCTACAGTGCTTAGTGCACTCTCTTGGCAGTGCACAAGGTAATTAGTACTTTTGCCCTCAACATGGGGGCAGCCCGAAATGAGATGGCGGGATGGTATTCTAGACACAATGGGGACAGAGCTGAACAAGTTGAGGAGACTGGTGGAGGACAGAAGTGCCTGGTGGACAGTGGTCCATGGGGTCGCAGAGGGTCAGAATCGACTGTGAGACTGAACAAAAAAAATTGCTGGGCACACATTTTACTGACCTTGGAAGGATGGAAGGCTAAGTCAACCTTGAACCCATCAGGATTGAACTTAAATTGTGGATAGCTGCTTAACTTCTGTACCACAAAGGCTCAATACAGAGGGTGCCAAAAATGATTACATGCTTTAAGAAAGGGGATAAAAGCCTGTATTAAAATTGTAATAATATATTCTAACAACAAAATATGAATACAAGTCATGTTTGACTTCTGCAATTACATGAGGTACTCAAAGTGGTTACCATCAGTGTCCAGACACTTCTGATTATAGCAAACTACTGCTTGAGCAATATTGACCAAGGTGTCCCACTTGTATCATTGTTCATGCTGTTTCAATTCCTTCCCAAAGTACCCCCTGTGTAGCTGGTTTTCTACAGTACACCATGTCTGTTGCATACTCACACCTCTATGGTTGAAGTACTTCCACATTGCTCTTGCATTTCAAATACCACTTCAAAATTGTCTTGCAGTCCTTGAATGACAACAGTGTTTCCGCCATTTTCTTTGACTGCTCTGCCTGTGGTATGGTGACACTAGCATTAATATTTTTCAGCGAACGTCATACTACACATTGCTAAATGTAAAGGTAAAGGTGACAAGGTCTCTCTTGCTTGAAAACCAATGGTGTCTGCATCTGCAAGTGTTTCTGTGGCCATGTGACAGTCATGAATAGATGCCAAAGTGCATGGAATGCTGTTAAATGATACCTATTTTACTACAGTGGCTCAAGTGGCTAAGACGCTGACTGGAAGGTGGGAGGTCAGCAGTTTGATTCCCAAGTACTGCAGGACGGAATGAGCTCCTGTCTTTGTCTCAGTTCCTGCCAACCTAGCAGTTCAAAAGCAAGAAATTGCAAGTCGATAAATAGGGACCACTTCGGCGGGAAGATAAACAGTGTTCCGTGCACTCCGGTGTCTAGTCATGCTTGCCACATGACCACGGAAACGTCTGCAGAAGCAGACAGCGCTGGCTCTTTGGCTATGAAACAGAGATGAGCACTAAACCTCAGAGTCAAATACGACGGGTTTTCGAGCAAGGGAAACCTTTACCTTATTTGTATACTTGTAATTTCTTGCTTTCCAATTGCTAAGTTGGCAGGAGCTGGGACAGATAACAGGTGCTCACTCCGTCCAGTACTCTTGAATGGCTGATCTGCTGACTTTCTGGTCACCAAGCTCAGCATTTTTCCCATTAAGCCACCACAGCCCCATACACACATTGCAGCCATAATTCAATTCAACTTTAAAAAGTATGGTGATACATAGCTAACAACTCCTAAAATGTGTATACATTTTTGGCACTCTCTGTAGTTTTCTGTACTGGTCCTGGGAGACAAATACAGATGAGCAAACTGCAGAACCTAGCCACTTATGTTTTAAATTTACTTCTTAAATTCTTACTTTTTAGTAAATAAATCTATTGGAGAAAGTGCACCCTGTATTCATTGCTGGTTCCAATGGGGACGTAAATCGATCAAGTTAGCATAGCTTTAAACAAGTGTGTCTCTTGTGGGATACATATTTCTGCTAATAAATAGTCAGATACCCTCCTCATTCTGCCTTTGCTTTCAAATTACTACTTTTATCGATGTAGGATTTTAAATTGGTTTAGTTTTCAGGTGGAGGGAACTTAGTTAGCCACCTTAGTTAGAAAACTGAGAAGGAGGCATAAAGAAGCAAGTACAGTACAGTACTGTACTTTAAAAAAAAATCTAAGACTGCCACTCTGTCTTGCCACTGCCAGTCTGGAAATGCTACCTTTCTGAACTATACCTTTCAGAATCTGCCATACTGACCTAAGGGTTCTGGGAGTTGTAGCTTCTAAAATCAACTTTTTGAACTTGGTGCTATTATTCTGCATCTGTCATGTTCACCAGTGAGATACAAAGGTTTTCTATTCTGTTCCTTTCCTCTGCAATGTATTGCAATTTATTTTTGATTGCAGTTAGAACATTAAAAAGTTCTTTCGGTTTTCCAATTGGATACTAAACACTGGGCACACCAAGGAAAGTACCTGTGGTTGAAATCCTGTTAATACTCACCTGTGAGTAACCATGGCAAGAATTTGCACGAGTCTTTCCTAACTCCATCCAGACACCCTGCTAATCATGGGTGGACTCACACCCAGATCCTAACTAGACCCAACTCTAATTAGCTTCTGAAATAGAATTGGTTTGGATGTATTAATAATGATACAGCAGAAAAACAAAGCATGGTGTTGATTCCTAGATGTTTTCAAACAACAGATGCAAATTCCATTCTATATAAAGCAGCTGAAATCCTATATTAAGCTGCAATTATTATTATTATTATTATTATTATTATTATTATTATTATTATTATTATTATTATTATTATTATTATTATTATTATTATTATTATTATTATTATACCCCACCCATTTAGGAGATTTTCCTACTTTGGGTGGCTAACAGCAGAAAACTCACACACTAAAAACAGTCACTCATTTTAAAAAAAATACATATAGATATGCCAGGAACAAAAAACCTATTGGCAACAGAGAGAAATAAAACAAAACAAAACACCAAAACTAGAGTAGGCCCATTTGAATCAGTGGAATTTATGGAGGAATTAGCACACCAAATCCCCACTGATTCAATGGGTCTGTTCTAGTCATGGCTTACAACACTAAACAACCAGATTTCAGCCAAAGAGATATGTGCCTTGCAGAAGAATCCAGTTGGAGAATGAAAAAAATGGATAGCTTTTTACATTACAGCAATGCCTTAACTGGGTGAACTTAAGGTTGCAAAAGAACACACAATAGTTTCACCATGAGTTCATCAAGAAGGCCATTTTGTTTTTTGTGATATTTTTGATTTTTCTGGATTAAGCGCATCTCTCCTTCCCATCCTTTGCACCAACATATTAGTAAAGAGCTTTGCCTTAACCTTCTGTATTCATACTTGACGGTCATAAAGCGTTCTGATTGTATGATGAAGGAGACTAACAACTTAACAAGAGCATTTTCTTCCACAAACAAGCCTGATCATACACTGAACCATTGGTTTCTTTAATCTTTGCACACAAGCACAAAGCGAGAGAGAATCTCAGAGACCACTAGATGGCAATCTTTTCTTGCATGTTGGCGGCATACAAGTTGTGATACAAGGGGTTTACAGAGGAGATATGCTGATTGCAGATGTCCTGGAAGTTAAGGCAGAAGAATAAAACCATCTGTTCTTTGGTGTTTGGGAAGGATTTCTAAAACATGGGGGGGGGGGGGGAGGGACCTGCAAAAAATAGAAAGAGAAAGGGGGAAATGTAATAAATGTAGCTGAAAGCTAGACTGTGCCAAGAAGTACTGCGGGGTGAAAATCTTGGAAAAGAAAATGAAGGCAGGTGGAATAGCATTCATTACATGAAGATAAAATGGAGCAGAATTACAAATCACATTCCTCATGGAATATATATAATCCTTTAATGGTCATTGTGCATACCATGCTAAAAAACTGCTGTTGCGTATCTTTGTATGCAATGACTGGCCAAGTATATACTGTATGTTCCATATATTACAGACATTTACCTTTTGGTCTGTTACAGAAGCTGCTTCTGATGGCTTATATCAGGCTTTCTGAATGTTTTCAGGTTGCGGGCCGGATCACTCCCCCTCAGACAGTTGAGCGGGCCAGTCATGTGGTTCTGAGTGAATTCTTGTATGTTTATGGTGTGTTTTGCATGTTTCTGCTGCATTTTCTGTGTGTTTTTGGTGCTTCCACCACTTGCGGTGGTGGCAGGAACAAGGGTAGAGGAGAGGGCCACACGAAATGAGCTGCATTGGACCTGTGGGCCGTAGGTTGGGGATGCCTGACTTAAAGGATAAATAAACGAGTTAAATGGCAATGAGGAAGAAGAGTTGTATTCACTGGTTTCTCCCATAAGATGATCTGGATCTTTGGCTTACGTGATTTGCTTATAGTAATTGGGTTGGCTGCACCAAGGCAGAGGGGCAGCTACTGCTGGAGACAAATGCCAGGGTTTCCAGGCAATCTGCAGTTGATGTTGATTATGAAGTTGATGTTGATTATGAAGTTGATGTTGATTATTCAGGAAATCTATTCAAGGATAGGGCAGGCTCAGAAGTATTCTAAACCTTTGTAAAGAAGTGCCTGGAGCTGGCTTCCATATGACCAGGCTTCTTCTCTAGCTTTGTGAAAGGGAGGAGCAGCAAGAAACAAGAAGTGACTACATAGAGGAGGAGCAAGTATGCAATTGAGAGTAAGAATCTGAACATAGTCTACAGAGAATACAATAAGGCCACCCATATTTTAAGCTTCCCTACTCTCTGTCCAGATCATTTGCTACACACATTGCTGCTCTTTTCCAATGTCAAGGATGTTGTATATTGCTTTAGTCTGAGTTGGATCAATAAAATTGCTTAAGTTATATTGTAGCACAATACACTGTACAGTAGATCCCCGCATAATGAAAAAACTCTGTTCCATGGAGCTCTTCGCTATCCAGGTTTTTCGCTATGCGAAGCTAATGGGAGATGCCCCAGATAACGAACAAAAAATGTTCGTTATCCAGGGTTCCCACTGACCGGGTATACCCCGGTTACCAACAAACACTGCATAACGAATTTTTCCCCGTTATGTGGGGTATCGCCATTACCTAACGAAAGCTTCATTATGAGATTTTATTTTTATCAGTTGTTTCTCTTGCAATTTTTGTTTGGGAAAATACTGTATTTGGAACACAAAGGCATAAGGAAAAATTCCTAGCAAAAGTTGCCCACAAACAGTGAAACTTTCCCAGAAGATTATTAACACTGATAGCTCAGTGTTTAGCTATCTGGCTACAGAGCCAAAGGTTGGGAGTTCAATTCCCCCTGTGCCTCCTAAGACAAAAGTCAGCCTGTGTAATCATGGCCATGTTCTGCATAGTCCCAGGAGACCTCTCAGAAGAAGGGAATAGTAAACCACTTCTGTGTACTTTCTCCCTAGGAAACCCTGAAAAGAGTAATCACAAGTCAGAACTGACTTCACAATATGCAATTATTATTATTAATTAATTTACTTTCCCCTACAGATCTTGGATATACTTCTGTCTGTTCAGACTATTACTACAATCACAACTAGTAATATGGTATTATGTGCTCTCGAGACATAACTGACCAAGTGACCATTATAGACAGTAGTGGGCTGTCAAAATTTTTACCACTATACTGTGGGCGGAGCCGATGTCATGGGTGGAGCCAACATCATGACATCATGATGTTGTGGGCAGAGCCAACATCATGATGTCATGGGCAGAGCCAATGTTATGATGTTGTCAGCGGGGCAAAGTAATAATAATAATAATAATAATAAAATAAAAATACAGTACACATAAAAATAGAAATAAAAACATAAAAATACAAATTAAAATAGACATTAAATAGAAATAAAAACATAAAAATACAAATTAAAATAGACGTTAAATACACATAAAAACACATTACATAAAACACACACACACCTACCAACCCCAAACACAAACCCTAGTCAGTCACCCTGGGGTTGGGGAGCAGCAGGCAGGCAGGCAGCAGCAGCGTGGCAACAAAGTGGCAAAGTGGCATGGCGCGGCGTGGCCTAGCCTGGCCTGGCCCAGCAGTGCAGCCTGGCTTGGCAATGCAGCCTGGCCCGGCCTGGCCCGGCCCGGTGGTGCACCGAGGAAAGGCCGCTGCCACCGTTGGTGCCGCTCCTCCAAAGAGCCAGCCACTGTGCCCTTTCTGGACAGCCAAAAATGGCTGCTCGGAAGTGTGCATTCATCAAAATACCATTTGACACATGCACACTTCTATTTTTCAGTGCGCATGCATCAAATGGTGTTTTGACGCATGCACACTTTTGAACAGCCATTTTGGGCGGCTGGAGAGGCGACCAAACCGGTTGCCCTGGGGTTTACTAACCCCCTGGCGATCCCCTCCGGATTTCTGCTACTGGTTCGGCCGAACTGGTCCGAACCAGTAGCAGCCCACCACTGATTATAGAGTTTTCAAGGTAAGTGAGTTATTTAAGAAGTAGATTTACCAGTTCCATCACCCCAACTTAGTTTTCATGGCTGAGCTGGAATTTGAACCTAGCTCTCCTGACTCCTTGTCCATCACTTTCTTCACTACACCACACTAGTACCCACAATATATCTTTCTAATAATATTACAACTGAGGAATTCTGTACTAAGATTAGAAAGGAAAGAATTCATCAATCTTTTCCCATTGAGTTTATTTTGAATGTCAAAACTGCTATTTAGTGATGAGACGTTTGCCTCCAAAATTACGTAAGAAAAGATTAAAAATCTAGTCATTTTTAATTTTACGTGACGTCCATTCCTCAAGTCACTGCAATTTAATTTGGACTCCAGCCAGTTAGTTCAGAAAAATGTACTTAATATGTTTCCCATCCCTTTTTTTTTTTGTAAAGTCCAGCTGAGTTGAGGAAAATGTACAGTGTGTATAAATCAGTGCCCCCAAATGGAGTGAGTCAATCTCTGTTATACATGGAAAAACGCAGGGAGTTAGTACATTTGAAACAGAAGCTTTGAAACTAAACCTTAATAAATCAAATCTAAAAAATCAAAGGAAAAAACACAATGATTTTTCTTGTCTCTGAAATGAAGGGAAAGCTACTCCCTATTGCTCTCACGGAGATAAAGTCTCTGCTTCTAATATATCTTGATATATTTATGGATGGAGAAACTGCAAACCAAAAGTTATCGAAGGGGGAAAATATGAAACGCAGCTACAATCTACAGTGTAGCTTGACATTAGATAGTTTAACAGTTGAGTAATTCACAAGAATGTTTGGGTAAACAAAGGGCAATGAATGGCTCACACAGCAAATGGTACCCAACTCATAGTCTTGGATATGCTATAAATTATGCTGATTTTTAATTAACAGTAAAGTCATTTAGGCTTAAATGGTACCTGGTCCATGGCGTCTAGAGTTGAAACAAATCTTTCAACTGTTTGTTAAACTGTTCATAATATATTAAGGGGAGGGGGAAGGATCAAATGAAATTATTTTCCCTTACTTGATGGAAACCAGTAGTTACCGTACTTGTTTCAGTTAGCTTTTATGTGACTGTAACATGGTTCTTTCCTTCAAATGTTATGCGGAAGACTCTTCTCATTGCTTCTATAAAGATTTTGGCCTTCATAAAAGATGACAAATAGGACTGCTTGAAATATAATTTCCCTTGAGCTGAAAAATGTTGCTTTTGTTTCTTATTAATCTACATTAACTGCACTTTCTTGGGATTAATGCAATGGGGTCTGCATGAATCAAGAAAAACTCAAGTTTTTAGCCTTGCTGAATGGTCTGTTTGTATCAAGTTTTGGGTAATATGTCCATGTAGCATTTTAAAAGTATTACTGTTTTTTTTCAGGAGTGCAGAATGGTTGATTAAATACACACACATATACCTTGTATTTTTCAATTTCTCCTCTATCTCTTAAAACTAGCTACTCTTTTGGCTATCCTTGACATTTCAGAATTTGCAGTGATGACAAGAACCACTACAGTCTTGCTTTGTATCATGGTTAGACAATTTTGGTCCTTTTAAGAGTCTCACCATCAATCTATGCCAATGATGATGAACTTTTTAGAGACCGAGTGCCCAAACTCAACAGGCTGCCATCCGCACTGCAGAGGGGTGGGCTGAATTCTGTGTTGGGGGGGAGGGAGGAAGCACTCCCATTGGGTTGCTAGGCAGAGAGGTGGGGTAAACTCTGTGCTGGGGAGGGCTGCTGAGCAAAGGGGCAGGGTGAACCCTGTGTTGGGGCAACGGCATGTGTGCCCATAGAGAGGGACATAGGTTTGTCACCACTGATCTATGCCATAAAATCATAATGTACAGTGGTGCCTCGCTTAAAGAGCATAATGTGTTCCATGGGATTGCTCTTTAAGCGAGTTTGCTCTTTAAGCAAAACACCATTGTAAATGACCAATTGTGGGTGGGGGGGGGATTGTGAACCCCGATTTATTTTTTAAGCGAGTTTTTGGTTGGTTTTATTTATTAAGCGAAGCGAACATTCAGAGAAAATGCTGCTCTTTAAGCGAGTTACTCTTTAAGCAAAACACTCTTTATGTTTGACTGTACTGTGTTTCTGCCTGGTTTGTGGTCTCATCCAGTGCAGTGGCTAAGATATGTGTTAAGAGTAATAATTTCCATGAAAGAACTTCACTGCCTCTTTGAAGACCAAAATGAACAGCAACAGGGAAATTCTTCCCAAGTGTAACTAAGTCCAGTGACACCTGACAAGGCAAATGACTTCCAGGCTGGAGAAGGAGGTGGAACACTTGACTTGACATTGAACTCCCATTCCTCAGCATGCTTAAAATTCTATGTAGGTTTAGGCTATAAATACTAAACAGGACCAAGGGGCTAATCTATGACCTAAATTCAGCTTTGGACTGGTGAACATTTTCTATTTTCCCTTCTTCATGATAGATCTTTGTGCCGGCTGCAAAACTGCCCTACTGGGTGTGCCAGGCCTCCAGATGAGGCTGCAGGGAGGAAACGCAGTTGCTCCTTCCATGTTGTACTGATGGAATGAAAGTGGAAGCTTTGGATCCAGTTCTGTCGCAATCCAGACAATTATCTTAGCCCTGTCCATGAATATACACTGTATTTCTCTCTCCCACCCCCATATCTTCCTGTTCTCTACTTTTAAATACTTAGTTAAATACTTTTATCACATGAACTATTAATTCAGAGATAAGAGAAAGAAGAAAGGAGCTATCAATGAAACAACAGAAGCAAAAAAAAAAAAAAAAAGGGCTTGCTTCAAATGCCAGAGGCAGGAGATGAATTTTAGCCACTAAGTTAATGGCTAAGTTAAAATTTTAGCCATTAAGGACAATCACATTAGGCTGTTTATGGATACTCAGTAGCAGGGGTGCCCTAACTTTTTGGACTGCCGGCCAGTCATGTGGTTCCTCCAACCAGAAGTGGAAGTAAAACATGCATGCATGTTATACTTCTGCTTCTGGGGATGGTGTGGGCTAGATTAATTGGCACCATGGGCGACAGTATGGACACCCCTGCTCAATACTAATGTGTACAATATTGTTATTAGTAAAGGCAAAGGTTTCCCTTGCTCAAAAGCCAGTCGTATCTGTTTACGACGAAAGAGCCAGCACTGTTTCTGTCTTCAGATATTTCTGTGGACATGTGCCAAGCATGACTAGACACCAGAGTGCATGGAACACTGTTACCTTCACACTGTTACCTATTTATCTACTTGCAATTTCCTGCTTTTGTATTGCTAAGTTTGCAGTTGTTGGGATAGACGACAGGAGCTCGCTCCATCATGCAGCAATTGGGTGTCAAACTGCTGACCTTCCAGTTGTCAAGTTTAGTGTCTTAACCACTAAGCCCCTGCAGTCCCTGTCAAGATTGTTATTAACCCTCCCCCCAAAAACCCAACAACCCTATTTTGGTGTTAATGTCATGAACCTTCATTTCAGGTCTAGCCCATTCATACATGCGAACGAATCAACGAAGGGTGGCACAAGTTCTCCCACCACCTGAGGTGAAAAGAGAAACATCATCCCCACCAAAGAGGAAGCCACAGCAAAGGTGGTGTCCTTGACATGGTGAAAACCACACATACACACACCAGCAAATAACAATGAGGTGGAGCCAATTACCCTTGTTATTTCCTGCTTCCTCCCTGATTTGGCTGTTTCTTGGCTGACTATTTATATTGGTTAACCCTTATTTTGGGGGAGGTGGCAAACAGACAAACAAACAAAAAAATGTTTTTAAAAGTCATCTATTCCAGAAAAACAAATGGCCAAGGCAGGTGAAGGGACGCCTGGACACAAGGAAGTGGGTATCCTTGGCACCTCAGCACTCTATCCTCTGAGCAGATAAAGCCTATGTCTACTACAAGCCTACAAAGAAACACAAGTCTCTCCAGTGATTTTGCAGTTAGGAAACTCAACCTTGAGTAAGTGGCTGGTACCACTGAAATTTCTCCCTCCTCACCCAGATATACTGTGTGTGCCTATAGCAATAACAACACATTTTTCTTTGGAGTTAAGCAATGTGTGTTCAAAAGGTGGCAGAATAGTTGCTCAAGTATATCTCCCTCTTGCTTTGACATCCTTAACTGTAGCAGGAGAACAATGCCCTAGTCACAAATCTTTCAGAGGACCTCTTGGCACCTGCTCATTTTTCAAGAGATTTATCTCCCCCTTTAAAAAAGAACAACCCTTCAGTTTTGCTGGACTGTGCTGCAATCTAGTCCTCTAGAAGTCACCTTTTCTTGATCAGTCTGGATTGGATGCAGGAGAGCCAGGAGCAGCATCTTCCTGGCCTCTCATTCATCAATTAAAACAGGGTGGAGAATTGATTAGAATTCTGATCAATTAATCCTTTCCCAAAATGTTGTTCCCTGCATGAATTCTCTACCCCTCCCCACTCCCGTGCTAGGAAGGGGAAAATCCCAGCATGTTTTTCATTGTAGGATTGAATTACAGTGGGGCTCTGTGGGCAGTGGTGGGCTCATTTTTTTTTACTACCACACTGTGGGCGTGGTCTGGTGGGTGTGACCAGGGGAAAAGCCCTACGTTGCACCCGAATTAGGACTACTTTATTTCAAAATTTGGATGGGCAGAGCTAGCCAGAATTTCTGCTACTGGTTCTGGCAAACTGGTGCGAACCTGTTGATGCCCACCACTGTCTGTGGGGACTCTGCTTGGGTGAATAGTGTGGACTAAAAGATTAATCTCCTTCTTATTGTAGGACAGTCTCCTGCTTTATTTTGTTACGACAGTTCTTCAGCCACAGAGCTCAAGGCACATTACTTGTGGCCTTATGGTTTGATTTATTTATAAAGTGTAAACACATTTCTACATTCAGCTTGAAAAGAGCCTCCCTCAGGTGGCTGCCAAACACTCTTAGAAAATTGGAGTAAAATGAACACCTCTCAGAACAGAGCCAGATGGTAACATCACAGAAGGCATCAGATCCAAGGTGGTTTCCAGGATCCAGAAGACTGGCTCTCTATAAAATCGGAACTTTATAACCTGCCTTGGAGATTTTTCATCCTAGGCATCCTAAAAATTGCATGACATTTATCTACTTGTATCACACATTCCCCTGGCATATCCCCCCAGCGATTATGGTAAGAGGGGAAGGAGGGGGGGAGCCCTTTTCTTTTAGGTTGTGAGCACTGACTTGGAAACTTCATCTTAGCTCCAGTCTCTGGGCTGCCTTCAACTATCATCTGTCTTACTCAAGTTTGTGTTGGAAGGAAAGTGCTACCCCTTTAGACAACCTGGGAATGTGCATGTGATCATTCATATATCCACTTAAAGCTGACATTTCTATGAACACACAACCGTTTGCGAATCCTACATGCAGAGACACCCAGTCGATAAGAATTCGTTGTTTCTTCAGGGAGTGAGAAAACCTGCCAAGAACCAGGGCCATGGAAGAAATGTAGGCTGCTAAAAGGGTCGATTTGTTAGGAAAAGCTGATAACAGCTCAGTGCGAAGGAGCCAGTGTAAATCATGAGGAAGCAATATTCCAGTGAAGGTTTGGGGATGATTATTTGTATATGTGTATCTCTCTGCGGGGAGGGGCTCCTTCAGCTTGATTCTGAAGAAACTCTTTTTGTTGATGCAGTAGAATCAGAGAGTCCAGTATTCTGCCTTTCCCCTTGAGAACTGTCTTGATAAGGAAAATGTACTGCTCACAGAAGTGCAGGCAATGTGTTACTACATGTCCACTTGGTATTTATAGAGTGTCAGTTTGCCTACAGGATCTGTTTCTCCTCTTGGTGATGCAGTTAGCTGGAACTGGTTGTTGGGAGAAGGGGAGATACTGCATTCTGGGCTAGTGAGTGTTTTGTCAGAGGGAGGTCACGGTAGACCAGGGATTCTCAAACTGTGGCCTGCAGTGCCATTTCATGTGGACTCACACCGCCTCCACCACACCAGGAAGTGCCATGTGGTGGAGAAAGGGCAAAATGGCTGTCCAGCCCCCGAAGCTGTCTGAGGGAGCGTGACCTGGTTGAGAACTCCTGTAGTAGACCATGCTCCGTACAGTGCACTTACAGGCAAATAAACTGCAATAAAAGAGGAAAACTCAAAACATTAGTGCAGGGACATGCAAACTTTTTCTTGTAGCTTAGTCTAGAGCGTGGAATGCTGTTTCTTTAAAGTAATGTATAATCTGCAAGGTGGCAGGGGGGTCTTCCAGAAACAAAGCCCAAGCATCAAAATCACTCCTTGCTTCAAGCTCCCAATCTGATTACCTTTGACTGGAGAAGATCTATGCCCTCACCCCCTACCTGAAGGGTGTGCTGTGACTTGAGTAATCATGATGGATGAACCAACCTGATCTCCAAAACTCAGGGAAGAACTCAGAATTGAGATGTTAAATTGGACCCACAATTTGATGGAAAGCCATTTGCATGATTCATGGGTTGCACTGGCTATGCATATCTAATTGTGATGAATGAACTTCTGCATTTTTGGATGAGGATGCCGATTAGCTTGGATGTATTCCCAAGACATGGGGTGGGGTAGCTTAGCATTTATGTATAGAAAACACACAAGGACTGGCTATCTTGGGGTATTTATAGAACTTGCAGAACCCAGACAAGTAATAAATACTTTTGGTATTTCAACTATTTCAGCTCCAGTTCTGCCTATGTGGACCCAGCCTGTGGAGGCACGCTCCACAGCGTGTACATTTAAAATAAACCAGTGAAGTTATTCAGCTTCACTCTGGCTGGATGAAAGAAAAACGCAATAGCAGCAGAAGATGAGTTGGCATGATTTGGAGCAGCTGTTTTGAACTCCAGACTTTTTATGAACGCTTTTCAGGAGGAGGCGTGTGAAAAAATTCTCCGTCTTCATTTCCTTGTATTTCACTAAATCCTACCTGCATTTACCTTCAATCCTTTATTCATAGCAGATGGTGAAACTTTGTTTTAGTTCCTTCATGGGATATGTCACATTTTCTATATATATTTCTCTACAGTGTGCATTTCTACACATTTCTGCTGTTGACTAAAGTATGTGTGTGGTTTAATTGTATATTTTTCACCTTTTAAAACTGTTACACAAGGTTTTGCACATTTTGTGCATATTGTGCACATTTCTGGGGCACAAGAAATGGATCACAAGAGGTGCAAAATGGATACTTTGGATAAGAAGATCAGTTATTTTCCTGAAATATGGAATGTTGTTTGTGAGCTTCAAAAAGTTGTTTTGGAATTACAACTCGCTATGTTGAGTTGTGCCTTAATCCATGAAAGGAACTTTTCCAATGTCGTCAAACTCTTTCAATACTACTCAACAACCATATAAATCCCAACAGGTTTAACTAATTAACTTGTGTTAACAGAGTGTGCATTTTGGGACATTTCACTGGCTACTCTACCAAGTGCAGGGTTCCAGTGCTGGATGCTGATAGCTCCCCCACAACCACAGAGTGATACTGTGGTTTTGCCAGTCAGTGGCTTAGGAGGAACTTCAAAACCAAAAATGTACCTGCAAAACCTCTGGTGAAGATACACATCTGCTTTTTTGGTCTTCTAGATTTCAGAACACTCAAGTGAATCACCTGGAGAAAGCATTGGCTTGTCTTGATCAGGCTGAATACTGTATTGACATTTTGTTGTGGTGTCCCAACAAAGAGAAAAAGGGAGAGAGCTCATTAACACAGTCATGACCTATGCAACCACACTCACAAGAAAAAGAACACGTCTATCCATCTATATTCTGCTCCCAAAGCAAAGTTCTGAGAGTGTTAATGCAGACAATGTATGCTGCTTAATATTTATCAAAAAGAACAAAATTCCAGAATGCAACAGCCAGGTTTCTTTGGAAACTAGCTATGAGAAACCTGGGAAACATAGTGAAAAGTAGAGACATCACCTTGCAAACAAAAGTTCGCATAGTCAAAGCAATGGTATCCCCAGTAGCAATGTATGGTTGTAATAGCTGGATCATAAGGAAAGCTGAGTGCAGAAGAATAGACACCTTTGAAATGTGGTGTTGGAGGAGAGTTTTGAGAGTCCCCGGACTGCAAAGAGAACAAATAGGTTGATCTTGGAAGAAATCAACTCTGACTGCTCCTTGGAAGGTCAAATAGTGAAGATGAAGCTAAAGTACTTTGGACATCATATGAGAAGAAATGATTCACTTGAGAAAGCCTTGATGCTGAGAAACGTCAAGGGCAAAAGAAGAAGGGGCAGCAGAAAATTAGATTATTTATTTATTTATTTATTTATTTATTTATTTATTTATTTATTTATTATTCGACTTGTATGCCGTCTCACTCACAAAGCAACTCTGGGCGGCTAACAAAGAGCAAAATAATTACAATCACAACTATAAAGCATGAAATCACAAAAAGAAAGGGGGGGAAATTATACATCCTAACCACAGTCACAAGAAACGTCCGGCAGCGATGACGGTTTTATGATGGCTAGATGGTTTTAGATAGCTAGATGTCATTGTTGATGCAATGGGTAGAGTTGGGTGGGCTGAGGAGGATGGTGGAGGATAGGGGTGCCTGGGGTACAATGGTGCATGGGGTTGGAAAGGATTGGGATGGACAATGCAATTCAATAACAACAAAAACAGCCAGGTTAAGAACAATGCAGCATTCTCCCCCTTATCTTGTCAACAAGCTAAATGGTTGCCCAGGCAGCCGAAGGTAAGTAGATCCACAGATTTTAATGACCTCAGTCTGAACTATCCATAGGTCTCAGAGATTGGACCATCCAGGAGAGCTCTGTGGTTTTGTTGTGGGGCCAGTTTGCTATTTCCTTCTATGTGCTGTTGTTTTACCCACAGTGCTGTCCGAGTGGACATGCATGATCTGTTGGGTTGGCTGGTAGCCCACCAGAGTGATTGAATGCTTCTCGCTCCACCCTGTCTTTGCCCTCTCCCCTAAAATAAAAAAAAGTATAAGCACCTCTGCTTCTGTCTGATATGCAACATTTCTCTGAGGATAATGTGTGTGCATGCACACGCACATGCACACACACGCACACATGTACAGAATAGTCCTCTGTATGTGCTGAACCAAGTTGCTGATCCTATCTCTGGTGGTGAGAATTGGAACATTTCACACAGGCTTCTTAGAGAAAATAGATGTCAGTCTCCAAAAAGCACCTTGTAGGACTCACTGCTATCAGCTCCATCCACTCCACTACTTCCCAAATTGTGGCCTATTTAACACAACACTTCCCCTAGTTCTGCCCATTGAGTCCTGTAAGAATTAGAATGGGGTTCCTTTTTTCAAATGTGCCAATCATGGCACCCAACCCAAATTTCCTATCCAGCTGAATAATGTGACCAAAACAGCACTCCGGCCTACATTCACAGTGTCAAAGCTTTGTCTTGCCTCTTCTTTCCTAGAGGGAGGGAAATGCTCCCCCTTCACCCAAACTGCTTCTCTGCAGGACTCTGGAGGAGGCATATTTTGAGTGGTTGAATAAAGTGATAATAAAGGGAGGGGCTGTGGTAGTATAGTCCTTAAGCTGCTTAACTTGATGACCAGAAGGTCAGCAGGTTGAGATCTGAGTGCTACATGATGGACTGAGCTCCTGTCTCTGTCCCAGCTTCTGCCAACCTAGCAATTCGAAAGCAAGAAATTTCAAGTAGATAAATGGGTACCTCTTTGGTAGGAAGGTAACAGCATTCGATGCACTCTGGTATCTAGTCATGCCAGCCACATGACCATGGAAATGTCTGCAGATGTAGACAGCACTGGGTCTTTGGCTGTAAACAGAGATAAGCATCGTAACCTAGAGTTGGATACGACCGGCTTTCGAGTAAGGGAGGCCTTTACCTTTAATAAAGTGATGCTCCCCTCTACATACAATGCTTTTAACGGATGGGGGACAAAGCAAGTACTGTACAAGAGTTTTTTCCCCTCGGGTCATTATTCATCTGAACACATTGTTATATATTTGAAAGCTATAGAAAATAATGTTTAACAATTTTAATTGCATAATGGATGTTTCTTTTTCTTTTTGTGGTATATATAAATTCTGTAATGGAGTAGATCGTAGTCTCCATTACAGAGGCACACTTTGTCCATCACCTCAAGGCTGCGGCAGTCCATTGCAGTCCTAGTGCTAAAACCTGCATCTCTCATTTCATATGTGCCACAGGAGTTGGCTCTGAGATCATAGGGTATGAGTCACTTCATGGCAAGCTGGGATCCACCTTCAATAAATCCACACCAGTGGCATGTTTCCTGCTTGCCTAGGAGTACAAAGGCTGCCCAGAACCAAGTGGCTTCCAAGACCAGGCCTCTCAGTGCCTTGGGGCAGGGGGAAGAAATGTATACTCTGATCAAGTTGCAGTCAATGATAAATTCTGCTCATCGCTTTGTTGTTGATCAGTAGCACAGTCGATTCCGACCCTTTGCGACCCTATGGACCATTGCCCGCCAGGCACCTCTGGCCTCCACCATCCTCCTCAGCCTGCCCTGCTTTGTACCCATTGCATCTACAATACCATCTAGCCATCTCATTTTTGGCTGCCCCCTTTTTCGTTAGCCTCCACCTTTCCCAGCATCAAGGTTTTCTCAAGTGAATCTTCTCTTCTCATTTGATGTCCAAAGTACTTTAGCTTCATCTTTACTATTTGACCTTCTAAGGAGCAGTCAGGGTTAATTTCTTCTAAGCTTGACCTATTTGTTCTCCTCACTGTCCAGGGGACTCTCAAAACTCTCCTCCAACACCATATCTCAAAGGCATCTATTCTTCTGCGCTCAGCTTTCCTTATGGTCCAGCTCTCACATTACCACCAGGAATACCATTGCTTTGACTATGCGAATTTTTGTTTGCAAGGTGATGTCTCTACTTTTCACTTAGTTCCCCAGGTTTCTCATTGCTTGCCTCCCAAGCATCAGTCGCCTTTATGTTACTATTTTATTATTCCTGACCAGTCAGCAAACTGAGAGCTTTTGATACCAGAGTCAAATTCCTTGTGTGTTTGCTATACTTTGCCAATAAAATATCTAATCAAATCTAAAAGCTATCCAAATTCCTGTGATCATGCAGATCCGCTCCCCTTTATGCTTTTTGTGGGCAGTTAACGGGAACACATGTTGTTCATAACAGAAAGATTAAAACTTCAAAAGCTAGCAATTTTATATTAGAAAACCCCACAATTAGCACAAAATCTTTGTCTCACCTGCTTCCAATAGAATTGATGGTACAAATTGATTCCCTCCCACATTTCCCCCTATATATTAATCTGAAAGTACATTTAAATGGAAGAATGTTAAAAAAATTCTTATTGGACTTTGACTCAATGTAAATCAGACAATTGGCCAAACCTGCTGGCCGCACTGCCAATTTAACAGATGAATCTGTAGTGGTGCTACACAGCTGGCTTGCATTTGATGTGCAGGTATACAATCTGCTTGTAATTGCTAGCTAGACAGCAAATAATGTAGTTTTGGCACAATCTGGAACCAGATGTTTTAAATGAAGAAGCTGGAAAGTAGCTATCATAAATGTTGTCTGCACCATTCGTGGGCCGTTGTCAGCTGCTCAGTTTATTCAAAGAGTCTGGGTTTTCTTTGGGTTAAGTCAGAAAGGTTTGGTATAACTGGCAGAGGGCTTACAGCAAATATGTATAGATGACAGGAAGCTTACAAGCAGGTTCCCCACGATCTCACTTAAGCTTAGAGCCAGTTTTCAGCACCAACTATGTTCAGGAATTTTACTTATAGCATTCCTGTTCTGATTCTTGGGTGGGAACATAATATCCTCCATTAAAACCAATTTCCAACTGAGCCCCAAATGACTCCATTCTCTTTCTTTACAACCTTAATGCTTCCATTGTACACTGCACTGGATGTGAACTTCGAAAGGAAGCAAATGGCCAAAGCACAGCTGTGGAAAGTAGTTCCTAGAAAATCTGGTTGTGACTCACTATTTCTTTGGAAGTGTCTTGAACTGGAGTGTGGTGGTGAGTTGCTATCAAGAGCACCATTAATCACCTCATAGGCCAGTGCAAAAAGTCAATCCAGGTCAGCAGCCCAGGCTTGCAAGTTTGAATTGCTGGGACATTAACAGGCCAAGGACAGTATCTACTACCCTAGGGTTTCCAAACCTTGGGCCCCCAAGTGTTCTTGGACTTCAATTACCAGAAGCCCAAGTCAGCACACCTGCTGATCAGGGCTACTGGGAGTGGAAGTTCAAGAACATCTGGGGGGGGGGCAAGGTTGGGAAACCCCTGTGCTACCTCCTTGAGACACTTCACTCTTCCTTCTGAGTACAGCTGCAGTCCTTATAGTACTTGGCCTAGCTATTTGTGTATAGATTTCCCCAACAACTCTAGTTCCTGGGTGACTAAATACGATTTTGTTCCTACAGCTTGTAAATGTTGGTGGATATTTGTGTGTGGGTTGGTGGAGTTAGTGATGGCCATATATGCCTATGATCCATGAATCAGTTAATTGCTTGTGACCTTCTCAGGATCTGCAGCAGCTGCTCTAGTTCTTGCAGGATTGGATACCCAGCCTGGAAGCAGCTGCTCTAGTGCTTGCAGAATTGGATCAGTGGCGCCCATCCAAGTTTTGAAATAAAGTACAGGAATACCCTGGATAACGATTGCATTGAATAACGCTAGAATTGGATAACGATGCAAGTTTTTTGGAAAAAACTTGCATCGGATAATGATTCTGGATAATGATTCTTAGCGTTATCCAAGGCAATGGTCTGTGGGTGTGGGGTGGTTTGGGTAGAACTACCCAAACCACCCCCCACCCGCAGCAGTCTCTGCGACTGCAGTAGGGTCAGGGAAAAGATCGCGATCGCGTCTTTTTCCTCCCTGTATTTAAACTACAGGGAGAGAGAGACTGTGTCTCTTTCCCTCCCTATATTTAAACTACAGGGAGGGGGAAAGAGAGAGACATGATTGGGTCTCTAGGCACGCTTTTCCCCGACCCTACTGCAGTCGCAGAGACTGCTGTGGGTGGGGGGTGGCTTTAAAGGCAGGGAGGAAAAGAGAGACCCAATCGGGTCTCTTTCTTTCCCTGCCTGCCTTTAAAACGGTTTGTCCCTGAAGTCAGGCCTTTCTTTTTTTAGCATTGTTCGACTTGTGGAACCAAGTCATAACATCCGGGGTATTACTGTAGTCCTAATTTGGGTACAATGCAGGGCTTTCTCCCTGGCCACGGCCACCATACCATGCCCACAGAGTAGGTAGTAATTTTTTTGGAGCCCAGCACTGCAAGTAACTCAAACCAATAGGACCGTGATGGTGAACCTTGGCACTCCAGATGTTCTTGGACTTCAATTTCCAGAAGCCCAAGCCCCCGTGAATCCACACAAATGGGTTTGCTGCAATTCATCTGCCCCACTCTGTGCCGCCCTCGTTGCCCCTGGAAGTGGAAATAAATACACCCGTGCGTTTTACTTCTGCTTCCAGGAGTGACAAGGGTGATGCAGTGTGGGCTGGATGACTCACAGCAAACCCATTCGTGTGGATTCATGGGGGCTTGGGCTTCTGGAAATCGAAGTCCAAGAACATCTGGAGTGCCAAGGTTCGCCATCATGGCAACAGGGGACCATAAACTGATAGACAGCCAGGCATAGTAAAGGATTCTCCTGCCACCCCTCTTCTGTTTTTCTAAGTAATAACATGCTGATTTGTAGCGTGATGTCCTTGGGATCTGTTTCTTTTTTTTTTTGTAGTTCTTTATCTTAGAAAGAGGCAGCCATGCACTTTAATATAATGGCTACAAAAACACCCACATTCATAAAAGAACAGCTTTAATGGCTATTAAAAAACAAAGATATGATTCTTCTTCTGATTAATCTCTGAATGTACTTTCAGAAACCCCCTCTCAAAGGTCCCCCCCCCCATTATCAGCTCCCATAATATATTTTTTATTTCAATAGATAAAAAATGAACATTGAATTCCTATACAGTAAAACCTCACATAAAGAGTGCCTCGCTTAGAGAGTACAGTAACTCGTTTAAAGAGCAGAATGGTCGCTTCACTTAACAAATAAAACCAAGAAAAAACTCACTTAACAAATAAATCGGGGTTCGCAATCGCCCCCCCCCCAGACAGAAGTCACAATTGGTCATTTACAATGGTATTTTGCTTAAAGAGCAAACTCGCTTAAAAAACAATCCTGTGGAACACATAATGCTCTTTAAGCGAGGTACAACTGTACTTTGCTATTATAAATGATCTGTGTTTTCTTGTAGATTATAAACTCAAAAATACTCTTGACATAAAGGTTTTGAGTCCTTAAAACAGCATCAACTTGGCTGTTTTTCTGGGCTATTTTTTTTTTTTTGGGGGGGGGGGACAGGACTTGGAAACATGGTTTTATGGTAGCTTTGGCTTCTCTTGGAGAAGTGAAATCATAACACGATGCTGGAAGCCTCCTTGTTTACAGCTTCAGTGAAGTCTTGGATTCATCCTGATCCTCAATGCCTAGGTTATGGTAATGGTCAGGAAAGTCCATCCCTCTCACATATCTAGGGGCTTCTTAATTTGCTTCCTCCTCCAGGAAGTCCAAATGGGACTTGGTGCCTGGATTTAACTGCTACTGTATTTTAATATCTATGTGCAATTTAATGTCACTTTGGAATATGGTATTGGGGAAAATGAATCAGGAAAAAGCTGTGTGGTCCTTAAGATTATACAGATGCAAGAGGAGACAGTACCTTTACTGTACCATTGCAAAAAAAAAAAAAAAAAAAAAAAAAAAAACCCAAGCAACTTTTCATGTGTAAAAAAAATCTACTTTTTCAGGCTAGGCACTTATTCACAATGTTGATGTGTTATCCATAAAATAATGGTGCCAATCCTGAAGAAATAGATTTTTACACACAAAAGTTCACTGCCCCCACCCCCTTTTTTGTGTAGACTAATAAAGGCATTGCCTACTCTGGCATTTGAAGAAAATCCCATGTTCTGGTAAGCCATCTGGGGCTGTTCATGAACTGGTGCTGCCTGCCACCAGGGTCAGGCTCATTCTCCAGATCTATTCTGGTAGGCTTATCAGGACCCTTTTATCCCTCAGATCTAGGAACCAGCTGTGGCTTTTCTGAATTAAGTAACCATAAGGCAAATCCAAACACGAGAAGTAAGAACAGGATGAAAGATCTCTTCTGTGCTTACAAATGGCTTGTTTCTCTTTGGTAAAATACTAGTCTTTGCCACATATATCCAAAGCCATTTCATTCTTTCCATGGGTATGGAAATAACTAGAAGCACACGAAGAGTTCAATAAAAAAAAAAAAGATAAATTGCAAGGCAGGTTGCTGGACTCTCTTTCTTCCCACATGGCTGTGTGAAGCTGCAATCTTGTGCTTGCTTGTCTGTCGTCTTGCCCACACCCCTTCTGTCGTCTTGTCCACACCACTTCTCCCTTTGAGCCCCTGAATTTGGTATATAAAGAACATGCCAGTAAGTTTCACTCTTTGTCTGATGAAGTGAACTTGATCAACGAAAGCTAACAATAAAAATATAGCAGTTAGTCTTTAAAGTGCTCCAGTGTTTTTTATTTTATTTTGTTTGTTTTGTTTTCTGATATTTCTTCCCACAGATTAAGTTGGGCACTTTAGTTGCTGTGTGTTTCACAAAGCTGTTGTTTGCCTCGGAAGTTGTGGCAACAGTTTGGAAAGCTTCCAAACAAGCTTTGTGATGGATGTGTAATCAGTATGTAGGCCACTGCTTCACATAACTGCAGCGATGCAAACATGACCCCAGTCTTGTTGGTCTGTTTTAGATCATACATCATCCTGCCATCTTGAAACTTTATGGAATTGCACTCAGATAGACAGACACCCACACATACTTGCATATCTCTTTGTCATTATTTAACTTCGGGCATTAATCTGATTGCTTTTTTTTTTTTACCTACAATGCCAAATGATGGTAAAGATCTCTAAAAATAAAACAAAAATAAAATGTTACTCGATATTAAAGAGATACTCAGTGCAATTCAATTTCTGTTTTTAGCCAGCCAGCCAAAAAATAAAAACAAATCTGCTGGTGGTTTCGTTTCAGATGTAGTACCCACTTGTTCAAAATTAACTGTTTAGGGAAAAGAAAGTGATAGTACATTTTAGACCAGGAGAAGCTTGGTGAGAGAGATGAAAAATGGTATTTCCAATCCAACATTGAAAATGACTACAAAATAAAAGCTGGCTTAATAGCTGAGTGCTTAGGCATTTGGTTGAAGAAGAGCCAGACTATGTGTCTATAGGCAAGCTCCACAGTCCCAGGGTGCCCTTAGAAGAAGGTCATGGTGTTGTGACCACCTGATTATTTGGATCCCAATTAAATAATCAGTCACACACAGAGAGGGAGGGGTTAGATGAGCCAACAAACTGAAGCAACTGTCTGGCCCATACCCCACACATGCCCTGCCAGCCAGGTCTTAACCCCCTTCCTAAAGGGCAGCAGCTCTGTCTGGAGACACAACTCACTTGGCAGGAGGTTCCATAGGGCTGGAGCAGACATGGAGAAGGCCCTCCTTCTACTGCTGGAGAGGTGCACCTCTCTGGCCAATGGAACAACCAGAGAGAGCCTCTCCGGTCCGCTCTGGTAGGATGGACAGATGTCCTTAGGGCGATGCAGTCTCTTAAGTATCCTGGCCCACTACCATATAGGGCTTTAAAAGTAATGACCAGCACCTTGAATTGCACCCGGAGGCACATTGGCAACCAGTGCACCTCCTGCAGCAATGGTGAGGCATGAGCATAACGCCTGCACCCCATCATGACCTGGGCAGCCACATTCTGGATGAGTTGCAGCCACCGAATGGTCATCAAGGGCACCCCCACTTAGAGTGCATTACAGTAATCAAGTCTGGAGGTGACCGAAGCGAGTGTGATCATGAGCAAGGAGTCCTGGTCTAGGAGTGGGCATATATCCGGAGTGTACTATATCCGGACCTGAATCCTGACTGAAAAGGGCCCAAACATGGTTTTACTGTGTTTGTATTCCCAAAGGTGATTTAATAACATGTGTATGTGACTTTACAGAAATGCAAAATGGCTGAAACACACAAGATGGCTGAAATACAAAATGGAATCAGTTTGGCCCCAACATTGGTAAATCACTGCTGCGTATTCTCTGCCTAGAAAACTCTAGAAAGGGTCACCTTAAGTCAGAATTGCCTTGATGGCATATAATGATTGCAAAAGAAATATACTTTAAAATCCATGGTTGGTTAGATGATTTATATGTAAACAAAACCAGTAAAACATATTTCTTTATTAAATTTCCTCCTTGGAGAATATTTGAAAATAATCAGCAGCAAAAGTAAGCCCTTTGCCATGTACCTGATTCACCTGGGCAATAGGCAGTTTACTGACTGATGTAAATAATTGGGAATGAATAGCAGGCAAGTAGAACAAAAATTTCAGGAACAAATAGCAGCCAGAGATGCAAATCTTTCCATTTCAGAATTGGGAGCATGTTGTAGATCAGAACCACACAGTTTATTTTATTTTTTAAAAGAGCAACTATTCTGAATATACTTTTATTTTACAAATTATTTAATGTGACATGTACAGAACTTTCAAAAAAACATAAAGGTGGGAGAGCATTGCTCATTCTAAATAATAGGGTCATTTCTTGAGAATTCTAAAAATATCCTTTATGATATTTAATAAATCACTTAGCCTTAACGGAGGGAGACATAAACTGAAAATAATACTTACTGTCTACCACCCAGGTGAATCACATACATGTCAAAATGCTTATTTTGCTGCTGATTATATACAAATATTTTCCAAGGAGGAAATTCAATAAAGAAATATGCTTTATTGAATTTGCTTCCTGAAAAAATGTTTATGTCACTGCATCTGCTGTCATGATTAATTTTGATACGTTTCACCTTGTGTCATAAACAAAACAATGTTGTTCATGAGAAGGCATTACAGAATTTTAAGGGCGCATTTAAAGGAGGTATTTTGCCTCCTTGAGGCTTTCTTATATCCAGTGGTGGGCTCCCAAAAAAATTTCTACCACACTGTGGGCATGGTATGGTGGGTGTGGCCAGGGGAAAGCCCTGCGTTGCACCTGAATTAGGACTACAGTAATACCCCGGATAACATTATGGCTTGGTTCCACAAGTCATGTCGTTATCCGGTTTTTAGCGTTGTCTGATACATGCATCGAACAAAACTTAAAAAAAAAAGCCCTGACGTCAGGGACAAACCATGTGGTTTGTCCCTGAAGTCAAACTGACCATAGCGATTGCTAGCCTAGAGTCAGCTTGACTTCGGGAGCAAACCTCTTCTCGCCACCCGACATGAACCTTAGCGCTTGCCAAGGCTCTTGTCAGGTGGCGAGACAAGGCACCCGCTCGTGCACTTTGTAGCGCACGAGCGGGTGCCTGTTCCCCCCACCCCACTGGCCCCTTAGTGCTTTGTAGCGCGCCAGCGGGTTCGTCTTCCCCCGATCCTACTGACCCCTTAGCGCTTGCTAAGGGGCCAGTAGGATTGGGGGAAGTGACACCCGCTGGCGCGCTACAAGGCACGCCAGCGGGTGCCTCTTCCTGGCACCCTACTGGCCCCTTAGCAAGCGCTATGGGGCCAGTAGGGTGTCGGGAATAGGGACCCGCTGGCACACTTTGTAGCGCACCAGCGGGTTCCTCTTCCCCCGATCCTACTGGCCCCTTAGCAAGCACTATGGGGCCAGTAGGGTGGGGGGAAGAGGCACCTACTCTGTGTCCGATGCCCAGCGGCTTTGTACACAGCCCGCAAGGGCTTCAGAAGGCCAGCCCAGCAGAGCTGGGCTAGCCTTCCACAGCCCATGCGGGCTGTTGATGAAGCCCAGCAGCTTCGGACACAGCCCGGACAGGCTGTTGACGAAGCCTAGCGGTGCTCGGGCTAGCTAGCCCATGTGCCACTAGGCTTTGTCCAGCAATTGCTGCTACTGAACTAGGGTCAGGGAAAAGGCAGGCACCCGTGTTCAGTAGCCGCGATCCATCACTGGGGGGTGGGGGTGTGTGGGTTGGGTAGATGTTCTACCCAATCCACCACCACCACCCCACACGATTGGCTCAGATAACGCTAAAGATTGTTGAATAGAATCGTTATCTGATGAAAGGTTTTTCCAAAAATCTTGCATCGTTATCCGATTCTAGCACTATCCGGTCCAATCGTTATCCAGGGTATTACTGTACTGTACTTTATTTCAAAACTTGGATGGGCACGATCTTCACATCCAAATGGTATTATTTATTTATTTATTTGTTTATTTAATCATATTTACATGCTGCCCTCCTCAGAAGTGACCCAAGGCTGCTAAAAGAGCTTTAAAAACAACAATTAATACACAGGATAATAACTAGAACTAAAAGATTTAAAAGAGATTAAAAGAGACGGAAGATTCACACACAGAGAGGGGAGGAGTCAAATAAGCCAACAGGTCGGAGTAACCGTCTGGCCCGTATCCCATACCTGCCCCATCAGCCAGGTCTTAACCCCCTTTCTGAAGGGCAGCAACTGTGTCTGGAGATGCAACTCGGTTGACAGGAGATGCAACTCTGGAGATGCAATTCTGTTGGCAGGAGGTTCCATAGGTATAACAGACCTCAAGCCACCCTATTTGATCTAGAGCTTCAACTGGGAATTTCCATATTGTAAAGGCTAAGACTTAAGATGTTATTAGCAAATTGTTCTTTCATGGAGAGGTAGAGGAAGTCTTTTTTTAAAAAAACTTGTATTGGGGCAGTAGTGAAGCCTAAACTCTGCTCACATTCTGAAATTGATCCCTATAGGCTCAAGCTATCCATCCATCTAAGAGCAGTAAAATGCTAGAGCAGAAGCGTAGCTTACCTTGGCGGGGCCCCGTATAAAAATTGTTTGGGGGCCCTTTATATGTGGGGCGGAGCCAACGTCATGACATCATGACGTCGTGGGGGGAGCCAACATCATGATGTCATGACGTCGTGGGCGGGGCCAAAAATAAAAATAAAATAAATAAATAAAATAGAATTAAAATAAACAAACAAACACACACACACCTCAACCCACCCACCCACCCAAACAACCACAACACAAACCCGTAAATAACTTAAATAAATGAAATAAATAAAGAAATAAAATAAAAATTTAATAAAAATCCACCCACCCTCCCAACACACACATAAACCACCCACCCACCCGAAACACAAAACCCTCACTTACCCTCCCGGCTCCATCCTCGCCCTCTGCCCTGGGCTCCGAGGCGCGCCTTCCTGCCCCGCCGAGCCCGACCGCGGTGCCCTCCGACAGCGCCGGGCTCCGAGGCAGCCGCGCTCCCGGGAAGCAGGAGGCGCGTGAGCGGGCAGTGAAGAAGGCGGAGAGCCTGGTAGCCGGCTGGGGGAGGGGGCAAGGTGCGCGCTCCCAATCCGCCGGCCGGGCACGCTCCCGCCTTCCCCGCCCGCTGCCGCTGCTCACGAGTGGGCTGAGCTTCTCCGGACCCGCTGCGGACAAAGGATGGGCAGCAGCAGCGCATCCTCCGGAGGAGGCGGTGGCGCACTCTGCCAGGCATCCCCAGGCCATGGGGGTTCGGCAGCAGCGGACAGCCCGGGCAGGCCTCAACCTGCCCGTGGGACTCTGGGCGGCCCCAGGGGAGGTGCCCTCCTCTGAGGGCCATCATCAGAGCCGCTCTGAGAAGCTGTGGCTCCGACTCCGAAATTTTATTTTTTTAAAATTGGAGCCAAAAATGGCTCCAATAAAGTGCGCATGCGCAGAAACTCAATCTGACGCATGCGCAATGCGTCAGATTGAGTTTCTCCGCATGCGCAGTAAATTTTTGCTCTTTTTCTTTTTTTTCCTTTTTTTTTCTTGCCGTTGGGGGCCCCCGTAGCCCGGGGCCCCCGTATAATTGATACGGCTGATACGGCGGTAGCTACGCCTCTGTGCTAGAGAGTGCTCTAAGCACTATGCGGCAGTGTGTAAGTGTAATTGCTATCACTTTAAAGGTCGGGTTGAGAACAAATTAAAGACCAGAGAATGATGCAGAGCTTGGAAAAGTCACTTTTTAAAATAAGGCTTCAAAATGGCCATCGTGGCTGGTGCTTCATCTAGGAGGTGTAGTTAAAAAAAATTAAAATTCACAAGTTTTCTGGTTGCTTTAATTTCCTCCTTTTTGTTTTCCTTACTGTTGCTTAACAGAGATCTGTCCATGAGTTCTTGTGTTTGAGGTTGTCTTGTTGAACAAGATTTTTCTGCCTTGATTCAGAAGCAATGAAGGCTTTGAAACTTGGAAACTTTGAAATTGTCCAGCTGGATACAGGTCACAGGGATCTTACCTGACATACCAGTTTGTTTGCCTGATGTTCAGGAACAGTTTATATTCCTCTGAGCTGTGTAGTGTAAAGCAGCTAAAAGGGGGCATGTCTTTGTATCACACAATGCAATACATTTACTTTGGCAGACTATGCCGTGCTGACAATATATTTTCATTTTAGCATTCACGCATATGTAGAGGATCCCCCCCCTGCCTCTGATGTATGTAGGGTGTTCCTCAGAAATATAGTATGGAATGGAAGAAGGAGTAAGCAGCAATCATTTCCTACTTACTGCAGACTCAGTTTTGGTTAAGAGACCCCAGCATCTGCAATGTAACGGAGGTGGTGGTGGGGAAAGATTAATGTAAAGACAAAAAAAGTTTGTAAGGGAAAAAATTAAAGTGGTAGCACTTACTTTCACAAGGAAGGCACACAAACCATAGAGGAATAAGTGATTAAGGCAGTGTACATGACTTAAAGACTGTTCCTCTCCCCTAACCCATGTCTGGTCAACTGGGTCTATGACTGGTTATCTGGAGAGATTGTGCAGCATTCCCACACTGTTTAAAAACCAATATTTTCTAAATAGGAGTTGAGATGGAACTGCATTGCATAAGAGGAGAGAAAGCCATACTTTCTATCACCACATCATATGCCTGACTCACAGTAACACAGAAATAATTCAGAAGAATCACCCCCCCCCATACATACACTTTTGATGTACAGTATTTAGATTTTCCAAGGAGCAAATACTCCTTTAGAAAGTGAAATCTTAAGAATATGTTACATGCTGCATTTTCTTTTTTAGCATAATGGGGCACCATTGTTATTTTTAGTAATTTGAATAGTGCCAGTATTGAGATTGGATTTTTTGGGTAGAATTGTGCCATACTTTGTTTGTTTTTTGTATTTATACACACTTAAAATTAGGTAAGTTAGTAACGGATGGTTAATGTGTAATGTAACATGTTAACTTTTTGCTGGTAAATCACATGTAACAACAATTAACTGCATTTTTTTAAAAAAAGACTTCTAATGCTAATATGTTTACTCTTAAAGTCACAAAGATCTGATGCTATTTAGCAGCCAAAGCCACAGCAATTGGAAGCTGAGGAATCTTATCAATCGTTTTTATAAACCTAAGCAATATATTATTGGAAAAATACATCTTGTTAAGTACAGGATTGAATTCTCATGCCCCAACCCTTGGGAATGATTTATATTCATCTTACCTTTAAAAACATAACTTTGGATGCAACGGGAACATTTAAAACACATTTTGGTCCCATATTTCTTGTCAGAGTGATAGTTTAAGTTTGATAAAGCAGACAGTATCTTCCAAGTGTGTCCACTTAAATGCTGGTGAAAGATTTCTTTTTAATTCCAGCCAAAAATTCTTCAGCCGTTTGAACATAGATGGCCCCCAAAAGCCTTGTGTTTTTACAGAAAACCCTTTAAACTAAATCTGTAGTCCTGCTTTGTTTCATTTTCCTTTGAATTTGTTATCATATCACAATGTCTTGAACTGTGAGAGTTAACTGTATAAAATAAAACACTCCCTTCCTAGCACCTAGAAACAATTAATTTTCTTTGGAGATTTTTTTCCCCAGGTGAAATGAAGATTCAGCTAATCAAAGCACTTTGCATAGATCTGAAATGCCTTGACCTAGTTTAGGGGGTACTGAAGCTATATCGTAATCTTCAATTCTGACTTTGAGCATGGGTTTGAACTAGCTGCAAAAATGGGGACAATTGTCTTTTTCAATTACAACTCAGAATGCCTCAACCCACATGGAAAGTGCCAATCATTGATGGGGTATTTCTGTAGTTGAATTTTGTCTATGTACCACCAAAATTCTTTCAACTCTATGATTATATGAATAATGCCTGCACAAGAAGGGCCAGAAAATTTACCAGGCACAGAGGTAGATGTTCACTCCAGATCTGGTGCCAGACATCTGATGAGGTAGGCAGCAGTCCATGTAAACATGCTAATTAACAACCACAACTTTGTTTCTGCCTTTGTGTATCTTGATAAGCATTCAGAGTGATATGAAGAGCTGGGAAAGTTACTTTGAGAATTCATTAACAACTCATTGCAAAGCTCCAGAAAACAAGCCACTGCATTATCATTACTTTTGTCAAAATGGTTCCATAACTAGTTCCATTACTTTTTGTAACTTTTTAGTTCTGCTTTAAAAATCGATCTAAATCTACAATTTTAATGGTCCTCATTTTGCAAGTACTGTACTGTACTGCCCTTTAGAACAAACAGTTCTTAGTGAATTAATGTGCTATAATTTCCAGAGGGTATGATAGCAAAAATTGTTGTGTTGACCTTTTAAAAATTCCTTCATTTTTCTTCTATTTAAAGTTCCTGCCTCCACCAAACATATCAGTGTACATGAAATGTAATAAAATGGTTAGCACATCAGGGTACAGAGATCCAATAAATCCTTGTCAAAACATGTAATGGTGCAACACTGGAAAGAGGAAGGTGAACATTGGAATGGGGGAGAAGATAGAGAAAAGCTAAATTCAGCTAATAATGGCATCAGCAATTAGAAATTTGCTGTTCAATTTGAGCCAGTTCCTCCCATGAAATTAATGAAGATGAATTAACTCTGTATTAACTCTGTGAACACACATACCCTCCCAGATTTGTCTTTCTTAGTAAGTATCAGTGATGGGTGTCAGGTGAACATAAAATAACCTGATGGGATGAGATAGAAACACACCAGGGAAGGGCTTTGCTGAGTGGCAAAGGACTTTCTTTGCTTGGGAAAGCTGTTCAATCGCTAGCCTTGTTATGTGAAGCTGGAAGCTTGTTTGAAGCTGGGGAGCTTCCAGTCTGTGTTGACAAGACTGAACTTGGTGAGCTAGCCGGGTCTGTCCATAGAGAGCTCATGACTGGAGCAAGGAAATACACCTGCTGGTTTTGTCTGTCTCAGGGCAGAAGTAGATTTTGTAGGTAATCCATAATTAGAGCTGACCTGAAGTAAATTTGGAGAGAGGCGATCTTTCCCCATTATGAATAGATGGTCTTTGCCTATGCAAGGGAGGTCCTGAAACCTCTTTGCTGACTGTACTAAAGAATAATGAAGACTGGTGATTGCATTAAAAGTTGAGCTCTGCAGGATACCCACTATGGTCTTACAAGGATGTTTCATGACTCGCGTATTCTCCGATAACAAATGTTACCTGTTCTGCTGTATATTTGGTAAAAACTACAATAAAAGTTTGCTATAAACTCAGTTTATCATTGATGCAGTGGGCATAGATCTGGGAATCTGGAGGGTGACAGAGGAGCCTGGCATGCTGTGGTCCACAGGGTCACAAAATGTCTGACTTGACTGTGTGACTGAACAACATAAGCTCAGTTCATCAACAGTGTTCATATGAATATTTTTTCCCTTTCAACTGCCAGGCAGCTTTATCTCCATTCAAGATGCAGTTTATTGCCAGTGATTGGAAATGAAAGCAAATTTTCTTCCTCTTGACTTAGGCAGAAGAGTTCACAATGTTTTAAATAAAGGAATCTATCTAGAATGCAAAGCATTTTTCATATATGTCTGCAGAATATCATCCTAGATCTGGAAAGCACAGCATATGCTTATAGTTGAGATTCTGGCAGTTACATGCAACTGGTGGCCAAGATGTGGTGCAGACTTGGAAAGCAAATGGTTATAAAGCGATGGGATTCTCCAGTCCTGGGCAGCTGGTCCAGTAATAAAACAAACAAGCAATAAAAATCCAGTTCCTGTCTTGAGAGTTTGCATTTCACACTAGCAAAATGCACCCACCAAATTCAAATTCATGCTTCCCTAAATAAACCCGGCACCTTCTAAAATACCTCCCCATCTCTTTTTACAACAGAGAGCGTTTTATTTATTGCACCTCTAGGATTCACACCGGGAAAGGTGACTATTTGTGAAGGATGCAACATTTTGACTTGAAAACAATAGAGATAAATAATTAAATGATTCCTCAATTTCCCTCATAATTGAATTCTAATTTACTTCCTGTCACTTATTGTTGGCAAAAATGGAAAACAATATTTTTGTTTTTTTATATAACTGGAATTTTCTTGTACATTAAGAATTACGGTAATTAATGAATGTAGGCATTGAGAACATAGGTACATGTTCTAACAACTCAGTCCTATACATGTCTCCTCAGGAGTAAGCCTGCCTTTAGTACAGGGATTTGCAACCTATGGCCCATGGGCCATATCTGGGCCATGGTGCCAATTAATTAATCCTGCAGTGAGGACCCCGCTGCGCTGCCAGAAGAGCAAAAAATGTGCTGAAAACGTGCCATGTATGCACCCGCCACCTCTGCCACCGCTGCCTCCACCACCACCACCAGAAGAGGTGGAAGTGGTGGGAGGAACCACGCCTCCAGCCCATGCAGCTGTCTGGGGGTGTGGTCCAGCCCACGGTGCAAAAAGGTTGTGAACGGCTTTAATGGAATTTACCAACATACAGGGGCTAATTCATTCATTCAAATTACATGCCAGCCATCAGGTATAAAAACTATCAATTTACAGAATAATAATATATGAACAAAAATCAAAATGACAAACTACATAATAATACTAAAAAGCACAATAATCATCAGCATAATCTAATCAAAACAAGACATAGGCATAATATTAAATAATTGAATTAAACAATAATAAAAATAGTAAAACAGTAATAAAACTTTAACAGTACTGTAATAAGAATAGGCAACAGCAAGAGTGGTCAGCATAAACAGTGCAACCATTTCCGAAGAGTAGCTAACCAAGAACACTTTTCTAAAAAGGTACATTTTCTAAAGGACTGAAGGGAAGGGGCCAGACATATCTCCTGGGGCAAGGTGTTCTGGTAGAAGGGCCCCCCAAGGCTTGATACCTGATTGATAACTCCCTCAGACTAGGGACCTGGAAATCTAATGCCTGAGAGAATTGTGTAAGACAAGCAGAAAGACTTTGGTAGAAACTCTCCAATACGTAGTGAGTTCTTCCCACACTATTTAGGGCATTGTACATATAAGTACCAACACTGTTTCTGGTGCAGAAACAAGACTGGGGAGATGTGATTGAACAATCTTACACCCATGACCAATTTGGCTGCTGCATTCTGCACTCCCTGGAGCTTCTGTAATGGATTCATTACAGTAGTCAGTTCTTGACTACCAGTGCATGGATCAGAATTGTTAGGGACTTGTGGTCTAGGTAGAGGCTCAACCAGACAACCTGCTGATGGCAGATCAAACCACAGCATTGACCTGTTTTTCTATGGTTAGTGCTAGATTGAAAATCACATCCGCATTGGGCACAAAATCCTTGAAATGAAGGGTAGGTCCAATGTAGGAGAGCAACTCCCCCCAGGCAGGAAAATGGACCCCCTAACAACAAGATCTCTATCTTGTATAGATTCAGTTTCAGCTTGATCATCTTCATCCAGTCCAGTATAATAGCCAAGCAGTAATTAACAGATTGGATAGTATCAACTGCAGATGGGCTGAAAGACAGATTAAGTTGTATCATCTATGATCGGTGTATAATCAGTGATAAGAAACCCCAAATCTTTGGATGACCTCTCCCAACAGCCTCATATAGATGTCAAACTACATTGGGGAAACGATTAAACCCTGTGGGACTCCACAATTGAGGACCTACAGTGATGGAAGAGCCTCCCCAAGTTGGAGATGACCCTCTAGGAAGGAATGCAGCCAGCATAATGCTAGGCCACCAGACCCCAATGCTGAGAGTCTTTCCTGGAGGCTGTTGAAAAAAAAAATCAAGGAGGACCAACAGGGTCACAGTTCCACAACCATTCTCCCTGAGAAGGTTATTGTGCAGCACAGCCAGGGCCATCTTATTACCATGACATGGCCTAAAACCAGCCTGGAAAGGACTGGGGGGATTGGTATCATCCAAGAACACCTGAAGCTAATCTGCCATAAAACCCTCTCCACAAACTTATCAAAAATGGGACATTGGTGATAGACCTATAGTTAGTAATTCTGGCACTATATTCCATCCACTAGTTATACTTACTGAAGTTGAACAAAGTTTATTTCATTTTGTGGTTCAGCTGAAGGCTTAAGCCAAATGCTTTGTGGAAGATGAAAGAGAATTTTAACAAAGGGAGAGAGAAGAAAGGGAGAGGTGTCAACAGGTAGGTGTCTGGAAGGAATTTTGCACACAAGGGTCCTTGGGAGTAACTGCACCTAGTAGTCAAAGAGCAGCTAGGACATCTGAGAAGTCTAGGAGTGTTGAAGGAACAAAGGCCTTAAGCAGCTTTGCTGTTCTAAGATAGGAGGATGACATTGGTCTGTAGAACCAAAATTTGGGGGAGGAGGGGGGATAAAAGCCATGAGAGTCTTGTGTGAATTACAAAAGCAAGAGCAAGTGGTGCCTTTATTAGGCCATTAAAGCTTCATAAACAGGCTACCTTTTGAACCTAACAGTCTATTTCCAAAGAAGTAGCTGAGTCAGTTTCTTTCACCAACTTGCACAGAGGAGTGGGTGGTGGAGGGAAAGGGTAAAATATTGCAGCACTTTTAAGTCTAAAGGATTTGGTTCAAAGTGAACTCTCAGGGATCAAAATCCATTTGCACAGATGGGAGGCTGGGAGTTGTAAAGCTTAAACAGGAAGAGAAACAGAAAAGCCCTCAGTATAACCTGGCCAGGTGTTAAGGCTCGGCTCTGGCAGCTTAAAGTGAACTTTTGAAATTGAGTCTGCAGCCTCACAGGATGAGCTTGAGGTGTTGTGTTTCCTCAAGGGTTATAATGTTTGTTTTCTTTCTTCTTAAGATGCCACTCAGCCACTATTTTATCCACTGCCTTAAATCAAACCACATAGCTACCTTAGCTTGGGGACAGTGGCACTGAGAAACATGACAATCCTTATATGCTTCGCTATATAGTAATAGGAAAAGTGTGGAGTGAAAGCCCTTGGTCTTTGACATTTTGGGCTACTAGCATCTGTTATGTCAGCTGATTTCCTCACTCTGCCTAACAGTAGTGCTGGCCTAGCCTAAAGAACCCCTCCAATGGTTTGGTGAATGAAAATGCAGTAAATAGTAGTTTCTCAGGGAGACTTCTTTTCCATGACTTAAAATGATTTGCATGTTAAACATGATATATTGATTCCAAGCTTGTCTTATGTAAGATGTCATGATCCGTAGTGGAGGGTTGAGCCTCCTCAAATAGCAATAAACACTTTTGATTTTTGCATAAGTTTACAAAGTCATTCATTGAAAATATACCAACACTGTGCAGAGTCATGAATTAGCTTCAACCCCAAATGCCTTCTTAGTTTCTCCACTCATTCTCTCTTAGTCCAAAGGTTCTTAACCTGCGGCCCATGGGGCAGACTCAGCTCACGGCATCACTTAATGTGGCCCGTGTTGCCGTTACCACTGGAAGTGGATGCGTTTACAACAGCCATAAATGTGCCTGCGGCTGTTGCAAATGTATTTACAACAGCCACAGACACGTTTTATGGCAGCATTTATGGAAGGGGGAATCACTAGTCTGGCCCACTCAGTTGCGTGCGGACGCATAGTCCAGCCCATGGCTTTAAAAGGTAGAGAACCTCTGTCTTAGTCAATCAGAATCATTGGCTCCTCCTTTTCTGATGAGGTGGCAGACTCTCGTTGGCTCATCTGAGTGGTAGTGGTTCTTTAGGTCAATGTGAAATATTCTGGTAAATTAATAGGCATTGTGCAAAGACTATGGAAGGAAAAGATACCACTGGATTTTACTGAATCAATTTTTCACCCCATGAACTATTAATCTTCTTTCTTTCTGGAGAAGAAGCCACCCTGAGTCACTTCAGTGAGTAGGGTGGCATATAAATATGAATGAATGAATGAATGAATGAATGAATGAATGAATAAGAACAACAGCTAAGCCATGGATATTGAATGAATTTCATGCTCAATGAATTCCTCTATCTCAAGCACAGTAGAACCATCCCAGTATTGCATTCCTGAACCCTTGATGAAAGTAATGATAAAAGTTATAGTTAGTCACATAGTGGTCTTGTACTACCATGTGTGATATTTTCCATTGCTTTTTTCAGTTTGAAAGGTACAGAGATCCTAAACTTGAACCATTTCAACAATAAGCAGCCATATCTGAGCACATAGTATGATCCCTTGCTTGCATGATTTTAGTTCTTTACCCCACACCTCGGGTATCAAGACTGATACTTTGGCTACCACTACCCATAGATCAGCCTTTCTTAGCTTTAGGTCTTAAATTAAACATGTGGTATGTAACTTCCCCATCGCAGAGACTTCCAGTATCTTCATCCATGCTCTGAAACATTTAGGGCTCTATTCCAGTGGCTGTTTTTTTTTAAAGGCCAGAAATTAGACTGATGGTTCTGTTTAGCACTTTGTCAGTTAGGAAGCCTGTAGAATGTTAATGCTGTTTAGTGCTGAGATATTGCTGGGGGCGGGGGCACATCGAGGAGACCATAGTGATTCCTACTAGTGGTCAAGATTCAGAGCTGCAGTTATCAGTGTTGCCGCCTGGAGTTTTGCCACCTTATTGGTTAAGCTTGGATCATGTGAAAGTACATTATGTGTAGAGAGAGCAGAGAAATGGCTGGATCTGAAGATGTTGCTGTCATATTGAATCCATGCTCAGCCCACCTGCTCAGGAAGGAGCGGAGGGGGGTTGAATGTACACCTGGGGATGGCAGATTCTACCGGCAAATATTTGGGCCTCCTAAATGTCAGCATCTTGAGTCAAAGTGCCAGTCATTCCACACCTTAGTTATAGTTCTGTTAAGATCCAGTAGCATATTTGGATCTCACTGCTAGCTCCAGAATTAATTATCCTCTTCCTCCTGCTATGGACCCCTTTGGAGCACCATGGAAAGCTGCAGTAGTAGCAAGAGAGAAATGGAGTCCTGGTTTCTATTGGTGTTGATTAAGAGTTGCGCCAGTGGACCTTGTCCTCTATGTTCAAAGGAAGAAGGAAATGGAAAAATAGGCCTCAAGGTAGTAGCTGGTTTGAAGACTAAAATAAGGTGAACATTTAGGACATTATTCTGTGTTTGAGTTTTGTACCTAAGTTAGACCCCATAGGAAGGAGAGCAGGAAGGAAGTAAAGTGAGTAGTAATACAATATCTGAAGTGAAGCCTCTCAAATTCTATGCTCTGCTATTTAAACTAACCCCTTGTTTAAAAGGATTGTTTCTCCTGGCTGATTTTCTAATAATGTCTTTCTTCCTTTGACAACCTCTCTCATAACTTTTTACCTCTCAACTTTCATACCAACTTTCTATTATTTTGCCTCCCCTCCTTCATTATCAAATCCCTATCTTCACTTCCGATAGCCTTGATCTATCAATCAGCCACTTCCTTCTGTTTCTCCAGCTGTTTGAACAATGCCACCTATAATGTTTCTTAATGCTGCTCACTGTCAACATTCTTCTCCCATTCAGGTAAGAAATCTTATGTTTTTTATTTGTCTCAAACCAGAGTGTTATTTAACTTGTCACTGAAACAAGAGTCAGACTTTTGTCTGCAAATACTGCTTGTCTTGACCTAATCTCAGCTGATGTTTCTCAATTACAGACTTTGTAACAATTACTGCTGCAGTATCTGATGTTATGATTGACACAACATAGAGCTTTTTAAATTAAAAAGAGCTGTATAAATAAATGTAGCCTTTTCACTTCCACCTCTGTACTGCAAATAACTCTGATATCTTACTGCAGGATTGTTATGCTAAATTCACTGCCACATGGATTTTTCACTTTTACTGTTCTTAAAATAGCAGATTATTCTAATGTTTAGCACAGTCTTCAAACAACTGCATGTTAGAAGCAATAACCTTGCCAAATTGTCCTTTCTAATGCTTCATGCAAGGGGTATGCTACATAATCTAAGCAATTTTGTCTATATATACAGTCGAACCTCTAGATAAGAACAGTTCAATTTAAGAAAAACTCAAGATACATCTGGAAATCTTAGAAAAAAATAATGTTCAAGATACAAATTTTTAATAGGATTTTTCGAGATACAAAATTCAATGCATTCCTATGGGAAGTTGCATTCAGTGCATTCCTATGAAAAATTCAAGATAAGAACCGACCTCGAGGAATGAATTAAATTCATATGTAGAGGCTTGGCTGTACAGTATATAATTTTCATTTTGAATTCAAGTACATACATCAATTATTAAGTACACTGTACAAAGGGAATAAACAAAACAAAAAGACAAAAAATGTTGTGACACTTTAAAGACTAATTGCTGTATTTTAATGTTAGCTTTCTTGGATCAAGTCCACTTCATCAGACATAAGACTGGCACTTCATGGCATCAATTTATATGCATCAGGTACAGAGGTACCAGAGGCGTAGCTACCGCCGTATCTGCCGTATCAATTATACGGGGCCCCTGGGTCATGGGAGCCCCCAACGTGCGTAAACAAAACAAATCTTTACCCTTCCTAAGGGCCCCCAAAAGATTTTTATACGGGGCCCCGCCAAGGCACGCTACTCTTCTGAGAGGTACAGAATGGTTAGCATAACAGATAAGCATACAAATCAATTTTGTAATGTGCCACAATGTTTTTGTCTTTTTGTTTTGTTTTTACTCTCTGATATGCTTGAAAAACAGACTAACATGGCTACATTTCAAAAAACTGTACAATAATTTCCCCCTTAACTCTTCCCTCACCTAGGGTCAATATGGCTTGGTGGCATCAGGAAATGGGAAATAACCTTCTGCTTTGAGACACAGGGATTTATCTATTTATTTATGTTTACATTTATAGTTCTTGACCTAACCAGAAAGACATTTTGGTCAGAAGAAAAAGGGGGAGCTAAGGGATGGTAAAACACAAATTCCTGGGAAGGGATATTCCAGCATACAGATTTTGCTTAATCTATTCGATTGCCTGTGGAGCCAGAATTCTCCTCTGCTCCCCAGGACAGATAACTTGGTGATTTTACTTAAATTAAATCTATTTGTTTTCTTCCTTCTCCTGTGATGTAAGGAAGATCTTGCATCTTTACCTTGTTTGAATGGCTGAAGCACTTAGATAGCCATCCTGATTGATACAGGAAGTACTGTTGGTAAAAGACACAGCCTATTTTTTCCTTTCATAAAATTTTGGACAAAATACCTAAATTTAGTACCCACACTGTTGCCCACAACCACAATAAATTGACCATCCCATCAGTTCTTCCTTCGTTTGTGGGTACCTTGTATGAAAATATGACTAATTCTAATAGCCAGTTACTGTAGATAGAGTGTCAGATGAGGATGCAGGATACCTGGCTTCATGACCCTGCTTAGACATGGAACCTCCCTGGGTGATGGCAAGGACATAACGTCTTAAATATTTCACATATGTTTGAAACCTTTACAGCACCACCAAATCACAATTGTCTTGATGGCATGTAACCCATGAACATTTCAATATCCGAGAAGCCAAACTGATGTTCTCTCATTAGGTTCCAAGTGGGGTTTCAGAGGGCAGAGATAATATTCAGCTCTTGGAGAACCTACAAGGCCAGACCTCTTGCTGGCAGAGTGAGGGAGCAGTCATGGATGCAAAGGTGCCAGAACCTCTGGTCATTCCTCCTGAGCCACTGGGCTCTCCCTTCAGTTGGAGGTCAGAGCTTAGTATGTCTGAACAAGCATGCTACATTGTTGGCTTATTGCTAATGCTTGGTGTAAAATTCAACAGTCAAACCAGTTTGCATCTGCAAATGGAACAGTGGGCATCTTCTCCTTTGTCTTGGGCAGTGAGACAACTTTAGAAAGCCCTGCGAATTTGCATGTGAAACATTTTTGGCAGACAAAACAGCTCCTGTTTTTCAGAACACAGCTCATAATGCTAAATTTAAAATGTGGATTAAATTGCATTTCAACTAAAAGCTATACTTGTTACATGAATATGAAGATAAACATGGTATTTTACTGGAGAAGGCAATACCTTTTTGGATCACTAAACACAAAAAAATATCATTGCAAGCTTTTATAATTCATGATCACTTCTTCATGCATTTTTGTGGGTAAGGAAGAGAAATTATCAATGAAAGTCCAAATGTTCATGGCATGATGGTCTGTTTGCCAGGCTCTGTTCTTAAAAATGAATTTGAAGCAGCAGTCCATTTGATACCCTTCCCCCATTGACAAACACAGGAAGGAACGCTATTTAACTGTTATTCAGAATAACTAAAGACTTTCTCCTTTACTTTTGTATCACTTAAAATATGACAGTTATATTCTGATTTGGGTTATTTAGTAAGGAGACAACACAGTAGCCTGTCAGCAAACAAGTACAGTTGTACCTTGCTTAAAGAGCATAAAGCGTTCCACAGCATTGCTCTTTAAGTGAGTTTGCTCTTTAAGCGAAACACCTTTGTAAGTGACCAGTTTGGGGGGGGGGGATTGAAAACCCCGATTTATTTGTTAAGCGAGTTTTTGGTTGGTTTTATTTGTTAAGCGAAGCGAGCATTCAGAGAAAATTCTGCTCTTTAAGCGAGTTACTCTTTAAGTGAGGTGCTCTTTATGCAAGGTTTGACTGTATTCCCTTCCACCACTGTTTCATTGCCTTCACTGTAGATGGCCTCCAGAGTGAACCAGGCTCAATATATGAGTCCCTGATCTGGCTTGCACTTCTTCTGTTTCATAAAAACCACCTGAGGCTTGTGGTAAACTGCACAAGGTAGACTTCTGTGGAGATCCCATTTCCATTAGAGGTTATTTGTTGTTGTTCAGTCACACAGTCGATTCCGACCCTCTACGACCCCATGGACCACTGTCCTCCAGGCACTCCTATCCTCCACCATCCCCCTCAACTCGCCATGCTGGCTATAAAATTCTGTAGTCCACAAAAGTAAAGTCTCTAAGCTTTGGCAGAGTCTACATCAGGGCAGGAGTCCCCAACTTTTTCAAGCTGGGGACCTGGTCATACTCTCTCAGTCGGCTTCGAGGGCTGGATGGCCATTTTGCCCTGGCTGGACTATTGGGGCAGCCTTTATGTTTCTTGGATGCCTTTGGAGGGGTGGGGGCCACATAAAATGTGCAGCAGGCCAGATCCAGCCCATGAGCCTTAGGTTGGGAACACCTGGTCTACATGTTAGACCAGACCTGCTTCTCCAGAATATTATTCATTAGTTTGTTAATTAGATGCTGTCAAGTTGTACCTAACACATAGCAACCATGATAGGGCTCTCAATGTAAGTGAGATATTTAAGGAGTAGGTTTTAACAGTTACAAAACAATTTTGCTACCACACTGTGGGTGGAGTCTATGTCATGGGTGGAGCCTACACCATGGGCAATCTAGTCATGCCTGCCATATGGCCATGTATACATCTGCAAACAAAGACAGCACTGGCTCTTTGGCTGTAAATGGAGATGAGCACTGCACCCTGGGGTCAGATATGACTTGCTTTTGAGCAAGGAAGACCTTGAACCACTTGCAGGGACAAAAACTGATGGGGCAGGGCAGGGAGGTGGGTGTGGCCACCCAATTTCACTTCCCCCCTGTCTGAAAGCTGCCCAATTTCGCCACCCCCTGCCCAGAGGCCACCGGTGCAAACCTGTTGCTGCCCACTAATGACCCCACCCCCAGTGAGTTTCCATGGCTGAGTGGGGATTTGAACCCCGGTCTCTAAAGTCCTACCTAGTCCATCATTCTATCCATTACACAACACTGGGTGATAGTCTCATCCTAATTGAATACATGAACTGAATCACAAGCTGGTAAGAATTTAACAGGGATTTCAAGAGGTGGCAGCTCTTCAAGCATGTATGCAGGGACACATTTCTGATTCTAATATTAACCCTAGCACATTTGAAATCTGTAGGTCCTGTGATTGATAAGCATGGGGCCCTAAATCTTCACAGGAGTTAGGAGGGTTCAGTGTTTCAATGTGCCCCATCTGATCTAAAAATTAAATTCAAATGACAAATGTGAAAACAACATGAGGCTCATTTCATGTCCCCAAGAGCTGTGACAGAGATGGATGCAGTACCCAGGTCTCGAACTGCTGACTTGCCAGCCTTACAGCTAACAAGGCAAGCTTCTTAACCACTGAGCCACCACAGTCCCTACCAGTCTTCTATGCTGTAAGGAGAAGAAATGGCACTGCACATGATCACACACTTCATCTGCTAATGTGCAGTGCTCCTTGTACAGGGTTCACATAGAGCCCTGTTGCATTAGCATTTGCTTTTGCATGCGATTTAACTCTAAAGACTGCATGTAAAGAAGTATGTTGAATGACAGCAACAGTTAATATTCCGAGGTGTCTCCATCCATCGCTACCCTAAAATATGTTAAGAAGTCACTATTCTTCCACCAGATGTCACCAGAGCATTCTCTTAAGCATTTGCTGACACTCTTTTCCATTGTAACCAAGTGAACTCCCAAGTGTCTTCAGATCAAGCAGTGTTAAACTAGACCAGAGAAGTAAGCAAAGAAGGCTCTTTGGAAGGCTCATTAGTGATATGACCAAGTTATTTCTGTCTTTAATTATTTATTGTATCCCAGGCGCTTCATGTGTTTTTTTCTAAATTCACAATCTTGTTTCCATCACCAGTACTTACGGTTTGCAACTATCTTTTGGCCACATGTTAATGGAAAACTTAGTTCAATTAAAAACACATACACACCTTAGCATAACAACTTCAATGGTGTTTTATAAAAAGGAAGTTGAATGGATAACTGGAAATTTTGTTGAAACCAACTGGACACAGTAAATCTATTTACAATGGAGTTATTAGGTTGCAGTTGAGCTCCCTTAAAAGAAATTGGAGTTTTGCTATTGCCTTCAACAGGAGCAAAATGATCCCCACTCATGGATTTATTCTATTCCATTCCATTCCATTCCATTCCATTAATAAACCAAACAGGATAAAAAGTTGAAGCAAATAAGAACAAATAGGATTATGTTCCTATAAAATCATTTAAGATAGATAGAATTAACAAGCAGAAAACTACACAAAGATTAAACCTCTACCCCTGAGAAATACTATACTGAGTCATTGTCATTAAAATAAGAAATAAGTACAAACTGGCTGAAATCCAATTTTCCTCTACAGAGGGACAGGAAAAGTGAATTATTTTCCCCTTCCTATCTTATCACTGTAGTGTTGCATCAGTTGGGGGGAGAGAAAAAAAATATTTCCTCCCATTTTCCCCCATAGTCCCAATCAAAACTGTTGTTGTGAACAGTTTCTTAATTCACACAACAGAGAAAAAAATGTTTTTCCCTCCTAACATCCAAAGCACTACAACAAGGGTGCCCAAACTATGGCCCACAGTTCCAATTAGGCCCCTGCATATCACTAATGTGTCCCACGGTGAGCACCCAGGCTCACAGCAAACCGCTCTCGTGGCTGATGTCAGCAGTGGTGGTGGCGGTAGCAGTGATTGCGCTTTGTCCGGGCTGCTGCGAGCAGCCTCTTGCTCAGTCCGATCCCCGCTGCAGCCTTTGCCAAAGCCGAACGCTGTGTTGGGGAATTTTTCGGAGCCTCCTGTGTTTCAAAATTCATTGCGCTAGGAGAACCTCCTGGCATGCCCAGGATGACATCACTGCAGCGCTTCAGGTTTACCCTTCCAGTGCCGCAGATTTTGAAACACAGGAGGCTCCAAAAAAAAAATTCCCTGACCTGGCAATCAGCTTTGGCAAAGGCTGCAGAGCGGATGGGACCGAGCAAGAGGCTGCTCAGAGCAGCCCGGACATAACGTGATCACTACCGTTGCCGCCACCACTGCTGATGTCAAAACTGTCAGCAGCGGGAGTAGCCCGCCTCCGGCCCCCACAACTGTGTGTTGGGGAGTGGGACCAGCCCGCTTAAAAAAAAAGTTTGGGCACTACTGCATTACAACAATCAGATATGAAGCAAAAAATAATTACACTTTTTCTGTCCCTCTGTAGAGGAGCAGGGGGAAGAGTTTAATTTTAAAATCCAGTATGCCACAAGAAGCCTTTGACAGTTGTGGACATTTGCAGTGTCTACAGGTGCAGGGAATGGCATATCTGGGAGCATACCCAAAAAGTGGTTTTAAAAAACATGCCTTGGAGGTGACTGGAACTGCTCTAGCAACCAGCATGTCTGAATTAGTGAAACTTATGGAAGAGCTGGTTCCCTAAAGTTCCATTGATTTAACAGACCTATTTTCACATGACATACTACATTAAGCAACAGGATTTCAGACACTTTAAACAAAAATGAATATGATGCATTTAGCCATCCAACATACCTATTCCCCTTCTTCTTTCTCTTCGCCCCTCCATGTTGTCAATCTAATCTAAATGCAATAGCTTCATGTACTGCTGAACAAGTGCAAGCAGATTTATCACTTTTCCATTTATGAGCAATGTCTAAATATTCTGCCAGCAACAACAACAATTTGACTTAGCCCTTGTAAGGGAAGACCAAATATAGCTAGTCTCCTGGAATGGAATATGTAATGCTTCTTTCTTAGATGCACAGTTTTGCTCAGTTTAAATTTTTTAAAAAATAATAACTGTGGTATATGAGTATTTACTCTGGATGGCAGTGTAATGCTTAGAATGAGACATATGGCAATGTTTTCCAAATCAACCATAGGTCACAAATTGTATGAAATACTAGGTAGCATAACCTTACAATATGTACATTTTGTAGCTTCTGCATTCAGAAAATGTTGTTGGTTGAGTCAGTACTTCAAAAGAAAGGACAAGACCCCCTGTGCTGCTTTATTCTGCTCATTCATTCATTCATTCATCCATCTTATATACTGCCCAACAGTGTGATGCACACTAGTGGCTAACAATCAAATACAGTCAAACCTCTCATAAAGAGCGTCTCGCTTAAAGAGTAACTCGCTTAAAGAGCAGAATTTTCTCTGAATGTTCGCTTCGCTTAACAAATAAAACCAACCAAAAACTCACTTAACAAATAAATCGGATTCACAATCCCCCCCCCCCAAAAAAATTGGTCATTTACAATGGTGTTTTGCTTAAAGAGCAAATTCGCTTAAAGAGCAATCCTGTGGAACGCATTATGCTCTTTAAGCAAGGTACAACTGTACTTATGATCAACAAATAAGAAAATAAAACGTTATAAAACGTAAGCAAGCCGTGAGCAATAAAACATGACTTGCCAAAACCAAACTTGAAAATTTTGAACCACAGGGGGATGTCAAAGAACACACAGTAGTAAAAGGCAGTTTAAAATAATTATTTTTTTAACCAGTTTCCTTGAAAGCTGTAAGGACAGGCACCTGGTGGACTTTTACTGGAAGTTCATTCCACACTTAAGGGCCCACAACCTAAAATGCATGGTTTTTGGTAGTCACTTTTTGACCTCCTTAGGTGTTATGATTTTTAACAACAGTGAGTACAAAGAATGAGTTGGACAAGTGGCTGTTTTGTAGGAGATATGCTCCAGCAGGCAACAATTCCTAAACCATTTAGGGCAGAGTTTCTGAGGAGATCTGGTTTAGGGCAGTGTTTCCCAACCTTTGGTTTCTGGACTTCATTTCCCAGAAGCCTAAGTCAATTCCACAAAGCACTGATCAGCCAATGTACTGACTTAGGCTTCTGGGAATTCAAGTCCCCCTGTGGAGCATGGGTCGTGGGGTTGGGAACCACTGGTTTAGGACTTTATTTTTTGATAACCATGGATCGATCAATTTCCTCAGCTGGCTGGCTGGTTTGACACCCAGTGCCTTCTAGCTATAATACCTAGCTATAATGCCTAGTATTTAATGCTAAGTTTTAAAGCTTCTTTTAAAACTTTTAATTTCTGAACTGGTTTTAAATTGTTGTCTATGCTGTTGTGTTGAGAATTGACCTGGGTCCCTTCAGGGAGGAGGGCAATAAACAAATTTAAATAAATAAATAAATAAATAAATAAATAAATAAATAAATAAATAAATAAATAACCACCGCTTTGAATTGAACACATAAATGAACAGGAAGCCAATGGTGGTGTACTGGCACTAGAGATAAATTTTGGTGGAACATGTCCCATTCTTTGCCTTAACACACTTCTGAACTTTAAGATTTTACATGGACTGTACTTCTGGTTATACCTTTATTATATCTGACTTGTGGTTATACATACTCTGCTGTGATGAAAATTTTATGTGGTAGACCTTACTATAGTTTGGAAACAGAGAGATTTTGCTACTCTACTTTTTTGGAACAGTAGCCGTGTTAGTCTGTGGTTCAGGCATATCAGAAACAAAACAAAACAAAATAAACAAAATAAAATAAAAAAACACTGTAGCACTTTAAAGACTAACTGCTATATTTTTATTGTTAGCTTTCGTGGATCAAGTCCACTTCATCAGATAAAGAGTGAAACTTACAGGCATGTTCTTTATATACCAAATTCAGGGGCTCAAAGGGAAAAAGGGTGTGGTCAAGGAAGATGACAGACAACCAAGCACAAGAATGCAGTTTCACACAGCCATTAGCAACAATAGATTATTCAGATAAACTTTAAATGACTCCCTTTCAATCTCAAGGTTGCTGAGAAAGCCCATTATGGTCCCTGATCAACTTGTGACCTGCATGTCAGGGAAAAAACAAACAAACACCTGTACCTGGTTTCTTTCTGTTTTACTGAAGAGAATTGGCAGGAAAGTTGTAATATAAAATCATATAGCAATCTGTGTATCAAATTTGATAATGTCTCAGAAACCCTTCACTAATATTTAGCCCCCTGTGATGGGTATCTAACAGATGGATGTATTTGATTTCTGCTGTCTCCCTTTCAATCCTAGTTTTGTAATTTCTCTGTTCCAGAATTGCAACTTTCAGGTCTTGGATAGAGTGTCCAGCTTGACTGAAGTGGTTTGAGACAGGTTTCTCTGTGTTCCCATTCTGGATATCTGATTTGTGTCATTAATTCTTTTGTGTAAAGATTGTCCTGTTTACCCTACATAAAGCACGGATGGACATTTTTGGCAAGAGATGGCATAAATCACATTGGCAGAAGCACAAGTAAAACTGCCTTTAATGTTGTGTGTGGTTCCATTGGGTCCAGTAATACTGTTTCCAGAGCGAATGTGGGGGCATAGTTGACATCTGGATTTGCAGCAGGGTCTAGTTCCCATATCTGCTCCACTTCTGTGTTGTCTGTTGTGTGTCAATAGTTTTTTGAGATTGGGGGGTTGTCTATAAGCGAGTAGGGGTCTGTCACCAAGGGCTTTGGAAAGTGAAGCACTCTTGTCTAAGATGGGTTGGAGATCCCTCATCATGCTTGTGAGGGATTTAAGAAATCAAATACATCCATCTGTTAGATACCCATCACAGGGGGCTAAATATTAGTGAAGGGTTTCTGGGACATTATCAAATTTGATACACAGATTGCTATATGATTTTATATTACAACTTTCCTGCCAATTCTTTTTAGTAAAACAGAAAGAAACCAGGTACAGGTGTTTGGTTTTTCCCCCCTGACATGCAGGTCACAAGTTGATCAGAGACCATAATGGGCTTTCTCAGCAACCTTGAGATTGAAAGGGAGTCATTTAGAGTTTATTTGAATAATCTATTGTTGCTAATGGCTGTGTGAAACTGCATTCTTGTGCTTGCTTATCTGTCATCTTGCTTGCCCACACCCCTTCTCCCTTTGAGCCCCTGAATTTGGTATATAAAGAACATGCCTGTAAGTTTCACTCTTTATCTGATAAAGTGGACTTGATCCACGAAAGCTAACAATAAAAATATAGTAGTTAGTCTTTAAAGTGCTACAGTGTTTTTTATTTTATTTTGTTTTGTTTATTTTGTTTTGTTTTGTTTTCTGATTTGCTACTCTAATTGCACCTCAGTAACCATATACTAGAACAGGAAGAGCTTTTAATAACAAAATATTAGCAGGCTGCTTTTCACAACAGCCAGTGACTAGTACAACAATACAAGTAGTACTAGATGAAACAATGGATATCCAGGATAGTGATGGACTAGGACTCAGGAGGACTGGGTTCGAATCCATGTTCAGATGTTGACACTCACTGGAGGACTATAACTTGTAATACCACTCTTTAAATATCATACTTACCTTAGAAGCCATATAAGGGTTGCCACTAAGTTCTGAATTGACGGTACATAACAACAACACATGAAGTAATAGAAAATACTGTACTTAAGTTGCTATGACTGCCAACCTTTCTGTTTATGGCCCAGATGTTTGGAGATTGTTTTCTTTATATAATGCTCACTACAGAATCCCTGGAAATTTATAATCTTTGTGGGAAGGAGATCGACTTCTTTTGCCCATAGAAATTGCCTTTTGGGAATGAGGGGGACAGTTTTGTGGAATGAGATGGAGGGAGAAACAGAGGTGGGTCTGAGCTCTAGAAAACACCAGAGCACCTCTCTGGAGGAGAGGGGGCTTTGCTGTTCAAGGGAGTCAGATTTCTGCTTGTAGAAGTATTAGAAATATACTGCAGAAGTGCTTTGCTTAATGTGTAAGCTTGTAAATAAACCCAAGCACTGCAAAGCTGCCATAATGCTGCCATAATCTTCTACAGCCTTTCCTTCCAAAACCAAACCAGATGAGGTAAATGCTATCCCTGAAGCACTTATGGAAGCGAAGCCTACAAAGCCATCAACTATTTTAAGTTGGTTTTGGCACAAATACTAGCCATGGTGCATATTCATGTCCAGCTGAACTCTATGCTGTAACCTTTTAATACATAAGAAGAAAAGGCAGAGCAGGTTTTTTTGTTTTGTTTTTTTGCCACAGAAATATCTGAGGATACTGTCACCCTGTAGCAGCTGTAGTGGTTCCCTTGGCCATTACCTCTGGAAGTCCTTGTCACATACTTTTGAACAGGGGATCTCAACATTTTCAATCCGCAGTTTGGACAACGCCTCCTCAGACAGCTGAGTGGGCCAGACTGGTGGTCTCCCCCCCCCCCCAGTAAACGGTGCTGTAAAACACAACCATGGCTATTGTAAATGCATTTACAACAGCTGTGGGCACATTTATGGCTGTTGCAAATGCATCTGCTTCCGGTGGTGGTGGTGATGCATGCCAAATGAAATGGTGCTGTGGGCTGAGGCTGGCCTGTGGGCCATAGGTTGAAAAACCCTGCTTTTGGCCTGCCTAACTCTGACAAGTACATTTGGAATATATAACGTGGTAGCTGTTGTTTCCTCCCATATCTCAGTACTACGTATGTCCAATAGCAATGGCTGACATATTATCTTCATGGAAGCCCAACCAGCATCCTTTGCTTTGGGTGTCTGTTTACAGCTGCCACCTGTTGCCTGAGGTTAGGAGGAGCTTCAAGGTAATTTGATTCCTCAAGTCTTCATAGGCCTTCTGGTCAAGGTTCTCCACTTGAAGCTGTTGCCTTTTTCAAGGATCTACTGCCCAGTTCTTGCAGTGGATGAGATATGTTGGCACTACTCATGAAATTCCGTCTAGGGGCTGGTCACTCTGCAGAAGCATTCAGAGTACAATTCCCAGAGTCCAGTAGCCTGTGTGGTAAGTGCCCACAGGATTTGGTAAGATTGCATTTGGGCTTCTCTCACATAGCTTCCTCCTGTCTTTATGGCATTTGCCATGATAGGGCAGGGCAGGTAACTGCTCATTTGCACATGTGCAGGCATGTTTTACTTCCACTTCTGGTGAGAAGAACCAAGTGACTGGCCTGCTCAACCACGTGACTGGCTGCAGTGCAAAAAGTTTGGGAACCCCTGTTCTAGGTAGTTCAGAACCTTAGTGCAAACATGAAGAGGCAGGCTGAGGAACATTCAACCAATATTTTTTGACCACAGGCCTTGGCTAAGCCATGGAGTAAATGTTCTGGTCAGAAACTCAGTCCCTATAGAGCAGGGGTCCTCAACCTTTTAAAGCCAGGGGCTAGTTCACATCCCCTCAGACTGTTGAGGGTGGCAGCAGCAATGGCAACAGCATTGGGGAGAGTGGTGGGGGCTCAGGGCAGTGGCAGGACCACTCTGAGCCCCCACCACTCCCTCACCTCCACCAGCAGGACCACCTTGTGTCACACACCACTTCCCTACCACCATCCTGAGACACCCACTACTCCCCACCACCACCGCTACTACCACTGCCACCACCACTGGCAACTGCCCTGAGCCACCCACCACTCCCACACGCACTGCTTCCCTGCTTACCAGCCTGGAGGAGCTGCATGGCATGGATGAAGGAGGGGCCCAGGCTTTCCTTCTAGACTGCACTCAGCCAGAGTGGCCGCTTAGAATGACACGCTCAGCCAGAACGGCCACCAGGAAAGATGTGTGCATCCGCTGCTTCTGTCTCCCCAATCCTTGTCCCCTCCACTTGGCTTGGTATGTCCCTAATGGTGCTCAATAGCAAGGCAGATGTTGTAAGCATTACAGCATCTGCCCTGCTATAGAATACTGGCAGGGACATGTCAAGCCTAGCAGAAGGGACAAGGATTGAGGTGGTGCTGACAGAAGGGGTGGCTGGAGCGAGGGGGCGGGTCAGATGATTTGGTCCCACGGGCTGTAGGTTGAGGATCCCTGCTGTACAGTTTTGGTGTCTTTCAGATAAACTGTTGTTTTACTGCAGACATTAGTGAGAAATCATCTGTAGGTGGTCAATCAATAACAGTATTAAAGAACAGATGTATTTCATAAGGTCATATAGAAAACATATTTTAAAATAAATGAAATGACCTGTTTCCTAACCTTCTTTGCAAATAATGACTTCTTTTTCTAATACACCTTCATACTGACACGTAGAGAAGCAGATTTAACATCATTATATACAAATTCACACTCTTTTCTCTCTCAAGGCAGAGGGTTATATTAAATCTTTTACAGAAAAACCAGAAGAGTCTTCTGGCACCGTAGAAACTAATACATTTTATATGGTTTAAGCTTTTGTAGATTGCAGTACCTGTTGTCAGAGTGAGAAGTAAACTCTGTTAGGCTTTAATGTGCCATCAGGCCATTTGGGCAGAAAGTAGCATTTATTAAATTCTGAAGGAAAGATAAATGTAGATCTATCTGTCTGTCTGTCTGTCTGTCTGTCTGTCTGTCTGTCTGTCTGTCTATCTATCTATCTATCTATCTATCTATCTATCTATCTATCTATCTATCTATCTATCCTAATGTTGATTTACAACTAAAGTGGATATTTACTGGGCACTCCAAATAGCAGCTCTCATTGTGAAAAGTTCCCACTTTGGAGGAAATGTTTGCAATTGAGTCTCCTCTAGTATGGCTAAGCAGGTTTCTCACATGACTGGTGGAAATGAGTTCTTATTACAAAACCAGCTTACTTTACAAAAATAATCTAGTATGAACATAACTATGTGAGGACTGTTTTATTTCTAGCATGATGCCTTTTTGAAAATGTTATTGTCAGATCTGTAGGCACCATTGTTGAACCCTCAAATGCAAGCTGCTGCCATTCAGGGTTGTTTTGACTTTGACAGAGTTTCATGTATTTACCTATAACTAGTTACTTTTTGCATAACACGTAGTGTAAGTAGTAGTTAGTCTTTTTGGGTATAATGAGTAAGGCCGGTATGTATAACATTTAAAGGCTACGTTAGGTTATTTTTCTAGGCATTTTAACACAAATTATCAGGTTATATGTCTTTCATTTTCCAAACCTAATTGGCATGGAAAAGTTAAACTGGAGCAGCAATATGTGATGCAAAAGGTGCCAGAGTACCATGACGTTTTGCCGGTGTATGGGACAGAGTGTCTTCTATTCCAAAAGGAGTAGAGGAAGATGGATTATTTTCACTCCCACCTATCCTCATAGTTGTTGTGCCCCTGCCGATTATCAACAGTGTGGATTGTCAGAGGTGGCTGCAGATAGTGGGCAACATAGGTGCTAAAATGAAAGGCTGTTTATGGAACACGCAGCATATGTGGCACTCCTGTCAAACATACATTGCTTGCTCCAACTCAGATGAAGACTGGGATCAATGCAGTGGACTCTGCCCCATATTGCCACATGTTTACTGGCTCCAGTAACTCAGAATCTATGTACATGCAACTCTTATACACTTCACTTTCCTCCGTGCTGTCTACATAGAGTAGTGGGGGAAAACTGAGAAGAAAGTGGATTGTCCTCGATTCTTTTCATAGATATCATTGCCCTTCATCTGATCCCAAACAAATAAAATTCTTTCTTCCAGAAAATAAATTTTCATAGCTTAAATAAGATAGAGTGAGTGCCAATAAATCATACATGAACAACAGATAGCAAAGATACATTTCTGCAATGCTGGACACATCTGGTAGGTGTTCATAAGTCCGCAGAAGGCAGCTATATTGTTGCCTCGTTACAGGAAATATTATATCAGAAAACTGGCTCCACTTGTGCATGTTGTGAAGAGATTCCAATATCGGTTCCAGATGTAGAGTTTGAGCTTTGGAAGCAGGATTGTTCCTCTGTTCCTGTGCTCTGTGGAGGTAGCCCTATGTACTGGTGGAAGGCTTTGCATTAGAGGCTGCATGGATTCTTTCCACTATGCCGGCACCAGTTGGGAAATTTACTTTTGTTATTGCCTAGAGTGGTGTCAAATATTATGGCACTATGATTCTTTGTAAAAGTGGCAGAGAACAATCAAAGTACATGACTCCAGAGTGTGTCTTGAGCTTCTGTATTATTTTTGTTTGTTTGGAAATCCACATCCTAAACTCAAAATGGGAAAGCTTTTATCCACAACAGATATGCTGAATGAGGTTGAAATGTGTGCAAATTATATTAATTTCCCAAATTATTTAAAGAGACAACTCCCTCAGACAATGGCCAAAGTCCAGTAGAAGAAAAGCTGTACATATCAGGTGATTACAAAATCAGTTTCTTGTTTCCTGGTCTTCTGGTTATGGACCTAGTCATGACAGCAGTTACATGACTGGTTCTGCAATCCAGGGAACACCAGGCATGTAATAGACATCATGGGAAATTGGTATCTTTCCTTGAAAGGTTGCCTTTATGCAGTGCTATAGGGCAATAGGATTCTGACCAGTGGAACTAACTCCCTGTAGACTTGAAGTAGCCATAATGGAGTGCAACTATTATATCATGGCCAGGGGTGGAGGAGGATGGGAGTTGCAGTTAACAATATTTGGAGGACTGTATGTTTTCCAACCCCACTAAAAGCCTGTGTTTCTATCAATATAGACTCAGAGAATTATAGAGTAATAAAGTTGGAAGGGGCCATCAAATCCAAACCTCTGCTCAACTCAGGAATCCAAATCAAACCAGTTCTGACTGATGTCCAATTTTCTCCTGAATGCCTCCAGCATTGGAGTGCTCACCACCTCCTGAGGTAATGGGATCCATTGTCGTACTGCTCTAACAGTTAAGAAGGTTTTTTTCTGATATCCAGCCTATATTTGGCTTCCTGTAATTTGAGGCAGGGGACTGCATTGGCTCAAGTCACTAAGATGCTGACTGGGAGGCGGAAGGTCAGCAGTTCGATTCCCAAGTACTGCAGGACGGAATGAGCTCCCGTCTCTGTCCCAGCTCCTGCCAACCTAGCAGTTTGAAAGCAAGAAATTGCAAGTAGATAAATAGGGACCACTTCAGTGGGAAGGTAACAGTGTTCCATGTGCTCCGGTGTCTAGTCATGCCTGCCTCATGACCATGGAAACGTCTGCAGAAGCAAACAGTGCTGGCTCTTCGGCTTAGAAACAGAGATGAGCACTGACCCCTAGAGTCGGATACGACTGGCTTTCGAGCAAGGGAAACCTTTACCTTTACTAATTTGAGGCAGTTATTACATGTCCTGGACTCTGGGATGATCGAGAACAAAACCTGCCTACAGTATTTGAAAAGTGCTATCATCTCTCCTTTTCTCAAAGCTAAACATGCTTAGTTTTTTTCAGTCTTTCCTCATAGGCCTTAGTTTTCAGTCCCCTGAGCATCCTTGTTGCCCTCCTGTAAAGTTGTTCCAGTTTGTTAGCACCTTCTTGATGTGTGGTGTCCAGAACTGGACACAGTACTCTAGATGAGGCCTAACTAGTGCCAAATAGAGGAAGACCAATACTCATGTGTTTCTTCTTCCATGTCTAGGTCAGATGTGAAACTGCCAAAATGAAGCCATCTTTTGGGGTATTCATTCTGCAGTTTCTTTTGCCTGAGCTACCAGTGTATACCCAATTGTGGTTCAAAAATACCACAATCTTTGAGGAAGCACTTTCTGTGTACCCCACTCAAGTATTTTAGAAACTATATTTCTATTAATGCAGCCTAAAATAGCATTGGTCTTTTTTGCAACCACATTGCATTGTTGACTAATATCCAGTTTGTGATCTGCAACAATTCCAAGACTCTTTTCTCTTGTAGTACTACTGAGCCAAGTACTTTATGTTGCTCCATAGACATTCCAGGCAGCTTATGACATATAAGCTATCCACAATATTTGTTTTTTTAAATTTTCTATGTGAAGGCCAAACTAGACACATCATAAGAGATCGTGGCCAGTACCAATGCATCACATTAAAAAATAGTATTGGCAGCTGTGAAATGATAACAAATAAACAGAACTATGTAGGACCAGAGCAAAAGACTGTTTAGTCTTATCCTCTCTTCTCACCACAATTAATGCTTCTGGGAAAGACAAGAACCTTGTTATTTATTTATTTATTTATTTATTTATTTATTTATTTATTTATTTATTTATTTATTTATTTAAATTTCTATACCGGCCTCCTCACCGAAGCACGGTTTAACATGCAATGGTGGAAGATGGGTTACATCTTCCTCAAATGCCCCTTTTCATTTAAATTTTCCACCTAAAGCTGCTAAATCTTCAGTGATCATGCAAGTATGTATAACTTTTCCCTTGTGGGCAGGCAGGAAATTTGGAAGCGGGATAGTTTAACCAGGAAATCGCTTAGGTGTGAAGGTTAATCCAGTCTTTCCCTGGCAATATATGCCCAGAACTATTCAAGAGCTTTCTCCTTTCTAGTTGGATTAGTGTTTGAACCTTGTGTGGACACTTAGCATTGAATGGAGTCTTCCATTACATCTAAGGTGCCAAGCTTAGTTTGAGGAGGAAGGTAAGGTCAGCCTGTGAGTCCTACACATTCTGTTTCCCCAGAGAACAGTGGGATCTGTACAGTGCCCCCTCCCCACCATTTGCCCCAAGCACCTCTCTGACTAATTTGAAGGTTGGCCTGCTGAGAGCTGCCTCCTCCTCCTCCTCCTTGTCCCAGATCCATTTCTGATACAGAAGTGGCTTGCTTTAGATATGATGCGAGGGACCAGAGATTCTAGTTCTTCTTTTAATCCTCTTTCAGTTTCCCCATTCTGCCACTTTATGGTGGCTGGCTACCCCAAGTCAAGAGTGACTGTTAGCTTTTGCTCCAATCATAGGATGGTTCCATAAATGCGGGTGTACTTCCCCTATAGGAGAGAATAGCAGCTATGTGCAGCTATGAGCTTAGTGGGCTTGCCAGGTCAGCAGCACCCTGTTCCATGAGATCTCAAGACTGAAGCCTCTGGCCTCTTTGTGGCTTTACAGAGGCAGAGAAATCAACCCTGACTGCTCCTTAGAAGGTCAAATAGTAAAGATGAAGCTAAAGTACTTTGGACACCAAATGAGAAGAGAGGATTCACTTGAGAAAACCTTGATGCTGGGAAAGGTGGAAGGTAAAAGAAGAAGGGGGCAACCAAAAATGAGATGGCTTGATGGTATTGTAGATGGGCACAGAGCTGGGCGGGTTGAGGATGATGATGGAGGGCAGAGGTGCCTGGAGGAAAATGGTCCATAGGGTTGCAAAGGGTCGGAATCGACTGTGCGACTGAACAACAACAAAAATAAATACCTTGCACCGAGAGCATTCATATAAATATCTGGATGCTATTTGATTCTTCAACTAACACTTGCAAATATTAATGACATTTCCCAGCAAAAAACTGCACACATTTAAATGGGTTTTTTTTATCCTTTTGGTTCTCTACTTGCATTTTAGTTTTCTTCTCTTTCTACTTCTGAACACAAATGACAAGTTCACAGCACAAAGCAAAGTAGCAAGAATGTCTGCAGCCAGTGATTATATGTTGGATCATGACCACAATCCAGATCCATGACTTAAATGTTCATATTCATCTCACTCCAGGTAGACTGTGAAAAATCATGACCTGGTAGAAAAGCCATTCGGGGGGACCAAATCTTCTTGATAATGTTATAACAACAAACACTGCTAGGCTCAGACTCCATTGAGTCTTTTTACTTCTGACTGCAGTTCATCAGACATTGAAGAAAATTTCTCTCCAGAATGAATTCGTTTATGGTGTGGCTTCCTTCCAGTGATTAACTGCTTCTGACTGGCAAACTATATAGTACGCAGACGTGATCAAGTGGATATGAGGAACAAAGAATCTGGTTTGAGTCTCTCCTCTGCTGTGATGGTTCTTGATGGCAAAATAACAATCATTCTCTCAACCTCAATCCTAGACTGAACTCCATGATTTGTGATGATTCTGATGATTCTGTCGAGTTGGCTCACAGAATTTTAATTTAGGACTACAGTTAGATAACGTGTGGGAAGGCCTTTTGCCTCTAGAAAACATAACATAAAAGTTAAATATGACTATATTTCTGCCATTCTGGATGGGTAGGCCACACCCCATTGAAAACACAACATGACACTGTGTCGTCGCAATCCTGTATTCTTTGTTTCCCAATCTATTAAAGTTAATTGTTTAATAGATTGGGAACTTTGCATGACTGAAGACTCAAATATATGTTTCATGACATGTTGAATCCTTCTGTGAAAGGATGCCTTGGGTCTCTCCTTTCATTTTCAGTGACTGATGCTTGCCAGTAATAGTCATGTGTCACAAGGTATGGTTAATGTTAGCACAGTATCAGCAAAGCAGAGAAAAACAGTCACTTTTTCCTATGCAGAGTGAAAGTACTAGTGTAAAGTACTGATGCCATCTCTAGGTTTTCAAGGATCTCTTGGGAAGATATGCTCACCACCATCATTGCTGCTCTTCCTCATAGAATAGAATCATAGAATGACTGAGTTGGAAGGAGCCTCTTAGGCCATGAAATCCAACCCCCTGCTCAATGCAGGCATCCAAATCAAAGCAGGCCTGACAGAAGGGTGTCCGACTCTCTCTTGAATGCTCCTAGTGTTCAAGCGTTCACCACCTCTTGAGGGTGTTGGTTCCACTGTCATAATGCTCTAATCATTAAGAGGTTTTTCCTGAGATTCAGCCTATATTTGACTTCCTTTAGTTTCAGCCACACACACACACACACACACACACACACACACACACACACACACACACACACACACACACACACACACACACACACACACACACACACACACACACACACACACACACACACACACACACACACACAGAGGTACACAGGCTTTGTATAAGTAGAGTGGTTGTGTTTTTAAATTAAATATTAAAGTATTCATTTGTAGCCATTCCGGCCGGCAAAGAAGATTTGCTCCCTAATGGTTAAATGCCCTTTAGATTTCGAAGGCTTTGATTTATTGGAAGAAACCTGCTGGGCAGAACATACTGTGGGGCTGATTAATGTCAGTTTCTGTCATCAGTTTCCACTTAGCTTCTTGGCCAGCTCCAATATCTCCTCCCTTAAGGATCCAGAAGAATTTGAGGCCTGATCCAAGAGCTTTGCTGGCATGGGGTTTGCAGAATGTGGTGCTTGCAAAATGAAGAAGATGAATGGAAGAAGGAATGTCATGTTCTCTACTGGACTTGTTTATTTAACTCATTTCTCTGGAGAAAGCAGCCCAATACCCGGGACCACACCAGCAAGGAAAGCAAATCAATTGCATGTTCTCTGAGTTTGTTACAGATGTCTTGCATTTCCTTTGCCGCTTTTATATGCTCCCTTGCAGTCTGTCAAAGTAGAAAATGTTTATAGGGAGAATGTAAGGCTACTACCATGGCTATTTAGCTTAAAATTTCTCACTGGACTTAGACACTTCTGCTTACAAATCAGTTGACTATATATGCTAATAAGGAGAAGAAAGAAGAAGCTGTGCCTGCTAGGTCCATCAGACAAGGAGGTGGGGGGATCCTTTTCATGATTTGATGGCTGGAGTCTTGCTCAATGTCTTTCAGACCTGTGTCCGTGCACCCACTTTTGATCCCGAGTGCAATTTCTAATTGCTTTCCCCCAAAAAAGCTTAAACCCATCTGAAATTTGTGAGGAGGAGATGATGTGGATGGAAATTGAGTTTTGATCGTGTGATCAGTGAAATGTTAACAATACCCTTTCAATATGTAGAGCAAATAGATATGAAACAGAACATGCTCTTAAAAAACATATTGTAAAATATCCAGTGTTTCTCCTCTGAATGATTTCAGCAAGTAACTACTGTGGTGGATAATAAAACATTTGTTATTTTGTGCCATCAGCTTGCACCTATTACAACTTTTGTGACAATCACATTCCTGGGTTAACAAACCATTGTCACTTTTTAAAATCTGCTTCCTCTTGTGCACATGATGCTCACCAACATGGAATAAATATACTGATTATGTACTTGCACTTTTCAGTCTTAAGAGGTGGATCTTGATCCCAGAAGGTTTACAGTCATACAATTTATTGCCTTTTCGCTCCTTTCCTTTTGGCAACTTTGGGGAGACTGCTTATTGTACACTAGACTTAAGAGAGAGGCTGGGAGGAGGCAGTGATTGGAAAAGGGCTTCTGATGAGAAACTCAGAAAGCAAGTTCCTAGGGAGAAAGTTTGCATCCAGATAATCCACACCTATGTGATCCTCGGACCATTTCCACAGTAAACTGTATCCCATCTGAAGTGTGGAAAATTGCAAGAATGGGAAATGAATCATTGATGCCTCCAGAGCACTATCAAGGTAGACGTCTGCTTTCAGTTTAACAAAGGTGAGAGGAAGATGGGCTCAGTTTATGGGAGAGGAAAACAGCTACCACTCCTGTTGTATCAGAGCATCCAGGCCAGAGACAAACATTCAGGCCAGGAATAAACATAACCTGCAATAAGTACTGGTAGCTTATACACCTTGCAGAAAATCATTGACACAGTCTTTCTGTGGCTTGTGAAAGGAATCCCCTTTTTAAATCAAGATGACCGGCCACAAAACTTCGTCATTCAAAAGGTGAAAGCAGTTTCTGCTGTGGCATTCAATTGCTCCCAGTAGATAAGAATTTCTTTCTTCCAATGAAAGCGTTATCATTGTCTCTAATGTCTGTTTCTGCCCATAGGAAAAGGTAAAGGTTGCCTTTGCTCAAAAGCCAGTTGTGTCTGACTCTAGGGTTCGGTGCTCATCTATGTTTATAGCAAAGAGCCAGCACTGCATGCATCTGCAGACATTTCTGCGGACATGACTAGACACCAGAGTGCACAAAATATTTTTACCTTCCCACCAAAATGGTACCTATTTACTACTTGCAATTTCTTGCTTTCGAACTGCTGGGACAAAGATGGGAGCTCATTCTGTTGTGCAGTACTCGGGTCTCAAACCGCTGACCTGCTGTCCTTCCAGTCATCAAGTTCAGCGTCTTAACCACTAAGCCACCACAGGCCCTTGTTTCTGCCCTTACATGCATTCAAAAAGAAGAAACAAATTGTTCCAAGTTAAAAAAAAAACACAAACCCTAATGGTAAGCACACAGCTGAAATAGAATTCAAGTCATCCTCAATAATCCACACAGGAGGCATTCATTATTTAGAAATGTTCCCAAATCCTTATTTAAAAGCCCCCTGCCCTAGTCAATCAAACGACCGATAATACACTCGGATAACGTTTACCTCGGATAAGGCTAAAATCGCATAACGTTAAGTAATCTGGGGAGGAGAATTGGATTGAATAACGTTAAGGTCCTATGGGATGGATCGGATAACAACCGCTAAAGCCTGTGCGGTTACAGTGTATCTCTATGGAGCTTTAACGTTATCCGATCCATCCCATAGGATTTTAACATGCATCGGATAACACTAAAAATCGGATAACACCAAGATTTGTGGAACCAAGTCTTAGCGTTATCCGAGGTATTACTGTACTTGATTTAAACCTATGTTAGGAATTGTTATCCTGGTGCCGACTGTTTCTTGGGGATTGATGGGCAACTGGAATGTATGCCTGGCAGTCACACTGCATTCCTCACCTGCTCCTGGGCAGTTCTTAATACACAGGAAATGTCCTACAACTCATTCGCACATTACAAGGTCTCCCACTATTATTCCCTTGGTTTCATTTGCCACACATTAAACCTCAGCAGAATGCAGGGATTAAATTAAACAGAATGAAGATTAAATGAAGCAGGTTTAAATGAAACAGAAATTGGTTGGGGGGGGGGACTGTAAATTGCTCCCCCCCATCTCAACCACAGCCATCACCACACCATCATTTTGCCAAACCAAATTGCTTTCATTCTTAGGCTGTAGTAATAATTCTTCATGCCACATAAAGATTTAACCATGTAGTTAGAGATAGGGCTAACAGGAAGACTGGCAAAAAAGTGGGGAATATTTAAAAGCTAAAGAAGGATGTCTTTAGGGTTCAAGGACAGGGTTGCCAGGTCTCAGGCACCAGTGGAAGTCTTAGAGAATCACTACACTTCCTCAGGTTTCTAGACAGGGAGATAAATCTTAGGGCAAGCAACAACAGATGAGGAATTTAGATTTTTGTGTGAGAGGTGGGTTTAAATCTTGGGCATGCATCATCACTCATTTCCAGCTCGTGCAGGACTCATTAATTCTGTATGAAGGTGTTTGTATGTTGTGCTCTACAGCAGCAATGAGAAGCATGGAAACCCCTCCCCATAGCTTGTAGCTACCTCTGATGGGAATGGTGACAACTGCTGCAGCTCCTGAGTGCATTTTCCCACCTTCCCGGCCACAATAAGTTGGTTTTCTTTGCCCAGTCTATAGGCTGCTATAATACCCATATCAACTGGGTTTTGTAGACTGTGGGCCCACTTACCTGGATTCCCCATGTGCCTGTGTATCCATACTCAATTGGCCCAGTAATTCCACTTTCCTCCTCAACCTTCATCTGCCCTACCTCTACCACCTCCCTGATTTTGGGGTTTGGCCCCCAAATCAAGGGGAATGAGGTGGCAAACATAGCAACTTCATTTTTGAGGGCTTAGAGAGTGTCATTCCCAATGTTTACACATGCAAGATGGGTAAGTGGGCTTTTGAGCAGGACAAGATGAGATAGTGAACCATGGTGTCTACTTCTTCTTTCATGTCCCAATCAAACCCTGGACTGCCAAAATGAAGCCACTTTGTTTCGTCATTGCCAAAACCCAAGTCCTTATCAGTGCATGTCTCTGGAAGCATTCGGCAAACCAGCAAATGTGTCTCTCCACATTCACACAATGTGTTGTTGTCCACCAGCAGTCCCCACCTGAACATATTGGTCTTGCATTTAGGACTCCAACCCTCAGCCTATTCAGGGTTCTCCAAGTGATGTAGGGGAGATTGAGATCTTCTATTCTATTCTATTCTATATTCGATTTATATCCCGCCCCAATCGCGAAGTGCGACTCTGGGCGGCTTACAAACATATCAATACAATATCATACAATATCAAAACATTCAGTAAATAATATTTATTTATTTATCCAATTTTGTTATCCCGCCCCAATTAGGTAGACCCCAACTCTGAGCGGCTTACAACATTACAAAAAGACATAACTTAAAACAATAGTATATAGTACGTAGCCAGCCAATCTGGCACTTCAGCATACCTAGTGCCTATTAAAATTCAATACATTCATTACAATTATAATTACAATTGACTAAATGTTAAAAATTCAGTTAAAATTAAATTAAATTAAAATTTATTTTAAAAATTATGAAAGTTATACTTACATAGCTTCAAACCAGCAATAGGTCAGAGCGGGGGTGGTGGTGGCTGACTCAATTAGATCAGCCACCCAGCATGAGATCCAACATTCTTAGATCCCCATACTTGCCCTGCCAGCCAGGTTTTAAGACCCTTCTGAAAGGGTAGGAGCTCTGTTTGTGTGCGTAGTTCGATTGGCAGGAGGTTCCACAGGGCCGGGGTGGCCGTAGAGAAGGCCCTCCTTCTGGTGCTAGAGAGATGCGCCTCTCTAGCCGATGGAATCCTAAGCGAGCCTCTCCGATCCGCCCTGGTGGGACGGGCAGAAGTAATAATAATAATATCTTCTGCTATATTAATGTTGTTCCTTGCCCAGTGAGCTCCTTCCTCCATCTTTTAATTTGGTTTTGTTCTTGTGTACCCTTAAGAATGTTTGTTCTTGCCATAAAGCTCTTCCTGGATCTGAGCTGGCGGACTTGAGGCACATATCTGTTCAGAGGGTGTTGAGGGTCATTTTCTTGCTTAGTTCTCTCAGCATCTGCTGCTACTTCTCTCCTGATTTTAGGTGGAACAATACCAACGAGGGTATATTTTCTCAACTGGTGTAGGTTTGAGGCATCCTGTCACTATATGCATGACTTCATTAACAGTGATGTCAACTTGTTTTCCATGCACAGGGCTGTGGAGTCGGTAGATAAATGTGGAGTCGGAGTCGAGGAGTTGGAGTCAGAGGAAATTTCGGGCACCTGGAGTCGGAGTCAAAAGTACACAGAACCGAGGGGTTGGAGTCGGAGTCGGAACATTTATCTACCAACTCCACAGCTCTGCACGAATGCGCTCCATACTGGAGCAGCCTATTCTGCTGCAGAGACACTCAGCGCCAAAAGCTGATGTGTGCAGTCTGGATGGTTGAGTTCCCCATTTATAGTTTCTGAGTTTCCTGATGATGTTGTTCCTTTTACTAACTTTGGATTTGGTACTCAGGCAGTGCTGCTTAAAAGAGAGTGTCTGGTCAAGCATCACACCAAGGTATTTTGGTTCTGAACAGTGCTGTAATCAGTTCCCTTGCCACGTAACATTCAGCTTAACCCTTGCCTCTCAGTTTCGATCTTCAGTGCTGTTGCCATTCTAGCCATCTGGGAAATAACAGGATTCTGAAGGGTAGGCTATGACCCCCAGTAGAGTTTCAAATATGACTCCATGTTGTTTCTTGTGATTACTCTTCTCCATTTAGAAATGCTATTGACTTCTCAATCAGTCTTCAGTCCAGAATAAGCAAGGGGGTTGGGAGCTGATACAATACGCTGGAAGCGCCAAATTATATGAGTTTGTTTGTGGCTGTCTTCTTTTCTCATATTAAAATGAGTTTTAAAAATACAAGAATCTCGGATCATTGCAAGCTAGTCAAAAGGACTACACACAAGAGAACTTTACTGTAGTTAACATCTGGGAAATCCCCCCCTCCTATTTCCCCCCTTCTTATTTTATAGAACAAATAACTGATATAAAACAGAACAGGAGAAATTCTGCCAAGAGTTCAGTCCACATTGAGCTACGTGACTACAGACTGAGTTGTTTTCTAACTTCCCACATGACTCGGTCCAGTTTGGGTGTAATTTTTTTCACTCTCTTTTTCTCTTTATTTCAGTAGAACAAAAGTGCAAACCTCTGTGTGTGTGTGTGTGTGTGTGTGTGTGTGTGTGTGTGTGTGTGTGTGTGTGTGTGTGTGTGTGTGTGTGTGTGTGTGTGTGTGTGTGTGTGTTCTCAGAGGCTAAGTCCCATTGAATCCAGTGAAACTGACTCCCAGGGAAGCATGTGTGGCATTGCAGCCTCCAAATGTTAAATTGAGCATGTGCTGTGCATCTGCCCATCTTCCATGCTTCATGTCCTGTTGAACTTCCATTCTGCAAAAAGTCACGACAGGATCCTTATGTGGGATCATCACACCTCTAGCCCAAGAATTGCATGAGTGTGTGGGTGTGGTGCATGCCCATGTTCTCAGTTTGGCAGGTATTTCTGTTCAGTGGATGTTTGGTAGAGTACTGGTCCATACGTACAGAGTCCTCAGTATAAGAGAGGATGATTGTGTCAAGTTTGGAAATATGGGCTGTAATTCTCCCACTTGCTTGCAGATGAGAAAAATTGCATATGTGCCTGTGAACTCACGTGAGAAGGATTTGTGTGTTTAACCATGAAAGAAGTATACCTTCTTGCAAGAGAAATGGCATATCTGCATAAGTGCCATTTTTGTGTATGCGCACATTGCCCGCCACCACCTGAGTAAAGAGACATTCACAGTTTAATGGATTAAACAAATGGGCCACTTTATTTAAACAATAATAATCTAACTCTGGCATAACTTTTGCACTGGGGCCTAGGTAGTACAGGTGCAGGTAGACCAATTTGTGTATAACACCCACCCATTTAGTATCTCAATTTACTGCAATCCCTGAAGTGGCCTGCTGCCATGCCAGCTTCTGGTTTCAACGTGGGTTAACAAAAAACCTGTGATTTGAAAGCTGTCCAGCTTTCAAAGTCAACTGTTCAGGACTACAGCTTAATTCAACTGTCAGGAGACATCACTTGTGATCCTGCTGTCTCAGCTGCCGAACCAACCATGTCAGTTACCCGAACAATATTTGAGCACCACAATAACCTCACCCGGACTACCCACCCGTAAGTGAGCAACAATCCTCCATAACACTCAATCTTATGTGAAAAACCACGGCCCCAAAAACCAATCAGGGGTCGTGAAAAAAAAATCCCATCCAGCCCAGGGTGACCAGATAAACTTGCACTGCTAGATCAGGGAGGGAGGGTGGGGAAAGGTTTCCCAGGCAGAGAGCCATTAAGAAGGATGAGGAGAGAAGGAGCCACCCCCTATAAAGGGTACCTGCTCCTCCCCAATCACAAAAAAGTGTGCAATTGCATGCCAAATATACCGTCTCGGGGGGGGGCAAGGCAAAGTGCACAATCGGGGTAGCCACCCATAGTGTGCATCCATATGTGGGAATGCATTTAAATAGGCTCTGACTGGCCTCCCATGTATATTTAATTTTTAATTTAATTTTCAAATATATCCAAAAATTTGAGGGGAACTGGGTGCATTTGAACATCTGTGAAAGAAAATGTGAATGTTTTTGTGTGCAGACATGTTCATCTGCCACATGAATATCTGGGAGAATTGTGGGTGCTGATGTGCTAGCAGATAAAAGAAAAGCAAGAAAGGCCAGCTGGCCTCGAAGGGAGCAACACCTGCGGGTCCCGGGCAGCGATAAAAAGACCTCGCCGCCGCCACCGCTTTGCCGGATTCTCCCTCGGCCAGCTGGCCTCAAAGGGAGTAACACCTGCGGGTCCCGGGCAGCGATAAGAAGACCTTGCCGCCGCTTCGCCGGAATCTCCCTCGGCCAGCCGGCCTCGAAGGGAGCAACACCTGCAGGTCCCGGGCGGCGATAAAAAGACCTCGCTGCCGCCACCGCTTCACCGGATTCTCCCTCGGCCAGCCGGCCTCAAAGGAAGCAATACCTGCGAGTCCCGGGTGGCGATAAAAAGACCTCACCACCACCACCGCTTCGCCGGACTCTCCCTTGGCCAGCTGGCCTCGAAGGGAGCAACACCTGCGGGTCCCGGGCGGCGATAAAAAGACCTCGCCGCCACTGCCGCTTCGCCAGACTCTCCCTTGGCCAGCCGGCCTCAAAGAGAGCAATACCTGTGGGTCCCAGGCGGCCATAAAAAGACCTTGCCGCCGCCGTCGGTTCGCCGGAATCTCCCTCGGCCAGCTGGCCTCGAAGGGAGCAACACCTGCGGGTCCTGGGTAGCGATAAAAAGACCTCGCCGCCGCTCCCACTTCACCAGATTGTCCCTCGGCCAGCCGGCCTCGAAGGGAGCAACACCTGCGGGTCCCGGGCAGCGATAAAAAGACCTCGCTGCCGCCGCCGCCGCTTCACCGGACTCTCCCTCGGCCAGCCGGCCTCGAAGGGAGCAACACCTGTGGGTCCCGGGCGGTGATAAAAAGACTTCGCTGCCATTGCTGCTTCGCCTGACTCTCCCTTGGCCAGCCGGCCTTGAAGGGAGCAACACCTGCGGGTCCTGGGCGGCGATAAAAAGACCTCGCCGCCACCGCCGCTTTGCTGGATTCTCCTTCGGCCAACCGGCCTCGAAGGGAGCAACACCTGCAGGTCCCGGGCAGCGATCAAAAGACCTTGTTTTGTAGGATTTCGCTTATAAGACTGTGACTGTTATGTTATTTTCTATGTCATGTATATGTAACTGGAACTGTATTTTGTAACCTTACTTTGCAGTGTGGTTTTGTTTTATTGCACTGTATTTTGTAACTTTATTTTGCAGTGTGGTTTTGTTTTATTGCACTGCTGTACTGCATTGTTATATTTATTGTATTATACTGTATGACCTTTGATTATGTTATATTGCTTTTGATTGTCTTATATGTATGGTTTCTGTAAACCGCCCTGAGTCAGTTGTACCGAGTAGGGCGGTATACAAATCGAATAAATGAATGAATGAATAAATAAATGAATGAATGTGTGAGAGTACAGGATGTGTGCAAAAATACTTCCATCCTTCTGTTGCATTCTTCAGCCACTACCGGTATGAATAATCTGTGGATTTCTGGTATTTGTTACACATTACACCATAACACAAGCCTATTTATTGCCTACTTGTTTGTTCTCATGCCAGAAAAAGAATGGATTTGAGCAAGTCAGAAATAAAAGGCCAATCATATTGCTGTTGTTGTTTATTATTTCATTCCTGCTTCCAAGTGTCAATATGAGCTTTTCAAAGACAGAAGGTGCTGATTTTTTTTTTAAAAAAAATAGCCACCTCACCCATAGAAATGGTCTATTTTTTTAAAAGATGGGATCTTTTCTGCTTACAGTTTTGGTTGTATCTTCATGAATGCAGGAACAGCCATTAGATCTTGTACTACTCCTACTCCCACCCCTCAACACAGCATGTTTCAATAATGAATGACTAAGAGTATAAACAATTATCAATTTCATGTGCCTTTCTATGATTCAAAACTGCCTATATTGTTAAGCCTTGATTCTTAGATGCACCAGAGTGGAATGACAGGCTTGCTCATTAAAGCTGGGAAAGGCCAATTTTAAGGGGATTACACCCCTCAAAAAGAGTAATCTATAGTTTACAACAGCAGTATTATTTCTTAAACCTAGTAGATGGAACAGCTGCTTCATAAACTTATTAATTTCCTGGAGAGAATATCAAGTGCTTAAGCAATCTGAAATAAGACAAGATGTAGTTACTTGCTTGTATATGTCCATATTTTGTCTATAAATGGTCTATGCTGCAACAATTTCTTTTAAGTGGTTGACCATGTAGCCCTGATATTTGGAATCATATGAGGTTCTATTAAGCTGTAACATATTTTATAGTCACATCACACAAGTTCATAGCAGGTCACAGCTCATAATAGTTAATTTAGGAGAGTGGATTTTCCACAGCATTCTCTTGTCAAAGAGAGTAGTAAAAGAAAGAATGGTCTCTGGTGCACAATAATTTTGATACAAAATGGGACTATATTATGTAAGTATTTCCTGGTCAGGAGTTAGATGTGATGGTCTATTGCAGCAAAAGAAACAAACAATTCCTGTGGAACTTTAAAGAGACCAACAACATTTTATTGAGTTTTCATGGATTGTGGCACACTTCATCGGATTGTGGAATATAGCCTTAGTTAAAACACCCCTCATACAAACTGACCAAGGTTATACTCAGTGCATCTGATGAAATGGGCTGCAATCCATAAATAATAATACTGTATATGCTGGTGTATAAGACTACTTTTCCCCCTGAAAAACATGCCTCCAAGTGTGTGTGTGTGTGTGGGGGGGGTAGTCTTATACGCCGGGTGCACTTCAGTTGGGATAGACATAGCTGCCCATAGTGACCTCCCGATGCCCGCCTGGTGCCCATAGTGGCCTCCCGATGCCCACCCACCTCATTCTACATACCATCCAGTATCGCGCAGTATCCAGCGTGGCTGCAGTAAGCATCAGCAGCAAGACAGGGGTGCCAGCCTTTTCAGTGTGACCAGCCCGTTCTGCTCGGCGGGAAGCAGCAGTGCTCTGCCCTGCCCCTTGTCTACACAGAGCTCGCGCATGTGCACTTGCACACTACTGCCAGCCACAGGGAGATGTTGAAATCAAATCTGATGTTCTTTTATGTTTTATTTGGTGTGTGGAAGGTGTGCAGAAGAGGGGGCAGTCTTATACGGTGAGTATATAACAAACTCTATATTTTGAGTGGAAATGTTGGGGGATCGTCTTATACCCCCAGTCGTTTTATACTCCGGCATATACGGTACTTCTCCTCCTCCTCCTCCTCCTCCTCCTTCCCTTCTTCCATGCCATCAAATTGACTCTGACTTACAGTGACCCTATGAATGTCCCATCTTCAACAACCCTGCTCAGCTTTTGTAAATGCAAGACTATGATTTCCTTTATGAAGTTAATCCATCTCATATCTGGTCTTCCTCCTTTGTTGCTGCTTTCAATTTTTCTAAGCATTATTGTTTTTCCCAGTGAGTCTTGTCTTCTCATGATGTATCCAATATATGGCAGCCTCAGGTTCATTATTTTTGCTTCTATAGGGAGTTCAGTCTTGATTTGATCTAGGACCTACTTCTTCATCTTTCAGACAGCCCATGGTATCTGCACCATGTCAAGTGACTCATTTTTACCCTGTTGACTTTCAGACCTCTACATAGTAATTGGAAATGAAATCATGTGGAAGGTTTTGCCGCTGGTTTTCAGTGACAGTTCCATACATTTGACGAATTTATTTAGTCCCTTTGTTGCTGGCCTTCCAGCAAAAGCTTTGCCCTGGTAAAATTTCTTTCTTTAAAGTATCATGATGGTCTTTATTTTATTTTACAGTACGCCTCTTTGCATCATCTATTTCTTTCAACCTAAAGATGAATGACCATGAATGTAGATCGGAGTGCCCAAACTACAGCCCAGGGGCTGTATTTGCCCCCCGATACCAATTCATCTAGCCCATGAAGCCCTCATTGCTCCTGGAAGCGGAAGTAAATTGCGGAAGAGGAAGTAAAATGTGTGGGAGTGACGAGGGCTTTGTGGGTCAGATGAATTGGTATTGGGGGCTGGATCCAGCCCCCAGGCCATAGTGACTGACTCCCTAAACCATGTGACCAGCCCACAGCCCGAAAAATTTGGGCACCCTGATTTAGATGATGAGGAAACAGAAGGCTTGGCACAGTAACTTCTGTGTGAAGCTGTATTGTTGTGATTGCTTGTCTGTCATCTTGCTTGACCACACCCTTCTCCCTTTGACCCCCTGAATTTAGTGTATAAAAACCATGCCTGTAAGTTTCACTCTTTGTCTGAAGAAGTGGACTTGAGGCACGAAAGCTAACAAAAATATAGCAGTTAGTCTTTAAAGTGCTACAGTGTTTTTTATTTTATTTTTATTTTTATTTTGTTTTCTGATATGCTACAATTTAGTGCCTGGATATAGCAATTTTAATCAGTAGTCCAGAGCCCTTTCCCTTGCCTTGTGGGAAACTGTGACTATGCAGCCTATTTCAACAAGGTTCGGTTTTTGATGATACAGTTTCTAAGGGTTTGGGTGTGGTTGGATTTGTGCAAATTCTCTCTTTCTGTCTTACGAAGACACTTTGTTCTGTACCGCTTTTCACCGAAAAAAGAGTCGACTGAGGTATCATATCATGGCTTTGCTGCCTCTTTTGGCAACTTTCACAAGTCTCTGGTGCTTTTATGATTTTCTGCTAAGTGACATTTCTTGGACTGAAAGATGTTTGTATATTATTATTATTATTATTATTATTATTATTATTATTTGGCAGTGGCAGAGCAAAATGTTATTGCCAGTATCCATTTCTTTTCCCTTTGTGCCTCACACGTTATACTACTAGAGTTTTGAGCACAAAAGAACTCCGGGAGTTTTCCATCCTATTTGTGAGGAGAGAAACTGTCCATTTCACATACACCTCCAGAGAGAGGAGAAATTCTCCTGCATATGCTCGTAAGTGGGACTTATTATTATTGTCAGTGGCAGTAGAACAGGTTCCTCATAAGGATTTTAGAGAGGCTTGTATCTGCGAAGTCTGCATAGTGATCACCACACACAAGAAGCAGAAAATCTTTGGAGAGATCTCTGCCAGGTGGTCTTTGTCGAAGATTTGTGAGGGTGGAAGAAAAAAGAAGTATCATAGAAAAGTTTCCAGAAACATGCATTTTTGTGAGTAGTATTGGCTGTTTAATCTTGTTCCATAGCTTTTGTACATCTGCTCCAGAAATGCTGTCCATTTACTTTTTAGAAAAATAGTCAAAAGGAGGAAAAGGAGTACTTTCAAAGTGTTTCTTAAGTCTCAAAACAATGTGTTCTTCACATTCTTATTCTCCCCAATCTCACCCAGTTGGAGCTAACGCATTCCCCTTCCTTATTCTACTCTCTCTCATTCCTTATCACCAAGATTATTATTTAATTGGTTTCATGAAAGTGTCTGTATATGTTCATTTCATTTGGGTTACAATGGACACAATCTCACAGGGAGGATCAAAGAACAGCACTTACATATATTTAAAATCACATACAGTAAAACCTCATATAACACTAAAACCTGGTTCCACAAGTCTTCGTGTTATATGATTTTTAGTGTTATCTGATCCTCTATGGGATCCATAGAGATACATTGTAACCACACAGGCTTTCGCGGTTGTTATCTGAAGCATCCCATAGGATCTTAATGTTATCTGATGCAATTCTTCCCCCCAGATTCCTTGATGTTATGCGATTTTAGTGTTATTCGATACTAATGTTATATGAGGTATTACTGTAATGCAAAAGTAGCATAATAGTAAATAGCAAAGATGAAGCTGAAGTACTTTGGACATCAAATGAGAAGAGAAGATTCACTTGAGAAAGCCTTGATGCTGGGAAAGGTAGAGGGCAAAAGAAGAAGGGGCCACCCAAAATGAGATGGCTGGATGGTATTTTAGATTCAATGGGCACAAAGCTGGGCAGGCTGAGGAGGATGGTGGAAGACAGAGGTGCCTGGTGGGTCGCAAAGGGTCGGAATCGACTGTGCGACTGAACAACAACAAAAAGCATATCTGAAGAGCATTTACTGTGGCTTCATTCAAATACTTCACAATACATGAAGACATGAGTGTTTTTAATGCATAAATCATCTTTAGTTATAGAGGATGCTGCACTTGCTATCTATTGGTTAGTATCCTATTGTATAACTCCACACGTGTAATACAAACAATGTCAGCAGTGATGAAAAAATTTCTTTCTTGATGAAAGAATTTGCCACTGATTTAAGTGTTTCTTTTTAGATGTTATGATGCCATCTTGCCACAGGTAAAAGGTTCTTTTGGATCCAAGGCAATGACATGTCAGTGAAGAAAGAAAGGCTACAAAATTTTATTAAAGGAAAAGAAAGAAAGAACAAGTATTGTGAAATGAGTACACAATAAAAGCTATAATGCAAAAGGATAAAAGACTAACACTAATGCAGAAGCAAAGCTAAGTCATACAGATTGCCCATAATAGCTTTAGGTTTGGTATCTATGGTTTCAATTATCTGTGGGTTCAAAAATATTCAATACAAAATCCTGAAATATGCAATATGCATATATTTCTATGGCTCATTACCAGAGTTGGCCATTGTGGATAATGGAGGCAACCTGTAACCTGAAAATCCCTTCTACTGCGGAGAGTCCCTGGAAATGGTAGTAGGTTTGTTCCGTCTATCTCCATGCATTCTATCTGGCGTCTATGACCAAATGAACTACACAGCACCTTTAGGAGTAGGCTGTGCTGAAGCTCAAAATCATAGGTTTTTAATATCTATAAGACAGCTATCCTCTACACCTTGGCTAGCATTTATTTATTTATTTAAACATTTCTAGCCCACCCAATGTCACAGGATCTTCAGGAGGACTGCAAATCTAAAAAAAAAAAACCAGTTTGTACAGCACATGCAGGTTCGCACCACATTCCTTTTTAATTGGCAAAATGATTGAGGAGTAACTCATTAACTGGTAAATCGATAAGGAGATCCCTTACTAATTAGCAAAATGATAACACATTTGTCTTCAAATGACTTGGTTAACAAGCAAATTGATATCATATTGAGTTCATAGGCACAGGTGTCCAGAATTAATTGCCTGGCTACCAAAGTTATAAAAAAAATTCCTCTCTGGGTAATAATTACCTTCCCAAATAGTTAATTAGGAAATATTTACTCTTTTTTAAAAAATTAAATATTTTTTTAAAAGGAAATACTTACTCTTCCTAGACATTTCTTGTCAGCTCAAGGAACTCACATGTAAAATAGAATGGTGAAAAGTGCTATCATCTACTCAAGCTAAGAAAGCTGCATAAAGATGTAAATCTATGCATATAAACCTGTATCTAGTCACAAGTAAGATCTGGTATAGAAGAAAATTGGGGCACACCACACCACACCACACCACACCACACCACACCACACCACCCCTTTGAAACACAAAGATCTTCCAGATATGGCACTACAGATTCACAGAACTTTTTCTTTGGTATCCTATTGAGTGGTTTGCTACAACATTTATAGCAACTTACATTTTACAGTATTTGTAACTAGTTCAGGTGGGCAGATTAGAACTAGCCTTGCATTTTAATACATTCAATTGTTTGTTTAATGTAGTATGTGTACTAGCTGTAGCTTTCTTGATCTACAATAATTGTGAAGAAAATGTGTGAGTCAGATCATCATCCATCCTAGTGGTGTGAAAAAATCTCCCAGCTTTGATTTTATAGAATATTCCAGTCTGCTGTACATTTTCTTCCTGCCCATGTTTTGCATTAAGCTGGAAGGCTTTGCATTTCCTTCCTGCACAGAAATGTGCCTGCAGTTTTAACATATTTTCCTAATATGTGCATTTTTAGGACATTTTCGCTTATGGAAATTTCTCCTAATGACCGAGTTGTATTTGTGCATATTAAAATAAGCCCATTGATTTATAGTCACTTACATGTTCCATAAGCTTCATGCATCTCTTCAGGTGAGATGTATTTTGTCTCACAATTAACCTCAGGAGAAGCAGACATGAAACATTCAATTAAGATAGTAAAAAGCCATCCAAATTCTTTTCCATCCTTAATCTAGCTTGCTATTATTTATACATTGAGTGACATTGGCTCTCCAGAATTTCAAAAAAGAGTCTTTATCTGGTGGTTCCTAACAAAAGGTGTGTGTGTACTTGCATATAGTTGACTGCAACTCGTATCTGAGAATGAATTTTTCCCTGAAGCAGGAAAAATGTCATTGGCGTGAATTTTTTTAAGATGGATCCCAGCTTCCCAAGAAGTGACTGACACACTATGATCATGGAGTCATCCCCTGTGAAATGAGACTTGCAGGATTAAACACCAGGACTGCAATGGACTGCCATACCCATGAGGATATTGACAAGATGTGCCTTCACAGCCAGTCCACATGGCATGGCGTCTTCCACCTCCATGACCTTTGGGAATCAGAGTTCCTCCTCCGTTCATTTTGCCTTGCATCAAAAGGGTGGGTTTAAATGTAAATAAATAAAATAAACTATTTGAAGTATGCCACAAACAATTCACTATTGCTGATATTGCCACTAATATAACTACTGTACTCTTTTGGAGTACTGTACTAGTATAACTGTTATGTTCATGGGGGAGGAGCTATTACTCAGGAACCAGAAAAATACTGAAACCAGTCTTACCTGGGACATCCACGTGTGCTTGAAGTTCAAGCAGGGATCTTTATGGTCCTCTGCATTTCTTAGCATGGTGGATCCCATGTGTTCTTCAGCAATATTGCTGAGGATGATGGTAGGCCTGCCAAACTAGCTCCCTATTGGCTGTCTAGGTTGATGAGGGTATGACCAGGGCAGGCACTCCAAAATAAAGGAGACGTCACCGCAATCTGCTTGTTCAGCATAAAAATAGGTGCACTCCCTGACTGTAGTCCTTCTTAATCTTGTTGATCTTAACTCTCACCCTCCCCTGTCCTGGCTAATTTGTTCATAGTCAAATTTGTAAAATTCTTTCTTTATTCATAATAGTGTGTTGCACGATTTAAAATTATGTATGAATATGAAATATAGTTAGGGCTTAAATTGCATGCCTATAAATGCATTGATTGAATTTTTCCACATTCACAAAAAGTTTGTCATATATTAAAGTAGCCCCATTTTACTTGGTTATTCTTTGATCTTCCTACTTCACTCCAAAGTGTATTAAGTGATCACCAGATGGTCCAGCCAGAATCTTGTCCCAGTGGGTGATACACTTTGACATTCATTCTTTCAGCAAGCCATGTTGTTTTGCCTCAATGTATGTTCAGCCTAGCCTAGGTTTGGCCTATTTAGAGTTTGGTATGTGTGTAAAACACTCAGAAGCATAGTGAGGGAGGGGTGAGGGGGGTGGCCCACCCTGGGTGGCACTTTGTGGGGGGCGCCAGTGCCACTGCCCTAGACTTTCTAGCAGCCGGGGTGGGTGCTGGGACCCTCTGTCACTGCTGGCGCCCTGGGCCCCACCCCGGACTGGAGGCGTGGGCCCATTGGCCCAGTGGAGACCAAGGGGTGTCCCTCCTCCTCCTCTGTCCCCCTCCTCCCGAGGCACCCTCTCTGCATGGCCTGCCAGGCTGTGGCAGCGCAGCATGGCCCCAGTGGGGAGACCACTGTCGGGGACCGAGGCGTGCGGCCGCCTGCCTCTGAGCCTGGCGGTGGCAGCTCATCCACCTTCAGCGGCAGTGGTGCCCAGGAAGGTGGGAAGTGAGGCCAGCAGTCACCGGCCAGGCCGAGGACCACCACCACCCCGCAATGCCTGGGCAGCACTGCTCTGGCCACTGGGCTGCAAAGACCACCGGCCTCGCTTTCCGCCTTCCTGGGTGCTGCTGCTGCACTAGGAGATTGTTCCTTTGATTTCTTCAGCAACTATGCCTATGATATAGACCAGTGATGGCGAACCTATGGCACCCATACAATCACCCCAGCACAGAGTTTGCTCCTCCCGTCTTCCCAGCAGCCCAGTGGGAGCATTTCTTTCCTCCCCTGTTGCTATGTTTGCACTTTGTGGTAAATAAGTTTGTTTTGAGTTGCAGTTTGGGCACTTGGTCTCTAAAAGGTTTGCCAACACTGATACAGACAGTGTTCTATTTGCAGGGGTAGGGATAGAATGAACCTCCCTGAAGAATGGAAAGTTTGGTAAGCACACATGGGCATTCCCTTAGTAATGATGTGCAACTGGTTAATCCTTCCTATCCAGTAGTGGGCATAAGCAGGTTCGCACCAGTTCACCAGAACTGGTAGAAGAAATTTTGGTTGGCCCCACCCATCAAAGTTTTGAAATAAAGTAGTCCTAATTGGGGTGCAATGAAGGATTTTCCCCTGGCCACACCCACCATACCACACCCATAGTGTGGTAGTAATTTTTTTTGGAGCCCATCACTGTTCCTATCCATAAGCACTATAAACCACCCGATGAGCAATTTTTTTTGGTAAATTTGCATACATATATAAACACAGGAAGAGATATTTAAAACTAAAGATCCAGCTTCTCTGTTTCCAATTTCTGCTTACAGTACATGTAAAAATTCACAATACTATATAAAATCAAACATAGTACAATAAACAAAAACATCAAATAAGAAACCACCAACAATGAAACTATAAACCATAAACAATAAATAACAACAGCAACAAAACCCCAATCACACTGCAAACCATGGTGAGGAAAGGTGTAAAGTTACTTAAACCTTTTGATCAGCATTTAGGAGATCTTCAAATGCCTCCTTAAAAAGAAACAATTTGAGTTTTTTCAATATCAACAGAGAAGGGTTCCACAGTTGGTGTATCTCAAAGAGTCGGTGCTGCCACCGAGAAAACTCTTCTTCTAGTCAGTCGTCTTTCTTATCAACTTTGTGGTTGGCACCTGGAGCTGTGCTGTCTATACTGAACAGGGTGATGTGGGTTGAATTTAAGTGGGAGAGACAATTGACACAGTTAGGTAAATGCAAATTCCTTAAATTAAATTTTGGGCTTTAAATGGTAACATAATGCAGTACAGTAAAACCCTGTTCCAACAGCCTCTGTTGTAACCCGAAAAAATTGTAAACCAAAACATCCAAAGGGATGCACTGAAGTTTTTTTTTAATGGTCCTGAATTGATTCTTGTAAATTAAAAAAAGCATTAAAATTTGTAAACCAGGACAACATTTCCATAGGATTTGCCATTGTAAACTGCAGCAAACTTAAACTGAGGCGGTTGTAAACCAGGGTTTTACTGTACTTTGGTGGTTTTCTGTATACAGTAATACCTTGGATAACGCTAAGACTTGGTTCCACAAGTCTTGGTCTTATCTGATTTTTAGTGTTATCCGATCCATGTTAAAATCCTATGGGATGGATTGGATAACGTTAAAGCTCCATAGAGATACATTGTAACCACACAGGCTTTAGCGGTTGTTATCCGATCTATCCCATAGGACCTTAACGTTATTCGATCCAATTCTCCTCCCCAGATTATTTAACATTATGCGATTTTAGCATTATCCGCGGAAAGGTTATCCGAGGTATTACTGTACTGAGGAAGGGCTTATATTTTATTCTGCTGCCTTGGACCCTCAACATTTGCATAGATATCAGTGGAACCTCATACAACAGTCACCCCGTATAGCAACGAAATCGTATAACAATTTTTGTTGTTGTTGTTCGGTCGCACAGTTGATTCCGATGAAAAAAATCATTGTACAATGCATCCCATAGGAAAAATCACTATTCTGTACAGTTGTGCTTCGCTTAAAGAGCATAATGTGTTCCACAGGCTTGCTCTTTAAGCGAGTTTGCTCTTTAAGCGAAACACCATTGTAAGTGACCAATTGAGGGGGGGGGGATTGTGAACCCCGATTTATTTGTTAAGCGAGTTTTTGGTTGGTTTTATTTGTTAAGCGAAGCAAACATTCTGCGAAAATTCTGCTCTTTAAGCGAAGCACTCTTTATGCGATGCATACATCATATAGCAATTGTTTTGTACAACAACGAGCCCCGTGGAATGGATTAAAATCCTTGTATGAGGTACCACTGTACCTTATATAGTATGGAATGACCAGGACACATGTAAGAAAAACTGTGATGTATTTTTAGATGGTGCAGTAATGACAACTACCATTTTGAACTCAAGTTGAAAAATCTCTCAAGCCTGTAGTAATTTGAGCATGAGGTTAAAAAGAGAGCAGCTTCCTATGTTTGGACAGACTAAGCAGTACTGTCTTAAGTCTTTGAGGTGTGAGATGTGCTCAATATTTTGACTGCAGGGAGTGTTGCTGGTAATAAATCATGCTGAGAAGGGAGGGAATTTGAAGATTATCACAGTACAATGTCCCCTTCCCCTGTGATGAGGTACTTAGAACACGTGGCTTGCACTCCCAAAGATCGTGTAATCCTTCACTTGTCAGCACTGTGCTACAGGATGGTCTGGTCTTTCTCACACTACAAACTTCCATCTGTCAAGGGATGCTTAATTTGTAGCTTATTCTCACATTTACCCCAAGGTTGTCTAAATTTAAGAGCTGCCAGTTGTTGAGCACGTTCAGCTGAAGAAAGAAAAAACAAATTAAAATAAAAAACCTGATATTTTAGCCACTGCTTTATCTGAGAGAAGAATAGGTTAAGAAAACCTTGCTTTATTTTTCCTTGAAATGCCAGTTTTCCAAAATGACTAACTTGGGGGGAAAAGATGGATTGGCCAGCCTTTAAATGATGAATTCTTGGACAGAGGCCTTTCTAAGTTGTAATTCTTAAGGGTGTGTAGATCTTTTCTTTTTTTAAATCTCTTTTTGGACTGTCATTTCCTTAGGACAGCATGTTGGTGACCACCCATCCTTAGCCATAAACAGGTCACTAATCTTTTGTGACAGCCACTGGTAGGATTAAAGGATCGGTACCATGCAACTGTGCAACTGAAGAACAAACCATGCCTTTCCCTGAGATTGCAGGGCCAAAACATGAGCTGCTTGTGATGTCACCATAGTGAGTCCGTGAAACATCAGAAGAGGTCAGACAAGCATTTGGAATAGGGTTGCCAGGTCAGCAGCTGTTCCCTGACAATGGAAGGCCATTGTATCTGATTTCACCTTTGAAGGGACAATTAGAGTGAAAAAGTTAGGGCTGAGAAAAAAGAGTAATCAAGCTCATCTATCTGATAAAGGACTTGATGAATTTCTATACTGCATAGTTTTGCAAAAATGATGGGTGGTAACTGTCTGCTGGTACTTGGATACAAGAGAAAGTGTGGTTTCGTAGATAGACCATACTGGGACCTATGAGAGTTGGTTTCAAACTCCTGTGCAGTCATGGGGGCTCGCTGGTGAGGTGGCAATGATAAACCACTCCTTGAAACATCTCACTTACCTAAAAAACCCTAACAGGATCACCATAATTCAAAAATGACTTATGAGCATATAAGAACAGCATCACTTGGATACGGCAACCAATTCCACTATCACCCAGCCAGTTCAAGTACAGTAATGTATGTTTGAAATCATTTATAGCCACACAAAAAACCCTTAGGTGCCTTGATATAGCAGCAGACAGTTGTTCACACAGACTATTCCACCACCACCCTCAACACTCAACAGTTACAGTAGCAATCTAATGTAACTTGTGATGCTTGGCATTCTGATAAAATGGCTGAAGAGAAAGGCATGAAAATAAAAGATGATTATTTCAATCATATTTCTCTTTGCCGATGTGATAAAAAGAAGTTAAAGCAATCAATGATCAAACTCAACTCCATAGGTCCTATTGCTAATGGAGATGTTTCAAAATACAGTAGAACCCTGCAAAATGAAAAAAAAAAAACTCCGTTCCAATGGAGCTCTTTGCTATGCGGATTTTTTCATTATGCAAAGCACTATTGGCGGTACCCCGCATAATGGGTAAAAAGTTCATTAACTGGGGTTCCCATTGAGTGGGTACACCCTGGCTACCGAAAACCCCATATAATGAATTGGGTTTTTTGGGGGTTTTTTTGTATGCGGGGTATTGCCATTGCATAATGAATGCTTCATTATGCAAATTTTTCATTATGCGATGCGTTTGTTATGTGAGGTACCACTGTATGTGATTCATAACCAGCCTTATGAAAATGACAGAAGATGCCTACTGAGCTAGATAAATAATGTATGCTTAACTAGAACATCAATTTAAAGATAGTCATGCAGAAGGATGCTTGAGGATTTTATTTAGCCTGCAATTTTTAAACAAGTTACATTGACTTGTACTTCCTGAATTAATAACATCAATTGGGTTGCTGTCATCTGTTGGTTTTTGCACTTCTCCCAATTTTGAGACATAGTTTTATAAAATCCTTTGAGAGAGGCTGTGTGTGTTTTTGTGTCAGATATTATTCTGAGTGGAAAGGATTTTGACATGAATTCGATGTCTTACTTTTCGGTTGAGTGGTTTGACACCGTTTGCAATGTAACGAAAATCATGTACATTTGATAACCTGCAACACCAAAACTAAGGCACCCACAAAAATAAGGGTTATGTCATTTGAAAGATCATCTTGGCGACTTTAAGAATTGGTAGAAACCAAAAGCCAAAAATGCAAAGCAATGATGTCATCGCTTTTGGAAGTAGTGTTGGAAAAGTGACAGTTTTGCTGGGTGTGTGTGTGTGTGTCAGTTGTCGGCGGTCCAGCGAAAAAACTACCCAACTAATTCAGATGATCCAAAGTGGAAAGAGGAAAGATTAACTTTTGTAGGGACACTTTCAGATTTGGAATTGAACTTCGGAAACTTAATCTATGAAGTGTTTTACAAAAAAAGACTAAAAAGAGGTCACACAAGCCTCCCGAAAAGAGGGGATAACCAATTTAAAAAGTGAATACAACTTCCTGAGATGGATACAGTTCACATACAACATGTGGAGAAAAATGACGCCAAAGCATGAATCCACAAAGAAGATATTGAGGAAAATCATGACTTTTTGAAATGTCATTTCTGCAGGGGGTGGGGTGTTTGGTGATGATCCAACAAAAAACTGATCAACTGATTGATGTGATCTAAAGTGTGCTTAAAAGAGGACAGAATAACCTTTCTTTTGATATTTATACAATTTGGATCGGACTTCAGATACATTTTCTATGAAGGTTTAAAAAAACCCACTTTCTTTCTAACCTTTCCTTTAAAAAAAGAATCTCTCCGCTCCAGAATAGATACATTGGTGTGAGAATGGATACACTGTAGGAAGTTTCTCCTTTGAAGTCATAACCAGTTTCCTTTTTGGCTTTCTCTCTTGCTGAAGAACTGCTTTCAAGGACTCGTGAAGGAAAAAATCTTTTTCTTTGCAATTTGACTATTGAAATATTTATTAAAAATAGATCCTTTGCAGTTATTCGCCTGTGGTGAATTGTTGTTTGTATAGTGGGCTGCTTATGGACATGTGTGCATAGTGGGTAGAGTCTGGGAGATTGGAAAATAAGGGTTAAAAGCGTCTTTATTGAAAAATAAAATATAAAATAATAATAATAATAATAATAATAATAATAATAATAATAATAATAATAATAATAATAATAATAATAATAATAATAATAATAATAATAATAATAATAATAATAATAATAAACACAAATGACATTGGGATGTCTAGTTTTGGGTTAAAACAACGTAGCAGTTGAAAAACAAGAAATTGCAAGTAGATAAATAGGGATCACTTTGGTGGGAAGGTAAACAGCATTCCATTCCACGAGGGCTTGGCACTCTTCTCAGCACTGGAGCCCAGGTTGGTTTGTATGCACATTGTCCATTAACATGCCTTTATGAGGCCTCCAAGGAGCCAGCACAACTCCAATTCAGAGGAACATTAGATCAGAAGCTTTGCATGGAAATAGAGAACCCTGAAGAGGGGTAGCCGTAAGTCAGAATTAAGTTGACAGCACACAATTATTGTTATTAAATATGACAGGTACTGGTAAATGTATTGGCTAACTAGCTTGGTTTCTTTGGTGATGGTGCTTAAGCTTCCTGTCACCACCATTAGGTAGGAAGGGAGATGAGGATCACTCAGGGAGATTGGCAAGGAGCCTGCTACCAGATTGACATTTGCACTGTAGATATATTGATGGAATTGTCTGCAAAGCCCCAATTTATGCATGCAATTTGGTGTCGCTGGGCCATTATGTCAGTGATGCAAACACATATGTACAAACACTAGATGTGTGTGTATTTCCTGGGGGTGAGAGACAGCTTGCTAACTCTCCTGAAGACAATTCAGCAGAACTGCAACAGGTAATTCTGGTTCTTGTTGGCATAGGAATCTTTCCAGCAGGTTTGCACAATCTATAGCAAAATGGGCAAGATATTCGTCCCCATTCCAATCATCTTCAACATTGGCTATAGTAGATAGAACTGATAGGAGGTTGATTTGGCTAGGAAGGCCTCCTTGTTTTCTCATTTCAAAGATGGGTGGAGTACATTAATGGGGCTGGAGCCCAAAATTTGGCCTCACTATTCACTAAAAGTCACATAGTGTGTCCAAAATAAATCCAACAAAATGGGGAGGGTCCTATTCAAGTAGAAGTGACCAGATGTTCACTTTTGGTTTTAATTATTTGTGAGGGTAGGACTAGGAGGATTGTAATCTCCTCAGTATAAAGACTGCAAGTCCTAGAGGCCTCCAAGAACAGAACACTGCATTTTGGTTGTGGTGGTGGTGGATTTCTGACCCAGGGAATATCATTGAAGCTTTGTGGGGGACCTGCTTGAGGTGCCTTGTAGTCAAGGGGATGTACTTTGCCCAATTTAAAAGAACCATGCTGAAAATAGCTTTCATTATCATTATCATCATCATCATGTGCTGTGCCGTAACCTGTCCAACTTCTTAGCAATTAATTTCTTTATATCTGGCTCCTTCAAAGAATTGATACATGTAAGGTTGTGAGTCGCAATCAATGAGTCATAAGAATGGTCCAGTAAGTAAGTAAAATTGTCTGGTTCATTAAAACTAAAATTTGCTTCTGGTGGCTTATAGACAGAGGTAACAGAGAATTGTGGAGTTCAGATAGTGAGAATGTCAATGTTGTTTGTTTCTGTCAATGCAGCTGATATTATAGTGAGGCCAGTTCTAACAAAAATTGCACTCCCATACTGGTCATGTGGTCTCTCAATCACTAGCTCCATTCCAGCCACTTTGGGTCTGTACCTTGTTGTCCCACAATGTGTTTCCTGGAGCAGGAATAGGTCACATTTGTATTTATTTGCACATGTCCACCAAGAGGACACTCTTATTACTCGAAAGTCCCTCAATATTTATTGAGATCATTGTTATGGTTGGTCTTGAGAAAGACTTTTCTGGTGGATTCATTCTTCAGTTCCTTTGGTTTGAAAGTGCTAGAAAGATAAGCCGACAAGGTTGCTGCCCAGGGTACACCCAACTGTATTCCCAATCTTTGTGGCGGCTCTTTCTGTATACCCCAGTGGTCCAGTGAGGAATAATGTTCTCAAAGGGGCTCCAATTCTGACAACATGATCTGCTGTGTGAATGCAGTCCTGGTTGGGCTCATGAAGTGAGTCCTGGTTATGAGAAAGGCACTTGCCAATTGTTCTTCTGCTGCAACAGGTACGCTAAGAAATACAGGGCAGGATCGACCCTGCATCCTGAGCCATGCTGTGCACAAAGCCATTTTGTATCCCTAGTGTTACTCAGCTTGCGGTTCTGTAACTGTGTGCCTCTTTTGCTCTGATCTTTAGCAAGTTCCCATAAGTACTCAGAGACATTTATAAACTGCTCCATACAGCAGCAGCTCATATTTTATATGTCAAGAAAATCTTACACTTCTGCGCTCTCTCTCTCTCTGGTATATATGATGACAAGACCCAGCTGAGAATAAAAAAGGAAAACAGGAGGACATTGCCAAGAACGTACTAAGTCTGCAACCCCCCCTCCCCATCTTTTAATCACAGTTTGGCTCCTCAACAAATGAAGGAGCATCTCTTTCTTCCTTTTCTAAACTTTTCTTTTGTTTCAATATCCCTATGGATACATGCTGAAGGGATCATTTAATCTTCTACACTGTAGTTTACAAGTGGAAAAAAAATCCCCAGATATGTAAAACTAGCCAATATTAATTGTACATGTTGGGAATGGATATTCCTGCACAGCATTTTTTTAGAACGCCGAAATCCCCCTTTACCCCCTAAAAAGCTTTCTGTTACTTGAATTTCTTCCTAGCATGGTAAACAAAACCTCCCTCATCTGATTTACTCCTTTTCCATTTGGCAAGCACCGATCACTCTCTGTTTCTCATAGTATTCATGCCAGTTGGACTCATTCTGTTTATTTCCTTCCTTGGGGGCTTGACTCATCAGCAACAATGCCAATCGCTCTTCTTCCATCCACATCCACCTTCTCATCATCACACAAATGGACACTGGAGAGTGTTCTCAACCTTTTCGCTGGCTTACACCTCCCTGCACCTTCCTTGCACTGCTTCCAGAACAAATCAACAACAGCAGCAACAGCAACAATTACTACTACTGTGTGGTGGTGGTGGTGGTGGTGGTGGTGGTGGTGGTGGTGGTGGTGGTGGTGGTGGTGGTGGTGGTGGTATGTATCTTTGGCTTCACTGGCATTTTCACAGAGGGAGTACATATTTTCTTATGTCTGAGAAGGAAAGGGCAAAGGTTGTAACAACTCAGCCTTGACAAAGTTCCTTAATAGGACCTGTTGTCAATCTAGGAGCTGCTACTCATCTGTCTACATGTAGAGACCAGGTGGTCCATGTCATTTTGACAGAGGACGCAGCATCACACTTCTCAGATGCATAGCATCTTGAAAGCTTGGCTGGCCTAAGTGCCATCTTTGGTCCTGTTTGGCTACCAGTACTGTAGTTGTCCATGAACGCATTTGAACTTAGAAGCATTGAGAGCCCCCTGTGCACTTCAGAAATTCATGGTAAGGGCATAAAGCTACATTTGAGGGACTCTGTGAGCAGAAGGCCTAATAGAGGGTGGGAATGTGAATTCTGCCATTAGAGGAAGGGTGACTTTTGAGTGGGCACACCTTTTGTTTCATTTTGGTTTTTATAAGAACTGAAATTCAAAATTCCCTAGTTCTATAACTTGGAAAAGCCATGCTGGATTGGGGATTCTGGGGGAGATTTGCTTTAGCTTTCGGTCAGCTAAGGTTAGCTTGGGCTCCACACCACCTGTATGATTTGACCTGTCAAAGCCCTATTCATCACACCTATGCAAGCTGGTTCCCTCTGCTCTAAAAAAAACAGGCCCACTTTAGGCTTGATCTTACAGAGCCATGACCAGGAGACCCAGGTACGTTTCAGTGGCCGCTGAAATGATTTCAGTATAGTGTGGCTAAGAGGCTTGGCCAGCTCCCAGTATGGTGGGGATAATATCTTCTGACTTCTTGTTCAGTAACTTGGAGTGCTTCCAGGTAAAGTTTTTATTGTGTTGTCACTTTGCCTCATTCACAGAATCTTGTGCAGGAGGGGAATATGTGGGAGTCGAGATTTCCATTTATAACTCATCTGTGTTTTATCACTGCTTTCCCTATCTTTTGCTTTCCACACAAATCTGCGAAGGAGGAGAAGACAGAATTGTTCCATAGCACCTTTCCGAAGCACCCTAGTTGGCAGGGGACTTTCCTTCTTATCCTTTTTACATGGTGCTTTCCAAAATGGTACACATCATTCATCAGGATGTCAACGTTTTGTATCTTTGTGCCTTATCTTCCTGGCTATCACTCCACTCTCCTCCATCTTGTTTTAAAAACTTTGAAAATCCCAAACAAAGTAGGTAGTTCAAAAGGCTATTCTTTTACTACAAAAGTAATTCTGGGCAGCAAAATGTTAATGCACAGGACAATCTGCTCTGACCCTGAAAGGTGTGTCCCTAGGAGATTAATTGCAAGCTAACCTGAATCTGTAACTTCAGATCAGGCTAGGAATGTCATTCAATTATCTGTATTTTCAGTGGGCTGCTGACTTGAAGCACACGGTAAACCCCATTCACATTACCAAACACAGCAACAAAAGTTCAGAAAGTGGGTGTCAAGATAACTTTATTAGACATGACCTATTTCTGATACATTTCAAGTTTGTTACCCTATTTGTATCTTCTGGTAATAAACATAATGTTATATGTATTTAGAGAATATGATTATGTACATAAACACAGTGGTGGGCAGCAACAGATTTGCACACACACACACCCTGAGGGGTTGTGTAGCAAAATTGGGTGGCCTTTGGGCAGGGGGCTGGTGAAATTAATTGTCCCTTCCCTGGTGCTATGGTTACATGACAAAAAGGGAGCATTGTTTTATCATAAATATTCTTCTTTCAGTGTGAAGAAAAGCATAGATGAATTATATGAAAGTGCCTAAATGGTAATACTGCAGCCCAAATTCTGCTGATGATTTGAGTGTGATCCTGATGGGCTCTAGGTTAACTAAGCCTACTGTCTTTTTGAGTACCCAGCATGTTGTGGACAAAATGCTAATTACATTGTGAACTGCTCAGAAGGTGCTCTAAATGCTATGGGATGGTGTATAAGGTGTAATTGCTATTTGCTACCCCTTCCTTTGGAAAAGGAAAAAATGACCAGTCTGGATGTTTATTTAAAGGAAACAAAGCTACATCTTCACAAATCTGTTTTGTAGAACAGAAAATGGCTAACAAAGGAAGCAACAGAAAGAAAAGGATGGTTGGGGTGAAGGCAACAAGTTGAGTGGCAGATACAGAGCATGCTCCCCAAGACAGTTAAATGGGGACACTTGAAACCTAGCATGTGCATTAAAAGGATCACAAGCATGTTTTAGGTCTGAAAGTGGCATTTTAAGGATTATTTGACTTTTAAAAAAATGTTTAGTAAAATAAAATAAATTAATTAAAATCATTCTGGAGCTTGAAATACCCACTTCAGTCAGTATGTGGCAGACAATATCAAGGGCTCCTTAGATGTGGTGGCAGTAGCGGCGGCGGCGGCGGCAGCAGCAACAGCAGTGGCGGCAGCGGCGATTATGATAGGCATTGGATAGCCTACTACATACTCGGATGAATGAAATATTATAGATCTGTGGAATCAATAACAACATTAGGGGATACATGACAAGAATGATGAAACAATGGAATACCACTCTAATGGCAAATAATAATAATTTTGTGTCAGAGATTACTCTGGGTTGAAATAATTTAACCAGAGGAATTGCGCTTAGGGGATACCTGAATGAGGTTCCTTTCTTGTCCCCAAGTGCAGCCCTTGGGTATTGAAACCTGACCTTGCAATCTCCAAATTCAATGTCTTAACCACTAAGCCACCGGAGGAGCTGTCTAATGGCAAATGATATACCTTAGGAAATGTCAAGTTCAAGAGAGGTATATTCCAAGGTGATTTACTGTTGCCTTTTTTTAAATAGCCATGGTACCATTGATAATAGTGTTAAGTAATACAGGTCATTGGTATCAAGCGTCGAGGACATCTGAAAGGATTTCATACCAGCTGTTTATGGATAGCCTTAAACTATAAGGAAAGACAATGCAGGAAATCAAATCACTTGTGCACACAGTCCAAATATTCAGCAATGATACTACGATGGATTTTGGAATAGAGAAGTATGCAACTTTATCAGTAAGAAAAGGAAAATTTGTTGAATCAGAAAGAATACAGCTGGGAGTGGGGAGTACCCTACAGAATCTTGGATATGATGAAAACTGTATTGGGGAAATTTACAAGCAAATTATGTAAACCATGCAATAATGAAAAGGAAAACTAATACAAAGTATTTAAGGAGATTAAGAAAATCCTGAAATTGAGACTGAATGGCAGAAAATTCATAAAACTAGTAAATATCTGGGTGGTACTGTTGATAAGATATAGTGCCGGTAACATAGATTGGATGGTGTCTGAGTTAGATGCTTTGGACTGGAGGAGAAAGAAGTTGATGACTGCAAATTACACTCCTCATCTGTGAAGTTATGTGGATAGATTACATCTGCCATGGGAGGATGGAGGATGAGGATTGCTGCAAGTCAATCAAACTGTGGAAGAAGGGGAAATGGTCTCTTGGTGAATATGTTGGTAGCAGTAATGAGATTATGTTGAATGACGTACGTGAAACAATCAGTTTCCTCTGCTCGGACCAAACCCTAGTTGGTTTATTTAGGCATGCATTTTAAAAATTCCCAAATCACAAACACAGCCAAGTTGCCAGAAAATCCTCAAGTTTGTTTCCCCAAAGAGACCAGTCTCAGATAAGTTAGTTTTCCATGGAAAAACAGAACTGAAACCTTAGCTAACTATTGAAATAAAATATTTAGAAAAAATCCTGAGTGAAAACACAAGTTCTTGGGGACATATAATGGAATTACAGTTTGACAACTTGTTCAGCTATAGTCTTAGGGTGTGGCTTCACTAACAGCAGGGGATAAGTTAGTGGAGACCACTTTGAAGCAAAACAGTATCAGTATCATGAAGTGGCTTAATAAGCGAGCCACTTCCACATACAGTATTGGCTAGTTGATCACTTCTTCTACTCAGCAGAGGGCAGGAGAGAGTAATTTTTTTAAAATGTATATTGGAAAGAAGTTAAAGTCTTTGTTCAAAGGGGTATCCTATTGAAAATGTTGTCACCTGCAGATTCATTTGGATTATGTCTGTAGTCTTTTCTTCTCTAGATAGGATCTGAGGAAGTGACTGAGCAGCTTTGGAAAGACTATTCTAATTTCTTATGAGGACTGAGGGTAATGCTTGAGAAAACCAGATGTGCTGATGAGATTAACTGGAATAGAACTGCATTGAAGTCTGGGATAACGAACAGTTTGCAATAGCCAGATTTCAGAGAATGGCCTTATTGGAGAAGAGCTCAGGGTTCAGAGGGATGGATACATATTAGTGAAATGCTTAATGCTATCACTTGTGATATGTCTAGTTATAGACATGCCCAAAGCAGAGGCTAAAGCATAGTCCAACATTGGTTTCCTTTCTGTCCACATCACAGAAACTTTGGCATAGACAACCACAACCACAACCACAACCTCAGCCTTGACTTAATGGCTGTATGAACTGAAGAAGTCACTTAGTTGTTATTGTTGTGGGCTGCATGAGCCAGTGGTGGGCATCAACAGGTTCGCACCAGTTCACCAGAACCGATAGCAGAAATTCTGGCTGGCCTCACCCATTCAAGTTTTGAAATAAAGTAGTCCTAATTCAGGTGCCACGCAGGGCTTTCCCCCTGACTATGACCACCATACCACGCACACAGTGTGGTAGTAAAAATTTTTTTAGAGCCCACCACTGGCATGAGCTCTCTCACAGCATGATGAAAGGTGAAGTCACCAAAAATAGCCTGTTTATGTGCTACCTCATTTTAAAAATGGCAGCTTTATTTATTCTGCCCAACTAGTCCAGTCTATGCTAGAAACAGCCAGGTATTGTCCCTCTTCTCCAAAATGAATTACAGAATTAGAACTCAGTACAGTCTGTGACACTTTATTGATGAGATAGCCACATGACATAGCCCTTCAGATACAGTTTTTCTTGGTAAAACAAACAGATTTTTCTTTGAGGGCTGTCTATAATTGCACACCATGCTTGGTTCATCTATAACAGGGGTCAGCAAACTTGTCTTTCCAGGTGCTCTTGGACTTCAGTTTCCAGAAGCACAAGTCAGTACACCTGCTGTTCAGGGCTTCTGGGAATTGAAGTCCAAGAGCATCTGGAGGGCCAAGTTTGCTGGCCCCTGATCTATAACATGGAATCTTGTTGAAAGGTTTTAAATCTCACAGTTGGCTGTGACTCTTCAGCTCTGGAAAACATTACACATTGTGCTTCCATTAGTTCTAGCTTTCCATCCCCAAGAATTTGTACATTTTACATATCCAAACTCCCAAGTATTGTTCTGTACTCAATGCCATAACCAAGTATTTGAGCTCTTCTGTGTTGTGTTGAGAAAATGTGGAAATTTCTCCAGCACAACTCTGCTTTTTATACCATTGCTGCATGATATTTCTCATTATGCAACTTTATGTTGTTTACTATTCAACTAATATAAAAGAATTAAAAGGTTTTTGAATTAGCCAACTGGTGAATGATTGCAGTGGATGACTGGCAATCACAGTTCAGATACTGGAAACCAGAGATTACCTGCAGTGATGGGATGCAACAGGTTTGCACCAGTTCGCCAGAACTGGTAGTAACTTTTCCCAGTGTCCCAGAAAACTGGTAGCAGCTTTTTTTTGGGGGGGGGGGGAAACCACCTTCAGGGCTTACCTTTTCATTGGTTCCCCCACCGCGCATGCGCACCAAGCACTTGGTGTGCATGCATGCCTACAGTGCTTGGCGTGTATGCACAGCCTCCTTGCTGTCCTCCCAAGCGGGGAGGAGGAAGAGAAGCTGCTAACCTGAAGCTCCCTATAGCCTGCTCCCCAGGGTAAGCGACTCACCTTTGGATGTGGTGTGTCTGTGTGTATTTTAATATGTATTTAATACCTTTACCTATATTGATATACTACCACAGTTCCTAAAAAGGCCTGGCAACCTGGCTTGGGGTTTTTAAGCAAAGTCTTGGAGTTACCTCATCAATAAGCTACACCTGTGCTGTTCCAATTGGAGAACCCTTAAGGAGGTACAGCTGTTTTACATTTACATTAAGGCATATTATCCTAGATAACTGGTACGATGACCATATCTATTTTGCAACATGGTGCTGCCCAGGCACTTATACTAACAGGTAAATGATGGGTTTGTGTTTGGGGTGGGTGTATTTTAATGTATTTATTTATTTATTTATTTATTTATTTACGGATTTCTGTTATGGGTGGGTGGGTTGAGTGATGTGTGTGTGTGTGTGCTTATTTCTATTTTATTTTATTTTAAAATTATTTTTATTTTTTTCTTTGGCCGCGCCCATGACATCATGATATCATGACGTTAGCTCCGCCCACACTGTGATGATGTGACGGTGGGGTAGTAAAATTTTTGACATCCCACCACTGATTACATGACATGGTGATTCACTCGAGGTGATAGCTGGGCATCCTCCAGCTCTCTAGATGTTAATGAAATACTGTTTTCATCATCTCTCACCACTTGCCTGACTGTGAGGAGACTGAAGGACCACAGGTTTTCCCACCCTGCCCTGAGATGTAGTTGAAGTCACATTAAGTGAAGTTCAGTGGTTCCCAACATGAGGCCCAGACCCCACAGGAGGTCTTCAATTCCCAGAAGCCTAAGTCAGTATTTTGGCTGATCAGTGCTTTGGGGAATTGACTTAGGCTTCTGGGAACTGAAGTTCAAGAACCAGAGTTTGGGTAATACTGGTCTAGATTCAGGTGGACCTTTTTAATCTAAGACAGGAGGGCCAAGATCATTATCTGGAATGCAATTGGTTGAAATGAGGAGCAGTTGTAGAAATGTGGATAGAGGTACATCTTGTAGCTAAGTACCCAGCATGTGGGAGGGGAAATGCTAATTAACTTGAGAACCGCCCAGAGGGTGCACTAAGCACTATGGGGTGGTATATAAGTGTGGTTGCTTTGTTTTGTATAGGCAGAATGTAGTATCTGAAGTACTTTAACCTGTGTATTGCTCAGGGATAAATTTGAACCTGTTGGTGGTGACAATGTCTTACTCATTGTTATTTAACAAATAGCTGTAACAGTCCCTCTGCTCTATCACACTGCCAGCTAGCTAGGAAAGTTCATGGAATTAGGAAAGTTTACATGTGTGGTGAAGGATTCTGCCTTTTGTTTAGTTCTGGAACCAGAAAACAAATTCCTGGGCTCAGAAGTCTTAAATTCCAAAACATTATTCAGCCATTCATAATGAACATGTGAGGAGGTGCATAGAGGCTCCATGGATTGAGCAGAGGAAATTCTCTTCTTTGGGTTATCATTCTCTGTGGTAGGAAAGCAATAGCTAGTATCATTCCCATATTCAGGCATCCCTTATGTACACTTGAATAGGGCTTGGATTTTGCTGAATCTCAGGGATCTGATTAAAAAAATAATAATACTAAAATAGATACCCAAACCCTGAAATTTCTCCACTCTTGTTAAATTGTGTTCACCATTCATCATCATCATCATCATCATCATCATCATCATCATCATCATCATCATCATCATCATCATCATCATCATCATCATCATCATCATCATCATCCTTTACTGTACATGGACCATAGGCCTTTAAAAAACAGAACAAGACAGAAAACATTTTGTAAAAAATCTCTAATAAAACCAGGTATAATATTCACTACAACAACTCAGTTCATACGTCTGGCCATTATGACCTTTAAAGTTCTTTATGCCACAGGTCTAGGCTGTCTGAAAGACTGCATCTCCCTGTATGAGACCCAGAAGTATTAAGACCTAAAGGGCTGTGGTGGCTCAGTGATTAAGAAGCTCACCTTGTCAGCTGGAAGGCTGGCAAGTCAGCAGTTCGAGACCCGGGTACTGCATGACGGATTGAGCGCCCATCTCTGTCCCAGCTCTTGGGGAAATGAAAGGAGCCTCATTTGGGCATTCCCTGGGTGGAGTTTCTTCCGCAAAAATCCTTTCAATCCAGAATAATTTCTGATGCGAAATTATTATTATTATTGAGATCCTCAGAAGAGTGCCTCCTCTGGATCCCGCCACTTTTACAAGCACATTTAGCAAGGATTCAAAAAAAGAAAAGAAAAAAAAAAGCGCTATTTTCCGAGGCTGCTTCCCGAGTAAGGACCTTGCCAAACCCAATTAAATGCTATATTAAAGGAGAACAATTACTATAGGTGGAATGAGGAAAATGTGTCATCTGAAATGCTCCATTCTCATGTTTGAGGTGGGGAAAATATAAGGTTAATATGTGTAAAAATGTGAGAAGTTTGAGAAGTCTACATTTATTTATGTCTGAGAGACTGAACCCATGCTGTTAGTGGGTAAAGTTAGATGAAGTGAAGTCTCATAAGGGAAAAAATAGGTTAAGGTGACATAAGTGACCAGCTACAAAGCAAAAAAGTGCTGAGGGAGTGGAAGTCTTAACAAAGTTTGTATGTTGTATCTGTGTTAAATTAACAGTGGGGAGAAATAAACAATTTTCAGATAACAGTCAGAAGGAGGATATAAAGACAACATCCCAGATAGAAAGGTGGAGCAGAACAGAGACTATGGTACCATGTAGCAATAAGGCACTTGGCTTCATCCAGAAACTATAACATTATGGGCTTATCTTCTGTAGGCTTTGATATACTCAGCAGGTAAGCTGAAATTGTATTTTTTCCTCTGTGTGTTCCTTTAAAATGCTTAAGAAATGCTTTTATTTTAACATTGTTTCTTTTCAGCATTTTTAATGTTTTAAGACCTACTTTCCACTATTTTAACATAACTTTTTAGGCCAGGGATTCTCAGCCTGCAGCCTGTGGGCCAGATGCAGCCTGTGGTGCCATTTCATGTGTTCTCCCCCACACCCCACCCAGTGGCTCCACCACACCAGGAAGTGCCTTGTGGTGGAGGAAGGGCAAAATGGCCATCTTCCTAAGGGAGTGTGACCCGGCCACCGGCTTAAAAAGTTTGAGAATTCCTGTTTTAGGCTATTTGTATGTGGTGGCTTAGTGATTAAGACAGACACTGAACTTGACGGCCAGAAGGTTGGCAGGTTAGCAGTTTGAGATCCAAGTGCTGCACAACAGAGTGAAGTCCCCTCTCTTTCCCACCTCTGCCAACCTAACAGTTTGAAAGCAAGAAATTGCAAGTAGATAAATAGGTACCACTTTGGCAGAGAAGGTAGCAGTGTTCGGTATGCTCCAGTTTCTAGTCATGCCTGCTACATGTCCACAGAAATGTCTGCAGATTTTTTGGCTGTAAATGGAGATGAGCACCACCACCTAAAGTCAGATATTACTGGCTTTTGAGCAAGGAAGACTTTTACCTTTATTGAGCCTTCATATTTTTAAGTACTTGCCTGTAACTTGGGTTCAGTTTGTGCCTGTTTTGTGTCTGCTCTACTTTTAGTACCTTCTGTGTTGGATTTTTATCTAAAGCATTTCTAAGCTCACAAATTTTGTGGTCCTGTGTTTAAGTTATATATTTGTACATATGTGCCTACAATTCCTCATGACTGTAATGTGATGTTAAGACATTTCGAATCACATGCCTGTTCTATATTTTCAACAAGTAGATCATAATTGATGTGCGGTGTATGGCCGATCAGAACTTGCTGTCAGCAATTTCTCAACTGGCAATACACACAGACGAATGAAGCATTTTAAAAACATTTAAACAAAGTGATGTATTTCATATGGGATGATCTAGCAGTCATACAAATATTATCCAACTTATCTTGACCCTTCCCAAATAATCAAGGGAAGTGTTCAGTTAAGATTTGAAGGGTTCAATCCTGTTCAGGAACTGATGCTTTTCTGTTTACCGTAATCCAGCAGCAACTGAGTGGATCGTCTGGGCAGTCCCTTTAATAAGGTTAGTATAAAATTAGTTACATATTTTAGGTGAATATTTTCAAAAATATTGATGAAAATGCTTCTCTTTGGGTTATTTTTCCATTTCCTCCTTGCAAGAGGCTGCCTTATTTGCTTAAATTGCCCATGTTGCAATTGGACCCACTTGCTGTCAGTGATAAATCTAAGTCTGATTGGCTCTGTGTGGCGCCCGCAGGAGGCCATTCTGCTCAATGTGTAGTTCATTTAAAGATAGAAAAATGAAGTACATCTTGTACTGTATATAGTGGCCTATAGTGGGCTATTTTGTTAATAATGGGGTCCATCTTATACCCTGATGTGCATCTTATACGCCAGCAAATACAATAATTTGACTGCACTTATGACTACACCAAGATGATGAGGATGATGATTTGGTGAAGAAGTACTCTGAAATACCTCCATTTTAAAAAGCTTTTGTAGGGGACTGCAGTGGCTCAAGTCACTAAGACGCTGACTGGGAGGCGGAAGGTCAGCAGTTCGATTCCCGAGTACTGCAGGACGGAATGAGCTCCTGTCTCTGTCCCAGCTCCTGCCAACCTAGCAGTTCGAAAGCAAGATATTGCAAGTAGATAAATAGGGACTACTTCAGTGGGAAGGTAACAGTGTTCCATGCGCTCCGATGTCTAGTCATGCCTGCCACATGACCATGGAAATGTCTGCAGAAGCAGACAGCGCTGGCTCTTCGGCATAGAAACAGAGATGAGCACTGACCCCTAGAGTCGGATACGACTGGCTTTCGAGCAAGGGAAACCTTTACCTTTACCTTACTACATTAAGTTTCTACCTACTGGTTTTGGCTTTTAGGCTTACTGTAGAAAGGAAGACACTTAAGTTCTTTGGCCACCAAATGAGAAGAGAGAACTCACTGGAGAAGACCTTGATGCTACGAAAGATCAAAAGAAGAAGGAGGCGGCAAAGAATGAGATGGTTAGACAGCATTGTTGACACAAGAGTTGGAGATCTGGGTGGACTACAGAGGATGGTGGATGACAGAGGAGCCTGGCTTGCTGTGGTCTATGGGGCCGCAAAGGCTTGGACTTGACTGAACAACTGAACAATAACAAAGATAGTGAGAAAAAGAAGAAATTTGAGTTGAATATCATATCAAGGTCTGAACATGCTGGCATTTACTCTGGACTATGGGAAGCCCTGAAGACTCAGTTGGTGAGTCATGGTTTAAGCATCCTTGCAGTGTTTATGATTCCAGTCCTTACCCACCAAACCCTCTGAGGGCTTTCACTTATGCCCCCAACAGCACCATAAATAAGGGTCATTCTTGTAACTGAAATCATGCTCAGGGACATGAACCATGTTTCTCTCCAGAGGGAGGTACAGCCATCCAAATCTCTCTCTCTCACGCACACCCCACTTTAGACCACACTCATTTCTAAAGCTTACATGGGGGAATTTGGAAAAGTTACTTTTTGAAGCCCAAACACCCAGCGCCTGCCAGCTAGCATGGCCCATCCTCCAAGTCGTAGTCCAAAATGCAACTTTCCCAAGCTCTAAAGTGCAAAAGGCTATCCTGTGGGATGAAGGGAGGACTAACAAGTGGCTTAGTTTAAACTCTCTCTTTTTTTTACTGGAAAATGGCATCTGGATCTCCCCAGAGCTGCACTTGCCTGGTGACGTTTCTGTGTTTGGCTTGTGGGGTCAGCTGCTGTGCTCTTGACATCACTGGGCAAATTACTATTAACATTCTTTCCATAGCCTTGAGACTTGATTGCTTTAATTGGTAACATATAGTTTTAAAAATAAATTGCACAGTCTGTTAGTACACATTTAGCTTGAGAAAAGCATATTGAGAAAACCCCTTTCCATGGTATTACCTCACATGCTACTATTAATGTCTAACATCCTTCCGAACATATTAGCCTGTTTTGCTACTTAGTCTGCAGGTTAATTAATATCACTTGCATGGCTTCAATGTTCATATTGTCTTTAACCCTTCCTTCTGATTGAATAATATGTTCTATTAGTTTCTAAGCAGTGTATATATGTTGCATAGGAATGCAAATGTGTGTGTGTGTGTGTGTGTGAGAACATATAAGCTATGCGTGGATGCAAAGTGGGCATATGAAACACCTTAGTTTTATCAGCAAAGGCAGTCTCCAAACAAAAAGACACCTAGAGGAGAAATGTTCAGGCTGCATGAGGTTCCCCAGCACAAGAGCAATACAAGATGTACTTGTTGCCCCCCCCCCAAATAATAATAATAATAATAATAATAATAATAATAATAATAATAATAATAATAATAATAATAATAATAATAATAATAATAATCACGGCATTTTGCAACAGTATACAAAATGTTCCTATGCAAAACTTGTGAAGTGAAGCAAAGCAAGCCCAGAGAGAAAGTACAGTACTGTACTTTAGGACTGATTGTTTTAAGAGAACCCTCCTGTTAGATCAGATTATTAAAAGTCCATGAAAGAAAGCAGCAATTTATGTAAAAGCAATTTGAGTCCATAGCATCAGAAAATGACCCACAGTGTCTGCACCAAAATTAGGAGAATTGCATAAAATATGCAGCTCTTTATTGCTAATGCTCCCCATGCACTTGAGATGCAGAAGCATCGATGCAGCATTAGGGACATGTAAGATGAGTCGTTGGTGTATGCCTGTAATGTGATTAGTAGTCAGAGAGGCCTGAAAAGGAGTCTGTCTCCTGCTTTTCTGCTGCTTGAGACAGGCAATGTGACCTCCCAATACAACTATGTCGCCTCCACCCCAAATCCTACCCAGCACAACAGCCTCTCTGTTGGGCTAGGTGATCTCCATAAGCCTGCAGTACACCCCATCCGTGGACATTGGAGGGCTGCAAATGTTCCTGAAATCTTCACATCTCATTTTTTCTTCCTTACAAAAATATATACATTGTGCTTTTTTAAATATACCCTTTCTGAGGATGTGAGGGTGCTGAGGTAACCCAAAGTGTTGGGGACCCACAGGCACATATGAGCTGTTATTGCCCACCTCTTCTCTAGAGCAGAACAGGTAAGGTCAGAACACAGGCCATTCTCCCAACAATTTGGGAAAGCCAGTTTTGGATTTAACATCAACTTGCCTTCTTGCTAGTTACCAAGCAAAGTACAAAGGCTTTGGTCCCTTGCCCCATGAACAGTGTACTGTATGAGTTTCTCAATAGTGGGGAACACCATTAACAGTATCTTGCTTTCTCCTTAGTCTGGGAGGGTGACTACCACCTTTCATCCTTCACATTGACCGTAATCAAACATTATCTGAGGAGGGGGAAATAATGTCTACCACCAAAATATTGTAAAGAATATTTGGAGAAAATTCTTTCTTTGTATCTATATGAGGGAAAGAAGATCTTGGAAATAACTTCTGAGAAATTTTGGCTTTGCTGTAGATTATTTCCTGGATGCAGTGACCAAAACTGCACCTTGAAGAACTCTGTGTGTGTGCGCGTGTGCATGTGTGTGAGTGTCAGTGCATGCATCTGAGTTTACAAGGAGAAATACTAATTTTATACTACCATTAAAATGAAAATGCAGCTACTTTTCATGTCTCTTTCTATTTTTTAGAGCTGTCTTGTGGAGGAAGTGGAACTTAACATGATTAAACTGTTGGGGGTTTAAATGCAGTCAACTTATGTTCATTATAAACAATTCCAAATTCCTAAGCTAGTATGGTATGACTAACATATGTCACACACTACAGTAAGGCTGATGTACCCTTTAACATTTTAACAGTCCATCAGGCATTAATGTGACTTGAACATCAAAAACAGGTTCATTTTGCCATTAATATCCTGAGACAAGAACATTTAATATACACATCCTGAGATTTCATCTGTAAACATAACCAAAAATGTCTGGGGTGGAGGGAGCTTTGTTTATATTTCGGTAGTGCTACTTCCATGAAGCATGAGTGGGCTATCTTTAGTGTTAACTTAAAAGGCTCTCTGCTTGATAGGATACTGATGTCTTCCCTTATAGTAGTCTTCTGCTGACATCTCAGTCTTTTGTGGAGACACATAGCTACAGCTGATGATGAATGTAGCTAATCTCAGAAAAGGGAGTATGAAATCGGAACAACAAGCAGCCACAGGAAGAGGCATATCTATGTGTGCATGTGTGAATTCTGAGCAATTTTTAGTCTGTGAACTGGAGGTGAATGTAAGGCAAGATTCCATGGAAGCTGTATTTTTTCCACAAGAATAAGACCCTGAATTAGAAAGAAGGTGAAGATTTAAGAAAAGGAAAAATGTTCACCATGACTTTGAAAGAGACCAATGGAAAGTATTTATTCAAAGACAGAGTCAAAAGAGCAAAGAAATGCCACCCAATAGCACAGGAGGAAAAGTCTAAAAGAAAAATAGGAGCTACCTATGACTGGAGAGTACGGTTACTACACTGCTATGACTTCTAACGCCTTCTTTTGAGGACTTATGTGAATTCTGCGTGAATCAATTATATCTGCCGGAAGCATAATGTTTGAGGAGAACAAGGATGATTATGTTGCCTCACTGCAATCCTTGCACACACCTATGTCAGGGTAAAGCCCAGTTGAGCTTAATGGGATTGTTCATTTTCATGTCAGAGATTACTCTGAGTTGAAAGGATTTTTGCAGGGGATGCCCAAATGAGGCTCCTTTCATGTCCCCCAACATGCAGCTCTTGGGAATTGAACCCATCTTTCCCGTCTCCAAGCCTAGCGCCTTAACCACTAAGCCACTGGGGGGAGCTGCTAGCTTAATGGGATTTAGCACTGTTGAGTACTTCTGAGTTTGCAATGTGTTGGGATTCCACGCCAGCAGCTTCCCATTCTCTGACTTTCAGGCCAAAACCTAAAGATTGGAGACAGCCCTTATGATGTCACAAAGGACAGGCCTATGTGTGTGGCAGAGACAGGCCATGTGGCTTTCTTGTGTGATCTCCTAAACAAGCAGTATCTACAACACATATACTTTTGCTCTGGCATCAGCTAGGAGTGCAGAGGACCTGGGTATCCCAACATTAAAATCACCATGAATGAGAACTGATAGAGAAGCCCAGGAATTCCTAGAAATGCCAGTGGGTGTCCTGAGCTTTTAGCAATGTGGTCTGGAATATGGCTTATCAGACATAAGCCCCCCATTGGAACTTTATCACAGGTACAGTATAGTAAAACACCAGATAACGCTAAAACTTGGTTCCACAAGTCTTGGTGTTATCCTATTTTTAGTGTTATCCGATCCATGTTAAAATCCTATGGGATGGATCGGATAACGTTAAAGCTCCATAGAGATACATTGTAAATGCATAGGCTTTAGCGGTTGTTATCCAATCCATCCCAAAGGACCTTAACGTTATTCGATCCAATTCTCATCCCCAGATTACTTAACGGAGTAGGCGCCCCTCCTCTCCCGGATCTCCCCGGCCTCGCAGCGAGCCGCTACGAGGCCGGGGAGACCCCGCAGAGAGGCGCCTCTCCTCTCCCAATGTTCCGAAAGGGTAAGGATCCTTACCCTTTTGGAACATCGGGTGGCTTGCAGGCGCGCGTGCGTCGGTGGGGGTTAGGGCAGGATACGGAGGTCTCCCCCGTATCCTGCGCTAACCCCCACCGACGCGCGCCGCTCGCCCGAAGTTTCGAAAGGGTAAGGATCCCCGTACCTTTTCCAAACATCGTGGGGGCGGGCGCTGGGGGGGGGTTTGGATTGGGTAGATGTTCTACCCAATCCAACTCCCCCCCTGCATACGCTTGTTCCGGATAACGTTAAAAATTGCGTTATTCGATACAAGATTTTTCCAAAAATCTTGTAACGTTATGCAGTTTTTGCGCTATACGGTACTTGCGTTATCCGGGGTATTACTGTATTAATATTATCAAAGCCCTTGTGGTTTAAATAAATTGGTGATTTCATCTGAATTCCTTGGGGTGTTTGGACCTTCAGATTCAGCACTGTCAAGAACTATGTTCAGTGCCAAGAACACAGGTGAAATAAAGGTCAGGTTTGATGTATAACCTCACCAGGCAGCATTTAGATTTTAGCATCTTTCAGGAAATGTATAATTGCTCTGCTGCTACCAGCTCAATTTGGCTAATGGTAATGCACACATAACCTCACACAAAATTATGCACATGTATATGCACAGATATAGGATCTATAATTTTTAAAAGTGTTTTTTAAAAACATGAATTCATAGCATATTTTAGCCATTGCACTTACCTTATAAACCTACTATAGCTCTGTATTTTTTTCCCTTTTGATTTATGCAAGAAAGAGAAAGAAAGAGGGAGATTCAGTCTTTCGTTCATTCCTGTGTATATTTACCTCATAATATGCCCTGTTGAATTTAATGTACTGTACCCCACTTTTCATCAAATGGGCGCTTGACGGAGGCGAATGCCTCCGGTGCGTGTTTTGCGCATCCCCAGCCAGGGAGACACACAGACCTACCCTACGCCAGGGCGGGGCCAGCCCTATAAGAGGGGCTGGCGTAGCTTCCTGGGCACCATTTTCCCTCTTGCCCTGACCGGTTGCCCACCCTCCCTCCCTTCCCACCAGTGTGACTTCTTGGTTGCTTCATTGGGCCTGACGGGGATTTTTGGCCAGGACACCCGAATTGGCTTCTGGGTACCTGGTTTTTTCACCCCTCCCACACTGGTGCAGCATGGCTCTTGTAGTATAGCATTTCACTCTCTTTCTTCGGTCACTTGTGGCGGGTAGCACAGTAACGTTAAGAACTGGAGAATGCACATGATTAATTAATAAGGTAATTGTCACAGCGGGGCACCTTTAAAGTGAGTAAGACCAAAGGGGTCATATCAGGATTAATGAGCCTTATGCAAGCCTGACTGCTGCATAATGGGACAATGATGTAAGTTAATAGAAAAAAATTGATAATTGGTAGGAATAAATTTAGACTGACAAATTGGTTGGCAGAATAATTAAGTTGCCTCTCATGCTACCACTGCAGCGCAGGTTTTGTTTTTCCTCTCATAGTTGAAAGTCATGGAATAAAGTGGCCACTTTTAAATCCATACACTGGTGTTGTCTCCTTCTTGGGTGGTGGGGGCGCAATGCACTCAGCATAGTGCTGTAAATGTATTTCCAGTTTTCTAGTTCCTGTATAAATACCTAGTGTGGTGTAGTGGATAGAATGACAGACTAGGATAGCTCACTGGGTGTATGGAACTGGTAAAGCCACTCTTTAAATATCTCACTTACCTGGAAATATCTATTAGGGTTGCTGTTAAGTCAGTTTTTACTTGATGGCACATAACAACAGTCCCAATGTAGCACCTTCACAAAGGTACAGTAATACCTCAGATAATGCTAAGACTTGGTTCCACAAGTCTTGGTGTTATCCGATTTTTAGTGTTATCTGATGCATGTTAAAATCCTATGGGATGGATTGGATAACATTAAAGCTCCATAGAGATACATTGTAACTGCACAGGCTTTAGCGGTTGTTATCCAATTCATCCCATAGGACCTTAACGTTATTTGATCCAATTCTCCTCCCGAGATTACTTAACGTTATGCGATTTTAGTGTTATCCGAGGTATTACTGTATCTTAAAGTGTGATCAGATGGTCCAATTATTCCAACCTGGATAGTCTGGATAACGCCAAAGAGGGCCATTTTAAGGTATGGTATGTCAGTTAGGATGGTCCTTACTTCCACATGGAAGGATGTGTGTGTTTTTGTGTCAGAGATTACTTTGGGCTGAAACTTTCGTGCAACTCTCGGGGAATTGAACCCCATCATTTTGATCTCCAAGCACAGTGCTTTTACCCACTGAGCCACTGGGGAGCTGCATGGAAGGATTAATCAAACTTCACTTCAATTGAAACCCCCTGTTCCAATTTTCGTGCTTTGCTTCTGCTGCTTAACAATCTTGAGAAATGAAAAGCTTTCTTCCTAGTCCCCTGCGTAGGAGATGAAAGTGTTTTTTTTGTCATTTCTTTTTAATTATCACTAACTGACACAGTGCTAAACCCTTTCAAAATATTGCTGATGCATTAGCAACAAATGAAAAGAAATGGAAAACTTCCTCTCCCTTCCCCTTTGCAAGAGAGTAGCAAGGAAGGTTCCAATTTCTTAAGATCTTTTATCTGCTTAAGCAAGGGACAATGTAAGCTAGGGATTCTCAACCTGCAGCCCACAAGCCAGATGTGGCCTGCAGCATCATTTCATGTGGCCCACCACCACCTCCACCACACCAGGAAGTGCCATGTGGTGGAGGAAGGGCAAAATGGCTGTCTGGCCCCTGAAGCTGTCTGAGAGAGCATGACCTGCCCCCCGGTTTTAAAAGGTTAGAACTCCTGGTGTAAGCCATCCACCTTGGTTCCACACATGATGAAACTGAACCATTACAATAGTATCCTACCTGCACCAAAATATAAACAAATAACCAGTTGCCTCTGACAGAAATCCAAAAAAGTGCATATAGTGGGATGGTTTGCGATGGCATGTACACTGTGTAGTTGCTGGGAAAGGAGCAAACCAGCCTGTCCCTGACCTCCATGGTTTGGATCTTCCATATCATGGAACAAACATCTATCTGACTGCACCCTTAATCATAGTCAGGTGTGTGCAAATTAATAGGTATGGTGCAGTACACACTATATGTGTTCATTGCAATCACAAAATATGGTGTAGCTTCCCAAACTTGAATATGTCCTGAAGGTGTCCACACCCAATTGGATCAGATCTAGCTTAGCTATGTGTCCTAGACCAGACAGCCCTCTTTTGGAAGGGATTCTGTATTTCTACTCCCATTTCTGATATAGTGATAAGGAATTGCAAATTGGGAAAGCAAGGATTTTAGATTATCATCATTTAGTATCAACAGGGTGAGCAGATACACATACAGGTCCCCTGGGCCCCTACAAATGATCACACTGAGAGAAAGAAACTCCCAGGTTGATAGTGGGCCCTCTCTAAATAGTGGGCTGCAGCTGGTGCCTTGTGATGCCAACCTCTGGTGCCAATCCTAATCCTAATCCTCACTGTAGTCAACCAGGTGTTCATACAGAAAAACACAAGAAGAGATTATGATAACATCCTGTCCTCACCAAGATGGCAATCTATTCAACAAGTGTAACAATCAGGATACAGTAAAACCCCTTCTTACGTAAAAAGTCTGTTCTGTCGGCTTTTATGTAAATCGGTTTTTTACTTTACTCGAAGCAACCTTGTAGGAAAAATGAATTTTTTACTTAACTTGAAGCAAACCCATAGGAAAAAAAATATTTTGTTACATAACTCCAAGCAAACCCATAGGAAATTGTGTAATGTAAATCAGGACATTTATGTAAATTGGGACATGGTTTTAGTGCAAAAATCATTATGTAAGTCAAATTTTATGTAACTCGAGGCATATGTAAGTCGGGGTTTTACTGTAGTTTCAATAATCTGACCTGTCATGGCTTGTTTTCTCATGTTACTCCTTGGGTTGCAGGTCTCACAATAAAGCCTGTGTAAACCTTAGGGCATCCTCTCCAGAAATTGACTAGAATGTGGACACATTACTACAATACAACAATTCCTGAGGACAGCATCTGTGTTAGGTAGGGGAGGGTGAGGAGTCCAGGAGCTGTCATCTGCAAAAGTAACTTCTCTGTGGTTCAAAGTGCACTAAGCCTCAGACAGTGCTTGCAACACTATTTCCTCCACCCATGATGTGGTGAGTGTGAGGGAGACTGCTGTTTGTGATAAACATCTGCTCTCTGTTTTGCCAAGAATCACCAAGCTTTGAGAAGGGCAAAACTGGTCATGCTTTTGTGTCCTTCCCAAAAGAAGTCCATCATTTTTCTTGTCAAGACTCTGCTAAACTTTTCAAAGTCAAGAAACTGATATAAACTGGTAAGGGTATCAAATCAGGCTCCACTTCTTCCACGGTTCTGTATGTCACTGAGATTACAGTGGGAATTTTGTTCCTACATGAATCTGAGCTGAATTTAACGAGGCAATGTCTACTGGGGGGGAGCCCAGTTTACAGGATGGCTACTTTCTTTGTGACACTGCTTTTATATGGAGTAGAACCAGAATATTAACTTCATTACTTCCAGATGCAAAATTTAGAGAAGGGGGTGTGCAATTGGCACCAGAAAGGTGGACATACTGGGTGGGGGAGAATAGAACCATAACATATTGAAGCAATCTAGGCAAAAGATGCAACATTACCCAAGGCTGTTAGAAGGCTACTTTAAACATGCACACACACGCACCAACGCACCCATAAGCACACTGCATTCCCATGCTCACTTCTCTGAGGTTTTGTCCCTTTGATCACTTTTTACCATCCTGAATGGAAAGCAGAGGTGGTGGTAGGGAAATGGGCATTGTTTATATCTTGAACTTTTTTTTGAGCCAAAAATGATCACCCAAACCTCACCAAAGTGTGCATTTGGTTAGTTTTTAAGATGGCATTTAGGTAAAGTTGTCAGCTTTGACTTCAATTCTATATACATTTATTGAGAGTAAGTTTCCCTTAATTCAACATAACTCTATAAGACTTATAGATGCATAACTTGTGGGTACATTATTAGGCTAACACCCCCCCCCTTACTTCCCACATGTAGCTGCAGCAGCTCAAGTAGCTAAGATGCTGAGTAGAAGGCAGGAGGTCAGAAGTTCAATACCCAAATACTGCAGGACAGAATGAGCTCCCGTCTTTGTCCCAGTTCCTGCCAGCCTTGCAGTTCAAAAGCAAAAAATTGCAAGTAGATAAATAGGGACCACTTCAGTGGGAAGGTAAACAGCGTTCCATGTGCTCTGGTGTGTAGTCCTACCTGCCACTTGACCATGGAAATGTCTGCAGAAGCAGACAGCGCTGGCTCTTTGGCTATGAAACAGAGATGAGCACTGAACCCTAGAGTTGGATACGACTAGTTTTCAAGCAAGGGTGACTTTACCTTTAGTCTGATGAAGAACTACATACACTTCGGAAAATTTCTCAATTATTTTTCATTGTAGTTTGTCCTAAGAAAGATGCTACTTGACTATGAATTTTGGGATTTCTCCTTAGATTGGAGTTTGGAGGCAAGCCTAAACAATGTCATTTTATATTTTGTCCACCAGGAGGCAACCGAAGCACACCAAATGAATCCCTTCCACAAAGTTCACAGGGTCCTGTGCGTATGCAGAAACAAGTACTGTACGAATGTATGTATATATTTTCCAGATGGTTGTATCAGTGGAAAATGCTTAGGGCTCTTGCAGATTGAATGCCATTATAAGGTATGTGAACTGCTAGTGTACTCACTGAATTAAGGGGTAAAAAATATTTTAAAAATGACCCCAGTTACCACTCCCAATGCAGTGTGGTTGACTTAATGCTTTAAAGTCTAAAAGTGTTTACACTACAGCAGACTGGCTGTGCTTATTTATTAGGGTTCTACACTGCATTGGTCAAATCACTTTTAACAAAGAAGGTGAGTGGGCAATGGGATAAATTCAATTTGCATTTCTGTTGACTCTTTTCAAAAATTGCCTGGGCACTTTTCCTTAAAATAAGTTCCACGAAATGTAAGTAGAGGTAAAGGTAACCCCTGCTCGAAAGCCAGTCGTATACAGCTCTAGGATTCAGTGCTCATCTCTGTTTATAGCCAATGAGCCAGTGCTGTCTTCTTCTGCAGACATTTTCCTGGTCATATGGCAGGCACGACTAGACACCAAACCACATGAAACACTGTTTACCTTCCTACCAAAGTGGTAACTATTTGTCTACTTGCAATTTCTTGCTTTGGAAATGCTAGGTTGGCAGGAGTTGGGACAAAGATAGAAGGTCACTCTGCCGTGCAGTACTTGGGTCTCGCGTTGCTGATCTGCCGACCTTCCAGTCATCAAGTTCAGCATCTTAACCACTAAGCCAAAGATAATTAAGTTAAACCAAAGATTAAGATAAGCAAGTATACATGATATCTGGCTGCATTGGTGCATTATATTTTTATTGGGCTTCAATACTCTGGAACCTATAAAATGCCATTTCCTTGCTTTAAGTATATGTGCCATGCTATACATCAGTGGTGGCGAACCTATGGCATGTGTGCCAGAGGTGGCACTTGGAGCTCTCTCTGTGGGCACCCGTGCACACCCCAGCACAGAGTTTGCCCCACCCCTTTGCCCAGCAGCCAATAGGAGTGTTTCCTTCCTTCCCTGTTGCTGTGTTGACACATTGCGATAAATAAGTTGGTTTTGGGTTCTCGGTCTCTAAAAGGTTCACCATCAATGCTATACATAGTTAAAGTTTTCAGACTGTTGATTTGGCGACGACTAGACTGACAATAGAAGGATGGCAAAAGTGCTCATTTGAGCAGTGCATAAAATGTGAATATCCTGATTTAACACATAAAACATTTCATAAGCAGGACATGCAAAGAAGTGCTAGATGATTTCTTAATTAGTACCTCTGTGGATGTAAGCTGGCTTTAGGGATGGCGGCGGCGGTGGTCTTTCAACTGTTGAAAAAAAGTCCTTAAATTCATTGGCTCTAAAAGCCCAGTGGTACAGAGCAGAGGAGAGGTGTGAATGTCATAGCCTTGCATTCTCAAGACAAAATGAGGTGTGTGTGTGTGTGTGTGTGTGTGTGTGTGTGTGTGTGTGTGTGTGTGTGAGTGAGTGAGTGAGTGAGTGAGTGAGTGAGAGAGAGAGAGAGAGAGAGAGAGGGCTCGTCTCATCACCAGTTCCCACCCACCCACCCTTACGAAGTCTCACAGAAAATCCTAAGCAATTTCATAGAAGTCTTGTGCTCTTTTTAAAAAAATAAAATAAAAAAGAAGGCGTACTGGCCTTGCAATGCTGAATGGCACTTTTCCTGGCTCTGATTCACCATGAGAGGGCAGAAGAAACACCAGTCTGCACAGGTTTGGCACAATTTCTACACAGAACAGCATCTTTCTTATACAAGACCCACTAGAAAAGATGGGTAAGGGACATGGAATCTGCCAATTTCCTGAGCACAAAAAAGAGCCATAGAAATCAGGGGTTTGGGGCAGAAAGAATACAAATTTCATTGGTGTGGGGAGCCAGAAAATCTCACTGCTGCAGGGGGAGTCCTGGCATAGCAAGACTTGGACAATCACAGGGAATAAGACAAGGGTGCCCAAACTACGGCCCATGGGCTGGATCCGGCCCTCAATGCCAATTCATCTGGCCTGCAAAGCCCTCATAACTCCCAGAAGTGGAAGTAAAATGCACCCATACGTGTTACTGGTCCACAGCCCGAAAAGTTTGTGCATCCCAGGAATAAGAACTTTTGTGAATACTCATGTCCCTTGGACAGCATTCAGAAAGCGTGCTTTGGGGGGACCACAATGTATGTGAGCGGGGAGCCTGGTGGGTTTTGGGAACTGCAAACCCCAGGAACAGAGCAGGGAGTCTTCAGTAGCAGGAAGAAGATCTCCTGGAACAGGAATCAGGAGCAAGGCACAGATCTTCATCAGCAGAAACCAGGAACAAGGCAAAAAAGCCAGGAGCCAAAAAACTGCAGGTCTGCTGGCCTTCATTGTTGAGCCAGTCTCGGGGAGGAAGGGCTGGTTCTCATATAGCTAAGCCACATAGGGTCTCTAGGTGGAACTTAAGAAGGTTCAGAACCTTTCCCAGGGCTCTCAGGTGGGGGCTTAGCAGCCACTTCTAAGCCAAGGGCTTCAGTCCTGCAGGACTTAGAGGAGCAGCTGCAAATCCTGACAATGATCAGGCTGGGCCCTTTTGTGGACCTGTTTTGTGTCTGTAACTGTGGGTTAAGCCCAGATTTAGTTCCCACTAGAGTGAAAAGGTGAGCTCCCTAGTATTATCCTCATACAAGATTGCCATGGTTTCCTCTAAGGCTACTGCTAAATACTCTCCAGCTGGTGACATCCAAAGATATGTATGTGTTTGGGAGGGACATTTGTCCTTCATTACACAGGTCTGCAACCAAAAAACTGCATAGGATTTTTAAAACTATTTCTTATAGTTTTTTACTTAGTGAAACAAAGAAAAATACTTTAAAAATTCCATCTCGTCAAGTTTTCTTGCAAAACTCATGTCTTTAGTTTAATTTAGCATGAAGTTTGCCTTTAACCCAAAATCTGATATCCTATTCTTCATTCTAAAAACTATCCAAAAGTTATTTCTTATTTTTATTTAATATTTATTAGAGCTAAAATCAAGAATAATACAAAGAGAAAATAAGAGGAAATGGGGAGGGGGGGTTGTAGTCAGTGGTGGGCATCAGCAGGTGTGCACAAGTTCGCGAGAACCTGTAGCAGAAATTCTGGCTGCCCGTGCCCATCCAAGTTTTGAAATAAAGTAGTCCTAATTCAGGTGCAATGCAGGACTTTCCCCCTGGCCATGCCCACCACACCACACCCACAGTGTGGTAGTAAAAAAAAGTTGAGCCCACCACTGGGCGTAGTGTAGGTTTAGCGGTGTGAGAAAGCTCAGATGATCATGTCCCAACAGGTTTATTTTATTTGTAGTGAAATATCCAGGAAATCTTACTGGCTGGGTTGAGCATGTTTCGACATATTCTCTGGGGTATTATAAATGAGTATAAACACGCCTACTGTCAGATTTGATCATGTTTCAACATGCTGCCCTTTAGGAAAGGAGTGAAAACCTGGCTGGCAGGTTTGGTTTGGGGAGTGGATGGTTCAATTTCCCCAGCCAATTGGTTGGTTTGACCCCAGTATGCCTAAGTTACAACTCCTAGCTTTTAATATTAAGTTTTTAAGTTTTTAACAAATATTTAATCTTTTAAATGGTTTCATAATTGTTGTACATCGCCCTGAATCCCTTCTGGGAGTAGGGTGATAAACAAATATAAATAAATAAATAATAAATGCTAAATAAGTTCAGGATCTTGGTTACTGTATGAACCAAACTCAGTTTACATTCTGCATTCAAACGTGACTGTGCTCGTTTTTAGTTCTGTATTATGGCTCCAAGAGGTTGTGTTATTTCTCCGGACAACTTTTGTTTTATTTATTAAAAGTCAACAAAGAAACATAAGTGATTTTGTGAAGAAAGTGTATTTTGCTTACTTCAAGTTGAAACTTGGGGATCAAGAGTAAGCATGGGCTCCTCATAAGGTGTGTAGAAGGTGTGAAGAAGATCTTCATTTGTGGTTTAAAGGTAAGAAAACCTCATTCCATTTTGGCATTCCTATGATGTGGTGTGAACACCAAAACCACACTACCAACTGCTATTTCTGTTTGGTAGATGTGAAAGACTTTAATATAAAAAATAAAAAGAAGATATCTTACCCAAACCTTAATTCAGCTATCATCGAGTGTGTCATAGCTCTGAAATACCAGTTCCACACCCACCTTCCAGTATGGATAATATCCTGAGCAATTCAGAGGATGGAGACACATTGCCTTCCCAGGACAAATCTAGCTCAGATTTTGCTGTTGATGAGATACCTCAACTTTTTTCTCAGAGCAAGCTAGTTAGAGATTTAGGCCTTTCCAAAGATTCAGCTGAATTGCTGAAGTCAAGACTATAAAAAACCTGATGTCACCTGGAACATCATTTTAATGGTACAGGCACAGAGAGAAAGAATTCACTCAGTTTTTCTCCAAAAATGGAAATCTCGTTTATTGTAATGATGTTCAAGGGCTAATGAAGTGCTTTGAAATAGAATGTGATTCATCTGAGTAGCACCTATTCATTGATTCATCTAAAACAAGCCTCAAAGCAGCCTTGTTGCATAATGGAAATACATTTGCATCACTTCCTATAGGACACAGTGCATTTGGATGAAAACTATAATGATTTAACTGTGATTCTTGACAAAATCAAATATCAAGGACATAGCTGGATGGTTTGTGGACACTTTAAAATACTAACCATGTTGTTAGGCCAGCAGGCAGGTTATACAAAATATCCCTGCTACCTATGTTTGTGGAACAGTCGAGCCAGAGACCTCCATTGGACAAAAACTGGCTGGCCACTTTGAGATCCCTTAATCCCCGGTGAAGAAAACATCATTAATATGACCTTGGTTCCAACAGAAAAGGTTTCATTGGCACTCTTCATATTAAATTAGGGGTTATGAAGCAGTTTGTTAAATCACTGTCAAAAGATGGGGAATGTTTCAGATATCTGTGTTCCAAGTTCCCAAAACTGTCTGAAGCCAAGTTGAAAGACAGAGTTTTTACTGGCCCTGACATACGAAGACTGTTATCCGATCCCCTCTTTTTAGAAACAATGGGAGAAAAAGAAAAGGAAGCGTGGGACTCTTTCAAAGACACACTTCACAAGTTTTTAGGGAATACTAAAGACCCTCACTACAAAACCATTGTACAACTCATGTTGAATGTATATAAAGTTCAAGGATGCAAGATGAGCTTAAAAGTTCATTTCTTACACTCCCATGTTGACTATTTTCCTGAAAACTTGGGAGCCTACAGTGAAGATCAGGGTGAAAGGTTTCACCAGGGTGCCCGTGATATTGAGAGACACTACCAAGGAAGACGGAACATCAGTATGCTAGCTGACTACTGTTGGATGATCAAATAGGAAACAGAAAATGGAAAGCGAAAGCATGATTGGAGGAGCATAAAAGAGAAGAACAGGTTTCACAGACAAAAAGAGTGAACACGGAATGTTAAGTATATATTATGAAGAAATTGTTTTTTTATTATAGGAAATAATATGTTTAGTTCATTGTAATAAAATAGTGATTTTCTCATTACTCTTATGCTTTTTTAAATGCAAAACCCTCATATTTTGTGAAAAAACTGTACATGATGCGGGGAAATTGAGGTAATTTTTTGATTCAGCACACTAGAAAACATAAAACTTATCAAAAATATCCTATGCAGCTGATTTTTTGTTTTTGCAGACCTTATCTGTAAATAATATAATAATTGCTAATACAATAATACCCTGGTTAATGTGTGCACTGCATAACGTTAAAACCGGATAACATCAGGAAATTTGAAGAAAACTTTTGCACCACACAACGTTCAGCCTCTCTTCAGAAACACCCCCACACACACCACCTGGATTGCCTGCCTGTCTGGAAATGGCAGGAGGCATCAGAGTGTCTGTTGCCCTTCCCAAACAGGCAGGCAGATCAATCCCTGGTTCCCTTTCCTCTTAAGAAAGGAAACCAGGCACTTTTTTAAATGTTGTGCAATAAATGTATCACACAATGTTAAAAACTGCATAACATTAAGACTTGTGGAACCAAGTTTTAACGTTATCCAGGGTATTACTGTATAGCAATATCACTCCCTCGCTCTTTTAGCTGATGGGTAATTTTTGTAGTACGTTTAATTGGGTTCTTATTGGTTTTAAGTTTTAGACTGTTGTTGATTTTAACTTTGTGAGCCACCCAGAGTCATTTCAAGTTGCATGGCTATATAAATTGGACAAAACAAACAAACAAACAAATAAATACAGGGAGCTCCCCATCCATTTTTCTTGCCTATGTGTAATCAGCTCTAGAGCAGTGTTTCCCAACCTTTGGTTTTTGAACTTCAATTCCCAGAAGCCTAAGTCAATTCCCCAAAGCACTGATCAGCCAATACACTGACTTAGACTTCTGGGACTTGAAGTCCCCCTATGGGGCATGAGCCCCACGTTGGGAAACATTGCTGGATATTTACACCAGCTATTGTAAGGAGTGCAGAGTGTGAGTGGTAGGAGTCAAATGAAACACACAGATGTAGAATGAGATGTAATTTTAAAGCATCACTTCACTCTTATTCTTTGATGCCTGCTTATTCAACCCACAGCAAAAGAAAGGATAGCCTCAGACCCTGCTCACAATGCAATACCATAAGACTCTGTAAAATGGCTCTTCTTGTTGCTGGTTTTCATAGGAAATGGGATGAACATGAAGTACCGAAAGTGCGGACTTTGACTATCACATTGTTAATAGCAATGGCTAAGACTGCCCGAGACTGTCTTGTGAATGCCTTGACCTGAACACCACTTTATGTACTATCCAATATCTGTTTCCCTCTTAACCGTCATTGTTTAAAATCCAAACATACAGAGAGGCTCTCATGCATACATCATGTGTATCCTGAAACTCTGGTTAAATTTGTGTTAGTGAAGAATGAAACCCCTGCCCAACCCACTCTGTACTCCACTGCCCCCTCCGTAAAATGCATGTCACAACATGCATGACTCAGCACACATCAATCTGGCTTAGGTTCAGGAGCAAATCAGCATAAAACAGAAATAAAATTATATATATCCTTTCTGAATAGGGATGCCAAGTCTTTCTCTACCCATTATAGCTCTGAGGAGTGACTGTTGGAAAGGCATAAATAAATCTGATTGCTTTGGAAAGGGCCGCTTTTCAGGTGACCCGTCCATATGTTGTCCCCCCCCCAAAAAAAAAGTGGTATCCTTACAGCTCGACCAAAAAGGTACAGTTTGGTCATGGACTGGGGTGCTGGGAAATCAATCATCCAGACTGTTCTATAAATGGTTCAAAATGTAACCCATTTCCTCGTGTGATCACACCCTCCATCTAAGTGTCCTGGGCATTCTAATGTCCAGTAGTGATTCTGGACTTTGCTTTAGGAGAGTGGTGGCCAACCTATGGCATGTGTACCAGAGGTAGCACTCAGAGTCCTCTCTGTGGGCACCTGTGCAGTTGCCCCAGCACAGAGTTTGTCCCACCCTTCTGCCCAGCAGCCCAATGGGAGCACTTCCTCCTTCCCCCAGCACAGAGTTTACCCTGCTCCTCTTCCCAGCAGCCCAAATGGGAGTGGTTCCTCCCTCCTCTGTTGCTGTGTTGGCATTTTGTGATAAATAAGTGGGTTTGGGGTTGCAGTTTGGGCACTCAGTCTCTAAAAGGTTCGCAATCACTGCTTTAGGAGTTCAGTCTCACTCATCCTCCTTTCAGTTTCCCCTTCCCTCAATTCGAACCACTGACTATCTTTTTAACCCTACAATTGATGAATAGGATACAGTGGGAACTCTGCTGTATCACTTTTGGCATAAAGAGTGGCTCCTTGTTCCACAGCATAGTCTGGAATTCCACCAAAAAAAAAAAAAAAAATTGGTCTGTTTGTTGCACATTGGCCTGAAAAACACTGTGTGTGTGTGTCTGGTTTGTGCACCTGAAAGCAAATGTTACAATCCTTTTCTTAGTTTCCAAGGTGTCACAAATTTCTCTCTTGTTTTTTGCTACAGCAAAGTTACCCATCTGGAAACAGGAACCCTGTAATTTAATTTGAGAATCTAGGTCTTCTGAGACCTAGATCTTAAATCTTTAGTGATAATAGGTAATTTCTTGCAAGCAGTTAATAACTTTCTTTCCACTCCCTTGAAGGGTTCTTGCTGCAATTGTTACACGGAGAGTTCACAACAATACACTTATCTTCATGTCATAGATATCGGTTTTCCAACCCTAAACTCACTGGCTGGATTTATTAATGATTCTACTCCCCCACCCCATGCCATGTTTCTGCTTTCATATGTTCTCAGAAACACATGTTTATAATCACTTAAAATGTACAAGCAACTCCAAAAGGCTGTATTATCTCTGAAATCAAGTTGACCCAGGAGGATTGGTTTCCAAGAGAATTTGGTCAGGATTAGGAAACGGAATTTGCTAAAGCTCCAGAGCTTCATTTGCCATTGTTTCCTGAGTTTTCTCCAAAATCCTTACCCATTTTTTTTTTGTGTCTTGGATCCCTGGAATGGGAAGATCGTGGGAGTGCGGTCAACACCACAGCAAGAAGAGAAAGGAGAGAGAAAAGTCAGTTGGATCCTAGGCTCACTCAACTTGCAGAGTGGGTGGGAGGACAATTGTGGTTGTTCAAAGGAAAGGAAGAGAAGTTGGAGGTATGCTTTTCATACAGTGAGTTCTAGTCATGGGAAGCTTTCAAAGAGATCACCTTGCTAGTCTGCACAAGGGTATCCAGACCAAAGCAAAACAAAAGCGAACTCCAAGATGTGATGGAACCTTAAAGATGGTTACATTTCAACGTGAGTTTTCATGGATTAAGTCCACCTCATCAGACACTTAGGAAGGGGACATGATCCATAAAACTTCACACGGATGTATAACAGATTTTAATAGCAATAGCAATTATACTTACATATCGCCCCATAGTACTTAGTATAGTCTCAAGGTAATTATCATTTTGCCCCAAACATGCTGGGTACTCATTTTACTGACCTCAGAAGGCTTGAAGGATGAGTCAACCTTGAGCCCTGTCAGGATCAAACTCACAACACCAGCAGTTTGGGCTGCAGTGCAGCAGTTTAAACATTGCACCACCAGAGCTCTAGGTTTTTAAAGTGCCATTACATTTTAGTTACAGGAAGATTACACATCTCTGTCATGGAATTCTAGTGCCTGGACAGTGGAGGCCCTAATGAACATAATTTACCGAGGGCAAGGATGGGTAACTTATGCCCCCTCTGGATATTGCTTGATTTAAGCTTCCAGCATACTCCAGTAACATGGAATCTGCTCTTTTCACAACACCAGAAAACTGATATTTTTCATAAAAACTATTTGCTGTAATCTAAGGATTTCCTGATGAATCATTATTAGTCAGATCTTATTAGCTTGACTTTTACATTAGAATGTTTTTGCCTGAATGAACATCACTTTACACCTAATTAATGCTGAAGCTCATGGTGTAGCCCACTTCTTTAGTCTACAGATAACCATTTGGGAGCGTTTAGCAGTTTGTTTGTGACTTAATTACCTAAAATAATTTGTATTATTCACTTTTATGTTTCACTCTCCACCTCTGGATAATTTATGAACAAGTTAGCTTCTGTCCCAAATGAAACTCATGAATGTAATTTCATTGAAGAAACTAATACAGTACAGACATTTCCAGGAGAATAGCTGTCGAGTGCAACTAATAACTGCATACTGTCAAGTCAATTTCAACTTATAGTAACCCTTTCCAGGGTTTCCTAGGTAGAGAAACACAGAAGTGATTTCCCATTTCCTTCTTCTGGGAGTGCCCTGGGACTGTGCAAAACTTGCCCATGACTACACAGACTGGCTCTTTTCATGGGGACACATTGGGGGAACTCAACTCTCAATACCTAAATCAATGAGCTATCTAGCAGGCATGCTGCAACTACACAGTGGAAAAAAATGCAAATGGGTTAATTGTGAAGTCACACCCAGGAAATAGGGTTAATTTAATTTGCTTCAGTCAAACACAAGAGCCACTAGAGAAAAGGGATGAAGAGAGCCTTATTTGCAGCTCTCCAGTTAGCACAAAGCCAACTGGATTCCTGGGTACTGTACGACAAAATGAGTTCCCGTCTCTGTCCTAGCTCCTGCCAACCTAGCTGTTCAAAAGCAAGAAATTGCAAGTACTGTAGATAAAAAGGGACCACTTTGGTGGGAAGGTATGTCAGGGCAGGATTTGTACCCTGGTTTTAGCTTCATCCAAGATGGAGGTTCCCATGCATGGAGAACCTTTAGCACATACCAGAGGGATTGGAATGTGTAAGCATGCTGGCCTTGTGGGTTGGAACAGATGGATCCTAATGTGTAATGGACATATTTATTTATTTATTTATTAGTCACATTTGTATTGCCGCCCACTGTGTGGTCATTGGCTGGATTCCTTTAGGTGAATGGCAAGGGGGCGGACTGTGTGTGAAGAGATAAAACCCAGATGGTGGGCCAAGACACTATCTTAATCCAATGCTCTAAACTAAGGGTGAACTGCAAACATGTACTGTAGTTGCTTAAGCCTGAAGAGAGGCCCTTGGGCTTCCTCAATTAGAAAAGCTTTCTTTATTTTGATGTACTTTCTGAACTTTTGATAACTTTATTCTGTAACTTACTCTGATTACAATATACTTTTAAATACAGGTACCTGAAGATGCTTGGAGTGTTTACTTGGTTATTCGCTACCTTATCTACACTAATCTAGAATCCTGGGTTGCTTAGCTGGAGGGTGGTAGCTGAGAAGCAGGAAGCAACCAGTGGTGGACAAGAAGACCTACTTGTGAGTAAACTCATTTCTTGACAAGGTAAACAGCACTACATGCACTAGGTCTGCCTGCCACATGTCCACGGAAACGTCTGCAGATGCAGATAGCACAGGCTCTTCAGCTATGAAACAGAGATGAGCATTGAACCCTAGAGTTGGCTATGACTGCCTTTTGAGAAAGGGTGACCTTTACCTAGTTAGCACAAAACTATCTTACAGCTTCCTCCTTTCTTTCTCTCCACCAATTCTTTGCAAAAGACAGACAGGCAGGCAGACAGATAAATAAGCCTCATGTGGGAGGAAGGGGAAGATTCAGCACCCAGTTTTCCTACTGCCTTGTATCTCCCACTGCTGTTATAACCAGCTGGAATGGCTTTAAACATAAGTCCACCAACCTCTCCACATTGGCCCAGGTGACCATACCACCTGAACTAAGGCAAATGCATTCAATTCCAAAAGAAAAGCTTTACTGGCAGAGAGGAAGAAAACCACAGATTGAGGTGTAAAGCTCCAGGCTGATTCACATTGACTTTTACATCATGTAGTCAGTTGAAAATAATTCGAATCAGACCATCCCAGGCCAGGGGCAATTTGTACATTGTCAGTGTAGTTGCAACCCATAATCTAATGCAACAAAAATTCCAAAGAGTCTTGTGGTGCTTTAAGGATCTGGTTTTGATGAAGAAGACTGCAGTCCATGAAAGCTTATGCCAAACAAAACTCGTTAATTCTCCATCAAAACTCACATAAGTGCTACTTGGGCCTTCAGCTTCAGTTCTTTTTTTAAAAAAATTCTTATAATATGGTTGCTAAATTTTAAACTATATTTTCAATGTTTTTTATCTCATTGTTTTGTACAATCTGTGCTGTGATTTTTATATGTGTAAGCTGCTCGGAGTCGCCTAGGTGAGAGGGCGGCAGCATAAATGTGACTAAATAAATAAATAATAAAACAAATGAGATCAATCGGCAGTGGAGTCAGGACAGAGAGAAAATAAAAGTGAGGTTAATATCTATGTGGGGCCACTGGGTGAAGTCATTTGGAGATCTGGAGTTCACTTTCATCAGCTCTATCTCTACCTCAACAGTGGAGGCAGTTCAAGTCCTGAAGCAATATCTGGAAGTGACTAAGCTTTGGATGAGGGAGAAGAAGCTGAAATTAAATCCTGACAAGATGGAGGTCTTGTTGGTTATGGTTACTGCCTCTCCTGACCAGTTGTGTAGATACTTCCCTAAGCTAGATGGCACCATCCTGGAACTGCAGAATGAACTCACCAAAAGATGCCTTCATTTTGGCAGTTTCATGCCTGGCCTTGACAATGGATGGAGATGATGATGGAGGAGGAGGAGGAGGAGGAGGAGGAGGAGGAGGAGGAGGAGGAGGAGAAGAAGAAGAAGAAGAAGAAGAAGAAGAAAGGTTTGACATTTGGGCCGGAATGATTGTCCTATCAAGATTCATGTTTTTAGAAAATTACTGAAAACCTTCATTTGCAGATACACTAGTACCCCGGATAACGTTATGACTTGGTTCCACAAGTCATGTCGTTATCCGGTTTTTAGCGTTGTCCAATACATTGATCGAACAACGCTAAAAAAAAGCCCTGACGTCAGGGCACGGTTTGTACCTGAAGTCAAACTGACCCTAGGATAGCGATTGCTAGCCTAGGGTCAGCTTGACTTCGGGGGCAAACCTCTTCTCGCCACCCGACACGAGCCTTAGCAAGGGCTAAGGCTCGTGTGCACCGCACTGGCTCCTTACCGCTTGGTGAGGGGGTGGCGGCGGTGGCGACTATGGGGCTTTCCCCTCTGGCTGGATACCTGGGAGCCCCACGGAGAGGAGGAGGAGGCAGTGAGGAAACTTCCCGCGGCTGCCAAGGAAAGAAGAAAGGCAGGGATTTGGGGCAGGCATGGGGGGGGGGGGAAAGAATGGTGTCTGCCCTCCTCGTCTGCTGGACTCCCACCTCCTCCAAGAATCAGTTCTCTTCAGGACACATTGGGCCCGAAGGTGGCCCAGCAGGACAAGTTGGGCAGGAGGTGGTGCCGGGTGTGTGTGTGCCTGCTTGCCTGACCTGCCCTTCCGCAAACCCATTGCCGCCCAAAGGACCGGGGGGGGGGGGCTCCCAAAGAGCCACAACCGGCTGACAGCCGGCATGGCCGCCTCGTCCCCGGCACCACCTCAGCTCCCCTTTCCCAGCAACCGCGAGGCCGGGCTCCCTCTGCCTCTCCTCACCGGGATCTCACCCGCCTCGTAGCGAGCCGCTATGAGGCCGGAAAGACCCCGCGGAGAGGCGCCTCTCCTCACCGGGATCTCACCGGCCTCGTAGCGAGCCGCTACGAGGCCGGGGAGACCCCGCATATCAGATGGGGGTTGGGGAGGGTACGGGGAAGATCTCCGTACCCTCCCCAAACCCCGTTTGACATGCGCGCGCCTGCACGGTGTTTGGAAAGGGTAAGGGGGATCTCCCCCCGTACCCTTTCCAAACATCGGGCCAGCGGGTACACGCATGTCAGACGGGCTTTGGGGAGAGTACGGGGAAGATCTCCATACCCTCCCCAAACCCCGTTTGACACACGCGCGCCTGCACGGTGTTTGGAAAGGGTACGGGCGGGCGCTGGGGGGGGGTTGGATTGGGTAGATGTTCTACCCAATCCAAACCCCCCCCCCATTGTACCGGATAATGCTAAAAATCGCGCTATTCGATACAAGATTTTTCCGAAAATCTTGTAATGTTACGCGGTTTTAGCGCTATATGGTACAATCGTTATCCGGGGTATTACTGTATAGTAAAACCTCAGCTAATGCTAAAACTTGGTTCCACAAGTCTTAGTGTTATCTGATTTTTAATGTAAAACTCCTATGGGAGGCATCGGATAACATTAAAACTCCATAGAGATACATTGTAGCTGGCACAGGCTTTAGCTAACGTTATCCAATGCATCCCATAGGATTTTAACGTTATGCGATGCAATTTCTGCCCCCCATTGCTTAACGTTATGCAATTTTAGTGTTATCTGATGCAAACGTTATCTGAGGTATTGTTGTACATTTTCCAGTATCATGGAGGAGAAAATGCCTCCTGACTTTTGTCTCTATAGTCAAATGGAATCTGCAAACTCAGAGGTATTTTGTCTTTAAATACCAATTAACGAGTGTTTGTAAGATGGGGTTTTTCCCATTGACCTTGCAGGGTTCCTGGAGGTATCAGCCAGTGTTCTTACAAGCAACAAGACAGTCTGGGGGCTTGATCCAGCATGACTGATTTTATGTTTTTACACTCTAATGCAGGGGTTCCCAACCTTTTCAGGCTAGGGGCTGGGTCACAATCTCTCAGTCAGCTACAAGGGCCAGATGGCCATTTTGCCCTGTCTGCACGATTTGTTGTTCAATCGCAGTCGATTCTGACCTTTTGCGACCCTATGGACCATTGTCTGCCAAGCACCTCTGTCCTCCAAGATCTTCCTCAGCCCAACCAGCTCTGTGCCCACTGTATCTACAATACCATCTAGCCATCTCATTTTTGGTCAACCCCTTTTTCTTTTGCCCTCCACCTTTCCCAGCATCAAAGCTTTCTCAAGTGAATCTTCTTTTCTCATTTGATGTCCAAAGTACTTTAACTTCATCTTTACTATTTGACCTTCTAATGAGCAGTCAGGGTTGATTTCTTTTAGGATCATCTTATTTGTTCTCCTCACTGTCCAGGGCACTCTCAAAATTCTCCTCCAACATTTCAAAGGCATCTATTCTTCTGTGCTCAGCTTTCCTAATGGTCCAGCTCTCACAACCATACATTACCACCGGGAATACCATTGCTTTGACTATACAAATTTTTGTTTGCAAGGTGATGTCTCCGCTTTTAACTATGTTTCCCAGGTTTCTCATAGCTTGTCTCACAAGCATCAGTCGTCTTTTTATTTCATGGCTGCAATCACCATCTGCAGTGATCTGTGATCCTAAAAAAGTAAAGTCTGTCATTACTTCTACTTCTTCCCCATCTATTTTCCAGGGACTGATAGGGCCTGTTGCCATTACAGTTGTACCTCGCTTAAAGAGCATAATGTGTTCCACAGGATTGCTCTTTAAGTAAGTTTGCTCTTTAAGTGGAACACCATTGTAAGTGATCAATTGTGAGTTTTGATGGCGGAGACTGTGAACTCCGATTTATTTGTTAAGTGAGATTTTGTTTGGTTTTATTTGTTAAGCGAAGTGAACATTCAGAAAAAAATCTGCTCTTTAAGCGAGACACTCTTTATGCGAGATTTGACTGTATTTTGGTTTTCCTGATGTTGAGTCTCAAGCCAGCTTTTGTACTCACTTCTTTCAACCTAAGCAGAAGCTTCTTTAGGTCTTCCTCACTTTCTGCCATTAGGGTAGTATCATCTGCGTAACTCTAGTTGTTGATGTTTCTCCCAGCATTTTTGATCCCAACTTGTGATTTGTCCAACCCTGCATTGCACATTATGTGCTCTGTGTATAAGTTGAATAAGCAGCCTTGTCTGACTCCTTTTCCTATTCCAAATCACTCTATCATTCCATATTCTGTCCTAACTGTTGCTTCTTGACTCTTGTACAGATTGCATGATGAAGGTGGCTATTTTGTCCCAACAGCTTCAAAGGGGCACCCATTTTGTTTCTCAAATGCCCTTGGAAGGATTGGGGGGACACATGAAATGCTTCCGTGGGCCAGTTCTGGCTCACAGGCATAGTTTGGGAACCCCTGATCTAATGATTTCAAGGAGGTCATATATGGAACAAGAAACCATACATTGAAAGGAAAACTGTGTTGCCAGAGTTTTGGTGTTTTGTTTCTTATGCAAAGATGAGGCACCAATTATCGTGAGAAAAGCACATCGTCGCAAGGGAGAGAATCCTGCTGCTCATCTACAGCCTTGAGTTTCATTATTCTTTTGTTGCCTTTTTGGTTTCCTGATGATGTCTTTACATGGGATGACTCCAAAGGAAAGGGATTAGCAAAGCATGTGGCTCACAAAGCATCTAAAATTATCTTCCCTCTTGATTCCACGGGTTCCTTGCCAATTCGGCCAGTTAAGCCTATGAGCGTAATCTAGCTCAAATCTTAGGGATTTCAGAGTGTTTAAACATTAAAATTAATGGGATTCCGGCTTACTTAGCTTAAATTGGATTCATGCCCAATTTGGAAAAACTGAGAAAGTGAGCAAATTATTTTATATCAAGAACAGAAACTTTCCCATACTATTTAAATATATATGTTACTCTTTTTTAAAAAATCCACCTGCCTTGTAAAATGTAAGCACTAGAGGAGGCATGTCAGGCCTGAGATATCCTCAGAATATTTAATGCAGTCTTTACGTGAATTTTCCAAATTATTCTTCCTAAAATGTTTTATCCAAGATAGCAGGTGGAGGTATTAGAAAGAACAAAACATAACATAACTTGCCCTAAACCGACATGTGGAAGACGTTCCATTGGGGTCAGTTTTTCTTCCTTTGCATTTATCTCCATGAAAGCCTCAACCTTGGTTGCATTCCTTGGTGTTGGGACTGCCAGTTTATCAAATGTGACAGTGATTAAAAGGGCTGGAGCAAAATGTCTGCTTGTGTTGTACAATGGTTTTGGCCTGGATTCGTTCTTCATTCTTTCTGCCTGTCTTCTAAGGAAGCAGGGATTAGCCTCTGGAGCTGTGCTATTTTGATGTCAATATTAAGTGATTTGTTCCAAGCAACCCATCAGACTGCTTGTACTTCTAGACACTGTCTACACTTTTCCTCCCTCCCATTTATTTAAACTTTCCTCTTCAAACAGAAGGGAGTTACAGAAACAACTCCAATTTTAATAAAATGAACTCCTAATGTGTTATTTCAGAGCCTAATAAATTATAAAACATTACACGCGAGTACTTCTATTGCTCACCTATTATAAGGTGTTTCATTTGTGATCCAATTAGGATGATGCAGTTCCATTTCACTTAACAGGCCTGTAGACTGGATCCAAATTTTGTGCAGGATGCTGTCAAATGTGAAAAAGAATTCATTCTTGGTAATATATATATATATACACACACGATTTTTCAAAAGTGTTCTCAGTGCTTAAATAACAGGAATTTTGATTTGTAGCATGTCTCAAAGGGAAAAATGTATTTATGGGCGCAGGGACAGACTCGCTGTGGATAGGCTCCAATTCTGAACATACTTTGGGGGAGAAAGCAGGTTTGCCTTTTTCCAGTGGTACTTATTACTAGCAAAATATGCTGAGGAAACTCAACTTAACCCTAGTCTTTGCTTTACTAGAAAAATGGGAGAGAGATTTAGCATGAGATTTAAAACTCTCTGAGTGCTGCACACACAGATTGCCTAATATAAATTGGTGCTAATTTGGATTAAATGAATGTTTTGAGGTTAGTGTCTGAACTGGTCTGTTACAGAGTGGATGCTGCAGAGCGATGGGTTAACTGGAAAGTCAACTTCAGCCATGTATCCAACAAGCAGACCCCCTCCATTTTGTTGAGCATTCTAGTGCAACCCTGACATGCAGTAACCAGAAAGACAGGAAAGACTAGCCTGACCTAAAGGAAGTTGTTTTGCATTGTTTGCCTGTAATTACAGTTAGAAAGGTTCTTTCCTGTCTCAGAGATCACCTGACCCTATTTGCATGTCTTAAGGTCTCTCCTCTAACCTTCTCTCTCGCTTGCTCTTCTGCCTTGGAAGAAGAAAGATGTCTTTTTGAGCTCCTCCATCTTCCAGGCCACATGGCTAGAAAAAAGACATTACTTCTTTCAAATGCAACTTTATCAAGATTCATGAGCACATATATCTTTTGACCTCATTTTGTGAGTAAATGATATTTTTCTTTCCCTCAAATATGAAGTTCAAGTATGTTTATTAGCTGATCTAAAAAGAGGTGAACTAGGATGTCACAGGTTTGCACCAGTTCGCCAGAACCAGTAGCAGCTTTTGGGGGGGGGAACCACCTTCGGGGCTTACCTTTTCACTGGTTCCCCCACTGCGCATATGCGCCAAGTACTTGGTGTGCATGCATGCCTACAGTGCTTGGCGCATATGCACGGCCTCCTTGCTGTCCTCCCAAGTGGGGAGGAGGAAGAGAAGCTGCTAGCCTGAAGCTCCCTATAGCCTGCTCCCCAGGGTAAGTGACTCACCTTTGGATGTGGTGTGTCTGTGTGTATTTTAATGTGTATTTAATACCTTTACCTATATTGACATACTACCACCGTTCCTAAAAAGGCCTGGCGGCCAGCAGGCCTGGCAGCTGGCAGGCCTGGCTTGGGGTTTTTAAGCAAAGTCTGGGACTATGCAGCTTGCCCAAGGCCACACATGTTTGCTGTTTTATCAGGAGGCATAGTGGGGAATCAATATCTCAACTTCTGGATCTGCAACCAGATACCTAAATTAGTGAGCAACCAGCACTGTAGCCACTTACAAAACACCACATGTGTAGTAAAATAGTAACTAAAATGCCAAAGTTTTAAGAATGTCCTTTATATTGTTTTTGTTATTTTTTTGTTATTTAAAAACATGTAGAAAATCAGTAAAGATTGGTAAGGTCTCATTCCTTTAAATATGCCCTGAAGAAGATATAAGTAAGAGACAATGTTCTCACTATACTTGTCTGCAGGGTTTTAGAACATCCTTGTACATTGAAGCAGGTTTTTTATTGTTATTCTACAGAAGAATACCTTTTGTTGTTGTTCAGTCGCACAGTCAATTCCGACCCTTAGGTTTACATAATATAACATTTGGGGACTAGCAGAAGTAGTAGAAAATCTAAACATCCAGACAGATGTAATGGCTATTGCTACATCTGGCCAGTTGTGTGTGCGTGTGGTTTGTTTTTATTTTATTGACATTTTGCTTCTTCCCCTAACCTCTGAATGGTTTCCATCTACATTTGAGGAACAGTTATAAAGGTCTTGAAAATGTGTCTTGCTTGTGACTTTTCATTCAACTCTGGATTTTGAGTCTCCTCATGAATCATATGCTTGTGGTTTTGATCTTATATATGTTCTTGATATAATAATATTTTCATTTTGAATCTTTAAATGCAGTTCTTGACCTGCTTGCTTTTACTGATTGTCGTGAACCCGATTGTCTTAACATCCATTTTTAGACTGTGTTCATTAATATCTTCTTAAGTCACTTACTTTTATGTCTATCATATTTTGGAACATTCATATGGAAGAACATACATATTTCAATGATGAAATGTTATCAATTAATAGTTAGAGATTGACTATATGTGAAATAATCACATTTCTTTTGTACAGTGCAGGACAACTAGTAAAATATTTCTATAACTATTTTAAACCATCAAAACAATATCTATAAATAAAAGTATAAGAACTATTAACCAGCTTCTATTCAACCCAATAGTTTTAAAATTTAAAAGGTACTTTCTGTGTATCTATTCTTTCTTCAAATAAAAGGAGTTGAAATAATGTGAAACATGTCAAACTACGTTATCAGTAGAGCTAACTGACATAACAGGGAAAGTATTCTAAGCATTCCAAGGGTTTAATTGGAATGTTTTCATAACTGGACATTTGTAATCTCCCTGGACTTCCAAGCAGATGTTTGTGACTTCAGCTCATTGCTTTTCAAAAGAAATCACCAGGTTTATTATAATATTTGTAATATGTTCCTTTTGATCCTGATATTTTGATATAACTCAGACATCTTCATTGTTTGCATGCTGTTTCTTTAACACAGATGACAGATGATGTCATTTTCTGACCCTGATCCAGAAGGCTGTACTTGAGCCATGTATATGTTAAGTAGTGCTTGAAACAACCACAGTGTTTTAGCATTTGCAGGATCTGAGTCGCAACTTGGTCTGCAAATTAAGAGAGAGGAGGTGGCTAGTGCAAGAAGGACTTCAGCAGGTGGTATGTGAGCCTTGGGAAAAATGGGTTGGAGGAAAGACAAAAAATAAAAATAAATATTTAACTCTATGCTAGCCTTGCCCTTGTACAAATGGGCAAAGAATGGCAAAAAAATTCCTTTCTGCTGAGAGTGGTGAGGAATTTTCCAGTACTTTTGCTAAGGATTCCTGTATTGGTGAGTACAATACTTTGTGCAAGGGACTGACCTTCATTTGTAAAGAATTATGCCATTCATGCAGTTAATGAATTGCACAATTGTCCGGAACTAGTTTGGCTGTTGGTTTGTTTAAAAAATTAAGGCATTGAATAGGTTGCTTGTATCTTTCAGAACGATCAGCCAGATTGCTTTGTGTGTGCATGCACTTTACTTCTTAGCGGGAAAGGTTGCACAGGTTACAGAGATCTAGAGGAGAGAAAGAAGAGCTTCTTGTCCCACTGAAGAGACTGAGGCAGAAACAGAAATGGCCGCCCCACCCTCCTTCTCCTTGTTAAGCTGTATTACATCCCAAGGCAAATTATTTTTGCACAGGGAGCTGCAAATCCCTCAAGCATGTCTCCCAGTAAAAATACAATATTTACCAGTTAAATGTTCTGCCTGTTGATGACTCTTAACATCTGCCTAAAGTGGTTGCCTCACCTTGCCTAATGGCAGAGGTGGCCCTACAGTCACAAGAGTCAAGGTACACTGTACCCAAAGCCACCAAGTTACTGTATTTTGGTATGCAAAACTGAGAAACTCCTACAGCAGGAGTTGTCCACTATAGGAGGAGTGGTCACTACAGCCCAGGGGCCAGATCCGGCCCCCAATGCCAATTCATCTGGCCCACAAAGCCCTCATCACTCCTGGAAGTGGAAGTAAAATGCGCCCATAGGTATGGGCGCATTTTACTTCCGCTTCCAGGAGTGATGAGGGCTTTGTGGGCTGGAAGAATTGGCATTTGGGGCCAGATCTGGCCCCTGTGCAGTAGTTTGGGCGCCCCTGGTCTACAGGCACAGCTCATTAAACCTGGCAACAAAACGCAGTACCAACACAATGGCTGAAATCCTATTACAATTTTCAAAACCCCTGTAGGCATCATTTGTTGCACAACAAGACGTTCCAAATCAGTATGTAACAGATAATGTCTACAGAGGTTCCTTAAGTTGGGGCAATTTGCTTCCAAACACTACGGCTTTTACCTAGCATTGCAATGGGATTCCAGCCATTAACTGACAACATGTGGTATTCTGTGATGAAATGCCAAAATCTGCTGTCAGGGTTGACCACTTCACTGTGCCTAATGGCAAGAGGGCTGCCTATCCTTCTACTTCACAAGGTTTTCTTAGCAACTTCCTGGGGAATTTTGAACTTTGCCTCTTGTGCTGATTGCTACACTTTTGAAACTTGCAGCTTTCATTATTTTTGATTGTTCCATTTTGATCCATTTTAAATTATTTTATTTTTATTTGTGGGGTTTTTCCTGTGCCAACAGTTCCTTGCCAGTACTTCTAAAATAGTAAGCTGTATCTGAATAGTTGGAACCAGCTGGCTTCTTATGTAGTGAGTCTAGCCAGATGGTGGATTGCACTAATGGGACATATTTGTAACAGTTCAGGCACTGAATTAATAATAGCTACTTTATCCCATGGGAATACAGCCTAATAGAGCGTCTCCTTAATGTATCTGGTCCCCATCACTTTGATTGCTTTGTGCCTGTGAGGTTTCTCTGTAGGGCTTAAAGGTGAAGTCTCAAGGATTTTTTTTTAAAGTTAACTTTTGGGATATTTATGAAGGGCTGGGAAAAACAGTTGTTTAAGAAAAAATATTTTACATAGTAAAGGTGTCCACTTTATGAATCCCTTAAAAAAATTAAAAACCAACCAAATCAAAAGTGTGAAGTCTGATTTTCATTGGAGGTTATTGGCAAACCTAGAGCATGTCTAGGCAGGGCATATCGCCTACCTTTTGGAGCTCTGGGGTAGGGGCTGCTTGCAGTTGTGGTGTTCATATGCTCTGGAGTGCCCCATCTTTTCCCCAGGTGCTACTTTTTGAACACCCATTAGGACAGGGGTGCCTAAATTTTTCAAGCTGTGGGCCGGTCATGTGGTTCAGTGGACTGGCCACATAGTTCAGTGAGCCAGTCACGTGGGGTCCTCCCACCGGAAGCGGAAGTATAACACATCTTGCAATCTGTTTTGCAACAGGATGAGATAGATTTTAAGCTGCCATTTTCTCTGCTTAAACCAGGGGTGCCCAAACTACAGCCCAGGGGCTGAATCCGGCCCCTGATGCCAATTCATGCAGCCCACGCCACCCTCGTCACTCCCAGAAGCAGAAGTAAAATGCACATGTACAGGTGCATTTTACTTCTGTTTCCGGAAGTGATAAAGGTGGTGTGGGCTGGAAGAATTGGCATCAGGGGCCGGATCCAGCCCCCAGTCTAGTTTGGACACCCCTGCATTAGGGGGTTCAGTTTTGGGGACAGGCATTCACTTTTAGCCTGTTCATAGTGAATGTGGTCACTGAGCATGGCTGAAAGTGGGTCCTGTAGCTGCCAGTTGGGCTGCTTTGGTATCTAATTTCCCATACCTATATGTGAATGCAAGGAGTATGGGATGCAAAACCAGAAGAATTGGACATCTTAGTTCAGGAGGGTAAAATATAACTTGACAGGGATAAATGAGACTTGGTAGGAAGACTTGCATGACTGGAACACAGCAATTGAAGGATATAAACTGTTCAAAAATAATAGAAAGGGATCTGGAATCACAGTACAGTACATATCAAAAAGAGCATCTAGCTTAATCTGGGGTTTTTTTTTGTTCAGTCGCACAGTCGATTCCGACGCTTTGTGACCCTATGGACCACTGTCCGCCAGACACTTCTGTCCTCCACCATCCTCCTCAACTCGCTCAGTTCTGTGCCCATTGCCTCTACAATACCATCTAACTAATCTGGGGAGGGCCCCCCCAAAAGAACATAGTACTTGAAATAGACTACCGACTGCCCAATCAAGGAGAAGATGGAGCTGAAATGTTTGAAAAACAAATCACAAGAATGTCAAAGATTCATGACATAGTAGTAATGGGAGATTTCAATTATCCTGATATCTGTTCGAAGACAGATTCTGCTAAATATGGTCCTTCCATAAAATGTCTAGTTTATGGGATGATGATTTTATCCTCCTAGTGGAGGAAGAAATTACAGGAATAGCTATCCTTGACTTGATTCTAACTAATAGAGACAATTTGGTAGAAGTTGTAGCAGCAAGAGGAACTCTGGGGAAAGTGGCCATGTTCTATTTGAGTCCTTTATTTCGAAGGAAACAAAAATGGAGTGTAGGCAACATATCAGTTTTAATAAAATCAATTTTAATAAACTCAGACAAATCATAATAAAGTCCCATGACAGTAGATCCGATTAGGAAAAGGAGCCCAAGTTGGGTGGGAGTTTCTAAACAATGGAAATTCGAATGGTGCAGCTTCAAACAATTTCAACAAGAAAGAAAAGGCCCCTTCCAACTCAGTTATTCTATAATTCTTTGCTTCGTGTGTAAAACTTCAGAATGGTGCAGTGGCTAATGAGCCACTTCAGCATATTAGAAATTAAACATTTTCCTGATCATCTCTGAATGACCAAGGGAAGTGAAATGACATAATTTTTTTCCACTTGGGAAATCATCACTGAAGTGATGCATCAATTCATTTAAATGAAACAAATTATATGTCTGTGTATTGTTGATCAAAACTGTGGTTTCACTCTGCAATATATTTTTGTTGCTCAGTTGCACAGTCAATTCCGACCCTTTGCGACCCCATGGACCATTGTCCTCCAGGCACCCCTGTCCTCCACCATCCTCCTCAGTCCACCCAGCTCTGTGCCCACTGCACCCACAATACCATCTAGCCATCTCATTTTTGGCCACCCCCTTCTTCTTTTGCCCTCCACCTTTCCCAGCATCAAGGCCTTCTCAAGTGAATCCTCTCTTCTCATTTGATGTCCAAAGTACTATACTTCATCTTCACTATCTGACCTTCTAGGGACCAGTCAGGGTTGATTTCTTCTAAGACCGACCTATTTGTTCTCCTTGCTGTCCAGGGGACTCTCAAAACTCTCCTCCAACACCACACCTAAAAGGCATCTATTCTTCTGTGCCCAGCTTTCCTAATGGTCCAGCTCTCACAACCATACATTGCCACCGGAAATATCATTGCTTTGACTATATGAATCTTTGTTTTCAAACATGTAAAAAAATTTGTTTTATTTAAACAAACTGATGCTTCTTCAGCAATGATCTCCAAAACCCTGGAAGCTCACTGACGATCAGGGGAAGTGTTCAATTAAGGTTCAAAGTATCAGTTCACATTTGGACAAGAGTGTGCCAAACAGCACATTGATCCTCTCCAATTGGATATTGATGCTTTTCTGGGTCAAACCCTGGCCATACCCCTAGCTGATTACCTATTAAATGAACTATGAAGGGTAGAACAATTGGTCTCTTTTTCCAGACTCTGAAGTCAAACTCCAATTTGTCTGGCATTTATTGGGGACTCACATATCAGCAGGGAAGATGCCTACCTATTTGCTCCTCTTCCTCTGTTTCCTTCCTTTAGTCTGTCTTTTCAACCTGCCTCTCTTCCTCTGGCCCTGGCAATGGAACCAGCCCTTCCCTTCCCAAGATCAAGCACAGCAGTGCCAAACAGCCTGTCTGTTTACAAACACTTGAAACAGAATGATGGTCAAATCCGGGTGTTATAACCATTTTACAGCTCTGCTGTGCTTGTGGAGTGAGTTGAAACCTCTCTGTTGCATCTCAATCTCCCTGAGAAAAACCTATTCTCTTTTGGGAATCAAATCACATATGAAGGGAATGCACTTCTTGCTATTGCAACATTTTCACTCCTGGCATGTGAGTCCATATTTGCACTTCAGTAATCCCCTTAACTTTTTCCATTAATAGCAATGGCTCAACTCTTTTTACTGTATACTACTCATTTAATTGAAAATCATATCATGTTTTCTGTTTCCTAGCTAGCATTAGTCTTGCTGCTGTCAACAAATTTGAAATTAATTATTTACTTGGCTAATTACATTGTGCCTTATCATATACTGATAAAAGAAATATTTTAGGATGTACTGTACCTGAGTCTCTGATTCTCGGACAGTCAATAGTCCCATAAATTTAAGCTTCTTAATTAGCAATGACCCATTTAAGCACTTAAATAATGGACAGCTTTACCCTCCATAACCAATAACCAAGGTTTAAGGAAGGAAAATCCTAACAAAACAGCTGGGCAGAAGGTGGTTTTTGCGAAGGCTTCCTCCTTAAATTCAGATTCACAAAAAGGCTTGCTTCCTGTCCACCTATAGATTTAGTGGTTTCCACCCAAATTTTGCGAGAAAGCCATACAATTTTTAATATATTTTATTTATTTATTTAAATTTATCACCCTCCTCCCCGAAGGGACCCAGGGCGATTCCCAACACAACAGCATAGACAACAATTTAAAACCAGTTCAGAAATTAAACGTTTTAAAAGAAGCTTAAAAACTTAGCATTAAAAAGTAGGCATTATAGCTAGGAGGCACTGGGTGTCAAACCATCCATCCAGCTGGGGAAATTGATCCTTCCATTCCCCAGAACTGACCTGCCAGCCAGGTTTTCAATCCTTTCCTGAAGGACAGCAGCTCCATTTGCAGGCGTAGTTCTATTGGGAGGAGGTTCCATAGGGCCGGAGCAGACACCGAGAAGGCCCTCCTTCTAGTGCCAGAGAGGTGCGCCTCTCTGGCCGATGGCACAACCAGAGAGCCTCTCTGGTCCGCTCTGGTGGGACAGACAGATGTCCTTGGGACGATGCGGTCTCTTAAGTATTTTGGGCAATCCCGGGGGACAACTGGGGGGGGGCATAAAAAGGAGGGTGGCTTAGAGGAATATTCTTTGCCCACCATTGTGGTGGATCATGTGCGAAACATACAGGAGTCCTCTAGCTCTGAATTTCCAATTGTCAAAAAAAAAAAAGGGGGGGGGAGAGAAAGCAGAACAAAGGCAGGAAAAATAAAGAAATGGACACAGACCTAGCTTGCTTGAACAGGCATTTCAAAAAATGTCAGGGGGAAAACATGTTAATTGGCATTGATCAGACTCAAGTGTAGGGAGGACCTCAGTGAGGCAGTAAACAATTCTAAGCCTTCCTCAGAAGTCAAATGATTGGTTCAAGCACAGAAATCAGGGGAAGGAACAACAGGGAGACCAAAGATCAGTAAATTAGAAGTTAACAAGAAATAATGTTGTAATCCGCGGATAGAAAGCAGAGCCATCCGCTAAGTCCATGCACAAACACACAGCCAAGCCCCACTGCAGTTTTAAAACAAACATAAACAGTCAATTTACTCACTCATTCCAAGGAGCAGGCAAAGCTGTTTTAATTTGCTGAAAGGTTCAAACTCACGATGGACGTGTTGTGTTTAAAGTTAATCAGTTTAATAAAAGCCAGGGGCCTGCTCTTCTGGATTCAGAACAAACTGGTGATATGAACTGACAAGAAACCAGCCCTTTTTTCATAAAGCACAAAAGAGTCCTCAGTTTAGGCCTGGGATGGAGTCACAGACTGGCTGGACAATCCTGAACCCCATAGAGATCTCCCTTGCATAACCTGCTTCTAAGCACCTACTGGGAATGACATCCTAGCAAAGCCAATACCTGTGAGAAGCTTTCTCCACTCCACTTTCCTAATGGATGGGAAGTTTCTTTAAGTATTCCCACGGCCTGTTCTCTGCAGAGCTTGGAAGAATTGAGTTGCAACTAGGGTGGTTACCTGTAACCTTGATGTGACTGTAGGTGTGTTTTGACTGGCTCAAAACAATGTGCTGAACTGGGGATGTTTTTTAAAATCCATGATTTCAGGTCACATATTGTTTGAAGTCCTGTTTAAAGGCTGTGATCTGCCTGGACAGTGGAGGTGGGCTGCAACAGATTAAGGGAAACTGTTCCCAGGTGAAGTGCAACATCTCCACTCCCTCCGTTAATCCTTGTAGAATTAGCTGGTTAGCGATGGTGGCAGAGGCCATAGATGCACCTTTAGTCAACTTGCAAGTGAAAGGAATCACCTACTACAGTGCTTTGTCATGGTCAATCACTGGTGTAGTAAACTAAACTTGCTGCAGTGCAAGAAATAACCTATAGAAGCAACCTGTATTTCAGTCAGTGTGGCAAGACTGTCAGTTAGCCTAGGTAGGGCAACAGTTCCTAACAAGTTTTATACATACAGCTGATATTACATGGTGTAAAGTTGGAATCAATTTAGGTAAAGGTCTCTCGTTTGAAAGCCAGTCATGTTCAACTCCAGGGAGAGGTGCAGATCTCCATTTACAGCCAAAGACCCAGTGCTGTCTGTACCTGCAGATGTTTCCATGGTTATGTGGCATGCATGACTAGACGTCAGAGCACACTAAACACTGTTACGTTTCCCGCTGAGGCGGTACCTATTTATCTCCTTGCAATTTCTTGCTTTTGAACTGCAAGGTTGGCAGGAGACAGACAAGAGAAGATCACTTCATCATGCAGCACTCAAATCTCAAACTGCTGACCTGCCGACCTTCCAACTGTCAAGTTCAGTGTCTTAACCACTAAGCCACCACGGTCCTTGGAACCAAATTACAGCAATCATAACAGGGCGTTTGAGATATTTAAGGAGTGATTTTACCAGTTCCACTTCATTTTCTTCCCATGGTTCATTTGCTTAGTATGGATTTGAACCTCACCAATGGGAAACATAGTTGGGGGGGGGGGGAGATGCAGGGTTTCATAATATACCAAGAACTCACTCTTTCAATCATACAAGTGCAAAAATTAAATTAAATCTGCATGAACTCTTGCCATCTTCTATTGATCTAGTTTCCACAGCTCATCTATCTGCAAGCATTTAGGAATAGTAGACCCTAAAGTGTTTCTTCTAATCATGTCTCACCATTGAATGTAGCATAAATGACAAATGTAGAAACAAAATACTTGTTATGAACATACATTCTTGGTAAGTGTCACTTTTGCTCCTGTCAAAGTAGGACTTGGGGATAAGAGAGCAACAAGGCGGCATATAAATCGAAATAATAATAATAATAATAATAATAATAATAATAATAATAATAATAATAATAATAATAATAATAATAATAATAATACCCAATGTTGAGGACCAAGAACCAGTGGTTTTTATAGAATGTTCTTCAACCTGGAGTTTTCCACTTGTGCTGCTCTACCCATCTAACAAACTGCATCTGGCATGGTCATTTAGATAAAGGGATTGTGCTAAAACACTACACTTGTACAGCAGGTTGGAGCCTGTTCATGTGGATTTACAGGGATTTGGGCTTCTGGGAATTGAAGTACAAGAACAGCTAGAGTGCCAAGGTTCACCATCACTGCTCTATACAGTACACTGTGTACCAATTGTTATTGGTGCTCTAACCACTGTGCCAAACTAACTGTAGAATACTTCCAAATGTTCTTGAAGTGACCATTCTAAACTGGAACAGATTACTTGTCACAACTCGGGGGGTGGGGACCTGTACAGAATTTCTGAAGAATGATCGGCAACATGTTTGTTTTTCTTTCTTTCCCTTTTTGGGTGCCATTTAGGATATTTGGAACCTGTTCAATATTCACAGAAGCCCTTAGATCTTAGGCCAGTCACAGCAGATGTGAAGGTGCTGGTGGTTTGCTGGGAGCAGGGATGGAATGAGGCCTTTTTCTGCTACAGAAAACAACGGCTCTGTTCTCAAAAATAATATTCTGCTGTCTAGGCCTCTCAGACTGTTTTGCCAGGTAAAGAATACTTGCACGATTAGACCTTCTGAAAAAACCACCCAACACTAGATGAAAAGCTGAGAACAGGCTAAGATTATGATTTAAATTTATTTGAAATGCTTTAGGAATTTAATTTCCCCCCCATCACCTTACATGGAAAAGAATCAAAGTAGTTCAACTGGGAAATCAATTCATTTCCTGACACCCTGCTTCTAAGCCTATTACTTAGACGCAAATTCCATTATTTCAACACTTATTCCCGCAGAGCAGGAGCTGAGAACCTAACCTGTGGCCCTCCAGATGTAGTTTAACTGCAACTCTCCATCAATTATAGACAGAACAGGCAATGGAGAGGGAATAGGGGAGTTAAAACATCTGGGGAATTAGTCATTCCCCAGTCTAGCCACAGAAAGGCCTTATGAATGGAAGATACACAGCCACAAGCAAAGCATTCTTGCCCCTTTTTTCATCAACAGGTTCCAAAATGGCCATCCAATCTTTTAGATAGAGAAAACATGGCTAGCAAATGTGTATACAGCTTAGAAGCTAGAAAGGAGGGGAGTGAAACCCTTTTATGTAATACACCAGCGTCAAGGAAACTAGATAATGGCAGCTGATACTTAACAAAACTGAAGAGTAGTTTCTGAACAGAGGTGAAGGTGGAAGAGAAAAAGAGAAATACAGCTGTTTTATTGCCTACATTCATAATGTATGGGAATAAAAACCATTCACGATCTTGGACCACCAATATCTCAGTTGTCCTTTTCAAAATGTCTACAGTAGTAGTTGGTTACAGTGGGCAAAAGTTAGGGACGTACGGAAGCTTGATATGCAATGTATACTTTGCATGCTACTCTTCATTTATTTGTGTGTGTGTGTGTGTGGGGGGGAGATTTTGTAGCTTCTTGAAGTTTTTTTTCTGATAACTTTCTCATGCTCTCCTGTCTTTCTTACAATGTAGGGAAAGGAACCCTACAGCTGTTGTTGGACTACAAACCCCTACACCTCCTCTATGGTATCTGTGGCTGATTGGAACTGTAGTCCAACAACATATGAAAGGTTACACATTTTGTTTTTTTTAAGGGCCAGTCATTGTTGAAATAAAGCAACATACAATTGTGATATCAAGTGCCTTATTCAGTGTTATAGCTTTATTGACCAAGAACAAAAAATCAGGCACATTTGTATCATCAAAGCCAAAACTGAATATCATGAAATACTAACAACTCTGAATGGCAAAATATTTGTATGAATAATTTCTTCACTGGAACAATTCAACACAAGCAGCGACACATTTTGAATGGTGCGTGCCTTGTGGTCTTGTATATACAGAAAATTCATTTCAGTGTTACATTAATACAGACAGTTCACCAGGTTGGTAATTCAGGAAGACTAAGCCTGCATCCTAGGCAAGAAACTAGTTACCACACAAGCTGAATTACATTCCAGTCTGAAATACATGCCATATATTTCTACAGAGCATGCTCAGTAATAACATATCACAGCAGAGAGCTGCTACAGTCCATATGATCCAGTTACACCTCCCTGAGACTATTGTAGTGTTTGTGCACTCAATTTAAGTGTTTTCTAACAGTGCTTCATGCATTACAACTAGTGTGCCACTGATACTTTGGGATTTACTGAATTCATATTGAAACTTTGTTTCTACTTTAAGGTGAAAGTCGATTCCTGTCTTATGAACAGAAAGTATTCAATGTTACTCTGAAGTGCTCAGCAAAGATACAGGTTCAACATATTCCAATGGAACTTGCTTATATGAACAACTCATAGTATAATGGCCTCACCCAGCAGGAGCAGACACTCCATCTCACAGCTGATCCTGAAAAAGGGGTAAACAAGGCTGAGAGATTATGCAGACGGACTGCCTGGGCATATTACTCAGGGGAACGCCATCAGAACTGGCCAAGACATGGCCAAGGTAGAAAGAAAGAAATGCCCACTACCTCTCCTCCTATTTTGTGGTGAGCATTGCATGGCCAGAGGTATTCCTCAACCAAGTTATGCAGGTGAGGAGAATCTAGTGGCAGGCAGCAAAGAATGGAGAGCAAAGGCAGCTTGGTCGATGGATGGATGAGCCCGGTCTACTCCATTTTACTCTTGTAAAGCAATAAATGCCTGAATAACGGTATGATCTAAACTTTTAACTCGAGAATGGCAAATTCTCGGCTCTCTAAGATATTTCCGCTTCATGGAAACTGCAGTCCACAACATTGGAAGAAGACTCTTTGCCCCTGAGTTCAGTGAAGTATGTTCTACAAGGGGCTCCTGGCTGAAGTAAGATGGACATCTTGTTTTTGCTGGAGGTTGTGTGTGCATGTGTGCGCGTGGATCCAAGTGTGGCTTCAGTGAGACAACAAGTGACACAAAAACCTTTCCGTCAAAACAGGCAAGATCAAATATAGAATGCATTGTCATGTGCACTTAACATTTCACTAAAATTGAATTGAGATATGGCTCAAAAATTCTGTTGTGCCCTGTATTCTGGTCCTTGAGATGTCTAGAGAACCAACATAAAGTACATTACTATGGCTCTGGCCAGGTTCTTCAGTACTGTTTCAGGCAAAGATCTTCTCCAAAACAGCCAGACATTTCTCTCCCAAAAGTTGCTGGTTTGTCTTTTGATCAAACTCCCCACCCTGGAACTGGCACAGTTCAGATACAGCCCCACGCAAAGCCATTTCCAAGATAAAGCAATGAACTGCTGGCACATGTTAGAAGAACATCTTTCCACTTTGCTCTTGTTGGTACACTCAAACCTGAAATATACTAAATCCTTCTTAAATTTCACTTCTTTTATTTAAATATTACTTTCTTTTATATTAAGAATATTCTCTTCACAAAACAAAAATAATCTAATTCCTGCATTGCTCAAAAATAAATCCAAGACAGAATGACTGTGGATTCTTTTGTCTCCAAGAAGTAAAACACAACAGAGGCAGGTAACTGAACTCCCCAATATATATATATATTTATATTAATTTTATGCAGTGCTTCTTCATACTATTTATTTTAGTAGCCCCACCATCACTTCACTGATATCCCATAGTTTCCTTGCAACCAGGTCATCCATGGCCTTGGGCAATAGTTCCTCCTCCTTACAATCTCCAAAATATTTCCCTGATACACCCTCCACGTCTGGAGAGGATGCCAAATAAATAGATGTCTGGGCTCCTTCCTCTGGAGATTTGAAGAAAGCCCAAGAAACCAAATTGAAGAGGGGCCTAGCTAGTAAAGGGATATGTATGTATCTGCCCAGATTTGTTCTGACCACACCGGGGTGGAGCACATTGACAGTGACTCCTGTACCCTCCAAACGGCGTGCTAACTCCCTGGTGAACAAGATGTTAGCCAGTTTACTTCGACAATAAGCAAAGTTTTTGTTGTAACTTTGCTCACTGCCCAGGTCATCAAAGTTGATCTCACCATATTTGTAGAGCTTGGAGGAAACCACTACAATTCTGCTGGGGGCAGAGTTTTTCAAAAGTCCAAGGAGGAGGTTTGTGAGTAAGAAGTGACCTAGGTGGTTGACAGCAAATTGCATTTCAAAACCATCCTTCGTCTTCATGTAGGGACACTGGAATATCCCAGCATTGTTGATTAAGACATCCAGCCTGTGCTCTTCCTTTGAAAGAGTGGGGAGAAAAAGAAGGCATAAATCAGACGTATAGTTACAATGATAATGCAACTACCTGCACTTTTTTTAAAAAATGAGAGATTTCTCTCCAGCTTACATTTCATTCATCTGGCACCCCTCCAATGGTCTTAACCAAGTATATACAGATAGTTTTGGCCACATACCTTTGTTTTTCACACTTAGCAAAGTTATTGAAATATGTGGTGATCATGTGCCAGGATTTTCAGGTCCATTAATTCAGAATATTACATTTTTGTGTGTGTGAGTCATAGCTCTAACATCATGAAACCAAGAGATTCAGAAACCTTGGTATACACCAGTGTTTCCCATCCTTTGGCTTTTGGACCTCTCAATTCTCAGAAGCCTAAGACAATTCCCCAAAGCTCTAATCAGCCAATGTACTGACTTAGGCTTCTGGGAATTGAAGTCCCCCTATGGGGCGTGGGCCCCACTAGTATACACAGTAGGTAAAGGGCATGTGGGAGGCATGCCAAGATACCGAAGTGCACGAAACTCTGTTTACCTTCCCACCATAGTGGTCCCTATTTATCTGCTTGCAATTTCTTGCTTTGGAACTGCTAGGTTGGTAGGAGCTGGGACAGAGATGGCCGCTCATTCTGTCATGCAGTACTCATGTTTTGCTGACCTCCCAGTCAGCATCTTAACCACTTGAGCCACTGCAGTAAGAGAACACTAAAAGCATATAACTGGTACTTATTTAATTCTAAAAACATATTAATGTGTCAGAAGTGCAGAACCGTTTCCCTTTTCTGGGAGGGGCACCCTGGGACAGTGCAGCTTGCCCATGGCTACACGAAGTGGCTGATCTCTTGGGTGACACACTGGGGGAATCAAACCCCCAGGTTTTAGCTCCGCAGCCAGATACCTAAACCACTACACTTGCAGAAATAACCGATAGCATTCTAGGGTTTGCTGTGTCAAACTAAGGTCTCTTTCAACAATGTGAAAGTAGATCATTAAATGGGCTTTAAAAAGCTTCCAAGTCTGTAATACCTCCCTAAAACAGAAATTAAGAACCACAACACACCTTGTATTCTGAAGTTTAGAATTCTTTAAATGATTCCTTTTTAATTAATTACCGGGGGTTCTCCTATTACAGATTACTGGATGACAGGAGAGTTTGCAGCAGCATTTCTCACCATGACAATAAAGAAAGATGGGGTCTATCTTCGCAAACCAATTATTTATTGCATAAGCAGGATGCCAAATTGCTTGGCAGGACTTGACACAGAAAAGTCTGACAGCCTTCGCTGAGCTATCTCCTGCATCTTGTGTTCTCTTCAGACTTACTGGCCCAAATCCTGTTGCTTAATGCAGTAAAGTGCACTTAGTAAGTCAACTTACCCATAAACAAAGACAGCCATGTGATCCTTGCACAATATAAATGCAGGAGAAAGGTGATTATTTTATTGGATCACTAAAATATCTGGATCTCTATGTTGTGCTTCAGCCAAAAAAGAGCTTGCAGCTTCAAAAGAAGGTCCATTTTCAAGGGGACAGAGGGGTACATTATGCACAGACCAATTTCCTGTGTTGGTGGAACAGGAGATTATACCATATCTAGTTTGCTGTTTTCATCCCCAACTCACATCTAAGAAACAAAGCCTGACTTAACGTCTTGCCATGAACATTTTGGACTCTCACTGATAATTTTCTGGCACTATCCACAATTAATTGGTGCATGCCAGAAGAAGTGATCTTGAGTCACAAAGGTTCCATTGAGTCAGATGGGCCTACTCTAGCTGCAATTTGCAATGCTGAAATAACCGCATTTTCTGAGATTTGCATACAGGCATCTATAACGAGCAACATTTTTTCACAGCCAATACAAATGCTTCCATGGGAAATAAATATATTTGGTGCAGTGATGTTTACGGGGGAGATATTAACCCCTCCAAAGGCATTCAAGGAGCAAAATGGCTGCTGGCTTTCAAGCTGTTGGAACAAAATGGCTGCCCCTATCATGCAGGCAAGGCAAAATGGTGATCCAACCCTCGAAGGTGCCTGAGAGAGCATGACCTGGCCCCCAGCATGAAAAGGTTTAGAACGCTGAATTAAAAGATTGACACCCCACAGGCCACCCTTATATGGAAGGAATATACTAGCCTATAAATCAGGGATTCTCAACCTGTGGCCCGTGGGCCGGATGCGGCCTGTAGCACCATTTCATGTGCCCCCCCCCCACTGACTCCACCACACCAGGAAGTGCCATGTGGTGGAGGAAAGGCAAAATGGCCGTTAAGCCCCTGAAGCTATCTGAGGGTGTATGACCTGACCCTCGGCTTAAAAAGGTTGAGAACTTCTGCTATAAATGAATGCCATAGTTGTCTCTAGTGCTTTTTAGAGAAAATGTGCAGTAAGGCTTTGCCTCAAGCTATTAGAAGGGAAACAGTAGGATAATGGGTTTCTTCCTTAAATGAAGAAAGGCTTGAGGGTAGGTTTGTTCTCTTTGGCAATGTTTGGAAGAATCCTTGATGTGGTAGCTAAGCGTTGGAAAGCCACAGTAGCTTAAGTCTAGTGATGTGCATAGCTAAAGTGGAATGCATTTCAAAATGTATGCTGGGGCGATACTTTTATTATTCCCAGGGTTGGGGAGCACAAAACATTGTGCAATCTTTTAAAGTTACTTGTTTCTCATCAGGTGAGCTGTTGTTAAAATAAGAGACTTTATCCTATTTATAAAACATCAATTTATAAAATATCAGGTACAGAGACTTTATCCTATTTATAAAACATCAATTTATAAAACATCAGGTACAGAGGCACACAGTGGTTGGCTAGCATAACAGATAAGTTTACAAATCAGTGTGGCTTTTGTGGCACACAGAAAGAGCCTCCTCTAAGACTGTGATATTTCTGAACCACAGTCTGGTGTAGCCTGGTAACAGCAACCTTGTGTTGCTGGCTAATCTTTCTCACACTAGTCAGCTAAAAGGAACTGCAGAATGAACTCACCAAAAAGTGGCTTCATTTCAGCAGTCTGGCCTAGACAAGGAAGAAGTGTGGCTTTTTAGAACTGGTAATAACAGAAGATCTCTGACTGGTATTGAGATTTATTACTGTGAAGTTTGGCCCTGCTGAGTTGCAAATGGTTAGTAGATGGATGCAAAACAAACATTGTGGCATTAAAGATAAACGTCTCCCTTGCTTGAGAGCCAGTCCTGTCTAACTCTAGAGTCTAGGGCAGGGATGCCCAAACTTTTTGGGCCGTGGGCCGATCATGTGGTTCAGGGAGCTGATCACTAAGTCCCGGGGGCTGGGTGTGACCCCTAACGCCAATTCATCTGTTCCGCGAAGCCCTCGTCGCTCCTGGAAGCGGAAGTAAAATGCACCAGTACGGGCGTTTTACTTCCGCTTACAGGAGCAACGAGGGCTTTGGGGGCCGGAGTAATTGGTGTTGGGGGCCGCACCCGGCCCCCGGGCCTTAGTTTGGGCATCACTGGTCTAGGGTGTGTGCTCATATGCATTTACAGCCAGAGCCAGTGCTGTCTGCATCTGCAGACATTTCTGTGGACATGTCACAGGGATGACTATACACTGGAGTGCACGGAAAACTGTTACCTTCCCAATGAAGTGGTACCTATTTATCTACTTGCAATTTTTTGCTTTCGAACTGCTAGATTGGCAGAAAGTGGGGCAGATGGCATGAAGCTCTGTCATACAGCACGTGTCTTGAACTGCCGACCTTCTAGCTGTCAAGTTTAGTGTCTTAACAACATTTGCTAATGAGTTTACCCTTCAGATTTAGCATGGACTGATGATGTTGTGTGATAGTAGACAAATAGTGTGAGTGACCAAGTCCTTCCTTTGTCCTGCGAGGGGGGCTTAGGGGGGCTATGGATGAGTCACTGACCATCCTTCTCTAGTTTGTTCTGTAAAGGTGGTATGGGTAAATTGCAACATATAACAAACTGTTAGTTGTGTAGTAGAGGAACTACGGTGGCTTAGTGGTTAAGATGCTGAAATTGACGAATGGAAGGTCCAGCGGCTCTGCACTTCGAGACCAGAGAACTGCATGACAGAGTGAGCACCCATCTCTGTCCCAGCTCCTGCCAACCTAGCAGTTTGAAAAGCAAGAAATTGCAAATAGATAAATAGGTGCCAGTTGGGTGGAAAGGTAACAGCATTCCATGCGCTCCGGTGTTATTATTATTATTATTACAGTAATACCTCAAATAACATTAGTATCGAATAACACTAAAATCGCATAACATTAAGCAATCTGGGGGGAAGAATTGCCTCGGATAACATTAAGATTCTATGGGATGCATCGGATAACAACCGCTAAAGCCTGTGTGGTTACAATGTATCTCTATGGATCCCATAGGATTTTAACAGATTGCTAAAAATCGGATAACACCAAGACTCGTGGAACCAGGTTTTAACGTTATTCGAGGTTTTACTGGTATATTAGATTTCTATGCCGCCCTACTTGGTAAAAACCAACTCAGTCATGCCTGCCACATGACCAAGGAAATGCCTGCAGAGGTCGAAAATGCTGGCTCTTTGGCTGGAAAGAGATGAGCACAGAACCATAGAGTCAGATCCGACTGGCTTTTTTTGAGCAAAAGTGGCCTTTATCTTTACCTAGTTGTGGTCACTTCCATTGTCCAAGATGATGTGAACGATCCCATCTCCCTTCCCTGGTGGCTCAGTGGTTAAAACTGCTATACTTACTGCAAAGGTTGTAAGTTCGATCCTGACCAGGTGGACTCAGCCTTCCGAGGTAAGTAAAATGAGGACCCAGCATGTAGAGGGGTGGGGTGGGGCAAAAATGCTAATTAACTTGTGAACTTGGTGCCCCGAGAGTGTGCACATGGGGGGCACTACAAAAGTGTGATTGCTATGGCTCTGCCTGCCCCCTCCTTGGTGCTTCACCACGCACCCTCCCCTCGGCCTCCGCCTTACCTGCAGCACCTGCTGGCAGAAGGCACGGACGGAGCGGAGCGAGGCCAGGTCGAGTTCGCGCACCAGCAGCTCCCCGCGGCACTCGCCCCCGCCGCCGCCGCCGCCGCCGCGCGAGGAGAGGCCCACCTGGGCGCGCAGCTCCCGCGCGGCCTCCTCGGCGCGCCCGCGGTCCCGGCAGGCCAGGATGACCCTCGCGTGCCGCCGTAGCAGCTCGGCCGCCGTGGCCCGGCCGATGCCGCTGTTGGCCCCGGTGATGATCACCGTCTTGCCCTTCATGAGGTACTCGGCGGCCGTCACGCTCCGCGCCGCCTTCCCGGCCGCCCACCACAGGCGCCGGACCAGGAGAAGCAGGCCTCCCCCCAGAGCGGCCGCCAGCACCACCGCCACGACGGCCATCGCTCAGGGCCGGGCGGGACCCAAATCACATCGCCCAATGGCGGCAGGAGGGCAGAACTGAGCCTCGCTCCCCTCAGAGGAGGGCTAGGAGAGAGCGCGGGCGGGCCAAGGCCCTCTCGCGCGGCACTCTGGGAATTGTAGGCCAAGCGGAAGGCCGGCGGCCCGTTGCTATGGCAATGGGAGGCAGGGAAGGAGGGGGCGGCCGGGCGGGCGAGGAAACAAACGACGGCAGGAAGAGACTGAGCAAGTCACGTGGTCGAGTTGTCCAATGACCACTTTGCAAAACAATCATCATGTAATACAGAGGCTGTGTTTTTGAATTTCATGTTCTCTTGGGGTCAGGATAAATCAAACATGGCCATGCTCTAGCTGGAAAAGATGCGAGTTGTTGTCACAGCTGGAGGACACTCAGAAAGGCTCCTAGTGAACACAGTATAATAATAATAATAATAATAATAATAATAATAATAATAATAATAATAATAATAATAATAATAATAATAATAATAATAAATTACTCTGGATTGAAATGATTTTTAGGGGACGCCCATAAAGTACATACAACTCTATTATGCATAGCAGTTAGTACCTAGCAGTTCGAAAGCAAGAAATTGCAAGTAGATAAATAGGGACCACTTCGGTGGGAAGGTAACAGCGCTCCATGCGCTCCGGTGTCTAGTCATGCCTGCCACATGGCCATGGAGACGTCTGCAGAAGCAGACGGCGCTGGCTCTTCGGCTTAGAAACAGAGATGAGCGCTGACCCCCTAGAGTCGGATACGACTGGCTTTCGAGCAAGGGAAACCTTTTAGTACATCCCACATAGCTATATGTACAAAAGCCGTGTCTAGAACAGCGATGGCAAACCTTGGCATTCCAGATGTTCTTCAACTTCAATTCCCAGAAGCCCTGATCAGCAGGAGTGCTGACTTGAGCTTCTGGTAATTGATGTCCAAGAAAACCTCGAGTGCCAATATTTGCCATCACTTGTCTAGAGTGCCTTAAGCTACTGCAAAATCATCTACACATATAAAAGTTGAACAATATTCCATTTTAAAAAACATGTTCGGCAATATCTGTGGATTTCCCATGGACTTCACATGAGTTAAAACTATCTCTGAAGAAGACATGGAAATAATTTATGCATATACTGTAAATAAATAAAGTCTTAATTTTTCCTCTTACAATTGGAATTAAGAGTGTTTAATGTCAATTGATGAAAAGTTACAATGGTTCCCATAAAAATAAGAAAAAAGCTGATTTGTTTTAAAAGTTTTATTAAATTGTACAAGTAATTTTAAAAAGACTTCACGATTACAAAGCAAGCATGTATATGTATGAGAGGATGAAGGGTTAATTACTGTCCACCAGTGATTTTATTTGGAGATAGTGAGGGAATAACACAAAAAGACAAATACAGTGGAACCTTGGTTAACAAACGGCTCGGTTAACATTAAAATCATGTAACAAAAGGAAATCAATAGAAAATAGTGACTCAGTTTACAGAATTTCCCCCCAGAATGGATTAATTGGTTTTCAATGCATTCCTATGGGAAATTGCATTTTGGTTAATGTATTTTGGTTTTCAATGCACTCCTCTGGGAAATTGCATTCAATACATTCCTATGGAAAATTCAGTTAAAAGTAATTTTCGCTGTAAGAAACAGCCTGGAGAACGCATTAGTTACGCCAACTGAGGTTCCACTGTAATGCACTGAAAATATATTCAGAGTTACAACATGGAAGGAGAGCCGTTTATATCCCAGGCCAATCAATGACAACACTATTGATTTTACTCTGGCTTGTGTTCTATACAACTGGTCCTGCAGTTCTACCTATACAAATTTCTATTGGTTGAGTGCCAGCTGTACACTAGGCACCTTTTCTTCTGTCATGCTATCTTCATTATCCTGTAGAAGAGAGATAATGGTGTAGGCAGCACAATGCCAGCACTTTCTAATGGTAAAAAAAGCTTTAAAAAGGCTAACTAAAAAAGGAATCTGTGTAAGAGTAAATATTTTAAAAATATTTCCTTCCAAAATTTATTTTTATACCATAGTAAAAACATTCCCTCTTAAAATATATTTAAAAAAAAAACCTAGAGTGCAGTTCACACTTAAATATAAGCTTGACAGAAGTCCAAGTATTGAAATCTTGAACTTAAATGTATATTCAAAGTTAAGTTCAAAGGAACTAATTGCTGGCAGGACTGTCCTTTAGTTTGGATTTGTGGTACTTCTGCCCAATTCCATATGGGACATGTGCGGCAATAGTACCCAGCTGCCGAGCACCTTCTATGTGAAACATCTGATCATCAAAGAAAATGTGAGGTCTGATTTTTGCCAAGACTGGTCCCTTGGGTGCTCCTGCAAGAAAGAGGGCTTCATCAATTTGTACTCCCCAGCTACGAAGAGTCTTCAGCACTCTGGCTCCAGAACTGGCAGCACTTCTAGCTGTCACCAAGTAAGTCCTGATGGGGGAATCTAATCGTTCATTCTTTATGTAGAACTTCTTCTGCAGCCTTCCAAGATCTTCCAAGAAACCTTTCAAAGGACCCTACAAGCAGAAGATAATGGAAAACAGATTGAGCAGCAGGTGATGGAAAACTCCAAAGAGAACTATGAAGTTTATCAGACCTTTAAAAGCTGAAAAAAAACTAGAAAGACAAAGTGCAGGCGGTTAGTTTATGGAAGGTCAGGCTCACAATCTATTTAGCTAAGCAGCATGGATAAAAAATATGGAGAAACGTTATTTAAATAATTTTGATATCTGTCTGCTCTGTAGTTTACTACTGTCCACGAGAGGAAAGGAATATTGAAAGCATTCTTGCATTTAATACAGATTAGTTCATTTATCTTTTCAGCCAGTCACATTTTAGTATTTTGACTGAACTGCAAACATTAAATTAACAAGCAGATGTTTTGACAATGGTAAGAGATAAAATACAAAAACAACACCCAGCTCTAATATTTAAAGAAAGAAGCAGAACAAATGCTCGCTATCTAGATCTACTGAATGAGTAAGAACTCTTTCTTAAAAAAATTAACAGTAAGTTTCCTACCTTTCTTTATCAGGTTCAGAGTCTCCTCAGGGCTCCCTTTTGCCCTGTAGAAGTTTGTGGGATCCTAAGGACCAGGAGGAGGAATCCTTAATAGCCAAAAAATGCTGCTGGATCTCAGCTGCTGAGTTTTATGATCACTGGCTGCAATCTGGTGGTGTGTTTGGGCTATTAAAGGCTCCTCCCTCAAATCCTGAGCCTTCTCTAAAGGCTTTCCCAAGGGAAAATGGAGCCTTGAAACAGGGAGACAGGAAGCTTTCAATTAATTTAAATGAAAAATTCCCTTTGCTGGATATTGACATCTTCTGACTTTTGCAGAGTAACTTTCCACCAACAAGATTTTTCCCTGTGAGATCTTCCTTGCCTCTTCTTCACAAATTGAGAATGTGAACAGTTATCTGACAAAATATTTGTCACTGAATCAGAAAGATTTTTTTTAAAAAAAGACCAGTTGTTTCCTTTTTTATCTTTGCATGATTCTTCCACAAAATGCTCCATTTTGTTAAATGTTTGCAATAACCTAAACAAAATTATATCCTACCAAGTATAGCAACATCCCGCACAATAAGAAAAATTAGTATTTGACTACCATACCTGTGCCAGAGGTTTATTCTCATTCAGTTGTTCATGTTCAAAAAACCTATCCAAGCCATGTTCTTTCACAATTATTTCAGACTCATCAGAAAACAGTACAGCATCCCCATCGAAGGCCACTCGGAGCTGCTTATCATCAAAGGGAACTTTCTTATTCCCTGTAAACAATGTGGCAGCAGCAATTCCTGCCAAAACATTGCAGAAATGATTAATTGTGCATCATATTTAAGATAAAGAGCACTGCCACATTTAATAAGTAGTAGTTTTAATAAATGCTAATTTGTGCCAGTAAATATACTGATACATCTTTGAAATAGCAAAAGCTTTACTAGACCATAACTTTCCTAAAATAATTTGTGTGTGTATGTGAAATTAACCATCACTGATATATTAGATCACTGATACTATTAAGAAAAGGCAGACAAGAAGCCACCAAGTAGGTGTTTTCTTTTCCTAAAACAAAAAAACAAAAAACCCAATCACATTGTATACAAACTGCTGCTATACCATCCAGTAGTAGATACATGTCACGAATGAGTACTTTGGTTACCAGTCTGAAGAGGAAGCAAAATAAAAGTTTCATCCAAACCTGCTTCAATAGCTTCTTGGACTTTTTCAGAGTCAGCAGAAAGGTACAAATTGGTAAGGTATGCTTTCAGGTAGCCAACAGGACTCTTCCCTCCTGTCATGCAGAATCGTTCAATCAACAGACCTGGTAATTGGGGGAAAGAGTGTTTGTCAGCTGATGCAAGTCTGAAAAACTATCAAACTGTAGATCCATAAGAGTAAAAACAAAACACGGACACTAAAATCCATAAGTGGGCAGTACCTTGATTTAAAACTTTATGTCTATAGTGCATTGACACTTGATCTTAATAAAGGCACTGTTCAGGAGCAGAAGCTTGTGTAAAGATACCCACCTTTGCCTTAGTTATGTTCTACTTCAGAGGGAATGCTGAGACTACCTTGAAAATAGAAAACTCCCAATATTATAACCTTGACATCAGTCTATTTTGGAAGAGATCCGCTAAAAAAAATGACGCAGGAGAGCAGACATGCCAGCAGTCTCAGAACCCCATGAAATCTAATACAACGTAAAACATAGCAGCCAGAACCCCTCAAAGTGGCCTTTCATACAAAGCAAGGAGGGAGTGTTGACTGTGTCTTCAAGCTGAATATTACCACAGAAAAATTTATGTAGCAACCAATGTGTGTATATGTGTGCAAATCAGAAGAGGGATGAAAACAAATGAGGAGTGTAACAAAAACAATCAAACCTGGGGGTGGGAGCACAACCAGACTGTCACCCTAATTAGACCGTCCTATGTCTTTCAAGGGACTGTGGTGGCTTAGTGTTTAAGACAGTGAACTTGATGACTGGAAGGTCTGCAGGTCAGCAGTTTGAGACCCAAGTGCTGCACAATAGAACTCCCATAATAAAGATTTGATGTGATTTGGAATGAGCTCCTGTTTCTGTCCCAGCTCCTGTCAACCTAGCAGTTCGAAAGCAAGAAATTGCAAGTAAATAGGTACTGCTTTGGTGGGAAGGTAACAGCATTCCATGCGCTCCGGAGTCTAATCATGCTTACCACATGACCATGAAAATGTCTGCAGATCAGATAGCACTGGCTTTTTGGCTGTAAACGGAGAAGGATACTGCACCCCAGAGTCGGATACAACTAGTTTTTGAGCAAGGGTGACCTTTACATATACTTAATGTTTTGTCACCACCATTCTATTCCTCCCCTGCCTTTCTTCCCACTGTAATATTTCTGGTCCCCATCTAGATTTCTGGTTCTTCTGTTACTGTTTCTGTGTCTACTTCATTCCATGTTCATGTTGAGTCATTTCTCACGAAAGGTAGGACACTATAGTTATGGCCCAAGAGGGGAGTGAGGCAGTGGAGGCCAAAAAGCCACATTACTTTGGAGATAAGGAAAGATGGAGCATATGGTGGTGGTGGTGGGAATTATATTTCAGCCATGGCACCAGATGTTTAACCTATGACATCTTATGGGCTTCCGCTACAGCAGTTATGGCTGTGTCCGGTAACTGGCAATTGAACTCTGTGTGGATTACAACATGCTGGTGTGTGTGAAACCGCAAGGTTCCCCTTTTAAGCAATACATAAACTGAACTCCAAAAATGTAAAAAGGAGATAGCACATGTGACATGAAAGCAGGAGGAGGCAACTGTAGCTCTCCAAATGGAGGTCTACAACAGGGGTGCCCAAACTTTTCAGGCAGCGGGCCTGTCACATGGTTCAGGGGGCTGGTCAATATGGCCCATGGGCTGGACCGGCCCCGACACCAATTCATCTGGCCCGTGAGGCCCCCATCACTCTTGGAAGCAAAACATGCCTTTATGGCACATTTTACTTCCACTTCTGGGAGTGACAAGGGCTTCACAGGCCAGATGAATTGGCATTGGGGGCCAGATCTGGCTCACAGGCCATAGTTTGGGCACCCTTGGCTACAACCTTTAAGAGCCTTAACCTGTCAGCCATATAAGAAAACACAGGGGATGGAATCCAGATATATTTGGAAAGCCACATCACAGCATTAATGATGAACATCTGTAGCATTTATTGCCCGATTTAGTGACAAACATTACTCACTATGATTTCTAACACTGTGCCATGCCAGCCTAATACAAGCAAATTATCTCCCCAAAGCCTTATTTTTCATACCAAAAGAAGTGCAGCATAGAAAGCCACATTGCACACCAGGTTTTTTTTAAAATCACTCAATATAATACAAAAAAGAAAGATGAGATAACAGTATAGTCCAATGTATAGAAACATGTACTGCAAACTCACCATAATGGTTAATGCTGTTGATAAGCCGCACTCCTACTTGGGCATGGTTATTAGTCATCAGCACAATATCAATCAATTCTTCATCATCTGGATACAAATCACGAAGTCGGGTGTTGACTTGCTCCAAAGCCTGTTGATGGCAAACATATGAGTGCATGCATTTGTTTAATCATCCATCTTCATCTGGAAATCTAATCAAGCCATGTGGGCCTCTGCCCAAAATAAGAATGCATTTGCCAGCCAACTTGCCTAACAGGTTCTTCTCCGTTTTTGTTCTTGACCTCTGCCAA